>OU342612.1:7905000-9181666 GCA_910589645.1 Tinea semifulvella | reverse complement strand
GTCTGGAGGGTCTACAATGTTTAGAGATTTTGGTCGTAGATTGCAGAGGGATATCAAACGTTCAGTGGATGCTCGTTTAAAGTTATCCACAATGTTATCAGAAGGTAGGATAACACCTAAACCGATTGATGTTCAAGTAATTTCTCACAATATGCAGAGATATGCAGTATGGTTTGGTGGAAGCATGCTAGCATCAACACCAGAATTTTACCAAGTGTGTCACACGAAGCAGGCATACATGGAGTATGGGCCAAGCATCTGTAGACATAATCCTGTATTTGGAACCATGACATAAAACACATGCTATGAATTTTAAAAATAATTGTTTTTTAGTAGATAAAGAACAAAACAATAATTTACTACTTTTAAATAAAACTTATTTATCTAGCCTGAAATAGGAACAAAATGTGTATTGTCACTTTTGTTCCAATTTAATGCAGAAGCTAGATTTGACTAGCCAGATTCTGTTTTGTTAGGTGCCGCAATATGAAGACAAATTTCTAAGCATTCCATGGATTCACCGTGCGGGTGCCGGGTCCATCGTGTGTGGGTAAGAGATGAGAAGAATGGTGTCTCGGGCTTGCAACCGACAATTGGCTGGTTTAAGAAAAGGAGGCCTCCTTTTTTTTCTATTTCGCGATAATACGCTCACCATCCACCATTCTACTTCTCTCCCTACCCAACCAAATACTGTATGATTCCGTTAGTGCCGTCTTGGAAGCTCGCTCCATAAATGTATTGACGGCAGACCTGCTTAGGCCCAATTCTTTCAGTAAGTGATGCAAAGATTTGGCTGGAACTCCTCTTGCACCAACTTCCACTATGTAACAAAAAAGTAGTCACGAAATAGTAACTTCATTACGAAATTATAAATAAATAAATAAGACTTTTGCAGACGACTTGGCGGTGCTAACAAGAAATCCCAACAATGCCAGGGCTTGCTGAAAATAGTGGATGATTTCTGCTCATGGACAAAGGGAATGAGAACGAAACCATCAAAATGCTTCAGCCTATGTCTGGCTAGGCGAAACACTACATTTACGTCTTATGATCCTGGACTGACTATAGCAGGGCAGAGAATAGCTCCGGTAAATGAAACCATGCCCTTTAAATTTCTTGGCAGAAGGATAAATTTTCAGGGAAAAACACCATCCCTAGAAGTAGTTGTAAAACAATTCACTGACGACATGAATAGGGTTACTCAACAGCCTATAAGCAATGTCAAAAAAGGTTGACATTGGCTGGAAGAAAAAAGAAAGTGACAAAGAGGTTATAAAATCCTTCCTCAGGAAAGATGAAGAGCATGAATACAGAGTGCACGCGATGACTCTAGAAGTTCAAAATGACTGGCAAACTTTGGGCGATTTTTGCATCCCTCCAGCCCTAAAGTGGCGCACACTAATGTACGATTGGTCTCCGGCGTTGCTAAAGTTCTACCTAAACGCTTTTCAAATGTCCCTCCCGGACCAGAGTAATCTGGTAAGGTGGGGAAAAGCTACGGAAAAGAACTGTACATTGTGTGGTGCTGCCATAGGAACTGCTAGACACACACTTGTAGGGTGCGTTACTCTCCTAGAAAAGGGCTATTACTCACGCCGACATGACAAAGTCCTAGGTGTTATCCGTGAAGCAGTAAGTCTTTCTATTGCAAGAGCCAGAAAGGGACTGACTACAAATAAAACTTTGACCACATTTGTAAAGGAAGGGCAAAGCACGAAAACTAAATGCAAGCCCACCTCGATCCTTGGCGCCGCATCAGACTGGAAAATTCTCATGGATACATTTGAACACCATTATAGGATCCCAGATGAACTAGTTGTATCAGCCTATAGGCCAGACATCTTAGTGTTTTCTCGGAACTTGAAAAAAGTTATCCTTATTGAACTTACCGTTCCGTGGGAATCAAATATTCCAAAAGACCACAACATGAAGTCGAATAAATATTATGATCTCACAGAAGAAATGATCAGGAACGGGTTCAAGACTCAGCTTTACGCAGTGGAAGTTGGTGCAAGAGGAGTTCCAGCAAAATCTTTGCATCACTTACTGAAAGAATTGGGCCTAAGCAGGTCTGCCGTCAATACATTTATGGAACGAGCTTCCAAGACGGCATTAACGGAATCATACAGTATTTGGTTGGGTAGGGAGAGAAGTAGAATGGTGGATGGTGAGCGTATTATCGCGCAATAGAAAAAAAAGGAGGCCTCCTTTTCCTAAACCAGCCAATTGTCGGTCGCAAGCCCGAGACACCATTCTTCTCATCTCTTACCCACACACGATGGACCCGGCACCCGCACGGTGAATCCATGGAATGCTTAGAAATTTGTCTTCTCCAGACAGGTCACACAGCGCCATCTAGTTTCCGTGGTAAGCTACTAGGCTTGTGTTACGGAAACTAGATGGTTGATAAACTACATATTATATATATTTTATTTTGTATCGGTGGGAATCGAACCCACAACCTCCTGTGTTCACGGCAACGTTTGTTACCACTAGACTTCGGAGGCGGTATTATTAAGGTGGCTATTTTGTAGCATAAATCATTTCATTTCATTACAGCCTCTAAAACACAGTGCCTTAGATATCCATCCTTCGACATGCAGGTCGGATGGTTTGGCGAGGATCTGTTGTAAAGTTGGTATTAGTGCAACTGGGACTAACGGCTTAACATGCTCTCTGCGGCACGGGAACGGTGGTGTTGTAAATGTATGTAAGAAAAGTATTTCTTATTTGATCTTTATAGGATTTTCACGAAAGCATTCTTACAACCGAGCCACCACCGCCTAATGTATACTTTATTACAATATTAGTGAAAAATATTTCTAATTTCGACGGCCCCTACATTAAGTATTGAAACTGAAAATTTGCTTTTTTTTTATTGCATCAAACAGTCTTTGAAACAATATATATTTTCATATGATAAAATAAAAATGAATTGTAATACACATCCGTTATGATGTAACGAAAGTTACCTTTCTATCTCCTACGTGGAAACGAATAATGTACAAGTAAGATGTAGTTTTTTAGTTTCAATATATTACGTAGAGACCGTCCATTAATCTTTAGGTTAACTTATTTAAAGAAATGGACACTGTAAATGTAAATATTTGTGTAATATTATAATTTAATAGGATTGTTATGATCTGCAATATTCGCAACATTTATTGAAAATTACTCTTATCTTAGAAATATTTTCTCTTTCATATACATACACTGTAACTTATGAAGTAGAACAAGCATGGTTTAATGTAGTACCGAGATTATTATTAAATATGTACAATGATTTAAAAAAAAAACTAAACTTTTTTAAAGTTGTGATCACAATATGAAACTAATGAGAAAATCCAGCAATACAAATGTCGGATATCACTTCATGAATAACAGAGTAGTAAATATGTGGAACAAAATACCAGAAAACATATTAAAGTCCTCAACTGTAAACACTTTTAAAAACAAACTGGACAAGTGGCTAGTGACAATCGAAATAGACTATGGCGATAACTGTCAATTTTATAAACTTTACACCGGTGCTTGGTATAGGCATATCAGCTATGCACTGCTCGCCAATTAAATAATAATAATAATAATAAACATATAAATTATTATTAATAAAAAAAATCTACTTTCATATACCTAATTTTAGGTAGAGAATAATAGCAATAGAGTAAGAAGAATGTTGTACAGGCTTGCTATTGCTAAAGGCTGGTTGACAAAGAAGGTCTCCTTTTTTTTATTGAGAAACAAGGTGCTCGCCATTTACCATTCTGCTTCTCCCTCTACCCGATCAAAGAATACAAATTTCCAAGCATTTCTTGAATTCACCGTGCTGGTCCCGGCTATGGTGTGTGGAAAAGAGAGAGAAGAAGAATGTTGTCTCAGGCTTGTGACTGTCTATAGGCTGGTTTACAAAGGAGGCCTCCTACCATTCTGCTTCTCTTACCCAAGTAAATGCGCTATGAAATTGGTAATGTCGTCTTGAAAGCTCGGAATTTCTAAAATAGATGTTTGTCTACATGTTTTATAAGAACACATAGACGTACAACCTTCTCAATTTTGTTTTGTTCTTTATCTCCTTTTTATTTTATAGTTACTTTAAATTTATTCCTAGGTTAAAATTTTTGTAGCTGTTTGAGAGACAAGTTGTAATCTTAATTTAGTCAGTGCACAGCCTTAATTCAACATGTAATAAAGTGACTGCAAATAATACAGAATGTTCAACAATATATTTTTTAATGAGATTTATTCATACATGTTAGTAATACAGTACAGAATAGTATTTATCACTAAATACTGTGACGAAATAGTAAATACTCAGCTCTATGCAGAGGATACAATTCCGAGCATGTTTTTATGCCAGCAATCCCGGGATCGGAGACATGGACTATAAAAGCCACAGATAGAGCAATAATTGATACGTTTGAGATGTGCTGGCGTCGTAACGTTTCGGTGCTAAAGGAGCTCAAACTTGCCAAGGGACAAGGACTTTCTGCCGTCTGCTTTACCCGAATTCTGCAATATTTTGGCCACATTGCTAGAAGAGGTGCCGGCAATCTGGAAAAACTTTTAGTAACGAAAAAAGTCGAAAGTAAAAGAACAAGATGAAGAAGAAGGCCCAAACGATGGTCAAGTTAGACTGACGACATAAACATCCCGGTACAACAAGGACCGCAATCACTGGAAACAGCTGGTGGATGGACAGCGACGGAGTCACGATCCTCAACAGTGAGGTACCGAAGTAGGAGGAGAATCCCGTGGTTAGGTTGTGTTTTCTAATTGGGCTCAAATGAAAAGAAATAATTATATAATTAATAATTTATTTAAAATATGTTTTTAATGTCGTTGCACAACAAATCACAATATAAAAAAAAAACCTAACAAACTATCCTATTACAAGAAATCAACAAGACAACACAAAAAACTACGTACATACAGTGTAAACTCTATATAACGACACTGAAGGGACTGTGCATTTTATGGCGTTATAGAGAGTTGTCGTTAAATGGAGAGAAAAAATCAGAAATGGAAGACAAGCTAAACCAACCAAAACCAATTGATTTCGATGCTTTAGTGAGTTTATCGAATTTCGAAAATACAATCGCAGTAACATCAAAGCATCCAATGTTTGACTTCCAAGCCTGCTTCATAGTTTATTGCCAACATATGCAGCAGCTGAAAACGTTCTTCCTGTTTGTGGCAGTCCCGAAACCCCCTAGATTAGCGAAGTACAGTCCCAGGACTTTCGGGGCCAGATAACGGTCGGGATTGTATTGTGAATAAAAATCAGAATTAATGTACCTACTTACTACTACTAATATGAAATGGTCCACTGTGGACCAAAATAGTGGTCTATCAGTTTTAACAATGAAATGAAGTAATATTTATTTGTATGGAATATGGTAAATAGGTACATAGTTTTTGAATAGCTCACATACTCCGCCATTTCTGGCACACAAATTTATACTAACTAACTTAATTAATTACTAATTTATACACTGAAAATAATTTATGTAATGTCTGTCAATGCTTCTTGATTCTAGATTTAAACTGATTATTGGGTAAGATTTTAAATGAAATATTCAAATACAGTTTTATTTTGCTTTTATAAGTTTTTTTAAAAAATAGATTTATTATCATGTAATTATTGTTTTTACTGCAATATAATACGTTTTGTATTAAGCTAGATTTAAATGTTAATTAAGCATTTATTATGCATTCCTTAAAACAAAATATATATTTAAAAAATGAGGTTTTTTTTTATTTTTGCCTTAGTAGATTCCTAACCCTATGTTCGACTCGAAAGCAAAGCAAAGTTTTATTTACCGAAATTTGTTTTTACTACAACACTCGCCACGCTGGCCAGACGGGTTGGCGAGTGTCTAATGTCATTTTTTTAATGCCAATTTATTAACGGTTGCACAATTTGGTCGTATTGGAACCGGGACCGACGGATTAACGTCAAAACCTATGACAAATGTAAGTATGATAAGTGTATTTTTTATTGGTACATGCCGGGATTCGAACCCACCTTTTTAGGATGTTAATGGAAAGAGTTCATGGGCTCATCGCCTCGACCCCAAAAACGCAAACTCATATAACCTGTACCGAGGATGGCGTATTCGCTCAGCTTGAGGTTTTCAGCAGAAATCGCCACATTGCTGGACGCTATTGCTATGGCTATGCGTAGAAGTAAGCCACATAGATCACGGATAACAGATTTGGAGAAGATTTGGCCTACCAAAAAAATCTGGAGAATTTGGCCCACACTCGCCTTAATCACAATTTATTAATGATTTCACAAGTCGGTATTAGTGGAACCGGGACCGACACGGCTTAACGTGCTCTCCGAGGCACGGGAACTGCAGTGGTGTTACAAATCTATGACAAATGTACGTAAGAAAAGTGTATTTTATATTTATTTATCTTCAATATTTATCTTCTCATTGGTATGCCAGGGTTCGAACCCACCTATTTAGGATGTTAAGGAAAGCGAGCCACCACAGCTCAAGGCTTATACGTTGGGAGAAATAATTGCCAGCCTTCCTGTCTCCAGATTTCTCGGTCCACGGTTTGGACATTTTCTCGGCCAGGCGATTGGCTGTAGGTCCTATGGTCCCATCATCCTAACCCAAACTATTGCTATCAACTGATTACAATAATACGCGTTGAACTAAACCACGCTCCCTGCAAGATATTTTTGCTTGCGCAAATAACCAAGTATATTTTTGTGTTTTCGACGAGGAATCAAATCCGGTACATCTATACTCGCAATGGTAACTAATCAACGCAACATTTAAGTCAAATACTTCAAGCAGTAATTCGATGCTAAAAATAATTGGTTCCGACCTGAGTAGGTACAATTTTATTTATTATAGTATGTCGACATTGCTCCTTTGATACACTTTGACACTGCCTTCATACAATTATACAATGCGGGACCGATAAACTACTATAATATATATATTGATCGGCAAAGGATGCTATCGGAAGACTCGGTTAAGTCATCTATTTTGAGCTATTTTTTGTTTTTGTAAATGAGAAGTATAAATGCAGAGAACCTAATATAATAAACAAAACAAAAAAATTGTAAAAACATATGACAGCGATAGATTAACGACTGATAACCACAGACTAGGGTATCTGTTGAAATAAGGTTCTTAGTAATCCTCAAGTATCCGTCGTAAAAAAGATCGCGAGTGTCATTCTGACAATAGGATCTTGTTGATTTCCAAAAGTCAATATCTAAAGATGTATTTTTATTTTAATATAATTTTATTTACATTTTAACAAGTTATTTTGATGTTGAGAAGCCCCCATCTCCAATAGTATCTCTATGTATATAAGTTGTCGAAGCTATCAGCCAATACTGAACTTCAACATTTTTGTACTACCCTAGGTACTTGTGCTGTATTCAATGATAAAAAAAGTAAATATTAGGCCGCGTTCGTTTTAAGAAATGTTAGCATGAAAATACCACTTTTTTTAGCACAAGTCGTTCGTTTTATTAAAATTCTAACATTTGATGCTAATTTCGTATGTCAGTACCGTGTTGAAAGGAGATGTTTTGACAGATGTCATTAACATATAAAATGGTTTGTTTACATTATTATATACTTTATAGTTTTCTATTAAGTATATTTGTTAAAAATGTATTTTTAAACGATTTTATGTAATAAATTCAAAGATCATAATAATATCATGTGTTTTGAATGCCATGAACGAAAATACTTGTCAAAAAGTAGCCTCACCGCTCGTTTTATTTAAGAAATGTTGGCATTGTTTAAAAAAGTGCTATTTCTAAACAAAAACGACATTTCGCGCTGGTTTATGAAGTTGCTACGAGATATTGGAAATGCTATAAAACAAACGCGGGGTGTCACGTCAATAACGTCATCACAGCCCCTAAAATACAAAGTCTTAGAACTCCACTGTTGATGATGGGCCTTCCAGAAAATTTAGGAGAATTTGGCCTACACTGCAACGCTGGCGAGGAGACTAACGTTATTTTTACTATCTACTTTGTAATTTAATAGTTAAAAATTAAAATAAACTATACCTATAAATAATAATTATATTTTATTATAATAGAAAATAATTATCCATTCATAATTATATTCTTCAGGAATAGTAGAAGAAAACTGGCAACATTTTCCCTCTGTATAGCGAGGCTAATACTTTGTAATTAAGTTATTTTCGTATCAATCAAGTCCTTTAGCCTAGAGCTGTAATTTTTGCACACCTAAACTATATAAAATAAAGGGACTTTCTGCTTAAATTGTAATGTTAGAATTATTTATCTAAAAATGCATATATAACTGAATACAATTTAGCCCAAATGAGGCATACAATATTAATGGTATCCTTTAGGACATAAGTTTAAGGAAAAATAAAAATCCTGAGATGAACTAGCTGTATCATGCTATAGGCCAGACATCTTAATGTTTTCTCGGAACTTTAAAAAAGCTATTCTTAACGAACTTACCGTTCTGTGGGAATTTTTATTTTATTTTTTTATTTAAAAACTTTATTGCACTATGTACAAAGGCGGACTTAATGCCGCTAGGCATTCTCTGACAGCCAAATCTTTAGGACATTTAGACAGTATAGATGGTAGGTGCAATATTAAGTAAGTCCATATATATCAATATATACATACCAATATTTACTTACTACTTATTACATAACACGTACATAAATAAATTATATATATATATATTTGGAATCAAATATTCCAAAAGACCAAAACATGAAGTTAAACAAATATGATCTCACAGAAGAAATCAGTAACGCGTTCAAGACTCAGCTTTAACGCAGTGGAAGTTGGTGCGAGAAGAGTTCCAGCTAAATCTTTGCACCACTTACAGAAAGAATTGGGCCTATTAAGCAGGTCTGCCGTCAATACATTTATGAAAAGAGCTTTCTAGACGGCATTAACGGAATCATGTAGTATATGGTAGAGTAGGCAGAGGAGTAGAATGGTGAATGTTGAGCGTCTTATTGCGCAATAAAATAAAAAAGAGGCCTCCTCTGTAAACCAGCCTATTGTCAGTCACAAGCCCTAAACATCATTCTTCTCATTTCTTACAAGATGGACCCGGCACCCACACGGTGAATCCATGGAATGCTTTGGAATTTCACCCACTAAACACTCTAAATACGAAATTGTATTCAGACCTGTACTGTATCTACATGCGTCTCCTAGTTGGCAATTATTTTTCACAAAAAAACTTGGTAATTAGTCGGTGCACGAGTGCGAGTGGTGTGAAACATGATTTGCACACATGTAGGCTAGATATTTTACACCTTATTATTTACGATAGTTGGTTATTGAGATTTCAACACATAACCTAATTTATTAGAGAATTTGGCCTACACTCGCCACTCTGGCCAGACAGACGGGTTGGTTAGGGTCTGATGTCGATTTTTTAATTACAATATTTATTCTTATATGTATATATATATATAATATGTATGTATTTGTGGAATTGGGATCGACGCGACAGCTTAACGTGCCTGAAGGAACCGTGGTGAAGAAGAAGACTAATTTCTAAACATTCCATGGATTTACCGTGTCATTGTTTGTGTCATAGATATAGAATAAGCGACGACGCGACGATCCTATGTCTATGGTTTGTGGGTAAGAGATGAGAAGGATGGTGTCACGGGCTTGCGACCGACAATAGGCTGGTTTGAAAAGGAGGCCTTCGTTTTTATTTTATTGCGCGACAATTGGCTCACCTTCCACGATTATACTCCTCTCCCTACCCAACCAAATACTGTATGATTACGTTAATGCCGACTTGGAAACTCTTTCCATAAATGTATTGACGGCAGATCTGATTAAACCCAACTCTTTCAGTAAATGGTGCAAAGATTTTGCTTGAATTCCTCTCGCACCAACTTCCACTGCGTACAGCTGAGTATATATATATCTCGGGGTGGTCAGAAACTATTTATTTATTTATTAATACAACATTACATGCAGTCAATCTTATAATTAGTACATACATTTTAATTAAAAATGGATTGTCAATATACCTATATTTTTTCAAATTTAATATACAAATATTAATATTAATGAAGCTTTAAAATTAACAATTGCTATATACAGTACAAAATTAATATAAAAAGAAAGAAAAGACAAATAAATAATAATAATAAAATAAATCAAAATTCAACACTAATAAAATCAATGAAATAATAATAAAGTTAATACAAGACAATAAAATTAAAATAAAAAGTGAGTAAGTAGGTATATAAATAAATAAATAAATCAATTCTACATCATGATAAATTAATACAAGTACTCTAAAAATGTGTATACATAAAAAAAACGTTTTTGACTCGTGTAACTGTACCCTAACGTAAGGTTAGTGGCACGGTAAATGCGGTTTCATCAATGTTTCCCCACAAAAGAGCCAATTTCAGAGCAAATGCAAGTCGGGATTACTCCAGCCTACCTAGTAACGAAATTATTTGCCTGCCAATTCCTATCTCGATAGCATTTCCATTGCACTAATAATTTCATTAATTTTAAAGACGCTATTCCTTTGCATTATATTACATATAGAAGCGCGGTGTTTGTTAGTTTGTTAGATCATTTTCCTTAAAATCCTACAAAGGTCGGTTCAAACCCCCGGCATGTCAATGAGAAATACACTTTTCTTACATACATTTGTCATAGATTTACAACACCAAAGATTCCGCTTATATCTGTTATATAATTTGTGGAATCGTTAATAAATTGACATTAAAAAACAATACATCAGACCAATCCGCCTGGCTAGCGTGCAGCGTGGCGAGTGTAGGCCAAATTCTCTCAGCTCACAAGTGGATGACAATGTAAAAGAAAAAAAAAACAGGTGCGTCGCGGGACGTACAGCAAAAGTGAGAACTAAACTTGCAGGTTATTGATTTTATAGTTGGTAGGAATATGGATTAAATGAATGCGCGTGCGCACGCATAGTTGCAGACGCGTAAAGAAAGAATGAGAAAGAAGGAGCGGGAGAGAGCGAGAGAGGCATCGGCTATACGCGCGGCGCGTGCCTATTCGCCCCTCTTCCCCTTCCCCGCTGCGCTGTTTACGCTTGAGCGCTGTTCTGACGTACGGAGGTACGTTCAACGAAATAGGTCCCCCAACCAAGTGCGCGCAATAAAGTTCTCACTTTAATAAAAAAATAAAGACATTTCGATTTTTTTCAAATTATGCCTACTTCACACAGTTTTTGCCTATTGTACGTAAATTAAAAAAAACTATTGTGTTGAGAGCAATCTGCTGATGAATCTACACTATGCCGGCTTGACTGGGCATGACAGCAATTCAAGCCTGATCCCGAAACGTGTGGATACATTTTACTGGGTTTATCGGCACGAACGGACTTCCCCGCCCCGGCAGACTGGGCAAATTAACACCATCAGTCCGCCTACCACCTATTTGTTGTTCTCGTTGAAAATTAACTCCGCTTGAAACAAAAGAGTTACTGTTGTATTTCAATGTATATATATAGATATAAGGATAAATAATAATACATTTTGCTTTTGTTTGTATATTTTTCTAAAAGTAATTCTACTCCATAAAAGTCCTTGATACGGACTGAAAGTAAACACTCAGAAAGTACGAAAGAGGCCATTGAAGAAGTCTTTCGCGTACGAAGTATTGTACAAACAAGCGAACTTTCTTCTTGAACGTATTTTTATGTACCTTTAACGTTCCACTAATTACCAATTACAGTATAAAAGATTGTACTGTTGTTTCTAATCAACAAAGTCAAAATCGCCAATATACCGACTGGTTGACCCATACAATAACAAATTTTACTTAATAGACACACCATTGCCTCGACTGCCAGTGCTTTTAGGAAGTCTATTTTGGACATACTAAAACCATAATCTGTTAATAATTCCTATCATTCATTTTTTCATCATTACAGCCCCTAGAACACAGCGTCCTAGACCTCCACTGCTGGAGATGGGCCTTCCAGAACATATATCTGGAGAACTTGGCCTACACTCGCCACGCTGGCCAGACGGCTTTCCTATCATTATTGTTATTTATTTACTTTTTTTTCTTTTTTGGTTCTATTCTCCCGATGGATGATGAATGAGATGATTCCCAAAGGGTCTAGCCCATACAGTCAAGTCTGACGTAATATATCTTTTTTTTCTATGAGATAATGAGGTCATCATCAAATTCCAGATGTTGCAGAATTTGATGATTTCTTGGAGTCACTCGCGACACCATAGCCATACACGTGGGGTAAAATATGGGAGTTGACAGCGCGGGAAAACCGCAAAAAATAAACTGCAACTTGTACCCCATATTTAAAATACAATTTATCGTTTTCCATAATTATTCACATTGTAGCACATTATTAAACAAAACAACACCACTTTTGACCAATAATATCCACATTAAATTAATTTACAAAACAAAAACTTGCACTTGACATGTCCACGCAAAATGGCGCGAAGGACTCCTTTTTTTTTTTTTTTTTTCTTCTTTACTCATATTTTTCTGTTTTTACTAATTGTTGCTTAACGTTCACTATCTGACGTTACCTATTTATATAATCTGTGGTTTACGTCGTTGGTAACATACTTAACAATTTGTTTATTTAAATGTAGTTATATATATATATACATATGTGTGTTACTGTTTGTAAACCTAAATAAAAAAAATGTAACGCGAGTCCCAAGAACTCTCTTCTATTATTTTACTATTATTTATTTTACTTTAGCATAATGAAAATTGACAAAAACTTTTTTATGTGTTCTCTTTTCCCGATGGATGATAAATGAGGTGATAGGGAAGGCAAAGGGTCTAGCCCATACAGCCAAGTCTGACGTAAAATATCTTTCTTTTTATGAGTAAATGAGGTTATCATCAAATACCAGATGTTGATGAATGTGATGGTTTTCTTGAAATTACTCGCGGCAACGGCATTATAGCCCAAACACGTCGGGTATAATATGGGAGTATACAGAAAAAAATAAACTACAACTTGTGCCCCATGTATAAAGTCCAATTTATTATTCACATTGTAGCACATTATTAAACAAAACAACACCATTTTTTACTAACAATATCCACAGAAAAATAAATAACAAAACAAAAACTTGCACTTACATGTCTGCGAAAAATGGCCCTAGGAACTCCTTTTTTTAAATTGTTATATTTGTAGCATGATGAACAACCACCGGTAAGTGATTCCAAAGATTTACAGCTGCAACCGTAAATGCACAAAGCTGCCTCCGGGGTCTAGCGGTTAAGTCCGTGGATTTAGACTTGGAGGTACCGGGTTCGATTCCTGGCCGGGACACAAAAATATTTATTAATGTAATTAAAAATACATTTAATTAATATTCAATTTATTTGTGATATTTCTCGAGTTTGGTACGCTGGAGACATCGACGAGCTTGCCACTTGTCATGATTGGCCTATAGCAAAGTTGGCTAAATGTGAATCCGATTATTTATAAGCGTGGTTTCTGACCACCCCGAAAGGGAAACGGTCGTGATGATACTTTACTTTACTTTTTTTTTGTATTTTTATTTTTTTCTATACATGGATTTTTTTCTAAATAAATACAGTTGATTATTATGATGTTGTTTATTGAGGACTGCGGCAAATTGCCTACATAGTTTTTTTTATAGCCTGAAGCATATTTGTGACATTGCCTAATATACGGAAGGCATTGTCTCAGCTTATTCCGCTTTTTGTTCTAGACCGAGCTTATTCAGACGAACGGCCGGAGGGTAGCGACATGCACTGCGAGCTATGCACAGCATATGACCGTTAGAATGGAGAGACCATTTACAAAATTGAATTAGTATTTTATTTAATTTAAAATAAACATTTATTCGAAAAAAATATTTACAAAATATAAAATAAAATTAATATTAATACTAAGGATAGAGATATAAGTCCCGTCCGCGTGGAATGGTGGCAAGAACGTTGGCTGAATTTCCCCGCTGAATTGCAATACTGATTCTTTGGGCGAAGAAAGAGCCAGCCCTCTTGTCACCGGAGGAAACGACAAGACGCGGTGTTATGTTTTTTTTTAACTTTTTTGCACTTGGACTCCATGGGCCCAGAGTTTCTACAGCAAATGGCATAAATATGTAATCTTTTAATATACTTACATACCTTGCTTCCTGGACTCCGCATTTTCCGCCGCGGCTTCCGCTGTATGTGCTGTCCCCCTGAAATGCGACGCGGCGAGGGTGACGACGCACGTGGCGTGCCACACCAGAGCACGTCCCTGTTCTCAAGGGACCAATGTCATACCATCAGGTCTCTAGCCATCATTACGGATAACTCCAACAGGCTCTAGAAGAGCTGGAACCTCGATGGTTGCTGGAGCCCTTTTAATAATTTAATTAATATATATACCATTCTATTATCTCCTTCTATTTATCATATCATCATTTTTTTATGGTATTTATTCGAAATATTTACAAAAAAAATAATTAATATGAATACTAGGTACAGATAAAGTTAAAAGTCTCGTCCGCGTAGAATGGTGGCAAAAACGCTGGCTGCGTTTCCCTGCTGAATTGCAATACTGATTCTTTGGGCTTAAATTGTCATTAAAAAAATTACATCAGACCCTCGCCAACCCCAGATTCTGTGTTCTAGAGGCTGTGATTATGACTATAGGCCCATTATGACAAGTGGTAAACTCGTTTTTAGCGTACCAAACTCCAGAAATATCACAAACAAATTAAATAAATTATTGTGTCCCGTCCTGGTATCGAACCCGGCATCTCCGAGTTCAAATCTAGGGTCTTAACCGCTAGACCACGGCGGCAGTTATATTTTTAAACACTATTATTTTAGTTGGTAAATGTCAAAATTTCATTACTAGGTATCTATTAAAAAAAATATGGATTAAATATATTAGAATTAGAAAATGTCCCTACTATGAAAATGCACATAAAAGATTATTAAGTAGGGACTGCTACGACACTTTTCAAGAGCTAGCAAACGAATTTGACCTCAGTAGTCTCTAGCAGAAAGTTCTTCTGACTTTTACGTGTGTTCAAACACACAGTGCTTTGAAGATACGAACTCATCAAGTGTCGGATGTCTGGCTATGTATTCTCATTAGTACTCTCGCAAACTTCTTGTACGTGACGTCACTTGAGATAAATTAAAAGAGAGAAACAAAAAATGTACATACAATACCAAGTTAGTCAAAATATATATTGAGTTTGGTGCGCTAGAGGCATCGACGAGCTTGCCACTTGTTATGATTGGCCTATAGTAAAGTTTTCCCTTTCGGGGTGGTCAGAAACCACGCTTTTAAATAAGCGGATTCACATTTAGCCAACTTTTCATTTCATTCTTTACAGCCCAACACAGCGTCCTAGACCTCCACTGCTGGAGATAGGCCTTGGGAGAACATATATCTGGAGAATTTGGCCTACACTCGCCACGCTGGCCAGACGGCTGAACGTGCTCTCCGAGGCACGGGAACGGTGGTGTCTGTGAGAAATGTACGTAATAAAAGTGTATTTCTCATTGGTACATGCCGGGAGGGTTTGAACCGCCCTTTGTAGGATTTAAGGAACGCGTTCTTACAACCGACCCACCACCGCGTCAACTTTATTTATTTATTTATTTAATCGTGGGAAAATTTACAGCCTTTACAATATTATTTATACAAAAAATATCTAATCTGGCCGTCTGGCCAGCGTGGCGAGTGTAGGCCAAATTCTCCAGATATATGTTCTGGCATGCCCATCTCCAGCAGTGGAGGTCTAGGACACTGTGTTCTAGGGGCTGTAATGATAATGATAGGCCAATCATGACAAGTGGCAAACTGGAGAAATATCACTAATAAATTAAATAAATTTATTTACATTAATAAATATTTTTGTGTCCCGACCAGAAATCGAACCCGGTACCTCCGAGTCTAAATCTACAGACTTAACCGCTAGACCACGGAGGCAGTTTAATTCTACTGTAGAATATATCTAACAGCAATGCTACGTATTCCTTTACCCCGTTCCGGTTGCGTCCAAAATAACCACGCAAAATCAATACATGTATCCAGAATAACTATAATTCGCCACACATGTATCGACGCTTTTCCTTATACAAACACACACGGGCTGTCAATAGTTTGTGTATTTTAGAATACTACCCACATCTTCCTATTATACTAGTAGATAATAAAAAATAATAATTGTAAAATTTTTATTCGAAGTAATATACAAACAATATAAAAGAATTACAATATAATAATTAACCTAAAAAAATAAACTAAATCTAAATAACAAATTAAATATAATTAAAAAAAAATTATACATACCTTATAATATAAAAATTTCCTCCAGGCCATTGTCCAGCGGCATGGTGCCCAAAACACTGGCAGCATTTCCTCGTTGAATTTCAATACTAATCTTTTCAGCGAGGAAGCTGCCAGCCCGTGGGTCACCAGAGACGTCGACTAGTTTTTTAGATATTTCTTTAAATAATGTTTTTGCCTCGAGGCCCCACGGTCCCATGGTTTCGACGGCAAAGGCCACAAATATATAATCATTGCAAATGTTTATATATTTGCGGCGCTTGGCGTTTTGAGCTTGTTCTGCCGCCGCACCAGCTCTGACAGTAGTTCCTTGAAGATGGGAAGTTGCTAGCGTGTCTACACATGTGACGTCCCACACTAGTGATTTTCCCAAACTCCAAGGAACTAAGGTCATACCGTCAGGTCTCTTGCCGTCATCTCTAAATAAGCCCGTGGGTTCTAAAGTGGCTGGAATAGAGATGGAGGCAAAAGATCTGCGGATCAAATTATTGATAGAGCTGTGGCGGTAGAAGCGGCCGGCACTTTTAAAACAAGATAGACCATGGCGCCCCAGGCAGTCGACGTCTTTGCCGCATGGACAATAGTGAGGTTCGCACACACTAAGCCCGAGTCTTAAACAAACGCATATGCGTAGCGTGTGGTTGTCTAATATAGTACCTATGTTTTTGGAGGGGAGCGCGTTTAACCAAAGACCTGACTCTTTTTCAGAGACAGCTAATAAACGGGCCTGTTCAGCACAATTATTAGAATGTAAAAGTTCATTATGTATAATTTTAATTAAAGGTATATCCCACAGTCTTTGCACTTTCGTATTTATTGGAATATTATCTGGGCATAGCGCAGACCAGGCGTCTTTAGCCTCGGATAAACCACTCACCTCAACGTTACAATCTAACGGGTTAAGAATTTTTCCAACGAGGTTGAGTGCTCCATATCCGGAAGAAAGAAAAGCTGGTAGGGCTAAACTTTCAATTCGCCTTATACCAAGGCCACCAAAATTAACAGGCAATGTTGCCTGAAGCCATGAATTTGAGTCAAATTGTATAATTGTAAATGGTAAACGGATAGGTACTGATTAAAATTAGCAGGTTTAATAGGTGGACCATGAGGTGGTTACTTGCGCAGTCTGCTGGGGCGGTGAAGTATCCACTGTTCGTGCCGATAAACCCAGTAAAGTGTATCCACACGTTTCCGGATCAGGCGAATTGCTGTCATTTCCAGTCAAGCAGTGTTAGGGACTGATGTCAGTCATAAGTGTCTGATTCCAGTTAACATAAAAAAAAAAATTAAAAACTTTATTGCTCTATGTACAAGAGGCGGGCTTAATGCCGCTAGGCATTCTCTAATAACCAACCGTTGGGACAATGAAACGATTTGTGTTGTGAGGTAGGTGCAACCATTAAATAGATTAATAGGTGATTCAAATTAAATCTAAATATTATATCTATATAGACAAATTCATACTAATATGTACAGTGATAAAGCTCGACTCGCCATACATAATGCCATGCTAATACCAACACTTATGTATGGAAGCAAGAGGTGGATATGTCAGAATACGCATGAGAGTAGAGTTAATGCAGTAGAAATGAGGTCTTTACGTCGGATATGCGGCGTAACTTTGATGGACCGTATACGTAATAACGAAATACGCAAAAGGGTAGGTATAAAAGAAAGCATAGGCACAAAAATAAAGAAAGGCATGCTCCGATGGTTCGGGCATGTTGCAAGGATGAGCGAAGAGAGATTGACGAACCAGATATATAATGCGAAAGTTGTGGGTAAAAGAGGGCCTGGCAGACCAAAACTTGCCTATTATGATCAAATAAATAAAACATTAGATGAAGGTGAATTAAAAAGCCATCGAAACAAAAGGGCATGTATGAAGAGGTTGATGAATGTCGAAGAAGCGAAAGAGGTATGTCGTGATCGTGACAAGTGGCGCTCAATTGTCTCTGCCTACCCCGCAAGGGATTTGGCTTGAATAAATAATAAATAAATAAATATTTCCAGACAGCTCACACAGCGCCATCTAGTTTTAGTGGTAAGCTACTAGGCTTGTGTTACGGAAACTAGATGGTTGATAAACTACATATTATACTTTTTTTTTGTAAATATATACATATTATACATATAAACACCCAGACCGAGAAAAATTATACAATGTACAACTTGCCCCCGGTGGGAATCGAACCCACGACCTCCCGAGTTCACGGCAACGTTTGTTACCACTAGACCACGGAGGCGGTCGAAGATATGTATGTATGTAATACTACATACTATATATATTATATACACTACATATAATTAATATCTACTCACACTTTGAGGAACTGTTTAAATAATGTGAGTATACCATCTTTTAAAAACATTCATAACATAACAACATTCAGGTGTGCGCTAGGTCACATGTCGTGTTAGTATAAAAAAAGCAGCTAACCTTTGTCTGCGTCTTAAAATGGGCAAATTCATTAAAACTTATTTTAATAGCTTTCTTATAAGATTAGGACTTTAATCCATGTAGGTTGTTATTAATATTAAGGTATTTATTTATTAAGATATAATTTTATTGTATTATATTTATGTAGTATTATTATTTATTTATTTATTTATATTTGGGTAACTTACAGCTATGATACATTTATGTGTTAATGTTTAAATTACAATAAAGCCAATTAACAGTTTCCACATTTAGGATTAAAAACTTCTGCGCACCGCAGAAACTATAAATAATCAAGTGTTAAGTTCAGAAAAACAAAAAGTGCAACTTTAACATAATGAAACAAAATAAAAAACAAAAAGATTTACAAGTATACACATACACACACACATATACATGTATGTGTATATTATATATATTATAGTTGTCTATTTGTGTTAATTTTATTTTTTATTACTTTAAAAATATTATTTGCAATTTTTTAAATAAATAAATTGATAGATTTTTATTTTAATATTCACTTTAGTTTAACACTTGAAATCAAACCCGTTACAAGTGAGGGTAATCTAGTTGAATTCCGGGCGCCGCCGTAGTATGTCGTAGCAACCGTAGTCAACCGTAGTCAACCGTAGTCAGTTGTAGTTAGTAGAATTAAAACAAATGACCGGTCATTGTAATCATTCTAAAAAAAATCATTTAATATTAATTATTTAAGTGAGTTTGGGGAGAAACTCCACTTGGCGACGGGTGACCCTTTAATTTTGGTTACTTTGAATATATTTTTTACATCATTAATTATTATTTGTAATAAAACATGTCATTGTCGACAGGTTAGGTTGGACGACAATATAATATTATAAAGTCTTATCAAAATAATGGTGGCGGTGATGACTGAGCCTATAATAAACATCTGTACACTGTGATCATCACACATAGCCCACTGTGTAGAGAATGCATAGCAGAGGAGGAGACGGCCGCGGATTATGGAGTGCTGCAGTGTGGTTGTGCTATAGGCTGCAGATTTCCAGATTTGTTTCAAATTCTTTTTCATTGTCGCCACAAATTCATGGAATGATCTCCATGTAAACATAAGACAAGCAACTACTAGATCTTTGTTTAAAAAAACTCGTATATCTACACTACCTGCAAAGCTCCTCACAATGTTAGTGCGTGTATATATGTATGTTTATGTATAGTACTAGTATATTGATATTATAGTGTATATAACAGTATATTATGTAAGTGTATGATTAGGCTGTTAATTTTCTTCCTAACTTTTAAATATATATTTTATTGCACCTATAATAGTTCAAATTTGTCTCCAAGGTTTGGCTGTCAGAAAATGTCTACGGGCATTAAGTCCGCATTTGTAATTCGTGCAATAAAGTTTTAAATAAATAAATTTTCCAGAGTTCTGTGTGTACATAACTTCTGGCCTTCCTGGCTCCACTGACGTAGTCTCATGGTGACAAAGTGCGGAGAAGCTACGGTCATAACAATCACAAGTCTTATCAAAATACAATTATTTTCACAAATTGAATTCAATATTAACTTACGACCGGTTGCGAAAAGGCTATCTTTTGTGATTTTTGACGTATGTGTATGAGACACGTCATTGGCTGAAGTTATCAAAGTGACAAGCTAATTACAAATCACGTGGCGTATAACAAAATATTGATTATTTATAATTTTAATCGTCTTTTCAGTAAACGGCTCATATCAAATTTAATATAATTATCAATTTACTACTATTTATTTTATGTATTTATTTATTTACCACTTCAATGTACAAAGACAAAGGCGTGCTTTAATGTCATAGCCAACCATTGGGACAACTTTAAACACTTAACTGACAAGTAGTACATATATTAAAATAGAAAATATGAGTAATATTTTATAATTACATATAAATAGACAATATTCTATACTACAAGCTAAGACAAAAACAATTGCTACTATGTCCATGTAATTATGAGGATGTCGCTTAAGATATAATATAATAATAACATTTAAATAAACAAATTGTTAAGTATGTTACCAACGACGTAAACCACAGATTATATAAATAGGTAACGTCAGATAGTAAAGTTAAACAACAATTAGTAAAAAAAGAAAGATATGAGTAAAGAAGAAGAAAAAAATAAGTATAGTAATATATATATATATATATATATACTTGTATCGTAAATTTAATTACCAATAAATAGTAGGATACATGAAACGTATTTACAATATTTGACTAATCACAAGTTATCATTGCTTAAATCACCAATTTTAATATTTATCCAAAAGTGACACGGCAAGGTAACGCTTGCCGAGATGGATTGCATTGTCCTACTATGAGCTTAAACAATTATAGATTAGACTTAAGATTATAGCTGTAAATAGAACACTGAAAAGGCAGCACTAATCTTTTTTTTTTTATAATAATATTTTATTGACACAAAAGAAAATATACAAATTGAACAAAAAAAATGAAAATTACAGTGTCACTACCACCATTCTGCTCTCTCCCTACCCAACCAAATTCTCATACTATAATTATTATATAAAATAAAATAAGTAGTGAACATTTAGGCCGGGTCTTGTGTATCAGTCAAAGTTCGTAGCTGATCATAATTGCTCGTAACGTGCAGCGGGTAGTGCTATACTCGTAAAAGGCCTCCGCTTCCGATAGCCACGTTTAATGCCTGCCTTCTGTTGATTTATACGTGCTTGTTAATATTAGACGCCAAATAAACCAAGAAATTTATTAATAGCCTGTTATATCCAGTTACTACGTGTACAAATAGTCTAGTACCAATCTCATAGCTAGATACAGCGTTTTTTTTTGTCTCCTCCCCCCTGTTTATTCCATTCACTAGCCGTTTTCAGTGGTTGCGTTTCGCATCGCAGTAGATGGCTATGGGCACTGGGATGTTTGAGTGGTCAATCACTTGAAATGACAAAATCGGGTAAAGCAGACGGCAGAATGTCTCTGTTTCTTGGCAAGTTTGAGCTCTTTCAGCACCAAAACGTTAGTCCGTCGTGCAGTTTAATGGATTCTAAGTAAACGACGCCACCACAACATCTCAAACGCATGACCGCCTCCATGGTCTAGTGGTAAAACGTTGCCGTGAACTCGGGAGGTCGTGGGTTCGTTTCCCACCGGGGGCAAGTTGTACATTGTATAATTTGTCTCGGTCTGGGTGTTTATATGTATAATATGTATATATTTACAACAAAAAAAAAGTATAATATTAAGTTTATAAACCATCTAGTTTCCGTAACACAAGCCTCGTAGCTTACCACGGAAACTAGATGGCGCTGTGTGACCTGTCTGGAAATATTTATTATTATTATTATTTATTTATTCTTGCTCTATCTGCGGCTTTTATTTTCTTTACAGTCTATGTCTTCGAACCGTACAAAAATATAGGGAATACTCTGTCTGACAATGTGGATTTTTGTCTTCCTGGATTAGCCCTAGAAAATATTGCATAAATAATTAATCATCATCATCACGACCGTTTCCCTTTCAGGGTGGTCAGAAACCACGCCTATAAATAAGCGGATTCACATTTAGCCAACTTTACTATAAGCCAATCATGACAAGTGGCAAGCTCGTCGATATCTCCAGCGTACCAAACTCGAGAAATATCACAAATAAATTCAATGTATTTATTTACATTAATAAATATTTTTGTGTCCCGACCAGGAATCGAACTCGGTACCTTCGAGTCTAAATTATATTAAAGTAATTTACGTTTATTTCAAATAAAACCTTAAATTAAATAAACTATATTACAACAAAAACTAAATTTAACCTAAAAAAAAAAGATAGTAAATAAAAATTAAATACTTACAAAAAAAAAAGCTCCTCCAAATCGCTGTCTTGTGGCATGGTGCCCAATACACTAGCAGCATTTCCCCTTTGAATTAAGATACTTAATTTTTACTGATAGAGGTTATAAGACCATTTTTTTGCCTAGCTCACATAATATATTTTTTAGGTTTAAAAGTTTGTTAGGTTTATGTTCTGGACGGTTGTGATTGATGACGTACCTCGCATAAAGTTTTGATGTTTGAGAACAAACTTTTGCTTCTAATGATCGCTAATGATTTCTATAAAGGTTCCTTGGACATTGGCTTCAAATACTATGTCTCCTTGAAATTTTTCTTTGTATTTATTTTACAAGCATTTTTTGCTTCGTCAGTCAGCTGAGTTGAACCAAAACAAAACTCGCAAATTCTAACGTTAATCGTTAGAATTGGCGCAAAAAATGTACCAGATACATTTTAAATCAATCCAGGCTAAAACTAAACAAAACAGTCCGGTCAAATGACTGCTTTTGTCTTTGTAAAGGAATAAAATAAAACTTCTAAACGTATTGATTGTAACTTAACTTTAAACAAAACAATCCAGTCAAATGACTGCTCCTGTCTTTATAGCGTTATGGAATAAAATAAAACTCGTAAACTGTTCCTGCTTGTCACTCGTAACAGTTATCTATAAAACAAGTTATAGGTAAAAGATAGAACAAATTCACAGAGCTGAAACAGCAAAATTTTGTGCCAACGACATCAGTGGCGCGATGGGTGGAGGCGGGCTGGGTGGTGCTCCCGTAGAGGCTTGGAGTGGGGGAATTGTGAAAAAAAAGGGGGGCCATTGTATAGACACAGGTGTCTGCCAGGGCGTAGGTCTCGCCTTAAGTCAGGCTTTTATAAAGGAATTTTCAGTAAACTTAAAATTCATATTTTCTTAAAATAAAGTGACAATTCCATGTACTTACGAGTGTATACCCACCAACTTATTTATTTAAGTGTGCGTGCACAAATAGAGATTATCTATAGCTAGATGCTATCTGCTGCTCTCAATTATAGATTATGCTGACGTCTGCTATCCCGATCTCATTGAAGTGCTACTTCTGTTCTGAATGAACCTGCGACACCGAGATACCTCAAGAACAGCTTTGCCTAACTCTCTTTATTCCATGATAAATCTCTTCGACCCTCTCACAACTCTCTTCTTTCGGCCCCTTCGCATAACTCTAGTTTTATTTCAAACTCATTTGTCGTTGTAGCGACAAATTTGTGGAACAATTTTCCTCCTAACATCAGGCAAGTAACAGATCACTATTAAAAAAAATGGTCTTCGCATTTCCCAACAAAATTTGTAAGCATATTACTATTATGTATGTATGTGTAAGTTTATGTATTAGTGTTTAGTTTATTATATATATATATTTGTATGTGTGTATGTATGTATATGTAGTTATATGTATGTGGCTAGTTATTAAATAATACTTTTGATATTTATATTTAATATTTCAGCACCTACTTTCCAGTAAATTGTTTAAAGTTGTCCCAATGGTTGGCTATGATAAAATGTCTTGTGGCATTAAAGTCCGCCTTTGTCTTTGTGCAATAAAGTATTAAATAAATAAACTGAATCACTTTCTAAACTTATGCGTCCGATTTGTTTTCAGCTTGCGTAAGGGATGATAATATAGCATAGTGTGTATTTATCAGTGACATATACTGATAAAATTATGACATAAAGATTGGACATAATTTATTAATCTTAGACAAACCCCTATACAGACAATATAACTATTATTAATTTAATTTAGTTAACAAAGTTTAATAAAGAAGTATCATCACGACCGTTTCCCTTTCGGGGTGGTCAGAAACCACGCTTATAAATAAGCGGATTGACATTTAGCCAACTTTACTACAGGTCAATCATGACAAGTGGCAACCTCGTCGATGTCTCCAGCGTACCAAACTCGAGAAATATCACGAATAAATTAAATATTAATTAAATGTATTTATTTACATTAATAAATATTTTTGTGTCCCGACCAGGAATCGAACGCAC
This sequence comes from Tinea semifulvella, assembly GCA_910589645.1. Classification (NCBI taxonomy): domain Eukaryota; kingdom Metazoa; phylum Arthropoda; class Insecta; order Lepidoptera; family Tineidae; genus Tinea; species Tinea semifulvella. The sequence continues at coordinate 9,157,056 of OU342612.1, read as the reverse complement.
AAATTTATTAATTTATTATTACTACTATATTTACTATAAACTGCCTCCGTGGTCGTGCCGGTGGGCGCAATGTCATCACAACCTTATCCCTTTCGGGGTGGTTAAAAAACACACTTTTATTTTTCACATTTAGCCAACTTTACTATAGGCCCATCATGACAAGTGGCAAGCTCGTCGATGTCTCCAGCGTACCAAACTCGAGAAAATGCACAAATAATTAATAAAATTATTGTGTCGTGACCGGGAATCGAACCCGGTACCTCCGCCTCTAAATCCACGGACTTAAGCTCTAGAACAGGGAGGCAGTCATAATAGATATAATAGTCATAATAGCTCCTGGTCTTCATGTCATTTAGTGACCCTGCACCGAATGACATTTACTGCGCATGTGCGACTTCGGCACTTGAGAGGTCGTAGAAACTCCGTCAAAAGCAACTTACATGATGAAAAAATGAAATGAAAAAAAAAAAAAACAATTCCGGGTAGTCTAAACCGCCTTCAAAGATTTTTTTTATTCTCGCTCCCACGTTATTATCAGCAATGGAATTGATGAACTACCTATAAAATGGCGAAATTGCATAGATAATAATGGTACATACTTCCATTGATTAAATATATAACTTCTTTTTTTTATTGCAGTTCTAGACCGTCCTAGACCTCCACTGTAGGAGATGGGCCTTCCAGAACATATATCTGGAGAATTTGGCCTATACTCGCCACGCTGGCCAGACGGGTTGGCGAGGATCTTATTTCAATGTTTAATGACAATTAATTAACGATTTTTTTTTTTAAGACGGTGAATCGATAAATCATCAATGATACGCCCCCTGCCTGAAGGGCCAACGCGGGTGGGGGTCGCATGCCCGACTTATCCGTGAAGCTTCCTAGTGAAGCCCCAGGGCGCCTACGGACTAAAATCCTATAAACCGTCTCTCTCACTGTTGGCCCTGTGTGCCTTTACAGCTAAGTCTGAGTCGTGGCTAGTGAAGTCACTCGTTCGCCGCGTAGATTAATTAACGATTCTACAAGTTGGTATTTGTAGAACCGGGACCGACGGCTTAACCAGACAGGGGAACGGTAGTGTTGTAAATCTATTACAAACGTACGTAAGAAAAGTGTATTTCTCATTTCTTCATTTCTCACGTGAATTTCATATGTAAGCCTAACATTTAAATAAGGTTTTGTAAGTTTACCTAATTTTTTGTTGTTGTTTTAGTTTATTTTTATTGTGTATGTTAATGATTAACAATATCAGAAAAGTCATTTACAAACAAAAAATTATGCATTTAATAAAGCGTGGTAATTTTTTTGTTATCTCGAACTGAAAACTCAATAATTGGTGATAAATTCTAGTTCCTAATTCAAATTCTCCAATCATAGGTAGACGTAGTATTGTGCGCATGCGTAGTGTTGCTAGGGCCGACACCTGCTTTTAATTGAATTAATTTAGCAGTGAGGCCGACTCGATTAATATAGAAACTAATTAACTATTGATTTGGCGAACCGAACGGATTGTCGCCTAGTTAATTCGAATTAAACATCATTGGCTTTTATTTCGTAAAGGTAAAAATAATAAAAAATTAAACATTTTACATTTGATGATATCATTATAAATTACCATCGATGTATATAGATAAGCCTATTCAATACAAAACGCAGTCTTAAAAACTTACCGTTTGCTTTGTGTACCTACCAACTTTGGGGGGTAATTCTCAAGCAAGGATAATGCCACATGCTTTATTCATCGGAAATTATATCTCAATGCATACAAAAAGACTAGTTTTACTCGATATAAATATTAATATTAGGCGCTCTTGGTGCAGCTACATGACTTCGATTGGTTTTACGGGAACGTTTTTATATCAGTGAGGGCCTATCTATATACATCGATGTAAATTACCCATAAAAAGAAAGATATATGACGTCAGACTTGGCTGTATGGGCTAGACCCTTTGCCTTCCCTCACACCTCATTCATCATCCATCGGGAGAAGAGAAACAAAAAAAGGGAAAATAATATGTTAATTTGACTTTTGAGTAATGTAGTCTATAAATTATTAAAACTATTTAATTTATTTATGTTATACAATTATTTGTGTTTTTTTTTACCAAATTGTATTTTTACTTGCAGCTTATTTTAGGAAATTATATATGAAAAAACGTTCCTATTTTAGTAAACAGATATAATCATATATCCCTAAGTAGGTTAGCATTGAGTTTGATATAAGGGACCAGTACCCCAATTCTATAGCTTTCGACATGCGTTGCGATTTAATTTGTTCGAATTAAACTAACCTGGCTTGGCGAGGATATAACGTCAATTTTTAAAGACAATTTATTAACGATTCCACAAGTTGGTATTAGTGGAACCGGGACCGACGGTTTGACGTGCTCTCCGAGGCACGGGAACGGTGGTGTTGTAAATTGGTGACCTTGGTAGGATTTAAGGAACGCGCTCTTACAAGTAGGCGGACGGGGTGGTCGCGCGGGGGGAGAGTGGTTCGCGCCCGCGCATCTTTTTTATGTACCGTACCAGTATAAATATTTATTATTAAGCTTCGAGAGTAATTGTCTCCGCCAACAAACTGTGGTTACAGTTTATAATAAGTTATATGTATTGGAAAGTAAATAAATGATTGAATTTGATTGAAATAATTGAAGCGCCCTTTTAATATAACAGAGTCAAAATGCGGAAAGTTTGATGGTTGGTTTGATCGTTTACGCCATTGTTTGATGTAAACGTGAAGTTTGACGAAGTTAAGGAAGATAGTTATTTTTTTTAAAGCTAGAAATACATGCTTTTATAGCTTCTAGCCAATTTTTTGTTTTCATCTTAACTTTTAAATTTTTATCTTAATGTAACTTAAAAATCAAAATTGCCTGGTTAATAATATATAACGTCAATAAAGATAATATTTTGCATAACTTCTTCATGACATATTTTGATAAACTCCCTTTAGGAAGTTCCCGTAAACAATTTCCTCTTTCCCCTATCTTTCCCCTTAAGGCCGAATCACATAGACATCAGGTGCGGGCCGGTAGCGGGAAGTTCAGCCGTTTAATGGAATATAATTTATAAATATCGTTAGATATCATGGTCGGACCAGTGTTTGAAGACAAAAGTTTTTAACCAGTGTCGTATGGAGCAGAGACGTGGACATTGACAGTGGGTCTGATGTATAAGTTTAAGGTCGCTTAGCGAGCTATCGAGAGAGCTATGCTCGTCATTTCTCTGAAACGTTGACATTCGTCAAGAACCAAAAGTTCGACCGACATTACTTTGAAAATTAGCAAGTTGAAGTGGCAATGGCGTGGACACACACGTCTGTCGTTGAACCCATGAACGAGGGAGTAAACGAGTCCAACAGTGGAGACCACGTACTCGAAGACGCAAAATGGGACGACCCCTCGCCAGATGGATGGATGACCTGAGGAAGGTTGCTGGTGGGGGCCTATATCCTGCAGTGGAGAGACACAGGCAGACATTGCAGCCAATCGGGAAAGGCTGGTCATTACGGGCAAAATTGAAGGCCCGACACGCTGTTCCGACCAGATCCGCACCACACTTCACACGCAAATACATGTAGCCTTACACATTGCTGTTAGCAGACCCGGATGGCGCATTATCGTCCGGGATAAAGTGCGGGCTGATCTTTGAAATAGTGGAAAACGCTATTTTGATAAGGTCGGCTATGATCAGATAAACTCGGGCTAAAACAGCGTGTATAAGTTTACGCTTAAGTAATGGAATACGACTGCAGGTACGGTTAGTTTTTTACCTTGTACATATAATTATGATTGATGCTATACATTGTCTTACATAATAATTTTTATAATGTAATATTGAATTAGATACAAAAATATTAAAATAGATTAAAAAACTAATTATAAATAAAACTAAACTAAAACTACCTATGAAATTAAAACTATTCTACAAAATAAACTAAGGGCTTACCACCAGGGAGGGTACCTAAAACGCTCGCCGCATTTCCTCGTTGAATTATAATGGAAATATTCTGTTTTAGGTAGTTATGGAATTTGGGTTTACCCAGCTCTTCTTTCTTTTATGAATTTGTGGGTATCAAGAGAATATACCCCCATTGGTTCAACCCTAAATGCCACCAAGTTATTATTTTGTTTAATGCTATTATATTTGATGTGCTTTTTAAATTTGGCTGTATGAACAGCCGAACCGGCCTTTTTTGATGTAGAGGAAATGTGGCAGGCGGCAAAGGTGGCATCATTATTATTATTATCATAATTATATTGATGTTGTTACGCTTTTTCGTTTTATTTCAATTCTTCTTGTCAAATCTATCAGTTTCGAGAATTATCTCCCACGGATCTCTGTGTGATTTAGCCTTAAGGTTAATCCGCGGCAAGTGTCGGCCTGGTCGGCTTATCATCCCGGGATGCGGTGTTATCTCAGTGAATTTACTAATTTACAATCCTCGAATGAATATTTAATGACTGTGTGTCACCCCTGAAAATTTTCGACTCAAACCTACAACTTGACATAGATTAAAAGAGTTTTCAAATCTAGATGGTTACGATCCATACACAATTTACCCAGGACCGACGCTAGCAAAAAATATCCCAGTTTTTTTATTATTTTGTACATCAATTCGGCCTATTTTATATTAGTTAAATTAACTTAGTAATATTTTGAAATTTTTTATTTATTTATTTTTATTTCTTATATTCCTTGGCAGTGGACCACTTTTATTTGGATCAAAATATCTTTATTCACGTAAACCTATTACAGGCATTTATGAAACGTCATTAATTTAATTATTTTGAATGATTCTACTCCTGCTAGTAGAAGACTAAGCAGCTAAGTGGTCCAAGGAGTAAGCTGTTAGCAGAAGACTAACAGCTTAGCAGATTCCAGTGACCTGTTAATGTGATTATTTATTTTGACATACACTATTTTATACTTTTTATTTCTTTCATTAAAATAATAATTATTTTATTATATAATTTTAATATAGTTTATTTTCTAGATTTTAAGTGACATCGCCCTTGTACAGCAGCATCTATGTAGGTATTAATTGTTTGTGGTGTTAAGTGGCAAATGACGATGGCTGTTCTTTGCTATTAATGGCATTCTTCTGCTATCCTGCCATGATTGGTAAACAATAATATTTATAACTGACAAAACCGAATGTACTTAATGTATCTTATGCCTAATAAATGAATTGAATTGAAATGTTTAATCTGACTGAGAAATCTGCAAGGAAAACTCAGCTATATCAGATTTACAAAATAAAAATGGCAATAAAATACATGTATTAGGCATTGTTACCACTAATAAAGTCATTTATATTGTAATAGGCCTTGCCTATAATTCGACGTTTAACATTTGAATTTCTAGTTTATCTGCACATAAGCTAGCTAGTTCATTTGGCAGAGTGTAATAAAAACGAACAAGTCCTAAACAAGACTTACTGGTTTTACTGAGGCAAAGCTAATTTGAGCTTATTGTGAAGATGGTTTTTTACACTTCTCTTGAATGACTATAGGAATTTAAAATGAATAAGTCAAAGTCAAAATATCTTGTTCCATGTAAATTCTACTCCTGTTAGTGGAAGACAAGGAGTAAGCTGTTAGCAGAAGACTAGCAGCTTAGCAAAAAAGATTATAGTAAAAGTAGTAGTATGATCACGACCGTATCCCTTTCGGGGTGGTCAGAAACCACGCTTATAAAGAAGCGGATTCACATTTAGCCAACTTTACTATAGGCCAATTGACAAGCTCGTCGATGTCTCCAGCGTACCAAACTCCAGAAATATCACAAATGCATTAAATATTAATAAATATTTTTGTGTCCCGACCAGGAACGAACCCGGTACCCGGTAGTCTAAATCCACGGACTTAACCGCTAGACCACGGAGGCAGTTACAGAAAGATTATAGAAAGGGGAAAACACACTGGCTAGAAGAGCATTCCACATCTTCAGATTACGACAGATTTATCCGTTTATCCACGCGTAGGGATTAGTGGCTACGATATGGGGGTGCAAATTTGGACCGTGGTTCGGTTAGGTTAGTTAGTAAACAAGAAGGGATAAGTGATGTTATTTTAAACATTTTGCATTCCTAAACTACTATAAGAAGTTTTAAATATATATATATATATTCAAAAATGCATAAAACTGTAAATACAACGTCTCAGTGAAGCTGACTAGACTTTTCTTGAATTTTTTTTATACTAGCCAGACTGATAGTAAGTGGCACGCGAGGTGCATGAATGTTAACAACTGGAATCAGACACTCATGACTGACATCAGTCCCTAACACTATGCCGGCTTTACTGAGCATGACGGCAATCCTGATCCTGAAACGTGTGGATACACTTTACTGGGTTTATCGGCACAAACGGAAGTATCCAACTTACCCGTTCCGGCAGACTGGGCACATTAGCACCTATTTGGTGTTCTCGTTGAAAGTATGTGCCATTTGTAATGATGTCAAATGCCATTTTTTACTTTCAAGGAGAACTAATATTGTAAGCTTGCCATGGTGATATTTAATTAAAAATAACATAACTTGAAATATGACTGAAAAAACAATCCAGTTTGCAATTGGTAAAGTCAGGATTTATTCTTTTAAAAAAAAAATAGTTTAATGCTTAACTCCGCATCTGTTTGAGGGTGGGTCGTTGTACTACGTGAGGGGTTGTGAGGCAGGGGAGGAGAGTCGCAGCCTCTCTCTCTCGGCAACGATTACTGATTAGTATGTCGGCAAGCGTAGGGCCGGCTGTTCCGCACCACGCCGCCCGCTGCCGACTGCGCAAACCTTCGAGCTGATATGACCAAGCATTGGCTACAATCGTCATCAGCTGATCGTAGTTTTCGCGAGTGATCAGATAGTACGCGTACACGTGGTCAGTTTACTATTATTCGTATTATGTGTGTGTGTGTTATAGAATTTTCATTTATAAGTGACTTTGTAGAGATGTGCCGACTTTAATAGCGACCAGGTAAGATCCTAAGATTTATTTTCAGAATGAGTCGGCTTTTTTTTATTATTGTAACTATGACTGAGTAAAACACAGTAGTAATCACGTGATCAGTTTACTTGTTTATATAGTACAAATAGTAGTAACTTATTTATGCCTATATGGTCTACGTTGATTTCATACTTAGATATGGTGTTATATTCTGGGGAAATTCAACAGACAAATTAAGAGCATTTATAGCCCAAAAACGACGTGTAATAGCAATTTTTAAATTAAAACGAATGGATTCATGCCGCCCATACTTTAAAAATCATAATATATTAACGTTTCCATCACTGTACATTTATGAAAGTGCAATATTTGTAAAAAATAATTTGAGTATGTTCTCACAATGACCTACTAAGCACAAAAGTATCCAAAACGATTTTTTTTAGCAAAAATGTTATTAGTATGGTGACACAAATTTACAATAAAGTTCCCAAATCCATCCGTGAAGTCGAAAACATGAGCGTCTTTAGAAAGAAAGAAATACGTTTATTCATCGCAATACAGATACAATTTACACAATTAAGATTAGGATATGCAGCACAACGCGCTCCGACAGGCACCCAACAGTACTCCAGGATTTAGCCGTGCATAGGATATGGGGTGGCACGGACCATGAATTAATATTAAAATATGGAATTGGCCGCCCCCACACCCACTGCCACATCCCGAGCACCACCAGGCAACCATCGAGGCGCGCTGTACTACAATTCACACCGTAATTCCTGCAGCGATGAACGGTCCCCTAAGCTCAGCATGTGTCGCGAGTCACATAGTTGTATCCGCGACGCTGTTCTTCCGCTAGTACCCATCTTAGTCTTTAAGTCAAAACTTCATGGCTTTCTATCTAAGAAATACTATTACAGCGTAGCAGACTATCTTTCAGAAACTTGAGAGAAACAGTTAGCATGCCCTCACCCATCGCCAACATTGTAAAATTATTTTTTAATGTTGTGTATATAATTATTGTATGTCGAATGGACGGGACATGGCGACCACCATAAATAATGTACTTATTCAAATACCTATGATCCACAATAAAATACTTTTGATTTTGATTTTTGATTTTGATTTAATATATGTACTAATTCGCCGGATGTGTATTTCGTATTACGATAAGCTACTGTCTGTGGACTTATTTAGTAATACCCCCCGCAGCCTATAAATCAAAGGTGCGATTACTAATAATAAAAGCATTTATTCGAAAAAAATATTTACAAAATATAAAATAAAATTATTATTAATACTAAGGATAGGGATATAAGTCCCGTCCGCGTGGAATGGTGGCAAGAACGCTGGCTGCATTTCCCCGCTGAATTGCAATACTGATTCTTTGGGCGAAGAAAGAGCCAGCCCTCTTGTCAACGGAGGAGACAACAAGACGCGGTCTTTTAAAAACTTTTTTGCATTTGGACTCCATGGGCCCAGAGTTTCTACAGTATGTAATTATAAAAAATGTAATGTAATATGTAATCTTTTAATATAATAAAATGTGAGATGCGGACTTAATGCCAGAGACAGCCAAACCTTTAGGACATTCAGACAGGATAGATGGTAGGTGCAATATTAAGTCAATATTTACATACCAATATTTACTTACTATTATATAACACGTAGGTACATAAATAAATAATATATATGTATATGCTATATATATACACATAATAAATATTCGAATAAACCACTTACACGATGAGGGAAGTTATATATAATTTTCTATGGAAGTAATGATGTTGTTACTGCTAATGAAAATGGGGAAAAAATAGAGAAGTTAAAAATATCGGTTGAAAATTATATGTATAATAATACCTATTAAGCAAATAATAATAATAATAATATTTCCAGACAGGTCACACAGCGCCATTTAGTTTCCGTGGTAAGCGAGGCTTGTGTTACGGAAACTAGATGGTTGATAAACTACATATTATACTTTTTTTTTTGTAAATATATACATATTATACATATAAACACCCAGACCGAGAAAAATTATACAATGTACAACTTGCCCCCGGTGGGAATCGAACCCACGACCTCCCGAGTTCACGGCAACGTTTGTTACCACTAGACCACTTCACTCCACTTGAGTCGGTCAAATATTAATTTAATAAAAAAAAAACCTACTTACAATACCTAATTTAAATATAAATCGTATCCGCGCGGCATGGTGGCAAGAACGCTGGCCGCATTTCCTCGCTGAATCGCTGTGCTGATTCTCTGGGCGAAAAAGAACCAGAACTCTTGTCACCAGAGTTCTAGGGGCTGTAAAGAATGAAATGAATGAAAAAATTAAGAACTTAAGTGAGTAGAACGCTTTAGAATCCCTCTCGCTCGCACACACCAAAATTATATACTTTTTTATTTTGTTTATTTATTATTATATATCTTTATAGCACAAAGACAAAGGTTGGCTTATACTCGTAATGCCGCTAGACATTCTATTCTAACCAACCATTGGGACTACTTGAACACTTAATTGAAAGCTGTATTAATTTCTATGGTTTAAGTATAATATATATACACTTATATATACCGCGTGTAGTTGTCAAAAGAGAAAATTTAGTAACTACTGGATAGTGAATAAGGCCGCGTCTGAAAATCGCAATATATATTGTGATAAATACCTAAAGGCGATCGTCGACCTCTCGCTACCTACTTGAGGCTCTGTATGAGTGGCACAGGTTATAAAGATGATAAGTGGGGATATTTTTAGGAAAACTTCTCCACATCGTAACTTAATAATCTATAACAGAATAATTAAAATAAAAAATACATATATATTTATTTGTAATCTAGATTATAATAGAAAAATATTTGCTCTTTAATAAATTCTACGCAGTATACATACTACATAGTATATATTATTACATACACTAAATATTATATGTACAATATCAAATATAGACTGCCTCCGTGGTCCAGCGGTTAAGTCCGTGGATATAGACTCGGAGGTACCGGGTTAAATTCCTGGTCAATAAATAATTAATTTAATTGTGATATTTTCCGAGTTTGGTACGCTAGAGACATCGACGAGCTTGACACTTATTATGATTGGCTAAATGTGAATCCGCTTCTATATAAGCGTGGTTTCTGACCACCCGTATATAGAATCAACTTTTAATTATTTATTTAAATTCTTTAATGCACTTAAAAATAGTACAGAGGCCAGCTATAATGCCAGTAGGCATTCTTTACCAGCTAACCTTGGGGATCGAGTAAGGTGATAGGCAGGATGAAAAAAATAAGAATGTTTAATGATACAGTTAATAAGATACTTAACTAATTAAATTTAGTATTTTAATTAAATATAGTAAGTATATTTGATAAATGTAGTCTATCAACTTACTAGGAAATAAAAATACGGACTTTTTCGACAAACGAATATGTATGTAGTGAAGGCTCATCAGTGTAGGTCTAGGATGATAAAACATTGAATACTAAATTTACCATTAAGTTTTAAAACTGTATAACAAAGGAAAATCACACAAAAAGATAACACGTGTTGATACCTACAACTAGTATAGGTATTACAGACTCGTGAAAAAAATATGACATCGTAAAGAGTGAGGCGTAGACATACACTTTTTACAAATTGGGCCAGAAATAAAAAATATTAGGTGCCAATGTCAAAGCCTAAATTGTGTACGTACCTACTAAACTTTGAGAAGGTAAACGAATTCTTCCAAATGTGCTAAGGTTAAGTTTTTTTTCTAGATAATTTAATCGAAGTAAAGAAAGCATAGGGACAAAAATAAGGAAAGGCTACGATGGTTCGGGCATGTTGAAAGAATGAGCGAAGAAAGATTGACGAACCAGGTATATAATGCGAAACTTGTGGGTGAAAGAGACCGAGACTCACATATCACGATCAAATAAATAAAACACTAGCTGAAGGTAAATTAAAAAGCCTTCGTAACAACAGGGCATGTATGAAGAGGTTGATGAATGTCGATGAAGCGAAAGAGGTATGTGGTGATCGTGTCAAGTGGCGCTCGATTGTCTCTGCCTACCCCGCAAGGGATTTGGCGTGAAGATATGTATGTATGTATGTTAATCGAAGTTTTTTTTAAAAATAAAATAAATACTTATGTATGTACTTACTGCTCTTGTTGTCCCGAAGGTTTGACCGTCATAGAATGTCTAGCGGCATTAGGTCCGGTCCGTCTTTGAATAAACACTTATTACCTAAAACGCCCGCCTCATTTTCTTCCTAAAATTTTAAATTATCTAATCAGATTACAAATTGTTTATTCTAATAACAAAGCTGTTGTTTTTTTTTTTTTAAATATTTTATTCAGTTAAAAACTTAAACTATTTACATTTTTAAAATTATACGCCAAACTGCAACAGTTTGTTGGCGAATAGTACACTCTATTTTACAGTATTTTTTTTTACACTATATTTTTAAAACACAAAGTTATTTAACATTAAATCACATTACTGTTGTATTATTTATATTACGTAAATTAAAAAAAAAACAGGCGGTCACTTAAATCAATGGACACACTATATATATAGGTCTATGGATCCGGGATTTGAAGTAAGTTTTTTCTCGTCAAATTTCACGAAATCCTGTTGCGACGTGGTAACGCTCGCTCGCTGGAATCATTTGCGATCCTTATGACTTCACCCATTTACAGCCAGAGCTTTGATGGACCCATAAACACGCTACATAGTTGTAATATACCGTAGATTTCGACAGGTATTTATATTAATAAGGCAGAAAAATACATAAGATAATAAATCCAGGGTTAATATTAGATAGCTAGTCCTCTTCCTTGCGTCGTTATCCTCAATGCTGAGGGTCGTGACCCCCTCCACGGATCACTTTGTCTCGGACAATGCTGCGCCATCCGAATCTGCGGCATGCAGCGCATTGTGGACTGGGGTGTTCAGTGTGGTTCAGATCTGGTCAGACCAACGTATCGGGCTTCGGCCACGGGGCCTCTTGCCTTCGATTTTACCCGTGATCACCAGCTTTTCCAGATTGGACGAAATTTTTCGTGCTATATGACCAAAATACTCAAGGACTCGCTGCAGGCAGATAGAAGAGAGCCTGGTAGTGACTTTGAGCTCCTTGAGTATTGATACATTGGTTCTCCGCGCTGTCCACGGAATGCGCAACATACGCCTCCAGCACCACATCTCAAAGGCGTCGACGCGGCTACGATCAGATGCTTTGAGGGTCCAGGTTTCGGCAGCATATAGGAATATGGAAAATACGAGGCTGCGGACGAGTCTTGTTTATAATATAATAATAATAAAAATTTAGTTCCTCACAAAAGGTAGTAGTGAAAGTAGTTTTGGTAGTAGATAGCTAGTAGACTAGTTATTTAACCTCGCGTTGCCCGTGTAACATAGTAATCCTAGAAAAAAACCTTCAGTTGATTCTATGTAGATTGCAGTATTTCCAAGTAACATCTCTACCAAATTTAATCAAAACCTTTTCAATTTAGTGCTTTACGCGAGTCCGGCCTTATAGATAAATGGCCGTGGGGTTACATGTCGTGGTCAGATGATGACTTCACAGAGCCGTTTTTGAATTTATACTACATGTGACCCAGAACAGAAGACAGACCTGAAGGCAAGTAGCGCGCAATGTCCATGAAGGTTAGGAACTGGAATCAGACACTTATTACTGACATCAATCCATAACAATATGCCGGCTTGACTACATACAAATACATATCTTCACGCCAAATCCCTTGCGGTGTAGGCAGAGACAATTGAGCGCCACTTGTCACGATCACGACATACCTCTTTCGCTTCTTCGACATTCATCAACCTCTTCATACATGCCCTTTTGTTTCGATGGCTTTTTAATTCATCTTCAGCTAATGTTTTATTTATTTGATAATGAAAGGCAAGTCTTGGTCTGCCAGGGCCTCTTTTACCCACAACTTTCGCATAATATATCTGGTTCGTCAATCTCTCTTCGCTCATCCTTTCAACATGCCCGAACCATCGGAGCATGCCTTTCTTTATTTTTGTACCTATGCTTTCTTTTATACCTACCCTTTTGCGTATTTCGTTATTACGTATACGGTCCATCAAAGTTACGCCGCATATCCGACGTAAAGACCTCATTTCTACTGCATTAACTCTACTCTCATGCGTATTCTGACATATCCACGTCTCGCTTCCATACATAAGTGTTGGTACTAGCATGGCATTGTGTATGGCGAGTCGAGCTTTATCACTGACATTTCGACTGGCAATAAGTGACCCCAGGGCCCCATTAACACTATTTCCCGCGTTCACTCTTCTTTCAACATCCCTATCATACTTCCCATCCGCAGTGAAAACACTGCCCAGATATATAAATTCATTTACCTGTTCTAGCGTTTCATCATCAATCTTTATCGTCACGGTTGTCATCCTTCTTCTTTCAAATACTAGTACCTTGGTTTTTCTCGCTTGACTAGATGCTTTTTTACATTTCGATTGAAGTACTCCAAGTTATAGGAAAGTGACAACATAGAGACTGGAAGAGCATTCCACATCATTATCGTGTGACATGTATGAGTCCACAAATGGTGGATGGTGACTACGGTATGTTGGTGCATATTCTGACCTGTCCGTATTGCAAAATGGAAAGGAAGGCATAAGGTTATAGAGCTTTTCAGAGCACTCACCATAGTGTAGCCGGTATATGCACGTAGTGTTGCCCAAAGCAAGACCTGCAGCCCTATACTGTTACTTAGTCGCAAACGTTATTAGTGGATTTCGTTATTTACGTCAGAGATTGCGTCATTATTACAAAATATTATTCAATTTTAAACTTTTTTGGTATTAGCAACAATTTGCCAGTGTCAAAGTTAGGGAAAGACGGGTTAAATGAAAAAAGGAATTTAAAAAATTGGATTAGGATCAAAGGAGTATTTTATAATACATATTATATAGATATTTAAGTATACGAGAATAAAAAATAAGACTACTAAATATGTACATAATTTTAAACTTTATAAACGCTCGACATTGACAGCGGCCATGCAAATATCAACTTTAATAGTGTGATATATATATAGTTAACTGATTCCATTATATAACGTTTGCGCTTAAGTAACAGAATAAGCTGCTGTGCCTGTTGCGGAATGGAGAGGAATGGAAGGTTATATAGTTGGAAGGAATATAGTTCTTCAGAGCACTCACCATAGTTTAGCCGGTATATTTATTTTTATTTATTTATTAAAGGATAACTAACGACTAATAACAAATTTGGAAAAAAATAAAAGTAACATAAAGGGTCAATTAGAAGTTACTGCAAATGGACTACTAAAATAAAATAAAGAATACTTACAAAAAACAATTAACTGGGTGGGAAAAAACAATTAAAAAACAATTAATATATGGGTACACAGCTAAGGCATATGGGTAGTACAGAACAATCTGGTCAAGTAGCTGCGAGCAAACGTTGGCTTCGTATTACAGAAATCAAGTTCCAAACAGTTACAATGGATATAGTTGCATGACCTCCAGAAGAACGAGCTTGTACACATATACACGTAGTGTAGCCCAAAGCAAGACCAGGTGGTCTTGGTGTCGGTCTTGTACAAAATCTTTGATTTGGTAATGTTGTATATAAAAAACAAGAACAGTTATTGCACGGACAACGCCGGGTCAAACAGCTACCACTCGTAAACAATAAATCAGCTAAATAAATTGCAGATTAGACATCAGTAGAACGTACCACTATGGCGGTTCAAAAATATCTCTGTTCATTTATTATTTCACGATTTCCAGTACGAGGCGAGCTTAGTTGCGAGAAATTCGCTATATTATATCACTATAGTTTATTTTAGTTCAACTATTTCTGTACCGAATCCAGGTCAACTTTTTCAAATTTTCAACTACAAAAACCTTTTCGGCATTCTGCTGTTTCTATTAAAATAATCTTTCTTATCAGTATCTCGTATACAGGGTGGATTTTTAAGACGGAACCATATGGCAGGTACTATAACAAATATAGTGAAAATTGGTTTTCACTTACCTATTTATTGTTATTATTTTTTTCCTTTGCTGCTAATATAAAATCTCTATGAAATAAAATAAAATAATTTATTTGTCAGAAACGTAGTAGATAGAGGGATGTACATTATAATATGTAATTATGATATATATTTATACCAATATGTCGATCTATGTGCTACTGAAGTGTATATATATATATATGTGTATAATAAGTTGGGGGCTAGAAGCCAACCGGTGTAAGAATCAAAGCTAGGATAATTGTCTTAGAACTAATTTGTCTTTGGCAGTGTATTGCCGCATATGGTCGTGTTCGGCGTACAATTACAAACTAATTTTATTCTTTCACTGACAATAATATGAAGGAATAAAGTGTAAACCACGACAAGAGAAGAAGGACAACGTAATATTATAGTAAACCAAAATACAAGTAGTGTCTAAATTCCACATTTCAACATTTATAATTAGGTGAAAAACAAATTCAACAACTTTTGCTTAAATGTAGGAAACATAAAAACATTGTACGTATATTGCTAAAAATACTGCTAAGTCTACTTGCTAAGCAACTTCAGTAGAAATAGCTTTGTTTCTTTAGCAATGACAAACGAAGTCTAATTTGGTAAGACGGCGTCGGGGCGAGAACGCTGACTCGTCATAAGTCAGTGTCGCTTACAGACTTCGAGGTCCGATTTAATGGAGCCAATTATCCCTTTCATTCATCCTCAGAGTAATGTTCGTATGGAACTGGAGACATTAAATAATATAACTACAGGGCAAGAAGACAAACGGTATGAGCTAGGCCAAGCGGTAAAGAATGCATTAGTGTATGACAGTTATTGCCGGATATGGTCGTGTTCGACGTTTACTTTCAAACTAATTATTTTGATGTTTCACGTACAATATGCCGATCTATTTGCTACTGAAGAGAAAAACACGTTCTTCTTCGCTTAACGCTGCATAAACCCTTTGATATATAACAAAATAATGTATGGTGGAATTGTGTATCTTATATAGGTCTACAAAAAAGTCCGCGATGGCATATAATAATAATAATAATAGTTTATTGACACAAAAGAAAATATACATATTTGACCGCCTCCGTGGTCTAATGGTAACAAACGTTGCCGTGAACTCGGGAGGTCGTGGGTTCGATTCCCACCGGGGGCAAGTTGTACATTGTATAATTTGTCTCGGTCTGGGTGTTTATATGTATAATATGCATATATTTACAAAAAAAAAAGTATAATATGTAGTTTATTAACCATCTAGTTTCCGTAACACAAGCCTCGTAGCTTACCACGGAAATTAGATGATTAGATTATTTATTTATTTATTTATATTGAACAAAAAAATAATAATTACAGTGTTGTACATGCTTAATTTAGTAGACGACTTCTGTCCCCTATACTAAGGTTGCCCTGGTCATATAGGGGACAGCTAGTTGACACTATGTAATAAAAGCGGTCTTGCAGCAGAGTCGTTCAATATAATCTGTTACAAGTCTAATTTCACACGCCTTATGTCATACTCAATTTTTAAAAAAGTTGAGGGTAAAGGCGGAATTGACAAATCGTGCGGCCTACACAACTAACTTATATAGTCGTATATTATTCAAGAACTAATATATTAAACTTTTTAAACTTTCGCGCACACTCATAATCATAGCTGGGCACCGTTAATCAAATAGTTAACTTCGTTAAACGTTAAAGCGTTACATTTCGGAAGAATTAACGGAAGTTAATCTCTCAAAATATTTAAAGACAAGTTATACAATTTTTTACACCATAAACAGAAAAACTTACCATAACTTTCTACAATGTACTTAGATATGTATTTATTATTTATGTATATATTTATTTAATATATAGGATATGTATATTTAATTAGTATGTATTTATATTTCATAATTGTTGATCACAATATTATTTCTGCACCCGCTTATAATGGCTCCCCATTCACAAAGGTTAGTTGGTAGAAAATGCATTTATAGCATTAAGCTCGCCTTTGTACCCACACTATTTTTGGTTCTGTACAATAAAGAATTTATTATTATTATTATTATTATTATTAATCGTTAATCCGTTAATATGTGTAAATTTGCACTTTATATCGTTGCGTTAGTGGTTGAGCTTCTAGGAGTGGACTGTATATTTTTAATTAATAAGAATTATAATAGCTCGGTGGTTTTACTGCATCTAATTCTGTGTTGCTTACGTTTAGGGCTATCCCTGATTCACATCTAAGCTAGGAGATGATGAACGTGCTGAAATAAGTAGACAAAGGCATACGACTTGGGGGAAAAAAGATAGGTACTCACAGATCTCGAAGCACACTATTTCCAGCTTGGCCAAGCACTGCACTTTACACAAAACTACAATTATTATTATTATATAGTCTTTTGGTTGGATACACGTATTTTCGCCATGCAAGCTCGGGCATGCGAAACGTCAGTTTATCACAGCTAGACACGACTAGCTCGCATCGCGGTCGCGCAGATACAACAGTGACGTTAGTGGGTGTCACTTTTTGGTGTAGGGAAAGAATAAGCAACTTGAGGAATCTGGATAGGATACCAAGCCGTAACAGTTAGTGAACTTATAAAACCTGTTGGTTTAGGTTCTGAAAGTTAACAGGTTAATATATAATATTGTCAGAATGAGTTCTCTTTTTTGTCTTGCCTCGGTTAGAGCATGCCTTAACAATCTCTTCAAACTGTACGTATTGTAACTCATGTACCCTTCTTACATGTTGTTTCAAATTGTTCAGACTTGATCCATGAACTTTTATTTTGGTGTCTTTCCGCAATCAACGCTTACAAACAAAAAGTATCAGCTGAAATCCGATTCCGTCATCATGTCTTCCATGATACAGTTTTAATTACAACACTGCACAATACACTTTTCTATCTAACTAATTACACTGCACTCTTCTTTATTAACACGCAAATTATCACTGACAGTAATTTATAGTAACAACAAACACAACACTCGTCACTCTAAGCACTGGCGCTAGTACTTCGCAGTTTTCTTACTCGCACGCGCCGGCAAAATATATCTAGCTTTGTTTTTGTCTCACGCGCCGCAGCGCCCGGCACTTGTCGTTTTATACTTGTCTGAACCTGTTTTTCGCGCCACACCGCGGTTCCGTGCGGTAAATAGTGGTATTGGATTAACGATAACGGACTTCTGCATATTAACGGAAGTTAACGTGTCCGTTAACATTTTTTAAAGTTAACTTAAAAGTTAACCCGTTAATCAAAATGTTAACTTCGTTAATTAACGATTAACGGATTAACGAGTTAATGCCCAGCTATGCTCATAATAGATTTTTATAATTTTAACGGGTCTTTACGCGATTTACCTTAGAGACATATTTCTCCCGACGTTTCAGCCAAGTTGCATTGGCCGTGGTCACGGGTCGACTGAACCTATGCGGTGTAGTCTCGTACATACTGGGCGGCAGATGTAAACCTACCCACTTATCACTTTTAAAAGTTTTTAGAAATCACGACACACGACACTTACAATATCCTTGGCGACACCGGGCGATTTTTCCCGGCGTCGAAACCTATTGATTACTGGATTCCACGATGAAGATAGCTTATAACCCCCCTCTCGATTGAAATTTTTGTGTTTCTTTATTTCTATCAGCAATAGCAGAACACCTAATGGATAGTGGCACAAACCATTGGATTGAGCTGCATGACCCAAAGATACTTTCCACCGATCGTCACTATTACCCTAGAATAGTACGTGAAGCGAATCAAAAGTTAGGACAATTGTCTTAGAACTAATTTGTCTATGGCAGTGCATTGCCGCATATGGTCGTGTTCAACGTGCGCTTTCCAATTTTGTTGTTTTTCTGACAATACGCCGATCTGCATGCTACAGAAGTGTAAAATACTTGATCTTCGACAAGAGAAGAAGTAAAAGTGGATGGCGTAAAAAAGCGGATTCACATTTAGCCAACTTTACTATAGGCCCAATATGACAAGTGGCAAGTTTGTTGATCTCTGTAGGGTAGCAAACTCAAAAAATATCATAAATTAATTATTGTGCCCCGATCAGTAATTAAACCCGGTACATCCGCGTCTAACTCCACGGACTTAACCACTAGACATTATATTAATTATATTATATTATAGCTAGCTATAATTTTAAAACCATGAATCTAGAACTGTTCCTAAGCTAGTTAGGCATAATGTTCGGGAGGATTAACTAGCTAGGCTCGAAGAAAACCTAAAGCGTCGTAAATTCTAACTCATTGTCAGCACCAGATGTTGGCAGAATTTAAAGCGGGTAATTATGCCTCGCTGGCAACTAGTGCTGCCGACGGGCACGGAGTAATCATTAGCCCATTGACTAACATACATAGGGGCAGGTTACATAACCTTCTAGCTGTCGTTAGGTAGTCTGGCCTCTTCACCGATCCACGCTGATATAGACACACATAGATAGATAGATAGATAAATTCTTTATTGCACAGAAAATAAAACATTTTACAGTACATAGGCGAGCTTAATGTCTAAAAACATTATCTAACAGCTAACCTTACACACATACACACACAACTACATATACACTCATACCTACATACCCACACGGAACAATTTTGGTGGGTAATTGTTTGTGCTGTTGTTTAATAATAAAATAAATTGTATTTGCTGTCGACCGGATAAAACAAAATGGTATGCTACGACCTGCGGCACGGTTGCTACCAGTGCAGGTCATTGAGCATATAAAAATGTAATAGATTTAAGTTAATTGGATCAATAAACGATTTTTATTATTCTTATTTATTATTATTTAATTAAAACATTTTGTATGTATACAAGCATAGAGACAAATTCCGCCAAAATAAGGATTTTACGTAGTTACGCAAAAAAGATCCAATTCACATTAAGTTAATTTTAAGTTTACAGCTTTAAAGTTGGAACTTAGATTAGTAAAAGTCAAAGTTAAAGTCAAAATATCTTTATTCACGTAAGCCTATTACAGGCATTTATGAAACTTCATTAATTTAATTATTTTGAATGATTCTACTCCTGCAGACTAAGCAGCAAAGTGGTCCAATAAGTAAGCTGTTAGCAGAAGACCAGCAGATTAGCAGATTCCAGTGACCTGTTAATGTTTAATCTGACTGAGAAAGGAATCTGCAAGGAAAACTCAGCTATATCAGATTTACAAAATAAAACATTTATTACATTTAGAATATGTCAATAACTGTATTTTTATCTGGATTGTTTTTGATATTAAATATATAATCGTGAGGACCTGATTGAATTGTACAGAATACATCAGCCCTAAACACGTAATCTATTTACATAATATATGTTCATAACAAAGTTCATAACCGAGTTGAGGATCATCAAATTCCAAGTGTTGCAGAATTTGATGCTTTTCAAGGAGTAATTCACGTCAATATCGCCCAAACACAAAGGGTATACGGGAGTTCACAGCGCGGGAAAACCGCAAAAAAATAAAGTGTAACTTCTGCCCCATATACTTGTATAGAGTCAAATTTATCGTTTTCCATAACTATTTACAACGTAGCACATTATTAAACAAAATAACACCACTTTTGACTAACAATATCCACAGTAAACTAATTTACAAAACCAAAAACTTGGACTTGACATGTCCGTGCAAAATGGCGCGAAGAACTCTCTTGATTGACATTCTTATTAAATTTCTAAAAAAAAATCGTATTGGATCCTTTTTGCGTAACTAATACCAGAAGTAAAAATAAAGAAATAGTGTGCCTGGCTATAGACTAATACTTGTACCTACAATAAAATACCTAACGAAATGAAATACAATAAAATACCTGATGAATGACTTAGCTCGTTTATGAAGCCAATTTAATCATATTTAAAAAAGAAAACCCCTTTTTAAAGAAAATGGTTTGGCTTTAAAAAAACACGGCCTTATTTTTATTAGGATATTTTTTTATTTAGAGTAGGGATACGAATAAAACCTTTATGAACCTAGCAAGTATAAAATTCTTACAATATTTTATTGTGCATATTTTGTCGATAAGCTATTTTGATTTTAGCTGCTCTTCTGTCACGTTCCCGCCTAAAGTGGCTCCGCGTTCGCCGCCATCTTGGCACGTGACGGCTGACGAGCGATCGCAATGACGCCGTCTCCTATTTAAATACGCTATTCTTTATTTAAACGAAAACAGGCCGATCTAATTTGTTGAAGTAGTAATTGAAACGGTCATTGCAAGAAACTCTTATTCAACAAAAAAGTATGTGACGTTTTAACAATTCAATAATTGAATAAATTGTTTAAACCCATATCTAAGATGTTACCAACGTGCCAGCGTGGGCGATTCTTTTCTTCAGGGTCTTAAGGTCATATATTTGGAGAATTTGACCTACGCGGGCAAGTTAGAAACATCTTAGAATAATCTAAGAGGCGCAAAATTAATATATTAATAGTACATTACTGCCGCGATCTATAATGACTACTTTCCTGGTCGCGCTGATGATGGCCGACAGCGCAGTTCCATTCCGACACAGCGAGGACAGCAAGGGCTGCTATGATGGCCAAGCTGGAAGGCCTAGAGTGTAGCTAGGCTAGCTCGAGGCAATCATAGCGTCACCAGCGAAGCAGTCATAGTGGGCCAAGGCTTGTATAGTGCTTTACTCAAAAATGCAAGTACCTAATCTAAATAAAACCAGCAAGTAATTTAAATAAAATATATATTAATTAACTAGAAATTTAATTAAATGTACTATTAAAACGTTGAAACGTCAAAATAGCGGCCGGCAATATTTTGCCGGCCTGTTAGAGCGACCAGCAAAACTTTGCCGGCCGCTCCTTGAAACAGAACGGCAAGGTCGACTTTGCTCAAACAAGGTTGTCAAAATAATGACCACATTACATGCATTTTTGAGTAAAAAATATAATCATGATTCATCAACATCACGACCGTATCCCTTTCGGAGTGGTCAGCAACCACGTTTAAAGAAACGGATTTACATTTAACCAACTTTACTATTTAATATTACTATGATTTATTATTACAATTGGCAAACTCGTCAATGTCTCTCTAGCATACCAAACTCAAGAAATATCACAAATAAATTAAACTTTAATTCAATTTATTAATTTAAATTAATAAAAAAATATTGTGTCCCGGCCAGGAATCGAACACGGCACCTCCGACTCTAAATCCACGTACTTAACCGCTAGACAACGGAGGCAGTTGTTTTTTTTTTTTTAGTGCATTAAAGTATTTTAAATAAATAAATAAAATTCGTAGTAAATGTTTTTGCTATTTTATTATGTCTATAATTAGGTATCTGAAAGTAAAAGCATGTCCTAATTATATAAAAAATAAATATATTTTTATTTCCTATTAAATTGATATACTACATTTCTCAAAACTTCACTCAGATTTGAATAATCTTAAAAAAAAAAAACATACACCCATTAAAAATATTGAACCTAGTTAACATAATGTATTTGTAAGTTTAAACTACTCGTAAATGTCTAAAGCGACGTAATTCTAAGGAAAAACATTTTGTTCATGAATTAATGTCACAAATGTAAAGCAACATACAATAACACTTGTAAACGCCTTGGGGGTGTTGTAAGAGTTAAGGCTGTCATACACGTATCAAAATTTATCAGTTCAAAATTATTCTAAAAAATGCTTATTGTAATAACAGTTGTATGTAGACTCCAGTGGGTGTCATATCAGAGTTATCACCATCTACAGTCTCATAATTTTTAAGCAATACATTGTATAATATGAAATTGTCAACCTCGGCTGCTTGTATAAACAATTATTTATATTTTATATTTCCAATAAATGATAATTATATATATTTATATATACCTAACATTTAACATATATTTATTGTAATAATACAATACATTTTAATGTAAAAAAATTTGCTAAAAATGCATATATTAAGTAAAACAGTTGTCAATAAGGATATTATTTAATTTGAAATTATAAAACTGTGCAAGTCTCGTATCTTACTAGAAATTTTATTAAATACTTTAATGCACATTATAGCAGTCTCTATCATCTAAATTATTGCGTTAAATTATTAAATATCTATTATCTATAGATACTGGAAAAGTTTACAAATTTTTAATAACAAAAAATCGTTAAGTTACAATACTGCCGCTGAGAGCAGTTGTTCTACTCATCCACAGTTACATTCTATAGTAGTTCTTAGCTGTAGTTTATTTTTTATTAGGTAGGTAGGTAAGTTTATAGTTAATTTAATTTCGCGATTTAAGAGCTGCGGTGGCTCAGTTCTAAGAACGCTTTTCTTAAAACTCTAAAAAATCGACATTTGTCATTAATTTACAACCCTCTCCCCCCCCCCCCCCCCGTGCCTCGGAGAGCGCGTTAAGCCGCCAGTTCCAGATCCACTATTTGTGGAATCGTTAATGACAAATTTGTCATTAAAAAATTACATCAGATCCTCAATTTATCATTTAAAATTTCCATGAGAGCCTCGCCAATCGGTCTGGCCAGAGCGTGGCAGAGTAAGCCAAATTCTCCAGAAATTACTAAAAGGCCCATTCTCCAACAGTGGAGGTCTAGGACTCTGATTTCTAGGGGATTTAATGATGATGATATCGATGTCGAGACGATGGGCCCATGGGGACCTTCAGCAAGGCGCCAGGCCAAGAAGTTGTCAAAGCGGCTGACGGAAAGCTGGATACAGGAAGGCTGGCAATTATTTCTGCCAACGTATTAGCCTCGCTATACAGAGGGGGAAATGTTGCCAGTGTCAAATTCCAATTTATTTATTCAGTAAATTGGCAATATTACAAGCACTTTTACACGTCAGATATTTATACATTTAAAAGTCTATACAATATGAAGCTATATTCAAAAGACAAAGTTCTTATTGGTAATTAAATAAAAATTAAACATCATATCAACTGAACAACTCAATACTAATGTATTTACAAAATACATATAAATCAAAACGCTACTGTCTAAACTCTAATGGCATAGTTATAATAATTATTAAAACAAAATAAAATTATTAAAATAATAATAATAACAATGTCAAAGAAGAATGTCCTTAGGACTATCTCTAGAGGACATTTTTATTTATAGTTTATTTTTAATTGTATTATTTAGGTAGCTTTTAATTTATATTTAATGTAGGTATATTAATTTACATCGAATAAACCTACGTGTGTAACGGGCTTTACGCTATCTACATTCATTATGTAACTCATTTGTTGTCTTCCCTTTGGAATTTCTGTCACATTTACCAAATAAACGACTAAACACAAAAACATATAAAACAATGTCTAGCTTTTGTGAGATGTCTTGGAATTTATGCATTCTAATATTATTAAGGTTTAGTGTATTTATTACATGTATGTGTTAAGTGCAGTAAGTAAATATATAACGAGGACAAGATACACACAGACAGCGGAGTCATCCAGGCCCGGATGTTCAATGGGCCTGGGTTGGGGATGGGATAAACTCCCGTTTTCCCCGGCAGGATCTCGGCGGCTAACTACCCACCGGTGATTCAACGCACCTTTGGTGCTGGGCGCTGTTCCTACTACAACACCGCCCTTGTGGCTCACGAATCTAGTCTCCTAGATTTGTCTACTTTAGTTCTTCTCCAAGAGCGCCTCCCTAGGTAGTGGCCTCCCCTCCGGGGGCCGTGCGAAAGTAGGAGCGATATCCTGAAGATGCTTGTGGGATCCGTTGTCAGCCCGGTAAAACATACGTTTAGCTAGGCCGACAACAAATGCCTCGATAGTAGGCATCTCCAGATCTCTCGCAATTACAGAATTTCGCACGAACCACGGCGCTCTGGATACCACCCTGAGCGATATGTTCTGCTGACTCTGGATCTTGTCCCTATTGGTTTTGGCCAGAAGGTGATGCCAAGCTGGCGCAACATAAGTAAGTCGGGAATGGATGAACATCTTGTAGATCCGCACCTTCAACCTGAGCGGCAAACTGGAGTTCATTACAGGACGTAACATGGCTCGGGCCGCCTTCGCCTGATTAACGGCATGGCAGGCCATCTCACCCATTGTTAACGTCCTGTTGATGATGCAGCCCAGGTATTTGACGATGGGAGTCCACTCGATGTCCTGTCCCCAAAGCTGTAATGGTGGAGGCAGCGAGGACAAGATGCGGATAAGAATAAAAGCTGTACTAATCATTTTATTTATTTATTTATTAAGAAAATCCAAAACAGCAATACATTTTGCAAAGCAATACAATTAAATATTTACATGCCAAACAAAATACATATGTTTATTTTAGTTATAGATTGACGACGCCTCTATACAGCCAAATTAATAAAACTATAATTACTTATTACTATTAGTTTTTAATATGACATGTTATTAATAAATTTATTTATATTTTCTTTTTCTTATCTAGTTTTAATGACGATGCCCTTGTGGCAGATTTCTATGTTTAATGTTTAATAATATTAGTTATTTGACATATTTTAGTGTTGTATACGATATATATATATATATTTATATTATAGTAGTACCTTGTAGTACTTGACATTTTTATTTTAACATAGTTTGACATTATTAGTATTTAAATTTTTATTTTCTGTAATTGATTATTTAGCATTCAATATGGCTCTTCCATAATTGTATTGATAGTTTGGGCTGTTTCTGGTCTTCGTCGTGTTGTTTCGTATTAAGCTGTCTGACCATGATTGTGTTATCTCGTTTACTGTAGGTAACTAATATTAGTTACAGAGTATTATAAATTGACTCAACCAAGTGTTCCAGGCGGTCCCTACGTTGATAAATAAATGAAATGAAATGAAAGGATTTCACCATTTAAAATACGTTTATAATCTGATCTACAAGTAAATTACATGTAATTTTGAATATTGAAATAAAAATTACGTCCAAAAAATATATAATAATAATAATGAAACAAAACAAATAAATAATCAAAATATCACGAATTGCCATAAACACATCAAGTACTTACTATGTGAAATAATATGAATGAGTGTGTAAAGTGTATATGTGTATGTTTTACATTAACATTATATATTTATCATCAATAAAAAAGATTTAATAGGAAATAATAATAAATAAGAAAAAAGGATCAGTAGGTACTCGTTACATATATCCTTTACACGTTCCAAGCACCAATTCTAACAACAGGCTAAATTCATATTTTATCAGATCGAGTAAGATATTCAACCAGGAGCGGTGAACTTGATCTTTTTAATTCCCCGCTGAATTGCAATACTGATTCTCTGGGCGAAGAAAGAGCCAGCCCTTGTCACCGGAGGAAACGACAAGACGCGGTGTTAATTAAATGCATTTATATACATTAATAAATATTTTTGTGTGTCCCGACCAGGAATCGAACCTGGTACCTCCGAGTCTAAATTCACGTACTTAACCGCTAGTAACGGAAGGAATGGAGGATGCAAAACAGTTAACCTTTTAAAAGCGACTGTCGTTTAAGATCTATAATTTGATATCGCTGTTAGATATAATTTCTGGGCTGAATGTAGGCAAATTCGATTTGAGAAGGGACGTTCTCGTGTCGGAAATGTCGGCAAACTGACTGAATATTACGGCAAAGTGAATTTAAATAGTTGGACTGAACTCGAACTTTAATTGGTCGACGTAAGAGGAATTTTTGCGAACTAAATTTAATTAAAAATTTAGTGATAAGATATTTATTTTAATTCTTTCGGTGGCAGTTGTAATAATAATAATAAAATGTTTATTTCTCTCATAAAATACATTTTATTATTACAGCCCCTAGAACACAGCGTCCTGGACCTCCACTGCTGGAGATGGGCCTTCCAGAATATATATCTGGAGAATTTGGCCTATACTCGCCACGCTGGCCAGACGGCTTGGCGAGTATGTGATGTCATTTTTGGTATTAACGATTCCACAAGTTGGTATTAGTGGAACCGGGACAAACGGCTTAACGTGCTCTCCGAGGCACGTGAACAGTGGTGTTGTAAATTTATGACAAATGTACGTAAGAAAAGTGTATTTCTCATTGGTACATGCGGGTGGGTTTGAACCGACCTTTGTAGGATTTAAGGAACGCGTTCTTACAACTGAGCCACCACCGCCCATTATAAATATAAAATACATATGTAGGTACATTAAAAATATCAACAGTTACAATATGGTACGTACATACATATTAAATATTGTACCCAAAACAAAATATATAGATAGATAGATAAATTCTTTATTGCACAGAAAATAATACATTTTACAGTACATAGGCGAGCTTAATGTCTAAAAACATTTTCTAACAGCTAACCTTTGGGAGATGTGAGCAGGGATTGTAAGGTGCTTGCCTGCTAATATTTGAGATAAAGAGATTTATTGAGTTAAAAACTTATAACTAAAAAAAAGAACGATATTAAATCTATAATATAAATACATACAATACATAGATAACACATACATATATTAGTTACATACTATATTTATATATATATACATACAATAATATACCGATTTAGTCAAGTTATGTAGACTCGTCTTGCTTTTTGTGAAAGTGTTTAGTGAGCAAATTTTTATAACATATCAGTGATGGTGCTTTACGAATATGAAGAGGGAGTCGGTTCCACTGGCGAGCTGCTGATACTGTATAAGAATCTGAACATCTGCTGGACGAATGTGGCGGGATTTTTAATTATAATTAATTATATATATACCTATTTAAAACAAATTAACTCACCGAGCATGAGAGCTGGTGCCTAAACGGGGTACCTAGAAGATACCTGTATCTCAGGTCACCAGTTAACTCCCCTCGGACTAACAAGTATGTTTAGCTTAAGCATTGTTAATAAATAAACAGTTATCTTATTTATATAAAGCTTCTTTATGGTTTCTGACCACCCCGAAAGGGAAACGGTCGTGATGATACTTTTCTTTTGCATCCCTCTTGCTCGCACAAATCAATATTTTCAAATACTATATTTCGAGATATGTAGTATCATCTTTCAGAAAATCTTTCAAACTTGTCGATGTCTCTAGCGTCGAAGGAAATTTCACAAATAATTAGATTTTATTAAATCTTAAATGTGGAAACCACGCCAGGTCCCTTTCGGGGTAGGCAGAGTGAATTGAGCGCCATTTGTCACGATCACGACATACCTCTTTCACTTCTTCGACATTCATCAACTTCTTCATACATGCCCTTTTGTTTCGATGGCTTTTTCTTGCACCTTCAGCTATTGTTTTATTTATTTGATCGTGATAAGCGAGTCTTGGTCTGCCAGGGCCTCTTTTACCCACAACTGTCGCATTATATATCTGGTTCGTCAATCTCTCTTCAGTCATTCTTTCAACATGCCCGAACCATCGTAGCATGCCTTTCCTTATTTTTGTCCCTATGCTTTCTTCAATACCCACCTTTTTGCGTATTTCGTCATTACGTATGCGGTCCGTGAAAGAGACGCCGCATATCCGATGCAACGACCTCATTTCCACTGCATTAACTCTATTCTCATGCGTATTTTGACATATCCACGTCTCGCTTCCATACATAGGTATTGGTACCAGCATGGCATTGTGTATGGCGAGTCGAGCTTTGTCACTGACATTTCGACTGGCGATCAGTGACCCCAGGACACCGTTAACACTATTTCCCGTGTTCAATCTTCTTTCAACATCCCTGTCATACTTCCCATCAGCAGTGAAAACACTGCAAACTAATAATTGGCTTTATTGTAATTTAAACATTAACATACGAGCTTGCCACTTGTCATGTTTGGCCTATAGTAAAGTTGGCTAAATGTGTATCTGCTTATTACAAGCGTGGTTTCTGACCACCCCGAAAGGGAAACGGTCGTGATGATACTAAACATTAACATACAAATGTATTATAGATGTAAGTTTTGGACAACAAAATAAATAATTTATATTTGACAGCAGACCCTTGCCAATCCGTCTGGCCAGTGTGGCAAGTGTAGGCCAAATCCTTCAGATATGTATAACGACAAATGTTCAAAAAGAGTTGGTATTTGAAAAATGTTATGAATCAATCTAGATTCGGTTGATTAAGCTCTTTGAAAGGAAGGCATAAGAAATGTGACCCGTCTACCCTCGTCCGGCCCTAAATAGATTGACGTCTACGCCAAATAGGATACATTCCGGGAAATAATTATTGTTATCAAATCATTTATTTATTTAGTAAGGAATTTAATAGGAAAAAACATTATTATTAAGTCTTTTAAAAATAGTCAAAGTAAATAACTTACATTTGCGTTTTGTTGTCATTCATTTTTATACTAGCACAAAATGTGAGCACCTCATGGTAAGTGGCGCGCAAGGTCCATGCCTGTTAGCAACTGGAATCAGTCATGACCGACATCAGTCCCTAACACTATGTCGGTTTGTCTGGGTATGTCGGCAAAACGAGCCTGATGCCGTGTGGATACACTTTACTGGATTAATCCGCACGAACGGTGGATACTCCCCTGCCCTGGCAGACTGGGCAAATTACCACCATCAGTCCGCCTACCACCTATTTGTTGTTCTCGTTGCAAATGGCACACAATTTGCAATGGTGTCAAATGCCTATTATTACTTCCAAGGAGAACTAATATTGTATGCTTGCCATCGTGATATTTATATAAAAATAACATCGATTGAAACAATTTTACAATAATCTTAATCAAATTTTTTGCTAAATAAATCTTTTTAAGCAATCTGATAATTGATGATATTTATTGTTGTTCTGTAATTCTGTATTTGTTTCATTTGTAAATCTGCTATAGTTGAGTTTTCTTTGCAGATTCCTTCCTCAGTCAGATTAAATATTAACAGGTCACTGGAATTTGATAAGCTGTTAGTCTTCTACTAACAGCTTACAGAAGATAAATCGCTTGCTATAACAAATTCTTAAAATTATAATTTCCAAATTTGACATTAATATTATTGTATATGTAAGTTAGTATTTAAAAATTTATGTACATAGATATTATTATAATATTGTACCGTATTGATAGACGGTTGTACTTGTTACCTAATACTTATACGCCCTCCGGCAAAACATAGAGTACAACACTAACTACACTGTATAACATCACAGAAATGTAAAACCTATTGTTTATAAGAAATAAATGAATTATGAATTATGAATTACTCCTTGGACCACTTCGCTGCTTAGTCTTCCACTAACAGGAGTAGAATCATTCTAAATAATTTAAATAATGACGTGTCACAAATGCCTGTAATTAATTATTAAAGGTTTACGTGAATAAAGATATTTTGACTTATTTTCATAAAATAACTAAAAACCAAGATATGTTTTGCCGGGCCTGGCTAAATTTTGTATAGATCGTGACCATTCTTCTTTGTGTATAATTCATTTCCCTAAGCGCTATTTGGCATTATAAACAGTGTTTTATCTAGTGTAAACATGTTTAAAAGGCGAAACATTAATAAATTAGCATGGAATGGCCGCAAGTGCTGGTAACGGCCATATTAACAGATTAACGCCAAATAAAAGCGTGACTTGGATATTTTTCGCATAGAATTTTTGTCGACAATATTTTGTGTTAATATTATTATTAATCGAACGCTGCGTGTTATTCTAAATCAAATCAATTTAAATAAAAATAATTATTTACAACTTAAATTAAGCTGTGTAAAGAATTAAATATAAAATAATAGATGGAGAAGAAAAACTCGCTAGTGGTTAAAAATGACATCTAATTCAGTATAAACAAATCCATCAAAAAATAATAAACTTGACAGTTTGACCGCCTCCGTGGTCTAGTGGTAACAAACGTTGCCGTGAACTCGGGAGGTCGTGGGTTCGATTCCCACCGAAGGCAAGTTGTACATTGTATAATTTGTCTCGGTCTGGGTGTTTATATGTATAATATGTATATATTTACAAAAAAAAAGTATAATATGTAGTTTATCAACCATCTAGTTTTCGTAACACAAGCCTCGTAGCTTACCACGGAAACTAGATGGCGCTGTGTGACCTGTCTGGAAATATTTATTTTATAGAAAAAATAACAAAATTAAAACAAACTATTTTCAACAAGCTGGCCAATATATTTGTTTTTGTGCTGCTGCCAAAAAAGTGCAGGCAGGATCTCGAGAGCTTACATCTGCTAATATCCCCTGCATCCTCAAACCATCGGAGATAGTTATGGTAGACGTCCGAATGGGATGTCGTTGATTCGATACAAACGAGGCCGTGCACTGGTTTGGGATGCCACATGTGTTGACACACTCTGTCCGTCACATGTGACACCCAGCCATGGAAAGCAGAATGCACCAGAACGGAAGGAAGCAGATGGAAACACTGGAAGAATTAAGAGCCCACGGAGACTACAGACTATTTATCGGCCGATAGTATGATGCTAGGGCTATGGGGTTATATTTTTTACAAATGTTTTATCGCTTGAACTCAACGGGCATAAAGTCTCTACAGCAAACGGCACGAACACACAGTCTTTGATTAAGGATAAGTATTTTTTTCAAATTTTCCATTTTTTTTTAAATCTCAGTTATGCTTGCACATTTTTATCGATACAAATAACACACAGGAATTCATTAATTTGTCAATTTAACGGTTGCGCTAAAAGTAACTGACTAGGACAGAGCTCATAATTAGTGCCGCTATATCTAACTTGGACAAATAAAAATGTACCTAAGTTTTTTGCTTACCTAACTGCTAGGAAGGCTCAAGGGCATTCCTTCCATTTGGATCAAATATTTACGTTTCAACAACATGGGTCCGACATTTTAGCTCCATTCAAATCGTCAATAATGAATGTTGTAAGGCTGGCTGCACACGCGATAATTTTAACGATTGGGTAATTTAATAGATGCGAATTAATTTGCAATACGAAATGAATCAGTGTAAGCTGTCAAAAATGTTTTGCCGACAAAGAGAGAGAAATATAAGTAGTGCGGCATTGGTTGTAATTTTCAATCAAAGTGTTGGTAATTTTTTTTCTTATGACATGCTTCTTGTTCTCTTTCTCTTGTCAGAGAAGAAATTTGGGTACAGTCGCCATAATCTATCATTCAAGCGCAAACGGTAGATTGATAAAATAGTGTATCCCTACTTTATTACTATTACAGTTTTAGCATTAGAAATTAGAGAGCCTAGCTTAAGCTCAAGTTACAAAATATTATAAGAATAAATTTATTTTATGTTTTTCTTACTGTGACTCTTAGTAGATAACTATAATTGACCACCTTAATCTGGGTACATGTAATGTAATTTGTTTATTATGGAACGCAAATTTATTAATAAAATTAAATATAATAATTCATTTTGGGTCGATTGTTCTAGCTTTAATCGTAACATTTTTAACGTTTTCGTGCCTTGCCTTGTTACATATTTAAAATCTGGTAAAATATAATCCAAATAGGTTTGCGGCCGGCCTTAGACAGAACAAAACGCTCTCGATTCAATTACCCTGCACAATAGTTTTAACTAATAGGTATTATTATTTATTTATTTATAAACTCTTTATTGCACAAAATAACTTAAAAAGTAGTGTACAAGGGCGAACTTAATGCCTTCCGGCATTTTATAACAGCTAACCTTTGGGAGTGTGGCAGAGGATTTCGGGTGCATTAAGATACATAAAATTACTTAAGAATACTTAAATACTATTACATAAATACTTACATGATATACAATTAAAATAATATATACAATAAACATAAATATATATTATGTATAAATATATAAACACAGCTAATAGATAGATACTCGTATTATATGACATAGGTACAATCATTTACGATAATATGTTAAGAAAATAAATAAAAATTATAATGCATAGGTACTTGTAGTTATCATGACAAATTATTTTGTTTATTTAAAAAGCAATGAGTAGATTTTTAAACACATTTATTGAAGGCGCCCGTCTGATGACTAGTGGAAGCTTGTTCCACTCTCGAGCAGCGAAAACAGTAAAAGAATCTGAATATCTGCTAGAAGTGTGAGGGGGAATTTTGAGTTGATTGTTAGAAGCAGACCGAAGAGGAAGGTTGTGACTGTCTCCAAGAAATTGGAAACGAGTCTTAAGGTATAGAGGAGCTTGGGGATTGTAAAGAACGTTGTAAAGAGAAGTAAGGACATGTGCAGATCTTCGAAAACGGATATTAAGCCACTTTAATTGAATACGATATTGGGAAACATGGTCATACTTACGCAATCCGAATACATACCGGATGCATAAGTTGAGCAGACGATCGAGTTTATTCTAGCTCTTCAGTGATGTCAGAGTAGCAAACATCTGCATAGTCAATAATGGGAAGAAGGAGGGAACTGACCAACATTAGCTTTGCCTTAAACGGAATAAAATACTGCGCTCGCTTAAGCGAGTGCATACTGGCAAACATTTTCCGACTGATCTCAGACACATGTTGGCTCCAGGATAGATCACAAGATATGTGAAGACCAATATTTTTTACACTTTCGCAGAATGGAAGTGGTACACTGTTAAAAGTTAATGGTGATAAGGAATCCAAGTCCACTCTGCTTAGCGCATGCCTAGAGCCAACGATAATTACTTGGGTCTTGCTCGGGTTTACCAGTAACCCAAGCCTTGTAGACTGTTGACGGATTGCCTCAAGGTCCGTATTCATTTTGTCGAGAGCATCGTTAATTTCAGTTATATTGAAATGTAAAGAGAGCTGTAGGTCGTCAGCGTATAGATGGTAGGAACTGAACTGTATTACTTGAGAAATGCTGTTTATAAATACCGAGAAGAGTAATGGAGATAATACGCCACCCTGCGGGACACCAGCAGTTACCTGACACCAGTCAGAGTAAATATCGTCCACTCGAACACGCTGCTGGCGCCCGCGAAGATAAGAGTTGAACCATTGTGTGGCAGACTGTGAAATATTAAGAGCACGCATTGTGGCCAGGAGAATGTCATGATCGACACAGTTAAAGGCGTTACTAAAATCTAGAAGAGTAACCAGTGAAAGCTTGTGGCCATCCATAGCAAACCGAATATCATCCGTAATTTTAATGAGAGCGGTGGAGGCTGAAAACCAGACTGAGATGGGTTCATGAGCTGAAAAGAATTGAGAAAATCGGCCAACTGCCGCTGGACCACTCGCTCCAAGATTTTAGACATGAAAGGAAGAATTGATATAGGCCGAAGATCACTAAAGTTATTGGGGACAGACTTTTTAGGGATAGGCACTATATGTGCGTTTTTCCAAATATTAGGGAAGTGGCCAGAGGAAAGTGAAAAATTTATTAAGTGAGTGATAGATGGAAGTATAATTTTAAAGATTGGAGCAAGAAGAGCCCGGCCAATGTTGTCGTAACCGACCGCCTTACTGGTAATTGACTGAAATATCTTATTAATTTCACAGCTGCCCACTGGTGAAAAAGTAAAAGGAGTATTATTGGAGATAGGTATGGAATTTATCTGAGAAATAGTAACGGCCTTTAACGCAGGATCTATGGTAATAGGTGGCGAAGAGTAATGCTGGTTAAGGCCGTTAGTATCTACAGAGAAAATGGGTTCGGACTTTGGTTTACCAAATCCTAAAGTACGCAGAAATTTCCATACATTTTGTGATGAACAGGATTCAAAGGATTTTTGGATATATTGGCGTTTTGCGTTCCTACACATCTGATTTACGCGATTCCTGGCATGCTTAAAAACACACCATGTGCTCTCATCGCGTTTCTTTTTAAACTTTATTTTAAGTGAGTCCCTCCACCTCATGGCCTTCCGAATTGCATCATTAAGCCATGGGGCAGGGGGTCTCTTCATGCGTACCGGACGAATAGGCGCGTGATGGTCATACAGCTTGATCAACATATCATTGAATATTGAGACTTTTCCGTCAATCGTATCTTGTACAGTCACACTATGCCAGTCCAACTCAGCTGCATCAGACAAAAGACGGGCTATGTCCATTCTGGCAAAGTTACGTTGGAGGAAAACTTTGGGTTTAAATTTTGGAGTTTTAATTTTGTAAGAGACGAATATAAGGTCATGGTGAGAGAAGCCGGCAGCTGTGTGTTGACCGTGAGAGAGAATATTATGATAGATAAAGCATTAAATATTCAATTAGGAGGTAAATAAAGGTTCATCACGACCGTATACCTCTGCCGGGGTGGCCAGACACAACGATTTTTTAAAACGGGTTCACATTTAACCAACTTTTATGATTAGTTTACAATATATGTTTACGAGCGACTTTTACCGATCGAGTAAGTATCCAAATAAAAATCAATATTTATGTAAGAGGCGAATTTTTGGATAGCTACTTTATGAATTACGAGGAATGTTCAGAAATGATAAATGGATGAAATATTTTTGAAAAAACTTCTTAATAACGGTTACGGATATGATAATACTATACTATACTATACTATACTATACTATACTATACTATACTATACTATACTATACTATACTATACTATACTATACTATACTATACTATACTATACTATACTATACTATACTATACTATACTATACTATACTATACTATACTATACTATACTATACTATACTATACTATACTATACTATACTATACTATACTATACTATACTATACTGTAGTGGTATATTTTTCTTTGATTTAAACTATTATTCCTACTTCTTATTCTGCACCAATTATATAATTTCTCACTCTCCCATGGGTCATCTGGTAGGTGTTATGCTCGCCTATGTACATTATTTTATATCTTGTGTGCAATAAATAATTAATATTTAAGTTGTATTTTTATTTATTAAGTAGGTTTATTTTTATTAATAGTAATTTATGTTTTGTTATTTATGTTAAATGTAAGTTTTTAGTTTAATTATTAATTTTGTTTTTAAGCTATTGCATAGCTTTTATCGCGGGCTTTGAGCGCGGTGACCGAATCAAGAAATTCCGTAACGAAAATAAACCTAACACCCCCCACTCCGACCGGCACAGCGCAGCGGTGCAGCGTTGAAAGCCGTGCATCGTCCAACGCCTCGTTTCAGTTCGGCAGACTTCGGCACGTGCGACTAGACGTGTAGACTAGCTGCTAACTGCTCATAACTGATTCTATCTCTTTTACACACAATGCTAGGTGAGACAGCGTATGAGTCCCCGAGTGCCACAAGTATTTTTTTTATAATTAATTATATTATTACGAGTATTATAGCTTGAGAGGTCTTATGCTTAGTGATAAAATGATGGGTACACGCGGCACCTTTGATGGCTCAACGTGACCTCATTTTAATACTTAATTATATTTCATTTACAAAAAAGGTTAAATTTTTAATTATAGAACAGAACTATATAGATAGACTCCGTTTGAATGCAAGAAAAACCAAGGTACTAGTGTTTGAAAGACGAAGGATGACAACCGTGACGATAAAGATTGATGATGAATCTCTAGAACAAGTAAATGAAATTATATATCTGGGCAGTGTTTTCACTGCGGATGGGAAGTACGATAGGGATGTTAAAAGAAGAGTGAATGCGGTAAATATTGTTAGCGGTGCCCTGGGGTCACTGATCGGCAGTCGAAATGTCAGTGACAAAGCTCGGCTCGCCATACACAATGCCTTGTTGGTACCAACACTGATGTATGGAAGCGAGACGTGGATATGTCAGAATATGCATGAGAGTAGGGTTAATGCAGTAGAAATGAGGTCGCTGCGTCGGTTATGCGGCGTCACTTTGGCGGACCACATACGTAACGTCGAAATACGAAAAATGGAAGGTATAAAAGAAAGCATAGGCACAAAAATAAGGAAAAGCATGCTACGATGGTTCGGGCATGTTGAAAGGATGAGCGAAGAAAGATTGACGAACCAGGTATATAATGCGAAAGTTGTGGGTAAAAGAGGCCCTGGCAGACCAAGACACACGTATCACGATCAAATAAATAAAACACTAGCTGAAGGAGAATTAAAAAGCCTTCGTAACAAAAGGGCATGTATGAAGAGGTTGATGAATGTCGATGAAGCGAAAGAGGTATGTCGTGATCGTGTCAAGTAGCGCTCAATTGTCTCTGCCTACCCCGTAAGGGATCTGGCGTGAAGATATGTATGTATGTATGTATGTATATAGATATAAAAATTACGACTAAATAGGTAGTTAGCGCAACGAAGACTGTTTTATTCAAAATATAAAATGTCGACGTCGCAGAACAATAAAAACTTTGCAACGTTCACAATTAGAATATCTAGACTATAAAATAATAAGCTTATGACTGATAGACTCATGTACTGGGTATTTGTCAGTATATGCGAACGTGCTTCTTCCTTAGACGTTGTTATTAAATGATTTTATCACAGATATTTACTCGTAGGTAACTAAACACAGCTGGTATATTGTATTAAAGGTAACTTTCATAGAAACTATTTCATAAATTATTTAATAAATCTGCAAGCTTCTGCGAAGCGAACTTTGTTTGATCCAGGTTCCTGAGAAACTATTTATTGTATAAACTACAAAATTAAATAATATTTACCAGTCCCTATAGTAGCTGTCCAATTTAAAAACCATTTAACCACAAAGTGTATTTATGCTAGCACGACATGTGACCCGGGTGCAGGGTGATAAGTGGCAGGCAAGGTACATGAATATTAGGAACGGGAATCAGACTCTTATGACTAGATGCCCTTTGACACTTAAATAAGGTTAGAGGGAAGTATATAGGCTGGAAGAGTATTCCACATATCATATATAATAACCTAAATACTAATACATATACTATACACATAGTTATATTAATAATAATAAACTTACAAATTATGTTGAGAAATTAAATGCGAATAGACAAAAGTAAAGAAAAAAGTAAAGTATCATCACGACCGTTTCCCTTTCGGGGTGGTCAGAAACCACGCTTATAAATAAGCGGATTCACATTTTGCCAACTTTACTATAGGCCAATCATGACAAGCGGCAAGCTCGTCGATGTCTCCAGCGCGACCAAACTCGAGAAATATCACAAATAAATTAAATATTAATTAAAGAAAATGCTTAACCATCAAGCCCATATAAAATTAGTATAATTAAGATTTTTTTAATTAAAAGGAATATAATTATAAGTAAGATACACAAATACAAACAATAAATATAAATTAAAGCTACCTAAACAATAAAGTTAAAAATAAACTAAACAAAACCTTAAATTAAATAAACTAAAAGATAAACCTAATTAATATAAAAACTAAATACTTACAAATATCTTGATTATAATCTACATGTCATCGAATCCAGGAGAAGATGAACCCAATGTTCCGAGGACTCCATCGACGTTGCCTCGTTGGATGGCAACACTGATCCTTTGAATAAGATATTCCCTACTCAAAGGATCACCTGTTGACGCTCGGATGGCAACGCTTATGTCGCGTATTAATTAAACGTCATTAATTAAATGTATTTCATTAATATTTTTTTTGTGTCCCGAACTCCCGACCAGGAATCGAACGCAGTACCTCCGAGTCTAAATTCACGGACTTAACCGCTAGACCACGGAGGCAGTCTAGACTATTATAGACTATTTTTTAAAATAATGATCTGGTTACTTGCCTGATGTTAGGTGGCACATTGTTTCACAAATTTGTGGAACTAACTACCTTTATTGTAATAATATTATTAAAGTTAGCATTTAATGTAGCAACACCTTAAGACAATCCTTAGCAGTGATAAAAGATTCTTCTAAAGTGCACCATTGAATTGGATAAAGTACATATTGGAAGACAGACGCGGGAGAAACGTACCATAGCACCGAGTCCACTTATTACTAACATTTTTCACTTCATATTTTCCACTCCCAAGAAAGTGGATCGGAAGATCGTGACAGATTTAGCAACTTGAAAAGTGTAGAATATAAAAATAAGCGCGAACGTGATGTTTAGCCGGGTCAGCGATGCTCGAGGAGTGAAGGTTTTAGACAACCTAACGTCTAATAATAAAACATTTTAAGGCCGGTTACTGATTCTTTAATTAATAGTATTTGTTTACTTAACCCTCTGCAACTGACGTGTGCTAAGGTTAACAATTCAACTGACGTATAGTATGGTGGACACTTTTATAAATAGTGTAGTGATTTATTAAATCAATCGGCGTACTTGTATAACAAAATTAACTCAAATCTCGACATTTATACAATGATGCTACGAGATGTAAAAATTGCTGTGACTAATTGAATATTTCTTCTTGACTACGATAGTACTGAAAATCTGCTTCTAAGATAATAAAGAGTAATAATAAAATAACAATAATAAAAAAAAACACAAATGCTCACTCACACGAAACACGCACTCATAAATACACACACAAAACACTATCACACTCATACACACACCCACACTAAACTCATTTAATCCTTCACTTTTTATATAATTTGTAATATTAAGTATTCAAATAAATAATAAGTTAATAGTATTTTTATCTGCAAGCGCCTAATGTTTTGCAATATTGTTTGTGCAGGGTGTCCAGAGATCCAGGCGTCCCAGAGATTCTTGTTCAGGCCCCTGATTGAAACTCATGTATAACTGATTGTTTAGATTTATATTATATTTAGATTGATTTGATTGATACATAAAATTGTTAACTAACAGCAGTCACCTGTTCTGCGTCGCTAGCAGCAAGGAACATAATGCAAGCCTAGCAATCGCAAGCAGCACGTCGTTTCTAATACAGTAATAATTATATAGGGTCAGTAAATCACGTGACGATATCGAATTTAATGTACAGTTCATTGAGATAATTGAACAATATTCTACTCTTTACGACCATACTAAGCCTGAGTACGGTAATAAAATTGTACAAGATAAAATATGGATATAAATAGGATTAAAAGTCAGTGTATTATTAATTTATTTAAATAGTCAAACAAATGCTATCACGATAAAGTCATCCTGTG
The DNA here is from genome assembly GCA_910589645.1 of Tinea semifulvella. Classification (NCBI taxonomy): domain Eukaryota; kingdom Metazoa; phylum Arthropoda; class Insecta; order Lepidoptera; family Tineidae; genus Tinea; species Tinea semifulvella. Next base: position 9,117,236 of record OU342612.1, on the reverse strand, counting down.
TAATCACTTTGTTGTGACGTGTCTTCGCCTCTTATCTGTTTCACGCCTACTCTTAAGCTTATGGCGTTTCTGTATAATTCGGGCTTTACACCTATGTTGCAGAAACCTCTTCAATCTACATTGGATGGCTTCTATACGATTAATATAAATATCATACATCACAACAAAGTCAAAGTCAAATTCAAAATATCTTTATTCACGTAAACCTATTACAGGCATTTATGAAACGTTATTAATTTAATTCTTTTGAATGATTCTACTCCTGCTAGTAGAAGACCAAGCAGCAAAGTGGTCCAATAAGTAAGCTGTTAGCAGAAGACCAGCAGCTTAGCAGATTGCAGTGACCTGTTAATGTTTTTCGTGGGTAGCTACTAAAAAAGAAAGACGTATTTTTTTGCTTAAATTTTTATTTATTATATAAATCTGTTTTTCTTCCAAGTTTTGGTTACAATAGACTTTATTAATGTAATATTAACCAGTGTAATTAATGAGTACAGTAAAAATTCTAAAAAATAGTGTGGTTATGATAACATAACATACCTCGGTCTCACATCACTGCCATTATCTCTCACAACATCACTAAACACAGTTCAAAATGGTTTCCCAGCAAGAAATGTCACTATATAGTCTTCAGCAGCAATTTGAAAAGTCCATGGAGTCCTTCGAGAGCCGAATTGTCAATGCTGCGGCTAACAACACCCTGCAGCAGCTTTCCGATGATTTTCACCAATTCAAGGTTTTTGTGCGAGACACTCTGGCACTGCTCCGGGCTCAGATTGTGCATGTTGCAACAATGACGGACGACCTCGAGAGCAGAAGTCGTAAAAAGTTTTTGTTATTTCGAGGTATCGATGAAAGTTCCGGTGAAAACACTACACAGCGGATAGCTGAGATTTGTACCACTAAGCTCAAGCAGAGCATTCAGACTGAGGACATCAGGTTTAGCTATAGACTAGGCGCACAGGGTGACCCAAGCAGACCTCGCCCAATTTTAGTAAAATTCCGGGATTTTGATGTGCGTTCTGAGCTGTGGCGCTCAAAAAAGGAGCTAAAGGGCTGCGGTACATCCATTGCTGAATTTTTGACACCATCACGCAGGCACCTGCTTGCTGAAGGGCGCAAGTTGTATGGCATGACCAACTGCTGGTCACAGGACTGCCAAGTATATGTTAAACTCCAGGATGGTACACGGTACCGTTTGATGTCTGAGGCGCACCTGAGCGAGTTTGTCGCCATCCATCCACCGGGACCATCTGAGGACAAAACAAAGAAATTAAGACCTGCAAGGGTAGCAAAGCGAAAGTAGCTAAATGTGCAGTTTAATCATACTTACTTAATGTTTTGATTTCTTCATTTTTGCTGATATACCTTAGTGATTTGTTTTTTTTTTTCTTTCTGTTTTAAACTTATATCTAACATATTTTAGTAATATTTATAGTGATAAGCGGGTTCCTCTTTCCAATCATTAATTTTTATTTATTTTTAAATATATTGAAGGACATGGTACAGAATGCTTAAGTCCTAAACAACCAATCATTCAAACCACAGACTATCCCTATGTTTGACTTGTCGCTTTAAGCGTAATTTTTTTTTTCCACTTTATTTCGCTTCGAATGTCGTTCGACTTGGCGTTTCTCTAAGATTCCATACAAAATTCGTTAAAATGCTATTTTATTTGCTTTCAAGTAGAACATAGCATATATGGGTACAAACAAGTTCATTCAAATTCTAATTCAATCAAAGAGTAATTAACATTCAATCATTCAAAGTTTTTTTATTTTTTTAAATTTATTATTTCTATGTTTACTTAGGGATGTCCCATCATTGTTATCGATTAATAGTTAAATAATGCGATTACTACTCTTAAATTCATTTAAATAAATAATATATTTAATAATTATTTATAATTAAATAAAAGTTTTATGTACTTTTGAGTGGTTGTAGGTAGGTACCTGCTTGCTTTATGTAAAACGGATTTGATTGTGTTTGGTATTTCTTTGTTACTGATAGACAGATTTGTTAAACAAATAACTGGCAGGTGAGGTGAGAAGTAATAGATATAATAATCAGATAGCCTTTAGAATTAATTTAAGTACCTATATAAAATTATATATATATATTTATATTTAGTTTATTATACTATACATGATGCCAAATAATTCTTCGTCTGAGTCTGATGCTTTTTTCTCCTGTATATCAACAAGTTCCGACGACGAGTCTGATGTCAGTCAGGCTTCTGTTCATCTGGTGGATGCATTGCACAATACCTTCTCGACTTTCCCCAAGAATCTAAATGTCTGCCACATAAATGCACAAAGCATTCCTGGACACTATCCAGATCTCCTTGCCACGTTCGGTAGCAACAACATACACGCTCTACTTGTCTCTGAAACATTTCTTAAGCCAACTCTTCCTTCTACGTACTACCCTCTTCCTGGTTTTATTCTTATCCGTAATGACCGAACTGGCAGGGGATGCGGTGGTGTCGCAATTTACCTCCGCTCCAATATTTCGTTTAAAATTCTCTCCCAATCTCCTTCTTCCTATTCTGGTTCGTCAGAACATATCTTCCTGGAGTTAAACTTAAATTCTGTAAAATTTCTACTTGGAGTCGTTTACGCTCCCCCTACTGTTGACTACTTTTCTACATTAGAACTACTGCTCGAGTCTTACATACCCTCATATGATCACAATTTGATCATGGGGGATTTCAACACTTGTTTACATAAAGATGACTCGCGCAGTAGGAAACTGAAATTTATTACTTCTTCTGTCAATGTATCCTTTCTTCCACTAAACACAACCTTTCATGTAAACGAATCCAGTAGCCTTCTTGACCTTATCCTTACCTCCAACCCTGACAGGATATCTACACATGGACAATACTTAGCACCTGGTTTTTCTCACCATGATTTGATTTATGCTTCGTACAAAGTAAAAACTCCCAAATTTAAGCCTAAAATTTATCTTCAGCGTAACTTTGCCAAAATGAATCAGGATTTGCTTCTGTCTGACGCTGCTGCCATGAACTGGAACACCGTAATATGTAAAGAAACTGTTGATAACATGGTATCAGAATTAAATAACTTAATAATAAAGCTGTTCGATAAGCATGCTCCTATACGCCCAGTACGTATGAAGAGACCCCCGGCCCCATGGTTGGACGACAAGATACGAAGAGCTATGAGGTGGAGGGACTCTTTAAAGAGGAAATACAGGAAGTCTCACAGTCAGGAACACTGGGATAAGTATAAACATGCTAGGAATCGGGTGAATCAGATGTGTAGGAACTCAAAACGCCAATTTGTTCACGAATCTATTAAATCTTGCACACCTCAAAACATTTGGTCATTTCTTCGAACTTTAGGTCTTGGTAAGGTAAAGGCTGATAGTATTATTTCTTCCTCAATGGACATCAACGGTCTAAACCGACACTTCTCTAGTCCCTCTTCTTCTATTAATAGTATTTCTAAAGCTGTCGCTATTTCTCAAATTGATGCTTTACCCCTATCTTCTAGTAATACTTTTCAGTTCGAACCAATGTCAAGCTGTGAAATTAAAAAGATTATTCTATCCATAACCAGTAAGGCTGTAGGAGATGATAATGTGGGCCGTGTTCTTCTGATTCCCATAATAAACATCATTATTCCCTTCATTACCTATATTATAAACTTTTCACTCTCTACTGGACAATTTCCCACAGTGTGGAAAAATGCCCACATAGTTCCAATCCCCAAAAATACTAACCCTACCGATTTTAGTCATTTTCGACCAATATCAATTCTTCCCTTTCTATCTAAAGTACTAGAACGTGTAGTTCATCGCCAGTTTGCTACATTTCTTTCCCACAATAAACTTTTAAATTCTTTTCAATCTGGCTTTCGACCTTCACATAGCACAACTACTGCTCTCACAAAAATTACTGATGACATCAGATTTTCTATTGACAATAAAAAGCTCACACTCCTTACGTTGTTAGACTTCAGTAACGCTTTTAATTGTGTAGATCACGATATTCTCACGGCCTTATTGCGTTCTCTTAACATTTCACAGAATGTGGCATTATGGTTCGACTCTTATCTTCGCGGGCGCCAGCAACGCATCCGGTTAGATGATACGTACTCGGACTGGTGTCCGGTTACTGCTGGTGTCCCGCAGGGTGGCGTGTTATCTCCCTTGCTCTTCTCTGTTTTTATAAACATGATCACTCAGGTAATACATTTCAGTTCCTACCATCTGTACGCCGACGATGTCCAACTTTCGCTTCACTTCAAGATGGACGATATACAAAATGCTATTCTCAAAATGAATAAGGATCTTGAAGCTATTAAAATACAGTCACAAAATTTAGGTCTACTGGTAAACCCCTCGAAGACGCAGGTGATGATCGCTGGCTCGAGGCAAATGCTGTGCAAACTGGACCATATACCTTTTACCCCATTAATGTTTGACAATGTGTCACTTCCTTTTTGTCAGCATGTGAAAAACCTAGGACTTCACATAAGCAGTGATCTCTCCTGGAATCACCACGTCTCCGAAATTTGTAAGAAAGTTCATGGCAGCATGCATTCGTTGAAACGCTTACAATATTTTATTCCTTTTAAGGCAAAGTTAATGCTAGTCAGTTCGCTGCTTCTTCCCATAATAGACTATGCAGATATCTGCTATCCCGACGTCACTGAAGAGCTACTGAACAAACTCGATCGTCTGCTCAATTTATGCATCCGCTATGTATACGGCTTGCGTAAATATGATCATATCTCTCATTTTCGTAATCAGTTGAAATGGCTCAATATCCGCTTTCGAAGATCTACCCATCTCCTCGTGTCTCTGTATGGTATCCTGAACAACCCTCATGCGCCTGCATATCTTAAATCCCGTTTTGAATACATGTGTGATACTCACAACCTTCCACTTCGCTCTTTACATAACAACCAACTTAAAATCCCATCCCACTCCTCTAGCAGATATTCAGATTCGTATACTGTGTCTGCAGCCCGCCAGTGGAACAGGCTACCACTCGCTATTAGACACGCGCCGTCTGTCCACGTTTTTAAGCGCTTGGTCACTGCTTTATTTCTAGACAAACAGGAGTCGTCATCAGGCTAAAAATATATATTTGGCATAATATATATGTGTATATACGTTTATTTATAGGTATATGTGTAATTTATGTAACAGTGTAAGTATCTATTAGTATGTAATGTGTGTAGTATATTCTATATTGTTAAACTTGATATCAGCACTACCCTTAATCTCACACTCTCCCAAAGGTTAGATGTTAGAAAATGCCTTGTAGGCATTAATCTTCGCCTTTGTACACTTATTTTGTGCAATAAAGAATTTAATAATAATAATAATAATGTTTAATAAAGAAAGAAATCTGCAATGAAAACTCAGCTATATCAGATTTACAAAATAAAACATATACAGAACTGCACCACAACGATAAATTAATAATCTTTTAAATTTAGTTATCAGTACCTATGGGATTACAATACCTGGTACAGCAGTAACCCATTAGGTAATTCAGAATTAAGATAGACTACATGCCCATGTGCAACCCAAAAGTCGACAAAACGCAAAAACCTCTTCTAATTTAAGACCGAGACCAGCTATTCTGGGACTTGACTTAGGACTTTGAGCTTTTTGAAAGTCACGATTATTATATTTTTTTCTCTCACACGAAAAACCCAATTGTTGGGTACTCCTGAGCAGCTCAGGGCTCCGAAGACACCAGCTTTCGATTAACATCAATATTATACGCAATTGGTGGTTGTGTTTTCTTTGGTTGGGGAGAAATTAGGCTGGACCAAGAGTTGAGATGTTGACTCCACAGAGAACACCTAAACCTGCTTATATCACACGGCGATAAATATCAAAACTCGCAACGGAATGGTATGAAACCAGGACTTAAGTGAGGATCGGGATGCGGGATAACTTCTGATCACTACGTTGGATGCTTCAACTTTTAATTTCACTCTTTTGTAAAATAGTATTTGATAAATCGCACGCTCACGTTTGGCAACCCACTTTTTCCTGCTTAGTTATCGCCTTGGCCACATTGGCGCTAGGCTCGGGTGTCACCAATTAGATCACGTGACACACAAGATGACAGGGCGCGCGATATTTAAATTCTTGATATGAACGGTTTGGAGAAGGAACGTAATTAGGAACACCAGGGAGGGGAGGATGATACAAGGACTGTTACGAAGCCCCGACACCAATATTAGCTAAGATTTAATACGTATAAAATCTACCTATATTAAAATAATTAATTTTATAGAATTCCGTAAAACAAATAAAGTTTCAATCTTTTGTCATCAAAGGGTCGGCTTAATTTGAAGTTTCGCTTCATAGAACTTTGGCGCCGACTTTAAGCTGCGTGACAGCCGGGAAATTTAATATGGGATAGGGGATAAACGTAATAATTAATTAATACTTTTTATTACTTATCTTATTTACTAATTATTAATTATTATTTTTAGGCATCAAAATTAATATACAAAAAGCGTATAGATAGAAATCTAAAATATATAAAATTTAAATATATGTTACTGTCTCTAAGGTATTATTAATTATTTAACATTATAAAAATATGTATGTCTTTTATTCAAAGTAAATTATTATACATTAAATATAAATTAAAAGCTACATAAATAATAAAATTAAAAATAAACTAAACTATAAATAAAAAAATGTTCCATCCGAGATAGTCCTAAGGAGACTAGCAAAACAATTGCCAGACTTTTCTGTTAGCCGTTTCGACAAATGCTTGGCCAGGCGCCTTGCTGAAGGTTAGAGGGTTCTAAGATTACGGGTACACCAGCAGAGACAAGAGCCCTTCGGATGATGTCGTTGAGAGCCGCGTGTCGAGGAATGCGGCCAGCACTTCTAGCACAAGAAAGCCCGTGGTGTCCGAGATAATCGACACTGGTTATTTATTATGATCTTAGATGACCTTAGATTTGACCGCCTCCGTGGTCTAGTGGTAACAAACGTTGCCGTGAACTCGGGAGTTCGTGGGTTCGATTCCCACCGGGGGCAAGTTGTACATTGTATAATTTGTCTCGGTCTGGGTGTTTATATGTATAATATGTATATATTTACAAACAAAAAGTATAATATGTAGTTTATCAACCATCTAGTTTCCGTAACACAAGCCTCGTAGCTTACCACGGAAACTAGATGGCGCTGAGTGACCTGTCTGGAAATATTATATTTATTTATTTTATGCGGAGTCCAGCAAGCGGCGCAAGTATGTAGGTATATTAAAAGATTACATATTTGTGCCGTTTGCTGTAGAAACTCTGGGCCCATGGAGTCCAAGCGCAAAAAAGTTTTTAAAAGACATAACACCGCGTCTTGTTGTCTCCTCCGGTGACAAGAGGGCTGGCTCTTTCTTCGCTCAGAGAATCAGTATTGCAATTCAGCGGGGAAATGCAGCCAGCGTTCTTGCCACCATTCCACGCGGACGGGACTTATATCCCTATCCTTAATATTAATTTTATTTTATATGTTGTGAATATTTTTTCGAATAAATGTATATATTTTTTGATTAAAAAAAAATATATTAAATATGTTTACACAAATATATACCCATACCTACATACCCATATATTTAATAATTTTACTTTTTTTATTTTAATCTTTTTGCGTTCATTTTTCTTTTCGTTAAAACAACATGGTCGCAAGGTATACGGTCGTAGTGATACTTTACTTTTGGTTAGCGAAATCATACTGTATTAAGTTGTGAGTGTTCTTATTGCGTAATTAAAAGTGGGGACGTGATTTTTAATCAAGCCGTTAGGTGGTCGCATAAGCTCTGCTTTCTTGGTATAGGCAATATTGTTTAAATGTCGACTACTTTTGATGTGGAACAAGTAGATAATGTTGTGGAACAAGTAGATAATGTTGCGGAACAAGTAGATAATGTTGCGGAACAAGTAGATAATGTTGCGGAACAAGTAGATAATGTTGCGGAATAAGTAGATAATTTTGTGGAACAAGTAGATAATGTTCTGGAACAAGTAGATCAATTACCATATTTTATATTTAAATCTTGAAGTCTCTAATAAGAGACGGACAATCAATATGTACTTTCGGAAAATGTCCTAATTTGTGTTGAGCGAGCGAGCAATGGAGAGAGCTATGCTCGGGATTTCTCTGAAGGATAAAGTCAGAAACGTTGACATCCGTCAAAGAACCAAAGTTACCGACATAGCTTTCAAAATTAGCAAGCTGAAGTGGCAATGGGCTGGACACGCCTGTCGCAGAAGCGATGAACGATGGAGTAAACGGGTCCTGCAGTGGAGATCACGTACTGGAAGACGCAGTGTGGGACGACCCCCCGCCAGATGGACAGATGACCTGAGAAAGGTCGCTGGTGGGGGATGGATGAGGGTGGCAGAAGATCGTGTAAAATGGCGAGCCTTGGGGGAGGCCTATATCCAGCAGTGGAGAGATACAGGCTGATGATGATGATGATGATGATTTTTAATATATTTATTTACCACAGTTATGTGTTATTTCGGCGTTTATTTCTCCACAACTTTAAAATACATATTTTTTATAGTAGTGTAACACATGTAGTGCTCAGTAACAAAAAAGTACTATGGTGACCCGGGGTGGACAGAAACCATGTCCTTTTTTTGTTTTGTTAAAGTAGCTGGTCCACATTTAGCAAACTTTACTATAGGCTCATCATGACAAGTGACAAGCTCGTCGATGTCTTTAGCGTACCAAATTAAAGAAATATCACAAATAAATTTTTGTGTGTACCTCCGAAAACCCTCGGACTTAACCGATAGACTTACAGAGGCAGCTAAAAAATAATCTAGGTAGGTACAGTTTTATGTGGCTTAAATCTACGTGGCTCCGCCATCTTGTAGGAAAGCCCCGAAAGTTTATCAAACGAGTTGTGTTGTAGTTTCAGTTGGCCGCAAATATTTCCTTTATAACTACGCTAATCGGTAAACTGTTTTCGGAAACTTACCAAGTCAAATTTTCTCCTTGGTTTAACGGTAGGATTTCTAGTTCGATTCCTGATGGTATTGTACAAGATATTTTAAATTCATGTACGTATAATAATTTGTAAGAAAAAGAAAATAAATTTTGGGCTATTTTTGTATAGTAATCATCATCATCGTTTCTTTTTCGGGGTGGTCAGAATCCACGCTTATAAATAAGCGGATTCACATTTAGCCAACTTTACTATAGGCCAATCATGACAAGTGGCAAGCTCGTCGATATCTTCACCGTACCAAACTCGAGAAATATCACAAATAAATTAAATATTAATTAAATATATGTATTTACATTAATACATATTTTTGTGTTCCGACCAGGAATCGAATTCGGTACCTCCGAGTCTAAATCCACGGACTTACCACGAAGGCAGTTGTATAATAATATTTTTCTATTTTCAAAACTGTACATATGTATATATAATATTTTAATTACTTCAAAGCAAGAGCCTTTATTAACAGTTATTTTTGTAGTCTGTGCCAAGAAGGACAGTTTAATCCTGTGTGTGGCCGCAGTAAGGCGATAGCGGGGTGATGTGATAAACTACCAGAACGCGGACATACGCGTGATGGTATACGACGTTTATGGTATATATTCTTGACAATTATCAGCTTTCGTAAAATTTTGTATTCACATTATTATTATGTATGAGCTCGGTTGTTGTTTCTGTTAACTGACGAAAATCAACAGGAAATGTAATGCAGCCAGTCGAATGATCAACATGGATTTTGCCATTAATATTTTTTATCCTACCTGTATCCAGCAGTCGTGAGACACAGACTGATGAAGATGATATGCTTAATAACTACGGCTTTTAAAAATATATATGAATCGTTAAGATTAGTAAGCGATACGTGCTAGCTAGCTCACTTAAAAAAAACCTGCGTGGAGTTCTTCGCGACATTTTGCGCGGACATGTCAAGTGCAAGTTTTTGTTTTGTAAATTAATTTACTGTGAATATTGTTGGTCAAAGTAAAAGTGGTGTTGTTTTGTTTAATAATGTTCTACAATGTGAATAGTTATGGAAAACGATAAATTGGACTTTGAATATGGAGCACAAGTTGCAGTTTATTTTTTGTGGTTTTCCCGCGCTGTGGACTCCCATATTCTACCCGACGTGTTTGGGCTTAATGCCGCGAGTGACTCCAAGAAAAGCATTAAATTCTCCAACATCTGGAATTTGATGATGACCTCATTAACTCATGAAAAGAAAGATATATTACGTCAGACTTGGCTGTATGGGCTATACCCTTTGCCTTCCCTATCACACATTCATCCTTCGGGAGGAGAGAACAAAAAAGAACCTGCGTTTATTAACGTAGCTGTGTGTGGAGAAGCTTAATGGTAAATGTGCCGAGTCACGTGCAAAGCGCTTCGCATCCATTTTCAAGGCACCATATTGTGTTATTACGGCAAGGAATGCTGGCTGCGTTCAGTTATACTGCAGCGCGCCGGAAAACGGTATTTTAGTGTAATTTTATGTTAGGAAACTTCAGCCTTCTCTCGTCGTCCATATCTCGGGATTGCAATCCCGCAAAATGGGATCCCGCTTCCCTTATTGGTCTGCCAGATCCCTTTGAAAAATAGCGCTATTTTTTTTTCAAAGTCGGGCACCATATGTTTATTTATTTCTTTATATTTGGGTAACTTACAGCTATGATACATTTATTTATTTTTATTTATTTTAAAACTTTATTGTACAATGTACAAAAGGCGAAGCCTAATGCCTAAAGGCATTCTCTGACAGTCGACCTTGGGGCCAAAGGAGATATCAAATAGAAATATGAGACGGTGCAAAAATAAGAGTTAAAAGAGACAGTTTTTGCTATAACTAATACTTAACCTAATATCAAATACATATACTACTTAATATACATCATATATAAACCTACATATACTCATATATACATACTCATATAACTACATAATAATTAGAATAAATTAAAAACACACATTAAAATAGATATACTTATGTGTTATTGTTTAAATTACAATAACAATTAACCAATTAACAGTTTCCAAATTTAGGATAAAACCTTCTATGCATCGCAGAAACTATAAATAATCAAGTGTTATACAGAAAAACAAATTTTTGTTTTATAAATTAATTTACTGTGGATATTATTAGTCAAAATTTGTGTTGATTTGTTTAATAATGTGATACAATGTGAATAATTATGAAAAACGATAAATTTGACTTTAAATATGGGGCACAAGTTGCAGTTTATTTTTTTGCGGTTTTCCCGCGCTGTGGACTCCCATATTTTACCCGACGTGTTTGGGGTATAATGCCGAGAGTGACTCCAAGAAAAGCATCAAATTCTGCAACATCTGGAATTTGATGATAATTTCATTAACTATTACATTAAACTTGGTTGTATGGGCTAGACCCATTGCCTTCCATATCACCTCATTCATCATCCATCGGGAGAAGAAAATACAAAAAATAAATACACAAATAGACAAACCTAAATTTCAAATAAATTTGAATTTGGAATTCCTATCCAAACGCCAGATATTTGAGATCAACGTCAATTTCATATGTAAGGACCAACGTCTATGTCTCTGTGGTACTAATTATTAATTATAAAGGTATGTCTATTTCGCTAAAAGTTACACTGGTATGATAGTGAAATTGAGATGGCATTAATTCCAAACTAGTATACTCATAATAAAGTGCTGTCATCAATTGAGGTCAAACAATATTAATTTGCGTTCGACGTTAGAGTCAGGTTGAAGTTTGTTTTTGGAGCATAATTAATCGTTCAATATCCGTAATGATACGGCCGGTTGTAGAAAGGCATATTGGAAGTCTATGGGACTTTTAAAATACTAGCTCGACATGTGACTTTGCCCCCACCTGATGATAAATATTATGAGTCTAAATCCACGAACTTAACCTCTAGACCATTGAGGCAGTTCTTGCACGTGTGTCGGGTCCCGGTCCGCACCCCTAAGGGCCTGGTTGAGCGGGAGGATGGCTGGCACATGCGTTACGTCTGTGATCGGGTGCTGCTGTGACCTGGGACCTCTGCCAAACACGTTCAATTTATTGTTCTTAAATTAGCAGAGGTTTTTGCGTTTTGTCGACTTTCGGGTTGCACATAGGCATGTAGTCTACCTTAATTCTGACTTGCCTGATGGGTTACTGCTGTACCAGGTATTGTAATCTCATAGGTACTGATAACTAAATTTAAAAGATTATTAATTGATGTGTATATGTTTTATTTTGTAACTCTGATATAGCTGAGTTTTCCTTGCAAAATCCTTTCTCAGTCAGATTAAACATTAACAGATCACTGCAATCTGCTAAGCTGCTGGTCTTCTGCTAACAGCTTACTTATTGGAGCACTTTGCTGTTTAATCTTCTACTAGCATGAGTAGAATCATTTAAAAGAATTAAATTAATGGCGTTTCATAAATGCCTGTAATAGGTTTACGTGAATAAAGATATTTTGACTTTGACTTGTCCACTCTGTATATCAATTACCAACACAAACTGTTATAAAATTCTTACTAGATATTTAAATAGGTGTATTATATGCATATTTAGAAATATGTCGTGAAAATTCGTTTAACCTAAATAGATAGGAGAGTGCAAGCGAAGTCGTCGCCTACAAAATATATTTTATAGCTAAATACATTAAGGCTGGGTTACACAACGTGTCTTTATAACTGTAACAATTAAAATTAAAAATGGCGTCGATTGTACCAGATTTAATTTAAAGGTCAGCTGGCACATTGTTTAATTTAAAAGCCAGAACCACAGTACGAAATTATTTTGTTGATGCCAAGATTATGACAGTCAGGTCTCTGTATGTATATAGTTGTTTACAGGAGGTTCATTCGAAAGCTAATGAACTTCCAAAAATATCTAGATTGACTAAGTATAACCTAAGAAACAAGAATGAAATCTATATAAGGCAAACCAGGTTGAGAAAAACGTTTAAACAAGATTTGCCGTTGAAAATTACATTATACAATAAACTACCTGAGATTATAACTAGACTACAACCAAATGAATTTAAAACAAAATTGAAACTCTTTTTTTTAAATAATGCTTTTTATAACCTGTCAGAATTTATTGACATGCTTTGACGGAAAATTCTTTTAAATAGTTGTATAGTTTTGTGATCTTATGCCTTCTACTGTATTGTGATCCTATGCTCCTTTGTCTACGATGCATGGTGCATTATTGTTATTATTTTAAAATTTGTTAACTGACATACCAAAATATAACGATTGTTGTATAGGTGAAATATACATTTGACGTCATTTTTAACCATAATCGTGACGAATGCATAGACTTCATTTTGATACAACCCAGCTTTACAATTTTTGTTGTTGTTTTGTTACGGTAGTAGTACGGTAGTCTATAGCTAGGTCTAGACGAGCATTCCACTCCAGTCACTCCGCGTGTAATATTTTACATCCATTTTTTAACAACACAAACGGTCGCTCCCTTCGACGCTGCGATACTTGCATAGTGTAGCTCGCAAGGAATACATCGATTCGGAAATGGATTTGAATGAATTTCTTCTTACGGCAGCTGCCGCTTGCATCATAATGGCGTTATCAGCTTCGAGAAATCACACGCAGCGTGTTTGGAATCCGCAATTTTACACATACTCGTACAGTGAGTTAAACGTTGGAGTGATGGAGTGGTAGATATTAGCGCGGTTGGAAATCCAAAAAAAACTTTTGCTCCATTCGTTCCATAAGTTTTTCCTACACACAGTGCGTTTTTGAATGATATTGGAGTTTTGGAGTCGAGTGATTTTTATTTATTTTTATTTATACTAGTACGTCATGTGACCTTGCACTCACCTGATGTGTGAGATGTCCATGAATGTTAGCAACTGGAATAAAATATGTCTGACATCAATCCCTAACACTATGCCGGCTTGACTAGATGCCTTTTCACACTTCGCTTGAAGCACTCCAGGTTATAGGAAAGTGGAAACACAGAGGCTGGAAGAGCATTCCACATCTTTATTGTGCGACAGATGTATTACCAAATTCATAGGTAGGAAACCTTATCCTTATTTTTTATTTTTAGTTTTAATTTATTTCCTTGAGTAATCTAGACTTTATTTAAATGTTTTTTTTTTTTACTATTTTATAATTAATATGTGTATTAATTAATATATTAAAATATTTACTGCCTCCGTGGTCTAGCAGTTAAGTCTGTGGATTTAGACTCGGAGGTACCGGGTTCGATTCCTGGTCGGGACACAATAATATTAATCAATTTAAATAATTAAACGAGTTTGATACGCTAGAAACATCGACGAGCTTGCCACTTGTCATGATTGGCCTGTAGTGAAGTTAGCTAAATGTGAATACGCTTCTTTATAAGCGTGGTTTCTGACCACCCCGGAAAGGAAACGGTCGTGATGATACTTTACCTTACAAATATTCGCATATTATAGAGACATAAACCGCCATTTGACCGCCTCCGTGGTCTAGTGGTAACAAACGTTGCCGTGAACTCGGGAGGTCGTGGGTTCGATTCCCACCGGGGGCAAGTTGCACATTGTATAATTTGTCTCGGTCTGGGTGTTTATATGTATAATATGTATATATTTACAAAAAAAAAAAAGTATAATATGTAGTTTATCAACCATCTAGTTTCCGTAACACAAGCTACGCTTACCACGGAAACTAGATGGCGCTGTGTAACCTGTCTGGAAATATTTATATTTATATATATATATATATTAAAAAAAAAAAAAAAAAAAAAAAAAAAAAAAAAAAAAAACAATCTTGTCAGGTTGGCATAGAAGTAAGAAGAAGGTCTTTTTACAGTGTGCGTGATTTTCTTGACTAAATTGTGATTATTGACTAAATTATATTGCATGCTTTGACATTATTATTATTAATCTTATTGACCGACTGATAAATGTTATTATTGTTTTACGTTTCTGGTCATTTTTATTTATTCTTGTGTCTATATTCTAATTGTAACTGCTGTAGTATTGTATTATATTTAATAATGTGATGTGTATACACCTTTGCAGGTAGGGTTTGGTAGTACTAATCAATAGCAATCACAACTGCAAATTTGTCTACCCAAATTCTTTACACGAATAAATATTTCATTTCATTTCATTTCATTTCAGTAATGACTGATGTTAGTTGACCCTATTTTATCATACGTTATGTTTTGTGTGCTTCATATACCTAATAGTAAAATAAACTATAAAATAGGCATACAGCTAACCCTTAATAAATAAAGTACCAACGCAAAATTGAATAATGCCAACGCGAGTATTTGCACTTATAATGGATGGACGCGTGCCTTAATGTGATCGGGTGCCGCCGGGTCCGGCATTCGATTGCCTCATTAATATCCGGTCCTCTCTGTCCACAGTGTACCCCAATAGCATTAGAACATTGCCTCATGTAACGACTGGGCTTTAACACTATCCGACATAGCCCGAGGATAACCACCTAATTCCCTCTAAAATGACAAAAGTAGTCAGGCCATATTGATTGTCATACAAAGGGTCTTAATTCTGTTATCAAATGTGCTTTTGCTAGCACATCAGTCAAAGTCAAAGTCAAAATATCTTTATTCATGTAAACCTATTACAGGCGTTTGTGAAACGTCATTAATTTAATTATTTTGAATGAATCTATTCCTGCTAGTGGAAGACTAAGCAGCAAAGTGGTCCAATAAGTAAGCTGTTAGCAGAAGACCAGCAGCTTAAAGTGCTAACAATTACAAGAATCATTTTTGTGTAACTTTAATCAAATTATGTAAAGAGTACGTACTCTTCCAACCCCACTCCTTCCAGTGATAAGAGTCACACCTCTTTCGTCTCTAAATCGTTTGCTGCCGTCGCGTCGTCGCAAATCTATGGAATAAATTACCTCAGGATATTAGACAAGCTTCTGTGTCGTGCTATATCTAAGAATGGGTTGTATCACTATCTTTAACTTATATTATATATAACTGATTTTTACTATTATTGTATTGCCACTCTCTTTATTCACACTTTCACAACGAGCGACGACGCGACGTCTACTTTTTGTCCCATTTCCTTCATCACATGAGTAGTTTTATTTTATATGTATTATTATATTCATATATGTATATATAATATATTTACATATACAAATACGCCAATCGCCGTCAGCGAGGCGCTTGGCGAAGGAGTTGTCAAAGCGGCTGACAGAAAGGTCTGGAGAGAGGAAGGCTGGCAATTATTTCTGCCAACGTATGCCTTGCTATACAGAGGGGAAATGTTGCCAATTCTTTTGGAAACACATATATTTTTCCTCAGGTCATTACATACAAGTCAATGCATCAGACACTCCCTATATCACCATATTAAGCATATATATATTTACATCGCATATTTTAGGTCACATTCGAGTTATACAATTTTTAATTTTCTTTTTATTAATTTTGGTAATAAGCACAAAGTTACCGACAAATTGGAACTAAAGCTGCATCGCAAAACAAATTAAATGCAATAATTGTAAAAAAAATGTTTTATAAAGCCCAGACAATCTCCTATATGTTACAAATTATTTTAATGCCTGAACCATTTTAAAAACAGTAAATTTATTTATAACTGTTTATATAATAATAAAATAATTTAAGAAAACGAGTAAATTTTGCCTGAACTGCCACATAATGTGCATTAGAGTATATAATAAAATTCCTAGAGAGATACGAGAGTTACCTATAAAAAAATACTATTGAGTTAATGAAAATTCTTATTGACAACTGTTTTTACTCAATAAAAGAATTTCTTTCTTTCTTTCTTTCTTTCTAATTAGAATAAGCAATCTATACAATAAGAATTTTGATTTTTTTTAATTTGATTTTTCAAATCATTTATGTTAGTTCGTTATAAAAGTGATTTTAAAATGGTATTATTGTAGTACTAGTACTTTCACTAGTTACAAGAATACGGTTTTGAATTAATACCTAAACTGCAGCGAATAGTAGAATACGGATTGTCAAAAGTTCTATTTTATTTCCACGTATGGAACTTGAATCGGTAGGTGAATAATATCTAATAATAATAATTATTTAAATAAAAAAAAAAATGTTAATATTTATATACCTATCTCTTAGGTCGACTTTTGTAGCTCACAACCACCTGTTAGAACCTAAATAAATGTACCAAAAGTTAATAAATAAATTATTGATTTTGATTTTGATTTTGATTTTGATTTTGAATACCAAAACAGGTTTTGACAGCATTTAACGTTAAAATACAATAGAATTGAAATAAAACTATTAGTAGAATTATTATCTTCAATGTTTTTTTTTATAGTTATATTTTTTTTAATTATTGTATTTAGAATTTAATTTAATTTTAATTTAATTTTTAATTTAATTTGAAGTTATATAAATTATAGATTTAGTGCAATTGAGACCCCACAATACCGGCCTTCCTAGTGTGGGTCTCCAATAGAAAACATGTACATAGGATTTTATTGGAAATAAACGATTTATTATTATTACTATTAGTATAAGTACTATTAGTAGAACAGTATGCACGTGTTGAAGCGGTTACAGTTTTTTATTCCCATCAAGACGAAGCTAATGTTAGTCACATCTCTGCTGCTTCCTATTATAGATTATGCTGACGTCTGCTATCCTGATCTTACTGAAGAGCTACTAAATAAACTGAATCGCCTTCTAAACTTATGTATCCGATTTGTTTTCGGCTTGCGTAAGTATGACCACATCTCCCATTTTCGTACACAGTTAAATTTGCTCAATATCCGCTTTCGCAGGTCAGCACATCTTCTATACTTTCTTTACAATATTATTTACAACCCTATAGCTCCCTCTTATCTTAAAACACACTTTGAATTTCTTTGTGATTAAAATCCCACCCCACACTTCCAGCAGATATTTAGATTCATTTACCGTATCGTCTGCTCGCCAGTGGAACAAACTTCCACTGACCATCAGACAAGCTCCTTCCATTCACATCTTTAAAAAACTACTTAATTCCTTTTTTTTAAACAAGCAGAACAATATATTTTAACTCCACATATTTCTACTTCCTAATAATATATTATCCTCATATATGTATATCTTCTATAATACTTATATATTGATGAGTATTTATGTAGTCTATGTATTCATACTATTTATGTAGTTTATTGGTTAGAATTGCACTCCACATATTTATACTGTTTCACTCTCCCAAAGGTTAGCTGGTAGGAAAAGCTGAAATGGCTTTCAGTTCGCCTTTCTACATACTTCTAAGTAAAGTGCAATAAAGTATTTAATAATAATAATAGAATTGGGCTGCAGGTCGGCATATTTTAAGTAAAACAAAAAAATAACAATTTGTAAATGAGAATGTAAAAACCGTTTGGCTTCTAGTCCCATCTTGTTAATATATAAGTTAATATATAAATGTAATTTGGGGGAACTCTGTAGATATAGATACGCTGTTTATAATCCAAAAAAAATGCATCCGTGCAATTTTTAATCTCGGACAGCGCGACTTTAATATATAATTTAATATATAATTTTTCGTGACTATAATATTCTAACATTGTCGTGTCTGTATATTTTAGACGCATGTATGTTTATTAAATACTACCCGAGTCTTTTTCGGTCTGTTAACGAGGACGGGCGAACAAATGTTCGGACTCAATATAGATACAATTTATGGAAACCTGTTACAAAACTTACCATTGTTTCTAAAAATAGTCACCAAATGTGTATTAAAATATTTAACGGTTTGCCTATGGAATGAAAACAATTGACATCAATAATTTTTAAGAAGCTGTTAAATAAATGGTTAAAAGTACAATGTTTTTATAGTATCCAAGAATTTTTACATTATAAGTGTTGACAAATATAATTTTAGTTGTAATTGACATGTACTATTATTTGCCTACCATTATGGTAGGATACAGCTGAACTGTAAAATTGTATTATCCTATATCTACCTGTATTCTGTGCAATAAGCGATTTTGAATTTGAATTTGAATATAATGTCTTTGCCTCACAGCTATGTGAAGGTATATGCTCTGACACGGGTAAAATAGGAAGTCTAAGATAAAAATGAAAAATTGGGTATGCAATGTTTCAAAACTGAAGTACTTTAGCAATGCAATTTCCCTATAGAATAATGTAGATCAGTTGTAAGTCATAAATTTTAATAAATGTGTGGAGTGCATCGTTTGGCGGCAGCCTGAGCCACGAGTAATATCGGAGGCCAGACGGTTCGGAATTGACGCATAGACAGATATATGAGGTAGGTATATATATAAAGGTGCTGGTAGACTCAACAATAAATAAACAGAAAAAAAAATCGCTTTATCTATTTATTTACAAGGATGCTCACTACAAGTTGCAGTCGACGCCTGCTACTATTATAAATTAATCTGCTAGGTAATAAATAAAACATGCTTATGAATACAATAGGTAAGATATATTTACCAAAATATTTTACAAACTTAAATTAAAGCGCAAAACGGACAAAGTGACAGCCGTCGTAGTGACGTTCCCAAACCCCAACAAGTAGCGTTGTAGTCTCAAATTAATTGAATGACGACGATGACTTCGCAATTTTTTTTTTTTTTATTTATTTCAAAACTTTATGCACTAGGTACACAGGCGGACTTAATGCCGCTAGGCATTCTTACTAGTCAACCTTAGGGACAATTTAGAGCATTTGTTATGTGAGGCAGGTGCAAAATATAATATTCTAACAGTACAAATCTGGACCACAGCTTAAAATGTAAACACACAGTAAACAATAATACGATTATACTAGACCAACTTAAAACTATGATTAAAAAATAATATCTTAAAGCAAAAACATGCAAAAAGCTAAATAGTTTTTTTTTTGTTTTTTAGAATCTTACAACGGTGTTTACAAAATATTGTCTAAACAATTTCTATAATAGTATGGTGTACAAAGAACTGTGGCGGCGCAATCTTGGTGGTGAGGTAGAGGTATTTATTTATTTATTCTATGGAGAACTATCGACAATACAATAACAAAATCTATGTTCAAAAGGATTAAAAACAGAGTGTCATTAAAAAGTTCTCACCAATAGTAACAATATACCTATAAAAACAACAAGTAATATTTTAACCAAAGATAATACAACACACTTACATACACATACATAATAACGGCATAAACAATACATACATGACAGAATAGACTGAAGATGGAAGGAATACAAGGGTAAACTTTAAGAGTAACAAAGAAACAGAAACATAATAGAACAAGAATATGTGACAAGCAAAAGCTAAAATTCAAGACTATACAAATATGTCAACTTCAAACGTCTTAATTGATTTGACAACTTATGTTTCATAATAAGAACATCATCCATTTTGGGCTATTTTTTTTATAGTTAAAAACTGAAAAGAAATAAATAAACTGAAAAGTAAAAACAATTAAGGGTTCTGTCGCTAAAAAGTTTGATAACCGCTTGAAATAATTATACATATTTTGTTACATAGCGACTTTAACAGTCAGGACCCATTGTTGGGAATATTTTAATCTGTTTCGTTTGTAATGGGTCCTGTTACGTCATGAAATATGTGAAATTATTTTAAATAATGTAATTTAAAAAAAAAACTTTACTTACTTGTCCTAGCAATGGTGCCCAAGTACGCCTTGTCCTTGGCTACGTCGAGTGCCTGATCTTTAGGAGATCATAGGGGTTCTACTAGACCAAAAAGTGTCCTAATCCCACTGCACTGATGCTAGAGTAACCCTGGCAATCCAGGTCGTCAGCGTTGATACGCAGCTAGGATAAACACACTCACATTTACTCCCTAACTAATGGTATGGCATGGCAAAAAGTTCGAAGCAAATTACTGTTGATTCCCTAGTGTGAAGACCTAGAAGAAGTCTTTTGAGCAAAAATTCATCTTGTAGCACGTTTATTTTGTCCCGAGGTGAGAAATGTAGCGATACATTTTGTCGACTCGAGTATTATTGTCGCCGCGAAGATAAGTTGCTAGTTATATTCCGAATTAAGTGCGAGTCGAGTTTAGGTGCGCTTTCCAACTCCGCGGCAGACGGAAAAGACATGCTTTTCCAACGTCATTAGCGGCTCTTCTCATAATTCATTTGTAAGGCGTAATAAATAAAAATGGAAAAATCTACCTATTTATCTTATCTACCAGATCAACAATTAAAAAACTGGTCTACTCACATTTTCTAAATAGATCCAAACAAAATTTGTAAGATGTAAATATGTATGTTTATTATTTTTTATTTATTAGTATTGAGTATATTTTATTCATAATTAGATTATATATAAGTTTATGATCTAAGTATATGTTTAATATTTAGTTGCAACATTATTATTCCCATCACATTGTTATGTGTTACTAATAATTTCATTGCACCTAATTACTCCCAAAGGTTTGGCTGTCAGAAAATGTCTACGGGCATTAAGTTCGATTTTGTACTTTGTGCATTAAAGTTTTAATATAAATATAAATAAATAATACTTAGATCGCTTACGGCTGGTCTTTTCTTTCTTTCCAACGTACAAGGTATTTGGTACGAGTATCCAAATTGACAAGCTAACTACCAATCACGTCGCATATATCAATATCATTCTTTCGGCAACCTGACGTTTATCTTGTTTTTTGAAAAACTTATAAGGCAGAATCAATTCACCTTGTATTGCAAAATAACATTATTTACAATATTTATACAATAGACAGGTCTTGTATAATTTATCTATATGATTTATGAATCAATATACTTAGTGCAATATTGTACATAGTATAGCTTGTTTAGTTTGGCACCTAAAAACGATTATATACTAAAAAAATATGATTCGTTTAAATAATTTACTACTTTATGCTACGTTTTAGAAATAAATTAAATGAAAAAAACGAGAAAGAAAATGAGAAAACGTTTATTGTAATAACATAACATAACATAACATAACTGGGATGAAACATATTAGTTTACCTTATAACAAATATATGTGTAAAACTAGATATAAAGTATAGTACTTCTAAACTAGGTGAACCTGAACCAGTAGCCCTATTCTGATACTTAAGCGCAAACGTTATATAGTGGAATCCGTTAACCATATTTCTCACGCTATTAAAGTTGATATTTGCACGGTCGCTGTAAAGGTCGAGCGCTTATAGAGTTGAAAATTGAATAATATATTGTAACTATGACGCAATCTCTGACGTAAATAATGAAATCCATTGATACGTTAGCTACTAAGTAACGGAATAGGGGTACTGACCTCCTAAGCAAAACCTCCGCTACACATGACTCAGCTATTGGCTTTCTGTCGCGGAGACCGGAAGTACACCCGGAGGCTTGTCTTGGGCGCGCGCCAGTGGCACGTGCGCCTGAAGTGAGAAATGAAACACTATTAATTCAACACTTGCGAGTGGATTTTCGCGGCACGTAACAATGAAAAGTGTTTCTTCCTTTTTCATTTAACTACCGCTATAGATTAAGCTTGTTAAGGAAGTTCTTATTTTAAGTCTTAAGTATTTGTAGAACAAGATAAAATGCTAGGTTTATTTGGAATGGTTTAATTAATTGTTTTTTAATTAGCAGAGGTTTTGCGTTTTGTCGGGTTTCGGGTTGCACACGGTCAAGTAGCCTGTCTTAATTCTAACATACTAGGTACTGTATTCTCAAAGATTTTTTTAAATAATTGTTGTTGTGTAATTCTGTATTCGTTATATTTGTAAATCAGATATAGCTGAGTTTTCCTTGCAGATTCCTTTCTCAGTCAGATTAGACATTAACATGTCAATGAAATCTGCAAAGCTCGTCTTCTTTTTGGACCACTTTGCTGCTAGTCTTCCACTAGCAGGAGTAGAATAATTCAAAATAATTTAAATAATAAAGTGGCACAAATGACTATAATAGGATTGCGTCAATATAAATATATTTTAACTTTGACCGTATAACCATGGTTACAATTGTCAAATCTAAAAAAAACTCATAAAATACAGTCACTGTTGAATAATTGATTGACACTTCGATGACGTCGTATTCCGATTAAGATCCGAGTTTTCCCGATGCAAATACATATGCACTATATCTGTACGATTATGTAATTATTATTTATTGTATTAACCTTAAATTTACCTTGGACAGACTATTCAGCTAGGCGCTGCAAACTTCAGCAAAGAAGCCGACAGACGCATTCAGCTAGGATGGGCGGCATTCGGGAAACTTCGACATATCCTCTCATCGTCCATACCACAGTGTTTGAAGACAAAAGTCTTCAACTAGTGCGTCCTCCCCGTAATGTCGTACGGAGCAGAGACGTGGACACTGACAGTGGGTCTGGTTTACAAATTCAAGGTCGCTCAGCGAGCTATGGAGAGAGCTATGCTTGGTATTTCTCTGATGGATAGAATTCGAAACATTGAAATTCGTCAGAGAACCAAAGTTACTGATATAGCATTCAAAATTAGCAAGCTGAAGTGGCAATGGGCCGGACACATCTGCCGCAGAACCGACGACCGATGGGGCAAACGGGTTCTGGAGTGGAGACCACGTACGGGACGACGCAGAGTGGGACGACCCCCCGCCAGATGGACGGATGACCTAAGGAGGGTCGCTGGTGGGGGTTGGATGAGGGTTGCAAAAGACCGCGTGCAGTGGCGAGCCTTGGGGGAGGCCTATATCCAGCAGTGGAGAGACACAGGCTGATAATGAATGATGATAAACCTTAAATTTATTTATTTATTTAAATGTTTATTGCATAAAGTACAAAGGCGGACTGGACTTAATGTGGCTAGGTCAAACCTTCGGAATAACAAAAACAATCAAACAATAAAAGGTAGGTGCAATTACCTACAGGCTTAATTAGATAATATAATGACATATATAAATTATTATATACTTATTTAAATAAATAATATTTACTACATACTAATAATATAAACATATAAACAATAATAATATATGTACATACATATAAGTAAATGTAATACTAAACTGCCTCCGTGGATTTAGACTCGGAGGTACCGGGTTCGATTCCTGGTCGCGACACAAAAATATTTATTAATGTAAATAACATTTAAATAATATTTACTTTATTTGTGATATTTTTCGAGGTACGCTGGAGACATCGACAAGCTTGCCACTTGTCATGATTGGCCTGTAGTAAAGTTGGCTAAATGTGAATCCGCTTATTTATAAGCGTGTTTTCTAACCACCCCGAAGGGGAAACGGTCGTGATGATACTTTACTTATATTACTTCTGTAATACTAAATAAATGTAATTATCGTTTCAAGCGAAGTTTTGATTTAAAAAAAAAGTAATTTTAAAAATAAATTAGTTAACAGAACGGAATGTCATTGAGTTATTTTACATGAAACATTAATAATGGATCGCCATCTTAATATTTATTTATTCCAAACAGATTCTCTGGTTCATTTCCTTGTTTTCGTTTTGTTACGGAAAACAAGATATTAATTTTAAAACAGGTCTCCAACTGAAGACAACTTCTAAGAGAAGTTCTACTGGAGGAGAGCGAAGGCAAATTAATGTCTAAGCATTCCATGGATTCACGGGTCCATCGTGTGTGGGTAAGAGATGAGAAGAATGGTGTCTCGGGCTTGCGACCCTCCAAGCCTCCTTTTTTTATTTCATTGCGCGATAATACGCTCACCATCCACCATTCTACTCCTCTCCCTACCCAACCAAATACTGTATGATTCCGTTAATGCCGACTTGGAAGCTCCTTCCATAAATGTATTGACGGCAGGTCTGCTTCGGCCCAATTATTTTAGTAAGTGGTGCAAAGAATGCTGGAACTCCTCTCGCATCAACTTCCACTGTGTAAAGCTGAGTCTTGAACCCGTTCCTGATGATGTACTGATGAAGTAGTCAAACCCTACGTCCGTAAGGAGGCCTCCTTTTTTATTTCATTACGCGATAATACGCTCACCATCCACCATTCTACTCCTCTCCCTACCCAACCAAATACTGTATGATTCCGTTAATGCCGTCTAGGAAGCTCTTTTCATAAATGTATTGACGGCAGACCTGCTTAGGCCCAATTCTTTTAGTAAGTGGTGCAAAGAATGCTGGAACTTCTCTCGCACCAACTTCCACTGCGTAAAGCTGAGTCTTGAACCCGTTCCTGATGATGTACTAATGAAGTAGTCAAACCCTAGGTCCGTAAGTTACACGGGCTTTGTGACAAGGTTCCATCCAGTCTTAGTTGGATCACATAACTATGTTCGGTTTTTTTTTTATATACCAGCACGTCATGTGACCTCGCAGCTCACCATGGTATGTGGCACGCGAGGTCCATGAATGTTAGAACTGTAATCAGACACTCATGACTGACATCAGTCCCTAACACGATACGTGATGATACTTTATGTTGTCATTTGTCTTCGAAGTTTAATTTTGCACAATTAAACAATGTATTTATTTATTTTATTTTATTATGGCACAAACAGTTATTAAAAATGAAGTTATATAATTTAAAAAGAAAACACGAAAGAAGACCTTTAGGGCCAATAGTTAAACAAATTGTAAGCAGTTAATTATGAAGACAATATTTAAAAGAAAGATAAACAACAAGGTATGATATAGTAATAACAATAGGTAGTAAGTTAAACAGTTACAGTTTTAATTTTATTTTGGATAAGTCTCTTAAAGGTGGCTGGTGAGGTATTAAATATATCTATTTCAGAAAAATGGTCATTATACAATGTAAGAGAGCGAATTATAAACCTATTTCTAGTGTAGTCATTTAGGGCTCGCGGTGGAACAAAAATATTAGAATAACTATGTTGAAGTTTCTTATTTCGTGGTATACGAATAAGCAAACGTGAACGGGCTATGAATGGAATTCTTTTTAGGATATCAGGGCAATTAATTTTGTTATTGAGTATTTTATGTAAGAAACACATGTCAAATTGAATTCGCCGATGACGAAGAGATGTCAATAACAATCAAATAAGATGGCTATATTCGGCCAAAAAATGGAAAAACATGAAGATGGTTTTGTAAAAGCTTGAAGGATATTTTCAGGGACTCGATTTACGGTTGCGTCGTAGAAAAAGTTGGACAGTCGAAACACACCTGCGCCTCTGTTTTTAGAGTATTTCCGACATCGTCCATAAAATGTTAAGGCCGTGAATGTATGAAAATTTTGATGATAAGCTAAATGGACATGCCATATCGGTTTCGCAGTTCTAAAACAATAATAGACAGGAGCGCAAACATACATAACTTTACGCTAGCTTTATTGCGGGGTAGGCAGAGACAATTAAGCGCCATTTGTCAGGGGCACCATTATACCTGCCTGCGTGGTCTAGCCGTTAAGTTCGTGGATTTACACTCGGAGGTACTGGGTCCGATTCTTGGTTGGGACACAATAATATTTATTAATTTAAATAAATACTTTTAATTAATATTTAATTTATTTGTGTTATTTCTCGAGTTTGGTACGCTAGAGACATTGACGAGCTTGCCAATTGTCATGATTGGCCTATAGTATAATGTGAATCCGCTTCTTTATAAGCGTGGTTTCTGACCACCCCGAAAGGGAAACGGTCGTGATACTTTACTTCTTTTTACCATTATAAGTCTTTCGCTTCGTCGACGATGTTTTCAGTGTTTCTTTCTTCAGCAGTACCGGTAGCCGTTCGTCACAGGTAGAGAATCAGATGTTGATCGTCAGGTGTTCGGGGCAAAAGTGAGTTGGGTATTAGAGGTCGGGGAGTTGCCAGCAAAAAATATACAATTTACCAAATAATCGGCAGCCCAGTGTGAGTCTGTGCTTACAGATATTAAATTTAAAAAACTCACTGTTTCTTCAGCTAGTGTTTTATTCCTCATCATCATCAGCCTGTGTCTCTGCTGGATGTAAGTCTCCTCCAGGGCTCGCCATTTCACACGATCTTCTGCCAACCACACCAGCGACCTTATCTATCCGTGGTCTCCACTCCAGAACCCGTCTACTTCATCAGTTATCAGTTCTGCGACTGACGTGTCCGGCCTACTGCCACTTTTTAAAGGTTTTCTGACGGATGTCAAGATTTTGGATGCAAAACTCTCTCCATAGCTCGCTGAGCGACTTTACACTTGTAGATCAGACCTGTCAGTGTCCACGTTTCTGCTCCGTACGACAATACTGGAAGAACACATTGGTTGAAAGTGAACAGTATTTTTTTTTCGTAGCTCCATGTTTCAGCATTTAGGAAGCTCAGAAGTATTCTTGCTCTCGTTCAAATTACCATTAATGGTAATGAATGGGAAGGTTTATCGATCTTTCGTTTCACTCAGACGGTTCTATAAGAGAGTTATATTATTAACAAACACACACACCCAAGAATACTTTATACACACACGCATATACAGGGTGCGGTTAAGTCTAATTTGTTTTTCATAGGAATGAATATCACCTACGGTTTGACGTTATATCTCTTCCAGGGAGGTAACAAACAATACTTTTTTAAAGAATGTTTAGCAAACTTTACTATAGGCCCATCATGCTTGTCATTGTCTCTACCTATCTCTGTCATAGGTACCTACGCTCGAGAAATCTCACAAATAACCCGGTACTTCATGTCATGATGGGCCCAAAGTAAAGTTAGCTAAATATGGATTCTTCTTCTTTAAAAAAACACGGTTTTTGACCACCCCGAAAGGGAAATAACGTCAAACCGGTAATGATAGTCCAGTTAGTAACAGATATAAGAAAAAAAAAACTTAGTCATGTACCTTTAAAATTATGTTCCAAAAGAAATAACAGATGTCAGTCATGAGTGTCTGATCCAGCTGCTAACATTTATGGACCTCGCGCACCACTTACCATCATCATGCTAGTAAAAAAAAAACGACTAAAGAACAGTTATTCACAAACGTATTCTGTGAAATTATTGATTTTTTATATTTTTTATTTCAGATATTTGTGAAAAATGAAGATCGTCATATGTTTGCTGCTGATTTGCTTTGGTAAGTCTAACAGAGTATTAAAAACTCTCTTGGTCCCGATAGAGTTACCATCTACCAAATTTGGACTTGACTCAGCCCGGCTTTTACTCGAGACACTGGACAAACGAAAAAAACAGATTGTCAGTTGATTCTGTACGAGCATTATTACTTACTGACACAATACAACTATCAAATTATAAGTTGTTAAGAATTTAAACAAGAAATTAGTGGAAAACCAAGAGAAATCTACACTTTTAGCCGACTGGCTACAGCTAGCCAGTCGGCAAAAATATCTGAGTAAGTTTGAATAATTGTAGTTATATTTCAGAATTATTACTAATCTATGGCATTACCTACGTGACTGCCTCCGTGGTCTAGCGGTAAAGGCCGTGGATTTAGACTTGGAGGTACCGGGTCGGGACACAAAAATAATTATTAATCTAAATAAATAAATTTAATTAATATTCAATTTATTTGTGATATTTGTCGAGTTCGGTACGCTGGAGACATCGACGAGCTTGCCACTTGTCATGATTGGCCTATAGTAAAGTTGGTTAAATGTGAATCCGCTTATTTATAAGCGTGGTTTTTGACCACTCCAAAAGGGAAACGGTTGTGATGATACTTTACCTACGTAACTTTTGTAATATTATGTAATAAAAGGTGAAAATTAACTAAATTTTGCCCTGAAACGGGACTTTTGTCCAAAAATCAGGACTGTTAACTTTTTGTAACCGGCTTTATGATTTTAGGCTCTAGTAACCCTAGTCCTGAGTGGAAGCAGGTGTCATGTAAAGCAGCAATTGGTACAGCAACGTAATAATTATAAATAAATGTAATTTTTGGTTTAATAAACAAAGTGATTTTGATTTTTCAGTGTTATCGACTAGGAATTAAACCAGGCCACGGAGTTCGGAGGCAGATACTTATAATGTAAACAATGTTATCATAAATTCAAAAGTTTTATGTAGGCACAAATGCAAAGGATCTTGGCTGTACAATTATAAAACCTAGCAACTGACATTAAAACAAAACATACTCGGTTACTATGTATTTTTTTAGATATTATAAATCTATTTAGCGTTCAGCTGTAAACTTAGCAAGAAAACATTTATCATTATTGTGTGTAAGTTATCTTAATTAAAGGGTATACATTATGTCTTCGTTTTGTTTGCGTATAATGACAAATGTACGTAAGAAAGAACCCATTCAGTCCCAAACAATAGTCTGGCTGTTATGTATGTACTCGTATAAGCTAGCTGGCACGCCACCAGAATTAATTATTAATGTCATTTAGTGTCAACTGTGCCTTTAATAAATATTAAAGACGTGGATTATTGAAGGGAAAGTCACTCAGACTATGATGCGGAACAGACAAAAGGCAAGTTCACATATCGCTGGGTTTTCCGACACAATCTTTCCGAAAACCGTTTGTTCGAACTAAGGATACAAAGTACTTATTTAGTTTATTATTAAATTTAAATTATAAGAATAAATTCACAACATGGTACTAAAATGGATGATATTAAGAGGAATGTAATGGACAATAATTAATTACTATATAGTATTAAGGGTGTACATGAGATAGGTAGTGGAAGACCTGACATGGCGCGCTTTGATATATGTCAAATTTATAAATATATACCGGCTACCGCTAGCGGTGGTGGCTCCGTTGTAAGAACGCTTTTATTAATCAATAATTCATCCTAAAAAGGTGGGTTCAATGCCCGCTATCTACCAATGATAAATAGTCTTTTCTTACGTAAATTTTTCATTTTAAAGATTTATAACACCACCGTTCCCGTGCCTCGGAAAGCACATTATGCCATTGGTCCTGATTCTACTGATACCAACTTGTGGATTCGTTTAAATAAAACATTAAAAATTTACATCAGATCCTGGCCAACCCATCTGGCCAGTGTGGCAACTGGCCATCCCTAACAGTTGAGATCTAGGGCTTGTGTTTAAGGGGGTGTGATGATATTGATGATGATACCGCTTCAAAAAGCGTGCGCTCAATATTTTTCAACATGCGTAGCATTCGGAGCATGATTTTCCTTATATTTGCCCCTATGCATGCGGTCCGCCAAAGTGACGTAACAACCTCTATATTTTAAATAAGTAAAAAAATCGTATTTTTTTCTTCTGCAGTTACTAGGTTTTTAAATTGGAAAGCCGAGCTGTTTGATGCAAGACTGAATATTTAAAGTTGTTTCCCTAGTGGGAGTCGCGGACACAAAATTGACTTAAATTTTAAGGCACTTAGCTAAAAGTTCCAGCATGACTACTCGAAAATTCCGAAGGTTCGAACTTCGCTCTAACTTACACGATGGATTTCGGAATTAAGTTTTAGTTTAATAACGAACTTCCCACTGGGACGATACATAACTTTTTTTTTTAACTATATTGTACAAGATATATCAGGCTTAAATATGGTTATCACTGCGTCAGTTTTTTTTTTAATTTTTATTATTATTACAAGTCAGCGGCAAATGTTGCGATGCATTCTTCGAACACATCCCAATATCTAATCAGGCTAAAATTTTGTACACACCTTGGTTTTGAAGTAGTATTCAATATAGTATATCAGTATTGCAATTCAGCGGGAAAATGCAGACAGCGTTTATGCCACCATTTCACGCGGACGGGACTTATATCCCTATCCTTAGTATTAATATTAATTTATATTATGTAAATATTTTTTTCGAAGAAGTAATTTTATATATACATATATAGTATATTTAATACCATTGTACAATAAACATTACATTATGACGGCGATAACAAATTGGCGGAATAGGTTTTTTTACTACAACCCCATCGATATGGGTATCAAATGAACGGTCATGATACTATTTGTAATATGACGTTACTGAAAATTCAATATGGTGGCCATTACAAAATGGCAGACTATCTTTTTAATATCAACCCGTTTGAAACAAAATGGCGGATTAACTTTTTTATTTAAACAAGAAATCGTCATAAATCATAAGTAAAATATTACCTAAGTAAAACTTAAGTGTAGTGAAATTGGTATAATAAAATACTGCAATGCATTGGGCCCAATGCGTTTTCCCCGTAATCAGCCAGTTTCTCGAAGGTCTACCAAATTATTTTTTTAAATATTTATCTTTAAGTTTTTTTTAAGTTAAATCGGGTTTCACGAACCAATTTCACTACACTTAAGTTTTTCTTTATTTTACTTAGGATTTATGACGTTTCGTTTTAGGGGACATAAAAGTAAATAGGTACATAATTATATTTAGTAAAAAATATACATATATTATTGTTTAAATAGAATGTGGATTATTTTATGGTACATTTCACATGGTTGAGAACCTATTCCATTACTTTTTAATTGAGCCTGATCCAAATGCTAATAAAAATCTTAAATAATAACTTAAATGTTTGATTTCGCGGGTTCAGAGTGGGCCTCCCAAAGTAACTCTAAAGTATTGGATCTCAGCGATTCAGTACGTACTTTCCACTTAGCTGTGTCATTAAAAAAGTTGGTGCACTCAGCTTTGGAGGTTCCCAAACTTTTCAAGGTGAATATTAATCATTTTTTATTACTTTAACTGCCTCCGTGGTCTAGCAGTTAAGTCCGTGGGTTTAGACTCGGAGGTACCGGGATTGATTACTGGTCGGGACACATACATTTTGTGATATTTCTCGAGTTTGGCACGCTAGAGACATCGACTAACATGCCACTTGTCATGATTGGCCTTTAGTAAAAATATGGCTAAAAATTTAATCAGCTTCATTAAAAAATAAAGCAGTGAAGGAAATAAGAATATTTACTTTCTGAAAGCAAAATACTTGAGACTTGCAGCGTATAAGAGACTCTGTAGTCATTAATTAACCTATAATTTAAAAAAAAATAGAAGGTCACAGAAAAAAAAACACAGACGAGAAAATGTTTATCATAGAACAATATTTTAATAAGCAGAATGATCTTATTTACGCAAAAGCTCTATAGAAGATTCTCAATTAGTTAATAGGGTACAGCGTGGGCATTATCCGCTCAGTAGGTATTGGTTTCTTTACTCCACGTCTCAAGGAGTGTCTGAGCCATATTTTTGTAAAAAGAGTATCAAAACAACAACCAAAATTCGATTATGTTCCATAACCAGGAATGATCCTTTCAGCAATACTCCGCACCGGGTCAGAAAGCTCGATCCACACAAGTGTGGCTTGAAAGGAACGTTTCTGACTTCATTAAAGCTGAAGACTGGCCGTCATCTAGTTAATCCACTTGATTATTGATTAGTCTCTTTGACAGAGTATGGAATGCTTTTACGCCGTAATAATTTGAAGTCTCTAAAACATTCCATAGGATTGTTATGGACAAATTTTCCAATGGAGAAAGTGCGTGTTGCTATTGGTTTTAAAATGTTTAAACGATTGTATTGAGGCCAGCTGAAAATCAGCGCTGCAGCCTCGGCTGTAGCATATGCTGAGCTGACCACCTATTTATCGCCACACCTGTTTGTATATTTCGGTATATAGAATAGGCTTACATTTAAATTTATTCCTTGCATATATTTAATTTTTTTTTGTAACCATTGTAATTGTTGCGATAAATAAAGTATTTTCTTTCTTTCTTTTCAATTAAGATCATTTAGAATTAGCTTCAAATTAATATTTTATTTATTCAGGAAACATACAGATATTAAAACATAATTACAACAATTCTAAAAGTTACACAATCCAGCAAAGTTTCCACTTAAATATTAAACATAGATTTTGCAAAAAATAATAATAATAGGGTAAGCTTAAAAACATACCTACTTATATAACAAATATAACTAAATAATATATATATATATATATTAGTTATATTTATTTAGTTATATTTGTTATATAAGTAGGTATGTTTTTAAGCTTACCCTATTATTATTATTTTTTGCAAAATCTATGTATATATATATATAAAAAAATAATAAATAAAAAAATAAATAATTAAAAATTTCTTCAAGCATTCCAATTATGATTCATTTAGAAAATTTAATGTTAATTTATTTTTTTAACCTAGCAACACTAACACTGGACAAATCAATATGACCTAAATTTTCATTGTAGTTTAGGCATGATCTTAGCACAAAGGAGTTTTTCAAGTATTTTGTTCCAGCAAATCTGATAGCAAATAACAGTTTCGATCTATTCCTTTTCCTACTACAATTCAAGTTTATTTTACTTAATAAACATATTTAAAATGATAAGGATTAATACTGTATTTGTGTAAATTTCCAATTACCGCTTTATATAACAAAATACATTTAAATATATAAGTGGCAAGTTTGCCTCCTCGCCAACCCGTAACCCGTCTGGCCAGCTCGTGGCGAGTGTAGGCCGAATTCTCCAGATATATCTCTGGAAGGCCCATCTCCAACAGTGGAGGTCTAGGGACATAATGAAGTTTGCCAACCTAACATTTTTATACAGCAAGCAGTAAACAATATCAAGAAACAGAAAAAGTTAAAAATTTCAATTTTGCATACATATTTTATATATAACTAAAAAAATACATAATAGTAATAATAATAAGTATTTTTAATAACATTTAATTAAACAATAATATCATCATATTTATTGGTTCAATTAAAGTGGCGTTTAAACATTGATAGGTACAGTTAACGATATCCTTGGGTTAGGCATAAATATTTTTTTCGAAAAACAAACCAGATAGTTTGAGTGTGGGTTTTAATTCTCATAAAAATAAAGTTTTTTGTACTTGTAGTTTGAAATTAATAACAAATATAGGTTTTTAATTTTCCTGGCAACATTTTACAAACAGATCTCTCAAAGTTTGAAGCACAGGAACATCATTCAAGCCGTTGTAGTTTACACGTCTTTATTTTATGTTCAAGTTGTATTTTTTTTTATTAAAATGTCAAACAGAAACACAATAATTGGTATTAATATTTATTACGAATCAGTTTATTTTTAATTTATTTTTTACCTTGTCTGAGATTGTAAATTTGATTTATTTAGTTGTCTCGAAGTATTTATTATTATATGTAAAATAGGTACTCGTCACCAAGTCACTGCAAACATAAGTGATCTGTTGTGACCTCCCTAGACTATAGTTCTCTACACCTACGGCTTCAAGAAACCTTAGTATGGGCTTAGGAGCGAGGCGTCGCACCTTCTTGGGGCTTAAACTGTGAGCACCCAAGATGGTGCTTCGCTTGTGATGCAGGGCATAACAGTCGCAGAGGAGATGGACTGGTGTCTCAGACACCTTGCGACAGAATCTGCACTTATCTGTTTCTACCAAGCCCATGGTAAACATGTGCTCGAAGTAGATTCTCAAGATATTTCAATGTGATATTTTCTCCTGGATCGGTGTAAACATCGCTGACTGACAATACGGCTTGTATTTTGTCACTATCATTTTGACAAGGAACAAAAGAGAAAAAACACATGTATTATCTAATTATTAAAAATAAAATAATAATAATTACAATAGTTTATTGACACAAAAAATGCATATTGAACAAGATTTTTACAATTGTTTAGGACTTATGTATTCTGTACCATGTCCTTAAATAAATTTAAAAAAAGACAGGTAGTTGACCCGGTGGTGGCTCGGTTGTAAGAACGCGTTCCTTAAATCGTACAAAGGGCGGTTAAAACCCACCCGGCATGTACCAATGAGAATTACACTTTTCTTACGTACATTTGTCATAGATTTACAACAACCCCCGTTCCCGTGCCTCGGAGAGCACTTTAAGCCGTCTGTCCCGGTTCCACTAATACTAACTTGTGGAATCATTAATAAATTGCAATAAAAATTTACATCATATCCTCGCCAAGCCGTCTGGCCAGCGCAGCGTGGCGAGTGTAGTAGGCCAAATTCTCCAGATATATGTTCTGGAAGGCCCATCTTCAGCAGTGGAGGTCTAGGACGCTGTGTTCTAGAGGCTGTAATTAATGAATGAATGAAAGCGGTCGTTTCTTATTTTAAATAAATAAATGTTTAGAATAGATGAATAAGGCACATAATATCTCGCCACTGTTTATTTAAAATATGATATTACTTGAACGGTGTAAACAGCGCTAAAAGCAATGCATAAGTGCAGGCGTTACTCGCTGCAGCTGACAAGTTGGCGAACACGGTGTAAGTTTGTTTGTATTCTGTTACTGAATTTTACGCCTCAGATGATTCAGCTATCCGACACTTCGTGAGAAGGTACGAAGGTGTGCGTTGAGACACACAATGGTACGACTAAAGTGAAGTTCTGCTTGCGTTAACACTCAAACTGAGTTAAGGAGTGTCGTACCGTATAGTTGTAATCGTATTAATAACTGTTTAACTAGTCGTGGGGGCACATGTCATTGCTAGATGGCGTTGTAAGTCCTTTCCAAAATCAAAAAATCTAAATAGTTTATTTCCATTGGTTCGCTTAAAACAACTTGAATACAGTCAGAAGTAATAAAATCAATACAATTTTTAAAACATATGTACTAATCAAAGTGATAATAATGGTTGGACCGTAAACAGGCAATGATCCATATTTATGTATGTTAACAACATTAATTACTGCTACAAACAAGTAAAACTAACTAACTTAGAAACTACTTAAATAAGATCGTGGCTGTAAAGAGGCCGTGTCAGTTTACATTCTAAATACTTAATAATTATGATGTACAGAAATTATATACATATGTCAGATAATTTATATCAGATAATTAATAAATTTATAAAATGAAAAATAATAATAATAATAATGTCAATTAAACATAAATTCATAGCTGTCAAAAACTCCAAGTTGGCTATAGCATGGGCTTTGTCGAATCTTGACTTGATGGGCTCTTAACTGTAAATTCTTTTTGACGCAATAACCTGTCAAAATCGCGAGCACTTGCCATGTTTGAATGTTGACTTACGAGTACGTTATTATTTTAATGGTGTTACTCGGTCTATATAAAAAAAAACAAGGAGTTCTTTGCCCCCTTGTGCACGGACATTTCTAGTGCAAGTTTTTGTATTGTGAATTAATTTACTGTGGATATTGTTAGTCAGAAGTGGTGTTGTATTGTTTAATAATGTGCTACAATGTGAATAAACATGTAAAACGATAAATTGGACTTTAAATATGGGGCACAAGTCGCAGTTAATTTTATGCGGTTTCCCGCGCTGTGAACTCCCATATTTTACCCGACGAGTTTGGGCTATAATACCGCGAGTGACTCCAAGAAAACCATCAAATTCTGCAACATCTGGAATTTGATGATAACCTCATTAACTCATTAAAATGAAGATATATCTTCAAATTCAAATTCAAAATTGTTTATTTGCTTTAAATGTAGTACATACGGTAATATGGTTAGTAAGTTGGCTCTGCACATTTAGCCATTGTTGTGGCATGCAAAATTTGTTTTTATTTAAAATATATTCTTATCTAGTAAGTCTAGTCATCATTATTTAATTAAATTTAGGTCAATACATTTTATTAATAAACAGACAAAAAAACAAAATAAAAATATGTCAAACAAATTCTTTTTCAAACGAATTTAAAATATTTTCTCTTTCAAAATTATATATATCTTGCGTCATTCTTGGCTGTATGGGCTAGACCCTTTGCCTCCCCAAAAAAAAAAAAACATATACATGTTTAGACCGACCGGCGCGACCCAAAATCACCTTTCGTGCAAGCTCTCAGCCAAAGGTACAAAAGTTGCATTACCAACTATCAATCCTCTTTATTCCATTATGTATTGTACATTAGGTACTAGAATAGGGCTGCTGGCTAGCCAATAGAAAACTATACCTACCTACATTTATGTTTATTTTATTTATTGAATAAAACTTTATTGCACAATATATACAAGGGGCGGACTTAATGTCGCTAGACATTCTCTGACAGCCAACTCTCTAAGACACTGTAGAACATTAAAGACGTAAGATATGTTGTATTAAAAGAAACCTTAAGAAATATTGCTTAGCTCAAAAGTTGTGGCATCATTTTCCTTTAGTTGTTCTAGACGTATTATTTACGAGATCTGAGAAGAAAACTTACTAAGAACAACATCTTAACCACTGGATGTTACTTACCACAGACAACAACAGATAGGGCGGGCATTAAGCAAATTTTCGTCAATATGATTGTTATATTATTACACTATATTATACTAGATAAACTTCTGACTTAAAAAAGAAACATGTGTACTGAACAATCCAGGGCTAGATTTGTTTAAGATTATTATCAGACAGACAGTGGGGTCGTCCAGGCCCGGATGCCTAATAATAATAATAAATATTTCCAGACAGGTCACACAGCGCCATCTAATTTCCATGGTAAGCTACGAGGCTTGTGTTACGGAAACTAGATGGTTGATAAACTACATATTATACTTTTTTTTTTTGTAAATATATACATATTATACATATAAACATAATGGGCCTGGGTTGAGGATGGGGATATTCTCTCCAACAGGATCTCAACGGGTAACCTGCCGGTATTTTTTTTTATACTAGCACGACATGTGACCTTGCTCCCACCTGAAGTTAAGTGGCGTGCGAGGTCCATGAATGTTAGCAACTGGAATCAGACACTCATGACTGACATCAGTTCCTAACACTATACCGGCTTGACTGGGCATGCACTTTTAGTATAATAGCGCCTGTGTGGCTTATGAACACAGGGGGCTAGGTTCGACTGCTTAAGATTTCCTCCAGGAGTACTTCTCTAGAAAGTGGTCTCCCGTTGGGTGGCCGTGCGCAAGACCGTGCGATATTCTGAAGATGCTTAAAGTGTCTGTTGTCAGCCAGTTGTCAGAAAGTTGGTAGTCATACCAACTTGTATGACTAGAGTCCTAGACTTCCACTGTTGGAGATAGGCCTTCCAGAACCTATTTATTTATTTACAAACACGTAAACCTAACATAACAGCCTAAGCCAATTCGTTAGTAAGTGTTCTTCACATATGGTTAATACAATACATATACAAAAATACGTAAATAATTAATGCAGTAACAATAATAATTAATCAATCCTCACTATATCCTAAAAAAGTTTTAGCCACCTTTTTAAACTCAGTCTCCGTGCAAGAAAATAAGTCAAACAAGGGAAACTTCAGTGACAACCCATTAATAAAGCCGAGTGAATTTAGCAACGGCGAAGTCTCGTGTGCTACTGTGCGCGTCATCGGCTGCTTAAATAGCGGCAAACCTATATCTAAAGAATTTGGCCTACACTTGCCACGATGGCCAGACGAGTTGGCGAGCATCTGATTACAATTTATTAACGATTCCATAAGTTGGTATTAGTGGAACCGTAACCGACGATTTAACGTGCTCACCGAGACACGAGAATGGTGGTGTTATAAATGTATTACGTAAGAAAAGTCATCATCTTCATTGCCAAGGGGTTTAAATTGACCTTTGTAGAATTTTAAGGACTTTTTTTTACAACCGAGCCACCACTCCGACCGCTCTAAACGGGCTTATTTCGACTAAACTCATAGCGATATTATGTAAAGCCTTATTCAATTTAAGGTTCATTTCATTACCAAGTCAAACCACACATTGTATATTACAACTCTAATACACATACCCGTAGAGATGAGAATAGCGTTTCTGTATATTACAAGTGAAAAAAAATAATGAATTTTACAGTGACCTAATATTAAGGAATGGGCTATTTATTACTACTTAAGGTGTTTAAGCGGTGGTTTCCTTTAATCCCAAATGTCGGTTCGGATAGATTATGCTGATACCTGCATCTTGATGTCACCGAAGAGCTACCAAACAAACTCGATCGTCTACTCAACTTATGCATTCGCTGTGTTTGGCTTGCGCAAGTATGATCATGTCTCTCAATTTCGCATTCAGTTAAAATGGCTCAATATCCGCTTTCGTAGGTCTGTCCATGTTCTCACCTTATTTTATAACATTCTTAATAATCCTAATACTCCCTCATATATTCAATCCAGCTTCAAATTCCTTTGTAATACATTAGTAATACGCACAATTATGTCCTTCGCTTGCCTTACAACAACCTAATTAAGATTCCTTCTCATTCCTCAACAAGATACACTAATTCCTTTACTGTATCTGCGACTCGCCAGTGGAATAAGCTACACTGGGCCATTAGACGTGCACCGTCTGTCAGCGTCTTTAAACGTTCGATAACCACATCGTTTCTGGAGAAAGAGAATAAAACACTATTTAAATAACTGTGTATTTATTTCACTTATAATGTATATGGTGTACTCGTATCTTATAATTGTGTATTGTATATATAGTTTATGTATGTTTATGTTTGTAGATATAATGTGTAGTATATTATAATTATTTTGTAACTTATTAAAGGTATATTTTTTTTTTAAATATCTTTCGTCCTGCCTGTATATTACCTTACTCGATCCTCAATGTTAGCTGGTAAAGAATGCACACTGGCATTATAGCCCGCCTCTGTACTATTTTTAAGTGCATTGAATACTTTAAATAAATAAATAAATATTGCCCGATCCAGACATAAGTCACTCTTATATAATGGTTCACGTGAGACGCTCACTTATGATCTCAAAACGACAAGGAAACGCGAGTTTTATGGTAATTGATACATTTGCACGCTCATAGACGGCACTACGCTTCCTTTATCGTGATCTGACGTCCAATGTATGAAGAAAAATAAGATTATGTACATAGAAAGACTGGGAACCTCATGTGGATTTTGGAACATGTTGTGCTCATTATGGCTTATATCAGCAAGGTTTAGGAGTGTTCTAATGATATAAGGTACATTAATTTAAAATTGCGAAAAGTAATAGGCCGTTTGCGTCTTAGAATTTATCGATTCCGTCGAGGAATGTCGTCTGCGGCTCCGCGCGTAATTGCTCGAGAAAATGACGTTGAAATGCGACGTTTATGGAAATCCCGACCGCCTACAACTTCAGAGTTCTCCCAGGGCGTCTACTTTGAAAGTTGGTTTGGTCTAAGGCTAAGTACCTTACGGATGCTCTTAATGCGCATGATAAGTCTCTTCACTCTTCTCATAACTCTGTTCTCTCCATTCCCTCTCACCATACTGGATTTATAGCCAACTCATTTGCTGTTGTCGCCGTAAATCTGTGGAATGAACTACCGGTAGAAATCCGACAAGCATCCAACCGATTTTTTTTTTAAATATGTCATCGCATTATTTAAATGGTTCATAAGTTATGTAATGGTATCATATGTAGTATATGTATTATTAGTATTTAATATATCATAGTTATTAGTATGTATTTAGTAATATCATTGTATTTATATGTATATAGATTTATTTATTATTATTATATATAAATATTTATACCTACCTTACATTTGAAATGGTCCACATTGTCCCTAAGGTTGGCTGTCAGATAATGTCTAGCGGCATTAAGTCCGCCCTTTGTATAACGTGCGATAAAGTTTAACATAAAAATAAATAAAATATCTCGAAAACCCGGGAGATTCCGATAGTGGACCTATGGACAACACCACTGTTTCTAAAACTCCGTAATAGCTGCAGCTTCGCTTCACGTGGCCTCCCTGAGCGTGTTCTATAAGCTATACCATGGTGAGTGTTCTGAAGAGATCCATAATGGCTTTCCTTATTTCGCAATAGCGAGCGTTGCTGCCTAATATTAAAAAAGCGTTGGTTGTCCGGATGTTGAAACGCTTTCCTTCAATCTATAAATGTTGCGGTTAAAACCCACCGAATTAGTATACAATGAGAAATACAATTTTCTTAGGTAGGTACTACATTTGTCAAAAATATTTCACCACCGTTTCTGTGTCTTGGAGAACACGTTAAGCCGCGGTTCTAGTATAATTACAACCAACTTGTGTAAATAATAAAGAAATTGACAAAAATATTGACATCAGTCTTTCACCAACCCGTCTGGTTAGACCTGAAGGATCTGCAGCAATGGAGGTCTAGGACTTTGTTCTAGGGGCTGTAATGATTCACAGTGTTTCCCCAAGGGAATCGCGTGACCTGCACGCGGTCTTTTGTAACCCCAATTTTTCCCTGCCAGCGGCCATCTTTAGGTCATCTTTCCAGCTGGCGGGGGGTTGTCCCACTATGTGTCGTCCCGTACGCAGATGTGTCCGGCCCATTGCCACTGTGATCCTTGACCGCCTCCGTGGTCTAGTGGTAACAAACGTTGCCGTGAACTCGGGAGGTCGTGGGTTCGATTCCCACCGGGGGCAAGTTGTACATTGTATAATTTGTCTCGGTCTGGGTGTTTATATGTATAATAGCGTTTTAGGTACCCTCCCTGGTGGTAAGCCCTTAGTTTATTTTGTAGAATAGCTTTAATTTCATAGGTATTTTTAGTTTTAGTTTTCTTTATAATTAGTTTTTAGTCAATTTTATTTTAATATTTTTGTATCTAATTACCTACTTCGAATAAATTCTATTTTAATATGTATATATTTACAAAAAAAAGGTATAATATGTAGTTTATCAACCATCTAGTTTCCGTAACACAAGCCTCGTAGCTTACCACGGAAACTAGATAGAGCTGTGTGATCTGTCTGGAAATATTTATATTTATTTATAGCTGTCAAAAAAATATTATTTTTTCCTATTTCGTAAATTCAGAGTAGACCTCATGTTTTATCTCGTCGGCTTTTAATATTGAATCGTTGACAATATTATTGAGTCATTTAATGAAATTGGGTTTGGTTGTGGTCGTATTTATATCCTGTATATATGTTACGTTTGCGTGTTTATGCGTTTTAATCTCTCAACTTCTCTTACTATTTTCCAAGAAAAAAGTGAAGTACGAGTATCATCAGAACCGAATCTCTTCCGGGGTGGTCAGACTCAACGCTTTTTTTAAACAAACATATTCATTTAGCCAACTTTACTATAGGCGCTATAGAATGTTGGGCATATCGTGGACGGAGTTCCGAACCAACAAATCCATCCTGGAGGAACTAGAGATAGGACAGCGCCTTTCCTCAATCGTGCAATCACGCATTCTCACTTTCTTTGGACACGTGTCGCGGCGTGGAGATACATCCATTGAGCGCCTTGTAGTTCAGGGAAAAGTCGATGGCAAGAGAATGCGTGGTAGGTCTCCGATGAGATGGACTGACCAGGTTAAAGCAGCAATGGATCACCCCCTACATGAGTGCTCCAGGAAGGCTGCAGTTCGAGACGAGTGGCGGCGGCTTGTTAAGCTTGCCACTGACACTCAAGTGACGACCACGACCACTCTGCCAAGAGTGTAGCGACTAAGAAAAGAACTATAGGCGCATCATGACAATACCCAACTGGAGTAAAATCACAAATAAATTCGATAATGTATTGTATCCCGACAACAAATTAAACCTGCACGTCTAAATCTACAGACTTAACCGCTAGACCACGGAGGCAGTTATTTTCCAAGAATATATTTCTTTATTACAGACGAAAAAGGAAGACGGCTTGTTTATTATAAGAAAGAAAGAATAAATCATAATACATGTAACAAGATAAGTAAATAAAGCGAATCACGTACATGCCACATAAAACGTGGTACAATTCCTGTTGTGTAGATACAGGACTTGCACGAAAACATACAATAAATATAAAAAATAGATGACAATTAACTTAAAACTAATTTTAAAATTTTCTTCATTCGACATCGAAGATAATCGGACGAGAATATACCTATGATATACTTCACGACCTTTACTGAATGCTTTGTGCCACTCAAATACTTGTATGTAAAATAGACCAGAAAACTTCTGCAATATTTTCAACGATTCCGTAGCTGTGATTCCATTGGAAACACAAAAATTCAAACAATCTCGTTGTTATTTTTTTTCCATGTTAAAATTTTCCAGACATACTTTTCGAGTCGATAACAAATAGCTGCCAAACATACACTAATTGACATTAATTGGCGCATATCTAGTTTATATTGGCAAAGTTACAGAGCTTACAATAATATGAGTAGTAACATAACGCAAAAAAAACAAATGAAATAGACATAGTTTTTGAACAGACCTCTTACATGGCCCATAGTATAAAGCTGCAGTACTTGTTTATGGCACCAATGTCACTTACTTATTTCGGTCCATCCATAATTTTATTTTAATTAATTTTAATAATATTGTATTTTATTTGTAAAAATTGACAATATCCGAGTGTTACCTGTGAACCAAACGGAAATAAAAAAAATAAAATAAAAAAAAAAGTTTTTTGCAAGTCCTGTTCCAAATATTCAGTTAGGGCTTGCCTACAATGAGAGTTAGAGACGTGATCCGAATCACAGCTGGACATTTGGGACATCACAACCTACAACTTTATCAACATGTGTCACTTTGTCTTTTAACACTAACCATTTAGTATAATGTACGATTTGGCATTGCCCGTGTAATATATTTATATTATTTATTTATTTAGGAATTCTTCCAGCTAAACTATACATATATAGGAGAAAATTGTAATAGGATAAAGCCAATAATAAAAGTTCACTAACACATACAATAGAAAGCTAGCAAAGGAAACAAAGAAAAGAAATTGTACATTGTATAATTTGTCTCGGTCTGGGTGTTTATATGTATAATATGTATATATTTACAAAAAAAAGTATAATATGTAGTTTATCAACCATCTAGTTTCCGTAACACAAGCGTAGCTTACCACGGAAACTAGATGGCGCTGTGTGCCCTGTCTGAAAAAAAAAAAAAGATAATAATAACAATGAAAAAAGAATTACACAAAGATAAGCATTACGTTAATACAACAGAAATAGACATACATACACATAGATATAAACATATGTATATAACGGATTAGATAAGGAAACTTGAAAACATAAAATTATTCTAATGTCACAAAGTGATCGCTCGTCATCGCCCGTCTAATCACAAAAAGGTTGACAAAAAACATTTAGCTGGTTATAGGGTTACATGTGCTCAGATGGTTACCATACTCACATACCAAAATATGTACCCCTATACCATAACCACTAACTCTACGCGTACATAGAAATTTAGAGACTCTTACATCCGTCGCACGCTGAATATTTGGAATGGTCTCCCAGTCTGTGTGTTTTCCATTCCTGTAACCTGCAGCCCTATTCTTTTACTTAAGCGCAAACGTTATATAATGGAATCCGTTAACTATATATATGTATATCACGCTATTAAAGTTGATATTTGCACGGCCGCTGTCGAGGTCGAGCGCTTATTGAGTTGAAATTGAATAATATATTGTAATTATAACACAACCACTGACTTAAATAACAAAATCCACTTATAACGTTTGCGACTAAGTAACAGTATAGGGCTGCTGGAGTCCTTCAAGCGAAGTGTGAAAATGCATATTAATAGGCCGGCATAATGGTAGGGAATCGAATAAAATTATGTAAATAACAAAAACTATTTTTAACTATTCAAATATCGCGTTTTACTTATACCTTATTTATTATCAATATTTAGACTATATATGCAAGATAAATCATACAACTATCTGTGTTGTTTGTTACTACATTCGAAAATCTAATGAATTATTTTTGTCCATCTAAAACCTACAATCGAAAGTATGTGCGTCGGTAGGTCATTTCAAAGCCCTGCATACAACTATCTGTGTTCCTACTATATTCAAAAGTCTAATGAATTATTTTTGTCCATCTAAAACCTACAATGGAACGTATCTGCGTCGGTAGGTCATTTCAAAGCCTTGCATACAACTATCTGTGTTCTTACTACATTCAAAAGTCTAATGAATTATTTTTGGTAATCTAAAACCTCCAATGGAACGTATATGCGTCGGTAGGTCATTTCAAAGCCTTGCATACAACTATCTGTGTTCCTACTACATTCAAAAGTCTAATGAATCATTATTGTCCATCTAAAACCTACAATGGAACGTATGTGCGTCTGTAGGTCATTTCAAAGCCTTGCATACAACTATCTGTGTTCCTACTACATTCAAAAGTCTAATGAATTATTTTTGTCCATCTAAAACCTACAATGGAACGTATGTGCGTCGGTAGGTCA
This sequence comes from Tinea semifulvella, assembly GCA_910589645.1. Classification (NCBI taxonomy): domain Eukaryota; kingdom Metazoa; phylum Arthropoda; class Insecta; order Lepidoptera; family Tineidae; genus Tinea; species Tinea semifulvella. The sequence continues at coordinate 9,072,322 of OU342612.1, read as the reverse complement.
TTTCAAAGCCTTGCATACAACTATCTGTGTTCCTACTACATTCAAAAGTCTAATGAATTATTTTTGTCCATCTAAAACCTACAATGGGACGTATATGCGTCGGTAGATCATTTCAAAGCCTTGCAGCCACAACTAGACATGAATGCAGCGTGGCAAGAGGGGATAGCAAAAGTAGTGTTGAAGGAAGAACGAAGAATTATGTCATGATGCGATCCAAATAAATTACCCAAATAACCAATGTCAGGTTTTCGGATAAGTTACATTTAGCATTTTGTAGTCTAATTTAGCAGAAGCGCCGCACGAACACTCGTGCTAAAAAGTTAACTTAGTTATGTTCCAACCAACTTCGAGTTGGTAATTTGTTTAACGCCAGGAGCTCTCTGTACTTATTAATAACAAAGCGAGTTAGACTGGCCGCACACTCAACAATACCTGGCACAGATAGGTACATATAGACATGCTTCTAAAAAAAACTACACATATACCACGTGTAATTGTCAAAAAAGCAAATATATTTTTAGGCTTTGGTGATGACACCGACCTAATGATAGTAGAACCTCTATTCGCCGATCGCGGTAATTCGACCAATTTTGGATGGTTAGGCGTTATTGTGATTCGTCGGTGCATAAACAGACGTCCTAATTTGTTACCCCAATACCCTTGTCCTGTCTGTTCCCCGACGCTTCCTTTCTATATTACCCATCACGCTCACTAGTCCAAAGGCCGGCGCTTGCGCACTGAAGAGAGGCAGCGCCTATATAACTGGCCGCGCAGCATGCTAGAAGTGGTCGTAATCGTCGAATCGAAGTATAGTCGTCGTCGTCACGCAGTCGTTGTCCTACAGTCATCATAGAAGACGCTGAAGAAATCGCCGCGATTATTGTTTTCGCCCGCCTTCGCCAAACCCGCAAAATTAGTTTAAGAACAATTTATAACAATTAAAATGGTTACAAAAAATATGAGAATCAAAATTTATAATGTAAGCCTACCTTATGTACCGAAACATACATACATACAGATGTGGCGATAAATATGTAAGTGGTCAGCTTAGCATTTATGCTACAGCCGAGGCTGCAGCGCTGATATTCAGCTGATGCCTTATGTTGGGTAAGTCACGGGTCGCAGACATATACAATTCCATTTGCTAAATTGGAAGGAATATTGAATGTACAGTTTAACACATATGTTAATAAGAGTAAAATAATATAATAAATAAACCTATAAATATATTAGTAAACTGCCTCCGTAGTCCAGCGGATAAGTCCGTAGATTTAGGCTCGGAGTTACCGGGTTCGATTCCTCGTCGGCACAATTAAATGAAATGATGTCTCTAGCGTACCAAACTCGAGAAATATCACAAATACATATTATTGTGTCCTGCCCGACCAGGAATCGAACCCGGTACATGTAGGTAGTATAATGTTAGTATAGATAAAACATTCTCTCAATTTTTGTTGCTTAGTGTGCGTCATACCTTATCTATTTTAGTTACGGCTTGTCACGTGACTTGTATTGATTATGCATTTAGAATTATGATATCTAAGCTCTGAGGAGTTGGGGCGTTATGAATTTGTGATATTACTTAACACAACCTTACTACCAGCTGGTTACTTAACACAATGTAATAGCCCAATTTTATTAATAGTTATATTTTCCATTCTATTCATTTTGACGTTAAAAGCTGTCAAAACAATTTTTGGTATTCACCTACCGATTCAATTTCCATAAGTGGAAATAGAATACAACTTTCAACCAATTCGTATTGTACTTACTATACGCTGTACATTAGTTATTATTTCCAAACCCTGTACAACAAATACAACTTACCCATAATTTATAAGGCAATTTTATGTTTTTTTTATATAAGAATAATTTAAATTTTATTTGTTTTATCAACATAGGTATTAATTTAACTGCCTCCGTGGTCTAGCGGTTAAGTCCGTAGATTTAGACTTGGAGGTACCGGGTTCGATTCCTGGTCGGGACACAAAAATATTTATTAATGTAAATAAAAATACATTTAATTAATATTTAATTTATTTGTGATATTTTTCGAGTTTGGTACGCTGGACACATCGACGAGCTTGCCACTTGTCATGATTGGCCTATAGTAAAGTTGGCTAAATGTGAATCCACTTATTAATAAGCGTGGTTTCTGACCACCCCGAAAGGGAAACGGCCGTGATGATACTTTACTTCTTTTTAGGTAAAAAATCTTTTTTTTTTTTCCTTTTTTTTTTAAAGGAATTATAGAATATATTATATTTTTTTTAATTGGTTCAGATTTAGTTTTTTGAATATTTAGTTTTTGTATAATTATTGTAATGTTTGACTGCCTCCGTGGTCCAGCGGTTAAGTCCGTGGATTTAGACTCGGAGGTACCGGGTTCGATTCCTGGTCCGGACCCAAAATATTTAATTTATTTGTGATATTTCTCGAGTTTGTACGCTAGAGACATAGACGAGCTTGCCACTTGTCATGATCGGCCTGTAGTAAAGTTGGCTAAATGTGAATCCACTTACCGTTGTTACCGCTAATCTCGTAAGACCTATTTTTAGTTGGAAAGTGCTAATGAGATCTGAGCTACGAAGTATATGTAGGTAACCTTACATTTTTGTAGAGGGAATAATATTTCCCACTCGAGAATAATTCTCACTAATAGCTATGGTCTGGAGCCTGATTTATCTAAGAGAGGAAAGTTCACAACTCGTTTTAATGGGTTTTTTGGGCAACAGTTTGCCAGTAATCTGTAGTTTTTGATTGCATTCATGGGCTAGCGATCAAGACTCAGGATATTGACGCAGAGGTCATTTTTTTTTTCATTCATTACAGCCCCTAGAACACAGCATCCTAGACCTCCACTGCTGGAGATGGGCCTTCCAGAACTGGAGAATTTGGCCTACACTCTTTATTCAAGATTCCACAAGTTGGCATTAGTGAAACCGGGACCGGACGGCTTAACGTGCTCTCCGATGCACGGGAACGGTTCTATTGTAAATCTATGACAAATGTACGTAAGAAAAGTGTATTTCTCATTGGTAATTGCCGGGTGGATTTGAACCGACCTTTGTAGGATTTAAGGTACGCGTTCTTACAACCAAGTCACCATCGCGCCAATACGATCAATACCGACATCAGAGGTCAATACGATTGGAATATTTTGTTCGGGTCTTGTAATCAAAGAGGTCGCGGTTAGAACCCCGGTTGTTCCAATGAGAAATACACTTTTCTTACGTTTTGTCATAGATTTAGATCGTATTATCGCGTAATAAAATAAACAAGGGAGGCCTCCTTTTTTAAACCAGCCTATTGTCGGTCGCAAGCCCGAGACACCACTCTTCTTATCTCTTACTCACACACCAATTTGTCTTCTCTATTCCCGTGCCTCAGAGATCCCGTTAAGCCGTCGGTCCTGGCTCATAAATTGTCATGTAATCCTCGCCAACCAGGGCATATAAAATATTAATGGAAACCTTTAATTGGTATCTAGAATTTTATTTAAGTAAGCATTTGTTTGTTTGACCGCCTCCGTGGTCTAGTGGTAACAAACGTTACCACTAGACTTGCCGGGGGCAAGTTGTACATTGTATAATTTATCTCGGTCTGGGTGTTTATATGTATAATACTCGTATGTATATATTTACTAAAAAAAAGTATAATATGTAGTTTATCAACCATCTAGTTTCCGTAACACAAGCCTCGTAGCTTACCACGGAAATTAGATGGCGCTGTGTGACCTGTCTGGAAATATTATATTTGTTAGAAGCTGTAAGTTTTCCTTGAAGATAGATAAGTAAATAAATTACAGTCGTGATGATACAATACTTACTGACAAACGCATAATTTGAGTAATCATAATGGCTTGTCATGCGAATGATAAATGGATGAAACTGAACGACTAAGGAATGCTGTTTGCCATAACGCTGCAAAATCGTATCAATCATTTTCGCGCTACGCTGACGATCTAAGTACCTACGCATTTTATTTCAAAGAAATGTTTTTTTGAGCAAGCACGGTTTACGGCGTTATTTTAGCTTCACATTCTCACATACCTTTTTATGATTTTTGTTCTTACAACCGAGCCATCTCCGCTCTTATTCTATAAACCCCAATAGCCGACGCTGTAGGCAGACAGACAGCGGATTCATCCAGGCCCTGATGTCCATTACGCCTGGGTTGGGGATAAGATAAACTCCTGTTTTTCCCGGCAGGATCTCGGCGGGTAACTAGCCACCGGTGATTCAACGTACCTTTGGTGCTGGGCGTTGTTCCTAGTATAACAACGCCCGTGTAGCTCAAGAATCTAGTCTCCTAGATTCGTCTACCTTAGTTCTTCTCCAAAGGCCTCCCTAGGTGAGAGCCTCGCCTCCAGGGGAAGTAGAAGCGATATCCTGAAGATGCTTGTAGGATCAGTCCGGTATAACATACGTTTAGCTAGGCCGGCAACAAATACCTCGATAGTAGGCATCTCCGGATCCATTGCGTTTACTGAATTTCACACACGAATTGTCAAGCTGACGCGGTAGTCGGGTGGATCTACTTATTTATTTAAAACTTTTTGCACTATGTACAAAGGCGGAACTAATGCCGCTAGACATTCTTACTCGGTCAACCTTAGGGACATTACGAACATTGTATGTGGAAGGTTCGCGCAAATTATAGAACATAATATAAGGGAGAAATTAAAATACTACTAAAACTAAACTACTTACTAGTAAATAATATTAATATACTAAACACTAATATACTTATAATACTTAATATATACATAAATACAATATATACATACTTACAGTTGTTGGGATCTATTTAAGAAGTGTGTGAAAACCATCCTTTTAAACAATGTTCTATTTGGCGCCTGTCGGATATCTAATGTTCCACAGATTTGCGGCAACAACTGCAAAGGAGTCGGACATAAACCTAGTGTGATAAGAGGGAATAGCAAGGGTAGAGTTATGCGATGACCGCAACGACCTGTCATGAAGAGAAAAGAGAAAAGCAAATTTGCTCTTCAGGTATTTCGGTGTCGCAGGCTCATACAGTATAGAGAAAAGCAGACAAAGAATTCGTACTATCTGGTACATCTGAAAAATAAATAAAAAATAAAAGTAGACAGTTAGACATTCTCTGACAGCTAACCTTAGGGACACTGTAGAGAACATTATAGACATAGTTGCATCTAAAGAATTAGAGAAATATAATAACGTAAAAAATATGATTTAATACAACCCGCATGAACGCAGTAAATCGTGCTTGCCTTACAAATTATACTATGAACACCGCACGATGATTTACGTACCACTGTATGCAGATAAATTAAGCATGTAGACATTTTAATTTGAAAATACAACTTTTCTTTTACATTAATACTGCTGTTTGACCCGGCTTTGCCCGTATAGTGGTAAAAAAAGGGTTATGTGTTTATCAGCTTAGGTATGTGTGTTTGTTCCTTTGTGGCACACTGGAGCCCAAAAGCGGGTCTGATTTTGGTAATTTTCACATGAATTGATTCGTTTTAATCATGCGAGTGTCATTAAAGATATGACATTAAACAAATTTCAGTAAGATGACAACCAGACGCCATATTGTGAAAAAAAAACTCAATTAAAGTTAACGAATTATATTAAGTCGTATAATCGTCGAGTAGGTATTTCGAAACCATGTTGACATTTCTCTTCAGCATTTTGCTTTTCGAATGACAATTTTGGATCTATAACGATTTAAAGTTGGTTAGCAATCATTATTGTGTGGTTTATTGGTTAGAATTTTACCCGGCATATTTATACAGTCTCACTCTTTCAAAGGAAACAGTCGTAATGGACTTAAGTTCGCCTTTGTACATACTTTTAAGTAAAGTGTATTGGGCACCATGCCACAAGACAGCGATTTGGAGAAGCTATTTTTTTTGTAAGTATTTAATTTTTATTTTATAAGTTTTTTTTTTTAGGTTATATTTAAGTAAAGTGCAATAAAGTATTTTTATAAAAATAAAACAGGGGAGTCCTTCGCGCCATTTTGCGTGGACATGTCAAGTGCAAGTTTTTGTTTTGTAAATTAATTTACTGTGGATATTATTAGTTAAAAGTGGTGTTGTTTTGTTTAATAATGTGCTACAATGTGAACATTTATGGAAAATGATAAATTGGACTTTAAATATGGGGCACAAGTTACAGTTTATTTTTTACGGTTTTCCCGCGCTGTCAACTCCCATATTTTACCCGACGTGTTTGAGCTATGGTGCCGCGAGTGACTCCAAGAAAAACATCAAATTCTGCAGCATCTGGAATTTGATAATGAGCTCACTAACTCTAAAAAAGAAAGATATATTACGTCAGACTTGGCTGTATGGGCTAGACCTTTTGCCTTCCCTATCACCTCATTCATCATCCATCGGGAGAAGAGAACAAACAAATAAAAATAAAACAAGTCGGATTGGCCTTTATATTATTGTCTATGCTTTCGTATGTGAACCTGGGTGGAAAGTGGAGGAAAATCGATAAACTAATTGGTGGAAGTGACGCCGGAATGAAAGGGGCGTGTGCTTAACCTCGCCGACCTTCGATTTATTTCAACAATCGACAAACACTTGGCTCTCCAACAATGATCTTAAAATTATGTAGATGTAGCATCGACAAGCGAAAAGTTTAATGTCGGTAAAAAAATAATCTATAAACCACGTTTTAATGCGCCTTAAAATTAGCCTTAGTTAGCTAGATACATCAAAGAGTTGTCCCTTGTTATGATGGGCCTATAGTAAAGTTGGCAAAATCTGAACTCGCTTCTTACAAAAGCGGGGTTCCTGACCGCCCCCAAGGATTAGCGTCGTGGGCTTCTTCCTCTTGTCTTTTACCGTCTGCTTTTTCCCGTCATTACAGCCCCTAGAACACAGCGTCCTAGACCTCAACTGCTGGAGATAGGCCTTCCAAAACATATATCTGGAGAATTTGGCCTACACTCGCCACGCTGGCCAGACGGCTTGGCGAGAATATGATGTCAATTTATTATGACAATTTATTAACGATTCCACAAGTTGGTATTAGTGGAACCGGGACTGACGGCTTAACGTGCTCTCCGAGGCACGGGAACGGTGGTGTTGTAAATTTATGACAAATGTACGTAAGAAAAGTGTATTTCTTATTGGTACATGCCGGATGGGTTCGAACCGACCTTTGTAGGATTTAAGGAACGCGTTCTTACAACCGAGCCACCACCTTTTTCTCTTACTAAGAGTTTTTCCAGACGGCTGAAAGTCTCTTGGCCAGTTTAGCTGGCTCTTTGAGCACTGAAACGTTAGTTCTGAGCAAACGACGCCAGCACCACATCTCAAACGCATCAATTCTTGCTTTATCTACGGCTTTTATTGTCCATGTCTCCGAACCATACAAAAATATAGACAATGCGAGAGTTAAGTCCGAGTCATATTTTGTCAAAATGGGTCATTGCTGTTTTGGACATTACAATAATTAATAAAATATTGACAGTGTACTATAATATTCTTGATTTCCAACTTAATATTGGTCATATTATAGCTTTGTTTATTATTATGTTTTTTTTTTTAAATATTATTCTTACCCTCCTTTCATCTTTTATTTTTAATTTATGTAATTCTACTATTATTTTCGTCATTTATTGTCATACTCATACATTGTCTTGTGTTTCATCAGACTAGTCCAGCAGACAGAGCACATTTATATGTAGGTAAAAGAAAAAATTGTGTCAATAAAGATTTTTATTTATTTATTTTATTTATTCGCGACGATTTTCACCTTCGCAACCTCCCTTATTGCTGACAGTAGAGCCGAGGTAAAAGAACGATTACGATAGTCTAGGTGACTGAACACCTAAACGGGATGTTTACCAAGCCATCCACAGCGTTAAGGACCGCAACCAACTGCGACAGAGTCACGATCCCCATCCAACTAAGGACGAGTATAATAGCACATATTATACTGTTCCACTCTCCCAAAGGTTAGCTGGTAGGAAAAGCCGAAATGGCTTTGAGTTCGCCTTTGTACATACTTTTAAGTTACAAAAAAAGTAAAGTATCATCACGACCGTTTCCCTTTCGGGGTGATCAGAAACCACGCTTATACATAAGCGGATTCACATTTAGTCAACTTTACTATAGGCCAATCATGACAAGTGGCAAGCTCGTCGATGTCTCCAGCGTACCAAACTCGAGAAATATCACAAATAAATTAAATATTAATTAAATGTATTTACTTACATTAATAAATATTTTTGTGTCCCGACCAGGAATCGAACCCGGTACCTTCGAGTCTAAATCCACGGACTTAACCACTAGACCACGGAGGCAGTCAATAATAATACAAGTATTGGTATATAATTTATTAAGTTTTTGTATACATTAACGATATTTATTGGAGGGATCGGAAAATAATAATTCGTCTGGGAGCTTTCAACAAATACGCTGTCTAAACACTTTGAGATATAACAAAATAATGTATGTGGGAATTGTGCATCTTATATAGGTCTACAGAAAAGCCCGCGATGGCATATGTCTTTCTCTTAAAGATAACATACTATATCTATTAATACTTTTAAAAAAAATGGCAATTATAAAGAGGTAATTGGAAAGCTATTTACACAAAGAATGTATTAATCCTTATTATTTTAAATACGTTTGTTGGCTTGAGCATTTCATGGTGATCATTTTTTACCTTTACAACATGCAAATTAAATGTTTACCTTAGAAGATATTGCAAAATTAAAATAATGCGCAACGAAATTAATGTCGTGTGGCTGTTTACACGGGCAAAACCGGGTAAACAGCTAGTAAGTAATAAATCGTTTTGATTAGATAGTAGCTTCATAATTGTATTTCTTGAGTTAATTTGGCAATAAAATGAACGTATAAATGTTAAACAAAAAATATGGGATGGGATTCCTGATAAATGTCGGAATAAAATAAGATTAAAAACTACTTTAATATTAAAAATACAGTTAACTATACCTAGTCTTGCCATGAATATTTTTACAATAGTGCATTGATTCCATTGCTGAAAAAATGTGGTAGTGAAAAGCAAAAAATGTGGTTTGGCGTGACCTATCGGAATAGATTTTTTTTCCTTGCCCATATCCAGAAAAATATTGTTCTCTGTTGGAGCAAGGTCTGGGGAGTATGGTGGATGTTAGAGACATTCCCGAGCTCCTCTTAGCGACTGTTTGTTGTAAAGTGTGAGGTCTAACATTGTCCTGAAGCAGCAGTGGGTTAGAGCAATTGACCAGTCTCGGTTGTTGCATAGCGTGCTTTTCCTTCATGGTTTGCAATTGTTGACAATACAGATCTAAGCGCTTTCGATTATCGTACAGGATCCATTTTAAATCATAAGTAACAATACGATTCAAAATTCCCTCGTTATTGTGACGGATGAGTAATGTAACGCATCACGCAGCAGTGTTTGTTGGTGTGCTTTACTCAATTCACGTGGTTTGCGATGGATCTGCTTCCACGATAACTTTTAATTCTTCATTGCCAGCTAGGGTTTCCGGTCGTCCACGGGGTTTGTTCTGTAGGTCAAAATTACCAGAACGAAAACGTTGGGGCCAAAAACGATCCGCATTTTCTTTTACTGTAGCTTCCCCTTACACATCAATAATGCTTCGAGCAGCGTTTGTGCCATGGTAGAACTCGTATTCGTAAATAATAATAATACTAATAAATGTTTCCAGACAGGTCACACAGCGCCATCTAGTTTCCGTGGTAAGCAACGAGGCTTGTGTTACGGAAACTAGATGGTTGATAAACTACATATTATACTTCTTTTTTTTTTTGTAAATATATATTATACATATAAACACCCAGACCGAGACAAATTATACAATGTACAACTTGCCCCCGGTGGGAATCGAACTCACGACCTCCCGAGTTCACGACAACGTTTGTTACCACTAGACCACGGAGAATAACACGATATTTAAATGTTCCATATTGTAAGCAGACCGATGTCAAAGAAAAATCTAATGGCGTAAAAACAAACAAATCATCAAATTCAAAACACAAGCTTAAATTTGAAATAAATGTTGTAAACAGCAATGTCAACCGGACAAACAAATTATAGGTCACTAACAACATGTAGCATTAAGTTAATTGGGTCTACAAACGTTTTTATTTAATTTTTATTTATTGTATATAATCTTTGATTGGTCTGCATCCTTGTTTGTTGTCAGCATCTTCAGTATTTGAACAATAGTCATCGTTTTTACATAATACGTGTTACATAATTAAATATTTTTCTCTGTATTGTTGCGAAAAGTTTATTTATTTAAATAGTACACACAGCAGTACATGTATTATCGCACACATAACGTGTCACAGCATTTACCAATATAAACATAAGAAGAAATTGTAAACTTATTACTTTTAAAACAATAATAATGTTGTAATGTAGTGTAGTATATGTATGTATATTGTATATGTAGTTTATATAATAATTTATATATGTTATATATGTACGTCGTTTATGTAATGTGAATACCTTTTTATATATGTAATTTTATATTATATGTTAGTTGTTTGCGCCTTATCATATTTAAAAACAACTTTAAGGTTGTCTATTTATTGTCTATTAATTTGTATATCGCCATACCCATCCTTTATCCCTCTCATACGCACTAGCGGAAGGGTGTGCCTATCTCGTTCTAAAACCTGCGAGATCTTTCCGAACGCACCTTGCGCATGGGAAGAAAGTGAACATTATTGAACGCGACCCAGCTGTCAGAAGCGTCAGTGAAAATGTGCCAAGGTCATTGCTTGCACAGAATTTGAAGAAGAGACATCAACCGCTCGCAATTTCGAAATTGCGAGAAAAGAAGCCTGCCCGCGGCCAGCAGCAACCTGGCGACCCAAGGAAAGCCCAAGACCACCTGCAGCGAATACAAGTAAGTGCGTGTGAGCGTCCAGCCCCTTCATACAGTCCACTATTATAATTTATTAATTTTTGCTCTTTTTCACGCCCGTCCATTTGGCCTCTTACGAGCCGGTTTTCCTATCAATTCCTGCCTATTTCCTATCCTTATAGGTATATGTGTAGTCTATTGTATTTATATGATAATTCCTGTAAATTTTATACGATATTTCGTAAACCCGCGCCGCAAAACTTTACATTTCTTGTCAAACTTTTGTGTTACAGGAATCAATCTTGCATTTAGGTCATTTGGGTATTGGGTTATTTGGCTTACTATTGTTATTAGGTACAAATATATATAAAAAAGGGAAAAACCATTTTTTTGTGAAAAAAGTTTTGGTACCCACCTGTTATAAACCCGCTTACTGTTAGCTTAATTGTTGTTTTATAGGTCTGAATAGTTATTTGTATGTTGTAATACTCACCCGCACAGCTTATAAACACATAAAAGTTACAATATTTTATAAAATAATAGGATAATTTGTACCAAGATGTCTGACAATGAAATTAAACTACAAGTTGCATTGTCTAAGCGTAATTCATTGTTTTCTCGCATTCAATCAATATATAATCATTCAAAGAATGTTGATGACGAAGCGTCGAGGGAAGTATTTGTTTCCTCATGTGTAAATTTGGACGAAATCCGCACAGAGTTCCACAAGGTTATAGATGAATTTAATTTATTGTCGCTTAAAATAAAACCGGGTGCGCTTATTGATGACCAGTCATGGTCATCATTTGAAGAGCTGTTTTGCCGTATTAAATATAGATATACATCATTGTTGTCCTCGCAATTATCGGTAAAAAGTGAAAAACATGGAGATTTTTCCCGGCAACAAACCAGACTACCCCCAATTGAACTTTTATCATTTGATGGTGATATTAAAACATGGCCAATATTTTATGCCAGCTTTAAGGCTACGGTTCATGATAATGCATCACTCAACGATTCAGAAAAGTTGTATTATTTAATGGGAAAGCTCTCGAGTAAAGCGCAACTCGCATTTGCTGGAACCCTGCCTTCTGCAGAAAACTACCTATTAATATTAAAAAGTCTTACGGATAAGTATGAAGATAAACGGCTACTTGCCGCTTCATATTTAAATCAAATATTCGAACAAAAACCTTTTACTTCACCGTCAATAGCGAATTTTGAATCTTTTTTGAATAAATATGTAGCATCGGTTAACTCTCTTAAAAAACTAGATATACGGGAACTAGAAGACTTTATATTTTTGAGCATCGCTCTTAAATTACTAGATTCTGACACCACTCAGGCATTTGAAATGAGTCAGAGAACCGTTCAGATACCCTCATTTAGTGATTTAGTTTATTTTGTCAAGGATCAGATGCGAATATTACAAAATACTATGTCTAGTTCTCAGCATTATGTCGCTAAGAAAGGTGTTCGTCCGTATAATGATAAACCGCTCAAAATACCGCAACAACAAACATTTGTCTCCGTCTCCAAACCAAATAAATGTTTGTGCGACAATATTGTGCATGAACATTTGTATTTGTGTCCTGCGTTTACAGAACTAAAACCCGTTGATCGATACAATCACGTTAAGGATTTAAAGGGATGTATTAATTGCCTAAGTATTAAACATAAAACTTTTACCTGTCATTCTAAACAAATTTGTAAAACGTGCAAAGGCAAACATCACTCCTTACTACATTTTAATAAGGAACCAGCGGGTCCTGATAATTTAGTAAACGCTGCCACTTTGCCTAAGGCTATGGAGCCAACCCCTTCTACCTCGACTGATCCTGCTGCCAGCTGTTCCAGGTCCGAGTCAGCGAACATTTCATTTTGTGCAACGTCCATTGCTCGTTCTTGTGCTAACGCTGCCCAATCTCACATACAAAACCCGCAATGTAAAGTGCCCACTACTATTTTATTAGCTACTGCCGTTGTTTTGGTTAGAGATTCTAACGGAACGGAACATAAGGTACGGTGCCTTTTGGATAGTGCATCTCAGGGCAATTTTATAACTTATAGTTGTTGTGTTCGATTGGGGCTTAACAAGTTAATCAGTTCAAATAATTTAAAGGTAAAGGGTATTGGGGGAACAGAGAAAATGGTTCAGGGTTCTATATCCTACCAATTTTCTTCAAGATTTAATACTAAAGTAAAATATAATATTGTGTCATTAGTAGTTGATAAAATTACTGAAAATTTACCTACCACATTAGTGGATATATCCGCTTTACCCTTCTTAGAAGGATTACCGCTCGCAGATGAATCGTTTGGTGTACCCGGTCCAATTGATGCCCTCATTGGAGCCGCTTTGTTTCCGCATTTACTACTCCCAGGTGTTATTGGGAATAATAATATATCCGCACCTCCCGCTATACAAACTGTTTTGGGTTATGTTATAATGGGTTCAGTTCCTGTTCTTCAAGATCGTCAAGGATCAGCTTCGACTCAATGTTTTGCGACTCAAGCTGATGACGCTTCGCTAGACCCTATCAATACGTTGCTCAAACGGTTTTGGGAAATTGATGAATCGCCAGTCTCCGCAGCTCAGGAACACTCAGTCGGCGAGATTGAGTGTGAGCACCATTACCGCACGACCACCGTTCGAGATAAAGACAGTGGTCGGTATACGGTTGCATTACCGTTTTGTTCAGATAAATTTTTACTTGGCGATTCTTATGACATTGCTTATAAGCGTTTTTTATGTTTGGAGAAGAAATTAGAGTCAGTACCGACGTTCCGCGCCGCTTATAATGATGTCATCAATGATTATATTACTAAAGGTTTTTTAAGTCCTGTACCGCTTTCAGAATTAAATGATAATAATCCCGCTTATATTATACCGCATCATGCAGTTTTTCGCTTAGACAAAACTACAACAAAGATTCGCTCAGTTTTAGACGCTAGCTGTAAAACCACATCAGGGGTTTCACTAAATGACATTCTTCATAGTGGCCCTAATTTACAAGGTGATTTATTTACAATAATTTTAAATTTTCGATTATTTCAATTTGTATTGACAGCTGATTGTAAGCAAATGTTTTTACAAATCAACGTTCAGAATAGCGACCGTCGCTTTCAACGTATTTTGTACAGATTTAAAATTGATGATCCAATAAAGGTTTACCAGTTTAAAACCGTGTGTTTTGGAGTAAGGTCTAGTCCATACCATGCCTTACGCACAGTCCAACAATTAATTAAGGACGATGGCGATATGTTTCCAAACGCACGCGACGTGGCAAGTAGCTTCTTGTATATGGATGATATAGCGTGTAGCATTGAATCCGAGTCTCTAGCTTCTCAAACTGCTCGCGAACTGATAGAATTGTTTAAGCGCGGACAATTCGATCTCTTGAAATGGTCGAGTAATTCACCGTCAATATTAAAGGACGTACCCGCATCGCATAAATTCGAACAGTTCGAGTTTGATAAGTCCATAGACCATAAAGTATTAGGTCTATTATGGTCAAAGTCAAGCGATTATTTTGAATTAAGTATCAAAGTCCCTCCTAGCGATAAATGCAGTAAAAGGATAATATTATCCACTGTCGCGCGCTTATGGGATCTGATGGGATTCGTTGCTTCAGTTATTTTATATGCAAAGCTTCTTATCAAGGAATTGTGGATGTTAAAAATAGACTGGGGCGATGCTCCCCCGCCTAGTATACGTAAATTATGGAGCCAATTTTGTTTGGAGTTACCGCAATTAAATAAATTTATAATACCGCGTTTTTTAGGTGTACAGCAAAACTGTACCGTTCGTTTGCTAGGATTCTCCGACGCGAGCGAGCGAGCGTACGGAGCTGTCGTCTATATGCATGTCACGATTGACAGTAACGTATTAGTAACATTGGTATGTGCAAAGTCAAAGGTTTCGCCCGTCAAGTCTGTGTCTATCGCTAGGCTAGAGCTTTGTGCTGCTGAACTAATGTCAAAGCTATTACGCCGTGTTCATGATACTTTTATTCCTCGATATAGTATTACCGCACTTTATGCGTTTACCGATTCTAAGGTAACGCTTTGCTGGCTTAATACCGAGCCAAATAGATGGCAAACATTTGTCGCTAACAGAGTAGTGACAGTGAAGACTGCAACCGGGATGCTAGTGCGCCCTGTTGTGCGGCTTTGCCCGCTGCCGACCCAATAGGTGTTGGTCAGTCTTTAAATAATCACTTATTAGTTTTATTATTATTATTTTACTTTTCGATCTAATGTTAAGATTTTATTTGTGCTTATACTTACTATTTTCTTACACTTAATGTTAGGTTGAATATTTGTTTTTCTTTCCTATTGCTATTAGGTAGCTAGGTACACTTAAGGGGTATGGTCAGGTGACTATATGCAAGATTGATTTTAGAAAGCCATCAGTTTCTAATTGCGTAATTTTCACCATTTATTTTTAAAGGCGACCCTTTAAGGCCGGGGGGATGTTTGCGCCTTATCATATTTAAAAACAACTTTAAGGTTGTCTATTTATTGTCTATTAATTTGTATATCGCCATACCCATCCTTTATCCCTCTCATACGCACTAGCGGAAGGGTGTGCCTATCTCGTTCTAAAACCTGCGAGATCTTTCCGAACGCACCTTGCGCATGGGAAGAAAGTGAACATTATTGAACGCGACCCAGCTGTCAGAAGCGTCAGTGAAAATGTGCCAAGGTCATTGCTTGCACAGAATTTGAAGAAGAGACATCAACCGCTCGCAATTTCGAAATTGCGAGAAAAGAAGCCTGCCCGCGGCCAGCAGCAACCTGGCGACCCAAGGAAAGCCCAAGACCACCTGCAGCGAATACAAGTAAGTGCGTGTGAGCGTCCAGCCCCTTCATACAGTCCACTATTATAATTTATTAATTTTTGCTCTTTTTCACGCCCGTCCAAGTGTTAGTTGTAAGTAAATATTGTATTTTTATTTTTCTTTTCATATTTGTTGTTTATTAACCTTACCTTGTTAACCTTACTTACTTTATAGCTTACCTCTTACGTTTTCATTGTCACGAAGGTTGATTGGAAGAGAGCCTATAGGCATTATGCCCGCCTTTTGTTTGTATAACAATAAAGTTTTTAAATAAAATAAAATAATATAAATTTAAAAAAACTAACAAATTTACAAAATATAACATAAAAATATGACTTCTAAAATAAAATTATACTTTTTTTTTAAATAGAACTAGAAAGAAATAAAGGAAGAATTAAGATTACATAAATTTCGTACCTTTAAAACGCTCCTTTATTATTTTGGGGCCAACAATTTTGCCAAAACGTTGTATGAGGTGGCATGTCTTAGATGCTAATCTATGTCCCAACAACATCTCCATCGCTGGCAGAAACGTGCAACATTTTACGACATTGTAAAAAGTTTTGATAACAAGCAATGCCCAAGCTTTTTCGTTTGGAAATAAAAGACCGGACGCTTTTGTGGGTTTGGTAAAAGAACAAAATTTATCAACTTGCGTTAGGTAAATCTTTTTGACATCCTTTGTTGAGGTAAGCTGATTATTTTACCAAACTTTTGCTAAAATAACAATATTTTTAATATTCTTAAAGAGTAAGTACATAAACCTTGTTTTTTGGTAAAAATTGTTTTAAGCGGTGTTATTTTTATATAAATATCATTATGGCAATCTTACAATATTTCTCCTTGAAAGTAAAAATTGGCATTTGACATCATCGCAAATGGCACATACTTTCAACAAGAACAACAAGTAGGTCATACCCCATTGAATTGCTGTCATACCCAGTCAAGCCGACGTAGTGTTGGGGATTGATGTCAGTCATGAGTCTCTGATTCTCTGACTCTCACCATCAGGTGGGCGCAAGGTCACATAATCGTGATAGTGTAAAATAGAACAATTTTTATTTATATTTAATAAAGCGGTATGTAATAGCCAAATTGACTTTAGGTCGATCATAACAGTGGCAATGTCTAGCGTACAAAGTCAAAAATATATTTATTCAAATAAACCTATTAATAACACGTATTATTATTTAAATATACAAAAAAGCTGCCTCCGTAGTCCAGCAACGGGTTCGATTCCTTGTCGGGACACAAAAATATTTAATAATGTAAATAAATAAATTTAATTAATATTTAATTTATTTGTGATATTTCTCGAGTTTGGTACGCTGGAGATATCGACGAGCTTGCCACTTGTCATGATTGGTTTATAATAAAGTTGGCCAAATGTGAATCCGCTTATTTATAAGCGTTGTTTCTGAGCACCCAGAAAGGGAAACGGTCGTGATGATACTTTACTTTTTTTTTACATTATTTACGAGTAAATAGATACCCTTGTATGTACTCCTGCGAGTGAAAGACCAAGCATCAAATTGGTCCAAAGTGTAACTGTTAGCAGAAGACATACACAGCAGCTTCATTTCATTCATTACAGCATCCTTGACCTCTACTGTTGGAGATGGGCCTTCTAGAACATATAACTGGAAAAATTTGCCTACACTCGCCACGCTGGCCAACCGGTTTGGCGAGGATCTGATGACAATTTATTAACGATTCCACAAGTTCGTATTATTGGAACCGGGACCGACGGCTTTACGTGCTCTCCAAAAGCCTAATATATTGTATCCCTATCAGGAATCGAAACCGGTACCTAGGCGTCTAAATCTTAACCGCTAGACCATGGAGTTAGTCGAATTATAATTGTTATGCGGTAGACTCGAAAGATCGTGTTTTATCTCGGTTGTAGTGACATATAGGTACGTTGTACGCATGTCGGCTGCAATTAGGGCTCTAGCTTCTATGTAAGGTTGACGACACAAAGCCTTCATCACGACGTCTTATCTTGAGCATTACCTACATGATACAGCTTACATGCCAGATTGTATGCTATAGCCAACTTATATCGCACAACGTTTCATTTTATGGTTGACATTTATGACAAGGCCTTTTTAGAGTCGGGACCTCCACTAAAGTCCTATAGCCACTTGTGTAGGATTTTAAAATTGAACATACCAATATCGTATCGGTTGCGTTTGGGGTCGAGACGATGGGCCCATGGGGACCGTCAGCGAGGCGCTTGGCCAAGAAGTTGTCAAAGCGGCTGACAGAAAGGTCTGGAGACAGGAAAGCTGGCAATTATTTCTGCCAACGTATTAGTCTCGCTATACAGAGGGGAAATGTTGCCAGTCTCCTTGGGACTATCTCGGATGGGACGTCTCTAGAGGACATTTTTCATTTATAGTTTAGTTGATTTTTAATTTTATTATTTAGGTAGCTTTTAATTTATATTTAATGTACTAATTAACTTCGAATAAATATACCTACATATAAAAAAAAAGCCAATGGATTATTTTTTATCCCCACATTCAACAACATAATATGTATTTTCGTGTATATCCAATCGTGTATAAGCTGTTATTATTTTTATTAATTAATAGGCGCAGCGCATTGCTGATATGCCTATATCAAGCACTGGTGTAAAGTTCATGAAATAGTCATTATTACCATAGTCTATGTCTATTATCACTAGCCACTTGTCCAGTATGATTTTAAAAGTGTTTACAGTTTTGGATTTCAATATGTCTTCTGGTATTTTGTTCCACAAGTCTGTTATTCATAAAGTGATATTTCACATTTGTATTGCTGGATTTTTTCATCAATTTCATCCAAACATTTTGGCTAGGTGAGGGCAGTTATACCTCCCTGTTAGTATTTTAAATGTCTCAATTATATCTCCCCTCATTCTGCGGTCTCTGAGACTTCTCTGGTCATAGGACTTCTTCCTCAAGCAGTGTGGATGTTTGATTGCTCGCCTTTGTACGTTGTCAAGAATTTCTATGTACCTTGCGCCCACGTGATGGTAAGTGGCGTGCGAGGTCTATGAATGTTAGCAACTGGAATGAGAAACTCATGACTGACTTCAGTCCCTAACACTATGCCGGCTTGACTGGGCATTACGGCGATTCGAGCCTGATTCCGAAACGTTTGGATACACTTTACTGGGTTTATCGGCACGAACGGATACTTCCCCGCCCCAGCAGCCTGGGCAAAATACCACCATCAGTCCGCCTACCACCTACATATTTAACAGTGTAAAAAATCAATTTTATTTTACATTCTTTTTTTAGATATCATCTTGATTAGTACAAGTGTCTTTAGATACTTAGGCTGAGGCTTATCGTTAATAAATTAATATCAGACCCTCGCCAACCCATCTGGCTAGCGTGGCGAGTGCATAGGCCGAAGTGTCCAGAAATTCCTGGAAGACCCATCTCCACCAGTGGAGGTCTAGGACTTTGTGTTATAGGGCCTGTAATGAAAAAAAAAATATTTTATTTTTAGAGACTTGTAGATTAATCAGAATTCAATCCAGCTCTGCGACATGGCTAAATTAAATGCATAAAATATACCTTATTTAATTATTAAATAGTCTGATCTAAATTAACAATTTTGTGTATAATGTCTGCGGCAATACGTCCAAATTAAATTTTAATATATTAATACATTGTTTCGCTATTAGCTTGGCAATTTTAATAATAATTCGAAATTATTATCATTATTAAATTAGGTCTTAAAATAAATTATTAAATCGCTTATTTTCTATTATTAAATTACTTCAGTGGCCTAATTCTGGCGCTTTCAACTTACGTGTCGGTTTGAAATTGCGAATAAAAAGCGACAGATCTCCATAGAAAAACAAAAACAAACGCAAGTCTATAACGCCAGAATTAGGCCCAGAACCTCTGGTCAGGCCGCAGATATGTTTATTGCTGGTGGCGCGCAAGGTTCAGGAATCCGACACTTATGACTGACATCAGTCCCTAACACTATGCCGGCTTGATTGGGAACAGAAATTCGAGCCTGATCCCGAAACGTGTGGATACACTTTACTAAGTTATCGGCACGAACGGTGGATGATACTTCCCCGCCCCGGCAGACTGTAGTTGTTGTTCTCGTTGAAAGTATGTGCCATTTGCAATGATGTCAAATACCAATTTTTATTTTCAAGGATTTTTTTTATATAAAAATAACTCCGCTAGAAACAAAAATTACTTTAAGTACCGCCAACTAGTCTTATTAATTTGTGAGAATCATTCACAAGGCTAGCTATTGATTATTACATTTTATGCACCCGAATTGCGCTAGATGGCGCGATCGTCGATGGTAGCCTTGATGTTTGCTTTACATCAGTGTGCTTCAGACTACCGCTTCGAAACGTTGGTGGGCCTTGTATTTTTGGAATGACCTGGTGGAAAGACCTCCACCTTTCTGGCTGAAACTGCGCCGCGCATTAGAATACCGTAGTCGCTAATATAAAATTAAAATTGTTTTACTGCATTATCATATTCATCATTAGCTAGTTCAAGTGGATTTTCTACAGATAATTCTAGTCTTGAAGTAGCTTTCCCACTGCTGGAACTTATATTAAAAGCTGCGAACCAGCATTCGAAGAATCGCATAACCGCTACAACATTTATGGTCCTTCGAGCTGTATTTCCGGGAAAATTTCTGAAAAGTTCCTCACAATATTAGTAAGTGTATATATGTATAGTATATTGATATTATAGTATTTATAACAGTATAATATGTAAGTGTATAATTAAGCTGTTGATTTTTCTTTCTATATATATTTTTTTAATTTCTTTCATAGCACCTAAAATAGTTCAAATTTGTCCCCAAGGTTTGGCTGTCAGAAAATGTCGACAGGCATTAAGTCCGCCTTTGTACTTCGTGCAATAAAGTTTTAAATAAATAAAGCACTATCCAATTAATTCTGAAGCTAGGACTGTAATTCTCATGCTGTTTGCCTTCTTGCTCCGTATTGTTATGTATTTAACTGTATTTAGTTTTTGTGACTATCGCGAACAGACAGACAGACAGACAGACAGATGCGGCGAAGGACTTTGTTTTATAATATGTAGTGATAGTGCGTATGTATTTAAAAATAAACATTTAATTTAATATCATATTATTTATTAATAAATAAAATATTTTATTTATTTTAAATTCTTTATTGCACCAAAACTTAAAATTAGGTACATAGGCGAGTTTAATGCCTGTTAGGCATTCTCTGACAACTAACCTTTGGGATGGTGAGAGATTATGGGCAGGGTGCAACAATCCAATAATATTAGCCTAATTTATAAATACACTACATACCAAGAAATTACATAAACTACATGCAAGTATTATAAACATATATATACATATATTATATACAAATAGACATACACAAACATATTGTAACAGTTAATATAATATATAAAAAATACGTGTGGTACTCGGGGACTGCCGCGGTAAAGCTATTGCATAGCATTTTTTATCAACTTATGCAATTATAATTATTTATTTATGCAGTATTTTTTTTCTTTGATATTAATTCAAGTTTTTTATATTACTCGTGGACGCGGCCAAAAAGCACGCTGTCTCACCTAGCATTGTTGTTTGAAAGAGGTAGAATCAGTTATGCAGTTATGAGCAGTTAGCAGCTAGTCTACACGCATACGTCTAGTCGCACGCACACAAACACCGTGCCGAAGTCTGCCGAACTGAAACGAGGCGTTGGACGATGCACGGCTTTCAACGCTGCACCGCTGTGCCGGTCGGAGTGGGGGGTATTAGGTTTATTTTCGTTACGGAATTTCTTGATTCGCTCGCCGCGCTCAAAGCCCGCGATAAAAGCTATGCAATAGCTTAATAATTATTAAATCAAATATTATATAAAGTCACCCCCCGTATTAATTTAAAAGACTTGAATATTTATTGAGTTTTAATTAATTAATTTATTTTATTTATTAAAACTTTATTGCACAATATATACAAGGGGCGGACTTAATGTTGCTAGACATTCTCTCAGGCAACCTTAGGGACACTGTAGAACATTAAAGACGTAAGGTAGGTGCAATTAGAGAAATATGATTACGTAATAAATATGCAATATTATCTAAACTACAATAATAAATACTAAACTAAATACTAATAATACATACACATAACGTTTTATTAATACATTAGGTACATACATTACATAACATTAATACACACACTACATATAATAATATAATAAATAAACTAAATGAGTTGTTATGAGCTATTTAAATAATATGAATATACCATTTTTTTGAAAATGCTTCGGTTTATCTGCCCTTTCAGCGGTAGAGCCCGGACAAGTTTCATATTTGGTTTAAAAGTATGACTTTTAATCAACAGCTGACACGTAAAGCAGGAACCCGACAAAATCCAGGTTAATGAAACGTCTGTCAATTATTTGCACCCTATATGAAATACCAATTTACGAGTATAACCACTGCTCTTAGCAAAATTTTGTTTTTTAATCAAAACATTTCGTTAAATCGTTTAAAAAACAGACACTATTAAAATTAACCACTATTGAACTTGATAATCGTTTAATATTTTGTAAATGACAACATCCATCTTTAAGATAATGTATGGTGGAATTGTGTATCTTATATAGGTCTACAAAAAAATCTACGATGGCAGATGTCTATCTCTTAAACATAACATACCTATCCATTTTATTACTTCAATATCTTGAAAAATGGGCAATTATAAAGCGGTTATTAAAAAGCTATTTACACAAACTGCCTCCGTGGTCTAGCGGTTAAGTCCGTGGATTTAGATTCGGAGGTACCGGGTTCGATTTCTGATCGGGACACAAAAATATTTTCATTCGTCATTACAGCCCCTAGAACACAGCGTCCTAGACCCCCACTGCTGGAGATGGGCCTTCCAGAATATATATCTGAAGAATTTGGCCTACACTCGCCACGCTGGCCAGACGGCTTGGCGAGGACATTAATATCTTACTAAAAATATTTTACTTTACTTTATTTACAAAAATAAATATTATAAATAAATATGCTGATTTTATTGTTTGATTTAATGTTATTAAGAATACTTATTATTACTACTATTATATTATTATTGTTTTTGGGTTTATATAAATATATATAATTTTGGTTATATATAAGATATGTATGCCAAATTGTTATTTATATGTTTAAATTTAGATATTAATGTATTTCTGTATTTCATTCTTAATATTGTTTACTGCATGCTGTGTACAAATGTTAGGTTGGCAAACTTACTACTTATTTATATCACTGTATTTTGTTAAATGTTTTGTCTGTTAACTGTTTTTTGTAAAAATACGGTAATAATCCCTATCATTTTAAATATGTTAGTTGGCTTCAGCATTTCATGAATATGAATACATTAGGAGATATAGCAAAATCTAAATAATACGCAAGGAAATTAATTACGTGTCGCCGTTTACACGGGCAAAGACGGGTAAAAGTCAAAGTCAAAGTCAAAATATCTTTATTCACGTAAACCTATTACAGGCATTTATGAAACGTCATTAATTTAATTATTTAGAATGATTCTACTCCTGCTAGTAGAAGACTAAGCAGCAAAGTGGTCCAATAAGTAAGCTGTTAGCAGAAGACCAGCAGCTTAGCAAATTCCAGTGACCTGTTGATGTTTAATCTGACTGAGAAAGGAATCTGAAAGGAAAACTCAGCTATATCAGATTTACAAAATAAAACATATACAGAACTGCACCACAACGATCAATTAATAACCTTTTAAATTAAGTTATCAGTACCTATGAGAATACAATACCTGGTACAGCAGTAACCCACCTGGCAAGTCAAAATTAAGGTAGACTACATGCCTATGTGCAACCCGAAAGTCAACAAAACGCACAAACCTCTGTTAATTTAAAAACAAACAATTTAATTTAAAAACAGCTAGTATCGGTAGAAATTCGTCAAGTGCCAAACAGATCACTTTTCAAAAAGATGGTATACTCACATTATTTAAACAGTTCCCCACAGTGTAAGTAGGTATTATATGTAGTGTATAATATATATATATATAAAGTATGTAGTATATGTAGTATTGTGTACATATTAGTATGTATCTGTCTACATAGATATAATACTTAGATTTAACTTGAATTACCTTTTAATCTATTTAATGGTTGCACCTACCTCACAACACAAATCGTTTCATTGTCCCAAAGGTTGGTTGCTAGAGAATGCCTAGCGGCATTAAGCCCGCCTCTTGTACATAGTGCAATAAAGTTTTTAAATAAATAAATAAATAAATATCATAATAATTAAATCTAATAAAATGTTAATAATAAGTTTTATTATTAGATTTGTCTTTTAGTAGATTTGCGAATCTAAGACAAGCAATCAGCAGGACGTCCGAAAGTGTTGCAAAGGAAATTAACTTGTGATGGGAAAACTTTCCACATTTAGTGAAGTCGAGAAAAACCACTAAAGGAAACCTGACTTTAAAACGGAAATTGTTAGAAATGTTGCATTAAAGAAATAACGCAAAGATGGACAGAATTCCAGTGGTCTAGCAGTTTACAATTTATACCGCGTGTAATTGTCAAAAAAAAGATGTGAGTGTGATTATTAATTGATTTCGCCCACAGCCGAGAGACGAAATAGAGAAAAAATTACGTAAGTTCACACGATCGTCGTCATCTCGCTATCTACTTGATTAAGCTCTGTATGAGTGATGATATTTTTAGGAAAACTTCTCTGCACCGTAACTTATGATTTTGTTGCTGAATAATTAAAATAAAAAAACATAGCTCTATATTTTTATTCTAGATTATAACATTAAAAAAAATGTTCTTTAATAAATTCCATGCAGTATACATATGGTTGATATTTGGGGCCAGTAACTCATTACTTCTTTAAGAAATAAGTTTTTTAAGTATCTTTCTAAGACGTTTGTAATTTTATCATTAACACTTATTTAAACATATTCTACACCTGTATTTATTGTATAGTTTTAATTATCTTTACTTTCTCTAGTGGCAGAAACTATCTGGAATTACCTTCAGGGCCCCAGCAGGACAAAACACTGGTGTGGGGGCCAACAAATCTCATATATGTATGTTACGTTTTTATCTACTAAATAAATATTTCATTTCATTTCATATCTCGCAATTGTTCTTTGTCTTCTTCTATTAATTTCAACGTAAAGCAAAGACAAAGTCAAAGTCAAAATATCTTTATTCACGTAAACCGAACTCTTGCAACACATTTCCCTGACAGTACCCTATAATATTCCACGTCGTCCTATAACCAAGATCCTGTGCTGTCCTCCCTCAAGAACTAATGTAGGTTCACATTCGTTAACATCCCGAATGTGCAACACCTACAGTATTCTCTGCAGTGCCAATAATGATATAGACATATTTCATGACCGTTACAATGTATTCAGAAAAAATGTTCTCGAACATTTCAAACCATCAATATTTGAGTAGCTTATAATTTATTTAACAAGTGTTTTGTTTTCGGTTTTTTTTTTTTAAGGTACCAAATTTGTGCAATTTTTATGTTTCCTAATTAATTCTATTAAAAAAGAGAAAAATGTATAATTTTATTTTAGAAGTCATATTTTTATTTTGTAAAGTTGATAGTTTTTGTTAATTTTTTTTTTGTTTTAACAGTAGTAAGTTTTTAATTGTTTTAACAGTAATAGGTTTTTAATTTCTTCTTCTTTGTATATTGGTGAATGCTGTGACACCTAATTGGTACATATATTAGATAAGCTATAATTATACTATGTTATGTGTGTGATAATATATGTACTGCTGTGTGTACTAAATAAATAAATAAATAAACCTATTACAGGCATTTGTGACACGTCATAATTTAAATTATTTAGAATAATTCTACTTCTGTTAGTGGAAGCCTAAGCAGCGAAGTGATTCAAGGAGTAAGCTGTTAGCAGAAGACTAACAGCTTAGCAGATTCCAGTGACCTGTTAATGTTTAATCTGACTGAGAAAGGAATCTGCAAGGAAAACTCAGCTATAGCAGATTTACAAATGAAACAAATACAGAATTACACAACGACAATAAATATATATATATGTCGATTATAATTCAACGAGGAAATGCGGCGAGCGTTTTAGGTACCCTCTCTGGTGGTAAGCCCTTAGTTTATTTTGTAGAATAGCTTTAATTTATAATTTTATTTATAATTAGTTTTTTAAACAATTTTATTAAAAATAAATAAATATCTTTCAAGTTCACCTGAGTACCTATGAGATTACAATACCTGGTACAGTGGTACCTCACCAGGTATAACATTGGTAGGTACTAACCAACTTTTAATTTGGTCTTTATTTAGTAAAATATGAGAAAATAGCTAACAAATTTCTCCTAACAAATCTATGTTGTTGCCTGTACATAGACACAGTTGTTATTTTGACATTGACATTATACTTTAGTATGCCGCCAGCAGCCCACCTGAGCCCGTGAGATATCAGACCTGCATTGACATATGTAAAAGAGACCGGGCCAAAAATAATTAAATATACATACACATAAATGTAAGTCTTGTTTCAAGCGATGTTATTTTTTATATAAATATCACCATGGCAGCTTACAATATTAGTTCTCCTTGAAAGTAAAAATTGGGACATTCTTTCAACGAGAACAACAAATAGGTGGTAAGCGGACTGATGGTGGTAATTTTCCCAGTCTGCCGGGGTGGGGAAGTATCCACGTGCCAAAAAAACCAGTAAAGTGTATCCACACGTTTCGGGATCGGGCTCGAATTTCCGTCATGCTCAGTCAAGCCGGCATAGTATTAGGGACTGATGTCAGTCATGCTTACTAATTCCTTACTTACCATCAGGTGGGAGCAAGGTCACATGTGGTAGTTTAAAAAATAACTACCCACCTGATGGCGAGTGGCGTGCGAGGTCCATGAATGTTAGCAACAAGAATCAGAGACTCATGACTGACATCAGTGCCTAACACTATGTCGCCTTGACTGGGTATGACGGCAATTCGAGCCTGATCCCGAAACGTGCGGATACACTTTACTGGGTTTATCGGCAAGAACGGTGGATTCCCGTTCCAATTCCGTCTCGGCAGACTTTGCAAATTACCACCATCAGTACGCCTACCACCTATTCCTATCGTTCGTGCTGTCAAACCGGCGGCGTAGTGTTAGGGATTAATGGCATGAGTGTCTGTTTCCAGTTGCTAACATTCATGGACCTTGCGCGTACCTTACTATTCGAAAGGTCACATGTCGTGCTTGTATAAAAATAATTAAAAAAAAACAGCCTATTTCTGATATATTTGGCCTACACTCTCTCTATTTCTTTTTGTATATTTTAATAAGCAAAAATTATATAATTTTAACTTTTATTATAAAATACATATATAGTCAGAATTGAATAACAAACTAACATTGCATGACGGTACTCATAAGCAAGACTGATGCGAGAGTGCGTTTAGTATATGTAATTGTTAATAATTATGTATATGTTATCTGCATTAAAAGTTTTCAAGTTTATTTAGTGTCATAGTGTGCTTGTAAGCAAGATGTAGGTAGGCCAACAAGAGGACAGTGAATAAATGGATGTCACACGTAAAGCTGCTTTTTAATTATTCTCCCAATATCCAGTTACTATTGCACCTACCTTATGTAGTCTCAGCGGCATAGGGTCCGCCTTTGTACTTTGTGCAATTAAGTTTATATAAATAAAGTATTCGTTTATTAGACCGGTAATTTTATATTAGGTGTACGAAGGCCGGTATATTTATGCGAGTTGGTGCCGCGAGTGTCTCTGAATATATTTTCTCTACTTATTCACCTTTCACATTTATATATAGCACAGTTATATAAGTTGCTTGTATATAGGCTCACAAATAGGTGGTAGGCGGACTGATGATGGTAATTTTCCAAGTCTTTTGGTGCGGGGAAGTATCCACGTGCCGATAAAACCAGTAAAGTGTATTCACACGTTTCAGAATCGGGCTCGAATTGCTGTCATGCTCAGTCAAGCCGGCATAGTATTAGGGACTGATGTCAGTCATGCTTACTAATTCCTTACTTACCATCAGGTGGGAGCAAGGTCACATGTGGTAGTTTCAAAAATAACTATTGCTCGCCAAAAGTATTGTGATAGTGATTTTTTAAACTACCACATGTGACCTTGCTCCCACCGGATGGTAAGTGAGGATATCTTATATATAAAATTCTCGTGTGACAATGTTAGTTGCTAGACTCCTCCAAAACGGCTTGACCGATTTTTATCAAATTTTATATGCATATTCAGTAGGTCTGAGAATCGGCTACTATCTATTTTTCATACCCCTAAGTGGTTGTCCACCCCTAACACTTAATTTTTATTTTTTGGGCAATTTTTTTTTTTTTTTTTTTATAATGTGGCATTAAAAATACATACAACCCTAAATTTTCACCCTTCTAACCAACCCCTATTTTTTTTTAGTCATTTTAGTAATTTAATAATTTTCCACCCCGCTCGATAACTGATCAATTATCACTTAGTAAGTTATCTCCGCCAGTTGGGCCTAACATTTAATTTAAACTTATTACATGGTAACATTAGTATCAATTCAGTTTATTCCTGCTATAATTAGTGTTACCAGTGCTAGATTTTTTTAAAAATTTCCTCGCTTTTTCTGGGTCAACACTCATTTGCCAGACTATACCAGTGTCACTTCCCAGTAAACAGCACGGAGTAGAGATGAGACCGAAGCCGGTCTCCTGTTTCTCTCACGATATATATAATTTTAAGGAATAAATAAAATAAAAAATGTTTGGTGTTTTGTTATTTTTATATTCGCTCATCGCTCACAGCGCTCCATGCCTCTTTCACTCATATACCACATCCTCACTCACTTACAATAAGTTAGTAGTTTATTTTCTACACTAGAAATTCCCTAGAAATAATTTATATGGCAAACAACGTTTGCCGAATCAGCTAGTATATATATATAAATATATATATATATATGTATGGGGATTTAGGCTTAATTGTATTCACAGTTAATGATAATAATAAAATCATTTATTGTCACAAAAAGTATACAGATGTAAAATAGGTGAACAATATAGGTGATGTGTTTGTGATACCTACACGAGGTTGCCCTGTAGTGCGGGATATCGGTGCTCTTCCGTGTTATAATATTACAACAATAAATAATGTGTAATCTATGTGTTCGTGATATATGTGTGAGTGTGTGTGAGAGAAAATTTATCATTACATGAAATATACATTTTTCTCAGTGCAGCCTAAAGCTCTTTCTCCTTTGTCAGTTAAACAATAAAATCTGTGAAACTAATGCATATTCCAATTAAAAGCAGCGTGGGGTTTAATAAAGGGTGTCGTATTACAAACTGCGGTATCACGGAAGTCCTCACAACCCCATGTAACCTGACTCCAAGCGTCATTGTTTTCCGTCCGCCCGGTCAACCACCCTACAAATATTGTCACCAATGCACGTGATACTAAACAAATAATTAATACGATAATTAAAGCTGGAAATCTGGTAATTATTTCTGCTAACGTATTAGCCTCGCTATACAGAGGGGTAATGTTGCCAGTTCTCTTGGGACTATCTCCGATGAGACGTATCTTGAGGTTTTATTTTTAATTTTATTTTATATATTTGGAATAACAAACAATTGTACAATAAGGATACAATACAAATATAGATTACATAGTACAGGTAATTATACAATTAACACCGTTATCCACAGATAGGATATATAATTATAGAATGTACAAAGTTATAACAAACTAAACATTAAGAAAAAATAAGAAAATGTGAAAAAAAAAAAAAAATATAATAATTAAAAAGCCTATATAAATTTTAACGTTTCTTTGACCTTATTCTTATACCTACATGCAGATAAAGCAAATATGTCTACATTAGAAAATATATCATTATATGAGCACACAAGACGTCTTAATGGGGCACGAACAGCAGCGTTAGTGCGGGCTGCAGTAGTTACAAATAAGCGATGCTGGCACACGTCGCGCTGCGGGTTCGTGGGAATACGGTAACAGAGTTTACTATTAAGATCAATACAGTCATATTTATTATTGCATAAACCATGAAGTGTCATGGCATCCAACAGGATGCGTCGATTTGCCAAAGTCATCATAGTATATTTATCCAAAAGCAGTTCATACGAGGTTATTTTTTATTTATAGTTTGATTTTTATTAGGTTTAGTTTATAGTTATTTAATTTAATTTTGGTAGTTTGTAATTAATATCTTATATTTTGTAAAATTTTTGGCGTATTTGCTTGAGGTTCACAGCAGAAACCGCCACACTCTCCGAGCTGGACGAGGTTGTCTGGATGTGAGATGGGGCTAATGTGTCTACACATGTCGCATCCAACACCAGAGACCTGCCAAGTTTTCCCGGCCCAACGGTCATACCGTCGGGTCTCTGCTAACTTGAAAAAAATGGCTCTTATAAAGTTTCAGTATCCGCGAATCTGCGTTTAGAGGCCGATAACTGGAGCGAGATCCCGAGTTTTGCTGGATTGCAATCCCTAACAAACATGTCCGCAGAGGCGAGGGTGCCAGACTTCTTCGCTGTGCCCACCTATAACTATATGTTTTCGGAACTTGAACAATTTTTTTCTTATTGAACTAACCGTTCCGTTGTAATCAAATAATCTAAAAGGCCAGAACATGAAGTCGAACAAATATTATGATTTCACAGAAGAAATGATAATAAAATAAAATAAAATGAAAAATATTTATTGACACCAATTTTTAACATCCTATATACATAAATTACTATCTAGGAAATTATATCATTTATCTATTTATAATACATTGAGCTAGGACAGGCAAACATAACTGTTAGTAAGTGCACTGGTTCCTGCACTAGATAATTCTGTCAAGGCACAGAAACCAGATTGATCAGGGAAGGTGTAGTTTCTTGATCCTAGTTTTGCAACACTCGAATGTGGTTGTTATATCTTATTTGTGTATTTATTTATATTTAGTTACTTAAATTTGCTTATTTATTTTGAAACGGAATGATCAGAAACGGGTTCAAGACTCAGCTTTTACTCAGTGGGTTGCGAGGGGAATCCGAGCAAAACACTGAATGAATTGGGTCTAAGCAGGTCTGCCGTCAATACAATTGTAAACAGAGCTTCCAAGATGGCATTAACGAAATCATACAGTAATGGGGTGTATCAGGCAAAGCTTTTTGTAGATGTCGCTAGCGACAATGGTACCTTGTTTTACACCTATGTCGCATCATTTTTTAAGTTTTTGTAGTTTTTTTATTTTTATAACAGAAAAATGTATTTTAACATAACCTTACCTACCTTAAAAAACGAATTAAGAAAGCGCACACCGTCGTTAAAAGGAAAAAAAGTTGAAATAATAGAACGGCAATTTTGAGATCGCCACATATTTAATTCCGCTTAGAAATATCGACCTGTACACTAAAAAGCTGCTCACTTCGGCATATATCCAGAAAATAATAAATTTCGTAATAAAAATACAAGTTTTCTATACAACTGAAAGTATCATCATCACGACCGTTTCCCTTTCGCGGTAGCCAGAAACCACGCTTATAAATAAGCGGATTCACATTTAGCCAACTTTACTATAGGCCAATCATGACAAGTCGCAAGCATGTCGATGTCTCTAGCGTACCAAACTCGAGAAATGTATTTATTTTACATTAATAAATATGTTTGTGTCCCGACCAGGAATCGAACCCGGTACCTCCGAGTCTAAATCCACGGACTTAACCGCTAGACCACGGAGACAGTTATATTAGGTCCATTTATCATGCGCCATCTATCGTGATAAAAAGTTAGTGATACACCCCATTGCTTGGGTAGAGCAGCAAAATGGTGGATGGGGAAGGAATAAACACTAATGATATAAAAAACAAAAAATAAAAAAGAGCCTGATATCTCACGGCATTTAGGCAAACGTCTTCAAGTTTATTTGATAAAAGTGTAATCAAATCTTCCGCAGGATATTTTATATTTAAAACTCTTCGTTTCAGCCGTTATTCACCTTTTACGAGCGCAGAACTGAGTCGTTTTTAAGCGACTTAGCTTTCACGCAATCTCTGGCAGTAAAAATGTTCAAGAAAATAATTTATGTGACCACGAAGCTCTTGCGATTCATGGGCCGACTGGATCTCTGGACTACACCGATTTTAGACGTTTAAACTGCTTATCGGGTTTAAAATAATAGCCAAAGTTTACTATATTATTTATTATACAATTTGTTTTTGTTTTTCCGTACAAAATGTATAAGAAATGTTTTTTGCGATTAATTTTCTCAAACCTTCTTGTAGGTATTTGTACTAAAACCACAGACGGTCCAGTAGAGACTATTGATGAATATTTTATTTGCCACATATCGATAAACACAACTTAAACAAATAAAGACTGGTAGTATACACAAGATGTGTGGTGACAAATAGGGAATCAGCTCAGCATGGAGCTGCGACTCTGGGCCACAGCGCTGATTTTCGGCTAATCCCTTGTTAGGAGAGGTGTTAATGGGTAATATATACATATATATAGTGTGGTGTATGTATGTATGTAATTATCTTAAAAAAACTAACTATAAAATATAAAGAAGGTATGCTGCTACATTTTTAAAAGCAAACGCCGACTGCATATCGTGCAGTGGTGGGGGTAGGTTGTTCCATATCTTAGTCGCAGCATACCTAAAGTTCCCACGGAACGCTGAGGTCTTGTATCGGGGAAGACAGTAGTTTGAGACTGATGGGCATCAAAAAAAGTATTTGTGTATAAAAGCAACTTGCTGTGCTGGCAAGAGCTTGCAGCATTTCTCACAAAGTTATGAATAGTCTCGTAGGAACGTTTTGCTGTAACTATAACGGTTAAGGTACCTGTCCTTACTGACCCGTCTCAAAAATCCAAAGACAAAAAAGACAAAATATAAATATAATATAAATAAATATTTCCAGACAGACCTGACACAGCGCCATCTAGTTTCCGTGGTAAGCTACGAGGCTTGTGTTACGGAAACTAGATGGTTGATAAACTACATATTATACTTTTTATAAAGTAAAAGGCGCTTTTACAAAAGTTGTAAATTTGACCGCCTCCGTGGTCTAGTGGTAATAAACGTTGCCGTGAACTCGGGAGGTCGTGGGTTCGATTCCCACAGGGGTCAAGTTGTACATTGTATAATTTGTCTCGGTCTGGGTGTTTATATGTATAATATGTATATATTGACAAAAAAAAGTATAATATGTAGTTTATCAACCATCTAGTTTCCGTAGCACAAGCCTCGTAGCTTACCACGGAAATTAGATGGCGCTGTGCGACCTGTCTGGAAATATTTATTATTATTATTAAGTTTGCCTTGTAGTCTTGTTAAGACTAACGTTTTACTCGTAGTCTTAACAAGTACTGTACGTGTAGAGTTCGCTCTAGTTTAACGGCATTGTATTCGTAAAGACTGATTCTATCGGCGTACAACTTAAAAAAATATCGATTACCCGACGATTTGAGATTATATCATATGTACGTTACTTGGCTTTTGCATCAAGATAGCCCCTGCACATTGAGGGATCAAATTGCTGGGATAATTATATTTCGGATTTATGCGATTTTGCAATATTCCTAAAACAAAATTAATAATAATAATATCTTTATTCAGTAAAAAGTTACAAGACATGAAAACAATAACATATTTCATTATGCATGCACAGAAAAACAGACATTTGCAGCCGAACTAAGCCTATATGTATAGGTCTGTCCGTCGGCAGGCAACGCCCAGACACCCTTTTAAATATATTATTACTTTTAATTACAAAATAATAAAAGAAACAAAATGTACACAAAAAGAAAAATAAATTAAAAATTGTGTGGTTGAGATCCTCTTTTTTCTGAAGTTGTCGAGCGATGAGAAGCTTAGGCCCCTAACTTTGAGTAGATATGCAGCTGTGTTCACCACCTGGTCTACACGTATATGTATATGCCGGTATATTTTTTTCCAAATATGTCAATTTCCAAAAAAATAAATTCTCAAGGTACGAAAAAAGTTATGTAGCCTAAACCTACCCGTTCGACTTGCCGCTGGAAGCGCTTTAATTACTTTATTTCTCTTTGAAAGCCGTTCGACTTGCGTTTTCAATTTCATTCCATTACGCATAACTCAGTAAAAAAGCGCCCTTTGCTTTGCTTTCAAGTCGAAATCGGCTATAGTATAATAATATATAGGTAAATGAAATTATATATCTGGGCAGTGTTTTCACTGCGGATGGGAAGTATGATAGGGATGTTGATAGAATAGTGAACGCGGGAAATAGTGTTAATGGGGCCCTGGGGTCACTGATCGCCAGTCGAAATGTCAGTGATAAAGCTCGACTCGCTATACACAATGCCATGCTAATACCAAAACTTATGTATGGAAGCGAGACGTGGATATGTCAGAATACGCATGAGAGTAGAGTTAATGCAGTAGAAATGAGGTCTTTACGTCGGATATGCGGCGTAACTTTGATGGACCGTATACGTAATAACGAAATACGCAAAAGGGTAGGTATAAAAGAAAGCATAGGTACAAAAATAAAGAAAGGCATGCTCCGATGGTTCGGGCATGTCGAAAGGATGGGCGAAGAGAGATTGACGAACCAGATATATAATGCGAAAGTTGTGGGTAAAAGAGGCCCTGGCAGACCAAGACTTGCCTATCATGATCAAATAAATAAAACATTAGCTGAAGGTGAATTAAAAAGCCATCGAAACAAGAGGGCATGTATGAAGAGGTTGATGAATGTCGAAGAAGCGAAAGAGGTATGTCGTGATCGTGACAAGTGGCGCTCAATTGTCTCTGCCGACCCCGCAAGGGATTTGGCGTGAAGATATGTATGTATGTATGTATAATAATATATTTTATTTTTGGCTAACTTTCTGACCACTCGGCTAGAGATTACAATCGTGATGATAGTCTTTGTTAAGTTCGAACATTTTTGAAGCCCACAAAATACCTTCTATACGAGTATTTACCGTCCTAATTGCATTTCTGAGATCCCTTTGTTTATAGCTACGCAACGGAAATGGCGAAGACTTTCTTAGAATATAAAGGTTCGTTTACACGCTTCACTTACCTGAAAGGCAAGTCCCAAAACTAGTTTCTAAGCTCTACAACTAAATTCGATATAGCCAACTGTCACACCAGCGCGTTTTTTAGGATACGAGGTTAATCCGAAAAATACTTATACAAAAATCGGGGTGTCGCTCGTGTAAAGGCATTATGGAGGGGCGGCTGGTGGTTTCCTCGCTCTATGCAAACCCCTCAAAGATCAGTTCGAGTCAGATCGATCTCTACCAGTTGAGTTTACCTTAAGTAACATTTTTTTTTTTTTTTTTTTTTTTTTTTTTTATACGGAGCACGACATGTGACACCGCGCCCACCTGATGGTAAGCGGTACGCGAGGTCCAAGAATGGGAGCAACTGACGCCAGCCTCAGACGACCGACATCAGTCGCTACCACTATGCCGGCCTATAAAGATGCTTTTTCACACTTCGTTTGAAGGACTCCAGGTTATAGGAATGGGGAAACACACTGGCTGGGAGAGCATTCCACATCTTCAGCGTGCGACAGATGTAAGTCTCCAAATTTGTATGTACGCGTAGGGATAGTGGCTACGGTATGTGGATGCATATTTTACCTCGGCTCTACTGTCAGCAACAAGGAAGGTTGCGAAGGTGAGATTCGTCGACGAATTAGAATGCCCAAAACAGCAATGCACCTTGCTTGAAGCTCACTTCTCCTACTTTAACACAAATAACTAATGCCAAGAACTACACGGAATGTAAATAGGCTGATTCAACTGACCATTCCGAAAAGTAGAGTATACCAAAATAATTCATATAGCATGGCAATAAAAGTCTACAATCACATACCGGAAAATGTTAAACAGCTACCAATTCGACGGTTTAAAAAAATACTCCGAAAGTGGTTAAATGAACGGTGTTATTACTCCGTAAATGACTTCTTAAATGATAGAAAAGAAAAGTACCTGACTAATAATTACGCAATACAATTGACATCTAGAATAATTATTTATTGAATTATATTTGACATTGAAACCTATTGGACCAATTATTATTTATGATTTATAAGACTGTGCCAACGTTTCTGAATTTGTAATTAAATTTTTATAATAGTTGTATAAAATTTTGCATGCCGCACTGGCGAAACATGTGAGTTGTCTACAAAAAACTGAGACCATACTCGAAACTGTAACCATGTGTTTTTTTAGCAAATAAAATATTTCATTTCATTTCATTTTATTCATTGACAAAATATGGAGAGATAACAACATGTCCAGGAAGACAAAAATCCACATTGTCAGAACTATCGTATTCTCTATATTTTTGTGTGGTTCGGAGACATGGACTATAAAAGCAGCAGATAGAGCAAGAATTGATGCGTTTGAGATGTGGTGCTGGCGTGTCGTTTGCTCAGAATCCATTGGGCCGCACGCCCTACTAACGTTTCGGTCATCGAAGAGTACAAACTTGCCAAGAGACTTTCTGCCGTCTGCTTTACCCGAATTGTTTTTTGTCCACATTGCTAGAAGAGGTGCCGATAATCTGGAATAATCTTATTAACGGGAAACGGTGGTTTAGTCAGGTGACTGACCACCTAAACCACCAACATAATAATATTAGCTTGATTTTACTGTGTGACCACCGGTGTTATTTATTTATTTAAATTCTTTAATGCACCTAAAAATAGTACAGATGCAAACTATAATGCCAGTAGGCATTCTTTACCAGCCAACCTTGGTAAGGTAATATAAAATAAGAAAATTTTATTATAAAGTTAATAAGTACCTAATTATAATATACTACACATTATACCTACACACATAAACATACATAAACTATACATACAATACACAATTATACATACAAGTACATCCTATACATTATAACTATACCTAAGTATTTACTTATTCGAAAAATAATATTCATAAAATATAAAATAATAATTAAAATATACTGAAATAAAAATAATAAAATTAAATAACTATAAACCTAATAAAAATATATAAATATGTAGGTATTGTAATTGTAAAATTGAAAGCATAGTGACAAAAATAAGGAAAGGCATGCTTCGATGGTTCGGACATGTTGAAAGGATGAGTGAAGAGAGATTGACGAACCAGGTATATAATGCGAAAGTCGTGGGTAAAAGAGGCCCTGGCAGACCAAGACTTACCTACCACGATCAAATAAATAAAACAATAGCTTAAGATGCATTAAAAAGCCATCGAAACAAACGGGCATGTATGAAAAGGTTGATGAATGTCGAAGAAGCGAAAGAGGTATGTCGTGATCGTGACAAGTGGCGCTCAATCGTCTCTGCCTACCCCGCAAGGGATTTGGCGTGAAGATATGTATGTATGTAATCTCATAGGTACTGATAACAAAATTTTAAAGGTTATTAAGTGATCGTTGTGGTGCAGTTCTGTATATGTTTTATTTTGTAAATCTGATATAGCTGAGTTCTCCTTGCAGATTCCTTTCTCAGTCAGATTAAACATTAACAGGTTACTGGAATCTGCTAAGCTGCTGTTATTCTGCTAACAGCTTAGTTATTAGACCACTTTGCTGCTTATTCTTCTACTAGCAGGAGTAGAATCATTAAAAAAAAAAATAATGACGTTTCATAAATGCCTGTGATAGGTATACGTGAATAAAGATATTTAACTTTGACTTTGATGTATAAATAAAAAAAATATTTAAGATAGTCCAAAGAACACTTAAATAAGACTTAGACTTTATAAGTTAAATAAATACACAGCTATTTAAATAGTGTTTATACCGCCTCCGTGGTCTAGTGGTAAAAAACGTTGCCGTGAACTCGGGAGGTCGTGGGTTCGATTCCCACCGGGGGCAAGTTGTACATTGTATAATTTGTCTCGGTCTGGGTGTTTATATGTATAATATATATATATTTACAACAAAAAAAAAGTATGATATCTAGTTTATCAACCATCTAGTTTCCGTAACACAAGCCTCGTAGCTTACCCCGGAAACTAGATGGCGCTGTGTGACCTGTCTGAAAATATTTATTATTATTATTATTCAGTGTTCGGGCGTAATCGGAACGCGCAGGCAAACGGTGCGTCTAAACACAGCTTTACCGGTCTTTCATTGGCCAGGGCTTTATGTTGTTATCTTATTACGTTCATTAGTATCAAATTTCCTACAAAGCATCTCGCTAAATGATGCTAATGAACTACAACAAACTTTTAAAGGACCCAGCTTTGAATTTTAACTTAATTTCAATCTTGTAACTTCAAAAGAAGTTGAGCGAAACCAAATATTTACAACTAAGTTAATAAAATTTATTTCATTTTAAAAAGCTTTTATAAGGTCAAGTAAAGTATCATCACGACCGTTCGGGGTGGTCGGAAACCACACTTATAAATAAGCGGGTTCACATTTAGCCAACTTTACTATAGGCCAATCATGACAAGTGGCAAGCTCGTCGATGTCTCCAGCGTACCAAACTTGAAAAATATCACAAATAAATTAAATATTAATTAAATGTATTTATTTACAAAAATAAATATTTTTGTGTCCCGACCAGGAATCGAAACTGGTACTCCTTACCGCTATAACGATTCATTAATTTTTCATTACAACCCCTAAAACACAGCGTCCTAGACCTCCACTGCTGGAGATAGGCCTTCCAGAACTGGAAAATTTGGCATACACTCGCTACGCGGCCCAGACAGCTTGGCGAGGATATGGTGTCAATATTTCATTACAATTTATTAACAATTCCATAAGTTGGCATTAGTGGAACCGGGTCCGACGGCTTAACGTGCTCTCCGAGGCACGGGAACGGCGGTGTAGTAAATCTATGACAAATGTAGGTAAACAAAGTGTATTTCTCATTGGTACATGCCGGGGGGGTTTGAACCGACCTTTGTAGGATTTAAGGTACGCGTTCTCACAACCGAGCCACCACCGCGCCCTTTTTATGCTATAACGTTCATTATTCTGTACTTGATATACCATCTCACCACTCTACTTTTATGTCCGACTCATTTGCAGTTGTTGCAGCAAATCTGTGAAACAACTTGCCCTTAAATATCCGACAAGCGCCAAACAGAATTATATTTAAAAGAATGGTCTTCACACACTTTTTGAATAGTCCGTAACAACTGTAAGTAATATTGTATATATTTATGTATGTATATTATATAACCTCTGGAAGTAGGAGCGGGGCTGCCTGTAGCACGGGTCCTAACCGGCCTTGTACGGGAGCCTCGGTGTTAATTTTGTAAAAAACTATTTTAAAAGAAGTAAATACATTTTTGATTTGATTTGATTTTGACAATGTTTGTAATGTCCCTAAGGTTGACCGAGTAAGAATGTCTAGCATTAGGTCCGCCTTTGTACATAGTGCATTTAAAAAAATATATATATATAATATAATATATAAACTAGGAGAGAAATGGTAATAAATTTTAAACGTTCCCGGTACTGAAGAAGCGAAGCGTAAAATTCAATAACTGTTGTGTAACTAGTTGAAGCAGTTGCTGCGACTTGTTGCGACGTCTTACTTACGGCTGTCCTATCACAAAACTCACTATGTACTTTTAATTAAATTTTGTATGGATTAGATATAAGTTTATAATTTTATATACAGTTTAGGAGAGAGCAAAAGCATAATTAATAATTATTGTCATTGAATATCGCCGTGGTTAAGACCGTAGACTTAGACGCGGTGGTACTGGGTTACATTCTCGATATATATCGAGTCTCATACAATAGAGACGTCGACAAGCTTGCCACTTGTCATGATAGGCATTAGTAAAGTTGGCTAAAAGTGAATTCTTACCACCGCGTAAGCGATACGGAGAATACGGAGAATTGTGAATACCATCACTTTGTGACTGGTAAAACGTTTCTATGCCTTGGTCAAGTGAAGACCATCGAGCGATTCATGGCCAGGGTCTTAAAGTCCAAGATTGTTTTTTTTTTTTTTTTTTTTTTTTATATACTAGCACGACATGTGACCCTGCGCCCACCTGATGGTAAGTAGCGCGCAGGGTCCATGAATGTTAGCAACTGGAATCAGACCCTTATGTCCGACATCAGTCCCTAACACTATGCCGGCTTGACTAGATGCCTTTTCACACTTCGCTTGAAGGACTCCAGGTTATAGGAAAGTGGAAACACAGAGGCTGAAAGAGCATTCCACATCTTTATTGTGCGACAGATGTATGAGTCACTAACTTTATAGGTACGCGAAGGGATAGTGACTACGGTATGTGGGTGCATATTCTGACCTGTGCGTGTTCACAGTTTCGGGGACCAGAATCACGGCAACCAGAGGGCCACCTGCCCCGGTAGAATTTTTGGGTTTTAGGTTCCGCTCTTGGGCGAGAAAACTACACACAAGCATCGCCATACAATCGTAAATGTAATTTTATAGTTACAAGCGTAAGTTAGGTTTGGTCCTAAATAGTATTTTATTTTTATTCAACAGTGGAAAGGTAAAAGGTCTAAAGCACTGCATAGGCCGAAAATGAGATGATTTTTTCTGTGTTGGTTTTAGTCCCAAGTTTTTGCAAAAGTTATTATTTAGACAAAATTGACTATTTAAGAAAAAGTTTTGTTTTAAATGAACTTTATTTTATTTAATGTGGTAATAACTAATTAATCTTTGTCATTAATATAATCAATAATTTTATAATATGCTTTTGCAATTAGAATTTTCTTAATGTTTTTAAATTTAGTTTCCCCTAATTCTGTAAATCGTTTTGGTAATTTATTATATAATCTAATACTATAATCACAAAACTTTTATTTGATAAAAAATAATTTTATATAAATAAATAAAGCACTGGCTGAAGGTGGATTAAAATGCCTTCGTAACAAAATTGCATGTATATATGTGATAAATGTCGCAAAGCGCAAGAGGTATGTCATGAGTCTATGTCTCCTCACAAAAGGGATCTTGCGTGAAGATATGTATGTATTAAGAAGTCTTTTACTAGGTTTTAAAATACGACATCAGTTATATTTTATTATATTAGCTTTTAAAATAAAACTTACGAAAGAAAATTCACATTTAATAATATGCCTGTATTAATAATTCTGTCATTTTATTTTAAAGTTGAAAAGCCAGCAGCTCGATTCTTGTTATTTATCTGGAAGACTTTATATAATAATAATAATAAATTGTTTATTATCAGGCAACAGATGGCCCATAGATAAATACCTTACAACTAAAATACATATAAAATATCATTAACTTAAGAATAATAAAATTGATTAATCTAAAGCTTCCGTATCTTCATCTTCTTGTGGTCATAGAAGTACCCAGGTACTGTAACCACCTTCTGAGGAGTACGAGAAGCTTCAGTGGACTGTGCCGGCGTCCCTGCTGGGGGTGGTGCAGAGGGAGTAGGTGCTGCGCGGGGCCCAGGAACATCGTTGGTTCTGCGTGAAGCAAATCCACGAATGTATTTGCGGTACACAACACCGTTATACTCCAACACGTTTGCCA
The DNA here is from genome assembly GCA_910589645.1 of Tinea semifulvella. NCBI lineage: Eukaryota > Metazoa > Arthropoda > Insecta > Lepidoptera > Tineidae > Tinea > Tinea semifulvella. The sequence goes on along the minus strand of OU342612.1, from coordinate 9,031,065 downwards.
GCTGGAAGGAAATGTCAAGACTGCATCATGAAATAAATTAAAAACTCTTATACTAGTCGAGAATCAGATTCGAAGATTTTTATATTAGGCCGCGTTCGTATTAAGAAATGTTAGCATGAAAATACCACTTTTTTAGCACAAGTCGTTCGTTTAATGAAAATTCTAACATTTGATGCTAATTTCGTATGTCAGTACCGTGTTGAAAGGAGGGTTATTGATGTTACTTTTTGACAGATGTCATCAACATATAAAATGGTTTGTTTACCATTATCATATACTTTATACTTTTCTATTATATTTGTTAAAAATTAATTTTAACGTAAAATGCGAATTACAAACTTCAAAACGAATTTATATTGACATACTTTATAAACATACTGCTGAAATTTAAAAATAGAATCACATTATAACACTTTTTCTCTAACAAAATAATGTTATATTTCATTTTTAAAATAGAATCATACATATTATATAACACTTATTTTTTTTTAAGGCAAAGGTTCCAGTACAAAAAAGTTATGATTCCAATTTTTACTTGTCAATGGCAGCGCCTGCCATAGCGCGCGCGGTCATAGGCTAAGTTTTTGCGCCATTTCATTGTTTAGGACTGTATTCTGTACCATGGTCATTTAAAAAAAATAAAAATAAAAATTGGCGCCATTCAATGCGTCTATTTCTTACTCTTTTATCTTTTATTTAGTAGGTTCAATCCCAATGTGTGAGAGTAGATAAATTAGTGTATGAAACTGGACATAACTAGGTATTATAACACTCGTTTATAATACCCCTTATTATGCAACAGGTTTATAAACTACTATTATGTAATAAATTCAAAGACCATAATAATATCATGTGTGTTGGATGCCATGGTATGATAAAACATGAACGAAAATACTTGTCAAAAAGTAGCCTCACCGCTCGTTTTATTTAAGAAATGTTAGCATTGTTAAAAAAAGTGGTATTTCTTAACAAAAACGACATTTCGCGCTGGTTTATGAAGTTGCTACGAGATGTTGAAAATGCTATAAAATGAACGCGGTGTTAGTGTTCGATTTCTCCAGTTTCCATAAGTTTACGTTTAGCAGTTTCCAAAATTTGACCCTTATAAGCGTTACTATCAGCTAGTGTTAAAAAATAAAATGTTTTTTATTATAGGTATAAAAAAAATGCACTGACTATATTTCTTTAGGCATCCCATCACTTGCTTTTATTAGCGTATATTTCATTCGGACAACAGATCGGTGACGTATCTGCTTTTTTTATCCTATTATGACATGTGACCTTCAATGTTAGCAATTGGAATCAGACACTCATGACTGACATCAGTCTCTAACACTATGCCTGCTTGACTGAGTATGACGGAAATCCCGAAAGATGTGGATATACTTTACTGGGTTTACGGCACGAACGGTAGGTACTTTCCTGCCCCGGCAGACTGGAAAAATTACCACAAGGTATTATATACATAAATATGAAATAAACATTTAACTAATGGAGCATAGACGTGGATCCTGACAGTGGATCTGGTCCATAAATTCAAGTAGTCACTCAACGAGCTATGGAGAGAGCTATGCTTAACCAAACTTAGCGACATAGCTTTTAAAATTTGCAAGTTGAAGTGGCAATGGGCCGGATACATCTGCCGCAAAACCGACGAACGATGGGGCGGTCTTATTCTAGAGTAGAGACCACGTACGGGAAAAAGCAGGGTGGGACGAATCCCCTCCAGATATACGTATGAAAGAAGATCGCTGAATGGGGGTGGCGAGAGCCTTGGGGGAGGCCTATATCCAGCAGTGGAGAGATACAGGCTGATGATGATGTTTTAACTAACGGTAACTGACAATGTGACCATGTAACCTGGAAAGGCTTATAATCACAGGGAAAATCGAAGGCAAAAGACCACGTGGCCGAAGCCCCATACGCTGGTCTGACCAGATACGCACCTCACTGAATACCCAGATGCACGATGCCCTACATGCAGCCGTGAACAGACCCGGATGGCGCAGCATCGTCCGGGACAAAGTGATCCGTGGAGGGGGTCACGACCCTCAGCAGTGAGGAGAACGACGCAAGGAGGAGGAACTGACAATGTCAAACGCCAAAGGTAAAATGGTGTCAAAATTTAAAAAACACATTTATGATTGATCGTCTAACTTTTAAAGACCATTTCTTTGTTTCCAACCACCACGCAAGAGATACCTTCGTGATGATACTTTTTATACTATAGAAATCTGAAAGGATCTTAGTTGTCGGCCATTTTTAATTACGAATCGTAGTCATTGTGCAGCAAATCTCGACAGCGCTCGACATATTCTCTGTGGATTAAATCGATATCCAAAGCTCAGATACACTCGCGGGCACTGTTACCAGGTCGTTGTTAAAATAGTTTGAACTATTGAATTTGTAATGCCTAACCTAACATTATCAAAGCCCCTACAACACAAAGTTCTAGAATCTGCTAGAGATTGACGGTCCAGAATAAATTCATGTCACAATATGTATTGTACCTATATAGGTACAGAGTGGATTTTTGTGACGGGACAGTAAGGGTAGGTACCTTAACCATTACAGTGACTAGAAAACGTTCCTAGGACCACCCATAACATTTTAAGATATTCCAAACTGTACATGTACAGTCAGCAATAACATGATAATTTTACAGAAAAACTTTTTTGAATTTTGAATGCTGATCGATCCTGTTTCTTAAGAATCAAAAGTATCTACTGATATGTGTACTATAAATAGCCCTACGTGTACAGTACAAAATAGCTTTAGGATATTGTTGGGGCTGCCACGCTACTCTAGTGCGTCAGCAATGTTTGCGCAGGCCCATACAGATGACTTTTTTGCTATAAGACGCAAGACCACTGCATTATTGCTTAAGAGAGGACACAAAACAAGTAAATGAAATTATATATCTGGGCAGTGTTTTCACTGCGGATGGGAAGTATGATAGGGATGTTGAAAGAAGAGTGAACGCGGGAAATATTGTTAACGGTGTCCTGGGGTCACTGATGCCAGTCGATATGTCAGTGACAAAGCTCGACTCGCCATACAGGAGTCGTCATCAGGCTAAAAACATATATTTGGCATAATATATATACGTTTATTTTTAGGTATATGTGTAATTTATGTAACAGTGTAAGTATCTATTAGTATGTAATGTGTGTAGTATATTCTATATTGTTAAACTTGATATCGGCACTACCCTTAATCTCACACTCTCCCAAAGGTTAGATGTTAGAAAATGCCTTGTAGGCATTAATCTTCGCCTTTGTACACTTATTTTGTGCAATAAAGAATTTAATAATAATAATAATAATACACAATGCCATGCTGGTACCAACACTATAGTATGGAAGCGAAACGTGGATATGTCAGAATACGCATGAGAGTAGAGTTAATGCAGTAGAAATTAGGTCGTTGCGTCGGATATGCGGCATCACTTTGACGGACCGCATACGTAATGACGAAATACGCAAAAGGGTAGGTATTAAAGAAAGTATAGGGACAAAAATAAGGAAAGGCATGCTCCGATGGTATACTGATTTACATATGTAATTTAATACTCTTAAGTGTATAATTAGCGTCTTTATATTTTTATTCTTAGACATTATTTTGTTTAATTATTTATCTAACCTCACCTGTGCAAAAAGTAGCATCAAGAAAGTGGCATTCTATGTACGAGATAACAGTGGTGGCTAGGTTGTAAGAAAGCTTTACATCCTAAAAAGGTGGGTTAGATAGACTTTTCTTACGTCAATGATTTAGAACACAACCTTTCATTTCACAACGTTTCAGTGCCTCGGATAGCACGTTAAGCCGTCGGTCCAATTCCACTTATACCAACTTGTGGAATTGTTAATAAATTGTCATTAAAAAATTACATCAGACCCTCGCCACCCCGTATACAAGCGTGACGAGTGTAGCCCAAATTCTTCAGTAATTTCTAGCAGGCTCACCTCCAATACTACTTAGTTAAAATAAAAAAGTTAAAACACTCTGATATTAAATATTACACACAATAGAAACACGACTATTTCATTGTTATATTATATATATATATATATATATATATAATATAACAATATATACATAAATCTCTATTTCCCTTAGTCATCACATCACGCGTGAACAGATGGAATAATTTCGAATTTCTTTTGCTTGTGCTTATGAAAGAGAAAAAAATAGTATGTCGAGCAGAACATTAAATAAAATTTAACAACAATATTAATTTTACATAACTATCAGTTGTTTGAAATAACTGTCAATAAAAATAAAACGAATAATACTGTGTCATAGAGCATAGTAATTATACCAATTTGAATTCAATATTGATAGTTAAGACAAAAGAACGTCTGTCGGGTCAGCTAGTAACAAATAAATGTGAGTGATCCCTTTTCTTTGCTTCCGTGCGAATATTCGTTAGACACTGCGAAACCTACCAATCCAGAAATGTAAGTCTTATTTCAATGTTGATAAAGTTTTCATAAAAGTTAAACCAGGTGTGAGTTAGATGTTTGAGATAAAGCACGAATCTCCACTCTTATTAATCCCTCTTGAAATTTTTAATAAAACCTAAAAATATTCGTTTTTGAACATTAGCGTATTCACGTTCATTAAACTCTAAAAATCGTCATAGAAATAAATTGTTCAAGGACATTGATTTCTTTTTTATTGTCATTTCTCTATAAAAATATAAAGCTTTATTTAACTTGTTTAAGAGACTAAAAAGATATATTACTTACTGTTTTTTTTTAGTTTCCAATTTAATTGTTAATATTCTCCGTGTTACAGTTATATGCTACGATAACATCACAGACTGTTATTTTTATCTAAAATTTTACAAAATATTATTATTATTATTTTTAGTAACACTTAAAATAATTTCGATATGAAAACCTAAAAATAATTAAACTATACTACTTTAATAAAATTAAATAACTGATAAACCGAAGAATATAAAAAAAAAACAAAAAAAAAAAACCTCAAGGGGTAGTCCCAAAATGACAGACAATATTTCCCCTCCGTATAGCGAGGCTAATACGTTTTTTAAGTTGTTTATTATTATTATTTTTTATTTTGTAGTTATAATGCTAATAAATATTACAACATTAAAAAAAAAAAAAAAAACTACACTACATTAAAACTTATGTAGTAAATACATAAAACAAAAATTATTAAGTAATTTCTAATTTATATTAGTTCGTAATTTAGACTACTTAAATAAAAATGTCCGTAAAATGAAATTTTAATATTTAGAACACGATAGCATTCGGAAACAGAAATTCAGAGCGATTTCTTGAATACAATTCAGTATAAATGGAAACAATCAAGCGCAAGCATCTCTGGACTGATATTTCAAACTCTATTTTGTAAAATAAATAATATCGGAAAATATAAACTATACTTACTGTATAGAGATGGGTGTCTTTCTGTTCCCTTACATCATTCTGGATTTGTTTCAAATTCTTTTACAGTTGTTGCCACAAATTTATGGAACAATCTTCCTGTAACCATAAGGCAAGCGTCTACCAGATCTTCGTTCAAAAAACTCGTCTATCTACACTTTCTAAATAGCTCCCAACAATGTTAATAAGTGTATATTTTTGTGTATGTATTAGTATTTAGTATATTGATATTACAGTATATGTTAAAGTATATTATGTAAGTATATATAATTATATTGAATTTATCCTACTATTAATATTTATTTCATTGCACCTATAAATGTTCTAATTTGTCCCTAAGGTTTGGCTGTCAGAAAATGTCTACGGGCATTAAGTCCGCCTTTGTACTCTGTGCAATAAAGTTTTTAATAAATGAATAAATAAATAGGTGCTATGCATTTACGTTGCGACGTCAAGTATTGTTATCAAAAGTAGATAGTTTTATTTCGCTAGATAACAATCATTCGTTGTTAAACTCAGAAGAGAGAAGACAACTTTCTAAGCATTCATTAAGTCCATGTGGGTAAGAGATGGGAAGAAATATTTAATGGTTTGCCTATAGAATTAAAACAATTGACATCAATAATTAAATTTAAGAAGCTGTTAAATAAATGGTTAAAAGAACAATGTTTTTATAGTATCCAAGAATTTTTACATTTTAAGTGTTGACAAATATAATTTTAGTTGTAATTGACATGTACTATTATTTGCATACCATTATGGTAGGATACAGCTGAACTGTAAAATTGTATTATCCTATTTCTACCAGTATTCTGTGCAATAAACGATTTTGAATTTAAATTTGAAAAAAGAATGGTGTCTCAGACTTGCGACCGACAATAGGCTGGTTTAAGAAAAATACGCTCACCATCCACCATTCTACTCCTCTCCCTACCCAACCAAATACTGTATGATTCCGTTAATGCAGTCTTCCGTGTTCCAAAAATGTATTGACGGCAGACCTGCTTAGTCCCAATTCTTTCAGTAAGTGATGCAAAGATTTTGCTGGAACTCCTCTTGCACCAACTTCCACTGTATAAAGCTGAGTCTTGAACCCGGTTCCTGATCATTTATTCGATAATATAATATTTATTCGACTTCATATTGTGGTCTTTTGGAATATTTGATTCCCACGGAACGGTAAGTTTAATAAGGGTAACTTTTTTCAAGTTCCGAGAAAACACTAAGATGTCTGGCCTATATGTATATATATATATATATAGATTGTTTATGCAACATATACGAGTATTGTTCGTTAAAATAGGTGTAAACTATCTACTGAGCTTCACAACGTTTGCTCGCTTTCTAGCGAAATAAAACTATCTACTTTCCATAACAATCTACTCGTAACTACCAGACTGTGAAGCATCGCGTATTTTTTTTATTTTAACTTCTTTATTACACTAGGTTTGGTACATAGGCGAGTTTAATGCCTGTTAGGCATTCTCTGACAACTAACCTTTGGGATGGTGAGAGATTATGGGCAGGGTGCAACAATCTAATAATAATAGTCTAATTTATAAACACACTACGTACCAAGCAATTACATAAACTAGATGCAAGTATTGTAAAATCTTTGCATCACTTACTGAAAGAATTGGGACTAAGCAGGTCTGCCGTCAATACATTTATGGAGCACGGAAGACGGCATTAACGGAATCATACAGTATTTGGTTGGGTAGGGAGAGGAGTAGAATGGTGGATGGTGAGCGTATTATCGCGCAATAATAAAAAGGAGGCCTCCTTTACTTAAACCAGCCTATTGTCGGTCGCAAGCCCGAGACACCTCTTACCCACACACGATGGACCCGGCACCCGCACGGTAAATCCATGGAATGCTTAGAAATTAGTCTTCTTCAACATATACATACATATATATACTAAAATATACACAAATTAACATAGATAAACATGTTGCGTGCCAAATATTCAATGTTTAATTATTTATTTTTTAAAAAATCACAGCTTATTATATACAAGATTATATATAAGATTTTACATATAAACAAAGTAGCAATAGTGGAACTCAAGCCAAAGAGATTTTATATTATTTAGACAAAACAATTAAAACAGAAATAAGAGTAAAATATAGTAATTAGATTTAAATTAATAGTGCAATTGAACTGTGACTAGCAAAAGTAAAAGAAAAAAATAATAATAATAAATAAGTGAAAACCAATAGGTTAATGATTATTTACCTAAAACAAAATGAATGAATGAGAGGCAGGAGCAAAATTATACTATATATACGAGTATAGCAGTATTCGTATATTAGCAAGCGAAGTGTATTTTCAAAGTCAGTCCGGCATAAGAGTTGTCTTGATATGTACTAGATGTGTACTGGATGCAGTGTGCTTCTGCTTATCAAGAAACAAGTTAGGTATGAATAAAATTAAAAAAGGTTAGTTAGAGCTATGCACATTCGCCTGAGTGCGAGTGAGAAAGATGCACAGAAGTGACCGTGAAGTGAAGAAGACTATGTAAGTGCGACTTAAGTTTCCAAGAATAATCATCCTTTTGTATAGTTATAGTTAGATAACAGAATAAAGTAATCTTTATAGTATAAGTAGTATTTTTTGCCTATCTATTCACATTTCATGACAGATCCCTTCGCTCTTCACATAACTCTCTTCTTTCAATTCCCTCGCATCATTCTTCCTTTGTGTCAAACTCTTTTGCAGTTGTTGCTGTGAATTTGTGGAACAACCTGCCCTTAAATATAAGACAAGCATCAAATCGAGCTCAATTTAAAAAGATGGTCTTTTGCATTTCTTAAATGGCTCCTAACAAGAGACCTACTTAGTGTATGTATATATATTGTATTATATGTATGTGTATGTATATATATTGTATTGTATGTATATATGTATGTATATATGTATGTGTATGTATGTATGTGTTTATGTGTGTATATAATTAACATATTGTTTATTGCTTACAATGTGATCGTTTAGTTATAATATATTGGATTTTTACTTGCACCTACCGTTCACTTTAAATGCTTTATCTGTCCCTAAGGTTGGCTGTCAGAGAATGTCTAGCGGCATTAAGCCCGCCCCTTGTACATAGTGCAATGAAGTTTTAAATAAATAAATAAAATAGTATTTGTTTTGAACACGTCTTTATTAAGTATATTGTTATTAAAATTAGATAATTAACACAACGAAGTTTAAAAACGGATAACGGTTACGTTTTACTATTTCACAAAACCATAACGTCACAAATACAGTACTAGTACAGTCTGTATATCTTCTAGAGTTTATTTAATATAGCTTGAGCTTTGTGACAACTGTCATCGAATTTCAGTATTCGTAAATTTGTCCTGTGAAAACAATTTTACAGTTTATGGTTACAATAACGTAATTCACTATTAGTACAGTAAGTTGACGTTTTCGCAGGTCAAATGAGAATTCCCATTTTTTTTAGAGAAATGGTCCCAATAAAATGTTCTCGTGCCAAAATGATTTATTTTTTATTTGATAATTTTTGATCGAAATACACTGACCATGGCGGTGTGCCTTCGTCTCGGAGCTCGGACTGTCCACCCGCACCAGTGTCGATGCGGAGAACCAGTCGATCATCTCGGACACCACGGGCTTTCTTGTGCTAGAAGTGCTGGCCGCATTACTCGTCACGCGGCTCTCAATTACATCATCCGAAGGGCTCTTGTCACTGCTGGGGTACCCGCAATCTTAGAACCATCTGGGATTGTGCGGAGCGATGGCAAGAGACCCGACGGAATGACTGTTGGGTCGTGGAAACTTGGCAGGTCTTTGGTGTGGGATGCGACGTGTGTAGATACATTAGCTCCATCTCACATCTACGCGACCTCGTCAGGCGCGGGAAGTGCGGCGTTTTCTGCAGAGAACCTCAAATTGCGCAAATACGCCAACCTTGGTATTGATTACGAATTTGCGCCGTTTGGGGTCGAGACGATGGGCCCATGGGGACCGTCAGCGAGGCGCTTGGCCAAGGAGTTGTCAAAGCGGCTGACGGAAAGGTCTGGAGACAGGAAGGCTGGCAATTATTTCTGCCAACTTATTAGCCTCGCTTTACAGAGGGGAAATGTTGCCAGTCTCCTTGGGACTATCTCGGGTGGGACGTTTCTAGAGGACATTTTTTATTTATAGTTTTTTTATTTTTTATTTTATTATTTAGGTATCTTTTAATTTATATTTAATGTACTATAATTACCTTCGAATAAAGTTTTTTATTTGATAGTTAATATGTTGCGTTTTCATAATCTGTAATTAATTTTATTTATTTTACCCTAGCATAACGACAATTGACAAAAACTTTTTTTTACGTTAATAATTACATAGTTTCGATCCTGCTGATTTGAAATCCAATGATATCTTATCTATAATAAAGTACCTGGTCATAATAAAGAACCTAATCGTATAAATAGTGCTTTGCAACTATTTCATATATAAATTTTAACCAATTGACTAGAAATGTTATAATTAAATTTAAATAATTACAATTAATTGTTATGATTATTGAATTGTATTTAGTTGAGGCACGCTGCAAAAAAGTTGGGGCCTGGTTTTGGGCAATCTCTTTTACCATTGTAAAATTTGATGAGAGCTGTCACATGGCTCAAGCTTAAACTAGCACGCCCAAAGAATCAGTATTGCAATTCAGACGAAGAATACAGCCATCTTTCTTGCCACCATTCCACGCGGACGGAACATATGAATATTTGTAACTTATAATAATTTACCCAATATACGCAAAAGCTCTTTTATATCAATATATGAAGAGAGTACCTCGATTTGGGGTACAATTTATGACGAACGCCGAAACCGTATTAGCGAAATTTGAGAAAAATATTACCAAGATTTTGTATATTAAATAACTACGTGATGTGTGAGGAGAAATTCGTTTTATTCGAGTGAATAATATAGACTCAATTTTGGAAAATTGATAATGTTTTATTTTATTTTGGCTTTTTTACGATTAATACTAACCTACAAATACATACGCTCGTACCTATTAGTATTAAGCAATTATTTGCTATATTTTTTGAAGCGCAAACATTATTACCCTTTAAACCAGAAATTCTCAAACCTCTGGGATGATTCCGCTAAGTACCTTACAGATGCTCTCAATGACCTACAGAGGCGGGCTATTCGAATAGTGGACGATACTCGTGTCTAAAACTCTCGAATCGCTGCAGCTTTGCCGATTTGTGGCCTCCCTCAGCGTGTTCTACAAGCTATACTACGGTGAATGTTCTGAAGAGCTCCACAACCTTATCCCTTCTTCTCTATTCCGCAACCGAACCACTCGCACAGGCCAAAATATGCAACCACATAGCGTAGCCACTATCCCTACGCATTTGGATACGCTTACATCTGTCGCACGCTGAAGATGTGGAAGGCTCTCCCAGCCAGTGTGTTTCCCTACACCTATAACGTGGAGTCCTTCAAACGAAGTGTGAAAAAGCATCTTTATAGGCCGGCATAGTGGTAGGGACTAATGTCGGTTGTCTGAGACTGGCGTCAGTTGCTCCCATTCTTGGACCTCACGTACCACTTACCATCAGGTGGGCACGGTGTCCCATGTCGTGCTCAGTATAATAAATAAAAAAATAAAAAAACTATAACTTATTTCGTTTGCTGCCCACTTTGACTAAACTAAATAATCGATGTTTTGTAATAGGTAGGTTTTAATTTCAGTGAATTTTAAAATAATTTTAATATATATATATTTTATAGTTTATATAAGTTTATATTTCTCTTTCAGTTTTTTAAGTATGTTTAGTAAGCTCGAGCGGGACATCTTTTCTTATCTATGATATGAACTTTTCATATGAATTATGTCATCCAGTGTTAATACATGTATATGTGGAAATAAATACAATAACAATGATCACATCATCATTTGCGATATCTGTCAGAAATGGTTTCATGGAAAGTGTGTTGACATATCTTTGGATCAGCTTGGCCAGTTTCAAACATCAAATACAGCTTGGTTTTGTAATTTTTGTTCATCTCTAAGTATAACATGTCAATCCCAAGATCAACCACAACTCTCTAACGACTCTTTGTGCAACATCCGTCAATGCCATGAATGTGTTATCTGCTCAAGGGTTTTTTTGAGCTCCAAAGGTCTTAAAATTCATAATACAAGAGTCCACAAGGACCGATTATTGTTCTCTCCCATCCAATCCCCTGTCGCCTCTCAAAATACATCTGCTAATTGTTTTGAAACATCGTTAGCAAACTTAAAAAAAAATATTAAAATTTATAAAAGGATTCCACGCGGTGCCAGAATTGCCGTAGCAGACTCTTTGGCATCACTAATTAGAGCGTGTGTAAATAAAAATGATTTGATTTCATGGGAAAAATTACTTACCTTTGCCTACAGAGTTTTAAATATTCCGTCTGAAAAGCGTTGTTCGGTGGTAAGTAATATTAAAACAAATCTTTCTTTAATTGAAAGCCAAACTTCGGATGAATGCACGTCTAATTATAACCCTAGCACCTTTTCTGTAAATAAATTGATCGAATCTAAAATTGCAGATGGAGATATTAAGGGCGCGGTTAGAATTTTATGTTCTGATGATGTTTACGCTACTCCGGACTCTGAAACCTTAAAGGAGCTTTCCGAAAAACATCCCGCCGCAAATTCAGACAAAATTTTACCACCTCTTCCTTCCAATATTGTTTCAAATTATCAGACAAACAATGATGAGGTAATAAAAGCAATTTTCAGTTTTCCTTCAGGCTCTGCTGGAGGTCCTGACGGACTTAGACCACAACATTTTAAAGACCTTTTAACCCGAAATACGGGGGCATCAGGAGCACGTTTTATTAATGCACTTACAGACTTAATTAACCTCATGATGTCAGGTTCAGTTCCTGACGAAGTATGTAGAATACTTTATGGGGCTTCCCTTTGTGCTCTCAAAAAAAAGCAAGGAGGCATTAGACCTATAGCTGTCGGAAATACCATTAGACGCATTACAGCCAAAATCGCTTGTTCATCGGTTAAATCTGACCTTAAAGAATATTTCGTCCCCTTTCAAATGGGTTTTGGTGTTAAAGGAGGTTGCGAAGCTTTGGTTCATGCCACCAGACAATTCTTAATTAACCCACATTTAGAAAAAAAAGCCATCCTTAAGCTAGATTTCCGAAACGCTTTTAATGCCATTGAGCGATCCGAAATGTTAAAACAAGCATACTTGAAAATCCCATCTATATCCCGTTTCATTTCACAATGTTACACCAATGCGTCATGCCTTCTTTATAATGGCGACATTTTATTATCAGCTTGTGGTTGTCAGCAAGGGGATCCACTAGGTCCTGCTCTTTTTAGCCTCACCATTCAACCTATGATTAATGAATTAATTTCCGATTTTAATTGTTGGTATCTCGATGATGGTACTATCGCAGGCTCCATAGAAAATCTACTCAGTGATTTATCTAAAATTATCTCCTTATCAAACAATTTAGGCCTTAAATTAAATCCTTCAAAATGCGAAGTCTTTTTTCTAGATGAGGCCAGTGAAAATGATTATCAACGTTTTAACAATCTTGCCAACGGTATCATCCTTCTCAACAAAAATAAATTCAATTTACTTGGTGCTCCTGTTACAACCGAAGCCATTTTTAATACATTAGATTTAAAATTAGAAACATATAAACGGGCTTTGAATAAATGTGAATCCTTGCAACCACATGTAGCATTATTTTTAATTAAAAATTGTTTGGCTGCTCCTAAACTAATTTACTTATTGAGATGCTGTCCATCTTGGCTCGCTCTTGACAAACTTCATAATTTTGACATCATCCTGAAGTCCACAATTGAAAAAGTATTAAATATCAACTTGTCAAATACATCATGGTCTCAGGCATGTTTACCCATCAGATTAGGTGGACTTGGTCTCCGTCGTTTAACCGATCTTTCCATTCCAGCTTACCTGGCTTCTGCCCACAGCTCTAGAGTCTTGGTCGATTTAATTCTTAAATCAAACGTCGACTTGGATCTACACTGTGTGGTAGACGCCAGAAAGCTTTGGACAGATTCACTTCCTGACGTTAGCGAACCCGATAATAAATGTTCCCAGGCCGCTTGGGACATCCCTTTAATTAATAAATCATACCAGTCAATACTAGACATTTCAAACAATAGTTATGACTGTGCCCGTCTGTTAGCATCTACCCAGAAGGAAGCTGGTGCATGGCTTCACGCCGTCCCATCAGCTCCTCTTGGTACACTCCTGGATAAGGACAGTTTAAGAATAGCAGTTTCTTTACGCCTTGGTTCAAAAATATGTCAACCTCACATATGCAAGTGTGGTTCTCAAGTTGATGAAATGGGTCTACACGGGCTTAGTTGTCAAAAGAGTGCAGGCAGATTCTCCAGACACCAAGCCCTAAATGAGTTTATAAAGAGAAGTTTGTGGTCTGCTAAAATCCCGTCCGTCCTTGAACCATCAGGACTTTCACGTAGTGATGGTAAAAGGCCGGATGGTATGTCTCTTGTACCATGGAGTGAGGGAAGATGTCTTGTTTGGGATGCCAACTGTGTGGATACCTTTGCCGCTTGCCACATTTCCTCTACATCAAAAAAGGCCGGTTCGGCTGCTCATACAGCCGAATTTAGAAAACACATCAAATACAATAGCATTAAACAAAATTATAACTTTGTGGCATTTGGGGTTGAAACAATGGGGGTATATTCTCTTGATACCCACAAATTCATAAAAGAGCTGGGTAAACGAATTTTCCAAGAGTGTGGCGATCCCAAATGCCATAACTACCTAAAACAGAATATGTCCATAATAATTCAACGAGGAAATGCGGCGAGCGTTTTAGGTACCCTCCCTAGTGGTAAGCCCTTAGTTTATTTTGTAGAATAGCTTTAATTTCATAGGTATTTTTAGTTTTAGTTTTCTTTATAATTAGTTTTTAGTCAATTTTATTTTAATATTTTTGTATCGAATTACCTACTTCGAATAAATATATTTTTATTTTAAAATATAATGTCGCACAACCTAAACCATGCCAATGACTCCCATTTCTTTCTGGGTTCCTTACCGCCCCCTCTATGCATCCAGCGTCCACAAGGGGGCGTTATCGCTTTAAACAAATGAGCTGAAGAAGGTGGGGATGGTTTAGGGTGGGAGAAGATAGTGTGATGCGGAGATCCTTGGAGGAGGCCTATATCCAGCAGTGCAGAGACACAGGCTGATGATGATGACGAAACTAAACTAAACCAAACTAATATGTAGACTTCGCAACCCGTGCCTATCGTATATACGGTATGAGAAGGTTTATGAGCTGTTTGAACTGGCTAAACCTGATTCTTCGTTTTGTTTCACATTTAATGTTTTTAGATCAAGCGTGGTAAGTGTAGGTCAAATTCTCCAGTAATTCGTTTTAAAGGTTTAAAGGCTATCAATACTAGGAGTGATCTATTGTAAGGTAAGCTAGGGCTAAGTGTATGAGAACTTCCTACGAATACATAAAACAATGGGGTGTATCAGGCCAAGCTTTTTGTAGATGTCGCTAGCGGCACTCGTACCTTGTTTACACCTTTGACGCATCATTTTTTAAATGTTTTTGTAGTTTTTTTTATTTTTATAACAGAAAAATGTATTTAAAATTAACGTTACCTACCTTAAAATACGAATTAAGAAAGCGAACACCGTCTTTAAAAAGAAAAAAGGCTAAATTAATAGAACGGCAATTTTGAGATCACCATATCTTTGATTTCGCTTGGGAATCTCGATTTGTACACTTAAAAGCTGCTCACTTCGACATAATATCAAGAAAATAATAAATTTCGTAATAAAAATACAAGTTTTCTATGCAACTGACAGTTATATAAGGTCTATCATGCGCCATCTATCGTGATAAAAAGTTAGTGCTACACCCCATTGTAGCTTAAGTTTGTACATATAATGTAAGTCGGACGAAATTTTTTGACCAAAGACCAAATCATACCAAACCTTATTTGAAATCGACTACTAATGAACACGCTGTGTTTATAAAAACAAAAGAAAACCACGGTGGTAGTTGCTATCTCTTTCTTGTCAAATAGACTGCGCGAGCTAGAGGGAGAGGAATATAGTTGTCGCGACGGCTTTATTAAAACAAACAGACTATAGACGATTCACACCTAAATAGTTTGTCAATGTGTTGTTGTGCTCATCTTTCATTGCGTGGTCTGTAGTTAAAACATGCGTTATATACTTTCACCTTTCTTTAAGGTCAATGACATTTTATTTAATGCGAAAGGGAAGCTAACAGAAAACCAGGCGTAATAGGAAATTTATTTAGTTCAATTTGGTTTTATTGGCTAATTCATTGGCGCGGGATTGGTGGTAGGGCTTTACCCCGGCAGTAACAACGGCACCCTAGGCTCCTGGACTAAATTGCACGTCAATCTGGGAGGGACATAGTTTTTAAAGTCGATGTTCTTAAAAGAAGAGTGAATTCGAATTATATTATTATTCTTGATATCTTTGAATCTACTATAATACACACATCAACACTGTCTAGGGATATTTTGGATATACTAAATTTACTCAAAATCTATAAAAAATAACATACAACATGTATGTATTTTTATAAATCCCATTTATCAGATTACCGTCCCGCCGTGGTATAAATGTACTTCCCGAGGATGTTGCAGACAGCTCTCACGACCAGGAACTCGCCAAACACGTACTCTACGTGTATCGGGATGGAAACCGAACCGGAACTCATCGGTAAACAGCACTACAGACCACTGGTTATCTTCCCACAGCAAATGTTCACGAGCCCACTCTAGTCGTCGTCCACGATTTCCTCGGCGTAGTGTTAGAGTACGAAGCGGTCTGCGAGCATGAAGGTAAGCTTCATGCAGCCTTCTCCTCACAGTTTGGTCACTCACAAGCAACTGGTGCTCTGTCTGGAGCCTCTGAACCAACTGCATGGCCGTAACATTTGGCTGTCTTCTCGCGGCAACTTGCAAAAATCGGTCTTGTCGTTGAGTGGTTATGCGTTTCCCGCCTGGGTGTCTTTCAGCCACTTCACCAGTAGCACGATAACGTAACCATAACTGGCGCCGCTGCATGATGCACACAATAACATTAATTCGAAATTGACCAATAACTTGTTATAAAACTTAAATTTACCACAAAAAATATCCAATAACAACTGATGTAAATGAAGCCTTCGGACTTTGCTACCATTATGCCGCGTTAATCTTTTGTTTTTAATTTCTTTTTTCATATTAAAACTTATAATCGTTCAAAAAGGTTTACAAAATAAGCTTTCTTTAAAATAATTTAAAACTGGCCAGTATTTTTGAGTTTAAGAACTTTATACAAAATATCCCTAGACAGTGTTGATGTGTGTATATTGGAGGAATATTGGAGGCGACAGCCCGCCGGTAGCTTGTTTTACCTCAGCCGCTAACTTATGGCCGGGGAAGGATACTATAATATGTGTGGCACCTGTGGGGCAGTCTATTGCCAAATGTCGTTAGTAACTGCTGGTTTTTTAATTACATATAAGTCGTGTATTAGTATTTAATTATTATTTTTTTTTAGGTTTCGAAGTTTGCGACTGTGTTCGGATTCGCGCGGAACTTCCGTCTCTACCTACAGGTTTGTCTGTGTGGACGGAGGAGGCGCGCAGTGCCGTGAGTTGTAAGCTGTCGGAATCTTACTATAGGGCTGGCATAGACATTACTATGTCCAAAGCCCTGATAAAAAAAAATGCAAAAAAGAAAAAGAATTGCTGGTTACGCCTCGGCCCCAGGATCTCACGGTGCAGACGTCAGTCCTCTGGTAGCCGTGCGTAGAGAGTTGCGATTCCCCGAAGATAGTCGAAGCGGTTGCGGTCGGCTCGAACGAACATGTATTTCGACAACCTGGCCACCTTCATCTTCAGGTCGTCGTGAGACGGTGAAAAGGACTGTGTTCTAGGAGCTGTCATGATAATCAATCAACAAACGTTATAACTGGACTCCGCTAGTGTGACGGACGCAGCCTACGGGTTATAAGTCTTCACTTTTACATTGAACGCCGTTTTATTAGCCAACATTTACATGTAAATGGACTGCCTATTACAGTTTTTTTCTTTTTAAATAGTACTCTAGATCCTCAAATTTGCAATACGCGTCTTGTAAAAAACAATGTTTGTACTGACTGAACTGAACGTAAAAAAATAAAGAAGAAAAATGTTTTATACGTCGCATAATGTTATATAGTGATCAAAGAGATCAAATATAATCAAGGCTCACCACTGCACGCGGTCTTTTGTAACCATATCTGCGATCAACTGGCGTAGGGCCGTCCCACTCTGCGTGGTCTCCGCTCTAGAACCCGTTTCCCCCATTGGTCATCAGTTCAAATTTATTTCATTTCCATTATTTTATTTATCATGGGCCCGTGGGGAGCAGAACTGAAAGCGTTCTGTATAGAAATTGTTCCAAGGCTTATTGACGTCTCTGGTGACATTAGGGCTGGTTTTTCTCTCAAAAATGAAGTATCTTAATTTAGAGGGGAAACTCTGCCAGTGTATTCGGCACTATGCTACAGGACAGCGATTTGGAGGAGATAATTTTTTGTAAGTTTTTTTTTTTTGGTTTAATTTAGTTTTTATTGAAATATAGTTTATTTAATTAAAATTTTGTTTGTAATAATTCCCTCAAATAAATAAAAAAAATGATTTTATTACAATATCAAATAATACAATTTTAACACAAACAAAATGGGTAAAATAGGACGCTAGGAGTGCGGTGCTGAGTTGACAAGCCACACGATGTCCTAGGGCGGTGCGATATCTGCAACGGTCGGGGAAGTTCTGACGACTCTCGCGGTCTCACGGACAAACTTTGCTATCTACCCTCATACCAAACTTATGTTCGTGACGTTTAACAGTCGTGTAACACTTGCGTTATTAGTTTAACTGAATAATACAAAGTTACGCTGGATTTACATTTATTTGACGTTTTTAAGGGTCAGACCGGATCGGTTTCATACATTTTAACAAGAAATAATAAATTTTGTTGGTTTCTATTTGTGTACTCTTCTCCAGATGGATGATGAATGAGGTGATAGTTGATATGATGATAGCTGTTTGTTATAGAGGTGATTAGGCAAAGTATAACAGACTAAATACTCTACTCTCATTCTTGTTCTATGTTTGAAAAATATTTTGAACGCAAAGTATTTACAGAGTACTTACTCTAAATGAACACCGACAACGCACCATCTACCTTCTGAATTTTAATGTTCACGCCTCGTTAAACCTGCCTAGGAAAATACCTTGGTGTTACCTACAATAAAAAACCTTCTAACATTGACCAACATGGACTGGGCATTTAGCATTTTATTCTTCCTCTTTTTATGTACAAATGCATACGTTTATTTTCTCGTGATAGCTATTCTAAAATATAATAAACTAGCATAATATATATAATAAACAGTCATTGAATGTTTGTATTTGGCGCGGTGGTGGCTCGGTTGTATGAACGCGTTCCTTGAATCCTACAAAGGTCGGTTCAAACCCACCCGGCATGTACCAATGAGAAATGCACTTTTCTTACGTACATTTGTCATAGATTAACAACACCACCGTTCCCGTGCCTCGGAGAGCACGTTAAGCCGTCGGTCCCGGTTTCACTAATACCAAATTGTGGAATCGTTAATAAATTGTAATAAAAAAAATTACAAAAATCGTGGCAAGTGTAGGCCAATTTCTCCAGATATAAGTTCTGGAAGGCTCATCTCCAGCAGTGGAGGTCTAGGACGCTGTGTTCTAGGGGCTGTAATGATGATGATGATGATGATGAATGAATGTTTGTAAACCTTAGTTAGCTCGTAGAAATCCACAATGTCATATGCTTATACGTAAGGCTAATCGCCGATTGGATCTTTTCAATAAACTCTACATAGAAGGCCTATGTGATGCCTGGGCAGCTCCACTCTTTCAGGATTAGCGTCTCGGTTATGCTGGGAGAGGTCGATTAACGGTTAAGTGGTAAATGGTTTGACTTGGCTTTATTTCTGTATTCGAAGACAGTCAAGCGCAGATAGGGCTCGCGCAAGAGTCTTAAGAGCAACGACTGAGTAACTATATATATAATAAGAACGCTAGGGAGTTTTATGCTTTCGCTCGGATGCCCTACAAATCAGCACCAGACCACAAAAACACAGAAGTAAAGTATCATCACGACCGTATCCCTTTCTGGGTGGTCAAAACCACGCTTATAAATAAGCGGATTCACATTTATCCAACTTTACTATAGGCTAATTATGACAAGTGGCAAGCTCGTCGATGTCGTCAGCGTACCAAACTCGAGAAATATCACAAATATTATTGAAATGTATTTATTACATTAATAAACATTTTTGTGTCCCGACCAGGAATCGAACCCGGTAACTCCGAGTCTAAATCTACGGATTTTTGTACAATAAATAATTTAATATTATTGCCAAAAGTTGCCTATAAAATAGTTTTGGCTGATTATACTCTGCTCACAAAAAAAAAAAATTGCTAACCGTTTAAATTATGAAATACCTACTACCCTTCCTTATATAAGTCAATGCGTCCCAAAGCAATACTTGATCAATTTATTCGGTATATATTTAGGTAACGAACTTCACCTTTCGATATGAATATTTTATTCCGCTACTTCGTCTGTACAAGTACGATCGTAGTCATAATAATATCTACCTATACAGTCAAAGAAAAAGGATCCTGTATACAATTTATACCGATTTTCCTCTATTTTACTAAAACAAATATATGAGAGAAGACGAATTTCTAAGCATTCCATGGATTCACCGCGCGGGTGTCGGGTCCATCGTGTGTGGATATGAGATGGGAAGAATGGTGTCTCTATCTTTGAAAATATTAATAATGTGCGAGCGAAAAGGATACAACTGACCGCCTCCGTGGTCTAGTGGTAACAAACGTTGCCGTGAACTCGGGAGGTCGTGGGTTCGATTCCCACCGGGGGCAAGTTGTACATTGTATAATATGTCTCGGTCTGGGTGTTTATATGTATAATATGTATATATTTACAAAAAAAAAGTATAATATGTAGTTTATCAACCATCTAGTTTCCGTAACACAAGCCTCGTAGTTTACCACGGAAACTAGATGGCGCTGTGTGACCTGTCTGGAAATATTTATTTATTTAACTATTCATAGACATGGTTCTTGTAAAGCACTTTTAATTGAGTGCTGTAAGGAACCATTGGCAACACATCTTTTAAAAAACTGGTGTATTTATATACATGTCTTAAATGGCTCCTGAGTGTATTATTAGTATTTAGTATATTGATATTAAACAAATCAAATCAAATCATTTATTTCCTTAGGTTAGTACACAACACTTGGATATTGTCAATACATATATTTTTATACAATACAAGCTTGGCTGGACCGAATCTAACATCAATACAATTTATAATAAATAAAATATTGTTGCCATAAGCGAGAATTTTGTACTTATTTATAACTAGATACTTAAAATTAATTCGTGGCTGTAAAAAGGCCGTGTCAGCTTATAATCTAATAACATTTATGTCCATAAATATAGATGATATATATGAAGATATATAAAGTAAGTAGATATTAATCCTATTAAATTACCTTTTATAATTATAGTATTATTATTATTTCTATGATTGCACCTATAATTGGTTAAATTTATTCGCCTTTGTACTTTGTGCAATAAAGTTATTTTAATAAACAAAAAAAAATATGGTTAAAAAAACTTTTACAAATTCACTGCAAGCGATAATGGTCATTAAAAAATAAAAGTGTTACATTTACATTTAAATTTCATACGTGTCCTAATATTATTAAGCCCGTGTTTCTCGGTCAGGTAAATTGATTTTAACGGGTCAGATCCTCCCGCCTAACTTAGGCACGCCACACACGTCCGCCCGTCCTATATATACGTTTGGGGCGATACCGCATTAATTTGCAGAACAAATGGCACACGTTTGTCTTCATGTACGAAGTTTTAGGATTCTCAATTTCTAATCCTCGATTTCTTGAAACCTTCAGAGCTTTATTTAAAAACTTTATTGCACAAAGTACAAAGGTGGGCTTAATGCCCGTAGACTTTTCTTTATAACTTATAATTTTATTTATTTATTTATTCTCTATTGGTGCAAATAGAGAAATAAAATATTAAAATGAAACATAAATAATATTAAAAATTAACATACATAGACAACTATAATATATACACATACATACTAAACTACATAAATATAATACAATAAAATTATATAATAATACATAAATACCTTGATGTTAATAATAACTACCTACAATAGATTAAAATCAGTAAACAGTTAAGCTAGTAACTTATAAAAATGACTACACTCTTTTCTTGAATCTCTGCTGGGTGCTTGTGTGACTTCAACAAGACGCCACTTAAACAAATTGAACCAATAAATATGCTGATTTTATTGCCTATTTGATTAAATGTAATTGAAAGTATTATTATTTATTATTATTACTACTATTGTCACTCATTTAATACAATATTAAATATTATTTACAAAATATAAAATAACAATAAAAATTCTATTTTAATAAAATTAAACAACTATAAATTAATAATGTCCTCAAGAGACGTCCCATTAGAGATAGTCCCAAGAAGTCTGGCATCATTTCTCCTCTGTATAGCGAGGCTAATATCCAGATTTCTCTGTCAGTCGATTGGATAAGTCCTTGGGCAGACGCTTGGCTGAGGGTCCCAATGGTCCCATCGTCTCGACCCCAAACGGCGGAAACTCGTAACTTGTAGCGAGGTTGAAGTATTTGCGTAGCTTAACGTTCTTAGCAGAAACCGCCACACTGGACTAGGTTGACTGGGTGTGAGATGGGGCTAATGTGTCTACATATATCGTGTCACTCACCAGAGTTTTCACGGCCCGACGGTCATGCCATTGGGACTCTTATCGCTCTGCGCAATCCCTGCGGGTATTACAGCAGTGACACGAGCCCTACGGATGATGTTGTTAAGAGCCGCGTTACAAGAAATGCGGCCGTCACTTCTATAATTATAAATTAAATTATAATATAATATTTAATCATTTAAATAATAATATTATAAGGTCAAATTGTAATAAATGAATTTGATTTTGACTTTGATTCCCATTCGCTTACTATCATGTGGGAGCGGTATAACATGTCGTGATCACTATAAAAAAGCATGAAATTACAGTCGTAATGATACTTTTTTCCTTTTTTGTGTAAAAGAGTTAATGGGTATTTTATTTGTGTTGGCCAAACAAGGGATTTCTGCAACCCGTCGGCGTTGAGCCAGACAAGGCCGACGCGTTTGTCCTAATTAGACCAAATGAGGGTGCTTGGTTTAAAAATATAACATAGAATTATACGCGTATATTTGACCGGACAATATTATCCCGAAAAAGCTTTTTTTTATATACTAGCACGACATGTGACCTTTAACCCACCTGATGGTAAGTGGCGCGCGAGGTTCATGAATGTTAGCAAATAAAATCAGACACTTATGACTGACATTAGTCCCTAACACTATGCCGGTTTGACTGGACATGACGGCGATTCGAGCCTGATCCCGAAACGTGTGAGTACACTTTACTGGGTTTATCGGCACGGACGGTGGATACTCTCCGGCCCCGGCAGACTGGGCAAATTACCACCATCAGTCCGCCTACCACCTATTAAAAAGCTCTGGCAATCTGGAAATCACGGACAAAATTGAAGACGATAAACCCCGTGGCCGGAGCCCGATACGTTTGGTCTGACCAGATCCGCACCAAACTTAACACAGTTCACTAATCCCTGACGCTACCCTGTACGCTACACTGTAAGCTGACCCGGATGGCGCAGCATCGTTCGGGACTAAGTGATCCATGAAGAGAGTTACGAACTTCAGTCACTGTAGCCGTATAGGTCCTAAATCAATCAAAATGTACATATACAATGTAAGTTCGGATAAATTCAAAAGTTATGAGGAAAGTGCTTATAACTCCCAAAACAGTGGTAATTTTATAAAATAGTAACACTTTTTCTTTTTAACTGCATATGCAGTGGATTTAGACTCGGTCGGGACGCAATTCATTTATTCATTATAGCCCCAATAACACAAAGTCCTGGACCTCCACTGTTGGAGATGGGCTTTACAGAAATTTCTGGAGAATTTGGCCTACACTCGCCACGCTGGCCAGACGAGTTTTAACGATTACACAAGGGATTACAGTCGTAATAATACTTTACTTTTTTACAATTAAAAAAGAAAGTAAAAATCGTTATATTTAAAATAAAAGTCCATTGAAGTAATTCAAAAACAATAAATTTAAGATATTCCCAAAGTTTACACATTAAAATGAATTTAGCTTTAGGCTGCGTTCGAGATCTACCAAGTTTAATATTGTTTGACCCCATTTGACTTATTGGTCAGGAAAAATGATCTTGCAATTAAATAGATGCAGCATCAGCAATCAAAAAGTGTTTCCACAAATATACACCGTTGATTCGAGGATCCACGACAGTGCAGCATGTCAGAGTGTGCGATAGATAAAAAAAAATTTTAGCTTAAATTTAAATTCAAAATCGTTTCCGTTAAATGTGGTACATACAGTAATATGGTTAGTTTATATATTAAATATATTTATTGCACAACAACTTAAATTAGTGTACATTGGCGAGTTTAAGTTGGCTCTGCACATAGCAATTGTTGTGACAAGCAAAAATTGTTTCAAAATCAAAATATTCACGTAAGCCTATTACAGGCATTTGTGAAACGTCATAATTTAAATTATTATGAATGATTCTACTTGTGTTAGTGGAAGACTAAACAGCGAAGTGGTCCAAAGAGTACGCTGTTAGCAGAAGACTGGCAGCTTAGCAAATTTCAGTGACCTGTTAATGTTTAATCTGGCTAAGAAAGCAATCTGCAAGGAACACTCAGCTATAGCAGATTTACAAATGAAACAAATACATAATTACACAACAACAATATATAAATATCTTTCAAATTCACCTATGAGTACGTATTATTTACAATTTTAATTTTATTATATTATATAATTTAATAAATGGTCTTTATGTATATTAGACCCTCGCCAATATGGGAACACTAAGGCTTTTTTCTTAGTGTCGATCTAGGACTCTGTGTTCTAGGGGCTGTAATGATAATATTTTTAGGTGCATAGTTTTAATTTAAATGCGGTATCCTCGCGGTAAGATCTTTGGTTGGAGCATGTCCAACCTCGGCCATTGTCTTTGATGAAAATTTTAGAAAGTGGACTCATCTATGCTACGGATTTACTTGAAGGCGAGCCAAAATATATGTATATCTAAATATAGACGTATACAGGTTGTCTTTTTCAAGTACCCAATTGTGGCTAAATCCGACTACCTGAAATTTATTTATTTATTTAAGACTTCATTTATTGCCTGTAGACATTTTCTGACAGTCAAGCCTTGGGGACAAATTTGAACAAATATAGGTGCAATGAAAGTGACAGTAATATACAGTTATAGAATAATTCAACAAATATTCTATACCTTTATATATGTTTATAATATCAATATACTAAATACTGATAAAAAGTAAAGTATCATCACGACCGTTTCCCTTTCGGGGTGGTCAGAAACCACGCTTATGAATAAGCGGATTCAAATTTAGCCAACTTTACTGTAGGCCAATCATGACAAGTGGCAAGCTCGTCGATGTCTCCAGCGTACCAAATTCGAGAAATATCACAAATAATTTAAATATTAATTAAATGTATTTATTTACATTTTTAAATAATTTTGTCTCCCGTCCAGAAATCGAACCCGGTACCTCCGAGTCTATCCACGAACTTAACCGCTAGACCACGGAGGCAGTTGCAATAAAGAATTTATTATTATTATCGATGAACTAATCTAAATTCTACCTTTAATGGCTTATAACTTAATGTGGATTGAGAAGACCGTAAAGGTGTATCGTGGAAAGAAGAGAGATAGGCAAAATTGTCCTGTATTTCGGTGTCGCAGTCTCGTTTAACACAGAGAAAAAGAGATTTATTGTTTATTTAGTTGATAAGTAGGTTATTTTAGTTAATAATTTTAAAATCATAATTTCTAACAATACTTATACACTCTCTTCTCACTCTCCCAAAGGTTAGCTGTTAGAAAATGCCTGGACATTAAGCTCGCTTATGTACATTTGAATATTGTGCAATATTTTATTATAATTATTATATTTGAAAAGGGTGGGACTACTCGTCACCAAGTCACTGCGACTAGTAATGATCTATTGTGACCTCCCTAGACTGTAGTTCGTTCGCTAGCCCTAAGGCTTTAAGAAACCTTAGTATGGGCTTAGGAGCGAAGCGTCGCTCCTCCTCGGAGCTTAATCTGTGAGCACCCAAAATAGTGCTTCGTTTGTGATGCAGGGCATAACAGTCGCAGAGAAGATGAACAGGTGTATCAGTCAACTCGCGACATAATCTGCACTTGTCTGTTTCTACCAAGCCCATGATAAACATGTGCTGGTTCAGTTTGCAGTGACCAGTTAGGGCTCTAGTGAGAGTTCTTAATTTAGTTTAGCATAGCTGAAGGGCTTTGTTTGTGTATCTATCGTACATGAGTAGCCTACGATTAGCTCCTTCGAGTGCCTCTGCCCTGGAGTTGCTCGCCAGGCAAATACGCATTATGCGTGTTTCCATTTTTTTAGAAATCTCTTACAATATTTACGTAAGAAAAGTGTATTTCTCAATGGACAATCAAGGATTTTAAGGAAATCGTTCCTACAACCTTACCACCGCGCCAGTACCATATATTAAACTATAATTATTTTTATTTATTTAGGAAACATACAGATCTTAAATCATAATTACAACAATACTAAAAGTTACACAATCCAGCAAAGTTTCCACTTAAATATTAAACATAGCTTTTGCAAAAAAATAATTATTAATAGGGATAAGCTTAAAAACAATACCTATATAACAAATACAACTAAATAATATACATATATATAGTATAATAATGGGAAAAAAAAATGGTATTTAAAAAATAAATAAATTAACTTAAAAGTTCTCCAAGCATTCCAATTATGACAAAATATTTTGCATTTATCGGTTAAATTTATTATTCCATAATCGATCATCGGTATACACAATAGCCGTAACGTTTCCAGCTCCATCGAACATTAACTCGAGAAATACTTGACCGACTTTACCCAACCACCGACGACTATTATGCCAAAGCCCTGAATTCAGAAAATTATTCTTACGTATATATTATTTCTGTTTTGTAGTTTATTTTATATCTACTTTTATGTATTTATATTTATTTATGTATTTAACTACCCGTGCCTCGGAGAGCACGTTAAGCCGTCGGTCCCGGTTCCACTAATGCCAACTTGTGGAATCGTTAATAAATTGTCATAAAAAAATTGACATCATAACCTCGCCAAGCCGTCTGGCCAGCGTGGCGAGTGTAGGCCAAATTCTCCAGTTCTGGAAGGCCCATCTCCAGCAGTGGAGGTCTAGGACGCTGTGTTCTAGGGGCTGTAATGAATGTAATGAATTTAACTGCCTCCATAGTCTAACGGCTTTACATGGATTTAGACTCGGAGGTACCGGGTTCGATTCCTGGTCAGGACACAAAAATATGTATTAATGTAAATAAATACATTTAAGTAATATTTTATTTACATATTTGTGATATTTCTCGAGTTTGGTACGCTGGAGATATCGACGAGCTTGCCACTTGTCATGATTGGCCTATAGTAAAGTTGTGAATCCGCTTCTTTATAAGCGTGGTTTCTGACCACCCCGAAAGGGAAACGGTCGTGATGATACTGAATGAATTTAGTTTGTATGTAGTCAGATGTATTTCTTTTAATAAAACTGCTTTATAAACGTAGCTGATGATCACTATTGCGTAACGCATTACGGTCGTAATTTATTTATTTATTGACAATCCAACAGCGTTTCAACTTTAATAAATTAAGTACTTACAAATTAACAATTTTAGGCCCCTAACAGGATTCCACATATAATATTAAAAACTGTGATAAGTGATACAAAATAAAAGAAGTAAAAATTCAAAAGTTAAAATTACATATTTAAGAATTTAAGATGTAAAATTTATTGTATAAAATTTTTAAAAAATTAAACTAAATCCTAAAATTTCATATGCATGTTTGTGTAAGTATGAGAGTGGGTGCATGTGTTTAATGTGTGTAATGACACTAAAGTAAACCATTTATGTAAGCATGAATAAATAAATTTACATATTCATTGGCGTTCATCGAATCCATACCGATCAATCATTTTAATTAAACATCCTTTTATACGAGGTATGACGATCCTAAATTTATTGAAAAATGGCACAATAGATTAATTTTTGTTTATTTATACATAGTCATTATTCATCATCACAGCCTGTAGAACACAGTTGCGTAACAATCAGGGACTTGAGAGATTTAAAGATAGTAGCTCTATTACACGACACTGCTCACTTACGGCTAAATAGATAGAAGTAAAGTATCATCACGACCGTTTCCCTTTCGGGGTGGTCAGAAACCACGCTTATAAATAAGGGGGTTCACATTTAGCCAACTTTACTATGGGCCAATCATGACAAGTGGCAAGCTCGTCGATGTCTCCAGCGTACCAAACTCAAGAAATATCACAAATAAATTAAATATTAATTAAATGTATTTATTTACATTAATAAATATTTTTGTGTCCCGACCAGGAATCGAACCCGGTACCTCCGAGTCTAAGTCCACGGACTTAACCGCTAGACCACGGAGGAGGAGGATAAACTATAAATACGCGGCGAACGAGTGCCTTCAATTGTGGCCACGACTCAGACTTAGCTGTAAAGGCACACAGGCTCAACAGTGATGTGAGACGGTTATAGGATTTCAGTCTGTAAGCACTTTAGGGTCTCTTTAGGAGGCTCCATAATGAGTCGAGACCACATCACTGACGATTTTTGAATACTGTCTGTAAACAAAATATTAGAAAATAGAAAACAATATGTGGTAAGTGAGCTTGCCGAAGTCGTATCACCCGATAGTTGACTCGCGTACCGCATCAGTTCACACGCTATGCAGTAGTGTCCACGCAGACGGCTTGCTTGAATCGTGCTGACTGTGCAGTACGTATATTTATTTATCTATTTTTTAAAAGATCACAGCTTATTATATTAAACATATAAACAAGTGGAACACAAGCCAAAGAGATTTTAAATTATTTAGACAATACAATTAAAACAGAAATAAGAGTAAAATATAGTAATTAAATTTAAATTAATAGTGCAATTGAAATGTTACTAGCAACAGTAAATGAAAAATAATAATAATAATAAATAAGTGAAAACCAATAGTTTAATGATTATTTACCAAAAATAAAATGAAATTCCAATCCTTATCTTCCTCCTCATTTGTAGTTGTTGCCACAAAAAAGTTGTGGAATATAAGACAATCGTCTACTAGATTAGCATTCAAAATAATGGTTTATTCTTTTTTCTTATCTCAACGGTTATGTTTATTATTAACACATTGTACATTGTATAGTGTTGTTTACGAATTACTATTTAGTACATTAAATATTTATATGTAGTTTGTTAAGTGGTCCCAATGGTTGGCTATGATAATGTCTCGCGACATTAGAGCCTGCCTTTGTCTCTGTACATTGAATTGTTATATAAAAAAAACAATAAATCTGTACCCCACTATTGGGGTACCATATCATGATATGACATCCACCAGCCGTTTCCAGTAGTTGCGATCCTCAGCGCAGTGGGTGTGACGTTTAGGTGGTCAGTCATCTGACTGAACCATCGTTCCAATCCAGGCTGATCACAATTGTGTCTGCAGTTGTAGAGAGGTGTACAGCTAGCTATTTGAAGCTACGTTTTTACTACACTGCCGAGCAATATTGTTGTTCTTAGCAAATGTTTACTGTGCCGGCGTTCTCTTAAAACAGAAATCATCTGTTTTCACTACAGAGAGAAATCGAATGCTCGTTCTAAACAAAAGAGATCGGACACCAACCAGAGCAACTGCTCGTTTTCAGGTAACGTTGTTTGCACTAAATAACTGAGCTAGCGAGCATTCGTACGCCGAATCCAACCGATCATCACAGTACGAATATAATCGTTCGCTCAACTGTTTTCATTTTGCGTTTCGCTCTCTCAGAATTGTCCAGAATTCTAATTGAAAACGCACCTTGAAACGGTAGCAGTGTTTTAGCGGAGTCGTGCGAATGAGCTACAGCCTACAACCAAAACCTACTTAGGTATACAGAATCCAGAATTAATAAACTTGTCTCATCTCGTTGGTGAGCAAATAAATATCTGAAACTAATTTAACTTGGACAGTTGTACCTATCAGTGTATGCAGAGCCCAAAACTTTCGCCTTTTCGAGATGACATGACTTAGGTGTTTTACCATTGAGCAAATAGTAACTTTAACCACGATATAAGTTGTTATTTGTCATCGACATATAATAACTATTTGTTTAAACTAGCTGCGACCATATAATAAAGGCAGCAAAAATAAAACCTCTTATTGAACCCTTTGAAGACGATTTTTTTCAACTTATGCGTTCTTGCAGTAATGCCGTACGAATCAGAGACGTGGATCCTGACAGTTGTTCTGGTCCACAAGGTTAAGATCTCTATGAAGATAGTATCAGAGAACAAAAGATACCGACAAAGTCTCCTATTATTATTAATATGAAGTGGCAATGGACTAGACACGTCTCTCGCAGAACCGATGATCGTTAGAAAAGATCACGTTCGGAAGACGCAGAGTGGGACGATCTCTTGCCAGATGGACGAATGACCTGAAAAAGCTCGCTTCTAGGGGTTGAATAAGGATGGCAGAAGATCATGTCAAATAGTGAGGCTTGACCTATGTCAAGTAGAAGAGTGTCTCCCAGGCTGATCATGATAATGATGAAACTTACAGTTGACTAAAGGGTAACATGTCATCTTCAAATGTTGACTTCATGTCCATCCAACGATGAGAAAAACATATCTGCCAATTTTTAACATCCCGTAGTAGGTTTGAAGGCAACACAAACTGATATACAATTGACATGGCGCGGTGATGGCTCGGTTATAAGAACGCATCTAATCCAAAAAGGTTCGCGGAACCCCAGCATGTACCAATGAGAAATACTTTTCTTACGTACATTTGTCATACTCATAGATTTACATTACCACCGTTCCCGTGCCTCGGCGAGCACGTAAAATAGCTTGTAGGTCCCGGTTTCACTAATACCAACTGGTGGAATCGTTAAAATTTACATCAGAACCTCGCCAATCCGTCTTGTCAGCGTGGCGAGTGTAGGCCAAATTCTCTTGTATTTTCTGGAAAGCCCATCTCTAACAGTGGAGCCCTAGGACTCTGTGTTATAGGAGCTGTGATTATTATAATCGATATCAGATCCTTGCGAACCCATCTGGTCAGTGTGGAGAGTGTAGGCCAAACTTTCCAGTAATAAAGTCAAAGTCAAAGTCAAATCATTTATTACAATTTGGCTATCTCGGGCTCTTTTGTATTGTCACATTACATTGTTATAATTATTTAAATAAATTATATTAAATTAAATTTATTACAATACAATTGAATTGACCTAAATATAAACATACACAAACAGTAAAAGGTGTCCAAAATATATTAATAATATACATTTGCACATCTACCAGGCATTTTTGTCACTAATAAAATCATTTATCTTATAATAGGCCTTGCCTATAAGTCGACGTTTAACATGAATTTTTAGTTTATCTAAACACAAGCTAGTCAGTTCCTTTGGGAGTGTGTCATAAAAACGAACACCAAATCCCAAAAAAGACTTATTAGTTTTACTGAGGCGTAGGTGAGGCAAAGCTAATTTGTGATTATTGCGTGTGTTGCGACAATGCAAGTCACAATTCTTATTAAATTGTTTTATATTCTTGTGGACATACATAATATTCTCTAGAATATACTGAGATGCCACTGTAAGAATATCATACTCTTTAAACTTATCTATTAGCGAAGTGCGAGCGGTTAAATTATAAATACATCGAATAGCCCGCTTTTGTAAAATAAAGATAGTTTCAATGTCAGCAGCATTTCCCCACAGTAAAATTCCATAAGACATAATACTATGGAAATAGCTAAAATAAACTAATCTACTGATGTATGGAAGCGAAACGTGGATATGTCAGAATACGCATGAGAGTAGGGTTAATGCAGTAGAAATGCGGTCGTTGCGGCGGATATGTGGCGTCACTTTGGCGGACCGCATACGTAACGTCGAAATACGGAAAAGGGTTGGTATGAAGGAAAGCATAGGGACAAAAATAAGGAAAAGCATGCTACGATGGTTCGGGCATGTTGAAAGGATGAGCGAAGAAAGATTGACGAACCAGGTATATAATGCGAAAGTTGTGGGTAAAAGAGGCCCTGGCAGACCAAGACACACGTATCACGATCAAATACAACTTTGTACAAATAACAAATAGCCTTAAGTACTGTATTAACAAAGTATATCACTATCAAATTGTTGTACTTATGCAATAAAAATATTATTATTATTTAGGTTTATATGACAAACTCTCGGTTTTTAGGCCGGATTTTAATAATGCTCGCGAGCCTTAGCTAAGGGAGCATTATTTATGGAAGTGAGTGAATACTTTTAATTATGATCTGGTTCTGTTTGTAGGAATTTCCTGACGATTCTGCATGTGTTAAGTATTGTGGCTTTCTGTAATGAGATGTATGTGTGTGGGGATAAATCTAGTAATTGAAGTGATTGTTGTAGGTTTTTAGGGATGACACCTGTAGATGACAGGACTATTGGTACTATGGTAACGTGGCGCATGTGCCACATGCGGGATATTTCGTCTTTAAGATCGGTATATTTTCTTATTTTTTCTACTATTGTACTTTGTAAGTTGTGTGTATTAGGGATAGCAATATCAATAATGTGTGTCGTTTTGTTAATTTTGTCTACTAATGTAATATCTGGTCTATTGTAATGTATTGTTTTATCTGTGAGAATGGCTCGGTCAAAGTAAAGCTTATGAGTCTTGTTTTCAAGAACGACGTCAGGTGTGTATTTGTAGTAGGGCATGAACGCTTCAGATGAAAGTTTGTATTTGTGTGCTAATTTCTGATGAATTATGTTAGCTACCTGATCGTGTCTATGTTTGTAATCAGTTTGAACTATAGCACGACAGGCGCCTGTTATATGTTGGATATTTTCTGGTGAGCTTCTGCAACGTCTACATGTGTCTATAACATTAGGCTTTTTTATGATGTATTTTAGGTAGTTTTTGGTTTCAATGACCTGGTCTTGAATAGCAATCATAAATCCTTCAGTCTCTGGAAACAGGTCACCACTTCGTAGCCATGCGTTCGACGCTTTCTTGTCGACATTTGGCAGCAGCAGATCGTGACGGTGTCTTCCATGTAAGGTTTTCTGCATCCATGACGCTATTTTTTCCATAGGTTCCGTGATATGCTTGTTGCATTGAATGGTGTGATCGTGTAGATTAAGTGGGGTCAGTCTAACGTCTGCGTTGGATATTGTGGTATGAAGTGTGGAGTGCTCTGCACGTTTATGAAAGAATTGTCGCAGTGATAATATTTGTTTATTGTGTAGGTTCACGATATCAATAATCCCTCGACCTCCTTCATCTCTAGTTAAGGTAAGACGTTGTACACAAGATCGTGGGTGATGTTTACGGTGTGTTGTCATATTAGTATTGATTAGCCGTTGTAAATTTTTAAGATCCGTCTGTGACCAATTTATGATGCCAAACGAATATGTTAAAACAGGTACTGCAAATGTGTTAATGGCTTTAATTAGATTGCGGGAGTTTAATTGGGTTTTAAGGAGAATGTTTAATCTGTGTTTAAATTTCTTAGTAAGTTCTGTTTTGGTTTGTTTAATATTAATTTGTCTTGTTTGTTGAAATCCAAGGTATTTATATGAATTGTTAGGATCGATGGATTCAATATGTACTCCTGAATGTAAAATATAATCATTATGTCGTATAACTCCTTGTTCTACAGTAAATGTCTTGCATTTATCAATTCCAAACTCCATTTGTATGTCGTTTGAAAATGTTTGCGTGATGTCTGCTAGATGATGAAGTAAGTGGGTTTTAGTACTGTATAGTTTGATGTCATCCATATACATAAGGTGTGTTAGTGGGGTAGAGCTGTTATTGTTTGTAATTAGGAATCCATTATTTGAGTCATTTAGCATGTGTGAGAGTGGGTTTAGTGCAAGACAAAACCATAGAGGACTTAGTGCGTCTCCCTGAAATATTCCTCGTCGGATGTGAATAAATGATGGCGAATCTGTTTGTTCTGCTATTGTAGCGATTTTTAATTTCGTTCGCCAGTGGGTCATAATGTTTTCTAAAAAGGTGACTATTGTGGGGTGAATTTTATAGTTATGTAATATGCAAATAAGCCAGCTATGGGGAACGGAGTCAAATGCTTTTTTATAATCTATATACATGGTGGAAATATCTTTTTTATGTGTGTATGCCTGTTTCATTAATACTGAATCTATTGTTAGTTGTTCTTTGCAGCCCTGACTTAGTTTTCTGCAACCCTTTTGTTCTTCAGCTAAAATATTATTTGATGTTACATGATTATATATGAGTTCCGATATACAAGCTGTAAATATTTTGTAAATTGTTTGAAGGCAAGTAATTGGCCTATATTTTGCTGGATTTTCGTAATCTGTATCTTTTGGTATCATGTAGGTTATTCCTTCCATTATGTATGCCGGAAGATTATCAGGTGATTGTAAGAACTTATTGATGTGGTTATGTAGCAAAGGGTAAATTGTAGTAAACTTCTTATACCAGTAGTTATGGATATGGTCAGTTCCAGGAGCTTTCCAGTTATGAGATTTTTTAATTACTTGTATAAATATATCTAGTGGAATATGTTGGAATTGCATATCAGGTATACTCTGTGTTGTTTGTAAATGTTTTTGTATCCATTCGGCAGACGAGTTGTGTTGAGATGGATTTGACCAAATATTTGACCAGAATTGATGTAATGCTTGTACTGAAGGCCGTTTTGTATTGGCGCTATCGTTGGTATTATGGGTATTATTTGACAAATTTCTATAAAACTGTTTTTCGCTATTGATGAATTTAGTATTTTGTTGTTTTCTGAGGGTGCAATTAATGTATCGGGTTATTCTGTTTTTGAATACACTGAGTTTTTGTTTTAAAGTATCTAAAATATGTATATCTGTCGAGTTTAGTTCTTCATGTCTTGAATGTATAATGTGTCTACTTTTAATATCTTCCACTAGTCTGTTTAGTTTCCTACTTCTGTTACCGCTAATATAACGTGTCAATCTTCCGATGTCTTTTCTCAGAGTATCAATTTTCTTTTCCAATCTTCTTTGCCAAGCTGGTTTTCTCTTTGTAGGTAAATTGATTTGGTTCAATTCTTTGATTTTTGCGCCATTACAAACAGCCGCAGTATAAGCTGCACTGTATATAATGGTTTGCAATGTTGGAAAATCATGGTCTAGATTAATAAATTTAGGTAGAATTAATGTGTTTATATTATTTACTATATTAGCTAATGATCTTGAAGTTTTTTGCTTAGGAATATATGGTCTTTGTGTGGGGTTACTGTTTATATACTTTTTGTAGGTCTCATCAAAGGTCTTCATTATATTTGCGATGTTTCGATCAATCGCATTTTCTTCATTACATGCTTCTGTAGTAAATGTTAATGTTTCTGTAAATGTCTCTCTATGTAAATTAGGTACCTGTGTTGATTCTGTTGTTTCCGCAATTGGTGTTATATTGTTATTATTTGCCGTCTCGTTTCTGTTTGTGTTCACTTCCGTCCTTATTTCTTGTAATCGTTCTTCTGTAATAAGTTTATTGTTAACTATTACTCTTCTTTGGTCTGCAATCCGTTGTTCTGAGAGATGTGACAAATGAGGAAACTGTTCTATGAACTTTTCATGTAGTTGTTTTCGGTACGCTGATTTATTAGTTTCTAATTCTGTTATTATGTAGTATAATTTTATGATTGCTTCGTTAATGCTATTGCTCCAGCTCATTCGTGTCTTTGAATTGATCAAAGTATTTGTCAAAGTGTTGATTGGGTAGTTGGAGATGGTGTTTGTAACTTCTTCCTTTATCTCATTGAGTGTTTCATTTGTAAGTAGTTTGTTTCTAATTATTGCTCTTCTTTGGTCTCCTATTCTTTGTTTTGTAGCTTTTATTTCTGGAAACTTAATTATAAAGTGTTCGTAGAGTGATGACAAATAGTTTTTCGTGTTGGTTTCGAGGGATGTAATGGTGAGATATGTGCGCCAAATGAACTTGTTCATTTCAACTGTCCACTTTGTTCTCGCACGTATATTGCCAGTAGTGGGCACAAGATTATTAGCGACTGCCTCTTGTGTAACATCTACTGACAGAGGTGATAATGTTGTTGAACGTGATGATGGTGATGAATTTTGATAAGGGTTAGGTGATGAGCTGCACGATGGAAAAATACTGCTGATAGATGACTCTGGTGACGATGATGAATGATGAATCTCGGCTGTAGCATTTATTTGTTCGACGAGAGCCCGCCTGCTCAACTCCTCGCCGCCGGTGGACCGCATGCTGAGACATCTAGCACCGGCTCCAGATGTGCCCCGATGATCGCCCTCGGGTAGCAGCATTAAACGTTTCTTCCTCATTAGTCGTGTCTCCATTGTTGGGTTTGGGGACTCTTTGCTTGGTAGGGGTTATATATTATGTCGGCTAAGGTGTTATTTGCCGACATTATATGTGTCGGCTAACAGCCAATCCCAATACTTCCTCCATCCATGGCTTAGCGGACTGGAGATCGAAATTCGAGCTAGTCAAAATTTGATCCCCTGTATGCTAAACTTAAGATACGTAGAATACTGGGTTTGGCTGTAAGATGTTATGTGCCGACAATATGTCTAGGTGTTCAGACTTGTTTGGTGCCCCCTACCGTATGCCCCCCCACCACGTCAAGGTGGTCCCCACGGGGGGGTTATTATTATTATTATTAAATAAATTATATATACATTTATTCGAAAAAATATTTACAACATATAAAATAAAATTAATATTAAGGATAGGGATATAAGTCCCGTCCGCGTGGAATGGTGGCAAGAACGCTGGCTGCATTTCCCCGCTGAATTGCAATACTAATTCTCTGGGCGAAGAAAGAGCCAGCCCTCTTGTCACCGGAGGAGACAACAAGACGCGGTGTTATGTCTTTTAAAAACTTTTTTGCGCTTGGACTCCATGGGCCCAGAGTTTCTACAGCAAACGGCACAAATATGTAATCTTTTAAGATACTTACATACTTGCGCCGCTTGCTGGACTCCGCATTTTCCGCCGCGGCTCCCGCTTTATGCGCTGTCCCCCTGAGATGCGACGCGGCAAGGGTGTCGACGCACGTGGCGTCCCACACTAGAGCACGTCCCCGTTCCCAGGGGACCAACGTCATACCATCGGGTCTCTTACCATCATCTCGGATAACTCCAACAGGCTCTAGAAGAGCTGGAACCTCGATGGTGGCTAGAGCCCTTTTTATAGTATCGTTAAGGGAGCCGTGGCGGGAAAATCTGCCCGCACTTTTGGAACAGGAGAGCCCATGAACTCCAAGACAGTCGACCTCCTTTCCACACGGACATCTATGTAGGATACATAATGGTGCCCCTAACCGTAGACCAACGGCGATACGGAAACTTTCGTCGTCAAGCAGTGTGCCGAGGTTCGCAGAAGGCAGTGCGTGTAACCAGTGGCCGGATTCCTTTTCTACTGAAGCCAGAAGCCGGGCGCGATGTTGATCACTGATTGGATTTTGAGCCAAATGTTTATAGGTGTTTTGTACCAATGGTGTATCCCAAAGTTTTTGAAAGTTTGATTCCTTTGGAATATCATCATTGGGACATTTTATTTTCCAGGCTCTAATTGCTAAATAAATAAAACACTAGCTGAAGGAGAATTAAAAAGCCTTCGTAATAAAAGGGCATGTATGAAGAGGTTGATGAATGTCGATGAAGCGAAAGAGGTATGTCGTGATCGTGTCAAGTGGCGCTCAATTGTCTCTGCCTACCCCGTAAGGGATCTGGCGTGAAGATATGTATGTATATGTATGTATAAACTAATCTAGCAGTATCAAGATCTGTCACACGCCTCACCTGTCTAATGGCATACGCCGCTGAGCTCAGCCTTTTGATAGTGCTGCAATATGAGCACCCCACTGGAGTTTGGAATCTATTGTTATACCTAAGAATACTGTACTTTCCATGATCTCCAATTGCTCACCATTTAATTTCTGGATAGCCCATTATGTTATTTTTACTATAATTACTATGCAATAAGGTATTGGGTACATTAATTGTGACCGCTAGCTGTACAGCTTTCTACAACGGCAGACACAATTATGATCAGCCTGGATTGGAATGATAATTCAGTCAGATGACTGACCACCTTAACATCCCACCTATCCACTGCGCCGAGGACCGCAAATGTAGTTTTTGTATCCATCAAGTATTTTAGTACTCTGTACTGCTGTGATGGTGATATTTTAAACATTTTTCACACATCTATCTATCTATATATTTGTCTCGGTCTGGGTGTTTATATGTTTAATATGTATATATATACAAAAAAATAATAATAATATAATATGTAGTTTATCAACCATCTAGTTTCCGTAACACAAGCCTCGTAGCTTACCACGGAAATTAGATGGCGCCGTGTGACCTGTCTGGAAATATTTATTTTTTTATTTAAACCTACTTGACCGATCGGGATGAAACTTTGGGAATATGTTGTGTGAACATCGGGGAAGGTTTCTGATATATTACATTGCATAATAAGTAAATCCTAATATATAAAACAAAGTCGGGTTTGTTAGAACACTTATAATTCGAGAACGGCTGGACAGATTTTCACGGTTTTTGATTTGTTGGATTTATCTTCGTCCCGAATAGCAGAATAACTATAAATAAAATTGGAAAATTGAAAAAAAGAAAAAATATTTTCTCATACAAAAAGTTTGTGAGTTTCGTACCTGTCAAACAATGTTCGTTGTCAAATATATATGGGTGCGTTTTGAAATTTATATCAAGCTTGACCACTCAATGACTGCTAGGCGGTATGAAGTGCGCCGGGTCAGCTAGTAAACAATATAAAAAAAGGGTTTAGATGCTTTTTCACACCCAATATCGTAAAAGATATATCTTATCTATCCTTGCCTCTGCCATTATTTAAGTCAAAACTAAAGAAAGCTTTACTAGGAAAATGTTTTTATACAATTGACGATTTTCTGACTGACGATGATCTCACATTTGACATACATTATAATTATTAAAATAGGACACTAATTATTATTCGTTAATACGATTAAATGCATCATTTAAACAAAAATTCTGACTTTGGCATTTAAATAAATATATCTGTATTAAGGGTAAAGTATAGCTGAACGAACAAACTACTGAATACCAATTGTAATATGTATGTACCTATACTTCATTATCATTATCATTATCAGCCTGTGTCTCTCCACTGCTGGATATAGGCCTCCCCCAAGGCTCGCCACTGCACGCGGTCTTTTGCAACCCTCATCCAACCCCCACCCCCTTAGGTCATCCGTCCATCTGGCGGGGGGGCCGTTTCACTCTGCGTCGTCCCGTACGTGGTCTCCACTCCAGAACCCGTTTGCCCCATCGGTCGTCGGTTCTGCGGCAGATGTGTCCGGCCCATTGCCACTTTAGAATTTCAACGTTTCGAATTCTATACCTATACTTAAGGATGAATAAATGATTTGATTTGATTTGACTAATTCATTATTGACAAAGCATCAAGTATAGAATGAAATATATTTCACCTAGATAGGCATCCAATTAATTATTTTCCCAAAATACTTATTTAATCAAATTAAATTAATTAGTGGCAAAAAAATCTCGGTCAATCAATTTGCGCGACGTGGCTTGATTAAATTATTACTCGAAGCAAATAATTCAAATTCATTCCCCGCAAATAGTATTGAAAGTGGGAGTTGTATGATGTTGGCTCTTTCTCTCCCTATACAGGATGGATGTTTAGACGTTCTTAGGCTGGTTGCACAATTTGATTTGACGAATACATTTTTTTTTAAAGAAATTATATAAAAGACAAAGTAACGCTTATTTTAACGTTAATCGTAACCAGTGATTTTTTGCTGATCATATAACCGGTCCCGGTTCCACTATACCAACTGGTGGTAACAAACGTTGCCGTGAACTCGGGAGGTCGTGGGTTCGATTCCCACCGAAGGCAAGTTGTACATTGTATAATTTGTCTCGGTCTGGGTGTTTATATGTATAATATGTACATATTTACAAAAAAAAGTATAATATGTAGTTTATCAACCATCTAGTTTCCGTAACACAAGCCTCGTAGCTTACCACGGAAACTAGATGGCGCTGTGTGACCTGTCTGGAAATATTTATTTATTTAACTTGTGGATTCGTTTATAAATTGTCATTAAACATTGACATTTCTCGCCAACCCGTCTGACTAGGCAGCGTGGCGAGTGTAGGCCAAATTTTCCAGATATATGTTCTGGAAGGCCCATCTCCAGCAGTGGAGGTCTAGGACAACATTAGTCTTAATGATACAAGGATCGAAAAAATTGATGATGTTGAGAAACGTATCATCACGACCGTGGTTACGGGGTGGTCAGAAACCACGCTTTTTAAATGATTCACATTCAGCCAACTGTAGGATACGTCCATCATGACAAGTCGCAACCTCGTCGATGTATCTAGCGTACCAAACTCGAGAAATATTAAATTAAATAAATTATTGTGTTCTGACGAGGAATCGAACCCGGTAGCTTCGCGTCTCAATCTAAATGCAACAAGCTACTTACTCAAAATATCTTTATTCACGTAAACCGATTACAGGCATTTATGAAACGTCAATAATTTAATTATTTTGAATGATGCTACTCCTGCTAGTGGAAGACTGTATGGCGATTTTCATAAATCCTAATCATAAATGAGTAACTCCGCCTTTAAGTCGACATCGACGGCTGCCTTCAAATTTCGTACAATATTCAAAAGAGGACGGTCTAATTCAATTCACAGCAAGTCTCATCAAAAAATTGATAACTTTTTGGCAAGCCTGGATGGTACACTAAAAAAATATTCGGCGTTTAACACAGTTACGGTTGTAGGAGATATTAACATTAATATTATGCCTAATAGTAACAGTCCACATTCTGATGAGTACTTAAACATTGGTGCCTCACATGGATTTCTACCTGCGCATTTTCTACCAACCCGTGACACTACTTGCCTAGACCATGTTATCCTGAAGACTAACAAGAAATCTATTACTCTAGTACTAGATGCATATATCACTGACCATGCCCCGGTACTTTTTTGCTTTGAATCAGCTTGTAGGACACAAAATCTTAAAACTATAGCCAACAAGATAAACTATCCATTAGTCGAGGCTGAACTAAATAATATTGATTTCTCTGAAATGTTTAACTTTACTGATGCTAACATTGCAGCAAATTTTTTAGTGACTAAAATATCTGAAACTCTTAAAAAGCATACTGAAACTGTTAAAATATCGCGTAAAAATAGAACAAT
Source organism: Tinea semifulvella (assembly GCA_910589645.1). Taxonomy (NCBI): domain Eukaryota; kingdom Metazoa; phylum Arthropoda; class Insecta; order Lepidoptera; family Tineidae; genus Tinea; species Tinea semifulvella. The sequence continues at coordinate 8,989,974 of OU342612.1, read as the reverse complement.
TAAACCTTGGATTACACCAGGGTTATTAAAGTGCATCAGACATAGAGACAGACTACATAAACAATCAAAAAAATATCCAAACAATATGATATTAAGAGTAACCTACTGTCGATATCGAAATTTCTGTAACAAACTACTTAAAAAACTAAAACAAACATTTGAACAAGAGGAACTACAAAAAGCTAAAAATAATCCTAAACAAACGTGGAAGGTAATTAAAAGTATAGCAGGACTGGGAAATGTAACTCATCCCTGCAATGAACTAATAAATACTCAGGGGTCCCAAAGATTTCGATCAATTCGGTAAACAAATTTTTTGTAAATGTAGGCCAAAAATTGGCTGCGAGTATGCTACGAAACCAGACTACTGGCCTAGGTGTTAACTTATCGAATAAAGTATTAAATAATTCTATGGGTTTGTTGGAGGTTGATGATGGAGAATTAGATAAAATAATAACAGGGATGCGCAGTGACTGTGCAGTTGGCTGGGATGGAATTCCTGCCAAGATCTTAAAGATGGCTCGTCACGCATTAATACCGCCGCTTAAGTATCTAGTCAATCTGTGTCTGACTACAGGCGTTTTTCCGGTCGCTTTTAAAAAAGCGCTTGTACATCCAATACATAAGGGTGGGGACAGAGACAGTGTTAATAATTATAGGCCAATATCAGTGCTCACAACCCTTTCCAAAATATTGGAGAAGGTGTTGAATAACAGACTTAAAGATTTTTTAGACAAGTATAACATACTGGCAGACAACCAATATGGCTTCAGAAGTGGCAGATCTACAGAAGATGCAGTTCTAAAACTCACTGATGACATTGTTGGTTGCCTAAACAAACGAAATAAAGCTATTGGGGTGTTTTTGGATTTGTCTAAGGCATTTGACACTGTCTCTGTTCCTATTCTCCTGCGTAAAATGGAAAGAATTGGAGTGAGGGGCATTGTCTTGGATATATTTTGCAGTTACTTGAAAGAACGTAGCCAGTGCGTTAAGATTGACAGCCTTACTAGTGATGACGAGGTGTTATCTTATGGTGTCCCACAGAGTAGTGTATTAGGACCTACCCTGTTTCTAATCTACATCGACGACCTATGCCGCCTAAACCTACCGAATTCCAAAATATTTACGTACGCAGACGATACGGCACTCATTGTACAGGGAAGAGATTGGAAAAGTGCACACAAGCACACTGAGGATGCTCTCCGTGATGTCATGTCATGGCTGTCCACTAACATTCTTACCCTAAATATTGAGAAGACTAAATATGTTGCATTTTCTGTTTCTGGGGCGTCACAGCCCGCATTTGATTGTTTTGATGTTAAGGCTCATACATGCTGTAAAACCAATAATGATGTGTGCGATTGCCTACCGATTACCCGTACTTCAAGTATTAAGTATTTGGGAGTCATAATTGATGAAACACTAAGCTGGCATCAACACCTGAATAGTCTAGTGTCGCGAGCTAGGAAACTCATATTTGTGTTTAAGAAGTTACGAGCATCTGCTAACATCGACACGCTCAGGACGGTTTATTATGCGCTGGCACAGTCAATCCTATCGTACTGTATTACGTCATGGGGTGGTACTTATGTAACGGCTATGCTTAGACTCGAGAGGGCGCAGAGAGCAATCTTGAAGGTGATGATGAAAAAACCATATAGATTTCCTACAACCCTGGTATATCAAGAGAGCAAAGTCCTTACTGTGAGGCAGCTATTTATTCTTCAAACCATATTAAGAACACACGCTGTCTTACCATATAATGAAATCAACAACCATGTGCGAGCCAGGGATCGAGTATGTGACACTAAATGCTGTAGGGTTGCGTTGGCCCAAAGGCATTATATCACTTTAAGTAGCCGGTTATATAATAGGTTAAATAAAAAGCTTAATATTTATCCCCAAACCTCCAGAAAGTGCAAGGTACTCGTTAGGAACTGGCTTCAGGAACTAACTTATGAGGATACTGAAAACCTGTTTAAAATCGTAAAATAATATTATAAGATATAGGTTGTTGCTAACACATGCATACTTATATACATTCATTCAAACCCACGTACACCAACACACACACACACACACACCAACACACACACACTAACCATACACACAAACAATTATTTAAGTCTTGCCTACAGCAAATATAAATAAATATTGTCTAGAGTAAAATTAAATGTTGTAAGTACTAATTCCTACAATGACATCTGAAGCACCGTCCACCGACTATTTCAGATGTCACAGCTAAACTGTTTTTGTAACTAACGATTTATTTTATGCCCTAACCTATGTAAAAACTGAATTGTAATGTATTTTTATTTTGCAATAAAGATTTTATTATTAAAAAAAAAAAAAAAAAAGTTCGATTGGGTTTCCAAACTCCTTGGAACTTTCACTAAATTAATATACTAGTACGTAGTACGTAAATTTCTTCGTTTTGCTTCAGAAACAAAAGCTGGATATTGGACTTGTTCAGTTTAATTGTGTTACAGTATTGGGATTTAATTAATTCTGCTATCCGTACCAGGTCAGCATTAGGAATTGCCAAGGGATTAATATATATATTTTTAGATATATATCATTATACATATGAAACTATTATATGAATAATACTATAGGAATAATCATCATCATGGGCCTTCCAGAATATTTCTGAAGAATTTTTCCAACAACTACAAATCGCCAAATGGCAAGTTATTGTCCCATTGTCAATTTGTTGGTATTATTGGAATCGGGACCGGAACTGCTTCCGTGGTCTAGCGATTAAGTGCGTGGATTTAGACCTGGAGGTACTGGATTCGAATCCTGGTCCTCCAATAATATTTATTTATTATTAAATAAATATTATAAATCTTGACACCGAGTTTGCCACTTGTCATTATTGTCCTATAGTGAAATTGGCTAAATGTGAATCCGCTTCTTTCTAAGCGTGGTTTCTGAGCACCGCGAAAGGGATACGGTTGTGATGATACGGGACCGGGAAGGTGGTGTTGCAAATCTATGACAAATGGTAAGAAAAGTATTTCTCTTTAGTACATACCGGGGTTTGAATCAACATTTTTAAGGTATCGTTCTTACAACCGCTTACAATATTTGTTGAAAAATATTTTTGTATTACGAACTTTTTTAAAATATAAAAATGTTCGTATATAAATGTTATTAAATAAACTAAAAAAGGAGGCCATCTTTTCAAACCAGCCTATTGTCGGTCGCAAGCCCGAGACACCATTTTCATCTCTTACCCTCTCTCTCCTCTACTCATTAAAATATCGAGAATTAAGCCCACAGTTGCCAAAGCATAAACACTTGCAAATTTGAGAGCGTATGCATGGAATGAGGGTATTCGCATTTGGGACCGCAGCATCAGCAATCACACGCCTTTGATAAAATAGTTCCAAGGTTCCTTACAATACTTCCATTCAATGCAGTCGAAGAGAGTCGAGAGAAAATTGCAAGTCATCGCCTTAAAGCTATTGTGAAGTCACTCTTCAAAACCGCTGTGTAATCCGGGATTATTTCTTATGTCGTCAGCTAAGAAACACGCGATATAAAGCCTTCGTCTTCGTCTTCGTCGACTTGGGCAAATTTATCACCATTATCACGACTGTAGGTATTTTTCGCGAGGTGGTCAACAATCATGCTTTTTTACATTTAACTTTACTATAGGTCCATAGGCGCGGTGGTGGCTCAGTTGTAAGAACGCATTCCTTATATCCTACAAAGGTCGGTTCAAACCCACCCGACATATACCAATGAGAAATGCATTTTTCATACGCACATTTGTCATAGTTTTACAACACCACCGTTCCTGTGCTTCGGAGAGCACGTTAAGCCGTCGGTCCCGGTTCCACTAATACCAACTTGTGGAATCGTTAATAAATTGTCATTAAAAATTGACATCATATCCTCGGCAAGCCGTCTGGCCAGCCGTGGCGAGTGTAGGCCGAATTCTCCAGATATATGTTCTGGAAGGCCCACCTCCAGCAGTGGAGGCCTAGGACGCTGTGTTCTAGGGGCTGTTATGATAGGTCCATTCTACTGTGGCGTGACCTAACCTTTTGTAGTTCTTTACCTTTTTTTTATAAATATACTATTTGTCAAATCTTGATTATATTGTGTCACTCTCAAATTGTGAAGTAAATAAAACGAATGTTATTTTTACAAATGAATTTATTAATTGCTAATAAATACCTAAAAAGCCGCAACGAAAGCATACAGGCATACTACTAATCGGCGGTAGGCACACTGATAGTGGTAAATTGTCAAATCTGCCGGAGCGGGGAAGTATCCACCAATGAGAATGTTGGGCATATCGTGGACGGAGTTCCGAACCAACAAATCCATCCTGGAGGAACTCCTTTTCACAGGAGTCAGGTGGAGTGCTTATAGAGTTGAGAATTGAATAATATTTTGTAATTATTACGCAATCTCCGACGTAAATAACGAAATCCACTAATAACGTTTGCGTCTAAGTAACAGAATTGGGCTGTGATCCTCATCATCCCAATCGATTTCGTGCCCCGTCGTCTATGAAAACCACCAAAGAATTCGGTCGCCAGATCGATTCCTGTTTTTTTTTTTGCAGCTAATTTCATTTCTTACGTTCAATTCCGAAGTATTTTTACCAACACCTATTCATTTCCCGTTCATATTACATTACCTTTCAGCCTGGTTACTTGCACAATCCTTTAAGATGTATTCTACATCTTCGACTTTACCACAAACTTCACAGTTAGGTTAGTCTTTTTCATGAGGAAACCGAATTTGTTTAAGGGAATGTGCCCAGAGCGACATCGAAATTCATTAACAGAATCAAAGGAGAAATATACATACAGACAAACTATAACTCCTCCTCCTTGCGTCGTTCTCCTCACTGCTGAGTTCGTGACCCCCTCCACGGATCACTTTGTCCCGGACGATGCTGCGCCATCCGGGTCTGTTCACGGCTGCATGTAGGGCATCGTGCATCTGGGTATTCAGTGAGGTGCGGATCTGGTCAGACCGGGGCTTCGGCCACGAGGTCTTTTGCCTTCGACTTTCCCTGTGATTACAAACTATAACTATGCCGGCTAAAATTCTCCGTCAGTTTTAATACTTAGTTTTTCAATAACCACTACTCAACTGCTTTTAACATTGAATAAAAAAGGAAAATAAAACTAGCCACACATGAATCGAATAGTACGACCTTTCATAAAAGTGAAGGCGAACACACGTACCGTACCATAGAAGTGTGTTAAATATTTCAATTAAGACCGACCAATGTATAAATATATTTGAAGAAGTATCATCACGACCGTTTCCCTTTCGGGGAGGTCAGAAACCACGCTTATAAATAAGCAGATTCACATTTGGCTAACTTAACTATTGGCCAATCATGACAAGTGGCAAGCTCGTCGATGTGTCCAGCGTTCTAAACTCGAGAAATATTACAAATAAATTAAATATTCATTTAATGTATTTATTTCCATTAATAAATATTTTTGCGTCCCGACCAGGAATCGAAGCCGGTACCTCCGTGTCTATCTCCACGGATTTAACCACTAGACCATGGAGGCAGAATTTTTATTAAAAAATCACAATACTGATTCTTTCTGAGTCGGGCGAAGAAAACCTAGCCCTCGTGCCATCGGAAGAGACGACAAGATGTGGTGTTATGTAGTTTAAAAAGTTTTCTAATTGTAATCCAAAAGCAGTGTACACAACATGTGTATTGTGATTAATCACGGCATTGTCATTTCATTCAAATTTAGTGAAATATGTCAAAATAGATTTGATATTATTTGTGTCCTCTTTTTTTGATGGATGATTAAGGAGGTGATAGGGAAGGCAAAGGGACTAGCCCATACAGCCAAGTCCGACGAATTATATATATATTTTTTAATGAACTGCAACTTGTGCCCCATATTTAAAGTCCAATTTATCGTTTTTCATAATTATTCACATTGTAGTACATTTTAAACTAAACAAAACTACTTTTTACTGACAATATCCATAGACAATAAATTAAAAAAACAAAAACTTAGACTTGAATGTGAGCGAAATTTTTCCAGTACAGAACAAATACCATACATATAGAACAACAGCAATAATAAATAGATAGATAAACATATTTTATAGGACTAAATAAATTGGCGCCTGAGAGGAGCACAATTTTAAATACCTACTGATTTATATTACCAATTTAATTAACTATTCCTTTATTTATCACCTTAATAAATAGTTACATGATTCTTCGCTCAAATAATCAGTATTGCAGCGGGGAAATCCTGCCACTATTCCACGCGAACGCTACTTATATCCGTATTAACTTTCATTTATTAACATATGTGGCGTGACCTAACCTTTTGTAGTTCTTTACCTTTTTTTATAAATAATCTATTTGTCAAATCTTGTTTATATAATATAAACAAAGTCACTCTCAATTTGTGAAGTAAATAAAACGAATGTTATTTTTACAAATCAATTTATTAATTGCTAAGGAATACCTAAGAAGCCGCAACGAATGCAAAAAGGCACATTGGTGACCCCGAAATTCCACAAGGATGATGCGAAACGCACCTACTCTGCAAGACACCAATAATATGGATAGTTTTCACGAGTTAAGTTCTCAAATACCACCATCATCACCACTACCACCACAATCAAACCCACCCACCACGTCAAGATATGGACGTCAAATCAAAGCACCTGTAAGATATACCGACGTTTCCACTGGTGGCGGAGTATGTGGCGTGAATAACCTTTTGTAGTTCTTTACCTTTTTTTTATAAATAATCCATTTGTCAAATCTTGTTTATATTATGTCACTCTCAATTTGTGAAGTAAATAAAACGAATGTTATTTTTACAAATGAATTTATTAATTGCTAAGGAATACCTAAGAAGCCGCAACGAAAGCAATAAGGCACACATATTATTATTTTTTTATTCATTTACTTATTCCACAGCTGTCTTTTACAAATAAATATTTACATTCAAATGATTACCGAACACCTAGCCTATTACGGAATAACATTATTACATTATTTTCACTAAACATATAGCATGAACGGATTATTAACAATTTAATCTATTAAAAAATAAACATAAGAATAAAAATAAAGAGACAATATTTAAAAAATCCATCTACGCATTATTATGTAAGTGTATATATATGTGAATGTGTATTGTCAGTGTAGGTGTAAATTGTAAGTGTGAATGAGTGAATTATAAAACTCGATTTATATTATATATAAGTTAACGTAACCGTCTTGGATTTACGCATGATATATGTCTATTATTGCCTATGTCCATACTATGTCAGTAATTTGTCGACTGAAAGCCGCCATTCACGGTCGCCCGGTCGTCCCGCTCTCTCTCCAATGCCTCAATGGACGTATCGATTGTTTTGTTCCTTCAACAATGCCAGCGACTTCGTTCGCACCACACATTATTCTAATTTTACAACCCGACAATAAGTTATACATAACTAGTTGTTTGATTCGGCTTTAGTCACATTTTGTGCGTGGATGGTAACGTGATATACGCTCGTCGCAACAAATTCATCACCTTAAAGTTCACAATACCTACATTGTTTGTTTTTGATAAACTATTTAGAAATAATCAGCTGTTTAGACCATCGCAAGCTACATAAAAATCAATGAGATTTATATATAGAGACGCAAATCGAACATTTCCGTACCACCAAAAGCGTGTCAGTTGCCACTAATTGAGTCGTAGCTTCGAAAATAAAAGCGTTGACAATGTTAATATATTTGTCTCACTTACACTTTACATAATCTTACGAATAAGTTGTTAAAAAGAAAGAGACAGCAATGTTGCGCGTTATCACGTGACGTGTGATACCAGAAATTAATTCAAATTACCCTTTGAATGAATAATTAAATGAATTTGAACTAACATTTTCGTTTTTTTACGAACTTTTTTTAACTTCATTACATAGTCTTGTACACATTGTTACTAACATCTACGGTCACAAAACTGAAATTTAAATAATTTTTAATTTAACTTCCTTTGTTTGTGGTAAAAGTTTGTGAATAACAAAATTGACATTTTACATGTCAAAATTATACCGTTGTATAACTCTAAATGTACTTGTAATGATGGTACTCGTATGAAAGGTCTTGATGAGGCTCATGTAAGTAAAATGTCAATATACTGATTTCTAATATGCCTCATGTATGTGTTAAATAGCATCTTTTTTCAAGTTGGCGCAAATACAAAATTTAAAAACTATAATAACTGTTACCAAGCATTGTACTAAGGTCTTTTTTGTTATCACTATTATACTTGTATGTTATTACTTAATCGAAAACCACCAAAATTAGTATTGTTTGTAATTTAGGTTGTAAAGGTTTTATTTAGTATACCAGCGCCAACTTAAATATATGCCGGAGTACTCATGGTAAAGGTATATTCGACACGACACGAAAATATTGAATACAAGAACTGCCACATGTAATTAAAAGTAATTTTTTTTCATTCTTTAAATCACATGATATTTTTTAATATTCCCCACTTTTAGGGAAAATAAAAAATCATTTATTGGTATCACAGGCCATAAAATATGGCGTGATAAAACATTTTTATTTTTAAAGTCTTATTACTGTAATTAAACAAGCTAAATTAAAACTTGCCTATGAAATGTAATGCCACTTTTTTTGTGATGCGTTTGTGAACGAGAATCACAGGATTTCACTGTGCATTTCACCATATTTATAACTTTTGTGTCGCGTGTTGCACCGTCGGAACCAAGATGTACACTGGCGCGAATTATGTCTGTGGACATATTTAAAGCGACACGCTTACAACGCATCGCTGCGAATCTAGTGTATTAACATCATTGATAAAAATCCCCTAATTTAAATTGTAAGTAGGTACTTAGTTTTTGTGTGTACCTAAATGATGTTACATACAAGAAAATACATTAAATTCATTAGAAGCTAAATTATCCCAGTCCCCGGTCTATTCCCTAGGGTCAGGAATGCGGTCAGCTCCTTCTATATTATCTCCCAGTAAATGGCATTCCGATGGGTCCCTCATATAACCGCTTTACAATAGGTACCCACGATCGAGCTAACTTCATAAAATCTTATGACATTCTTTATTGCAAAAGATAGGATTCAGGTTTTAAAATACTATAATATCCAGAACTAGTTTAATTATTTATTTATTTATAAACTATTTATTGCACAAAATAACTTAAAAATAATTAAATACTATTACATAAATACGCGGTGTTGGCTCGGTTGTAAGAACGCTAACATTAATATCCTACAAAGGTCGGTTCAAACCCACCCGGCATGTACCAATGAGAAATACACTCTTACGTACTGCAGTCATAGATTTACAACACCACCGTTCTCGTGCCTCGGAGAGCACGTTAAGCCGTCGGTCCCGGTTCCACTAATGCCAACTTGTGGAATCGTTAATAAATTGTCATGAAATATTGACATCATATCCTCGCCAAGCCGTCTGGCCAGCGTGGTGAGTGTAGGCCAAATTCTCCAGTTCTGGAAGGCTCATCTCCAGCAGTGGAGGTATAGGACGCTGTGTTCTAGGGGTTGTAATGAATGAAAAAAAAAACATAAATACTTACATGATATATAATTAAAATAATATATCTAATAAACATAAATATATATTATGTAATAATTACTTTTTTATTTGAATGACTGTGCATGACATGTGACATCGCATCCACCTGATATTCGTAGTAAACGTTATGCGATGTTAAAAAATGGGAGCAACTGACACCAGCCACTGACGGCCGACATCAGTCCTTTCCATTATGCCGGCCTACCAAGATGCTTTTTCACACTTGGATTGAAAGGTTATAGGAATGAGAAAACACACAGGTTGGGAGAGCATTCCACATCCTCAGCGTGCGACAGATTTAAGAGTAACCAAATTTATATTTATGCGTAGGGATATTGACTACGGTATGGGGATGCATATTGTGGCCTGAGCGTGTGGATTCGTTGCGGAATAGAGAAGAAGGGATAAGGTTATGGAGCTCTTCAGAACACTCACTGTAGCATAGCTTGTAGAACATGCTGAGTAAGGCCAGATCTCGGCGAAGCTGCAGCGATTCGAGAGTTTTCGACAATAAAGTGTCGTCCACTAACCGAATCGCAGAGGGCATGACATTGAAAGCATCTGTAAGCTGAGCCGTCCCAGACGTAGGAACAGTATTCCACGTATGACCTTATTTGTGCTTTATAAAGAATAAGTCCGTGTGGGCACAAGAAAAACCGTTTCAACTTAATAAACTATAAAAACTCCCATTAGATTTTAAAACTTTAGTAAACTTAGGAAGATGTTTCTGGAAACATCACATGGATACGGAAATACAAAATTTATATTAATAAAAAATGAATTTTAATTAAAAATTAAAAAAGAAATAAATAAAAACTAAAAGTAATGAAAAACAAGCCCATTGTTCCGTTGCCAAAAAGTTTGATAACCGATTGACTACACCATTAAAATAATTACATATATTTTATTACATAGCTACTTTAACAGTTAGGATCCATTGTTAGAATTGAGCTGGTTTTTAATGGGTAATAAATGTATTATACGATAATATATTACATTATATTATAATTAAGGTAAAATAAGTACACACATAGTTAAAGTAACAGAAGCTTTAGATATAATAATAAATAAGATAAGTGATTAATACATTTAACTAGGTGACATTGTTCTGCTTATTTAGAAGTGTTTAAAGATGTGAACGGTGGGAGTTTGTGTGATGGTCAGCTTGTTACACTGGTGAGCAGCAAATACCGTGAGAGAATTTCAATATCTACTGGAAGTGTGGGGTAGGATATTGCTTATGTGTGTGTTGCCAAAAGCAATATCAAGATTGGCCAAGTCTTCAATACAAACTCTTCAAGATTCTCATAAATAAATCTTGATTCATGTAAGGAGGCAATTTATTGATTTTTTCACCGATTTTCTTGTATTGTTCTTGCTTGTAGTTATCGTATAACTCTGGTAGTTTAAGATCTTTATATAGTTGGTGTATTCTTTCATAGTGTGCTGTTTGCTGGCTTCCATAGCATGCTTTGAACACTATGCGTTGTCTTGGACTGCACTTTTCTAATGCAGTAACAGCTAACCATGTACATTTGCCCTCTTGTATATCGTTTCCTTCTTTATCGCCCTTTGGATCGCCATAAAGGTCGGAATAGTCGTTCTGAAAAAATTAGTAATAATTATTAGCAATAACAACGTATTTGTGCTGTTTGGTCTTGACAATTTAGGTCCATGGAGGCCAAATGCTAAGAAATTATTTACAGAACTGTCTAAGCGGCTGGTTATTGCTGGCAATTTCTCGCGCAGCAAATATAACAAATTATTGGTAAATATTTTTAATTATAGTTTAGTATCATCATCACGACCGTTTTCCTTTGGGGGTGGTCAAAAACCACGCTTATAAATAAGCGGATTCACAATTAACTAACTTTACTATAGGCCAATCATGACAAGTGGCAAGCTCGTCGATGTCTCTAGCGTACCGAACTCGAGAAATATCACATATAAATTAAATATTAATTAAATGTATTTATTTACATTAATAAATATTTTTGTGTCCCGACCAGGAATCGAACCCGGTACCTCCGAGTCTAAATCCACGGACTTAACCGCTAGACTACAGAGGGAGTATAGTTTTCATTTTTAAAATTTATATATGACTAAATAAACTTATTAGTTACTATAAATATATTTTTAACCTTTCATTGTGTTGTAAATATTCGGCTCGAAGGACCATTTATTGTTATATTTATATTTGTATATTTCACCTATATAACAATCGTTATATTTTGGTATGTCAGTTAACAAATATTAAAATAATAACAGTAATACTATTAACACCATGCATCGTAGACAAAGGAGCATAGGAACACAATACAGTAGAAGGCATAAGACCACAAAATTATACAACTATTTAAAATAATTTTCCGTCAAAGGCATGTCAATAAATTCTGACAGGTTATAAAAAGCATTATTTTGGAAAAAGATTTTCAATTTTGTTTAAAATTCACTTGGTTGTAGTCTAGTTATAATCTCAGGTAGTTTATTGTATAATGTAATTTTCAACTGCAAACCTTGTTTAAACGTTTTTCTTAACCTGGTTTGCCTTATATAGATTTCATTCTTGTTTCTTAGGTTATACTTAGTCAAACTAGATATTTTTGGAAGTTCATTAGCTTTCCCATGAACTTCCTGTAAGCAACTATATACATACAGAGACGTGACTGTCATAATCTTGGCATCAACAAAATAATTTCGTACTGTGGTTCTGGCTTTTAAATTAAACAATATTCTAATTGATCTCTTTTGTTGTATGAACACTTTTTGAATATCTGCCGCGTTACCCTATTATATGGTTATAACGTAAGCAATTATCGAATGAACAAAGGCGTAGTAGGCTGTTTTTAAGGTGACAAAATCAACCAAATGTTTTAGCTTACTTAAGGCATAATTCGCAGATGCTAGTTTTTTACAGATTTTTTCTATATGACCTTTATGACTTAATGTATTATCTATAGTATACCCTAGAAATGTATTTTTAACGATATTATTTAAATTATATCTATTTGTGGTAGTATATTTAACAATTACATTTTTTTCTATATTAAGTAGTATGCCATTTGCCTCAAACCATGTTTCTAAAATAGCTGTTGTATCTATTATATTGCTATTCAACTCCACTTCATTGGCACCATTCAATCCTACGTCAGTATCATCAGCAAATAAGCTGACAACTGCGGGTTCAGGTATATTACTAGGCAGGTCGTTAATGTAGATTAGAAATAATACTGGACCTAAAATTGAACCCTGTGGAATGCCAACGATATTGACAGCATCATTTGAAAGAACTTCATCCACTAACACCTTTTGACATCTATTTTTCAGGTATGTTTTCATTAAATCAAGATTATTGTTATCAAAACCATAGTATTGTAGTTTACTGATGAGAATGTCATGGCGCAAACTTATATATTTAGAAAAATGCTACTACAGGTTGCAGCCAATCATGCTAATATTATAACGCCATGCTGATTCTGGACCACAGCTCATAATGTGAGCATACGGCAAACGTCATGATTATCATTATGACAGTCCCTAGAAGTCCTAGACCTCTCTATCGGAAATAGGTCTCCCAGAAATTATTGTGCAATAAATAAATTACATTTGAAAAGCAAAATGTCTCAATCACGCTCTGACATAGTAATTATTTTATATATGTATGTATATTGTGAATCAGTAGTATATATTATATTATTATTTATTAGTTAACTGTTGTTGTATATAACTATATTGTATTTTTTCTTATTATCTCTCTTATCGCCATCACACAGGTTATCTGTTAGAAAATGCCGATGATTTTATACTGAGCACGACATGTGACACCGCGCCAACCCGATGGTAAGCGGTACGCGAGGTCTAAGAATGGGAGCAACTGACGCCAGCCTCAGACGACCGACATCAGTCCCTACCACTATGCCGGCCTATAAAGATGCTTTTTCACACTTCGTTCGAAGGACTCTAGGTTATAGGAATGGGGAAACTCACTGGCTGGGAGAGCATTCCACATCTTCAGCGTGCGACAGATGTAAGAGTCTCCAAATTTGTATGTACTACTTTTGTAAACAATGTGCAATAAATAATTTTATTATTATTATTAATAATAATTTACCCATCTTACAACCTATGTCCGTACAACCAATCTTATATTTAATCACTTTGAACCAATTTTAGTTGCTTCCATTCGAATACGCGTCCCGCTTAGTAATTTGTGCTAGTGCTATATAGGAAAAAAAATTTATAACTTACTTGTACTTGAAATAGATGTCCAATATCGCAACTTAATTCTTCTATCAGTTTCAGTGCATTTGCATTGGTGTTGTTTGTCATGACAAAAGCAATGGAGACTGGCAAATTGAACGTGTAGTGGGAAGTTTTGTACTTTACGATCTCATTGTAATGTTCCGTTGTGAATCTGCTGTAGTCTTTGTTGAGGGCTGTACTTGTACAATCTAAATGCTGGCCGATCGAGGTGTAAAGAAATGCCTGAAATCATAACATTGCAAGCAAATGAAAATAAATATTGCATGAGTATACGAGTACAGCGTGTAATTGTAAAATAATCAAATATAGTTTAAGGCTTCGTTAATAGAACCTCTATTTTAAAAAAGGTCTCAAATCAAAATCAAATCAAATCAAAATAATTTATTTCCGTATGGTTAGTACGTAACACTTGGATATTGTCAATACATACAAGCTAAGAAATAATAAAAAATATTACCATTGCCCATGGCTGGAAAGAACCCAACATCAATACAATAATTATAACTAAAACATTGTTGCCATAAACGAGGAATTTGTTTTTACTTACAGCTAGATACTTAATATTAAATTATTGGCTGTAAAAAGGCCATGTCAGCTTACAATCTAATAATAATTATGTCCATAAATATAAATATAAATTCGTGGCTGTAAAAAGGCCATATCAGCTTACAATCTAAAAATAATGATATTTATGTCCATAAATATTAATTCGTGGCTGTAAAAGCCGTGTCAGCTTACAACTACACAAGTATAATATTAATCAATCAGTCAGTGTATGTCAAATTCTCCAGCAATTTTGGAAGGCAAATCTCCAACAGTGAGGTCTAGGACTACAATAGTATCATCACGACCGTTTCCCTTTCGGGGTGGTCAGAAACCACACTTATAAAGAAGCGGATTCACATTTAGCCAACTTTACTATAGGCAAATCATGACAAGTGGCAAGCTCTAGGACTCTGTGTACTAAAAGCCATGATGGTGATGATTTGCTTTTATTCGCAAGCCACAATGGGTTATGGAATATTCAAAATCTTCAATAACAGATTAGTGTAACATATTAGAGCCTAAATAATACTCACGTCATTAAAGATCTCCAATAACTGCGTATAGTAAGGTTTGTCTTGGAAGTATATCTTGAGTAGATGGCAGTATGATCCTTTGATTAGAAGCGCATCAATAACAGCTCTCAGCCCTACATCAGGCCTGCGGTACCAACATGGCGACCCGCGGCGAACTGACGAATTATCAACTATATCGTCTGTTATTACTAAATATCCTTGCATCTATAATTTAAATGACTAATATATTATATTAATATCTTTTTTACATAGAAAGTGGTAACCATTGATCAACCGATTGTCACTATTACCATGGAATAGTACGTGAAGCGTAAGTTAAGAATGTACGAGTAAGAACACAAGAAATCAATTGAGAAGTGGGTTAGTATAGGCTTATAATGGCAGCTTGTTGATGTCTCTAAAGTACCAGACTCGGAAATAACACTTTTTTTTTAAAATGTGTTGACGCGATCACTCAACTTCAACTGAACTATTTTTAAAACAAAACTCGACTCAGTGACAAAGCTCGACTCGCCATACACGCAATGCTATTACCAACACTTATGTATGGAAGCTAAACGTGGATATGTCAGAATACGCATGAGAGTAGAGTTATTGTAGTAGAGATGAGGTCGTTGCGTGGGATATGCGGCCCGTCAAACGTAATGACGAAATACGCAAAAGGGTAGGTTTATTAAAGAAAGCATAGTGACAAAAATAAGAAAAGGCATGGTCCTATGGTTCGGACATGTTGAAAGGATAAGTGAAGAGAGATTGACGAACCAGATATAGAATGCGAATGTCGTGGGTAAAAGTGGCCCAGGCAGACCAAGACTTACCTATCACGATCAAATAAATAAAACAATAGCTGAAGGTGCATTAAAAAGCCATCGAAACAAACGGGCTTGTATGAAAAGGTTAATGAATGTCGAAGAAGCGAAAGAGGTATGTCGTGATCGTGACAAGTGGCGCTCAATTGTCTCTGCCTACACCGCAAGGGATTTGCGATAGGCCTATCATGGCAGCTTGTCGATGTCTCTAAAGTACTAGACTCGGAAATAGACATAAATAAATGAAAAAATAAAATGTGTTGATCCGGTCCCTAAACTTTAACTGAACTATTTTTAAAACAAAACTCTACAATAATGGATGATTAAAATTAATTAAATAACTTTTTTGTGCATGTTGTGGCACCTAAAGGTGGTTCATTTATCATCGAATCAATGTCCTAGTTTTTAAGCAGGTAATAATGTAACCGACCACTGGTTGTCCTTAAACAAATAAATACAATTTAGCCCAAATCCCCATACATGATGAATAAATACATACTTTAATGGTGCCTATTCGAATATCACGGGGCCTTTTTTCATAAAAGAAGTTCAAAATAATGACCTTTTACACGAGCAGCCTGTGGGCCTTCTTTACACAAAGGCAATATAATGCGCTACGCGTGCAGTATAATAATGCATTCAGGGTACGGATGGGGCTGCCGCGCTACTGCAGTGCATCAAATATGTTTGCGGAGGCGAGAGTAGATTGCTTTTATGCCACAATGCGCAAGAAGTGTGGGTCTCTGCTTGGTCGGGTGCGAGACAGCGCCAACAGTATCCTTAGAATGGTCGCTGAGAGCCTTAACTCTCCGTACATGTCTCGTTGCTGTGGCGTGCATGTGCGGGGAGTTGGCCGTAGATAAATGTGAATAAAACTTGGGTTATTATTAGGTTAGTACTAACATAGTTTTATAAGGTTTTCTGTTACTAACACTATGAATCTAGTAATTCAATAAACAAATTTTATTATTATTATTATTAAAGTATTTTTGAGTATAATAATCTTACCATTTCAACACACCAACCAGCAACGCAAGCTAATTCCAGCGATTGTTCGTTTATATTTTCAGCATTTTCAAATGATTCAAATGCACACACAGTTGTAAGACCTCTGATTTTCTTACCATCCACATTGTTATAAATTATCTGAAAAACAAAGGTTTTATTTGTACAAAGTAAAGTAAAGTATCATCACAACCGTTTCCCTTTCGGGGTGGTCAGAAACCACACTTATAAATGAGCTGCTGACTACTTTAATAATAAATACATATGTTATAAAGTAGATACAAAATTATTAAAATAAAATAGATAAAAAACTAATTATAAATAAAACTAAACTAAAAATACTTATGAAATTAAAACTATTCTACAAAATAAACTAAGGGCTTACCACCAGGGAGGGTAACTAAAACGCTCGACGTATTTCCTCGTTGAATTATAATCGAAATATTGTGTTTTAGGTAGTTATGGCATTTGGGATCGCCACACTCTTGAAAAATTCGTTTACCCAGCTCTTTTATGAATTTGTGGGTATCAAGAGAATATACCCCCATTGTTTCAACCCTAAATGCCACAAAGTTATAATTTTGTTTAATGATATTATACATATTCGATGTGCTTTCTTAATTTGGCTGTATGAGCAGCCGAACCGGCCTTTTTTGATGTAGAGGAAATGTGTTATAAATACATACTGTTTTCAACCATTTCTGTAGAAACGGTTTGTCCTTGAACGGTTCGTCTCTTATTAATTTATTCATTATTTTAGGTAACGTATTAATAAAAACATCCCTCTGTTGGATGCTACCAATAGTTCCTATCCTTCTTTCACATGTAACAATTTTACTGTAAACAAAAAGAGAGAATTATTAGTACAAAAAAATATAATGGGGTATTTTCCGATAATTGAGAATGACTTCTCTAGTTATCGTAGTAGATAAGTAGGAATAAAGACAAACAGATTTTTAAAGGAATTCCCTAAATTACGCTTTATTTTTTGTGTTGGTGTGTTTTAAATGGATTAGTACTTTTAAAGTTTCTCATTACATATAAACCACGATTGTTCGCGCCGATCGCGGTAATTCGGCCAATTTTCGATAGTAAGGCGTTATTGTGATTCGTCGGTGCATAAACAGACGTCCTAATTTGTTACCCCTATACCCTTGTCCTGTCTCTTTTTTGCCGCTTCCTTTCTATATGACCCATCCCGCTCACTAGTCCAAAGGCCGGCGCTTGCGCACTGAAGAGAGGCAGCGCCTATATAACGGGCCGCGCAGCATGCTAGAAGTGGTCGTAATCGTCGAATCGAAGTTTAGTCGTCGTCGTCGCGCAGTCGTTGTCCTACAGTCGTCATAGAAGACGCAGACTAAATATACGACAAGCATCCAACCGAAGCATTTTCAAAAAAAATATATATTCATATTAGTTAAATAGCTCATAACAACTCATTTAGTTTATTTATTATATTATTATATGTAGTGTATGTATTAATGTTATGTAATGTATGTAGGTACCTAATGTATTAATAAAACGTCATGTGTATGTATTATTAGTATTTAGTTTATTATTGTAGTTTAGATAATATTGCATATTTATTACGTAATCATATTTCTCTAATTGCACCTACCTTACGTCTTTAATGTTCTACAGTGTCCCTAAGGTTGGCTGTCAGAGAATGTCTAGCGACATTTAGTCCACCCCTTGTATATATTGTGCAATAAAGTTAATAAATAAAATAAATCCATATGTGGAATGTGTAATTTTTTTTGGCTTCTCCATACAAAATAGTTAATTTTAAAATATCCAATTCCTATGGAGAAGCCAATAATGATTATCATATGGTTATGTGTACAAGTATGGTTTCTTAATAAAAGTTATTTTCTATTAATAGAATCACTAATTGGTCTAAAGTAAGAACATAAAAAGTCACCCTGTATAACATACTATACGAGTATAGATGTTGTAAGATGCTTCAAAAAAAAATGTTAAAGTGGTGCGTAATAATCTCCACGATTTGGGATTCCCATCCCATTTCAACCCTCATCCAACCCCCGCCAGAATCTTTAGATTATCCGGCCATCTGTCGTGGGATCATGCGTCGTCCCGTACGTGGTCTTCACTCTAAAACCTTTTTTAAACTTTCGCGCACAATCATAATAATTTTTATGAGTTTAACGGATCTTTACGCGATTTACCTTAGAGATAGATATATTTCTCCCCACGTTTCAGCCAAGTTGCATTGGCCGTGGTCACGGGTCGGCTGGAGCTATGCGGTGTAGTCTCGTACATATTAAGCGGTAGATGTAAACCCACTTATGACTTTTGAAAGTTTTTAGAAAGGGCGATTTTTCCCGGCTTCGAAACCTATTGATTACTGGATTTCATGATAAAGATAGCTTATAACCCCCCTCTCTCTAAAACCTATTAGCCACATCGTTCGTCGGTAAAACAGCTGATGTGTCTAACTTCAGCTTGCTAATTTAAAAAAGCTATGTCAGCAACGGTTCTCTGACGAATATCAACGTTTCGACTTCTTTCCAACCATAGCTCCATAGCTTCCTTAAATTTGTGGACCAGATCCATTATCAGTGTCCACGTCTCTGTTCCGTACGACATTTATTTATTGAAGGAGAAAGGACAAAGACAGACAACATAAGAACAAGAATAAAGCAATAAAGTAGAAGCAACTAAAATTAAATACCTTGTGTCCACCTTGGACAGACTATACAATTAGGCGTAGCGAACTTTAGAAAAGAAGCCGATAGACGTATTCAGCTAGAAGCAAAATTCGGGAATTTGCGCCACATCTTCTTATCAGACATACCACAATGTTTGAAGACTAAAGTGCATTTTCCTTTTACGGAAGATATCCAGTAAGAAATAGATATCTGATCTACGACAAACTACATACCTAGTCATTACAGACTCACGACACTTTCAAACCTTAGACTTATAACTGGCATAACTCTACTGTACAGTATTTGTCGAGGCCTTAGTTGGCCAAAATCTGACCTTGTACGACACGTACAACAGGCGGTTATTGGACGTGGATATGTCTAACAGCTTTTTATATAACTGTACACTACACAATACTATACAATAAACAACCCGAAGACATTAGAACTTACCCATAGTTGAAGTTTTTAAAGTAACTATTGTACGATTTCAAATTTTGTACATTTATCATTTCTTAAACGATATAGCGGTTGCACTATACAGTATAGACGCCTTAACACCAGAGATGCTTTTGTAGCTTTGAGATAATTTACATCTTATGAATAGATGTGTATTTTAATATTACTATCCAGGGTCGAATTTAAAGAAACTAAGAAGAAAATTATCCTAGCAATCTATAGATTTACCGTGCGGGTGTCAGGTCCATCATGTTGGCCTCTTTTCATTATATAATTAATTAATTTATTTATTAACTTACGCAGCTGTCTTTTACAAATAAATATTTACATTCAAATGATTACCGAACACCTAACCAATTACGGAATAACATTATTTTTACTAAACATATAGCATGAACGAATTATTAACAATTTAAACTACTTAAAAAATAAACATAAGAATAAAAATAAAGAGATAATATTAAAAAAATCCATCTACGCATCATTATGTAAGTGTATGTATATGTGAATGTGTATTGACAGTGTAGGTGTGTGAAGGTGTAAATTGTAAGTGTGAATGAGTAAAAATGAGAATAATGGACAGACCCGAATTCTAGCACTTTCGCACGCCGCCGTCTACTGTAATATTACCAATGAATGTTAGCAACTGGAATCAGACACTCATGACTGACATCAGTCCCTAACACTATGCCGGCTTGACTGGGCATGACGGCAATTCAAGCCTGATCCTGAAACGAGTGGACTTTACTGGGTTTATCGGCACGAATAGTGGATACTTCCTCGACCCGGCAGACTGGGCAATTTACCACCATCGGTCTGCCTACCACCTATTTGACATATCAAGTAGACAAGTCAAGGTAAACTCTGCCAGTATAATGTAAATATAACTGCCTCCGTGGTCTAGCGATTAAGTCCGTGGATTTAGACTCGGAGTTACCGGGTTCGATTCCTGGTCGGGACACAAAAATATTTATTAATGTAAATAAATACATTTAATTAATATTTAATTTATTTGTGATATTTCTCGAGTTTGGTACGCTGGAGACTTCGACGAGTCATGATTGGCCTATAGTAAAGTTGGCTAAATGTGAATCCTTTTATTTATAAGCGTGGTTTCTGACCACCTCGAAAAGAAAACGGTCTTTACTTTACTCTATAATGTAAATGTAATGTGTTCTTTTTTTACAAATTTATGAGGATTATGCGGCAAAATAAATTATACGTGTGGCAACATTGTCACATAATATGATAAATGAGGTTTTTGGAGCGAACTTTTTATAGAACGTATTTTATTAAAACATGAATTTATTTATGTAATTCAAAAGCAAAATGCTGTTGGTTAATACAAGACATACATAAAAGATAAAACATCCATACTGATATTATAAATGTGGATTTAACATTTTACTAAGAAGTACTTTAGAAGTACTTCATCATCATCATCATCATCAGCCTGTGTCTCTCCAC
Source organism: Tinea semifulvella (assembly GCA_910589645.1). Taxonomy (NCBI): domain Eukaryota; kingdom Metazoa; phylum Arthropoda; class Insecta; order Lepidoptera; family Tineidae; genus Tinea; species Tinea semifulvella. The sequence continues at coordinate 8,968,630 of OU342612.1, read as the reverse complement.
TGCTGGATATAGGCCGCCCCCAAGGCTCGCCACTGCACGCGGTCTTTTGCAACCCTCATCCAACCCCCGCCAGCACCCTCCTTAGGTCATCTAGAACCCGTTTGTCCCATCGGTCGTCGGTTTTGCGGCAGATGTGTCCGGCCCATTGCCACTTCAGCTTGCTAATTTTGAATGCAATGTCAGTAACCTAGGTTCTCCAACGAATTTAACGTTTCGAAATCTATCCGTTAGAGAAATACCAAGCATAGCTCTCTCCATAGCTCGCTGAGCGACCTTGAATTTGTGAACCAGACCCACTGTCAGTGTCCACGTCTCTGAAGTACTTATTATTGAATAATTGTATTTATTTGTATATTTGGTCTTAGTTTTTACAAATATTAGTAGTATATATATATAACATATATATAACTAAATATGTGCAATTTGAGTATAGAATAACCAATAAAATTACGATAAAAAATAACATCTATACAGGATGTGTGTATTACAATGTTTACCTGCCTATTTAAATGTACTATGAATTTTCGGAACTCCGTACAACTCTGTATTCTTGCATCTTGATAATCTCTTCGTATGTCTAATTTGAATAACAAAAAACCGCTTATTTAAAAATCTAAACATATCGCTACCTTGGGGTACAAAGGTCGTAAAAGCCATAAACTCTACTTTACAGGATTAACAAAAAAGAAAAATAAAAAAAAACATTTGTCTAATAACTTTTTTGTTTTTATAGGTATGTAATATATAAATAAAATATGGTATAACCATATTAAGTGAGATTTGGTATAGTTTAATTTTCTTTGAAATGGAAAAACTTACTTTCAAAATCCCAATATATTACAATATCTCTCGACGTGACAACGTTTTTTTGCATTTTGGACATATATATAATAATTATATGTTTATATATGTGTGTTGTAAGTGTATTGTTAAGCATAAACCATAACATGTTTTATTCGATGTAAATTAATATACATTCAATTTAAATTAACACTACCCAAATAATAAACAGTATCATCACGACGATAAATAAGCGGATTCACATTTAGCCAACTTTACTATAGGCCAAGCGTACCAAACTCGAGAAATGTCACAAATAAATTAAATATTATGTATTATTTACATTAATAAATATTTTTGTGTCCCGACCAGGAATCGAACCCGGCACCTCCGAGTCTAAATCCACGGACTTAACCGCTAGACCACGAAGGCAGTTAAAGAATAAAATTATTTTTTTTTTTTAGTAAGTATTTAAATTTATTTCAACAAAATAACAATAATAACAAAAAAAAAACATAAACCTAAATATATAAAATCATCTAACATTCATTCACATTCAATCATTCATTCGTTCCTTCAAACATACCTGCTCCATCTTCACATCCTATCATCTCACTCGCTTTCTGGTTCCTCTGATCCTTAAGCTTATATACCTTTAAGCTTATTACAGAAATTTGTATTTTTGTTTTTAGCCAGCCTGCAACTTGTGAGAATGGCTTCTGCCATTTTTCAGAAAGCCGTGAAGCGGTCTTTTTGACAAAAGCCGCGTACTCAGCACCTAATGAGCCATCACACGAGATAACCAACGGCGTAAATGAAGCTCTGAGATCTTCTGCTGCCCTGTCGTATTTACGGTGTTTCTCGTGTGAATGGGTTTGGGAGATGCTTCCCCAGGTACGGGTTCCGTATGAGGTTCCGTCAGCATTAACAATGCGAACATCAAAAAACGCTTTCCTCGCTGGTTCCCATACTCCGTGAAGCATTAAGTCTCCCACAAGTGCGGGCTGACTAAAAGTTGCATCTCGCATAATTGGCTCAATTGTTCCAGTTCCCCAAGCAATATCCGCCCAACCCTTGCAATCGTCACGATGATGGTCGTGGCCCTGCTTCACCTTCGCCTTTTTGCAGTTTAATGCATGGTTTAGATCAAAATTATATTCACCACATCCATCACATTTTTCGGGCATTCTAGTCGGCTCTCGGCCATATCGGATAGCTAAGCCATCTCGAAATTGTGTTGCAGTTAGGTCAGTATTGTCGACTGCTGTGGGCAGAACTGTGAGCCATTGTGACGATCTTGTTTCTAAATTAAAAATTAAAATTTAAAATAAATAAACTATAAATAAAAAATGTCCTCTAGAAACGTTCCATCCGTCATCTACATAATTCTCGTGTGTATGTATATGTATTGTATGTATTATTTGTGTGCCATATTAAGAAATTGTGTATATTTTAATAATTAAGGTAAATTTTATATTTTGCTCATCCAGCCCATTAGCTTCTATTAACTACCAAGGTTAGCTGGTAAAGAATGCCTTATGCCTTATGGCTTGCCTATGGGTTTTACGTGCAATAAAGTATTTAAATAAATAAATTTCATCAAAATCGATTCGAAATAAGGGATAAAATAAAAAAACAACACACATTTATAATATTATTATGTATGTAGGTAGGTTTTTGATATAGGTTCGTATAAACTGGAGCTTAAGGGGTGATGAAAAGACCGCATCATAATAGTGTCATTGTATTCCAGCCCAAGGCATTGTATTATGCTGTAATGAGCGATGCTGAGCTCCAGCCACCGCACACAAACGTAATTCTTCACCCCAACGCAACTAAAATACATATAGCTTGATCTCTGTGACAGATTCTGATGTCAAGCCAACATAACATTCCAAAAATAATAATTTAAGTAATAAATAATAAAAACGTTTATTGTCTAAAATAATATAGGATAGCCGAGACTCACTGCAAGCGCCCGCGCCGCAGCAAATGAATGAATGACGTTGAATATAAAAAATGGTCAAGCCGTGCCTCGTAGTCTCGGCACACATACATGTTGCATGGACAGATAAAATATAAATAATAAAAAAAAAATGTTTACAAATAAATAAAAAAAAATTTACATTTGCTTTTGAACCTTATCTCCCGAAAAAGTAGTCTGTGTATCAGGAGATATGTACTTACAGTGTAAAGGTACACAATATTTAAGTAAAACAAAAATACTTACTTAAACTTACATAGCATACAAGTGCTTGTTAACGAAGACTCGCGGGCGCGGCAGCGGATGCGCTCACGCGTTTTTTTTTACTAGCGCACACCTGTTGTTAGCAAGTGAAATTAGATAATCATGAGTGGCATCAGTCCCTAACACTATGCCAGCTTGACCGGGCATGACAGCAATTCGACCCTAATCCCGAAACGTGTATACACTTACTGGGTTTATCGGCACGAACGGTGGATACTTTCCCACCCAAGCAGACTGGGAAAATTACCACAATCAGTCCGCCTAATACCTATTTATTGTTCTCGTTTAAAGTATGTGCCATTTACAATTATGTCAAACGCCATTTTTTACTTTTAAGGAGAACTAATATTGTAACTTTGCCATGGCGCTATTTATATAAAAATAACATCGCTTAAAACAAGAATTCTTTATGAAACCTATGACGTAATATGTTGACATTTAAAACGCTTGTGCGGTGTAAGTAGCGGGCAGGCTAACGACTGTCGCATGCGGCGCGCTCGCGGCAATATTAAGCAAATGAGTTGATTGTGTGTGTTCACGTCGAACTAGCGTCGGAGAGAGCGATTCACTCTTGTTGTCAGGTAAGTTCTAACAGTTTAAACTTATCGCTAGTAACGGTATAGTATGAAATTAACCATACCGTTATCTCTCTTTATTAGTTTTTGATAGATAGATAGATAAATTCTTTATTGCACAAAAAAATAAAAAACATTCCAATGTACATAGGCGAGCCTAATGTCTAGGCATTTTCTAACAGCTAACCTTTGGGAGAGTGAGAAGAGAGTGTGGGTGCATGTGTATTTAAGTATATTTAATTTTGTGCACACCAATACAAATTTTTATCATCTCCCACTTCAGGTATGAATATTCCGTTAAAAAATAAAGACCCGCGGGTCCAGATGGCTAATGGGCTGGAGGAAGGGGACATTCCCCCGTTTTCCCCAGCATGATCTCAGCGGTAATTCATGCACTTATAGTGATTGTCGCCGTTACTGGTATAACAGCGAAAAAATAAAGATCGTCGTTCAACTTTTCAACCTCTGGCAACACGTCACTCTATATATATAAGTATTTGTCTATATTTATATATAGTAAAGTATCATCACGACCGTTTCCCTTACGGGGTGGTCAGAAACCATGCTATAAATAAGCGATTTCACATTTAGCTAACTTTACTATAGGCCAATCATGACAACTGGCAAGCTCGTCAATGTCTCCAGCGTACCAAACTCGAGAAATATCACAAATAAATGAAATGTATTTATTTACATTAATAAATACATTTAATTAATATTTATTTAATATATTGACCTTGACTTATGAGACATCCTCTATACTTATAAATAACTAAGGCTGAGTTGCACCAAAATTAATAATCTGTAAATGTAACGATTAAATACTAACGTCAACGAAACTCTTAAGCTATACAGATTTACAAAAAATGCATGCAAACATATAATTTTTAAATGGTTAAAGTTACAATCCTACCTCACTACGGAAGATTTGCTAATTGTAGTACAATAGTTTCGTTTAGAAACGTGTATCACACTGGAGCGTACTACTCTATAAGGTGTATCTGTTATATATATATAAATATATATTATGTGTATTTTATGTATGTATAATATATGTATATGTGTATGTATGCATTATAGTATTATTATATAAACCCTTCTTCCCATACCTTTTCCTGTCCCTCTTGCACAAGCTTTTATGCATACAAAATTAAAATATATGAATAAATAATAAAAAAAAATACCATTATAAAAGAGATGGGAAAGCACTGGACACCCATGTTTTGGAGTCCATGTTGTATTTTGTTCTTTATTTGTTATTTTATGTTACTAGTACAATTTTTAAGCTATTTTGTATTAGTCTTTTTTTTATTAATAAAATATTTGAATTTGACTATTACAGCCTTAAGTTATTTTGGTGCAACTCAGGCTTAGTTATTCTAATTTTAGAAGACGCTGTAATCCACCAGTAAAGTAATAAAAAAAACAATACCTTTAGTGGAATAAACCAAGGATTAAAATTAAGCGTCTTAAGTAGTAATTGAATTTTATTACTAGAGTCTTTTAATTAAAAATAGTTTTCTTTGTTCATTAGCTACGAGAGCTGCGATAAGTACGATACGCATCTCTAGTTGCCTTGTTCCTGTAGGTTTGTAATTAAAATTAATCATCGAAGAGTTTTTTTATTTTTTTATTTATTCATACCACAAACACTTCATGATTTAGCGGTAGATTTAGACGTTGAGGTACCGAGCCCGATTCCTGTTCGGGACACAATGATTTATTTATCAAAGACTACGTATTTGTGGCGTTTGCTGTAGAGACTTTAAGCCGGGTTCAAGCGCTAAAACATTTTTAAAAACATCACCCCTCGTCTAATTGCCTGCTCTGGGTTAGCTACAAGATGGTTGGTTCATTCCTCGCGCAGAGAATCAGCATAGCGATTCAGCGAGGAAATGCGTCCAGCGTTCTTGCCACCATGCCAAGCAGATACGATTTATACTTATATTAGGTTTTGTAAGTAGGTTTTTTTTTTGTTTAAGTTTTTTAGGTAAAAAAAAGTAAAGTAAAGCATCATCACGACAGTTTACCTTTCGGGGTGGTCAGAAACCACGCTTGTTAAGCGGATTCACATTTAGCCAACTTTACGACTATCATGCCAATCATGACAAGTGGCAAGCTCGTCGATGTCTCCAGCTGCGTACCAAACTCAAAAAATATCACAAATAAATTAAATATTCGTTAAAGTATTTATTTACATTAATTAGTCGTGTCGAATAAAAAAAAAAAAAAAAAATTTTTACACAAACCTATTGTCTTTGCCTATGAAGCACGTCATTGACTTAAATACCCAGAGTTACAAACTAACTTCCAATCAAGTGAAATATATGAAAATGTTAATCATAGTATATTAGTCTAGCAAGCGGCGCAAGTATGTAAGTATATTAAAAGATTACATATTTATGCCGTTTTTTGTAAAAACTCTGGGCCCATGGAGTCCAAGGGCAAAAAAGTTTTTAAAAGACATAACACCGCGTCTTGTCGTCTCCTTCGGTGACAAGAGGGCTGGCTCTTTCTTCGCCCAAAGAATCAGTATTTCAATTCAGCGGAGATATGCAGTCAGCGTTCTTGCCACTATTCCACGCGGACGGGCTATCCTTAGTATTAATATTAATTTTATATTGTGTAAATATTTTTTTCGAATAAATGTTATTATAAATTGTAGTGATTATAAATAGATCTTGCTTACAGCCAAAAGACGAAATAGAGAGAGAAAGAATTAAGTAAGTCAACGTTCGCTCGATCGTCGCCCTTTCGCTACCTACTTGATTAGGCTCAGTATGAGTGACGATATTTTTACGAAATCTTCTCTGCAACGTAACTTAAGATTTTAAAACTGAATAATAAAAAAAATATATATGTAGTCTATTATTTTTATTCTAGATTATAATATAAAAATATTTGCTCTTTAATAAATTCCACATAGTATATTAAAGTGTGTCTGGGCGTTGACTGTAGACGGACAGACCTACATATATATATGTATATCGGCTTAGTTCGGCTGCAAATGATTGTTTTCCTGTACTGCATGATGATTTTTTTTTATATTTTGTAAACTATACTGAATAAATTTATGATATCATTATTATTATTATTGTAACAGTGTATTATTACAGGGCAAACAGGTTCGAGACCACGTACGGGAAGACGCAGAGTAGGACGACCCCCCGCTAGATGGACACATGACCTAAAGAAGGTCGCTGGTGGGGGTTGGATGAGGTTAGCGAAAGATCGCGTTAAGTGGCGAGCCTTGGGGGAGGCCTACATCCAACAGTGGAGAGATACAGGCTGATGATGATGAACAATCAATATCAATTAAAAATTCCGACACATTCTTCCAGCAGATGTTCAGATTCTTTTACAGTATCAGCAGCCCGCCAGTGGAACCGGCTTCCATTTAACGTTCGAAAGGCACCCTCACTTAAGTGTTTTAAAAATTTACTTACCTTACACCTTCACAAAACGCAAGACGAGTCTACATAACCTCTCAAAATTGGTATAATATTGTATGTATTTTATATATATTTATTATGTATTTATATGTACTTGTGTTATTATATATTTATATATTAGTGTATAAGTATTTTAGCTTTAGTTGCTAGTAATAGTTTAAGATTTTTTTATTATTATTATTAATCTCGATTTTAAATTAATGATTAAATGCACCCACAATCATTGGTCACTATCCCAAAGGTTAGCTGGTAGAAAATGTCACTAGACATTAAGTTCGCCTATGTACATTTAAATGTGTTTTTGTTTATTGTGCAATAAATAATTTATCTATCTATCTATCTATCTAACAGTGTATTAGTGTTTGTGAGGCAGTGATCCTTTTCTACGTTTTAGAAGCCACATCTAGAAGAGGCACGCACATCGTCTTATACAATCTTTGCCTTCAATAAATCAAACCAATAATAACCATCAAGTTATAGTAAGAAATACAACCATCAATAAAGGATCCACATAAATGGCAAAAGATACGACAATCCGTTTTGGCAAAACGCTGACTCCCGCCATTATGCTAATATTTACGATACATACAACATACACCTAATATGTACCGGGCATTCAATAAAACTTTTTGTTTTGCCTAGCCAAGGAGTTGTCCGAGTGGCTTACAAAAAAGTCTGGAGTCGCATTTCTAGCAACGCATTAGTCTCGTTATACAGAGGCGAAATCTCCTTATTTTATTTATTTATTTAAATTCTTTAATGCACTTAAAAATAGTACAGAGGCGAGCTATAATGCCAGTAGGCATTCTTTACCAGCTAACCTTGGGGATCGAGTAAGGTGATAGGCAGGGTAAAAAAATTTTTTTTTTTTTAATTCTACAGTTAATAAAATACTTAACTAATTTTAATTTATTACACATTATACCTACACAGATAAACAACATACAATTATACATCATATACATTATTACTTAAATAAATACACTCTCCTTGATAAATATCTCAGATGGGACTTTATAGATAATATTAACACAGAGTCCTTATCCTCCACTGTTGGAGATGGGCCTTCCAGAAGTTTCTGTAGAATGTGGCCTATACTCGCCCTGGCCAGACGGGTTTGCGAGGGTCTGATGTCAATTTTTTATGACAATTTATTACCGATTCCATAAGTTAAGTTAAAGTGGGTTAATTTAAAAGGAATATCATATTTGGCCATACCATCACAGCTCCTAGAACTGCTGGAGATTAGCCTGAGTCAATTAATACTGGAGAAACTGGAGATCAGACAACGCCATTCCTCGAATTTACAATAACGCATTCTCACTTGGCGCGGTGGTGGCTCGGTTGTAAGAACGCGTTCCTTAAATCCTACAAAGGTCGGTTCAAACCCATCCGGCATGTACCAATGAGAAAAATAAATTTTTCTTACGTACATTTGTCATATATTTACAACACCATTGTTCCCATGCCTCGGAAAGCACGTTAAGTCGTCGGTCCCGGTTCCACTAATACCAACTTGTGGAATCGTTAATAAATTGTCATAAAAAAATGACATCATATACCCGCCATGCCGTCTGGCTAGCGTGGCGAGTGTAGGCCAAATTTTCTTCAGATATACGCTGTGTTCTAGGGGCTGTAATGATTCCCACTTTCTCTGTTCACGTGTCACGGCGTGGATAAACATCCATCGAGCGCCTGGTGGTTCAGGGGAAAGTTGATGGCAAGAGGATGCGTGATAGGTCTTCGATGAGATGGACTGATCTGACTGAAATGGATGATCCCCTACATGAGTGCACCAGGAAAGCTGCGGACCAAGAGAAGTGGCGACGGCTTGTTAAGCGTGCCACTAGCACTCAAATGGCGACCACGACCACTCTGCCAAGAGTATACCGACTAAGAAGAAAGATTATTCATAATAATTACTTGACATAAAATATATTAAACAATGATATTTTCAGTATAGTACATGCTTAATCTAATAAAAGTTCTCTGTCCCCCATTCCACGGTTGCCCCTGTCATATAGGGGACAGATAATTGACTCAGATTGAGCGATGGTAGCTCGGTTGTAAGAACGGTTTCCTTAAAAACCATAAAAAGGTCAGTTGGGGGCTCGGCATGTACCAATACATTTTTCTCAAGTACATTTGTAATAATTTACAACACCACCGTTCCCGTGCCTTGGAGAGCACGTTAAGCGGTCCCAGTTTTAGTAATTCAATTCAATTCAAATAGTTTTATTTCAGCGTTTGTTATTTAATTTGTTATATAATTTGTCTCGGTCTAGGTGTTTATATGTATAATATGTATATATTTACAAAAAATAATAATAATATGTAGTTTATCAACCATCTAGTTTCCGTAACACAAGCCTCGTAGCTTACCACGGAAACTAGATGGCGCTGTGTGACCTGTCTGGAAATATTTATTTAAACCCCCCCCCCCTCCCCCACTGCCCGCAACCACCCTCAGGATGCTATTGGGACTCCCGCATAACCACTCCATCAGGGATGATACTTTCTTACGCATGATGGCGGGAAGCCATCCGTGCGCATCTCGTTATTATATTGCACGCGCAGAGTGTTGTAGGCCTTCTGCGTGTAGCAAACCCATAGGCCACTCGTGTAAAATGTTTGAAAAAATGCCTTAAAAAGCGTGATCTTTATAAAAATTGTTTAGTGATATAAAACTGCCTCGGATTTAGACTCTGATGTACCGGGGTCGATTCCTGTTCGGGACACAAAATTATTTATTAATGTAAATAAATACATTTAATTAATATTTAATTTATTTGTGATATTTCTCAAATTTGGTACACTGGAGACATCGACGAGCTTGTCACTTGACATGATTGGTCTATAGTAAAGTTGGCTAAATGTGAATCCGTTTATTTATAAGCGTGGTTTCGAATTTGACACGCACCGGTCTTTGTGAGTAAGTCAATGGATACAATAATATTATATATTTATCGAGAACCGCAGATCACTGTTATTTTATTATCTTTCTAACGTCGCATCGGATTTTTTATACGTGTATAACATTTATATTCAATAACTCTTAATTGTATTATTTTTATTTAACTTCAGTATTTATGTTTTATCTACATGCGTAGGTAAAGTAATAACAGTAAAAAAAAAAAAAAAAAGGTCAGTTAGTTTTAAAATAAAATAAATCTAAAAACTATAATATATCGACCGCCTCCGTGGTCTAGTGGTAACAAACGTTGCCGTAAACTCGGGAGGTCGTGGGTTCGATTCCCGCCGGGGGCAAGTTGTACATTGTATAATTTGTCTCGGTCTGGGTGTTTATATGTATAATATGTATATATTTACAAAAACCTGTCTGGAATTATTTATTTATTTATATTAATTAATTTATATTATACATATGTTATGGCATTTGGGGTCGCCACACTCTTCATAAATTCGTTTAGGACATGGTTGAGCGGGGGGAAGGGGCACATGCGTTACGTCCGTGATCGGGTGCTGCTGTAGGGACCTGGGACCTCTGCCGAACACGTTCAATTTATTGTTCTTAAATTAGCAGAGGTTTTTGCGTTTTGTCGACTTTCGGGTGGCACATGGGCATGTAGTCTATCTTAATGCCTGGTAGGTTACGGCTGTACCAGGTATTGTAATCTCATAGGTACTGATAACTAAATTTTAAAAGTTATTAATTGATCACTGTGGTGTAGTTATGTATATGTTTTATTTTGTAAATCTGATATAGCTGAGTTTTCCTTGCAGATTCCTTTCTCAGTCAGATTAAACATTAATCACTGGAATCCGCTAAGCTGCTGGTCTTCTGCTAGCAGGAATAGAATTATTCAAAATAATTAAATTATAATGACATTTAATAGGTTTACGTGAATAAAGATATTTTGACTTTAACTTTGTTTAGCTCTTTCACGAATTTGTGAGTAAGTATCACCACAACCATTCCCCTTGCGGGGTGGTCAGAAACCACGCTTATAAATAAGCGGATTAACATTTAGCCAACTTTACTATAAGCCAATCATGACAAGTGGCAAGCTCGTCGATGTCTCCAGCGTACCAAACTCGAGAAATATCACAAATAAATAAAATATTAATTAAATGTATTAATTCACATTAATGCCTAAATCTTTTTGTGTCCCGAATTTGTGAGTATAGAGTGAATATACCCACCCCAGCTGCCAAACCGGCCTTTTTTGAGGTAGAGGAAATGTCGGAAGCGGCAAAGGTATCTCGTACGTCACAGGTTGCATCATTCTTCTCATCTGCTAAGCTGCTGGTCTTCTGCTAACAGCTTACTTATTGGACCACTTTGCTGCTTAGTCTTCTACTAGCAGGAGTAGAATCATTCAAAAGAATTAAATTAATGACGTTTCATAAATGCCTATAATAGGTTTACGTGAATAAATATATTTTGACTTGACTTTGAATTTGACTCTCTTTCCCACACACAATAGCAGTGACATCACATGACACAGTGAATCCATAGAATTAGAAATTTGTCTCAAAGCTTGGACTTAGGTGATTTATATCCACGCTCTGACGCCAGATGTTATGGTTTCACAATTTATAGCTTCTGAAGATGCCTTTATATGTCATTGACCGATAAATAAAAACGACCGCCAAGGTAAAGTAAACTCGCTTCGAAATGAAAAGCAAACAGAGTTCCTATCCAAACTATCGGAACAGAAAGAAAATTCTATGTACTTTACCTAAGCCCCTATAACTACTTCAGTACCAAACGAAAATCAACCCTCTTTTTGGTAAAGGGATAAAAAAACTAATTACCTACCAACACGTAAAACGCCATTTATTTGTAATTTTTTTCGAATCTTTACAAAAATAAACTTATTAACACTTGCCTGTATATATATTTATGAAACAGTAGTATTAGTAAAAAAAAATAAGGCTAAGATTATTTTAAAAAGTTAATTTTAAGAATAAAAGAAACCCGACTGATTAAAAAATTAACATAATTAGAACTGTAAATAATTAAATAAAAATTAAAAAACTAGCCCAAGGGTTCCGTCGCCAAAAAGTTTGATAACCGCGTAACTAATCAATTGAAATAATTTTATGTATTTTATTATATACCTACTTTAACAGTCAGGATTATTAAAAGGTCCCTATTGGGAAGATTTGAGTCTGTCTCGAAAAACGTAAAAGATACTACGAGGTTAAATATAACCAAGAATGGAATACGGAAAAATTAGAATTGGGACAACTAGTCGTTTTTAAGTAGAATACGCCAAGCGGACAAAAAATTTATTTTATTTTTTATTTTATTTATTTATTTAAGGAAAACTATTGACAATATCCAACAACAAATAGAACTAAACGTTAGCAACAGAGTGTCATTTATAAGTTTTCACAAATAGTAATATATTAACAATGTAAAAAAACACAATAAACAAAGTAGCCTATGCGATGACGAAGATTAAAAAACATACTGAAACATACAAAGTAACATATAAACACTACACAACGTACTACTAATGAATACTTGCATCCACAAACAAATACAATTAAACAATAATAAGTAGTTGAGAATTAATCAAAATCATTTTCACTAAAAAAACGATTGCTTAGCACATGCCTCACCATCTTAATACTTGAAAAGAAAATATCGGTGTCATACTTAATTATAAGCAGTAAGTATATTACAGTAAGTCTTGTTTCAAGCGGTGTTATTGTTATATAAATATCACGGTGGCAATATTACAATGTTTGTTCTCTTCGAAAATCAAAATTTGATTTGACATCGTTGCGAATGGCTCATACTTTCAACGAGAACAACATATAGGTGGTAGGCGGACTGATGGTGGTAATTTGCCGGAGAGGGGAAGTATCCACCATTCGTGCCGATGAACCCTGTAGAGTGTATCCACACGTTGCGGGATCAGACTCGAATTGCTGACATGCCCAGTCAAGCTGAGATAGTGTTAGAGACTGATGTCAGTCATGAGTGTCTGAATCAAGTTGCTAACATTCATGGACCTACCGCGTCACTTACCATCAAGTGGGCGAAAGGTAAAAAAAAATATAATAATAATAACCAGCGTATATTTTTCTCAACTCAACTAACTCAAGGGTATTCATTATTGGTACATGTCAGGGAACCGCGACCTTTTTTATGATTAAAGGAAAGCGTCCTAAGAACCAGTTTAAAAATATATCGCTGCTATTCATTTTTTTTTTTAGTATTAGAGCTAATTAAAGATTTTCATATTTTTTTCTATTATCTGTTAGTATCGTATCTACATGTTAAAATGTGCAGTTTATAGGAGTATTTTTTTATGTTACTGCGCGATCGCCGCCGACCACCATTACATACAAGGCATGTAAGTATTATACGCTCAGTAGTTTGACATTGTCAATTTATTAATACGGGCCTATTTCTCCCAATTAAATGAAAAGATTTTACGATTTTTAAGATTTACCATCTGAAGGGCAAAGCACGAAAACTAAATGCAAGCCCACCTCGATCCTTGGCGCCGCATCAGACTGGAAAATCCTCATGGATACATTTGAACACCATTATAGGATCCCAGATGAACTAGCTGTATCAGCCTATAGGCCAGACATCTTAGTGTTTTCTCGGAATTTGAAAAAAGTTATCCTTATTGAACTTACCGTTCCGTGGGAATCAAATATTCCAAAAGACCACAACATGAAGTCGAATAAATATTATGATCTCACAGAAGAAATGATCAGGAACGGATTCAAGACTCAGCTTTACGCAGTGGAAGTTGGTGCAAGAGGAGTTCCAGCAAAATCTTTGCATCACTTACTGAAAGAATTGGGCCTAAGCAGGTCTGCCGTCAATACATTTATGGAACGAGCTTCCAAGACGGCATTAACGGAATCATACAGTATTTGGTTGGGTAGGGAGAGAAGTAGAATGGTGGATGGTGAGCGTATTATCGCGCAATAGAAAAAAAAGGAGGCCTTCTTTTCTTAAACCAGCCAATTGTCGGTCGCAAGCCCGAGACACCATTCTTCTCATCTCTTACCCACACACGATGGACCCGGCATCCGCACGGTGAATCCATGGAATGCTTAGAAATTTGTCTTCTTCTAACAGACAATACCTAAAAAGTATAAAATGCAAAAAAAGTAAATTTAACAAAACTAAACACCCGACCGCTTAAAAAAAGCGTTTTTTTGGCGACGGAACCCGGAAAGAATATTTTTTACTTTGGCTTGTTGATTTTTTAATTTTTTTTCTTATAAGTCTTTTTAAGCAGTCGATTATTATGTTTTTTTTTAAATGTATAAAATATTATTGATTAACATCGTAATGTTAAGAGTCGAATCAGTTTTTAATTTGTGGCCCTTTTGTATGAAAATTACGGTATATTTACTATTATTTAGTAAAGTATCATCACGACCGTTTGCCTTTCGTGGTGGTCAGAAACCACGCTCATAAATAAGCGGATTCATATTTAGCCAACTTTACTATTGTCCAATCAAGCAAGCTTGTCGATGTCTCCAGGCAGACGTACCAAACTTGAGAAATATCACAAATAAATTAAATAAATAAATAAATATTTCCAGACAGGTCACACAGCGCCATCTAGTTTCCGCGGTAAGCTACGAGGCTTGTGTTACGGAAACTAGATGGTTGATAAACTACATATTATACTTTTTTTTTTTTGTAAATATATACATATTATACATATAAACACCCAGACCGAGACAAATTATACAATGTACAACTTGCACCCGGTGGGAATCGAACCCACGACCTCCCGAGTTCACGGCAACGTTTGTTACCACTAGACCACGGAGGCGGTCAAAAATATTAATTAAATGTATTTATTTACATTAATACATATTTTTATGTCCCGACCAGGAATCGAACCCGGTACCTCCTAGTCTAAATCCACGGACTTAGCTAGACCACGGAGGCAGTTTTACTATTAATTCTCCGCTATATAAGCAGTGTTCCAAGTTGTCAAAACAATGTATGTAATATATCACTAATGTAATTGTATGTGGTATCTCGATTACACCCTCTGCTATTATTATGTCACGTTCTATGATATCTGACATTGTTTCTTGTTTGTTGGCAAATAAGGCAATTAGGTAACTCTCTCTACGTTACTATTATCTACCTAAACTGTATTCCACGAGAACCGTTAGTGACGTCATCGCGTCTAAACATACCTACTCCGTTATAATGTTGCCAAAACAAGATGAAGACCAACATCACTATCATAACAGCTGGTCTCGTTCGTCGTCTTTTTGCGTCTTAATCTTGGTCTTGGACTCTTGAGTCTTGCTTTTAATCTGACTAAAAATATATATTTGTTTTTTATTGTAGTAAGGAAACCTTATAAGATTTTAGATTCCGTCCGCAAACTAGTATCTCAAGAACTACTGGTCTAATTAACTAGAAATTTGGAATGGTTAAAGTATACAAAGGTAATCAACATTAATAATAAAAAAAATATACAGAGGTAGATTTGGAGATATTATAAGGATTTGGATATTTTTACCCCTGAACCCTAAAAAAGACAAGGATTATAACAAACATGGATTATGACAGAAAAAAAAACAAGGATTTGATAAATTTCATTAATGACTAGGCTATACCTAAATACTGGAAATAATAATAATAATAATATAATTCTTTATTGCACACAAAATATAACATATAAAATAATGTACATAGGCGAGCATAATACCGTATGGTATTCTCTACCAGCTAACCTTTGGGAGAGTGAGAAATTATTATAATGGGTGCAGAGTCGAAATAAGAATAATAATAATAGTTAAAATCAATCATGAATATACCATAGTAAGTATAAATAACATACCAATATATAAATATGTCATACGATATAATAAATACTTAAATTAAATAAATACTAATATAATAATTATCTATGTCAAGATGTGGAGATTAGATGTCATTTTGTTTTTTGAGAAAGTATGTAATTAATAAATGTTTGAAAATACTTTTTTTTTTTTTTAATATATGTCTTGGCTATGACTTAATACTGGAAATACTATTAATTAAGAAACTCGTCTGCGTAGACACGAAACAGTAACCAAATGAAAAAAAAAATGTAAGAACAAAAAAATATAAAAATATTTTTAGTAAAATTGGGAAACAATATCTGAGCAAGAGTCTTATGAGACTATGGTTAGTCTTGGTATTGGTCTTGCTGTCATATCGGTGGTCTTGCTGTTACAAAAAAGCAAGAACAAGAGCAAGACTGCAAGACGAAGTTTTTTTTTTTCAGTTCTACTATCTTCTGAAACTATTACAATTTTTTTCAACAGTTTCTCAATGAAGAGTTTAGATTCTAATACGAACTTTGGAAATCGATGTCTTTTTTGTCTTTTCAGTGATATTTAGTAATCAAATATTTTATTTATTTGTGATGGTCTATTTGCATTTCTTAAATGGCTCCTAACAAGGTACCTACTTAGTGTATGTATACATATTGTATTATATGTATGTTTATGTATGTATGTGTTTATGTGTATATATAATTTATATATTGTTTATTGCTTACAATGTGATCATTTAGTTATAATATATTTAATTTTTACTTGCACCTACCGTTCACTTTAAATGCTTTATCTGTCCCTAAGGTTGGCTGCCAGACAATGTCTAGCGGCATTAAGCCCGTCCCTTGTACATGGTACAATAAAGTTTTAAATTAATAATTATTTCTCGAGTTTGGTACGCTTAGAGACATCGACGAGCTTGCCACTTGTCTTGATCCGCTTCTGTATAAGCGTGGCTTTTGACCACCACGGAAGGGAAACGATCGTGACGATACTTTTAAATGTTCATAAGAATTATGTTGAATAGTGGAATTCAATCTAAATAGCGAAATAAATTCAATTCAGTATAAAATGAAGTTAAAGACGTCTATATAAAACGCGACGTCTATAAAATAAGTACACTCGTAAGTGGCTTCCCGGGCATTCACTGCACCAATCACGTTTCCCTGATTGCTTCTATTCACTGCTTTTACATTAACTTTGTGAAATTCACAACGTCGCAAATGCACATGAAACGAACGAACATTTTATAGTTGAAAGGAGTTTTTACATCCCCGAAGGCACCATTCATTTTATTCCTAAAGTTGGTGTTGCGGACGGATGAGCCCTTAGCATTAAGCTGTATATTTATTAGGCTATTTATATAAAATCTACAATTAATAAATCACGACACCCCTTAGTATTAAGTTCTATCGATATTTTACATAATAAAGATTGGATGACGCCCTTAATATTAAGTTTATAGGAATATGTAGATATGTTTATATAAGACAGACGCCCTAATAATAAGTATATAATAAATAAAACCTAACCCGACATCCTTAGAATTAAGATCCCTAGACGTAAGTAACATATATGTAAATAATAACGACATAATATGTAGGTAAGGTTTGGAGGTAAGGTAAATAGGCAGGTACATAGAGGCACGATATAGACGCCAAGCATTGTACATAGAAGGGCTAGCTTGGGTTGGCCTACGTGACTTGGTGCAGTTTTAAACATGAAATCACCATGTTGAGATGACGCAAGACTGCATCCCAGGTAGTCGGCCGCGCCAGATGTCCGAGCTAAGACAATAGGGGCCCAAGCGACGCCACCCTCGCCTTGCCTCTACGACACGACGATGAATGAATAAAGAACAGGGTTTGGTACGCGGGCACCGGACAGTATTACATTGACACCCGACGGAGACGGTAGCTAATTGACACCCGACGCAGACAGACGGACTCTCATCACCGACGCCGACACCGACACGACACCACTGACAAGGGAGACGACGCCCCTTACAACGACGCCCTGACGCTAGCTACCAAGCCTTGGTGAGAGTCCAACCAACATCTTTTATTTAAACCCAAAGACGAACCCCAGTACAACGAGACGCCGCAGCACGAGCCAGCATGCCGCGTAGCTAACCTGAGACGAGACGCCCACGGCTATAGCGACGGACAAAGCCAATTACAGTCCATTCAACAGACACGACGCCCGACGACGCCGTCGCCAATAGTTGGTTAAAGCTATGTGACTATTTGTCGCATGATATTTTTTTTAACTGATAACTACGGGGAGAGGCGGAGTGCACAATATCGTCTAAGATCGATTACGTATGTCAGAAATGTCAAAATCTTCGGCATTCTGACTAGCTTTTGTTTTCGGATGATTGTGTATTCCGCCTCACCGCGCTGCCTCCGTGGTCTAGCGGTTAAGCCCGTGGATTCAGATGAGGACAATAAATTATTTAATTTATTTTTGATATTACTTAAGTTTGGTACACTAGAGACATCGACGAGTCATGCTACTTGTCATTTTATTTATTTATAAACTCTTTATTGCACAAAAAACTTAAAAGTTAAGTACTAGGGCAAACTGAATGCCTTTCGGCATTTTATAACAGCTAACCTTGGGAGTGTGGTAGAGGATTTGCGGTACAATACCGTATGTATTTGTCATGATGGCCTATAGTAAAGTTGGCTAACTATAAATCAGCTACTTCAAAAAATAAAAATGGTTTCTGATCACTCCGCAAGTGACGGTCGTGATGATACAAAATAAGCTTTTACACACTTTAATATCAATGTAAATAGCGATTTTCTAATCAGTGAAGTCTAAAGGGTTGATTACAACAACGGTTTTTTTTTATATATCTATATAATCAAATTGTTGACAACTACTATATTCTTTTACATATTTTATTATGCTATTACATATACTATACTATATTCTTTTTCAGTTTCCGCTGCTCGGGAGTGAAACAAACTTCCTCTGGTTATCAGACGGGCGCCGTCTATTAATATATTTAAAAATCTACTTATCGCTCACTTTCTTAACAAATAACATAGATCTTCCTAGTACCTATATCTATCATACTATTTTTATTGTGTGTAAACAGTACTATATATTTACTTAGTTTCGTATTTGTATATATATATATATATATATATATATATATATATATATATTTATGTATTTAAGTAGTAGTATGTAACGATTATTATGTATTGTATGTAAATTGTATATTTATAATAATGCACCCCGCAAATCCTCTACCACTCTCCCAAAGGTTAGCTGTTATAAAATGCCGAAAGGCATTAAGTTCGCCCTTGTACATTACTTTTATGTTTTTTAGTGCAATAAAGAGTTTATAAATAAATACTACGAGTTCATACTAACTTTCTGTATATACACATTTTATTAACCCCTATTTCTTTAATGCTAAAAAAATCCTTGGCTTTATAATTAAGACTAATATTATTGGTACATGAATGGTAAAGACGTTAGAATAATTAAGTAGAGATGCAATACTTTCTGGAATTCTGCTTTCTAGCCAATTCGAAACAAGAAAGAATAGTTTTTGAAAATCAGTCGTCCTCGTTATGCCTACTCGTATTTATTGCTAAGTTGAAACTAACAGTAGACGGCGTGTGGTTGGGACGAAATTAAACGGAAATGGAACAGGCTTGCGGTTACCTCAACGAGCACAATCAATTGAGAAGTCATATTGAAGAATCGAAATGTTATATAAGGAATGAATACACGAGTTTAGATATAACAGTATTTTTCTCTTTACATTATTAATAGTAATGGGTGATTTTTTAAAAGCTTGAGAACTTTTAATATGATTGATAAATAATCATCATCATCACAGCCCATAGAACACAGCGTCCTAGACCTCCACTGCTGGAGATGGGCCTTCCAGAACATATAGGAGAATTTGGCCTACACTCGCCAAGCTGGCCAGACGGCTTGGCGAGGAGATAATAAAATCACTTACTTCTAATTCAAGTTTATACAAAAATATTGTTGATGGTTGGTAGTTTGTTGTATCCGTAATTAGTATTATAAGTATGTATTTATAAATTATTATAACATCTGTTAATTTAAGTATCTTTTATATCATGTTTGCGTTATTACTGTATCCTTGTATTTATTTTTGAATCCAATTTTTTTAACTTCTATTTTGTATAAAAATATTTTTGGCTCTCAATGTCTTCTTAGTGTTATTAATTCATTTTAAAAAATCTTTCTATTTTATAAAAATATAAGGCTTATAATTGGAACGCAAACCCATAAGTTCCAGGGAGTCTAGCAAAATTTCCCTTCTATAGCAAGGCTAACAATACTTTGGCAGAAATAATTGCCAGCCTTACTGTTTCCAGAGTTATCGTTATTGAATATTTTGAAATCAACTTAAAGCTTAGAACCTTTGAACGAATCTAAAGTGAATTAACTTCATTCAAAATTCAACCAATCTTATTCGCATCTCCGAGTTTGGGAACGTGTGGCTTTCAAATTAAACACGATTTAAATTTAGTGGAATTAATCTACAAATAGATCTTAATTAGATTTTCAAGTTGGAGATTTATTTGTCAACTACACAAAGGGATTATCGTCATCATCCTAGGCTAGGCCACACTCGGGGTACCGGTACTGGCAGATTTATTTATTTATTTATTTACAAGGATGCTCACTACAAGTTGCAGTCGACGCCTGCTACTATTATAAATTAATCTGCTAGGTACTAATCTGGACCACAGCTCAAAATGTAAACATACGGCAAACAATAATGCGCTTATACTAGACTAACTTAAAACTATGATTAAAATAATAATAATAATGTCAAGCAAAAACATGCAAAAAGCTAAACAATAATAATAAAAAACATGCCTTAACATCTAAATAATTTATTTACACTATCAAATAATAAAATAGAACATTCCTAATAAATTAAATTAAAATTAATACTATATACAAATATGATAAAAAATAAGATTCAATACAGTAAAAAAGTTAAAACACATCCATTTGATTCAGTAAAATTCAATAACAATTCATTAGATAGAATACAAATAATACATTGATCAGAATAAATTTATTATATGTAGTTTGGATTGGTTCTAAGGATGTCCTGGATGCTCCTTTTTAATTTAGGCAACTTTGAGTCAAATATGTCTATTATAGCAGATATAAAGAACACTGGATAGCTGTTATATTTGTTATATATTGCAGTATTATACAGTAGGTACACTCATTATACAGTAACTGCCTCCGTGGTCTAGCGGCTAAGAAGGTGCAGAAACTATTTCTTAGAGCCAAATACAAGAAGACACATGGTTACTACCCCTTTTTGTTCCCCACATTATTTATATTAGGTATGCTGCGTTATAATATAATAATAATAGTTTATTGACACAAAATAAAATATACATATTGAACAAAAAAATAAAAATTACATTGTTGTACATGTTTAATTTAATAGACGACTTCTGTCCCCTATACTAAGGTAGCCCTGGTCTTATAGGAGACAGCTAATTGGCACTATATAATGAAAGCGGTCTTGCAGCAGAGTCATTCAATATCTGTTACATGTCTAATTTCACCTTATAACACTCTTCACCTTATTACTCCTTAGAGACGCAATAAAGCATTAGTCTTATATATATGAAATATTCTTAGAGGTAAAATATATCTACCTGTTGTATTAAAATTAATTTCATTGATTGTACCTAACAAGTACCTGCGGCCATCGACTATTTACTTGAGTGCTCATACACACCTACTCCAGAGTGCCCCCGTTCCCCGTGCAATCGTTTTATTGAACAAAATCGTGCAGTCCGATGAGAATTTCGATGTGTTCGCATCAACGGATGTAGAAAGTAAAAACATTGTCCTAAAGTACTTGTAGCCATAATAATTCTCACATCTAGTCACTTATTCATGTGTTTGAATTTTATTATGAAATATGTATTGTTTAGATGAAAATGTACATTTTCATGGAAATAATTTTAAAAAATATATATCAGGCTCGAATTGCCCACTGCCCAGTCAAGCCGGCATAGTGTTAGGGACTGGTATCAGTCAGTCAGTCAGTGTCTGATTCCAGTTGCTAACACTCATGGACCTTGCGCGCCACTTACACGTAAAAATGAAACATTCTTCGCCGATTTTAAGATCAATGAAATCGAACTTTCTTACTGCCTCGAAATAGAGAGTTAATTTATACCCATTAGTTTAATAGTACTAGGATCGTTAAGGTCGATTGTTGAGAGTGTTATAGCCCCATAAAATACTGCAAAGCGTAAGAAAGGCTTTTACGTTCCACTTTTATGATATGATTTATGGCAAGATCTTTCATGTTCTACTGTTTACAGGTCATATTTTTGGGAATGGTTTCCTCGTGCGTTTATTTCTATAGATCAGGTTATTTATTTATTAATTCATAAAGGACAAAGAAAAGCAACATTTGAACAAGAATGAATTAGAAGCAATTATAATTATACCCGTCAAAATTTAAATTCAAATTATTTATTGCATAAAAACATCTTAACCTAATATGTTACAACAGTAATAAATTATTATTAACATTTTTATATATTATATATAGGCTTTGTGATAATGTCTTACTGAGTCTCAGCATGCAATGTAGGTATGACTTGATGTCAGCAATATGAGTACATTAAAGGGTACTTATGTCAGAGAATTTATGTAATGTCAAAACTTAAATGTAAATAATCAAAATCAATATTTCATTATAGTTTTTTATTTAAGAATTCATTTGAAGAATATAAACAAAACTCGCACAATTAGAACGTAAATTACTTTTTAAATTGAATTGTAGGCAATTATTGAAATGTAATAGGTATTTTATTGTACAATTTTATTCCATAATGTACGAGTTGTCGTCAAAAACTTTGCTCTTCGGTATGATTTTAGAGATGAGACTGTTAGCGTACCTAGTGTTATACTTATTAAATATTGTTGAGCTTTTAATAAATAGTTCAGGGTGTTGTTTAACAAACAATACTGTTTCATAAATATATAAACCAGGGAGGGTCAACAATTTTAGCTGTTTAAATGTCACCAGAATATCTGTCATAGTGCACACTTTTTCGAGGTCCATGAATATTATTAACTGGAATTAGACACTTATGACTGACATCAGTCTTTAAAACTATGCCGGCTTGACTGGGCATGACGGCAATTCAAGCCTGATCCCGAAACGTGTGGATACACTTTACAGGGTTTATCGGCACGAACAGTGGATACTTCCCCGCACCATCTGACTGGGCGAATTACCACTGTCAGTCCGCCTACCACCTATTTGTTGTCCTAGTTGAAAATATGTGCCATTTGCAATGATGTCAAATGCTATTCTTTACTATCAAGGCCAACGAATATTGTAAGCTTGCCATGGTGATATTTATATAAAAAGTACTATTAAGTACTTTATTTATTATTTATAAACTCTTTATTGCACAAAAAACTTAAAAGTAATGTACAAGGGCGAACTTAACGCCTTTCGGCATTTTATAACAGCTAACCTTTGGGAGTGTGGTAGAGGATTTGCGGGGTGCATTATTATAAATATACAATTTACATACAATACATAATAATCGTTACATACTACTACTTAAATACATAAATATATATATATATATACACAAATACAAAACCAAGCAAGTATATAAGTAGTATTAAGTACTTAACATTATTCTATCTCTTAGCCAAGTTTTCCTTTGTTCCAGTAATGGGTGTATCTCCAGAACCTTGTAGACTGCTGCACGAGCCACCTCATCATGTAGATTTCACCAACGACACCGGAGTCATACTTACGTGTGCAGCAAGAGGAAATTATAAGGTCAGCTCAAATAGTATCGCAACAGTAGCATATCATCGCATCCCCTAGAACACAACGTCCTAGACCTCCACTATTGGATATGGGCCTTCCAGAACATATTCGTATATCAGAATTTGGCCTACACTCGCTACGCTGGCCAAGCTGGATATGATATGATGTCAATTTTTAATGACACTTTATTAACGATCCAACAAGTTGGTATTACTGGAGCCGGGACCGACGGCTTAACGTGCTCTCCGGGGCACGGGAACGGTGGTGTTGTAAATCTATTACAAATGTACGTAAGAAAAGTGGATTTCTCATTGGTACATGTCGGATGGGTTTGAACCGACCTTTGTAGGATTTAAGAAACGCGTTCTTACAACCGAGCCACCACCGCGCCTATACACCGTAGCATATACTGCCATATAATATATATTATTTATATAAAGTATCATCACGACCGTTTCCCTTTCGGGCTGGTCAGAAACCACCCTTATAAAGAAGCGGATTCATGTTTAGCCAACTTTACTAAAGGCCAATCATGATAAGTGGCAAGCTTGTCGATGTCTCTAGCGTACCAAACTCGAGAAATAATCATAAATAAATTATTGAGTTCCGACTAGAAATTGATCCCGAATCTAAATCCACGGCAATAACCGCTAGACCACGGAAGCAGTATCGTCGTGATGATATATTTTTAACTATAATTTTATTTGATTTACATTTTAACTTTGGTAAAGAAAATAAATAGTTGACACAAAACAAATAAAGCCAAATACAGACAAAGTGACGGAAATATTTTCCAATTTGTTTCCGACTTTGTAATTCGTTCGTATAGAATAAACAAATCACGGGATTTCTTGCTGGATCGGTTGTTTTCCCGCGACATGTGAACTTGACTGGTATGTCACTGACAATCTGCCCACGAATGACAAAACTTACTTACCCAATTCTATTATAGTATTTGATTGTAATTTTTATATTTAAGTTAGTTATAGTTATCTCAGTCTCAATTCAGTTTGTACTTATGTTTATACGATATATTTTTTTAAATGTAAATAGTGGAACCTATGTTGGCTGCTATATTTATAAATAATTATGTGGAAATATAGCTGTAAGGTTTAGAATATAATAATATATTTAAAAACAAAAAAAAAAAAACCAAACATAAATAAATAATAAATAAAAAGAAAAAAAAATAGCCCAAGGGTTCCGTCGCCATAA
This sequence comes from Tinea semifulvella, assembly GCA_910589645.1. Lineage (NCBI taxonomy): Eukaryota > Metazoa > Arthropoda > Insecta > Lepidoptera > Tineidae > Tinea > Tinea semifulvella. Next base: position 8,943,724 of record OU342612.1, on the reverse strand, counting down.
AGTTTGATACCCGCTTAACTTAATTCAAATAATTTTATATATTTTATTACATAGCGACATTAACATGACCCATTAGAGATCGAGACAGGTTCAAATCAATAATGGGTCCAATAATAAATAATATTAAGATTTAGACAATCGTAAAAGCGTGGTCTGAATTAATGTTTGTTTTTATAAAACGTATTAGCCTCGCTATACAGAGGGGGAATGATGCCAGTCTTCTTGAGACTATCTCGGATTAGGCTGGGGCCGTTACGGATTTTTATAGCTAAAAAAAAAAATTAGTAACAGGCAACGGCCGGCTGGAATATGTAGTTGAGGTCATAAACAATGAAAAAAAAAACTGTCGAACTTGAGATTAAGGGAAGTAGTGAAATGGGGTGCTATTTAAGGGATGAAAACCGTTTTTCGTTATTCGTGGCGGAACGAGACCTCCTAGAGAAAAGTATTACATACAAAAGTTGTAGATAATAAAAAAATCTAAAACTTTTATTATATATATTTTTCGACATAACCTCAAAGTTTACGAGAAAATGACGAAAAACCGATTTTTCTGTTTTTTATTTTTTTCTTGCGTGAAAATTATTTAATTTAAATGAAACTTTGTGAAAACACGTAATTATTTGCACACAATAAGCATAATTGGACTTAAACTGGCATCGGAAAATCGGTTTTTCGTCATTTTCTCGAAAACTTTGAGGTTATGTCGAAAAAAATATATAATAAAAATTTAGATTTTTTTATTATCTACAACTTTTGTATGAAACACTTTTCTCTAGAAGGTCTCGTTCCGCCACAAATAACGAAAAACGGTTTTCATCCCTTAAATAGCACCCCATTTCACTACTTCCCTTAATCTCAAGTTCGAAAGTTTTTTTTTTTTCATTGTTTATGACCTCAACTATATATTTCAGCCAGCTGTTGCCTGCTACTAATTTTTTCATCTCAAAAAGGTAATGGCCGCAGCCTAGATAGGACGTCTCTAGAGGACATTTTTTATTTATATTTTAGCTTATTTTTAATTTATTTTTAGGTAGCTTTTAATTTGTATTTAATATTTATTAAACATATCAAATGAATAAATTGTATAAAACCTTGTCCGTTTCGCTATTCGCCAACATCAATATGACGAAAAAAGGATTGCCAACTGGCATGGGTCTTGTCAAAACATAGAGGGAAAACCAATTCCAAAAAAAATAATTCTAACTTTGTTTGAACTTTGTTAGTTATAGATGCAACTCGTCTATTGCTGCATATTTTCCATTCTTTTGTATGGTTTCAAATCATGGTTTTGAAATGTGGAAATACAGCAGAATATTTATGATATCATAGGACAGAGTGAGAAACGAAATGATGATATGAACAAAGGCGTGAACTCCTTAGAGTATTTAGGTCTCATAATTCTGCAGCATACAAGGCTCTAGAAGACTCACGTCGAGGCTAAAGAACATCATGGAGTGGTTCCGGATGAGCACCCGATCCTTGTATCAGCCAACAAAATAAAAATCGCTATAATGATAGCTGACCGCCGATGGCACTACCTCAAGGAGAAGTTATAGATACAAAACTAGTTGTACTGTACACCGATAAAGCATTTTTACATGCTTTTCCCAATTTTTATTCATTTTATTTTAAATTATTTATTGCACCAAAACTTAAAATTAGGTACATAGGCGAGTTTAATGCCTGTTAGGCATTCTCTGACAACTAACCTTTGGGATGGTGAGAGATTATGGGCAGGGTGCAACAATCCAATAATATTAGTCTAATTTATAAATACACTACATACTAAGAAATTACATAAACTACATGCAAGTATTTATTATGGTGGATGGTGAGCGTATTATCGCGAAATAGAAAAAAAAGGAGGCCTCCTTTTCTTAAACCAGCCAATTGTCGGTCGCAAGCCCGAGACACCATTCTTCTCATCTCTTACCCACACACGATGGACCCGGCACCCGCACGGTGAATCCATGGAATGCTTAGAAATTTGTCTTCTTCTTCTATATATACATATATGTACACATATACAAATAGACATACACAAACATATTGCGTGCCAAATATTTATTGTGTACTAGATGCAGTGTGCTCCTGCTTATCAAGAAACAAGTTAGTGACCAATTGTTTAAAAACATTGACAGATGGTGCCCGTCTAATGGCCAGTGGTAGTTTGTTCCACTGGCGGGATGCAGACACAGTGAAGAGATCTGAATATCTGCTAGAGGAGTGGGATGAGATTTTGAGTTGATTGTTGAAAACAGAACGAAGAGGGAGGTTGTGCGTATCGCACAAGAACTTAAATCGAGTTTTAAGGTAAGGAGGTGCACGAGGATTGTTCAGGATACCATACAAATGGACAAGTAGATGGGCAGATCTGCGAAAGCGGATATTGAGCCATTTCAACTGAGTTCGAAAATGGGATACATGATCATACTTTACTGACAAATAGTCACATCTTAACTTTAAAGAAAAAATATTATAGGCGCAATGACCAATAATAAAAATGGTATCATACTCAATACAAAATTAAAGCAATAAACCGAATTTTAAAAGTACGTGTTTAAATAATTTATTATTGTTCTTAAAATTCGGTTTATTGCTTTAATTTTGTATTGAGTATGATACCATTTTTATTATTGGTCATTGCGCCTATAATATTTTTTCTTTAAAGTTAAGATGTGACTATTTGTCAGTTCACAGATAATATATAACAATAATGATTAAATATTAGTATGTGCATTATTAATATCTCAGAATAATGATTTAGCGCGTCCATGAGAAGTTTCATCCAATCACACAGTTATCAATAGTAAAAGCTGCCAATTTATACTCTCAAGCGGTGTCAATTTACTGTTCGTAGTTTACGATAGATTTACGATTAGAAACAAGCATCGGGCTCACAATAAATATTTGGCAAATATATACTTTTATCTTAGTATATTGTTTGTTATCTTAATATTTTTTATTTTTTTATATCAGCACTACCCTTCATCTCATACTCTCCCGAAGGTTAGATGTTAGAAAATGCCTTGTAGGCAATAATCTTCGCCTTTGTACATTTTTTTCGTGCAATAATGAATTTAATAATAATAATAATAGATTTTAAATATCTGCATGTAACACAATGTTTAAAATTGATTTCAAAACCTTACCTACCTACGCTACTGTGGCTGTTTTTATTTCTCTGTTAATGCAAATCAGCAATTCTCAGTAAATATAAACGTTAGTCGTAAAGCACGCCCCCTGCGTGCTACCATCTGGGATACAATACATACCCCATCGAGACTATCGTATTTCACAGTTTTAACTGATCCATTGCGTCGTGGTCATCAGTTTTCCATTCTAAATGCATTCGAAAGAAGCAATGCTTGATAAATTTGCAAAAAGAATTTGCGAATTACGCAATAGCCTCACTGATTTGGTATTCACAAACCAGCTCCCAGTTGAAATATAAATAAAGTTTTTCCATTCGACGTAGTTTAGAGTTTACCCAACCCGACCCACCGGGACATAAAGAAGCGACTTTTGTATAAATATAGAAAATTTTATTCTCCTAAATCTCATATTCCACTATTAATATTATGAAGACTTTCTTAGCAATTCCATAGATTAAACCGGCCTATAGTCGGTAGCAAACCCAAAACATCATTATTCTTCTTTCTCTCCCACACACGATGGCCCCATATAGTGAGTATATGGTGAGTGTGAGACATTTGTCTTCTTTCTTTATCTTTTACTATTTAAGAAGTTATTATATTCTATAAATTATAAAAAAATCCATCAATTAAATAGCTTCGGCTATAGAACATCACCCTGTTGTACACCTAACTCAACTGCAACTGCAATTGCAATTCCACTGAATTGCTTTGTAAGATGGTTTTGTATATGGGCGGTCATAGCTTTAATAAATAATTATTATAATAATAAATAATTGCTGCAATATATTTTAAACAGGCTATGTTTTAATGTAGTCCAATGCTTTCTCGAAGTCCACAAAACTAAGATACAGTTACAGATTTTTAATCTGATTAACACGGAGAAATTAAATATATAACAAGTCAGGGCAAAAAGCCTAACTGTATGACAATAAAAGCTAGGCCAATCTTTACAATATGAATTAGTGGTTGATAGTCATTGCCGACACTCTCGAAGTTGTGCAAAATTACGTATACCTCGGGCAGACTATCCAATTAGGAGCAGCGAACTTCAGCAAAGAAGCCGACAGACGCATTCAGCTAGGATGGGCGGCATTCGGGAAACTCCGGCACATCCTCTCATCGTCTATACCACAATGTTTAAAGACTAAGGTCTTTAACCAGTGCGTCCTCCCGGTAATGTCGTACGGAGCAGAGACGTGGACACTAACAGTGGGTCTGGTCCATAAATTCAAGGTCGCTCAGCGAGCCATGGAGAGAGCAATGCTTGGTGTATCTCTGGTGGATAGAATTCGAAACGTTGATATTCGTCAGAGAACGAAAGTTACAGACATAGCTTTTAAAATTAGCAAGCTGAAGTGGCAATGGGCCGGACACATCTGCCGCAGAACCGACGATCGATGGGGCAAACGGGTTCTAGAGTGGAGACCACGTACGGGAAGACGCAGAGTGGGACGACCCCCCGCCAGATGGACAGATGACCTAAAGAAGGTCGCTGGTGGTGGTTGGATGAGGGTAGCGAAAGATCGCGTTAAGTGGCGAGCCTTAGGGGAGGCCTACATCCAGCAGTGGAGAGATACAGGCTGATGATGAGTCATTGCCGGTTATGGCTGTGATCTGCGTGCACTTTCAAATTTATTATTTTGTTTTTTCACTGACAATATGCCGACCTGCGTGCTACGGTAGTGAAAAACAATTTATTCTTCGACAAGAGAACTTCCTGTCAGTTTATTTTTATAAATAAATGTTGTATTAATCTATTTATTTTTAAGTTAAAAAATGAACATACACGGAACATTTAAGAAGTTTACTTTCTTTGAATAACAAGTCGTTACAAAATAAGTTTCGATACTCGATCATAAATATTATAGATGTACACAATTATAATTTTAAAATATTATTTTGTCTCCAATTATTGCTCAGTTGACAATTAGAAATAGTTCCTCTACTCAATCTTAGATGGCGATATTATAGTTGCACACAATTATAATCCTTAAAACACTATAAGGTTGACATTGGTTTAACCCATTACTAAGTAATTACATGCATTATTTTAAAATGTGTTATTTATAAAAATTAGAAGTTTAAGGAGAAATAATGTAACAAACATTTTGTATGAAAATGTCACCAATCTCTATCTTATTTTTGACCTCGTGTGGTCTACAGTATAAAAACATTTAAAAAACACGCCTGTTTCCTGGGTATAAAGTAAGGTATAGACCGCAAGAAGTTTACTGTTTATAAAACTAAACTAAAGGAGGAAACAGAACAATGGATTTTGTGATATAGCATACTTTTGACTGACTGTATTTATTCCGAAACACACATTCGAACCTCACTTCTACTTTACATAGTAGGTACGCGTATAAAGGAGAGAAACAGCTGTGACGATCCAGAAATATGTTCCGAAATAAGTTATAATATTAATCGTGGAGTTTTGGCAAGCAAGTGCAGGTATGGTCAGCCCCGGGGGAGTCGTACGCTTCCCAAATGTCGCCTCAACTCTGCTAAATGTGAAAAGTTTATTTCAAACAACTCGAATACTCCGATAGAATTTTTAATTTAATCAAAACCACACAAACTAGGAGAATATTTCAAATTTTAATGGAACTGGGGAAGTGCTGACTTAACTTTATTCATTCGTGGTCTAGCGGTTATGGCCGTAAATTTTGACGCGTATCAATTTCTTATCGAGAACAAAAAAAATAAATTAAATATTCATCCGAGTCACAGGTCCGGATTAATAGTCATTGCTCCGCCAGTGCTTAGCACGAGCCATTGCTTAGAACTGTAAAAGTGACAGTTTTTTAGTGTGAAAACTGACTCTTTCTGTCAAAACAGTTCTGAACAATGGCTCGTGCTAAGCACTGACGGAGCAACGACTATTCATCCGGACGTTATTAGAGTCGGAGTTGAAAATTTACAAAGTGTCAGTTTTATCGTTAGCAATGTACGAGCTTAGCTGAACTGTAACCGGCTTTAAGTCTATGCATTGTTCGCAACAGGGAGAAGCAAATGAAACCTCATATCTCTGATGGGATCACATCAACATGATATGTTGCCACTTGTCGTGATGGACAGTTATATATATGAAAGTTAAGTCGATTAAATGTGAACACACTTTGTAAAAACTTTGGTTTCTAAACGGATTTCGGACGTGATGCTACTTTACTTTTTGGAGACGAACGTCAGTTATGGCACTCGTGCATTCGCTAGATAAGTACGTTATTATGCATGTTGACACCTTATTTTTTATGCGACGCGCAAGATGGAAGCATGCATAATGTAGCTGCAATGAAGAGAAACGACGAAGCAAGTTTTAATTTCATAATGTTTCAGCTGCAAAGGTTTACAGAGAGGTGTTATGAGTGTGTCAACATCAACATACATAATTACTCAGCAAGGCGTCTTTACATAGGAAAGGAGAATTTCATTTTAGTAAATCTACTTATATTTATTCGAAGTAATATACAAACAATATAATAGAATTACAATATTAAATAAACTATATTACAAACAAAATCTAAATTTAACCTAAAATAATAATAATACATAGAAAATAAAATTAAATACTTATAAAAAAATAGCTCCTCCAAATCGCTGTCTTGTGGCATGGTGCCCAATACACTAGCAGCATTTCCCCTTTGAATGATGATACTTAATTTTTGGGAGAAAAAATTGCCAGCCCTATTGTCTCCAGAGACGTCAATGAGCCTAGGAACATTTTTTTTATAAAAGGCTTTAAATTCCGATCCCCACGGGCCCATCGTTTCTACAGCATACGTCGAAAAAAAGTAACTACTGCAAATCGTTTCATATTTTCGACGCTTGCTGATCTGCGCTTGTTCCGCTGCGACACCAGCTCTAACAAAATATCCTTAAAGGTGGGAATCCCAACAGGTAAAATCCCATACCAGGGATTGACCCAATCTCCAAGGAACTAATGTCATTCCGTCTGGACGCTTGTCATTATTATTAGTAGATAAAGCCAGCAAATCGAAATAATATAGGCTAAGAAGTCTAAAGCACTAGTACTTTGTCTAGGTTATGCAAACCTAAGGTAGGTTTAATTAGTTATTTCAGAACAGAAAACTTTAGCCAACTAACTCATAGATCTTTCTGGTTTTCAGCACTTTCATTTAGTTGCCGCTCGAAGTTACTTTCCACCATTTGATCCTCTTAAGTGAAACTATGAAAGCCGTGGTGGCTTGATTGTAAGATCGCTTTCCAATCGGTAAAAAAAAGGTTCGAGCCCCAGCATGTAAATACCTTTTTATGTTCATTTGTCATAGATTTACAACACCACCGTTCTTGTGCCTCCGACACGTTAAGCCATCGGTTCCAGTTTTACTTATACGAGTACCAACTTGTTGAATCGTTAATTAATTGTCATTGAAACGTTTGCCAACCCTGTCTGGCCAACGTGGCAAGTGCAAGCCAAATTCTCCAGATATATGTTCTGGAAGACCTATCTCCGACTGTGGATGTCGAGGACTATGTGATGCTCGATTCCTAGCTAGAAGAATATTTTACGTTTAGTTTTTCATCAAGATCGGCCTCAAAACTCCTTTTCAGCATTTTTCGCTATTCTTTGTTGATTTGGTCTAGAAGGCCCACTTGAAAAATTCACCGTGTATATAAAGGTCTATACGTCTGCTCTTTAGCAGTCAACGCCCAGACACCATTTTAAATTTTAATAACTTTTAAAGTAATCACTTTACATGTCAAAATCAAAAGAAACAATGAATTTTTCTGACTAAAAAGTTATTCTAGAAAAGTAATTTTAACATTACTTATGTGGTTGAGATAAAATAAAATAAAAATATATTTACAAAATATAAAATTAAATTAAATAATACAACGAGCTCTACACGACTTCTAACATTCAATCAATCCTATTCTGTTACTTAGCCGCAAACATTATTATTGGATTTCGTTATTTACGTCAGAGCTTGCGTCATAATTACAAAATATTATTAAATCAAATACTCATACAGCCGAATTTAAAAGGCACATCAAATATAATAGCATTAAACAAAATTATAACTTTGTGGCATTTGGGGTTGAAACAATGGAGGTATATTCTCTTGATACCCACAAATTCATAAAAGAGCTGGATAAACGAATTTTTCAAGAGTGTGGCGATCCCAAATGCCATAACTACCTAAACCAGAATATTTCCATAATAATTCAACGAGGAAACTCCCTGGTGGTAAGCCCTTAGTTTATTTTGTAGAATAGTTTTAATTTCATAATATGTATTTTTAGTTTAGTTTTATTTATAATTAGTTTTTTAATCTATTTTATTTTTATATTTTTGCATCTACTTCGAATAAATAAAATTAAATCGTAGTAGTAGTAATACTTTTCATAAACAGAAAATGTTAGCTTTTTATTAAATATAAATATAACAATGAAATTCCCACCCGCACTAGTATGGGAATTGTTGGATTACATTTACCTTCCGTAAGGCGACCTTTGCTCAACAGTATGATATTATGGATTGGGTTAACGAAGATAAAAACTGAGAAAACGGGGGAGAAAGGTAAATGTCAGAAGTCGAGAACAATCGGCGAAAAGCGGGACGCAGATGGCAACGAGGGCAGACTAATGAAGTGCCACGCAGTATCTTTAACAAATTGAACAAATGCTACTATCTATAAGAATAAAGCTCAAATTAAGTGTCTCTACGTAACAAAATATTTGTTGCTAATGTTGTAACTCTAGACCTCCACTGTTGAAGATGGGATATGGTTTTCCAGAAATTTCTAGAAATTAAATTAAATCTTTATATTTATTTGTAATGCACGGTCATGCTAATTTTGAAAGTGGTAAGGTTTGACATAAAGGAAAGCATAGGGCGCTCAATTGTATCTGCCTACCCCGCAAGTGATCTGGCGTGAAGATATGTATGTATGACGGTAACTTTGATTCTCTGACGGATGTCAACGTTTCGGACTTTATCTTTTAGAGAAATTCTGAGCATAGCTGTATTCATAGCTCGCTGATCGACCTTAAACTTGTGGATCAGACCCACTGTCAGTGTCCTTGCTCCATATGACATTACTGTAAGAACGCACTGGTTGAAAACTTTTCTATTTAAACACTGTGGTACGGCTAGATTATCCACCATATGTCTTTGCCAGAAAAGCAGAAGAAGCTTTTTGTTACTGACAAGGTGGAAGGAAAGAGAGCGAGAAGCCTGAGCCCAACACGCTGGTTTGACCAAATCCGCCCCACCACCAACACTAGCGTCCACAATGCTGAGCATGCCGCCGAAGACTGAAACGAGTGGCGTGCTATCATCAAGACGAACACCAATTCTTCGGGAGGTCACGACCCTCAGCGATAAGGAAACACGACGCAAGGAGGACGAGTAAGTTTGATAGGAAGATGTGACGTAACTTCTCGAATGCCGCCTATCCTTGAATGCGTCTATCGGCTTCTTTGCTACACCTAATTGGTTAGTCTGTCCGAGGTAGACGTAATTCTGCTTTGCAGAGTAGCGTTTCCCATACACATTGTTCTGGGTTTAACATGACCATTAAGCATGACTTTCGTACGAAGTTTATACCGAGACGAACTCGCTAGGAAGCCACGTTTAAGCTTTTTAACAGCTGGCCATAATGACTACCTATGACATTTATTTATTTAAAACTTTATTGCACTATGTACAAAGGGCGGGCTTAATGCCGCTTGGCATTCTCTAGGAGCCAACCTTTGGGACAATACAGAACATTACAGTCATGAGGCTAGGTGCAAACAATTGTAAGAAACGCTGCCAAATAAATTTATTTAATCTTACATACCATAGATATTAAAATGTACACAATAATACATATACTACACACTATATTGGCTACTATATACTACATACAATACATACTTATATACGTTGTGAGGAGCTCTTTAGGTAATGAAAGTAAACCAGCTTTTTAAACGGCGGTTTGCTGGGTGCTTGGCGAATTTCAACAGGTAAACTGTTCCAGAGATTTGCGAATCAGACGAATTAAAAATGCTAGTTAATTATTTTAAATATACTTGTACGCTTTAAAGATTTTATGCTCCCAAATTATATTTAAAATTATTATCACAACATTGTGATTGTATCTATCCCCTAAAAGGTTTGCATGTCCTGTAATTTGATTTTTCCCGACTTCCGAATCCTGACTTAGGTTGGGGCGAGGTCGTCCAGGACTCTTAACGGCCCTTCCTAACAAAGGCAAACTTTGCCAAAGAGCCTCACAAAGAAAAATACAAAACTTGTAAGTTTCAAAGGGATGATCCCTTTATTTTACTCTTTTGTTCTGTCGAAATAGAATACCCGGCATTACAGAAATTGTATTACAGGACCGATTTCTTTAAAGTATTCTGTATTCTGAAAAAGTTCTGATTTATTTTATTTTATTTTCTATTAAATTCTTTATTTGCACCAAAACTTAAAATTAGGTACATAGGCGAGTTTAATGCATTTTCTGGCAACTAACCTTTGGGATAGTGAGAGAGTAAACCTATTACAGGCATTTATGAAACGTCATTACTTTAACTATTTTAAATGATTCTACTCCTGCTAGTAGAGGACTAACCAACAAAGTGGTCCAATAAGTAAGCTGTTAGCAGAAGACCAGCAGCTTAGCAGATTCCAGTGACCTGTTAATGTTTAATCTGACTGAGAAAAGAATCTGCAAGGAAAACTTAGCTATATCAGATTTACAAAATAAAACATATACAGAACTGCACCACAACGATCAAATAATAACCTTTTAAATTAAGTTATCAGTACCTATGAGATTACAATACCTGGTACAGCAGTAACCCATCAGGCAAGTCAGAATTAAGATAGACTACATGCCTATGTGCAACCCGAAAGTCGACAAAACTATGGGCAGGGTGAAACAATCTTATAATAATAGTCTAATTTATAAATACACTCCATACCAAGCAATTACATAAACTACATGCAAGTATTATGAAATATTATATATATATATATATATATATTTGACCGCCTCCGTGGTCTAGTGGTAACAAACGTTGCCGTGAACTCGGGAGGTCGTGGGTTGGATTCCCACCGAGGGCAAGTTGTACATTGTATAATTTGTCTCGGTCTGGGTTTTATATGTATAATATGTATATATTTACAAAAAAAAAAAGTATCTTATGTAGTTTATCAACCATCTAGTTTCCGTAACACAAGCCTCGTAGCTTACCACGGAAATTAGACGTCGCTGTGTGGCCTGTCTGGAAATATTTATTTATTATTTATATATAAACACATACATATAAATAAACATACATAAATATATTTTGTGCGAAATATTCAATGTGTACTGGATATACCGTGTGCTCCTGCTTATCAAGAAACAAGTGAGTGACTAATTGTTCACAAATATTTATAATAAACATTTAACCTACCTATCTACTACACGAATCAACCCTACGCGTTTAAATATCCTATATGGAAAAAATATGTATATACGAACGAAACTGCTTATCAGTCAACATGGCAAAATCAGAGTTACCAATGTAAATACGAATTTTAATACAAGTTGCCAAAATTTAAAACATGTTGAAAATGCCTGTGCAAACGATATGACAAGAGTTTGTTAAAAGTAAGACACAATTTTTCTCATCTCTCTTCCCTACACACGATGGACCCGGCACCCGTACGGTGAATCCATGGAATAATAATAATAGAGCGATCTCTCAATATATTTGTTTGAAGAAAAATAGATTTAAATATTTTTCTCTATCTCTACATGGTCTAGCGGTTAAGTCCGTGGATTTAGACTCAGAAGTACCGGGTTCGATTTCTGGTCGGGACACAAAAATATGTATTAATATAAATAAATACATTTAATTAATATTTGATTTAGGTATTTGTGATATTTCTCGAGTTTGGTACGCTGAAGACATCGACGAGCTTGCCACTTGTCATGGGACTATAGTAAAGTTGGTTAAATGTGAATCCGCTTATTTATAAGCGTGGTTTCTGACCACCCCAAAAGGGAAACGGTCGTGATGGTACTTTACTTCATTTTTCTCTATCTAAAAAATTAGGTCTATGATAGTAAAAATATGACCGAAATGTCCGTAAGTTTTTTTTTTCTTTAAAATAATCGGAATATTAAAAAAAGGAACACGGTGCATATACATTTTTTTGTAAACAAAAACCCTTATACCAATAAAGTAAACATTTTCAGCAAAATTAATAAAAAAAAAGCTGTGTAAGAGTCTTGCGACCATATCAGTGGTATTTTTCTTGGTGTCAAGACTGCAAGACCAAGACCAAGATTTGGCAACACTAAGTATGAGTAGGTTCTAGAAATTAACGTAAGCATATAATATGCTAGGCATAGTCCAACCACGTCTGACGAAAATAAGTCTTTCCTAGAATAAAACAAAAAGCAAAAACAATGTTCAAAATGAATGATATTTTTTTCATGTTGGAAAAATATTTCCAATTTGTTATTACAAGGATATAATAAGAAAAATGAGTCGGGAATATTGTTAAGTATTGGAACGAATATATATTGCCTTTTCGCTAATTTGAAAGGCACGATGTTTGGAATGCTGAATACAAACAACATTGAATTACACAATAATATCATTAAGCATATGTTAATATTACAAAAGACTTCACATCAACTTACCTAATCTTATTCTATTTATTAATATACTATTGTTTTTTCTTGATTACTTTATTATTTATTTATTCTATTCTCATTTGTTAAACATATATGTAAACTGTACATTTAGTGCTCCTTCCGATTTAGTAAATGGTACTGTACATCCCTGCGACCCGTGACTCACCCAACATAAGGCATCAGCTGAAAATCAGCGCTGCAGCCTCGGCTGTAGCATATGCTGAGCTGACCACCTATTTATCGCCACACCTGTATGTATGTTTCGGTATATAGAATAGGCTTACATTTATACATTTAGATTTATTCCTTGCATATATATTTTTTTTGTAACCATTGTAATTGTTGCGATAAATAAAGTATTTTCTTTCCTTTTTTCTTTTTTTATTATATTATTTTTCATTTCGTAGTCTTTGTGGCCATCATGTTTGCAGCTAAACTAAAGCTGAACGATACCAAAGTCACTCTGCGGTTTTCAACAGAAAATAAATTTACCAGCAAAACTCACTTCATAAAAGAAATATACTATTTCATCATCATCACCACAGTTCCTAGAACACAAAGTCCTAGACTTCCAGTTGGAGATGGAACTTCGAGAAAAATCTAAAGAATTTGCGGCTGCGGACTCGGCTGAAAGGACAATGGCCCAAATACGAGTCTGTTGCTAATGACTATGTATTTGTGCCTTTTGGTCTTGAGACAATGGGTCCGTGGGGGCCAAGCGCTAAGAAGTTCTTTAAAGAACTGTCTGAGCGGCTGGATAACGCTGTATGTGACAAGAGGGCTGGCAGTTTTTTCGCGTAGCAACGCAGCATCGCTGTGCAGCGGGGGAATGCTGCAAGTGTTTTTGGCACACTGCCACATGATCAAGTCATGGGTGAATATTTTTATATATAGTTTTTTTTTTTTTTTTTTTATATATATATTTTATTAGCTTTTAATAAAATAAAGTATTATTACATTTCTAAAGACGTACATTCAATTTGCTTTATATAGGGCAATCAAAATATTGAAGGGAAGGATAAGTAAGGGCATCTATATAGATAAACATATTATGATACAATGCACAGGAAGGTTAACTGAATAACATACATGATTATACACTTATCATATATATTTATAAACACATACATACATACAGTAAATATGTAGACACTTATCAATCATTTATTTTTAATCCATTAATATTTATTTGACTAAAAAGTATAAATAATTAAAACTAGTTAAAAGTAGAAATTAAAATAAATATAAACTAAACCTAATAAAAATATACTATCTAGTGGTCCCATTCTTATTTAAGATCATTTGGATCATAATAATAATATGTAATTTTTCAAGATAATAAACGATTTGAATTGAATTGTATAATTATAAAGTTTAAATCTTTCAATTTTTTTATTGTCAAGTTGTCAATTGTAACGCTACGCTACGTAATACCTTTATAGCGAGAACACGTCTTACCTGTTAAATATATTGAGCTCTGGGATTTCCGTGTCAGTCTGGAGCGGTTTAAAATATTCAGTGCGGTGTTCAAGCACAAACAGAGGGCCAGACGACAAGCAACCTTGGAAAATTTACTTGTATAGCAAAAAAATTTTTGTTTTCTATAGATTTACCTGTCCAGTCGACTGTATGGGTAATAATAATAATATTTAGGTAAATCAGAGAATGTATTTGTCTCTCCACTCCTGGATGTTGCATTTCTACTGCACGCAGTCTTTTGCAACCCTACTCCAGAGACCTTCTTTTCCCGTATGTGATCTCCACTCTCGAATTTTATCTATCAGAGAAATACCAAGCATAATATATATAAAAATAAAAATATAAAAAATACCAAAAATAATAATAAAAATCGTTTATTGATCCAATTAACTTAAATCTATTACATTCTCCAGATATATGTTCTGGAAGGCCCATCTCCAGCAGTGGAGGTCTAGGACGCTGTGTTCTAGGGGCTGTTATGATGATGATATCACATTTTTATTTGCTCAATGACCTGCACTGGTAGCAACCGTGCCGCAGGTCGTAGCATACCATTTTGTTTTATCCGGTCGACAGAAAATACAATTTATTTTATTATTAAACAACAGCACAAACAAATACCCACCAAATTTGTTCTGTGTGGGTATGTAGGTATGAGTGTATATGTAGTTGTGTGTGTATGTGTGTCTATATCAGCGTGGATCGGTGAAAAGGCCAGACTACCTTATTTTGTATTGAACACTTACCGAAATAACACATCATACTATAACCCGCTCGTGCGAATGTGTCGCCTGTATAATGACATTTCCAAAAACAATCCTGACGTTGACATATTTAATAACAGTGGACATAAATATAAAAAACAAGTGTTAAATATAACAAACCTAGAAGAGTTATAGTTTGACACTAATTTTATCACGGATATATATTTTTTTTTTTTCCAGACAGGTCACACAGCGCCATCTAGTTTCCGTGGTAAGCTACGAGGCTTGTGTTACGGAAACTAGATGGTTGATAAACTACATATTATACTTTTTATTTTTTTTGTAAATATATACATATTGTACATATAAACACCCAGACCGAGACAAATTATACAATGTACAACTTGCTATTGATTATAGTGGGAATCGAACCCACGACCTCCCGAGTTCACGACAACGTTTGTTACCACTAGACCACGGAGGCGGTCTATTATTTTAACTATATTTATTTTTATTATTATTTATTACAGTATTGATTTTTATTAATATTTAATTTATTATTATTAATCTTACAATTATTTTCAATAAGTATGTACATAAATGGTTTAATCTAGGATAATTTTAATTTTTGATGTTGTAATTTATTTTAATTTAGTTAGGTAGGTTATTATTAGTTAGATTGTGCTGTTTTTTTTATGACTTGTATTAAGTTGTCTTTTATAATAAGTTTATATCAAAGTTAGAAAGAAATTGATCATGTTATGTAAGAACATTTGAATTGTATTATTATTGTATTGTCTCGTACTGTACACTGCTGTGGATTGCAATCCAGAACTGCTGTCAAATAGTGTGTATATATCGTGCAATGGTTGTAATCTGTTTGTTGTACCTTGAATAAGTAAATAAGCGACGTTGAATTTGTGGACCAGATCCACATTACGGGGAGTACGCATTGGTTGAAGACGGTTGGATGATATACGCATTAAACTCGCCTATGTACCTAAATTTAAGTTAAAAAGTAAATAAAGAATTTAAAATAAAATAAATATATTTTGAATGGTTTTGCATGATATGCATATTTTTTGTTTTAGAATAGTTAATGTCTAATTTGTTGACATTATATTGTAAAACCTTACATTGCTAATAAATCATTCGAATTTGAATTTAAATTTGTTTATCGGTCATCTTTTTGGTTTTTAAATATGGCAATATTTATTTCGTTCTTCTGAATGATGAAAATTATCAACTGTTACACGAACTTTCTTAAAATGGTCTTTTTGCTGACTGTACAATAGAATAGTGTGCGAAAATAAGTACAACAACGCACGAGGGTTAATTAAAGAAATGTTTCCATGGTTTTTTGCTGAAATCCGAGCTCTTTCGTCTTTTTCTGACAAAAGCTAACGAGCACAACCCGATAGCGGAGTATGGCGCATTGTTCTTCTCGACGCCGATGTTGGTTTGGCAGACTGTATAACGTATAGATCAAGACAGCAGTATCTACATTTATATTTAATCCTAAAATAGTTTTTTTTCGTCTTTGCATCATCAGGAGAAGCTGTAATTATGTAAACAAACATTCATGGACACGCAACATTTGGATTAATTAAAAAAACAAATTTTGTAAAATTTAATAAATAAAAAAATACTATGAATATAAATTCTTGCCAACCCGTCTGGCCAGCGCTGCAGCGTGGCGAGTGTAGGCCAAATTCTCCAAATACTCGTTTATGTTATGGAAGGCCCATTTCCAACAGTGGAGATCTAGGACTCTGTGATCTAGTGTAATGATGATTAATATAAAAATACAACTAAAATAAATAAATAAAGTAAAGTATCATCACAACCGTTTCCTTCCGGGGTGATAAGAAACCATGCTTATAAAGATGCGGATTCACATTTAGCCAACTTTACTATAGGCCAATCATGACAAGTGGCAAGCTCGTTGATGTCTCTGGCGTACCATACTCGGGAAATATCACAAATAAATTAAATATTATTTTTTATGTCTTGACTATGAATCGAACTCCGAGTCTAAATACACAGACTTAACCGCTAGACCACGGAGACAGTTGAAGTTAAAAATAATAATAAGGGAAAATAAAATAAATCGCTACCAATGGGCTAAGTGCTAAGGATACTGGCAGCATTGCCATGTTGAATGGCAATACTGATCCTTTGGCTCAAATATTGCCCAAATATTAGTATATTATGTAGTAACATTCTACAAAACTGCTTAGCTGACCATAGTGGTAGGTACGATGTCAGTCATCGAGTGACGAGTATAAAAAAAAAAAATGAACCACAATTCTTCTCGTGAATTGGGTTACGGTCGTAATAATACTTGTAAAGTGTAATCTCTAACTTGGTTGTATATGAAGGGATCTCAAATATTTACCTTCATAATATGAAAGTTGCGAAAAACTCTCACGAAAGACACGCAAGGGAACCAAATTTCAGAGGCTTATAACGTACCCAAAAATTCCCTCAAGTGTTATAAATATCTAAAGAATACCTTCAAAGACATAGTTTATATGGACAACCCACAATAAATAAATAAAAAACTAGGGTTTAGGGCCAATGTTAAAAGCTGTCAGTACAGGTTACGAGTTTGTGGCGTTTGGGGTCGAGACAATGAGACCCTCAGCCAAGGTCTGACGGAGAAATCTGGAGACAGGAAGGCTGGCAATTATTTCTGCAAACGTATAACCCTCGCCATACAGGGGGAAATGTTGCTAACCTTCCTGGGACTATCTCTGATGGGACGTCGCTAGAGTCCATATTATAGTTATATTTTTGATTAGGTTTAGTTTATAGGTATTAAATTTTATTTATTTTATTAAAGCGGATTATAATCAGTATTTGAATAAATACTTTTTAAGGTAACAGTTTTAAATAAAAAAACTCATACACATAAAGTATTTTGTTGATTTTAAAATACTTTATTGCACTAATAATTGTAGACGGGGTGATAATAATGACTCAGCATTTGCTGTAACTGTGTACACTCTGCATTGTAAGACAATTGTGAGATTAGTGGGCAAGACCATTACCTAGACCAAGATTAAGCGTGTAAGACCAAAACCAAGACTGGCCAAGTCTTTTGGCTTGTCACACTACTGGTGGGGATTGGATAAGTGGGACAGGAAATCGCGAATGAAATAGAAATCATTAAGGAAGACTGATATCCAGCAGTGAAGAGACACACACTGATAATAATGATGATGATGACAATAAAGAAACAGAAGAAAACATCACTTCTTTACAATGACAATATAGAAGTCAAATTACTTAATTATGACTTACTCGTAACTAGCTAACATTTGTGGTATAATACCATTCGCCACTCGCAAATCGGAATCCAGTGTCATGACAGCGCTAAGACATATCGGAAGAATGTCGGGAACTTCTAGCAAAGGATCTCGTATTGGGAACATGGGTGTGACTCTTTCGTCGATGTCTCCCAAATTGTTATCCATCACTTCGGTGAACGCTGTGTAATAACTTGAGTTTATGTATATTTATAAGCATTATAGTGATGCTTAGTACCATATACCATTGCGAGGGCGTAAAACAATTGCATCTTTGGGCCAGTTTATAAATTATGTCTTTGGTAAATAGAGTTTGGAACACAACAGCCGCAAACATGTCGACAACTTTCTTTCTCTCTCTTTTATTGAGCAAATAACCTCTGTTTGTATTAACAAACTGAATAAGCCTCTTTACAATATGGCATTTTTACAAAATACTACGTAAAAGTGCGATGGTAGCAATTTTTTATCATCCGGATCGAAGGACCATCTTTTGAACACTATGGAGTAGCTACATTATCTACTACTTTCTTTCTTGGCAACGTATACAAGCCGCTTGCAGCAAGCCAGCTGAAAGAACATTTATGTTTTAGACGCAAAGATACAAAACAATAATATCGCGACTTTCACTCTCGTTCTTTTCGTCCTTCGCACAACAACCAACTCTCAATTCCTGAAGAGGAATTCCTATTCCAGCAGATATTCAGATTCACTAACTGTTTCTGCAGCTCGTCAATGGAACAGGCTGCCTTTATTTATTCAACAGGCACCGTCACTATATTTAAAAAAACTCTTAACTTCTCATATTCTTAAAAAAGAAAATGCATCTAATTCTCATTTCTTTGACTTATAGATATTATTATATATTTTATTTATTATTGATACTCAGTATTTTGCAAGTGTATACTCGTATATATTTATTGTAATCTTAGATGTTTAAACCATATATTTACCCACATATTTATTATTTTTATTTTTTATATTTTAATCTTTTTGTGTTTCTTTTTCTTACTCTGCATCCATAATATTCTTCTGTCACTCTCCCAAAGGTTAGCTGGTAGAGAATACCGTCACGGTATTAAGCTCGCATATGTACATGTATTAATATTTTATATTTTAAGTGCAATAAAGAATTTTATTATTATAAATTTCATAACATCCGGTATGAAGGATCAAAATTATAATATGCACATTCATTTACAAATTTAATTGTTTACAAAACTGACCATATCAGTAATTTAAATCTTTTGGTGGCTCTAAACGATCCAATAGGTACAGCGGACCCATAAAGTGGTCTAATAGTTTTGACAAACCTTTGTTTTAAATTAAAATATTGATAAAGTAATAGGTTAGTTTAGTTAAGGTTTCAAGGGAAAATCAACCTTATTGTAAGATGACTTGCAAGTAAATCTTAACTGTCTTTTTGGTCCATTGTACATCTTTGTAATTTGACAACGCCAAACAAAGAAAGAAGTCACAAGTGATAATGAAATAATTAAAAACAAATCTAACACGAAATAAAATCTTGCAGAAAATAAAAACAATGTGACCCAATGAGAAAACAATTTACTACAAACTAAAATGGATTATTTTTCATTAAAACTTTACCAGTATAAAATCTCAAACCGAACATTGTTTCAAATAAAGATTTGTAGCTCGGAATCCACCGAAGCGAGCTCTACGAGTATAAATTGGGAAACTCATTCGTAACATGTCTAAAATACAAAAGTTAGTGACGGCACCGCGGGTAGGTGTAAATGATTTATATTAGAAACTAGGTATATACGAGTATATAGTCAGCACAGAAACTGACAGACAGTGGGGTCGTCCAGGCCCGGATGCCTAATGGGCCTGGGTTGGGGATGGGGATATTCCCCCGTTTTCCCCGGCAGGATCTCAGCGGGTAACCACCCACCGGTAATTCATGCACTTTTAGTGCTGGGCGCCGTTAGCAGTTTAACAGCGCCCGTGTGGCTCACGAACCCAGAGGGCTAGATTCAACTGCTTCAGCTCTCCTCCAGTAGTACTTCCCTTGGAAGTGGTCTCCCGTTGGAGGGCCGTGCGCAAGACGGAGCGATATTCTGGAGATGGTTGAAGTGTGGTAACCCTGACTGAATTATCCTTTTTGATAAATTTAAATATTTATTATAAAGTAGGAGTATTTTAAATTATAGTAGAAAAAGGAATAGATCCAAACTGCTATTTAATATCAGATATGCGGGAACCCGTCTGGCCAGCGTGGCGAATGTAGGTCAAATTCTCCAAATATAAATTCTGGAAGGCCCTCTCCTACAGAAGTCTAGGACTCTGTCTGTGTCTAGAGGCTGTAAGGAAAAAAAATAATGAATGCTGAACAAAATACTTGGGAAACTGGAAACTCTCTTTAAATTTAGGGATAGAACTAGGTTCTCACGATTCGGCGGATTCGGGTGTTAAGACTTAGTCTGTGACAAATTATTTCTGTATGATTATATTTATGTTTTTATTTTTATTCAGCTGGATTGGCTGGTAGACAACACGCCGGCGACATCAATAGCTGCCCTGAGAAATGTTCTAAGCAACAGCTCTCTGGAGTTCAAGCCATTCAGCGCACATCAGTACAGACGCGACGTCCACTACACCACGTACAAATGTAGGGTACAACTAGGCAATGGACACATTGTCCTATCGAGGAACATTCATGTGCACGCCGGTAAGTTGATACTAACATTTTGCTGAATTCAATAACTTCTTGACAAGGTGGGAAACTTCAGTAAAGAAGCCGATTCAGCACGTTATTAAACCAGTAGCAGTAGAGGAGCAGATTGGTCTAGGAATGAAACTGGACAAGACAAAAGTCGTGTTCAATGACCATGTCAACAGCCATTCTACATGGGAATGCCACTTTCAAAGCTTGTGGTATACTTCTACCTTGAACCTAATATACAGCTACGCTTTAGAGCTAAGCTAGATTTAGTCTGTGTCCCACTTCGGCACATCCTCTCATCGACAAAGCCACAATGTATTAAAGACAAATGTCTTTAACCAGTGCAGGATGCATTGTATTATCGTACGAGGCAGGGACGTGGACACAGACTATGGGTCACAAATTAATAGAGCTATGGAGAGATCCATGCTTTGGTATATCTCTGATTGAAGTGTAAAAGTTTATATTTGTCAGAAAAGAGACATGCTTTCAGAATTAACTGGCTGAAGTGTCAAAATGGGCCAGCCATATTTGCTGCATATTTCTACATATAAGTATCATCACGACCGTTTCCCTTCCGGGATGGTCAGAAACCACGCTTATAAAGAAGCGGATTCACATTTAGCCAACTTTACTATAGGCCAATAATGACAAGTGGCAAACTCGGAAAATATCACAAATAATTAAATATTAAAACATTTATTCGAAAAAAATATTTACAAAATATAAATAAAATTAATATTAATACTAAGGATAGGGATATAAAAACGGGCCGCGCGAAATGGTGGCAAGGACGCTGGCTGCATTTCCCCGCTGAATTGCAATACTGATTCTTTGGGCGAAGAAAGAGCCAGCCCTCTTGTCACCGGAGAAGACGACAAGAAAACAATTGAATAATAAATAACAATTAAATTTATTTATTTAAATTAATAAAAATATAATTGTGCTTCGACCAGGAATTAACTAGACAGAACACAATAAGCTAGACCGCGGAAGCAGTTGCTACATATTAACATGTATTTCTTTCAAACCTAAAACACCATTGTTTCAGTAATAAACTCAGCATGGGTTGTGGAGGTGCCGGATGTTTACGTCATGAGCGGGAACGCAGCAGTTATGCGGTGCGCTGCGCCGGCGCACGTGGCTGACCGCGTGGAGCTAACAGAATGGCTCACTGATGAGCATCTTAGCATCTTTGACTACAAATATTTACGTAAGGATTATTATTTGTATTTACCTAAAACATCGTTTCCAATTTCTGTGCGATACACACAGTTGTTCTCTTCGCTCTTCCTCCAATAATCAATTAAAAATCCCTCCACATCCGTCCCGCAGATGTTCAGATTCTTATACAGTATCAGCAGCTCGCCAGTAGAACCGACTTCCTCTTCATATTCGTAAAGCACCATCACTTATATGTTTTAAAAATTTGCTCACTAAACACTTTCACAAAAAGCAAGACGAGTCTACATAACTTGACTATATTATATATATAGTATATAACCAGAATATGTATGTGTTATCTATGTATTGTATGTATTTATATTATAGATTTAATATCGTTCTTTTTTTTAATTATAAGTTTTTAACTCAATAATTCTCTTTATTTCAAATATTAAGCGGTCATGTACCTTACAATCCCTGCTCACATCTCCCAAAGGTTAGCTGTTAGAAAATGTTTTTAGACATTAAGCTCGCCTATGTACTGTAAAATGTATTATTTTCTGTGCAATAAAGAATTTATCTATCTATCTATTTGTCTTTAAGAATTGAGATATAACTAGTGGTTAAGTAGCTTAGAAGAGTTATTAAAATGTATAAGGTATTTTTTTATGGACAGAATAGTATTATTACAATCTCCCTATTCCGTAGATAAACGTGTGATGCTTTTCTTAGAATTGTTTTCCTCTTTGGTAAAAGGTATATTATGTTCCATCGGCAAAGAAAAATATCTAAGAATACTTTACCGAGGGGAAACGAATTTACCTCCTAATATTTTATCGACGAAAATTTCTCATCAAAACAAGTGACAAGTGAAACACGACGTATGCAATTACTTTTTCATCGCATATCTTATTTCCTCCAGGAAGAAATACAAAATGTTTTATACATTGACACTTGTGCATAGACTGGGCATAAATAATATAAGGAATTTACTCAAGTTTTTTTCGTTTTATACTAGGACGGGTTGCCTAAGAGCGTTTTTAAAAAATCGTTTACTTAAGTACAAAGATTTTGGATTTTCACGTCGATCTTTCGCCCATTACTTTGTTTTGTAAAGCGGGCTCTACACATACAGATTTTACTGTACACTATACGATTGAATCGCCAGTTACGAGTATAACTGACATTCATTGTGCCTACAGACGCTCAGTTTCATCATCAATTCTTTAGTTGTTAAGAATTTTCGTTCAGAAACGCACTATTTAAAATCATGAAAAATTTACATGTCTTGCTCAGATGATGCCGTGGCAGTTATTGGATTACTGTATCCTATGCAAAACAGAAGATTAAGAAAGAAAACTTAATTTGTAATTTTTTACTATCATAAGGAGCAACAGAGAAACGCGGCAAATAATACGTGTTGACTCTGTGTGCAGAGTGACAGTTGTCAGTTTTCACTACAAACGCAATGATTAAACTGCGCAGTTCAACTGTACAGTTAAAACTGTATTCGAGCTCGCTCATGGCGACAAATTCGGATGTAAATTACATTGTTGTTTTTTTCCTGTTTACCGTCAATCCCTATAAGTATTTGTTTGTTCTTTGAAAACAAATCAAGCGGAAAACAAATTAAAATACATTAGTAAATACGCCATCGTACAATCCTGGCTGATCTAACCGATTCAGTTAAAACTTGCTAATAATTTCTGAGAATGCATTAATGGATCGGTCAGTGCAACCTGAGCACAGACAAAATACTCCACAACCTTATACCTTCTTCTCTATTCCGCAACCGAACCACTCGCACAGGCCAAAATATGCATCCACATACCGTAGCCACTATCCCTACGCGTACATATAAATTTGGAGACTCTTACATCTGTCGCTCGCTGAAGATGTGAAATGCTCTCCCAGCCAGTGTGTTTCCCCATTCCTATAACCTGAAGTCCTTCAAACGAAGTGTAAAAAAGCATCTTTATAGGCCGGCATAGTGGTAGGGACTGATGTCGGTCGTCTGAGGCTGGCGTCAGTTGCTCCCATTCTTGGACCTCGCGTACCGCTTACCATCAGGTGGGCGCGGTGTCACATGTCGAACTCAGTATTTAAAAAAAAAAAAAAAAAAAAAAAAAAGAATGACAAATAAAATGAAAAAAAATGGGGCGCCATCATTGGGTGACATAAAGTACTTTTTGTAAATGTGATATACTCTCTCGTAGTTAAAATATTTATACTAATTATTTTTAGTTTTTAGGTATCATTTATCCAGTTTACTATCTGTCTGGGATTGCGTGACGAGTGTAGGCCAAATTATCCAGATAAATGTTAATATATGAGTGTGTTATGTTTAGACCTAGAGTCATTCTAAAATACGCATAGGGATAAGGGTATAGGGTATGTATTTGTTTGTTCGGAACTCCGTCCATGATATGCCCAGTATTCCCGATGTCTCTAGTGTACTCGAGAAATATCACAAAGAAATTGGGTACAGGCGATTCCTGATTATCCAAATCCACGGAGTTAACCATTAAACCACGGAGGCAGTATAAAACGAAAGGGTGGACAGTCCGAGCTCCAAGACGAAGGCATGGTTAGACGGTATCGACGACTTATGTACGTAAGAAAAGTGTATTTTCCGTTTTGGTTCGAACAGCGACCTTTTGGATTTTAACGATGGCGTTCTTTCAATTTTATTTTAAGTTATTTTTTTAAATTTTATTTCTCTATACTACCAAAATTATTGTTAATGCATGTTAATCACGAATTTCTTTGTAAACAAGAGTGGGGCTCCCTGTATCACAGACCTCCTGGGACAGAGTACAGGGATCTCCATATTTACTGTTGTTATTATTATTATTTATTATTAACTGCTGCTGTGGATTTTAGGTATCAATTAACATTCTTAATTTAGGTTTTTCTACAGGTGCAAATTACCAGCAGTTGGACGATGGGGATCTATACATTGCAGCTGTCAGTCATGCAGACAGATTCACCACCTTCCGCTGCAGAGTGACAGATAGACTGACTAAATTACAACACACTAGTAAACATTATGGTAAGAATTCTTGACTTTTCTCTACACCCGATTATTGGTTATGTCTTAAAATAAATAAAAATATAAATATTTCCAGACAGGTCACACAGCGCCGTGGTAATGTAATGTCCGTGGTAAGCTACGAGGCTTGTGTTACGGAAACTAGATGGTTGATAAACTACATATTATATATTTTTTTGTAAATATATACATATTATACATATAAACACCCAGACCGAGACAAATTATACAATGTACAACTTTGCCCCCGTGGGAATCGAACCTACGACCTCCCGAGTTCACGGCAACGTTTGTTACCACCAGACCACGGAGGCGGTCGATAAAAGGATATTTTTTTATTTTTTTAAATTTTTATACTAGCACGACATGTGACCTTGCGCCCACCTGATGATAAGTGACGCACAAGGTCCATGAATGTTAGCAACTGGATTCAGACGATGATGATTGGCATCAGTCCCTAACACTATGCCAGCTTAACTGGACATGACGGCAATTCGAACCTGATCCCGAAACGTGTGGATACACATTAATGTGTTTATCAGCACGAACGGTGAACTAGAAATACAGTAAGTCTTGTTTCAAGCGGTGTTATTTTTATATAAATATAATCATGGCAAGCTTACAATATTAGTTCTTCTTGAAAGTAAAAATTGGCATTTGACATCATTGCAAATGGCACATACTTTCAACGAGAACAATAAATAGGTAATAGCCGGAGTCTGCCGAGGCGGGAAAGTATCCACAGTTCGTGCCAATAAATCCAGTAAAGTTTCACCACACGTTTCAGGATCAGGCTCGAATTGCCGTCATGCCCAGTCAAGGCGACATAGTGTTAGGGACTGATATGACATGAGTGTCTGATTCCAGTTGATAACATTAACGGAATGTTATTTAAAAGGAATAATATGTACCTACGTAATTTTTGATTTGTTTACTTTTTTGATAAATTTCGCTGTGGCATCTGCTATTTAAGGAGCACAGTTTTAAATGGGTATTATTATACATATATAAATCTCATACACACACTCACACATATATCACGAAGACATAGAGAGGACATACATCATTTATTGTTGTAACATTATAACACGGAAGAGCACCGATATCCCGCACTACAGGGCAACCTCGTGTAGGTATCACAAACACAATCACCCTATATTGTTCACCTATTTTACATCTGTATACTTTTTGTGACAATAAATGATTTTAATATTATATTATTATTATTAACTTGCGCGCCACTTACCATCAGTTGGGCGCAAGATCACATGTCGTGCTAATATAAAAAAATAAAATAAAAAAACAAATATTTTATTATTATTATTAGCCTGTATCTCTTCACTGCAGGATGTAAGTCTCCACCAAGGCTCGCGACTGCAAACAGCGCAAACTCCGTAACCTGTACCGAGGTTGGCGTATTTGCGCAGATTGAGGTTTTGGGTTACAGAAGGCAGTTTCCCTACTTCTGACACGATAAAACTATTCCGCAGGTCATGTTATAGTAACGGAGCCTAAAGGAAGTGTGCAGCCTCGAGTCGCGCAGACGACACGTGTACGACACGTTCAGATCGGACAAAACGTGCGGTTACCTTGTACGGGTCATGCTATGCCCGTACCCACTTATAGGTAAGTATTTAGAACATATGAATATAAATTATATCACAATGTCCAGTTGTATCTTTACGAATGCGTGTACTTAGATCTACATTGCCAGTAATTTATATTTCCTATAGAGATGGGGGTTCACAACTATTTATTGTTTTCTAATAAAATAAAACTATCTACTTTTCATAACACTATATTTAAAATAGCTTAACCGACAGAATACTCTTATCTTAGAATATGCTGGAGTGTGGGAGCGAAGTGTAACACACCAAAGATTTTCAAATGTGTTCTTTAAAAAATGTAGTTAATAAGCTTTAATGGAAATAAAATTACGGAAATTCTAGAGAACTAACCGTTCCGTGAGAATCAAATATTCCAAAAGACCACAACATGAAGTCGAATAAATATTATGGATCTCACAGAAGAAATGATCAGGAACGGGCTCAAGACAAGACACCAAGAAAGCTGGTGCGAGAAGAGTTCCAGCAAAATCGTTGCATCACTTACTAAAATAATTGGGCCTAAGCAGGTCTGCCGTCAATACATTTATGGAACGAATTTCCAAGATGGCATTACCGGAATCATACAGTATTTGGTTCGGTAGGGAGAGGAGTAGAATGGTGAATGGTGAGTGTATCGCGCAGTAAAATAAAAAAGGGAGGCCTCCTTTTTTAAACCAGCCTATTGTCGGTCGCAAGCCCCAGACACCATTCTTCTCATCTCTTACCCACACACGATGGACCCGGCACCCGCACAGTGAATCCATGGAATCTATAATTAGTTAAGTCTTGTATGAAGGTAAAAATAAACGATATAACTCTAATTTATTGAGTAAAGTTCTATTTTAAAATATTTACGTGTCTGGAGTTTATGCTAAAAGCTTTCAGTACTTGTGTGGACAAATAAGACAACCTGACATCGGTACTAAAACTGCATTACACAATGCGAGTTCACACCAACACATTTTACCGCATTTACCGAAGCTAACTTTGTGCCTGATGGTGACAATCGAACGGTTTTGTTCCACACAATGTCTTTTTTTTACTCGACTGCGCGGAGCTATGTGTTTATTGGACTCAGGAGACCAAACGCGTGGGCCGATTTTGTCGAATCTCACGTCAATCGATTCATTTTAATATTTATTTATTTATTTAAAACTTTATTGCACTATGTACGAATACAAGGGGCGGGGTTAATGCCGCTAGACATTCTCTGACAGCCAACCTTTGGGACAATAAAAAGTATAATTTAGATCGAAGAGTAGGTGCGAAGACTAGAGAATTAAGAAGAGATTTAAGACTAAGATTATTAAATAATAACTTCCATAACATTTATTTCGTGCAAATAAATGATAGTACATTTTAGAGTGGTTCGCGGCCGCGCATCTTTTCTTTGTACCAACCATAAGTATTTGTTATTTAATACGAGTAAGAAGCTTAAATGATAATCGTATCCCCAACAACCTGTAATTACAGTTTGGCGAGCTATTTAATAAGATATATGTATTGGCGCGGTGTTGTTGCGCGGTGTAAGAACGCGTACCTTAAATCTAAAAACAAAGTTCGGTTTAAACCCACCCGGCATGTACCAACTAATAAAGAAGAGAAATACACTTTTCTTACGTACATTTGTCATAGATTTACAACACCACCGTTCTCGTGTCTCGGAGAGCACGTTAACCCGTCCCGGTTCCACTAATCCCACTCGTGGTTCCACTTGTGGAATCGTTAATAAATTGTCATACAAAATTGACATCATATCCTCGCCAAGCCGTCTGGCCAGCGTGGCGAGTGTAGGCGAAATTCTTCAGTTCTAGAAGGCCCATCTTCAGCAGTGGAAGTATAGGACGCTGTGTTCTAGAAATTATAATGAATGGAAAAAAAAAATGTTTTTTTTAAGCCTATTTACTAACGTGTTAAATTGTACGGTTAATTTTGTCGTGAAACCGTTTACCACAATTTTATAAAACTCGAGCGACGTGATTCGTTTTAACTGCCAAGTAGCAATTTGGACGACGAAATTGCATAATTTGTTACCAGAAATTACCTTAAGGAATTCTCATGGCGCGTTCATATTATTCGGTTAGACCGTATTCGGTTGCGGTTCGTGTTTGGTCTCCGACGCAATATTCGTTCGCATGACGTCTTTCATAGATTCAGCCGTGCTAATATAATAATCTATATACTGCGTGGAAATTATTAAAGAGCAATTTTTTTTATATTATAATCTAGAATAAAAATAAAGAACTACATATTTTTTATTTAAATTATTCAGTAATAAAAATTAAAGTTACCGTGCAGAGAAGTTTTCCTAAAAATATCGACACTCATACTGAGCCTAATCAAGTAGGTATCGCGCGAACTTTGACCTACGTAATTCTTTCTCTCTCTATTTCGTCACTCGGATGTGGGCTAGATCAATTAATAATAACACTTCCCAACCTTTAGATATTTATAACGATGGATAACGCGATTTCCAAACGTAGCCTTATTCACCGTGCATCTTTAAAAAAAACACGTGTGGCACTCGGGGATTGCCGCGGTAAAGCTATTGCATAGCATTTTTTATCAACTTATGCAATTATAATTATTTATTTATTTTATTTATGCAGTATTTTTTTTCTTTGATATTAATTCAAGTTTTTTATATTACTCGTGGACGCGGACAAAAAGCACGCTAGCATTGTGTCTAAAAGAGATAGAATCATTTATGAGCAGTTAGCAGCTAGTCTACACGCATACGTCTAGTAAAAATAAACTAACCCTTAAATAAAAAATGTCCTCTAGAGACGTCCCATCCGAGATAGTCCCAAGGAGACTGGCAACATTTCCCCTCTGTATACGTTGGCAGAAATAAATGCCAGCCTTCCTGTCTCCAGACCTTTCTGTCAGCCGCTTTGACAACTCCTTGGCCAAGCGCCTCAAAGATAAAAGAAAAGCGTTCATACTTCCTAGTCACCACCTTTTCATATATTAATCCATCATTCAATCTACCTATAATTAATTGGCTAAACTGTATTTATCTTTTGGATATAAAATTCATATTATTTAGTTGGACCAGGAATTTTAAACGGCATGTGGAATGATCTCCCAGGTAGTATGTTTCCCTGTTCCTATATGGAGTCCTTTAAACAAAATGTGAACAAGCATCTTGATAGACATTCAGATGGGCGATGTCTGAGCACAAATATAAAAAAATGACTGTGTCAACGCGCCAGTGCTGTGCTATGCTGCCAGAGTTCGATCGACGAAAGGTGTAATTCGCCCGATTTAGTGACTGATCCAGACCGTTATAATTTTTAAAATATTTTTTATTTTGACATCAATCAAGGTTTAAACCTCCACGACATTACCTTTGCCAGGTGCAGCATAGATACGAAAAAAAGGTATTTTATTTCAACAAAATAATTTAGCCTTAAAATTTTGCGGGTACATTTCCAATGCCAGATTAATTTAAACTGACGAAGGTAGAAGCCACAATCCCTGCATACCTACATTTGCGTACCTTACATTGAATTATATACATAAACAGGGCATTCATATACTGATTTTCTGATACTGTAAACGGTTATTTAAAGAGATCAATAAGACATTAAAAAAGCGATATTAAAATAATCTTCAAACAGTGGCCTCTCGGCTGTGAGAATGTCCTCTTTAAAAATCCATAACTTAGATCGAACCATGGCAATGAGAAATACACTTTTCTTACGTACATTTGTCATTGATTTGCAACACCACCATTCCACAGAGTTTAGGGAATACGTTAAGCCTTAGGGCCAGGTTCTACTAATACGAACTTGTGGAATCGTTAATTATTGTTTTTTTAAAGACGGTGAATCGATAAATCATCAATGATACGCCCCCTGCCTGAAGGGCCAACGCGGATGGGGGTCGCATGCCCGACTCACCGTGAGGCCTCCTAAGGAGACCCCAAGGCGCCTACGGACTAAAACCCTATAAACCGTCTCTCTCTCACTGTTGGCCCTGCGTGCCTTAACAGCTAAGTCTGAGTCGTAGCTACGGAGTGAAGGCACTCGTTCGCCGCGTAGTCGTTAATATATCGTCATTAAAGTTAACATTAGACTGGCGATTGTAAGCCAAATTCTAAAACCAAAAAAATATAATTCTCCTAAGAGCGGTGGTGGCTTGGTTATAAAAAGGGTTACCAATTTAAAAATATAAATAAATAAATATTTCCAGACAGGTCACACAGCGCCATCTAGTTTCCGTGGTAAGCTACGAGGCTTGTGTAACGGAAACTAGATGGTTGATAAACTACTTACTTACTTACGAGAAGTTTCCGTAACACAAGCCTCGCAGCTTACCACGGAAATTAGATGGCGCTGTGTGACCTGTCTGGAAATATTTATTTATTTATGTTAGCAACTGGAATCAGACACTCATGACTTACATCAGTCCACAGCACTATGCTGGCTTGAATGGGCATGACGAGATTCGAGCCTGATCCCGAAACGTGTGGATACACTTCACTGGGTTTATCGGCACGAACTGTGAATACTTCCCCGCCCCGGCAGACTGGGCAAATTACCACTATCAGTCTGCCTACCACCTATTTAAAGTCTCTAGATATATTCTGGTATGCCCATTTCTAGCAATCTAAAACTCTGTATTCTAGAGGCTATGATTTGGAACAGAATTTAACTGCAGATTTTTCTGTTTCATTGTTTTGTAAAGCCCCACTCATTTGTTCATCCTGAGCTAGCTACAAGGGCCATAAAATATGGAAGAAAAACAGTTTCTTAGAATGTAGCCAGCTTTGGCTTTGTTTATGTTGACGTTAGGTTTATTTGTTGAGTAACAGGTGCTTGCTTGCCGCCGAGCTTCCTTTCTAGGAAACGTATTAAGCTCAACATTGTGTATTACATTGACTAATATACTTACAGTCCCATACAGTTTATAGAACGGAATCTTACAGTATTTAGTTGGTATTTAGAGAAGCAGAATAGTGGATGGTAGCGTATTTTTGCGCAATAAAAATAGGAGGCCTATGATATTGGCATAGCGGTGGAGGCTCGGTGGTAAGAATGATTTCATTATATTCAAAAGGTCGCTGTTCGAACCCCGGTACATTGGTATATACCAATAAGAAATACACTTTTGTTCCCGTGCCTCCGAGAGCACGTTAAGCCGTAGGTCCTGGTTGCGCTAAACTAAGTTGTGGAATCGTTAATAAATTGTCATCAGATTCTTGATTTCAGCGTGGCGACTGTAGGACAAATTCTCCAGATATATGTTCTGGAAGATTTAAATTTAGTAGTGGAGGATTAGGACTCCGTATTCTAGGGGCTATTGTAATATAGCTATGATAATATTATGTTTGTCCGAACTAATAATTGGAAAGTATTTTCAACTAGTATTTTACTTGTTGCGTTTCAAAAAAATGTTAATACGATTGGCGTTCTTGCTTATTGATTCCACATTTCTGACAGTCGTTTACGTCCTAAAACGTTCTTGGGCTATCAGATGTTTTAATAGCACTCCACCGCCCTTAATCACAAAGTCGTCATGGCCCCATTTTTTTTATTGCGCTTCAGCTATATCGGAGATACCTTAAAATTATTTTTAGCCTATTCCGCGAGCAGGCAAAATATCACAAAACATTTGTTGGAAGGATAAAGAAACGTTCGTCTTTGAAAATTATATTAGTATCTATTACCCGGTTATAACCACTTTTATTCGTTTATATCCGGTCCTAAAAAACTATTATTTAATATCAACCAGTAGATTAATAAAATTGTAACTAAGATGTAAAGTAGTTGGCCATTTGGCCTGGTAGTGTAGCGCAGTTTTGGTCAGATGGCGCTGCGGAACACAAATAAACGGTAGTTGACATTAGGGAAAGGGATAGGATGGTGTTGGATAGTAATTAGTATCGTAACAGATGTGATGATTTGTTGCATTTAAGTGGCCGATATCAGTCACTCGTAAACCAGAAAATTTTATGATTTGGACCGAGTTTTCATATACAGGTCAATGATGTTACATAAATTTTATTGAGGAAACTAGGTGAAGCCTGCGTACTTATAACAACCTGTGCTCGAAATTGTACTAATTATTCTGCTTAATTATTTACCTTCATACACATTATGCACACGCGGTCGAGGTAAATATGATTATTTTTTTGGGTTTATGTCAGAGTATGGACGCCAATTGCAGAGTGTCTTTCACCTAAGTCCAAGCCCTGGGGAATATAACCTAATAATATATAAAGTCAGGTCAAAAAAAAAAAAAAAAAAAGGTGCCGAGATATTGTTTACTTTGCATTAGGTGTGCATTGGCAACACTAAAAATATATATGATTTATTTGTTTACGTGTAGTTTGTATCTACACTTAATTTTGACTATTGTAGTTGCTGGTGTATCTTAGAATCATCTGGGATTGTGCGGAGCGATGGCAAGAGACCCGACGGAATGCCTGTTGGGCCGTGGAAATTTGACAGGTCTCTGGTGTGGGATGCGACGTGTGTAAACACAATAGCTCCATCTCACATTCAGGCGACCTTGTCAGGCGCGGGGAGAGCGGCGTTTTCTGTGGAGAACCTCAAATTGCGCAAATACGCCAACCTTGGTATCGGTTACGAATTTGCGCCGTTTGGGGTCGAGACGATGGGCCCATGGGGACCGTCAGCGAGGCACTTGGCCAAGGAGTTGTCAAAGCGGCTGACAGAAAGGTCTGGAGACAGGAAGGCTGGCAATTATTTCTGCCAACATATTAGCCTCGCTATACAGAGGGGAAATGTTGCCAGTCTCCTTGGGACTATCTCGGATGGGACGTCTCTAGAGGACATTTTTTATTTATAGGTTAGTTTATTTTTAATTTTATTATTTAGGTAGCTTCTAATTTATATTTTATGTACTTATAATTGTGTCAAAATATAATTACTATTTAATAATTTGAATGTCAAATATTATAACTATAGTAGCTGTTGGGTGTTGTCACTTATGAACTAAAATAAAAACTTGAAGTATTATTTTTTTACTATTGGCTGTAATCAGAACATTTGGGTGCGCGGTTTATAGTCTTATCGGTACTAGATCTTTCTATAAATAATTTAATTTTTGTTCCTTAGATTTAAAGCCTTCTTCGCGAATAGATTGACTCGGTGATCTTAATGTTTATCAAAACTTAAACTGACTCACGTATATTCAATTCAATTCATTTATTCACCATAAGATACATGACGTACACTTAGTTTTGTCAGTTATACAATCAACAGTTTACATATCATGGAAGGATAGCAAAAGATCGACCATTAGTGCAAAGAACAGCCATCGTCATTACCAAATTAAGACTATGTAAATTATACACTCCCTAAATATAGATGCTGCTGTAAAAGAGCGTTGTCAGTTACTATACTACTTAAACCTACATTATTAAATTAGATGTCAGTAAATGTCACAAAATATATTAATAAATATTACACTATGTAAGATAAGCAGCTGTAAAAGGGCGTTGTCACTTAAAAACTAGAAATAAAAAAAAAAAATATATATATAAAAAACTTATATTTGTT
This sequence comes from Tinea semifulvella, assembly GCA_910589645.1. Lineage (NCBI taxonomy): Eukaryota > Metazoa > Arthropoda > Insecta > Lepidoptera > Tineidae > Tinea > Tinea semifulvella. Next base: position 8,909,384 of record OU342612.1, on the reverse strand, counting down.
ATCAAAGTAACCTAAATGTCATAATTAAAATAATAATAAATAAAAAATATGAAAGAATGTCACCTAATATATTCCTCTTTTAAAGCATCCTCTATGGTGTAATATGATTTGTTGATTAGAATAGTTTTAATTCTGTCTTTGTACATATTATAATCTAAGTTTTTTGTGTCTACAGAGAGTTTATTATACAATTTGACACATTGACACAAGAAGCCCTTTGATATTTTATTTAATCTGTGCTTTGGTACTTGGATAAGAGATGACATGTGATGGTAACGTGAGTTTTTTCTAAATTGCATTTTGGGAAACTCCTTAATGTTCTCCTTAATATATAGCAAACACAGTATTATATAATTACTGTACAAAGTAAGAATACCTATTATTATATTAATATATTAATAAAAGATACCGATTTCATATGTTTAATTAACAATTTGAAGCTACCAATATATGTGTGGACTTCATTTGTTAAAGTAGCTAAAAACTTAATCGGGAATCATCAGTCAAGTAACTACTCTGAAATCTAACTACTAACTAACTAACCTTTGGGAAACGACATAAGATATTGTGGGGTGCAGAGTTAGAAGGAGAAAATTAAAATTTAACTAAATTCAAAAGTTGCTATACCTTCCACTGGGTATTTAAAGAAATTAATATTAAAATGTAATAAAAAGTAATGAAAATAAATAAATATATATGTCAGTTTTATACATAAATAATACTATAAATATAGATACATACACTAATAATAATAATAATCCATGTCATGTATAGAAAGTAAATATCATTTTTGTAAGAGAGTAAGAAGATTAAATGCCTTCCTCGCCAAGCCGTCTGGCCAGCGTGGCGAGTGTAGGCCAAATTCTCCAGATATATGTTCTGGAAGGCCCATCTCCAGCAGTGGAGGTCCAGGACGCTGTGTTCTAGGGGCTGTAATGAAAAATGAAAATGAAAAGAAGATTAAATATGCTTAAAGTAGGTGCCTGTCTGATAAACAAAGGCAGTCTATTCCATTGGTGAGCTGCGGACACTGTGGGAGAATCCGAATAACTGCTAGTAGAGTGGAGAGGAATTCAAGGTTGATTGTTGTGCGAAGAACGAAAAGAACAGGAATGGGAGTCGCGGAAGGATTGGAAAATAAGGGTAAATAAGGATACCATATAAAAAGGAGAGAATGCTGGTTTTGATGTAATAATCTCGATATTTTTTTCCATTAATGTAATCAGTAAAGATTATTAGTTAAAAAAAAACTTACAGTTTCTCTGCACTAAAACTATTGTTAATAAGTTAATTATATTATAGTAAAAAGAGGTAACAAATAAGAGTCATCTTCCGTGGTCATATTCCTTGGGATTTTACGTAATCTCTGATTTCTTCATTTTTATTTTTCTTTATCCTAAGATCTAAATCCATTTGCCAACTGCTTCACTTTAGCTACAATATAGAAAGAACACGCCACGCCAAACGCAGACAAGATTCGAGAGGTAATTCTATCTAATATTCTTCAGGAAATTTCCAGGAAAATGGACTATTTTCTGCAAAGATTCTTTAAGACAGATTTTTCTTTAAATCTTTCCAGCCAGACTTGAAACGTCAGACATTTGCATTATAAAAGAGCGGGCAAGTTTTAAACGTTAGAGCTTCAAGCTTTACGTTATAGTTTTAAAAAACAAGGTAGTTTTATATTTGTATTCATACTAGTGATGCTACTCGATAGACTATCGAATAATGGGAATATCTCTCTATAGGTCTATCGATACTGTTGATGTTTAAATATTTTATAAATTCATACAATACCTTAAACTAAATGAACTATACTACAACAAAATATAAATTTAACCTAAAAAAAATCATAAAATAAAAATTTAATACTTACAAAAAAAATTGATCCTCCAAATCGCTGTCTTGTGGCATGGTGCCCAATACACTAGCAGCATTTCCCCTTTGAATTAAGATACTTAATTTTTGTAAGAAAAAACTGCCAGCCCTCTTGTCATCAGATACGTCAATGAGCCTTGGAACAATTTCTTTATAGAAAGCTTTCAGTTCCGATCCCCACGGGCCCATCGTTTCTACAGCAAACGTCAAAAAAAAGTAACTATTGCAAATCGTTTCATATTTTCGACACTTGCTAATCTGCGCTTATTGCGCTGCAACGCCAGCTCTAACAGAAGTGCCTTAAAGGTGGGAAGGGGCTAGGGAATCCCGACAGGTCAAAAACCCACACCAGGGATTGGCCCAATGTCATTCCGTCTGGACGCTTGCCATCGTCTCGACTCAGACCGGTTGGTTCTAAAATAGATGGGATCGAGACTATCTTTAACCCGTGCGTCCTCCCCATAATGTCGTACGGGGAGGACATTCGTCTGTATGTGCGTTTGTCTTGCCTATACTGCAGCGGCTGAGCCTATTCGTTTTTACAATCGTACTCTTATCTACTAACGTTCTTTCGATGACAACATTCCGCCTAGTTTTTGACATTTCTGACATACGTAATCTCACCCCCGCTTTTTTGGTGGAGATATTCTTTGGAACCCTTTGGAACGACTTACCTAGGGTCTAATGCAGAGATTTTCAAACTTATTTCGTCTACCACCCAATTATATATAACTAAATAATCGATGTTTTGTAATAGATAGGTTTTAATTTCAGTATTTTTGATATAAAAAGTTGCCCCCCCTAAACTATCCCAACGCCTCCCATTTCCTTTCCCTTACCGCTCCTCTCTTGGCGTCCTCTGGGGGCGTTATCGCTCACTTTGGGAAAGACCGGTCTAATGTTTGTTTTGACAAATTTAATAATAATTCCACTAGCTGCTATTAGTGGAACTAAGATCGACGGCAAGATGGCTGAACGTGCTCTCTGGAAGCAGTCGAAATAATAAATTATTACCACTCTAATAATTTCATTTCTTACAGGTGGTTTCGTGACAAACACGATCAACTGGCGCCTTTAGAGCGGAGTTCTCAATGGTCCCGAGTGAGCTTGCTTGGAGCCGGCAGTCTGATGACCCTCGCCGGGATTCAAAGGGAAGACTCCGGCAGATACGTCTGCTGGCTCAACAACACCCTCGCTGGAGAAGCTGTGCACTTTTCTCTAACTGTTATAGGTAAAAAGTTAACTATTGTCACTAACTTGTAACTAATTCAATTCGTTTATTTTGCAAGTAGGACAAAAAGAGATGTATTCTGCACTTTTACACGTCAATTTTTACAATATTGATATCATTTTATAGTTCATATTGGTGAATCTGGAGCAGTACAGTAATATCACTTAGTTATAACTTATGGTATAATTAAATATATTCAAAACACCAATATCATGACTTATTAGTTGATAAATAACTAATTATGATTTACCAATAACAAACTTAATAACTAGATATGGCTAAAGTTTTATTTAATTCTTAAGAATGCCCCCGTGGTCTAGCGGTTAATGGATATAGACTTGGTGACGAGTAGTGCCATCCTATTTCACATATAATTTAAAAAATATATATATATATTTAATTATTATTTAATTTGATATTTCCCGAGTTAGCTACGCTTGCTACTTGTCATGATTGACCTATAGTAAAGTTGGCTAAATGTGAATCCGCTTCTTTATAAGCATGGTCTCTGATCACACCAAAAGGGAAACGGTCGTGATGATACTTAACTTTTAATTATTCCTATTTTTTTCTAATTTTACTTTTTCTTTTCAGAGCCAATATTAGTTCATATTACGCCAGAAATTTACCAAACCGACCGAGGATCAGATGCTTCGTTTGAGTGCAAAATTTCTGGCCATCCTATTGAATCAATTTCTTGGGTACATAATGGGGAGATATTGAAGACTTCAGAGAGAGTTGTAGTTAGAGGCGATGGCAAACGGTTACATATTAAGAAGTTAAGGAGCGGAGACGAAGGCGTGTATCAATGCTTCGTCAGCAATTTGAAGGATCAAGCTTATGGTATAGCTGAGCTTCTGTTTGAAGGTAATAATATAATAGATTATTTTAATTAACCTTAATACAAATTGGCTATAATATTGTCGTCAAGCTATGTACATTGTTTATTTAAGAGTGGGAGCAACTGACGCCAGCTATTAACGACCGACGTCAGCACCTCTAAACTATGCCGACCTAACAAGATTATGTTTCACACTTCGCTTGAAAGACGGTTATATGAATGGAAAAACACATCTTCAGCGTGGGACCAATGATAGTCTTCAATTTTCTTAGAGAAATGGGCCCATAATGATTTCTTTTTTATTTGATAGTTATGTGTCAAGTGCAAGTTTTTGTTTTGTAAATTAATTTTCTGTGGATATTGTTGGTCAAAAATGGTGTTGTTTTGTTTAATAATGTTCTATAATGTGAATAGTTATGAAAAACGATAAATTGGACTTTGAATATGGGGCACAAGTTGTAATTTATTTTATGCGGTTTTCCCGCGCTTTGAATTAATTCCCTTTGTTTAACCCGACGTGTTTGTTAATAATGATATGTCAATTTATGTTTAATTGACATATAATTATTATTATTTATATATATATATATATATTTTTTTTTATTTTTTTTTTTTATTATTAACATATTTATTCGAAGTAGGTAATTCGATACAAAAATATTAAAATAAAATTGACTAAAAACTAATTATAAAGAAAACTAAAACTAAAAATACCTATGAAATTAAAGCTATTCTACAAAATAAACTAAGGGCTTACCACCAGGGAGGGTACCTAAAACGCTCGCCGCATTTCCTCGTTGAATTATTATGGACATATTCTGTTTTAGGTAGTTGTGGCATTTGGGATCGCCACACTCTTGGAAAATTCGTTTACCCAGCTCTTTTATGAATTTGTGGGTATCAAGAGAATATACCCCCATTGTTTCAACCCCAAATGCCACAAAGTTATAATTTTGTTTAATGCTATTGTATTTGATGTGTTTTCTAAATTCGGCTGTATGAGCAGCCGAACCGGCCTTTTTTGATGTAGAGGAAATGTGGCAAGCGGCAAAGGTATCCACACAGGTGGCATCCCAAACAAGACATCTTCCCTCACTCCATGGTACAAGAGACATACCATCCGGCCTTTTACCATCACTACGTGAAAGTCCTGATGGTTCAAGGACGGACGGGATTTTAGCAGACCACAAACTTCTCTTAATGAACTCATTTAGGGCTTGGTGTCTGGAGAATCTGCCTGCACTCTTTTGACAACTAAGCCCGTGTAGACCCATTTCATCAACTTGAGAACCACACTTGCATATGTGAGGTTGACATATTTTTGAACCAAGGCGTAAAGAAACTGCTATTCTTAAAGTGTCCTTATCCAGGAGTGTACCAAGAGGAGCTGATGGGACGGCGTGAAGCCATGCACCAGCTTCCTTCTGGGTAGATGCTAACAGACGGGCACAGTCATAACTATTGTTTGAAATGTCTAGTATTGACTGGTATGATTTATTAATTAAAGGGATGTCCCAAGCGGCCTGGGAACATTTATTATCGGGTTCGCTAACGTCAGGAAGTGAATCTGTCCAAAGCTTTCTGGCGTCTACCACACAGTGTAGATCCAAGTCGACGTTTGATTTAAGAATTAAATCGACCAAGACTCTAGAGCTGTGGGCTGAAGCCAGGTAAGCTGGAATGGAAAGATCGGTTAAACGACGGAGACCCAGTCCACCTAATCTGATGGGTAAACATGCCTGAGACCATGATGTATTTGACAAGTTGATATTTAATACTTTTTCAATTGTGGACTTCAGGATGATGTCAAAATTATTAAGTTTGTCAAGAGCGAGCCAAGATGGACAGCATCTCAATAAGTAAATTAGTTTAGGAGCAGCCAAACAATTTTTAATTAAAAATAATGCTACATGTGGTTGCAAGGATTCACATTTATTTAAAGCCCGTTTATATGTTTCTAATTTTAAATCTAATGTATTAAAAATGGCTTCGGTTGTAACAGGAGCACCAAGTAAATTGAATTTATTTTTGTTGAGAAGGATGATACCGTTGGCAAGATTGTTAAAACGTTGATAATCATTTTCACTGGCCTCATCTAGAAAAAAGACTTCGCATTTTGAAGGATTTAATTTAAGGCCTAAATTGTTTGATAAGGAGATAATTTTAGATAAATCACTGAGTAGATTTTCTATGGAGCCTGCGATAGTACCATCATCGAGATACCAACAATTAAAATCGGAAATTAATTCATTAATCATAGGTTGAATGGTGAGGCTAAAAAGAGCAGGACCTAGTGGATCCCCTTGCTGACAACCACAAGCTGATAATAACACGCATTGGTGTAACATTGTGAAATGAAACGGGATATAGATGGGATTTTCAAGTATGCTTGTTTTAACATTTCGGATCGCTCAATGGCATTAAAAGCGTTTCGGAAATCTAGCTTAAGGATGGCTTTTTTTTCTAAATGTGGGTTAATTAAGAATTGTCTGGTGGCATGAACCAAAGCTTCGCAACCTCCTTTAACACCAAAACCCATTTGAAAGGGGACGAAATATTCTTTAAGGTCAGATTTAACCGATGAACAAGCGATTTTGGCTGTAATGCGTCTAATGGTATTTCCGACAGCTATAGGTCTAATGCCTCCTTGCTTTTTTTTGAGAGCACAAAGGGAAGCCCCATAAAGTATTCTACATACTTCGTCAGGAACTGAACCTGACATCATGAGGTTAATTAAGTCTGTAAGTGCATTAATAAAACGTGCTCCTGATGCCCCCGTATTTCGGGTTAAAAGGTCTTTAAAATGTTGTGGTCTAAGTCCGTCAGGACCTCCAGCAGAGCCTGAAGGAAAACTGAAAATTGCTTTTATTACCTCATCATTGTTTGTCTGATAATTTGAAACAATATTGGACGGAAGAGGTGGTAAAATTTTGTTTGAATTTGCGGCGGGATGTTTTTCGGAAAGCTCCTTTAAGGTTTCAGAGTCCGGAGTAGCGTAAACATCATCAGAACATAAAATTCTAACCGCGCCCTTAATATCTCCATCTGTAATTTTAGATTCGATCAATTTATTTACAGAAAAGGTGCTAGGGTTATAATTAGACGTGCATTCATCCGAAGTTTGGCTTTCAATTAAAGAAAGATTTGTTTTAATATTACTTACCACCGAACAACGCTTTTCAGACGGAATATTTAAAACTCTGTAGGCAAAGGTAAGCAATTTTTCCCATGAAATCAAATCATTTTTATTTACACACGCTCTAATTAGAGATGCCAAAGAGTCTGCTACGGCAATTCTGGCACCGCGTGGAATCCTTTTATAAATTTTAATATTTTTTTTTAAGTTTGCTAACGATGTTTCAAAACAATTAGCAGATGTATTTTGAGAGGCGACAGATATTACATTATTTATATAGATTATAAGATGACACAACTATTTTTCTTTTTTTTATTTTTTTTATATATTTTTTTTGTTTTATAAATGTATAAATTATCAGACATATGAATATAATTTCTGTACATCATAATTATTAAGTATTTAGAATGTAAACTGACACGTCCTCTTTACAGCCACGATCTTATTTAAGTAGTTTCTAAGTTAGTTAGTTTTACTTGCTTGTAGCAATAATGTTGTGCATAACATACATAAATATGGATTATTGCCTGTTTACAGTGCAACCATTATTACCACTTTGATTAGTACATATGTTTTGTTAATTGTATTGATTTTATTAGTTCTGACTGTATCCAAGTTGTTTTGAGAGAACCAATGGAAATACATTATTTTGATTTCATTTTTGCTTTTGATATAGTGCCGCGAGTGTCTCCAAGAAAAGCATCAAATTCTGCAGCATCTGGAAATTGATGATAAACTCAAACTCATAAAAACGAAATATATATTACGTCATACTTGGCTGTATGGGCTAGACCCTTTGCCTTCCCTATCACCTCATTCTCATCCATCAGGAGAAGAGAACACAAGTTGAACACAAGAGAACCAAAGCCTAAAAAAATATTAGTTCTTTTGACAATTACACGCGGTATATAAAAATATTTTATAAGCTTTAATATATCTTTATATAACTATGTTTAATTAGTTACAGAACCGGAACTGACCAACAAGATTGGTCAGCGGGTGACCGCTAATCGTTCTCGACGGGCTCCTTTCGCACGAGGCAACCATTTACATGAATCCGATTGGAACTTCACAAGCCGAGGTACGATAAATATTACATATATATGATGTAATTGTAAATCATCGGTTTATTGATATTTTTTAGGATTTACGCCGTTATGAGGGTTTCATGCTTCTGTTTTTAAAGATTTAGCAATTTGAGTGTCGTCATCATCATAGCCCCTACAATACAGAGTCCTAGGCCTGTATATATTCTCCAAGAATTTTTTTAGGGAATTTGGCCTACACCCGGCACGCTGGCAAGACGAGTTGGCGAGGGTCTGATGCGAATTTTAATGACATTTTATTAACGATTCCACAAGTTGGCATTAGTGGAACTGGGTGTTACAAATCTATGACAAGTATACGTAAGAAAAGTGTATTTTTCATTGGTACATGCCGGGGTTCGAACCCACCTATTTAGGATGTTAAGGAAAGCGTTCTTAAAATCGAGCCACCACCGCTCCAGAATGTACCTTTGAGAAATGTTAATTTTTAATTTGTTGCAATAATAATGCGCCTTTCGAGCGCAACACGTCGTTATAGCAACTAAACTGTGGTACTTTGTGAACAAAAGCGCTCATCTTTTGAAAGTGTTGATCGACGCTGAGTTGGCTACCTTATACCTTATATATTATAACAGACAGCGATAACTAAAAAGATTAAAATTAAAAAAAAAACCTGCCTGAAAAAAAATATCTTGAATTGAAAACTGAGAAGAAGAACAACAACTTCTCTATTTTTAATATTATTTAATTTGTCTATGTACATTACAACAAAAACTAAATATAACCTAAAAAAAATACATAGAAAATAAAAATTAAATACTTACAAAAAAAAATAGCTCCTCCAAATCGCTGTCTTATGGCATGGTGCCCAATACACTAGCAGCATTTCTCCTTTGAATTAAGACACTTATTGTTTTCTTCTCAGTTTTTAATTCAAGATATTTTTTACGCAGGCGTGTTTTTTTGTTTTTTTTTTTGATAATATTTTTTTCTCAGTGTATTAGTTTATTATTAAAATACACTTTGTTTAAGCTATTACAAGCATTAGTCAGTATTTTTCTTAGTCAAACTTTTTTATGAACAAACTTCCTTTATGTGCCTGCGCGTGTCCTCCCAAAATTGGATAGAATTGTTAAATTGTGATTGATTACTCCTTGCGACATACGAAGACCAAGCAATAACGACTGAGCTTAGACCGGGTTCGATTTCTGGTCGACTCACAAATGTCTATTAAGTTTAGCATCACGCTATTAACGGTCAAAGTCACCGGAAAGTGGATATTATATTGTTCCTAGTTAACTTGCTTTCAGCGATGTTTATCAAAGATGCTGTCAACGATAGATACCGCATGAAGTAAAAAATTAAATTTAAATTATTTTTTCGGCATGTTTATTGTTACATTTTGAAATTCATGCATTTTTATTATGCGCATAAATAATAAATAATCATTTATTTATAATTACTCGTTATTAATTAATTCACCAATAAAACTTACCATTTAATATTTTATTCCTAATATAACCTAGATAATTATAAAATGTAATTATTATAAAAGACATAAGTGCCAACATTACAAAAAAACTTTAAATTACATTAAACTTAAAAGAGATAATAACACATCAGTATAGAACTATTTCTTCGAAGAGAAAAGATAAAATAATTTAAATTAAATAATTCATCAATAATATTAAAACCTATTAACAAAATAAACCCTTTACTTGTTCATATAGCCAAGAATACTTATATATAAAATGAGAATATAATGTAACAGCCTGAATCGACAATAAGTGCTGGGCTTATATTTAGATCTAAGTAAAAGTTCGTGCTTCCAAATGTCAATAGTGATGAATGATGCACGAAATTTTACTTAGATCCGAATATAAGTCCAGCACTTATTGTCGATTCAGTCTGTTTTTTATTGCGCCTTATAATGCTGCATCCTAAATTTCAAGATCATTGATTTATAACTAATTGTTCGCTTAAAGGAAATTGATAGACAAAGCGAAGAATGAACCTTCGCTCTCTCGTACCATTTATCTTTTCAAACGAAAGCATCCAGTACTCCGTACTAATTTGTTTCCTTAAAAGGTTTTCACTTTTACTCAACTTGCAATGAGTTAATAAATATTTCAAAAGATTTAATGGTGGTGAAAAGAAAGGAAGGCTCACTGCGGGTTCTTCGATAGCTCCAAGGTCACTACTTGTAAGACAAGACACACCACCATAGCATCAAGAGTTGGAGCAGAATTTATCAAGGTTTAAAAAGTTTTCACGGGTTCACCATTCTCACAGGTGGGTCGCTAGGCCGACCCGTTTAAAGGTGCGTCTGCGCATTTCTCCATCTCTTTCACCCTTAAGTCTTATGGATAGCGAATAAAAGGGATGGGTATACATAAAGCATGAAATTGTTCTAGAAGCATTATTTTTCATTACAGCCCTCTAGAACACAGCGTCCAAGACCTCCACTGTTGGAGATGGGCCTTCCAAAACATATATCTGGAAAATTTGGCCTACTCTCGCCACGCTGGCCAGACGGATTGGCGAGGGTCTGATGTCAATTGTTTTTAATGACAATTTATTAACGTTTCCACAAGTTGGTATTAGTGGGTCTGGGACCGACGGCTTATTTGGTGGTGTTGCAAATCAATGACAAATGTAAACAAAAGTGTATTTCTCATTGGTAGATACCGGGTGGGTTTGAACCGACCTTTGTAGGATTTAGGGAACGCGTTATTACAACCGAGCCACCACCGTGCCTTGTGACATAATGTCGCTTGACATTCTCTGCCTGTCAGACCTTCAGGACAACGAGAACATTTATGTGAGGTAGGATCAATATATCAATTAAAATTAAATATATTAAAAATATAAGTGTATACTAAAATATTATTTAATTATAAAATTACATACGAATACACACACACATATATGAACTATATACATAAGTTATACTATATGTATATATATAGTATAACTTATGTATGTATGTATAACCGATGATGTAGGATGACAATAAGCAACAATCAATGAAAATTATATGAAAAAGTGTCTGTAAACTGATCTTTTAAATATAGCTCTGTTTGGAGTATCTTTAACCTCCGTCGGTAGGTTCTTGGACATAAAAGCGATGTGGTGAGAGTTATGTATATAGTATTTAAGTATATGTGTGTTTATATAATATTATTTTATATAATATTACTTACTTTTATGGTTATTATTGGATTGAAAAATAATTTCCTAATATCATTTCACTATCCTCGATTTAACAAAGAAATCATATTTGTCCCAACGGTCAACGGTCAGAGAATGTCTTACGGCATTATGTTCATAAAATTTTAATTTACAATAAAGGACTTAAATAAATAACTTCACGAAAGATTTAAAGTAATATAGATAAATAATGAAATACAAACAATTATTATAAGTATTATATGAGTAATTACAGTTGCATTACTTTTTTAAGTTTCATTTACGGTTCACCGCGCTTGCTTCATAAAATATTTAAAAGTCCATTTTTACGCGTGGATCCGTTGCCAACTCGCCTGTCTAATGTTTAAACCCAGCATCTGATAAAGCTTTAATCTCACAAGTAACTACTGTTTTATATGTAGACGAGTATTTATTTTATTCTATTTTAAAACTACATTTTTATAACACTGACGTACGTAATTGAACATGTTAAGATGACAAGCGATAAGGTTGTGCAGGAATGCATCTAATTTGACGAGACTATGCAGATAGGCGCTGCCAACTTTAGCAAAGAAGCCGACAGACGCATTCAACTTCGGCACATCCTCTCATGTTAGAAGACTAAAGTCCTCCAGGCAGCACGGACAATGAGTTTGGTCCACAACTTCAAGGTCGATCAGCGAGCTATGTAGAGAGCTATGCTTGGTAATTCTCTGATGGATTGAATTCGTAACGTTGATATTCGTCAGCGTACCAATGTTACTGATATAGCATTTAAAATTAGCAAGCTGAATAAGTGACAATGGGCCGGACACATCCGCCGCAGAACCAACGACCGCCGGAGCAAACGAGTTCTAGAGTGGAGATAACATACGGGACGACCCCCCGCCAGAGGAACGGACGACCTAAAGATGGTCGCTGGTGGAGGTTGGATTAGGGTTGTAAAAGACCGCGTGTATTAGCAAAACTTGGGGGCGCCTACATCCAGCAGTGGAAAGACACAGGCTGATAATGATGATACAATTTTCAACTCTAATAGCGTTTGAACTTGACAGAGTCTGTCAATATTAAAATCAAATCTAAAATAGCCTTAAAGAATAAAAATAATGACAACGAATAATTTACGCACCAACGAAGCTCAGCGTTTAGATTCAGATAATGGTGAATTTACGTATTAATGTAATGAACTAGTTATTCAGTATATACTCGGATATATTTAAATAATATAAACGGATTCAATCGCAATATTATGTCGACTCAGTGGATATTTATATTCAATAAAATTACGTGTTGTATTAACATTTTTTTTTAATACTTACCTACTATTACTATACTATTATCTGTGTAGTTTTTATTTATTTATTTAAAGTAAAAAGAGAGGTAACAATCTGTAACTATTGAGCTTCTGTTGTTTTAAGATATTAGGTTTTTAAATTATACAACCGAGCTATTAGACTCAGCCTCTCATCTCAAACAAAGACGCAGGCACACAACCGTAACTTGACATAACTACCAGACCCACAACTTTCAAATTATGGCCTTATCTCGTCATCATAAAGGTCCGTTTTGAGTATCAGATAATGTGACATATTGGGTTTTATCTGGTTAATAATGCCCCCGTCGTCGTTTTGATGTCGCTGCTCGTCCTAAGTGGAAGCGTGCAAGGCGCAGACTTCTCAAATTTCATAAATAACAAAAGGAAAGATTGACGACTTAGCAGATTTCGTATAATTTTGAGTTTAGGCAACCAGCAGCCAGTAGAACATATCGCTCAGAGTGGTCTTCTGAGTACCGTCGTTCATGCTTAATTCAGTAGCAGGAGATCTGGAGATGCGTTTGTCGATTGCTTAATTAGACGTATGTGCAATCAGGCTGACAACGGACATTTCAATTATGTCCAGAATATAACTCCCTCTTGCGCACGGCCTCGTGACGGAAAACCACCTTCCTAGAGAATCGCTGAAGTAATCGAACCTAGACCCCCTGTTATACCAGTAACGGCGCCCAGCACCAAATGTATACGAAATGTGAATCATCGCATAGATTACCATGAACCAATACTCATCAATATAGCCCCTACCTACGCTGTTGGAGATGGGCCTTCCAGAACATATATCTGGAGAATTTGGCCTACACTCGCCACGCTGGCCAGACGGGTTAGCGAGGATCTAATGTCAATTTACGAGTATTAACAATTCCGCATGTTGGTATTAGTGGAACCGGGACCAACGGCTTAACATGCTCTCTGAGTCACGGGAACGGTGGTGTTGTAAATCTTTGACACAAATGTACGTAAGGAAAGTATTTCTCATTGGAACAATATCATGCATGATATATATTATAAAGATTTCATCCAGTAGACCTTTTTATAGTATTATAGTATTTTATAGTCTTTTAAAGTTCGATAATCATTTTCAACCATATATTTTATCGGTAAGTGTATTTCACAATTAATACCAATCAACGGTTATTGTTAGTCCAGCCATTACATTAACGAATTCAATGTTACATTTTAATTAATATATTGTTTCATTTTAAAATGTTTAATTAATATTTATCCACATTTGATGAGCTTCATTTTTGGTATGTAGATTGTTGCGGCTTTTTGCAACCTCTTTGGACGGACTTTGACCTCCTTTCTGACTGACAACTTTAGACGACATTATTTGAATTAGGAACACAGACGATGACAACGAAATGAAGACGCAATAAATGAAAATTAAAGACAAAAATTATGATTTTTATAGTGTTCCTTTCTGTAATATAGATAATATTTAATTTGAGATCTCTGACGCAAGAGATATCGACGGGCTTGCCACCATAATAGGCCTATAGTCATCATCACAACCTAGATCTAGAGTCCTTCACTGCAAAAGTTCCAAAATATATTTCTAGATAATTTGGCCTACACTCGCCACGCTCTGGCCAGACGGGTTGGCAAGTGTCGTATATTATTATTTATATAATTGGTAGTCACATGCCGGGGTTCAAACCGCGATATTTTTCGATTTTAAAGCCATTGGCAAAATGTACTCGTAATTTAATAAGGTTTTGCATTGTATAATATTTTTACAGATTTTTTTAGGTCTGAGTGTACTTTGTGTTATTGTATAATTTTCCTTTAGATTTAATCTAATTTATTTGTGATATTTCACGAGTTTGAAATGCTAGAGAACATCGACGAGCTTGCACTTGTCATCATGGGCCTAAAGTAAAGTTGGCTGAATGAATCCGCTTCTTTCAAAAGTGTGTTTTCTCAACACCCTAATAGGAATACGGTCGTGATGATACTTTACTTTTTAATCTAACTCCGCTAGCTATTAAATTTTATTGGATTTTTCATTATTGGGTCGAGGTGAAGTAAATAAAAATTCCTTTATAAGAATTCCTATTCTTGCGTTGCTCGGAGACTAAAGGTGTGAGCATTGATTATTTCCTTTGTCGACTTTTATTCTTTATCACTGACTTTACCTTGTTTATTTTTAGACAACTAATATCCTATAGATAAGAACCATATAACTTTTTTTGGTGGCTCGGTTCCTTAAATCTTACAAAGGTCGGTTCAAACCCACCCGGCATGTACCAATGAGAAATACACTTTTCTTACGTACATTTGTCATAGATTTACAACACCACCGTTCCCGTGCCTCGGAGAGCACGTTAAGCCGTCGGTCCCGGTTTCACTAATACCAACTTGTGGAATCGTTAATAAATTGTCATAAAAAATAGACATCATATCCTCGCCAAGCCGTCTGGCCAGCGAGGCCAAATTCTCCAGATATATGTTCTGAAAGACCCATCTCCAGCAGTGCAGGTCTAGGAAGCTGTAATAAAATTCACTTTTCTTTTATACTGAGCACAACTATATTCTATATTATACCCCACGTATTTGGTGGATAATGCCGCAAGTGGCTCTCATCAATTCTGCAACATCTGTAATTATTGATAACATCATTCATTTATTAAAAGAGAGATGAATTACACCAGACTTGGCTAGTCCTTCATCATCTGGTTCATCATCAATCGGGATAATCGAACAAAAAAAAAAAGTCGCGCTTACTCCACCATCTGTTGATAAGGCACCTGTGAATTAATTGAATCGCTGCGATGTCAAAACGTAGCTTCCATGAGCGTGCTCTAACGGCTATACTACGGTGAGTGTTCTGAAGAGCTTCATAGTCTTAGTGCCATATTATATTTCTTTCGCATGCTGAAGATGTGGAATGCTCTCCAAGGCAGGGGTTTTCCCATTGTTATGACCTGGAGGAGGTACCTCTTTTGACAGATATATTTATGAAATAATCACGGATTTCTTTGTTATTATCAGATTTTTTTGTAATCGTGAACAAAAATATAATTTTAAAGAATATCTATGAGCATTGCTTCATGCTCCAAAAATTAGAGACAAATAAATTAGTATGTACATTTTAGATTAATTACTAACATAGTTTTCTTTAAGTTATTATTGTTACTAACACGATTTGGTTTTTGTACCGAAATAAAGAATAATAATAATTATTATTATTATTATAAAACAAAATGGCCGCCGATTTCCCTCGCTCCTTTAAAAGTGATGATGCTCGTACTTTATTTTTGTTCCACGGCAGTCCCTGAAGAGGAAAATAATGCGGAAATTCCGAGATCCCTTCATTAGGCCCGCATTAAATTGTGGCATTTATTTAAAACTGACCCGGCTCACACTTCAAAGGATGTGCCAAATGAGAAGATGTAATTAGGAGATGGAATAAGAAAGAGCGGATGCGAATTTAAAATTTGACAGGCCTTAATTATGTTGGGGCTTGAAAATGTGGTTGTTTTGGTTAAGATTTGAGATAAGTTGTTAGTCCCTAATGTTTCTAAAATCTCGTTAGCTTAAATATATTTTTTGTTTGCCGTGATCTAGCGGTTAAGACACGGGGGTGCTGAGTTCGGATTTTTTGTTGAGAAAAAAGTATTTACAAAATATAAAATAAAATTAATATTAATACTAAGGATAGAGATACGTCCCGTCCACGTGGAATCGTGGCAAGAACGCTGGCTGCATTTCCCCGCTGAATTGCCATACTGATTCTTTGGGCGAATAAAGAGCCAGCCCTCTTGTCACCGGAGAAGACGACGAGACGCAGTGTTATGTCTTTTTAAAACTTTTTTGCGCTTGGACTCCATGTGCCCAGAGTTTCTACAGCAAACAGCACAAATATGTAATCTTTTAATTTCATTTCATTTATTTATTCACCATTTCATACATTTGGTATACTCGGTTTCGTCAGATTACAAATTATTTATTTTACTAATCATGATAGCGAATGAATAACAGAAAAGAACAGCCTTCGTCGTTACCAGATAATTACTACCTACAAATAGATGCTGCTGTAAAAGGGCGTTGTCATGGTAATAATAATATGGTATAATTATACTTACTAATATACTTACAGTATAATATACTTAGTACGTACTAATATACTTACATACTAGCGCCGCTTGCTGGACTCCGCATTTTCCGCCGCGGCCCCCGCTTTATGCGCTGTCCCCCTGAGATGCGACGCGGCGAGGGTGTCGACTACACTAGAGCACGTCCTTGTTCCCAGGGGATCAACGTCATACCATCAGGTCTTTTGCCTGCCATCATCTCAGATATCTCCAGCAGGTTCTAGAAGAGCTCGAACCTCGATGGTGGCTAGAGCTCTTTTAATAGGCTCTTTTAAGGGAAAATCTTATAACTTTGATATCTCTCGCTTAGAGCGAATACAAAAACGGTTTATTAAATTTTTAAACTATAGGACCAGGTCAGGTTACTTAAGCTATTTGAGTTCATGTAGGAAGCACCACCTCTTACCACTCTCAAAACGCCGTCAAATAGCAGATATTGTCAACCTTAAGAAGATAGTCACAGGTAAAGTTGACTGTCCCCAATTATTGAGCAAACTCAATTTCTTTACCCCAGCAAGGCGAAATAGGTCATCCCCTACATTTGCAGTTAAGCCAGTAAGAACAAATTATAGGCAAAATTCATTTCTGTGGCGTGTGTGTAACGCCTATAATGGTATTAGTCATAAATATGAAATCGACATTTTCCATCATTCGATTCCGGTAGTCAGGAGATTGTTAAGTGCGAATTTTATCGACAGACCACCATAAGTGCTTGTAAGTGTTATTTAGGATTATTTATTGTACACGTAGTAAGTTATCATCACTGTTTTTTATTTTTGTTTTATAATTAGATTCAAATTTTGTAAAATTCTAGTTACTTCTTTCTTTCTATTATTTTTTTGTGTTTCTTTTAAGTCATACTATTTCTATCAGTGGAAACCTTTAATTGACCTCCTAAATCTTATATATATTATATAGTGCGTATTTTTGTGTTGTTGGTCTTCCCAAAAGTTTATACATACATACATATCTTCACGCCAGATCCCTTGCGGGGTAGGCAGAGACAATTGAGCGCCATTTGACACGATCACGACATACTTCTTTCGCTTCGTCAACATTCATTAACCTCTTCATACATGCCCTTTGGTTACGAAGACTTTTTAATGCACCTTCAGTCAGTGTTTTATTTATTTGATCGTGATATGTGAGTCTCGGTCTGCCAGGGCCTCTTTTACCCACAACTTTCGCATTATATATCTGGTTCGTCAATCTTTCATCGCTCATCCTTTCAACATGCCCGAACCATCGTAGCATGCCTTTCCTTATTTTTGTCCCTATGCTTTCCTTCATACCAACCCTTTTCCGTATTTCGACGTTACGTATGCGGTCCGCCAAAGTGACGCCACATATCCGCCGCAACGACCGCATTTCTACTGCATTAACCCTACTCTCATGTGTATTCTGACGTATCCAAGTCTCGCTTCCATACATCAGTGTTGGTACCAACATGGCATTGTGTATGGCGAGCCGAGCTTTGTCACTGACATTTCGACTGCCGATCAGTGACCCCAGGGCACCGTTAACACTATTTCCCGCGTTCACTCTTCTTTCAACGTCCCTATCGTACTTCCCATCCGCAGTGAAAACACTGCCCAGATATATAATTTCATTTACTTGTTCTAGAGTTTCATCATCAATCTTTATCGTCACGGTTGTCATCCTTCTTCTTTCAAACACTAGTACCTTGGTTTTTCTCGCATTCAAACGGAGTCCTTTTTCTGCACATCCCTCCTTCATTCTATAAATAAATATATAAACTTTAAAAGTTAAAATGCACTGAATGAAATAATACGATAAGGCATACTTTGTTCGTAATTTATACAACAATTTGTTGTCGGAAAAGCCTGACGTGTCTCTCCACTAAGCCCAGGGATTTGCATTATGATCTCGGCCCGACACGCCACGACCTCTCCAATGGATTAGAGACTTTTTCATTAGTCGTTTTTAGTGTTTACCTTATTAGTTTTTTTTTTATTCATTTTGGAAGACCAACAGTTGACAATATTATAATAAAAATCCACTAAGAACTATTAAAGGTTTTCTTTCACATATAAATTTAGTTAAAGCAAAGGTGCGTTCCTGAGGCATTTTTGTGGATACACTTTATTGGCACGAACGGTGGATACTTCCCTGCCCCAGCAGACTGGAAAAATTACCTGTCTGATACCACCTATTATATTTTATTTATTTATTTATTTAAAAACTTTATTTCACTATGTACAAGAGGCGGGCTTAATGCCGCTAGGTATTCTCTAGCAACCAACCTTTGGGACAATGAAACGATTTGTGGTGTGAGGTAGGTGCAACCATTAAATAGATTAAAAGGTAATTCAAGTTAAATCTAAGTATTATATCTATATAGACAGATACATACTAATATGTACACAATACTACATATTATATATATATATATATTATACACTACATATAATACCTACTTACACTGTGAGGAACTGTTTAAATAATGTGAGTATACCATCTTTTTAAAAAGTGATCTGTTTGGCACTTGACGAATTTCTACCGGCAAATTGTTCCACAGATTTGCGGCCACTACTGCAAAAGAGTATATACCTCATAACCCAAAATGGACGGAATCATAGCAAATGACGAGCTTGACACTTTCGATTGGCCTATAGTAAAATTGGATAAATGTGAATCCGCTTATTTATAAGCGTGGTTTTTGACCACCCCGAAAGGGAAACGGTCGTGATGATACTTTACTTTACTTTTTTTACATAGAAAAATGGTGAGAGGCAAATTGTAAAAAAATATGTTTAGTAACTGATTGGAAAGGCGAAATTAAAGTCGCGTACTTTTAGATTATATCTACTATCCTATCACTCCTTGAAATTAAAAAGTAAAGTATCACCTCAACCGTATCTCTTCCAGGGTGGTCAGAAATCATGATTCTTTTTTTTACTAAATAGCGGATTCAGTCATAGCCAACTTTACTATAGGCCCATCATGACAAGTGACAAGCTCGTCGATGTCTCTAGCGTACCAAACTCGGGAAATATCACAAATATATCATTGTATGATGTAATAGAACCACACGCATAGGTCAGAATATGCACCCACATAACGTAGTCACCATCCCTTCGCGTACGTATAAATTTGGGGACTCATACATCTGTCGCACGATAAAGATGTGGAATGCTTTTCCAGCCGCTGTGTTTCCACTTTCCTATAACTTGGAGTCCTTCAAGCGAAGTGTAAATAATATCTAGTCAAGCCGGCATAGTGTTAGGGACTGATGTCAGTCATGAGTGTCTGACTTCAGTTGCTAATATTCATGGACCTTGCGCGCCACTTACCATCAGGTGGGCCCAATGTCACATGTCGTGTTAGAATAAAAAAAAAACTTAACCGCTAGACTCGGAGGCAGTTCTTTCTCAGTCGTTCAAAAAAATTGGGTTAAAATTAATAGGATTTGAAACCGCTTCGAGTTAATCTTTAGGCCGTGCCTAAAGGCGTGTTCAGCGGATTTTACTAATCGCAACTCTTTATAACACTGAGAATTAAATTTATCTGATTGCTCAGGCCGTAATTCTTTTTCAAATTTTAATCTCGTAATTTATGATTGTAAAAAAGATTTTTGAAATTAAATCTAATAGGTACCTATTTTACAGTAAAATTATTACAGCCGTTGCAACATTACTTACGAATATACCACGTGTGAATATGATGCGCAGTGGTGGCTCGGTCGTAAGAACGCATTCCTTGAATCCTACCAAGGTCGGTTCAACCCCCCCGGCATGTACCAATGAGCAATGCATTTTTCTTACGTATATTTGTCATAGATTAACAACACCACCGTTCTTGTGCCTCGGAGAGCACGTTAAGCCGTCGGTCCCGGTTCCACTAATACCAACTTGTGGAATCGTTAATAAATTGTCATTAAAAATTGTCATCATATCCTCGCCAAGCCGTCTGGCCAGCGTGGCGAGTGTAAAGACGTGGCGAGTGTGGCCAAATTCTCCAGATATATGTTCTGGAAGGCCCATCTCTAGCAGTGGAGGTCTAGGACACTGTGTTCTAGATCTAGGGGGCTGTAATGATGATAATGATGATTTGTTTGGTTTAATTTGAACAGTTTTAGTGGCAGCCCCCTATAGCAACTGGAAGCTTATTAAATATCTTTGTTGCCATTGCATAACAATTTTGGCTATATCGAGTACTTTTATGCGCTGGAATAATTATTCTACTAGGATAACGCGTTTTAAAATTGCAATTATCCCCAAGAGTTTTAAAAAGTTCCGGGTGGCTTTTTACAAATAAACAGCATTCAAGTATATAGATAGAAGGAACAGTCAGTAATTTTAGTTTTATAAATAAAGGACGCCAGGAAGTCATAGGAGATGTGTTACAAATAGAACAAATGCATTGTTTTTGTCCAATAAAGATTCTATTTATATTTTATTTATTTAAATCTTTATTGCACATTGTACAAGGGGCGGTCTTAATGCCTAACCTAAAAGATCGTTTCCAATTCCTATGTGATTTTCACAGCCTTTTACTTCTTTCTTCACATAATAACCAACTTAAAATCCCTCCCCACTCCTGAAGATAGGCCTTCCAGAACATATATCTGGAGAATTTGGCCTACACTCGCCATGCTGGCCAGACGGCTTGGCGAGGAATTAAACCAAACATATGCTTGTTAATAAATGTTTTTATTCGACAAAATAATACCTAGACAAGTCATGTGACTAAATTAATATTTGTTTGCTTATGCCGTTCAACGCAATCCTGTGGCGATACCGACCACATCTCAACCACAACGCAACCACCAGCGAGACGCGCACTAGCCACATCGCAAATACTAACGACAACGGAACCACATCGAGATTTTATAGTTACCACAACGCAACTGCAAGAATTTGCAGCGGCACTATTCACACTGCCTTCGTGGTCTAGCGGTAAAGTCCGTGGATTTAAAATTTTCCTGGTCGGAAAACAATGGTTTATTAAATAACTTCTCATGATGGGCCTATAGTATAAAAAGAAAAGTAAAGTATCATCACGACCGTTTCCCTTTCGGGGTGTTCAGAAACCATGCTAATAAATAATCGGGTTCACATTTAGCCAACTTTACTATAGGCCAATCATGACAAGTGGCAAGCTCGTCGATGTCTCCAGCGTACCAAACTCGAGAAATATCACAAATAATTTAAATATTAATTAAATGTATTTATTTACATTAATAAATATTTTTATGTCCCGACCAGGAATCGAACCCGTTACCCCCGAGCCTATAGTAAAGTTAGCTAAATTTTAATCCGATTCTTTAAAAGTGTGGTTTCTGACCACCCCAAAAGGGATACGGTCGTGACGTACCACTTCTTGATCACTTTTATTCTTAGCAATCCATAGATTCACCGTACGGGTGTCGGGTCCATCGTGTGTAGAAGATAGAGAGATAGAGAGGATATTAGTGTTTCGTGATTGTAAATAGGCTAAGTTTGTAACAACGCTTTCCATAAAATTCTAAACAGTTCGGTTCGAAACTCAGCATCGACCAATGAGAAATACATTTGTCATAAATTTAGTCCTTTGGCCCAAATATTGCCTAACCCTCTTGTCTCCCGAGGTGTTGACGAGCTGTTTTGACAACGCCTTAAAAATTTCCTGTGCACGTGGTCCCCGCGACCCGAGAGTTTCAACTCCAAACGGTGCAAAAATACATCTTCCAATAAGCTGGATATATTTCTGCTGTTTGAGGTTCTCTGCTTTTTTCAATTAGGTATAATGTTTTTAGCCTAAATACCTAACTCAGATTTGGCGGGTACCGTATAAAAACATAGGTTGTTTTTGATATAAAACCCACACAGTTAAACTATGGATTACTAAAACATATATTTTTCTCTACCGAAGTTCTTATATTGTTCCAGAAACAAAGCCAGAGTTGGTGTACTGGTTTTCGGAGCAAACTCTTCAACCTGGGCCGGTGGTATCCTTGAAATGTGTGGCCATGGGTCATCCGCCCCCTCAGTTCTCGTGGACTCTTGACGGGTTCCCTATACCTACCAACTCAAGGTAAGTGATAAAAAAAAGTTATATTAAAAAAAAAACAGTAAAAAAAGGTAAAGTCAGTGCTAATAAAAATCAAAAGTCAGTGATATTTAAAAAAATCTAGTCAGTTATATTACATAAGTTAAAGTCAGTGATAATAAAAATAAAAAAGTCAGTTATATTTAAAAAGTTCTATTCTAGTCTAGTTATTACATAAGTTAAAGTCAGTGATAACAAAAAAGCTATAGTGAGTAATAATATAAAAGTGAAAGTCAGTGATAATAAAAAAGTTAGAAAAAGTGTTACACTTGGATGTACAATCTTCTTTAGTATATGTAGTATTGTGTACATATTAGTATGTATCTGTCTATATAGATATAATACTTAGATTTAATTTGAATTACCTTTTAATCTATTTAATGGTTGCACCTACCTCACAACACAAATCGTTTCATTGTCCCAAAGGTTGGTTGCTAGAGAATGCCTAGCGGCATTAAGCCCGCCTCTTGTACATAGTGCAATAAAGTTTTTAAATAAATAAATAAATATATTGACTATTCTCCCTGGCCTTGGTAAACTGGTCTGATTACCACGTACAGACCCCCTTTCCCTTATCAGGTATCTTTATCTCTATCCCAGTCTAATATGACTCGTTTTTTTTTCAGATTCGTAGTCGGCCAACACGTGACGCTACAAGACGACGTCGTCAGCCATCTTAACATCAGCAGAGTTACCGAACAAGATGGAGGGGAATATGCTTGTCAAGCCAGCAATACTATTGGCAAGACATCTCACGCTGCAAGAGTGAACGTATATGGTCTACCGTACATTAGAGAAATGCCCAAAGTGACAGCAGTTGCTGGCAGTGATCTGGTCATCAAATGTCCCGTCGCTGGATATCCAATTGAAAATATCACGTGGGAAAGAGGTGAGTTTTTTACTCATTATTATTGTTATCAATATTCATCCTACTTACGAGTATAGGCAAGTTAGGGTCAAGATAAAAGCACGTACATTAGAAAGATACCTAAAGTGACAGCAATTGCTGGCAACGATCTGGTCATCAAATGTCCCGTCACTGGATATGCAATTGAAAATATCTCGTCGGAAAGAGGTGAGTTTTTCACTCATTATTATTGTCTTCCATATTTATCCTAGTAATAGACAGGTTAGGGTTAGGTCTATCGGTTATCAGAAAGATGTCTAAAGTGATGTCCCGTTGCTGGAATTCCAATTAAAAATATCACGTGGGAAAGAGGTGAGCTTGAACTCATTACTATTGTCATCAATTTTCATTCTAGTTTGAAAACAAATTGGGCGAGGAGAGCTTCGTAGTTCTAGATATTAAATGTTTCACAAATATGTTCTGGAAGACCCATCTCTATCGTAAATCTATTAAATGTTTATATGAAAAACATAATTCAACGAAAACGTGTGGGTGTAAAGAAGAAAATCAATCAATATACCTACGCATGTTTCTGTCATTAAAAGTATTTTTATAAAACTAATGCTTTCGTAACAAGTAAAAAAGTTTCCAGTTTTTCTTTGTTTTCATACTGAACACGATATGGTAATCGGTACAGAGTTCCGAGAATAGAAGCAATTGATACAAGCCATTGATGACAGACATCAATCAGGCTCGACTAGGTGCTTTCTTCGCTAGGATTAATTAGGATCAACGTGATAACACAAAAAATATAATGAAACGTCTAAGGACCCGGGCGTTGCTACACTACAAACAGAAATACACTCAGCTTATTGAAGCATGTGTTTTTGCGACATTTTGAGTTGATACTCTCGGGCTTAGGGGACTAAGTGCACAGGTAATTCGCGGCGGTTGGTTTGCTTATCAACACCTGAGAAGACAAGACGCTGAGCAATATTTGTGCCAAAGGATCAACCATTCAACGCGGCAATGTACTTTATTGTAAGTTTGAAAGATGTAAGTTGACTTTTTAAAGATGGCGATTTATATCACGCTATTAAAGTTGGTATTTGCACGGCCGCTGTCAAGGTCGAGCGCTTATAGAGTTGAGAATTGAATAATATTTTGTAATTATGACGCAACCTCTGACGTAAATAACGAAATCCACTAATAACGTTTGCGCCTAAGTAAGAAAATAGGGCTCCATTATATATCGTTTGCGCTTAAGTAACATAATAGAGCTGCTGGTATAGATATTAAGAGCGTTTAACGATTGCTTCCCTCTCGCTCGCACAATACATAATTTTTAAAGGTTATTCAAGTTTTGTAAATGTACTTTTTATAAATGTAGTCTATTAACTTTCTAGCGAATAAAATTTAGATATATGTATTAATTAAAGATTTGTTTTAGTAAAATCAGCCTACAAATGTTGCCGTGCATATACACGACTGGTGCTATGTCTACCTCTCCTTCTGCGGCCCTGGAAGCCTTGCTTGGCCTCACACCGTTTCATATTTTTGTTAGGTCGGAGGCAAAGGCTGCTTTCCTTCGGGCGGCTGATGAGGGGGGTGCCAATTACCAGTCAACCATGATGAGGCTTGCATTAAATAGTCTTCTTGAAGATAGAACCATGGCCATGCCAAAGGACGTAATGATGTTTAAATACTGTTTTGAAAAGCTATTTCAGATCATCATTTTAAACAGGGAGGATATAACTGAAAAAACGTATTCCTTCCGTGCTGGAGACATAGTGTGGTACACTGATGGCTCCAGGAAAGGTGGTCTGGCAGCTTCTGAGGTACACGGAGTGCCACCAAAATCTGACAGGTTTATAAACCTGGGCAGATATGCCTCCGTCTATAAGGCGTGGCCGTAGGTCTAGCGAACGAACTATAGTCTAGGGAGGTCACAATAGGTCACTACTGGTCGCAGTGACTTGGTGACGAGTAGTCCCACCCTATTTCACATATAATAATAATAATAATAGTAAAATCGTTATAAATGTGTTTGCTATTTTTTCTCTGTCTAAAATTAGGTATATAAAAGTGAAAATATGTCAAAAATGTCCGTAATTTTATTTCCTAGAAAGCTAGCAGACTACATTTCTTAAAAGTAATTAAAAACTAAAAATTATTAAATAAAATTACGACTATTCGATGGGCGTAGTGTGCCGCAGACACTCGCTGCGTTTCCCCGTTGAACAGCGAGGCTGACCCTTTGAACAAGATATTCTTTACTCAAATGGTCACCCGTCGTCAAGTGGAGTTTCTCACCAAGCTCGCGGGAGAACAACAACAAGCGCCTCCTCGGACCACGGACCCATCGTTTCAACTGCAAATGGAATGAAATGGTGATTGATGATGATCTCCGCGTACTTGTTGCGCTTAAGGTGTGCGGCTGATTCTGCAGCGGCCCCAGGTTTCTTATGGCTGGATGTCACATGTGACTGACAGAGTATGTCAACACATGTGGCATCCCAAACCAGTGCCTCTAGTATATGGAATTAATGACATCCCGTCCGGACGCCTACCATCATTTCTAACTATCCCCGATGGCTCGAGGATGCAGGGGATGTTAGCAGTACACTTAGACTTGAATAATCTTAGAAATATATTAGAATATGCGTGTGAAAAGGAAGGCTAAGAGCTTTCTTGGAATTAATGAATTGTCAAAAAAAAAATTGTGTTTACGTTCCAAATAATAGAATAGATAATAAATATTGTTTGCCGATTGCAAGTAAATGTTGTTGAATATACAATACACGACAGACCTAAGCTATTTCCTATCATTTGGCTAAGAATATCGGGCGTGGAGCCAAAATAACTACTATAATTCAGTTTGCAAGTTTGGCAAAGAGTTGACGTGATAAAGGTTAATCTACGGTGTTTCATAACCTTCTAGTACCAAGGTACTATTGACCGCGGTCGTGTTACTTACTCAAGACTGTTTTTCAAGTATTTACATTAAAAAAACGAAGAAGCTATATAAACAAATAGAAGTAATAAAAAAAATACATACGAATATATAAACTGGTAGATATAGTTTAAGAAAACGTTTATTTATTTATTAGGGTTGCCAACAGTGACAGCAACAAAAGATACATCGATTTTTACTTACAACTAAGACAGAAAACAGATGCTGCACCAATTACAGGCAACCACCACATGCTATTATAGTATCCATTAATTGGGCTCTTGAGTAGCCAAAATAAAAACACAATACAATTACAGCAACAACTAAGTAAATCTAAGCAAAAACAAAAACAAAAGAACATGATACAACCACAATCAAGCAACACAATTCCAAGGATCAAAATTGGTTAAACAGCAGTTCAGTTTACAGTCCCAGCCAGGATCCGCTGCAGTGACAATACATTGTGCTTAAAAACATGCAAAGAATTAGCAAATATGTCTAGACTGTCATTATTTTTTCGTGAAAATATGTTGTATTGACGACATGTACGGTTTAGTGATGAGTGGTAACCCAAATTGGATCTAGATTGTCGTAGAATGAATAGATCATATTTGCCAACCCTTGGCAGTCTGGTCGGCACAGAGACACGAACACGGGACAGTAGGTGGGGTGCGTCGATTTTACCGTTGATTAATTTATATAGAAACATACTATCCATCAATTGCCTTCGATCTTGTAATGAGGATAAATTAAAGTATTTTAAACGATCTTTGTAATGTAAAAGTTCTCTTCCTTTATTAACACTAAATGTCATAAATGTTATAGAATTAAACTAAAATATGAGTACCGGTTACGGCTGACGGAAAGATCTGGAGACCGGAAGGCTGAAATTTTTTTCTGCCAACGTATTAGCCTCGCTATACAGAGGGAAAATATTGCCAGTCTCCTTGGTACTATCTCGATGGGACGTCTCTAGAGGACATTGGTTATTTATAGTTTAGTTTATTTTTAATGTTATTATTTAGGTAGCCTTTAATATATTAAATGATGATAATAGTAATGATAAAAAAACGTTCCCTGCTCAGGCTATACAACTAACAGTAAATTAAGAAATCCATTGTTTTAAGAATTGGGCTTATTGAAAAAAACATGAGCCACAGGTATGACAATCTGTACACACACCTAAAATGCTTGTGTGATAAAATATAACCCAACAATATTAGATTATATAAACAAGTAAATCACAAAACCACAGGCTGTCTACTGTAGCAGTAGCCTGCACCGTTTCTGAACATCGACGTATACATGTTTATATACGCACCGAAATATTTATTGACTAAATGTCGAAAACTTTATTTTATTTTGCTACATCTATTCGTAGACGGAAACAATGCTTTGCATTTATTTACCGAATCAGCCTACAAATACCCGGACATATGAGTAAAATATACAATAACATCGGCCCGTTGACGTCTATGTGCGACGTGTACCTATGAGTACAACAAGCTTATGACGAATGACAAGCCAGTAACTACTTATAAGTATTGATGTCGCCGTAAGGGAGATGGCGTGAAGATAAGAGTATGTATACTATATGAAAGAAAGAAAAGAGAGCAAGCCAAATTTATTATCATTCAGAGATACATCGTGTATGGGAGAAAAATGAGAAGAATGTGTCTCGAGCTTGCGTCCGACTATGGGCTGGTTTAAAAGGAGGGCTCTATTTAAATTGCGCAATAAGACGCTTACCATTCACCATTCTGCCTCCCATAAATTCTGAATGATTCCGCTAGCAGTCCTGAAAGTCTTGAAAGCCCGTTCCATAAATGTATATGCTTACATTTGCAAACGGTAGATGCATAGGCCCAATTATTTTTAATTCATTTACCATTGGATACATTTAGTATATTTCAACCGACTTTGCCAGATTACAAATTAATTATTATAGTAACTGTTTCTGGTCAAATGAATTTTTAGATAATAAATACTACACGAATAGATGCTGCTGTAAAAGAGTACAACGTCCTTTTGGTACTAATAATACGGTATAATTATGGTACATCTATTGAGTTAAGGTTCAAAGTTTTAGTGGTGCAAAGATTTTGCTGGAATACTTCTTGCACAAATATTATGTCCCTAAATAAATCGTTATTTTGAAAATCGTGATACTGATCTTAGATATACGTCTGTGTCTGCTCTGGCTCGATGCCCGGTTGGAGTCACGCTTACCTTGCGTTATTATCTCCTAGTAGACAATCACCGCTTGTTCTGCCAGCTTCCTTACCACACATCCTTTAATTTATTTACGCTTTTGCTATAATTTTGGCTATATACGATAAAATATATAGTGGAATTGCAAAAAAAAGTTATAACAAATAATGTTATTACTTCCCTGATACTTTTTTGCGCTTGGACTTCATGGGCCCAGAGTTTTTTAACAAACGGCCCAAATATTTAATATACTTACATATGTATATGCGCCGCTTGCCGGACTCCGCATTTTCCGCCGCGGCCCCATTTTCTGCTTAAAATTGAGAGAGATTCCAGCATTAAGCATAGTACCCGCCAACAGTTTTACCTGGAGGAGCCATGCTAAATAGAGTAAGCCCGTGTGCTGACGGACAACCTTTCGGATAACATGGACATAAAGAGAGAGCGTAGAGCGTTGTCTATTCGATGCACAAAAGAGGTTAAGTTACTATTATTTAGGGCATATTGCCAATCCTTCTACTCCTGCAGTCTGTGGTTCAACTATACGCAGCGAGCATACAGCGCCCTACGAGTCCAGTATAATAATAATAAAAAAATATATATATTATTAAAAAAAACTACAATCTAAAGTTAGGTAATTTTATTTTGCATCTCTATTCTCTCCGGTAAAATATTTTCGTATAGCAATAAAGCCTTTTTCATATTGCATGAGCACGTGACAAGTGAGTCGCAAAAGACATGTTTTATTCATATTAAAATACGGTTTTTTTGAGTAACCATTATAATATGGAGATATGGAGAGCTTATTTATTGTAAAAACTTCTCTCTCATACCAGACCGCCATTTATAAAGCTCAATTTATTTTGCTTAATAGAAGGCCTAAATTTTCCTCCTATACTGCGTATAATTTATTAAAGTGCAAATATTTTTTATATTATAATCTAGAACAAAAATAAAGAACTACGTATTGTTTATTTTAATTATTCAGTAAATAAATCCTAAGTTACGGTGCAGAGAAGTATTCCTAAAAATATCGCCACTCATACTGACCCTAATCAAGTAGGCAGCGAAAGGTTGATGATAGAGCGAACGTTGACTTACGTAATTCTTTCTCTCTCTATTTCGTCTCTAGGATGTGAGCGAGATCAATTAATAATAACACTTACGGCCGGTTACAGAAAGCATGATAAAAATTTTATATAAAACATTTTGTTATGTTCCACTTGATTGGTAACTAGTTAGTTTAGTCGTGGATCCAACTATGTAATTCGCGACACATGCTGAGCTTAGGGCCCGTTCATCGCTGCAGGAATTACGGTGTGAATTGTAGTGCAGCGCTCCTCAATGGCTACCTGGTGGTGCTCGGGATGTGGCAGTAGGTGTGGGGCCTGCCAATTCCATATTTTAATATTAATTCATGGTCCGTGCCACCCCATATCCTATGCACGGCTATATCCTGGAGTACTTGGGTGCCTGTCGGGGCGCGTTGTGCTGCATATCTTAATTGTGTAAGTTCTATCTGTTTTGCGATAAATAAACGTATTTCTTTCTTTTTTTCTTTCTAGTTTGTCACTATCGGTATTTAAGCCTTTTACTTTCACAATACAACCTAACCTAATCACATAAATACTCATCTACTCAGATTTGCCATAAAATAATACTGTCTGCTACAAAAACTAGAATATCATAAATGAAAAAAAAAATACAACAGACGAATAGAAGTAAGATTCTGCAACATTATCAATCCTACGGAAGAACAAATGACCAAATTAAACTCCCCGGAGGGTAGTAACTTTACGTCTTCGCATAGCAACAGGTCGTTAAGGAGAAACTGCCAAAGACGTACAAACTATACATGGGCATAATACGATACGGATATAAGTCCGATCCGCGTGGCATGGTGGCAAGAACGCTGTCTGCATATCCCCGCTGAATTGCAATACTGTTTCTATGGGCGGAAAAAGTGCCAGCCCTCGTCACCGGAGGAGACAACAAGACGCAGAGTTGTCTTTTAAAAACTTTTTCCGCTTGGACTTCATGAGCCGTGGAATTATATGAAAATAAATGAATAATAATATTATTTATATTTATTTTGAAATTAATATTTACATTCAAAGATTTACTTATCTCCTAGCCTATTACGGATTAACACTATTTTAACTAAACTCATAGGACGAACGGATTATAAACAAATTAAACTACCGACTTACTGCTTATAAAAAAAAAGAGACAATATCATTATGACGCAGATATTCAGATTCGTATACTGTGTCGGCAGCCCGCCAGTGGAACAAGCTACCACTCGCTATTAGACACGCGCCGTCTGTCCACGTTTTTAAGCGCTTGGTCACTGCTTTATTTCTAGACAAACAGGAGTCGTCATCAGGCTAAAAATATATATTTGGCATAGTATATATGTGTATATACGTTTATTTATAGGTATATGTGTAATTTATGTAAGTATCTATTAGTATGTAGTGTGTGTAGTATATTCTATATTGTTAAACTTGAAATCGGCACTACTCTTAATCTCACACTCTCCCAAAGGTTAGATGTTAGAAAATGCCTTGTAGGCATCTTCGCCTTTGTACACTTATTTTGTGCAATAAAGAATTTAATAATAATGTTAAGACATCCAACAGGATCCTACACCAATTTATCCCATCCACATTCATTCCAAAATTCCTACCACCAAGCCTGGTAGTATCGTCTATGGATCGCGAGTAGTTTCGTGATCTACCACTAGAGGCGCCCAAGTTGGCGCCAGTACAAAATCTACGCTCGGCCCGTGCGGTTCGAAAATCACCGCGATTTTAGTGTGAAAGCTCCCAAGCCGGGTTGGACTCTAAATCGTGCCTAAAACAGTTCCGAGAAAGTGAAGTGTGAGAAGAAAGCGTGCCCGCAGTGAAAACCTGGCTTTTTTCCCGTGGTATGTCCTTTTTTCTTGTCCACTTGTTGGTTCTGGCAGATCCTTGCCATTTGCTTTAGTGACTCATTTTCTAGACAAAGTAGCAGAGTAGACCGCCTGACCGATGGCTGGACCCGTGTTAACCAGTACGGACCAAATAATAATAATAATGACGCACCATCTCTTAAAATATTTAACGTTAAATTATACAAATACTTTACAAACAGAATAATTCGCCATAACTTACTTATTATATATATACTCGTATATATATAATAAGTCGCCATAACTTACTTATTATATATATACTCGTATATATATAATAAGTCGCCATAACTTACTTATTATATATATACGAGTATATACAACTGTGTAATTTCAACTATCAATTTTCTTCGTAACCTTCTGCACCCGCTTCTTATTACGTAGAACTGAGTCACAAAGGTTAGTTAGTAGAAAATACATTTACTCCATTAAGCTCGCCTATGTACCTGCACTTGTTTTGGTTTTGTACAATAAATAATTTATTATTATTATTATTCAAGTAACCTATTTTATTGACGCCTTTTATTATTTTCTAAATTTTGTTAATGTGTGCCTACTTAAAAACTAAGCTTTTAATTATATTATGTAACTCTACTATTGTGAAAGCTCAGCAATAGTCATATTTTATTTTATCATTGTTTTAATATAAAGAAATAAATAAAAGACTAACGGTTTTAGTAATATCAGTTTGCTAATTATCGGCTTGTCCATATATTTTATGTCTATGACAACTACCCAGCAGAGTAATGGCGGGAAATCTCTTTGGGACTACAAGAGGCACGCAATTTCTACAAATGCTAAAAACATAGTCTTTAGGTTCGCACGTTTTATCTTTATTGGCTAACAAGTGCTTAGGATCAGAAAGCTATTTGCTTTTGCCTACATGGTTTTTTCATCATCATCATTACCAGCCTGCCTCCGTGGTCTAGGGGTTAAGGCCATGGATTTATATATACCACAACACTGACAGTAGTCTGGTCCACAAGTTTAAGGTCACTTAGCGAACTGTGGAGAGAGCTATGCTCGCTATTTCTTTGATAGATAAAGTCCGAAATATGTGGAACTCCGTCAGAACAAGCAAAGTACAAAATAAATAAGCTGAAGTGGCAATGGGCTGGACACGTCTGTAGCAGAACCGATGTCTGTTGCAGTAGACTGGTTCTGGAGTAAGCGAGTGAGACCACGTACGGGAATACCCCCCGACAGAAAGACGGATGTCCTAATAAGGTCGCTTGTGGGGACTGGATAAGAGTGGCAGAAGATCGTGTGAAATTGCTGACTATATTTTGACGTGTTTGATGAAGCACGTCATTGGCTGAAATAACCAGTGACAAGCTCACTACCAATCACGTGGCGTATATCAAAATATTGATCAGAGTTTCTTTTCTTGAATAGGCTGTTAGTCTAGTGATTTAATTACCTTAGTTGGATCGGCGTAGGTCTCCGCCTTATTAATTCTCGGGCACAATTTGAAAGAAGAAAGAAAGAAGGAAATTTATTTATTACCTATTTATAAAATATAAATAAAGGTCTACGAAAAATACTAAGCCTACCACAGCACATGTATAGCGATCAGATCGGCGTCCGCTACAACCAGGGATAGGCCATAGCACCGATTATTAGCCGCCCGCGCCGCCTGGCAGAAGAAAAGCCAGTCACATACTATTACAATTTAACACACACACACACATATCGCATACATACACACATTAAATGAGATATAATTTCTAAACTTAACATGGATTGTTTTTTATTTATTTATTTATTTAAATACTTTATTGCACTTAAAAACCTAGTACATAGGCGAGCTATAACGCCATAAGGCATTCTTCACCAGCTAACCTTGGGGATCATGTAAGGTGATGGGCAGGATAAAGAAAAATATTAAAATAGCTTAAATTAGTAAATAAACATAATTACGCATTTATTAAATATACATATACATACACAATATAAAAAAAAGTATTGTATATAAGTATTGTATATAAGTACTCGTATATTAATATTTATGTATTATGTGTATGCATTTATAACATATATATTTAAGTATATATTTATTGCTATTATTAGTTAATATTTATTTTTCCTTTTTACTCTGCATCCCACAATATCATTTGTCGAACAATCAAACAAGAAGTCGGGAGAACCCAAAGGTTAGCTGTGATAAGGTATTAAGCTCACCTGTGTACTATATTTTATTGTAGATATTTATTGTGCAATACATATAGTGCTCCGTATAAAAAAAAAAATTTTTTTTACATTACTTTACACACACACATACATGCACATAATAATAACTTCCCAAGGGCATAGTAAACTGAGCAACTGTATTCAGGCATGCAGCTAGCATGCTCGCTGAGGAGCAATGAGTATTGATTTCAGTGTGCTCAGATCTAGGCCAGAGCTGGCTTAAAATCTACACAAAGTTATTAATATTGTTGGAGCTAGTTTTTAACATAATTATGACTGGTTATTACTTTGAAATAGCAGCTGATAAACTTTGTTACTAATTTAATGCCTCCGTGGAACATTATTTAAGAGGTTTTAACGCTGTTGCATCTCTCTCTTTTGCACAAACCAATAATTTAAAAAAAATCCTGAGTGTACTCTTGAGAAATGTACTCTATTAGGAAATTAATTACTAGAACACAGAGTCCTAGAACTCCACTGAATTTTCAGAAGAATTTATCACGCTGGCCAGGCGGAAGGACAATGTATAGGAGTGATAACTATATTTTTGTGTCCCGACCAGGAATCGAACCCGGTACTTCCGAGTCTAAATCCACTAGACTTAACCGCTAGACCACAGAGGTAATATGTATATTATATTATATTATATTATATTATATTATATTATATTATATTATATTATATTATATTATATTATATTATATTATATTATATTATATTATATTATATTATATTATATTATATTATATTATATTATATTAAATTACACACACAGTAGTTTCAGGATTAGTTGTATTTTTACTTTTATTCTAAACTGAACTTTGTCTAGTTGTAGAAACTATCTGGAATTACCGTCAAGTCCTCTGCAGGACAAAACACTGGTGTGGAGGCCAAAAATGTAATTGTTCGTAACAGTTTCTTATCTGCCTAATAAATATTTCAATCCTCCAAAATGAAATAATTAAACACATTTGTAGGAAAATTAACCTCAGCTCTGCATATAATAATAAAAAAGGAATTCCTTTGAGAAATCAGATGCAGCATGAGACGGTGGAGCATTCTATTTTGCACTGAGCGTCAGATCGGCTACAGGGGACCAGTTTGTGTCACGGCAACTTCTCCGCTAATTTATTAACTTTGTTTTTGTCTTGCAAATTGCTTTGGTAGATTATAAATTGTCTGCATATAGTAATAATTAAGGCTTCCAGCGGCCGTAGTGTATTTATTTAACCGTAAACGTTAAGTATTAAGACTTCAGTAAATGAAAGAATCCACTATTTTAAACCATAACGGGCAATGACTGTCATTAAATAAATAAAATAAATATTTCCAGACACAGGTCACACAGCGCCATCTAGTTTCCGTGGTAAGCTACGAGGCTTGTGTTACGGAAACTAGATGGTTGATAAACTACATATTATACTTTTTTTTTTGTAAATATATACATATTATACATATAAACACCCAGACCGAGACAAATTATACTATGTACAACTTGCCCCCGGTGGGAATCGAACCCACGACCTCCTGAGTTCACGGCAACGTTTGTTACCACTAGACCACGGAGGCGGTCATTATACACTATTATTATACACTAATTCTATGTAAATATGAAACGATTTGCAATAGTTACTTTTTTTCAACTGCCTCCGTGGTCTAGCGGTTAAGTCCGTGGATTTAGACTAGGAGGTACCGGGTTCGATTCCTGGTCGGGACACAAAAAAATTATATTTATTAATGTAAATAAATACATTTAATTTATTTGTGATATTTCTCGAGTTTGGTACGCTGGAGACATCGACGAGCTTGCCACTTGTCATGTTTGGCCTATAGTAAAGTTGGTTAAATGTGAATCCGCTTATTTATAAGCGTAGTTTCTGACCACCCCGAAAGGGAAACGGTCGTGATGATGATACTGTACTTTTTTTCGACGTATGCAGTTAGAAACTCTGGGCCTATGGAGCTATAAAACAGTTTTTAAAACACATAACACAACGTCTAGTCGTCTCCTCCGGTGTCAAAGAAGGAAAGAAAAGAATCAGTATTGCAATTCAGCAGGAAAATGTTGTCGAAATTGTCTTCATCCTAACAAATTACATAAACAGATTTAATTAAGGCCGTTGGTCGCTACTTAGTAATTTTATTTAGCGACCCTTATCAACTAAACTTGGGCCCGCAAAGAAAACTGCCTCGTTATCTTCTATCTATATATATCAAGATACAGAACAATTTTTAAGAACCATCCGTTGATTTGAAGAACACAACAATTTGTTTATATTTCTTATGCTTTTTTACTTAGATTTTAATTTTTATTTTTTATTTGTATTTTCCTTTTGTAAACTATTATTGGTAATTCGACTGCATGGTCCCATAGTTGGTCAGGCATGAAAATGCCTTGTGTGGGTCCACTACTAATCAGATTGATAATTTGATGCAGTATACTTACTATTTGATAAATATTTGTTTGGAATAAGTGTAGATCGTATTTTGTAGGTATATTGGTAATTAAACATATTATTATTATTATATATAAATTAATGTCTGTGTGTATGTATGTTATCTATACATTTCAAAACTACTTGACCGATCGGGATGAAACTTTGCGAATATGTTGTGTGAACATCGGCGAAGGTTTCTGACATAGTACTACTGTTGTCCGATAGGTGGCGCGCCCGAGGGTACCGAGCGGGAGCCTAAAACTCCCGAGCGCTCTTA
Organism: Tinea semifulvella; assembly: GCA_910589645.1. Classification (NCBI taxonomy): domain Eukaryota; kingdom Metazoa; phylum Arthropoda; class Insecta; order Lepidoptera; family Tineidae; genus Tinea; species Tinea semifulvella. Next base: position 8,872,713 of record OU342612.1, on the reverse strand, counting down.
TTATATACTAGCTGACCCGGCAAACTTCGTACCCCCTAACAGTCCTGGAATGTTGTGTTACTTATTAGCTGACTAAATGATTTTATTAAAATAATACAATGAATATAAAAATTATGTTCACTACTTTTGATTTGTATGAGTATTATTATTGATTTTTGTACTTTTATATATTTTTTATAGTAAGTATTAAAAATAATTAAACTAAAAAAACAATTATTAAGAATTCTCTTATTAACAAAAAGTAAAAAAAAAAACATGAAGAATTGTATTATTTACCGCCAATCCTAGTTCGATGGGTACCCGTAGTAGCGCTGCTAAAACGGGCACATGTTTCTTCAATGGAGATACTTCTTCTTGTATTATGTTCCTTACTTAACTTTCCTGGCTATCTCCTCGTAAATGTTTTTTTAATTGGGTTATTGTCGTCTGTGATATATTTTTTGAAAAGGCAATAAAAAAGCATCAAAAATAAATGACTTTTATATTCACTCAAAACAAAATATCAAACGAAAAATATAATCTCTGGATTTAATTCTATAATCCTATCAAACTGACATCAATAAACAAATTGCGGTAGAGTTGTATTGCTTTATTTTTTGAATTTATTAAGCTTATTCGTCAAAAATAAATTCATTGATTTCTACTTATTGTACGCTTGTGTACGATCAAACAAATTCACGGATGATCACACTTACAAAACACAGCAGAAGGAAAAACATATTATTGAAATAATAATACAAAACAGTTGAAAAAAGGGTAGTCAGAAACCACGCTAACATTTTTCAATGAAGCGGTTTCACATTTAGTTAACTTTACTACAGGCTCATGGCAAGTGGCATCATGACAAGTTGCAATCTCGTCGATGTCTCTGACGTACCAAACTCGAGAAATATACCAATTAAATAAAATAATTTATTGTTTTTTGACCAGGAATCGAACCCGGTCGTTAAATCCATGAACTTAACCTTCGGTTAACTAAGGCTTCGGTTGATTCGGGTTTGGCAATGTCAGAGTAGTTAGCACGTCGCGTCGCTTGAGGCTACCTCATCTTAAGTGACTTGAGGACTAGCGGAGAAATATCCTGGGTAATAAAATCGCACAACCCCTCGCCTTGGTCTTACCTCGGGTTATCAGCAATAATTTTCTCTTGGAGGGGCCATACTAAATAGAGTAAGCTCGTTCCGGTATCTAGGTCATGTGCTGACGGACAACCTATCGGATGATATGGACATGGAGAGAGATCGTAGGGCGTTGTCTGTTCGCTGCAACATGCTGGCTCGCAGATTCGCTCGCTGCGCAAAACAGGTTAAGTTGACATTATTTAGGGCATATTGCCGAGCATACAGTGCCCTACGAGTCCAGTATAATAAAGGTTTCAGGGTATTGTTAAGGCTGCCACGTTATTGCAGTGCGTCCGGAATGTTTGCAGATAATCGTGTTGATAGTTTTTCTGCTATCATGCGTAAACGCACTGGATCTCTAGTCAATAGAATTAGAGGCAGCACCAACAATATGCTTAAGGTCATATCGGATAAAGTGGATTGTCCCATACAGTGTCACTTCATTAAGATTCACTATAACCGACAAATTGACACACAAATAAGTATAAATAAGGCACTAACTTAAAATTTTTGTTTACTAACTTTAATGAAAGCCATTGTTACTAATATATTTATTTATTTATTTATTTCAAAACTTTATGCACTAGGTACACAGGCGGACTTAATGCCGCTAGGCATTCTTACTAGTCAACCTTAGGGACAATTTAGAGCATTTGTTATGTGAGGCAGGTGCAAAATATAATAGGAGCATTAAGATTTGTGAAAAAAAAATAAACAAAAAAAAACAAAATAAATCAAACTTAAATACTAAATCTAATATACTATATACAAAACTATATATTAATCAGTAGGTATACACTAAATAGACTACATACTATGATTATACTCGTATATAAATAGAATACATAGGTACATATAAATAATAATACATATATATTTATATAATACAATATCATATACTTCTATATCTATGTAATGGAGCTATTTAGGAAACGTGTAAAAACCATTCTTTTAAATAACGATCTGTTTGGCGCTTGTCGGACATCTACAGGCAGGTTGTTCCACAAGTTTGCGGCAACAACTGCAAAAGAGTTGGACATAAAGCTAGAATGATGGGAAGGAATAGAAAGAACACAGTTATGCGATGACCGCAACGACCTGTCGTGTAGAGAAGAAAGATAGGCGAATTTGTTCTTGAGGTATTTCGGTGTCGCAGGCTCATTAAGTACAGAAAATAATAAACAAAGTATTCTAAGATTTCTGCGACTACGAATTGGCAACCACTTCAACCTGGCTCGATACTCGGAAATGTGATCGTATTTACGCAAACAGTAGATAAAACGAATACACGAGTTGAGCATCCGATCCAATTTATTGAGCAGCACTTCCGAGATATCGACGCTACACACGTCACCATAGTCGAGGAGAGGAAGGAGAAGGCTTTGAGCAAGGGTTATTTTAGCTTTTAACGTAATATAGTGATAGGTATACTAACAAAAATGGATTGTAATTATCTATTAAATTGAATATATTATTATTATAAGCCGACATGTGAGCTTAACACTAATTCGATATTTTATCTGTATTTCAATAAGCATTTTCAGGTAGACATTTTAATTGGTAGTGTAAGTAATTTTTTCATTGAGATCGTCTTAGGAAAAGCTGTTCGAGGTCCTACTGTTACTCCAACAGCCATTTCGACTTCGTTAGGTTGAATTTTGATGGGCCAAGTCAGCTCGGAATTTCCCAGCCATCATTAACCCAACATTTTTAATTCGTCCGATACCTCTTTTGTCTCCCATTCGTTTGCTGTTGTTGCTGCAAATCTCTGCAACGACATACCATTAAATATAAGACAAGCTTCAAATCGAGCTATCTTCAAAAATTTAGTATATAGGTACTTCTTATCAACCTAACTGTTTCAACTTCTCAATTTTTTTATATAGTTTTTTTCCTTTTTCATTTGCAGCAACTACATCATTATTTCTATATTACTTCCCTCATCGTTTAAGTGGTTTATTTGTATATTTATTATGTGTATATAGAGTATATTTAAAAGTAAAGTATCATCACGACCGTTTCCCTTTCGGGGTGGTCAGAAACCACGCTTATAAATCGGATTCACATTTAGCCAACTTTACTATACATTCATGACAAGTGGCAAGCTCGTCGATGTCTCCAGCGTACCAAACTCGGGAAATATCACAAATAAATTAAATGTATTTATTTTCATTAATAAATATTGTGTCTCGATATTTATATATACATAATTTATTTATGTACGTGTTATGTAATAGTAAGCAAATATTGGTATGTATATATTGATATATATGGACTTACTTAATATTGCACCTACGAGTACCATCTATACTGTCTAAATGTCCTAAAGGTTTGGCTGTCAGAGAATGCCTAGCGGCATTAAGTTCGCCTTTGTACATAGTGCAATAAAGTTTTAAATATAAAAAAAAAAACTCGTAAATCTGTATGTGAACATAATCTTGTTTCGCCCGTCGATTGTTACTGTGAAACGGTTTTCGTCGCTTCACCGTAATGAGTCGTATCGAGATCATTTCAAAGTACCATATTAACATTGTAATTTAATTCCAGACGGACAAACGCTGCCACTGAATCGACGTCAGAAGGTCTTTCCGAACGGGACGCTAGTGGTAGAACAGACGCAGCGGGGAGAAGACGGAGGCACCTACACCTGTCAGGCTGCGAACCGACAGCGACACGCTGCGAGGCGTGATGTTGAAGTGCTGATACTAGGTACGGCGTTGCATTTGTAAAAGTACTAAGATTTTAAGTTAAAAATGTCCTCAAGGAGTCTGGTAACATTTCGTCTCTGTATAGCGAGGTTAGTATAATTAGAGTTGTGTCGTTATAAGTTTTTGAAATGACAAAATATAATTGTTTGCCGTTTTTGACAAACGTTGTGAAAACTATCTACTTTAAATACGCCGCGTTGTTTGCACTCAAAGTTGTGCAAAAATACGTCTACCTTGGACATACTAGGCAATTGGGCGTAGCCAACTTTAGCAAAGAAGCCGACAGACGTGTTCAACTAGGATGGGCGGCATTCGGGAAGCTGCGCCACATCTTCCTATCAAACATATCCCAGTACTGAGCGCTGACTTACTGAGCAGAAACGTGGACACTGACAGTGGGTCTGGTCTACAGCCACTCAGTGGGCTATGGAGAGAGTTAAGATCGGTATCACTCTGATGGTTTAAGTCCTAAACGTGAAAATCCGTCGGAGAACCAAAGTTAACGATATAGCCTTAAAAAATTGTAAGCTGAAGTGGCATGGGCTGGACACACAGAACCGATGAACTATGGAATGGATGGTTCTGGAGTGGAGACCACGTACGGGAAAACGCACTGTGAGACAACCCTCCGCCAGATGAACAGATGACTTGAGGAAGGTCACCGGAGATCGTGTAGAGTGGCGAGCCTTGGGGGAGGAAAGTGGAAAGACACAGGCTGATGACGATGACTCGGGCGAATTTGCAATGTTTGCGTACATTAGCTTGCTACCAATAGCTACAAAGATATTTTAAGTAGACTCTTATAAAGTTTTATTTCGCTGGAAAACCATAATACGCTGGCAGAAATAATTGCCAACCTTCCTGTTCCTGGACTTTTGCATCAGGCAGCTTCTTCAGCCACACCAAGACCAATTTCATGTCATAAGACTCAAAGTTGCACAAATAAATGATTTATACTTAATTGAATAGAATATGACAATAAGAATCCTAAAAGTTGGAACTAATTTCGAAAGCACAATAAAAGCGAATTTGAAATTTTACTGCTCGCTCACGCACAGTGGAAGCTTCGTCCCTATAGAAACTTCTTCATTTTGCGCTGCTTTAAAGAGCTATAAAATCACAAAATTTAACAGAGGCAAAGCGTCGACATATACATATATACTGACCGTCCTAACAATAAGTTAAACTCAGTGGTGCTAATCTCTATACTTGTTTATACTTCGCAGTACATATTTTTTTTAGATTCATCATCATTTATCATTACAGCCCCAGCGTCTTAAACCTCCACTGCTGACGATGGGCCTTTCAGAACATATATCTGGAGAATTTGGCCTACACTCGCCACGCTGGCCAGACAGCTTTTTTATAAGATTTTATAAGGTTGTAAGAATACTTAAAAATATAACAAATATCGCGGTTCGCACCCTGGTCTGCATGTAGATAGATAGATACATTGTCAATTGCACGATAAACAAAAACACATTTAAATGTACATAGGAGAGCTTAATGTTTAGTGTCATTCTCTAACAGTTAAACTTTGGGAAAGTGAGCAGAAATTGTGGGTGCATTAAATCACAAATTTAAAAACGGATTAAAACAAAAAAAGTTATACACTTCATTCATATTTTTTTATTACAGCCCCTAGAACACAGCGTCCTAGACCTCCACTGCTGGAGACAGGCCTTGCAGATCATATATCTAGAGAATTTGGCCTACACTCGCCACGCTGGCCAGACGGCTTAGCGAGGAAATGATGTCAATTTTTAATGATAATTTATTAACGATTCCACAAGTTGGTATTAGTGGAACCGGGACCGACGGCTTAAAGTGCTCTCCGAGGCACGGGAACGGTGGTGTTGTTAATCTATAACAAATGTACGTAAGAAAATTGCATTTCTCATTGGTACATGCCGGGTGGGTTTGAACCGACCTTTGTAGGATTCAAGAAACGCGTTCTTACAACCGAGCCACCATCGCACCTATATACTACACTAATATAATAACACAAGTACATATAATACATAATAAATATATACAAAATACATGCAATGCAATATATTATGTATTCATGCAAGTGGCGCGCGAGGTCCATGAATGTTAGGAACTGGAATTAGACACTCATGACTGACATCAGTCCCTAACACTATGCCGGCTTGACTGGGTAAACACTTTATTGGATTTATTGGCACGAACGGTGGATACTTACTACTACTGGATACTATTTGTTGGCGCAAATCTGTCGAACAACCTGCCCTTAGATATCCGACTGGCGCCAAATAGAACATTGTTTAAAAAGATGGTTTTCACACACTTCTTAAATAGATCCCAACAACTGTAAGTATGTATATATTAAGTATTATAGGTATATTAGTGTTTATTATATTATTATTATTTACTAGTAAGTAGTTTAGTTTTAGTAGTATTTTAATTTCTCCCTTATTTTACATTATGTTCTATAATTTGCGCAAACCATCCACATACAATGTTCGTAATGTCCCTAAGGTTGACCGAGTGAGAATGTCTAGCGGCATTAGGTCCGCCTTTGTACATAGTGCAAAAAGTTTTAAATAAATAAATAAAAATATTTTTAATACCACCATCAGTCCTACCCGAATAGCGACCGGGAAGAAGAATTGGACAAGTCATCAATATACGTCGTAAATATAGGGCGGAGTTACTCATCCGTAATTCATTAAAGTTTGCGCATTTACCATTCCCGCGGCATCTACGAACCGTTAAAAGTTTCAGCCACTTCCCGGTTAATAGGGCAATGAAATAAAAATATAAAAAACCCAACTGCTGCATATAAAGCAACTCATCCGAAAAGCTTTTGGAGTCGAGCCATAAACAGGGTTTAAAGATTTCACATTAATTACCAGTTTCCGGTTATTTTTTTACATACATATTTCCCAGCAATTCGTTACTCAGGGCGCAATTAATTCGACATGAAATTGACGGTTAGTCGTCGCCATTTTTTTTGTACTCTTAATATTTTAAATAATTTTAGTGGAAATAAGGAGTTGTAAAACGAGAAAAACAGTTCTAAATATTTAAGGTAACAAATACAGACTTCTATTTATTAAGATATTCTTATTCAATATAAGCATAATTAAGAGCGATGGTAAGAATGCTTTCCAAACCAAAAAAAAAAGGATCTCGATTCGAACCCCGACCTCCAATACCACCGTCCCCGTGCCACGCGGCGAACGAGTGCCTTCACTCCGTAGCCACGACTCACACTTAGCTGTTAAGGCACGCAGGGCCAACAGTGAAAGAGAGACTGTTTATAGGGTTTTAGTCCTTAGGAGGCCTCACGGTGATTCGGGCATGCGACCTCCCGTGGTGGCCCTTCAGGCTGGGGTCGTATCGTCAGGCGATTTTGCGATTCACCGTCTTTAAAAAAGTTAAGCTGTCGGTCCCGATTCCACTAATACCAACTTGTATACGACATTATAATTGGCATCAGACCCTCTGGCCAACGTGGCGATTGTATTATTATTAAAAAAACTTTATTGCACTCAACTTAAAAGTATGTACAAAGGCGAACTTAAAGCCATATCGGCTTTTTCTACCAGCTAACCTAAGTGTAGGCCAAATTCTCCAGATATATCTTTTGGAAGGCCTATCTCTAACAGTGGAGGTCTAGGACGCTGTGTCCTAGAAGCTGTAATTGAACCCCAAGTGATCTTAAAAGTAAAGTAAGGTATTCATTCTGGGGTGGTCCGGAACCACGCTATTTTTTGGTAACAAAGCGGATTCACATCTAGTCAACTTTACTATAGGCCCGTCATGATAAGTGGCAAGCCCATAGATGTCTCTAGCATACTGAACTCGAAAAATAACACATATACGGGTTGTATATCTTACGTTAGACTTATATGTGTTTTTATTGATAGAAATTCTATTGATTTATCTATTAGACAGGCTCCGTCTTTAAATATATTCAAACATTAATTACATACTTTCTCAAAAAACAAAATGACATCTAATTTCCACATCTTGACATAGATAATTATTATATTAGTATTTATTTAATTTAAGTATTTATTATATCGTATGACATATTTATATATTGGTATGTTATTTATACTTACTATGGTATATTTATGATTGATTTTAACTATTATTATTCTTATTTCGTACTCTGCACCCATTATAATAATTTCTCACTCTCCCAAAGGTTAGCTGGTAGAGAATACGATACGGTATTATGGTCGCCTATGTACATTATTTTATGTTTAAAAACATTTATTCGAAAAAAATATTTACAAAATATAAAATAATATTAATACTAAGGATAGGGATATAAGATCCGTCCGCGTGGAATGGTGGCAAGAACGCTGGCTGCATTTCCCCGCTGAATTGCAATACTGATTCTTTGGGCGAAGAAAGAGCCAGCCCTCTTGTCACCGGAGGAGACGACAAGACACGGTGTTATGTCTTTTAAAAACTTATTTGCACTTGGACTCCATGGGCCCAGAGTTTCTACATCAAACGGCATTAATATGTAATCTTTTAATATACTTACATATTTGCGCCGCTTGCTGGACTCCGCATTTTCCGCCGCGGCTCCCGCTTTATGCGCTGTTCCCCTGAGATGCGACGCGGCGAGGGTGTCGACGCACGTGGCGTCCCACACCAGAGCACGTCCCCGTTCCCAGGGACCAACGTCATACCATCGGGTCTCTTGCCATCGTCTCGGATAACTCCAACAGGCTCTAGAAGAGCTGGAACCTCGATGGTGGCTAGCTTTTATATTTTGTGTGCAATAAACATATTTATCTTAAGTCAGACTATACAAAGTCACCTCCTATATTTAATGTCTCTGTTCCAGTCCAACCGAAGATAATGCCGATCCAGCCTATGACGAATTTGCTAAGAGAAGGGATGCGAGCGGCGATTTCTTGCCAGATCTTGGAAGGCGATTTGCCGATCGCATTCCGATGGGAAAAAAACGGGCAAGCTGTGACGTCATCACCTTATTCCACCAGCGGGATCATCACACGAAGGATGGACGAATATAGTGCATCACTAGTTATAGAACACATAACTTCTCAACATAGTGGCAATTATACTTGCATCGCGTCAAATGTTGCTGGATCAGAAAAATTCACGGTTCCACTAACTGTTAATGGTATGTTTTGTTAATCATATTTTCTTTATTATAGTTTTTTTATTATTTTTTATTTAATTATTACTATTATTTATATTTTTTATGTATATATAATATTTTTTATTTTTTTGAGACTTAGGTTAGTTGAAATGTTTTTGACATTTGTTTATTTTTTATCATTACTACTGTAAGGTATTATAAAAGTATAATTAAGTATGACAATGCAAATTTACAGCTGCTATTTATTATAATTTCAATAAATAGAATACTTATAATTTGTTCGTGACCAGTAATTTATAAATGCATTACCTATTATTGAGTTGTTCAGCTGATATTATGTTTCTGTTTTGATCACTAGTAAATATTTTAATGTATACATTATGTAAATTATATAAAATTATCCATATAAAATGTAATAAAACTGTTATGACGTGTAAAAGTGCTAAAAATATTGCCTATTTACTGAATAAATTATTTGATTTTTTTAATCTAGTACAGAGATTTTCTATGTTATTTCCTCTACCGCCCCCCTAAACCATGCCAACGCCACCCATTTCTTTCTGCGCCCCTTACCGCCCCCCTCTAGTCCAGCGCCTACAAGGGGGCGTTATCGCCCACTTTTTAGAAAGGCTGTCTTATATCTTAATTCCCTTTCTTTGAGATATTTCCGTAGTCACCATCCCTTCGTGTACGTATAAATTTGAGGACTTATATGAGGAGCAGAATGGTGAATGGTGAGCGTATTATAGCGCGATAAAATAAAAAAGGGAGTCCTCCTTTTCTTTAACCAGCCTAATGTCGGTTGCAAGCCCGAGACACCATTCTTCTCATCTCTTACCCACACACGATGGACCCGGCACCCGCACGGTGAATCCATGGAATACTTAGAAATTTGAATTCTTCTGTCGCACAATAAAGATGAGGAATGCTCTTCAAGCCAACACAAGCTAACATTCATGGACCTTGCGTGCCACTTACCATCAGGTGAGCGCAAGGTCATATGTAGACCTAGTACATATTTAAAGTAAAATATCATCACGACCGTTTCTCTTGCGGGTGGTCAGAAACCACGCTTATAAATAAGCGGATTCACATTTAGCTAACTTTACTATAGGCCAATCATGACAAGTAGCAAGCTTGTCGATGTCTCTAGCGTAACAAACTCGAGAAATATCACAAATAAATTAAATGTATTTATTTACATTTATAAATATTTTTGTGTCCCGACCAGGAATCGAACCTGGTACCTCCGAGTCTAAATCCACGGACTTTACCGCTAGACCACGGAGGCAGTAATATAAGTATAGATAAATTATTTAAAAAAATACAGTTTAAACCTACCTATATTTAAATATGAATAAATTCTTTCATATAGTTTCATTTCAGTATTATAGACAGTCTTGTAGGATTATTTTAGTAGCTATAAGGTATCAATGTTTTAGTTCCTCCTCGATGGAGATTGGAGCCTAATGACCTGGCTATAGCGGCCGGTCAAGATGTCACCCTTCAATGTCAGGCTGACGGGTATCCTAAACCAACAATCAACTGGAAAAAAGCCGTTGGTAAGTGATTTATTTCTTAATGAAAACAATACTATCGACTTTGCTACGAAATTAATTTTATGCTACGACATAGCTACGAATTATTCATTTTATTAATAATTTATCTAAATAGACAAATGCATTACTACATACTATAAATTTATATATATATATATATTATATTTGATATTATTACTACTAGACTTGTAACACTATTAGGTTTACTATTAGACTAGCTGTCCCCTAAAAGACCAGGGCAACCTTAGTATAGGGGACAGAAGACTTCTACTAAATTAAGCATGTACAACACTTTTTTTTTTGTTCAATATTAGTAGTACATAATAATACACACAATATAACACTTACACTGTGAGGAACTATTTAAAGAATGTGGGTATACCAACTTTAAAAAAAAGGGATCTGTTGGGTTCTTGACGAATTCCCACAGGTAATTTTATCACAGATTTGCGGCCACTAGTGCAAAAGAGTTAGACTGAAAGCCAGTGTGATGAGAAGGGATAGATAAAACTAAATTCTGTATCAGATTTGTTATGAAATAAGGAAAGATTTGTTCTTGAGGTATTTCAGTGTCGCATCACTTATTGAGAATAGAAAACTATAAACAGAGAATTCTTAGATTCCTGAGATAACTGACTCACTGTAATTTTTTATGTTACTGTTCGCGATATTGTAACCGCGACCGTTTTGCGTGGCCGTTCGTCGAGTCGTCGTTGGGCAGGCGAACATGCCACTACACTCATTCGAATAACAATAAGCCCTAATAAATCCTACCATACAGTCCGCTCTTATTTAATTTAAAAGTCCACTATAGACCCTTAACAGTTACATACTGATTAAATTCGGAGATTCAGACGTTCAATTCCTGGTTAATACTATAGACTACCGCTGCTGGATTTCAATAGCTCCTTTCATTAAATAAGCTATGTTGAAGCTCATTTTTGCCTTCAGGGAATACACCAGGTGAATACAAGGACTTCATGTTTGAGGGCAATGCGCGGGTGCTGGAGAATGGTTCCTTGGTCTTCGAGAGAGTGGCTAAGGATAGCGAAGGACACTACCTCTGTGAAGCCAGAAACGACATCGGTGCTGGACTTAGTAAGCTGATCTTCTTTAAAGTTAATGGTAAGTAACTAATGTTATTGTCACATGTCGATATTTCTTGCTACATTTTCAGCTACATCTCTACCAATTATTACCAAAATCGGTCTAGTATTATAGGCGTAAAGGCATGTGAAATTATATAACCTAAATTTTATCCAATTCGGTACTGTAGGTCGTTAATTATTCATCTTTTTAGAAACCGACGTTAAAAGCGATATTTTAGCAGGACATCGAGTAATCACCGTCAAATATGTGGGCTGCATCATTAGTAGGCGAGATGGTCTGCCATGCCGTTAATCATGTGAAGGCAACCCGCGCCATGTTACGTCCAGTAATGAACTCCAGTATGCCGCTCAGGTTGAAATTGCAGATCTACAAGATGTTCATGCGTTCACGACTTACTTATATAAATAATAATAAATATTTCCAGACAGGTCACACAGCGCCATCTAATTTCCGTGGTAAGCTACGAGGCTTGTGTTACGGAAACTAGATGGTTGATAAACTACATATTATACTTTTTTTTTTGTAAATATATACATATTATACATATAAACACCCAGACCGAGACAAATTATACAATATACAACTTGCCCCCGGTGGAAATCGAACCCACGACCTCCTATGTTCACGACAACGTTTTGTTACCACTAGACCACGGAGGCGGTATGCTGCGCCAGCTGGCCAAAACCAAATAGCACAATATCCAGAGTCAAATTTTATAATTCCAAGATATCTGGAGATGCTTAATATAGAGTCGTTTGTTGTCGGCCTAGCTAAACGTACGTTTTACCCGGCCGGCAACGGACCGTATAAACATCTTCAGGATATCGCTCCTTCTTCCGCACGTCCACGCTTTTGGAGAATATCTAAAGAGACGAATCGATTGAAGACTAGATTAAGAGCGTTGAATCAACGAGATCCTGTCAGGGTAAACGGGAGATTATCGCCATCCCCAACCCCGGCCTATAGAACACTGCGGTCTGTATTCTAGCGATTTTTAGATTCAAGCCAACCGAAGTTTTCTGCTTAGCACGTTATCGTACGATGAATTTATTTATTTATAAATAAGAAAAATACGGAACTGGGTCGACGTGAAAGTATACGAGTTTACGAAAATGAAAAATGGATTCCCATGATAGTTAGTATGAAATAAAAATGAGAAAAAATTGTGAAATATTCTGTATTACATATTTTATGGTGAACACGAAATAGTCCAGAATGTTCTGGTTGAATCTCTACTAATGATAGGATACAATTTGTACGTTTCTTTTCACGATAGCTTTAAGCCATTTTTCCTCGACAGTTATGTGGTCTGTAAAATATTTAATAATTATGTATAAGAATACTGTATTTGAACAATGGTGGCTCGGTTGTAAGAACGCTTTACTTAAAATCCTACAAAGGTCGATTCAAATCCCCCCCGGCATGTACCAATGAGAAATAAACTCTTCTTATGTATATTTGTCATAGATTTACGAGTACAACAACACCGTTTCCGTGCCTCGGAGAGCACGTTAAGCCGTCGGTCCCGGTTCTACTAATGCCAATTTGTGAAATCGTTAATAAATTGTCATTAAAACTGACATCATATCCACGCCAAGCCGTTTGGCCAGCGTGGCGTAGGCCAAATTCTCAAATTCTGGAAGGCCCATCTCCAGTAGTGAAGGTCAAGGACGCTGTGTTCTAGGGGCTGTAATGAATGAACGAATGAAAAGTATGTATATAAATATATATATTGACTTAAATAAGCCAGTATAGATATGGCTGCCTGTACCTCACATCACTCAGATATATAAGATACGTGACTATTTCTAGGTAAACATTATTTGCGTTATTGCTAAGAAATTCCATCCTATATCATATATCGTAGGAACAAATTAAGTTATGGAATAACTTGGCGAAGTATGAATTGTATTAGTAACAGAAAACGTAGTCGGTATTTGGTATGACATGTCAGGGACAAGAGTGAGATATTAATTTACTTTATTTATTTAAAAACTTTATGCACTACGTACACAGGCTAGGCATACTCACTAGTCAACCTTAGGTACAATTTAGAGCATTTGTTATGTGAGGCCAGTGCTAAATATAATAGGAGCATTTAGGTCTGTAAAAACAAAATAAATAAAACTTTAATAATAAATCCAATATCATCATCATCATCAGACTGTATCTCTCCACTGCTGGATGTAGGCCTCCCCCAAGGCTCGCCACTTAACGCGATCTTTCGCTACCCTCATCCAACCCCTACCAGTGACCTTCTTTAGGTCATCTGTCGATCTGGCGGGGGGTCGTCCCACTCTACGTCTTCCCGTACGTGGTCTCCACTCTAGAACCCGTTTGCCCCATCGTTCGTCGATTCTTCGGCAGATGTGTCCGGCCCATTGCCACTTCAGCTTGCTAATTTTTAAAGCTATGTCAGTAACTTTCGTTCTCTGACGAATATCAATGTTTCGAATTCTATCCATTAGAGATATACCAAGCATAGCTCTTTCCATGACTCGCTGAGCGACCTTGAATTTATGGACCAGACCCTCTGTTAGTGTCCACGTCTTTGCTCCGTACGATATTACCGAGAGGACGCACTGGTTAAAGACCTTCGTCTTTAGACATTGTGGTATAGACGATGAGAGGATGTGCCGGAGTTTCCCAAATGCCGCCCATCCTAGCTGAACATCCAACATACTATATACAAAAGCAATATACTAATCAGTCTTCTTAACGTGCTCTCCGAGGCACGGGAACGGTGTTGTAGTAAATCTATGACAAATGTACATAAGAAAAGTGTATTTCTCATTGGTACATGCCGGGTGGGTTTGAACCGACCTTTGTAAGATTTAAGGTATGCGTTCTTACACCCGAACCACTACCGCGCCATTCATTGTTACTTAAGCCTATTTAAATTATTAATAATTATTAATATTTAAGATTGGCCGCGACTTAGCCGCGCGACCTGCTGGAGGTCGCAGTTTCTGGCAGCTGGCCAAATCTGTAGAGTCAAACTTCTGTCGCTCTTCTTTGCCACCTCTACGATATCCCAATGGATCATTGGCCCATACCGCTAAAGAGAAAGCCGACTACTTGGGCAAACTCTTTGCGGCCAACTCTCGACTCGACGACGGGAATGCGCAGCCCCCCACACTGCCAAATTGCGGCACTTCAATGCGCGAAATACGCATTAGACAGTGTGATGTGCGGGCAGTGCTCCGATCGCTTGATGTTCGTAAGGCTAATGGTCCTGACGGTATCCCAGCTGTCGTTCTCAAGAGGTGTGCTCCTGAGTTGACTCCAGTCCTCACGCGCTTATACCGTCTGTCGTACTCCTCTGGTGTTGTGCCGGACACTTGGAGGGTGGCTAACGTCCAGCCCATTCCGAAGAAGGGAGATCGTTCGGACCCTTCTAACTACCGCCCTATTGCCGTAACCTCAGTTCTGTGCAAAGTGCTAGAACGAATTACCAACGTCCAACTTGTTCGATATCTAGAGGATCACTCCATACTTCATGACCGCCAATATGGCTTCCGTCCTAAGCGGTCAACGGGTGATCTTCTAGCATTCGTCTACCACGTCTGGGGTGAGGCAATGGATAAGTATGGCGAATCTCTGGCGGTCAGTCTTGACATCTCCAAAGCCTTCGATAGGGTATGGCACAAGGCACTACTATCCAAGTTGCCGGCATATGGTCTGCCCCCGCAGCTGGTGGGCTGGATAACCGGCTTCTTACATGAGCGCAGCATTCGGGTCCTTGTGGATGGGAATGCGTCTGGGCTCATGTCAGTGAATGCCGGTGTGCCGCAGGGCTCTGTATTGTCCCCAACACTGTTTCTTCTGCATATCAATGATATGTTGACCCTTGGAAACATTCATTGCTATGCAGATGACAGCACGGTTCATGGGCGATACCTTAGTCCACGAGCTGTGGGAGCCGCCAAAGTAGAGGAGTTGCGCCGTTCCCTGACGACGGAACTGGACGGCACCCTTCGCAAAATTTCTGCGTGGGGTGCCCAAAACCTAGTCCAGTTTAATGCCAGTAAGACTCAGGCATGCGCGTTGACGGTCAAGAAGTCTCCCTACTCTCCTATTCCTACTCTTCAGAACACCGTGCTGGAACTTCAACCCAGCTTTAACATACTCGGAGTCGAAATACGCTCAGATCTAAACCACAGAAACTACATTGAGAGCATTACCAAAACAGCGTCGAAAAAACTTGGGATACTGAACAAGGTGAAGCGGTTTTTCCCGCCTGCTCTAAGACTTATGCTGTATAAAGCTCAGATAAGGTCATGCGTGGAATACTGTTCTCACCTCTGGGATGGCTCCGCTAAGTATCTTACAGATGCTCTCAATGTCCTGCAGAGGCGGGCAATTCGGATAGTGGACGACACCACAGTCTCTAAAACTCTCGAATCACTGCAGCTTCGCCGTGACGTTGCCTCTCTGAGCGTGTTCTACAAGCTATACCACGGCGAGTGTTCTGAGGAGCTCCATAACCTTATCCCTTCTTCTCTATTCCGCAACCGAACTACACGCACAGGCCAAAATATGCATCCTTACCCACTATCCCTACGCGTACTCATAAATTTGGAGACTCTTACATCTGTCGCACGCTGAAGATGTGGAATGCTCTCCCAGCCAGTGTATTTCCCCACTCTTATAACCTGGAGTCCTTCAAGCGAAGTGTGAAAAAGCATCTTGTTAGGCCGGCATAGTGGTAGAGACTGATGTCGGTCATAGTGACCGGCGTCAGTTGCTCCCATTCTTGGACCTCGCGTACTGCTTACCATCAGGTGGGCGCGATGTCACATGTCGAGTCCAGTATACAAAAAAAAAAAAAAAAAAAAAAAAAGAAACATTAATTTATTTAAAAATTACGTTTAATTATTATTAATTAATATGCGGTGGCCCTTAGAACTTTTCCTTTATAAATCCAAAACAGAACGGAATTACTTATTTATGTAACTTAACTGCCGTGGTCTAGCGGTTAAATCCGTGGATTTAGACTCGGAGGTACCGGGTTCGATTCCTGGTCAGGACACAAAAATATTTATTAATGTAAATAAATGCATTTAATAATTATTAAATTTATTTGTGATATTTTTCGAGTTTGGTACGTTGGAGACATCGACGAGCTTGCCACTTGTCATGATTGGCCTATAGTAAAGTTGGCTAAATGTGAATCCGCTTATTTATAAGCATGGTTTCTGACCACCCCGAAAGGGAATCGGTCGTGATGATACTTTACTTTATGTAAATAAATACATTTTATTAATATTTAATTTATTTGTGATATTTCTCGAGTTTGGTACGCTGGAGACATCGACGAGCTTGCCATTTGTCATGATTGGCCTATAGTGAAGTAGTACTAAATGTGAATCCGCTTATTTATAAGCGTGGTTTCTGACCACCCCGAAAGGGAAACGGTCGTGATGATACTTTACTTTACTTTAGAACGGAATTCGAACTTCAGCATGTACTAATGAAAAGTACATTTTCTTACGTGCCATTTTTCATAGATTTACTAAAATCGTGTTCGATATACAAGCTATATACCGGTGACTGTCCTGCAGAGCCACGCACAGGCCAAAATATGCATGCACGCCCATACCGTAGCCACTATCCCTACGCGTACTCATAAATGAGAATGCCCATTTTTATTAGAGAAATGGGCCCAATAAAATGTTCTCGTGTCATAATGATTTCTTTTTTATTCCATAGTTAATATATTGTGATTTCATAATCTGTAATTATTATTTTTTTTCTTTTTTTTTGTTGGTTCTCTTCTCCCGATGGATGATGAATGAGATGATAGGGAAGGCAAAGGGTCTAGCCCATACAGTCAAGTCTGACGTTATATATCTTTCTTTTTTATGAGTTAATGAGGTCATCATCAAATTCCAGATGCTGCAGAATTTGATGCTTTTCTTGAAGTCACTCGCGGAACCATCCACGGGGACGCTTTAGAATCGAGACGCACGAATTAATTATAAATGATTGTGGTATTTGATAGATAATGAAGCCCTGATGCATGAACTAGTAGATTTATTTGAGGGAGACGCCCCGTTAAAAAAATATAACACTTTTAAGTTTTTAGGTTAAGTTGTAAAAAGAGGTAAACATAACAAGACGCATTTTAACTTTTTAGTAACTAGTATACTGTCAACATTATACTCTTAGTAAAGTAAATAAAAACGTAAAAACTAAAAACATTTCAATATCACGAGCAACAAAAAACAATTAAAATCAATAAAATAAAATAAGAAAATAATTAACCATTTTTTTTTTTTTTAACAATGGCACAGACTAATGTCTTAGTATTATGTTTCTTAGGCCATGGAATCTGTGTTTTTACGTTGCTACTTTATATATTATTGTTGTTATTTTAACGACCAATGACGATAGGGAAGGCAAAGAGCTCCATGACAGCCATGCCTTACGTATTAAATATAACCTATTATTATAAGGTAACCTGAAATTATTACTTATAATAGATATGTTGTAAAAATATAGATATATAACTATTTTTTAACCTACCTAGCAGTGTCGTATCTGACATAAATGCTTTCTGGATATGACTTAATCGAGTCTAACCTAACCTAACCTAACTGTGTCGTATCTGACTTAAAGGATTTCTTATACAGCCATATATATTTATTATAACTGTACTAAAGGCTTTCTGTGTAGTTATAATTATGAATGCCCCTGCAATTGTTTCCGAGAATAAAACTTCTGAAACGAAACCAATTCGGTTCTGCCACTTCGCCGACCGCTACCGCGGCACGTTCGCTTCGCTCATTCGGCTCGTGCACGCGGTTAATCGAGGTAACCTAACCCAACCTAATCGAACCAATTCGGTTTTGGGTACTGAAGGCCTAACCTAACCGAGCCAATTCGGTTTACTTGATAATGACAGTTGGCTGTGATGTGTGTTGGATATGACTTAGGCCGCGTTCGTTTTAAGAAATGTTAGCATGAAAATACCACTTTTTTTAGCACAAGTCGTTCGTTTAATGAAAATTCTAACATTTGATGCTAATTTCCGTATGTCAGTACCGTGTTGAAAGGAGGGTTATTGATGTTACTTTTTGACAGATGTCAAATTGATCGTTTACCATTTTTATATACTTTATAGTTTTCTATTATATTTGTTAAAAAGGTATATTAAACGATTTTATGTAATAAATTCAAAGACCATAATAATATCACGTGTATTGGATGCCATGGTATGATAAAACATGAACGAAAACACTTGTCAAAAAGTAGCATCACCGCTCGTTTTATTTAAGAAATGTTAGCATTGTTAAAAAAAGTGGTATTTCCTAACAAAAACGACATTTCGCGCTGGTTTATAAAGTTGCTACGAAATGTTGGAAATGCTATAACACGAAAGCGGCCTACTTCTATCTACTAGTTCATGCATCAGGGCTTCATTATCTATCAAATACAACAATCGTTTATAATTAATTCGTGCGTCTCGATTCTAAAGCCAACCCCCATCCACTGCTCAAACACGTCGGGTAAAATATGGGTGTTGACAGCGCGGGAAAACCGCAAAAAATAAACTGCAACTTGTGCCCCATATTTAAAGTCCAATTTATCGTTTTCCATAATTATTCACATTGTAGCACATTATTAAACAAAACAACACCACTTTTGACCAATAATATCCACAGCAAATTAATTTACAAAACAAAAACTTGCACTTGACATGTCCACGCAAAATGGCGCGAAGAACTCCGTTTTATTTTTTTCTATCCTAGCATAACGACAATTGACAAAAACTTTTTTTACCTAGATAATTACATAGTTTTTATCCCGCCAATTTGAAATTCAGAGTTTTATCTGTAATAAAGTACCTGATCGTAATAATGAACCTAATCGTATAAATAGTGTTTTGTAACTATTTCATACATAAATCTTAATCAATTGACTATTTAATTAAATAATATTTTAATGCTAGGGTAAAAGAGATGTTGTAATTTTTTTTTTTTTTTTTATTATTATTCAATTGTATTTAGTTGAGGCACGCTGCAAAAAAGTTGGGATCTGGTTTTGGGCAATCTCTTTTGGAGATTCTTACATCTGTCGCACGCTTATGAAGATGTGAATTGCTCTTTGGGCCAGTGTGTTTCCCCATTCCTATAACTTGGAGTCCTTCAAGCAGTGTCAATACTTTGTCGTGTTGATACTTTTTTTTAAGAATTAAAACTAAATTATTACTACAAATAAGAAAATAAAACCTAAAAAAAATAAAAAAAACCTACTTACAAAACCTAATTTAAATATAAATTGTACCCGCTCGGCATGGTGGCAAAAATGCTGGCCGCATTTCCTCGCTGAATCGCTATGCTATTCTTGAGCGAGGAAAGAACCAGCCCTCTTGTCAATTATTATTTAATTTATTTGTGATATTTCTCGAGTTTGTCTGGAAATAGCTAAATTCTCCAGAAATATATTCATGATGGTCTACCTCCAGTATTGGAGGTTTAGGACTCTGTCTTCTACACATGAAATCACCTGACTATTACATGTGACACCACAGCCATATACAAGTTTGATTCGCCTTCACTACTGGATTGATTTTGATTAAATTTAGTAGATTTCTTACTTAAAACCCCGGGACACCTGGCATCTACATTTAATAGGTTTTTTTTGCCAACTTTGCTTTCATTATCTTTTATTAGAGGACGTGTATTTTGTGATATTTCTTTGTTGCAAATATTTTCCCCAAATATTTCGTAAAAAATGGGACGTTCCTAAATAAATTTGCGTAAGAATAGATAATGTTTTGGAAGAAAAAAGTTGAAATTTCCTTTTTTCAGAAGCACGTTCGTAACTTTTCCTATAATTTTGTAGGTAAGTACTGCGCGTCGAAAATAACTACCGTCATATAATAATCAGGTTTATCTTATGAGTCGATAAGCATGGCCCCGTAGTCTAGCGGTTAAGTTTTATTTGTTTGTATTCTCTTCTTCAGATGGATGATGAATGAGGTGATAGGGAAGGCAATACAGCTATATATATATATATATTTGAATGATTAAACGAGGTTATTATCAAATTCCAGAATTAAAAGAAATAAATGAGTCCTTGAACCAAGAAACAGGCTGGTTAAAAAATAATAACTTAAATATTAATTTTAATAAAACTAAATTAATACACTTTCAAACAGGTAATAAAATATAACAAATAGATGAAGTAATATATAAAGTTGTATCGTTAGAAGAATTAGATTCTGCAAAGCTTTTAGGAATAACAATTGACAAATATCTAAATAGAAGGCTCGTAACTAGAAATAAAGTATCATCACGACCGTTTCCATTTCGGGGTGGTCATAAACCACTCTTATAAATAAGCGGATTCACATTTAGCCAACTTTACTATAGGCCAATCATGACAAGTGGCAAGTTCGTCGATGTCTCCAGCGTACCAAACTCGAGAAATATCACAAATAAATTAAATATTAATTAAATGTATTTATTTACATTAATAAATATTTTTTGTGTCCCGACCAGGAATCGAACCCGGTACCTCCGAGTCTTAATCCACAGACTTAACCGCTAGACCACGGAGGCAGTAACTACATAATAAAAAATATCAAAATAAAAAATAGAAGAAAAAGAAAAATAGCAGGTGTATGCCGATTACAGTACAATCTACATAGTAAACTGTCTTGTCTACGCAGGGACTAAAACCAGAAGAAAACAGTATAATTTGTAAGATAATTTTGTTTTTGCCCTCAAAAGTATACAACAAACAGCATCAAAGGATGCAGCAATTAGTGTTTATTATTTCTTCTTCTTCTTCTTACGGTGCCATCTCCTATCGGAGGTCGGCTATCATTAAGGCGATTTTGATTTTGTTGGCCGCTGTCTGTTTATTATTTGGAGAACTCTATTGATCTTTATATAGCATTTAAAGCTCAAAAAAATGTATTAGTACTATTTTTTTTTTCCAGACAGGTCACATAGCGCAATCTAATTTCCGTGGTAAGCTACGAAGCTTGTGTTACGGAAACTAGATGGTTGATAAACTACATATTATACTATTTTTTTTGTTAATATATAAGTCTATATTATACATATAAACACCCAGACCGAGACAAATTAAACAATGTACAACTTGCCCCCGGTGAGAATCGAACCCACGCCTTTCCCGAGTTGCCCTTCCACAGCAACGTTTGTTACCACTAGACCACGGAGGCGGTCTCTGTAAAGAGGTTTTAAAAGGGACTCGTGTAAACCCTTGTTTAAAAACCTTACCAAACTTATTATTAATTATGAAATTATTATTACAGCTTATCGATTGCTTTTTAAAAGCAAATCTCGTTAAAAAATAACCACGTTCCATTGCAATTCACTTATTAGATTGTCGACGGCAACTTTTCGCGTTGTACGTGGCCACTGCACAAAACTCAATGACCGTGCTTTTATCCCAGACGTATACATACATGTATGCAAGGACCTGCCATAGTATTTATTATTTTTACACAATGTAATTATATATAACTAGCTGACCCGGCGAACTTCGTACCGAACTTAAATATAAAACGAATATAATGTTTAGATAGGAACACAAGAGAGGAGCTTGATATAAATATTTGAACGCACCCATATATGTTTAACAACCAATGTTGTTTGACAGGTACGTACGAATCCCACGAATTTTTTGTATGGTTTCCCAAAATGTTTTTTCTATTATTTTAAATATTTTTTTATTTTTTTTCCAATTTTATTTATAGTTATTCTGCTATTTGGGTCGGAGGCAAATCCAACAAACCAAAAACCGTGAAAATCTGTCCAGCCGTTCTCGAGTTATAAGTGTTCTAACAAACCTGACGGTTGTTTTATATATTAAGGTTTACTTGTTATGCAATCTAATATGTCACACAATATATTCCCAAAGATTCATACCGATCGGTCGAGTAGTTTTGAAATGCATAGGGAACATACACACAGACATTCATCTACATAGCTGACTACCTATTTATCGGCAAACCTGTATGTATTTATCGGTATATAGTATAGGATTACATTTATACTTTTGGATTTATTTCTCATATTTTTTGTAATCATTTTTTGTTGCGATAAATAAGGTATTTACTTTCATTATTTCTTATTACTACTGACTTTATATTGGCTGATGTACTGACTCGTTTGAATGCATATATGTCTATAACAATGGTACTACGTCTTCGCCTTATTGGAAAACGAGACAGTTGGCTTCCGATGAAATTACTTCCATTTACACTGCGAGAATTTATTGCTCAAGTCCTCTTTTTACTGCGCCACGAGCGTTCTCCTTAATGACACTGTTTAGTTTTACGTTCGTTAAACGTTTTACTTGCAGTTTGTGTTTCAATTTCATTCTAAACATTGTTGCTTTGGTAAATGGTTCTCAGATTGATCGATTGAATGAATTGAATTTGAAGAGTGGTTTATTTATTTTATTTATTTATTTATTTATTCGAAGAGAAAGGACAGAGGCAGGCAACATAAGAACATAAAAGATAGCAACAGAGTAGAAGCA
The DNA here is from genome assembly GCA_910589645.1 of Tinea semifulvella. Lineage (NCBI taxonomy): Eukaryota > Metazoa > Arthropoda > Insecta > Lepidoptera > Tineidae > Tinea > Tinea semifulvella. The sequence goes on along the minus strand of OU342612.1, from coordinate 8,849,579 downwards.
ATTAAAATTATACCCGCCACCAGAATATTAGGACCGCCTCCATAGTCTAGTGGTAAGAAACGTTGCCGTGAACTCGGGAGGTCGTGGGTTCGATTCCCACCGGGGGCAAGTTGTACATTGTATAATTTGTCTCGGTCTGGGTGTTTATATGTATAATATGTATATATTTACAAAAAAAAAAAGTATAATATGTAGTTTATCAACCATCTAGTTTCCGTAACACAAGCCTCGTAGCTTACCACGGAAATTAGATGGCGCTGTGTGACCTGTCTGGAAATATTTATTTCTCACTGTGAACAATAGTGCACTCTCTGTGCGATACAAAATTCGGAAAATATCACCTTGGCCAGGTATAAAAGGGTTTAATTTATTTATTTAAAACTTTATTGCACGTTATACAAGGGGCGGACTTAATGCCGCTAGACATTATCTGACAGCCAACCTTAGGAACAATGCGGACCATTTCAAATGTAAGGTAGGTGCAAATATTTATATATAATAATAATAAATAAATCTATATACATATAAATACAATTATATGACTAAATACATACTAATAACTATGATATATTAAATACATATACTACATTATGATACCATTACATAACTTATGAACCATTTAAATAATGCGATGACACCATTTAAAAAAAAAAAAATCGGTTGGATGCTTGTCGGATTTCTACCGGTAGTTCATTCCACAGATTTGCGGCGACAACAGCAAATGAGTTGGCCATACATCTAGTATGGTGAGAGGGAATTGAGAGAACAGAGTTATGAGAAGAGCGGAGAGATCATGGAATGAAGAGAGATAGGCGAATTTACTCTTGGGGTTTCACGGTGTCACAGGCTCGTTGACTATAGAAAATAGTAAGCAGAAAATTCGGAGATTCCTGCGACAGCGAATTGGTAGCCACTTTAATTTTGTTCGATACTCAGAGATGTGGTCGTATTTGCGAAGGCCGAAGATAAACCTGATACAGGAGTTGAGTAACCTGTCCATCTTATTGAGCAACACCTCTCTTTTAGTACTGGTTGAACGGTTCTAACGACTTGGGCCAACGTTATTTAATAAGACTGATCAATTAAGGCGTCCTTAACTAGTTTCAGTGGTAACTGTTTTTCAGTGGTTTAGTGGTGCAAATAAATATTTATTAGAGAGATAGTGTATGTCCTTATGTCCTCCAGGTTGCCTGGAATCAAATATATAGATTTATTACCATATATTAAACAACATTTATTTATTTATTTAAATACTTTATTGCACTGAAAAACCTAGTACATAGGCGAGCTATAACGCCATAAGGCATTCTTCACCAGCTAACCTTGGGGATCATGTAAGGTGATGGGCAGGATGAAGAAAAATATTAAAATAACTTAAATTAGTAGGTTCGACTCCTGGTCGGGACACAAAAACATTTATTAATGTAAATAAATACTTTTAAGTAATATTTAATTGAATTGTGATATTGCTCGAGTTTAGTACGCTGGAGACATCGACGAGCTTGCCACTTGTCATAATTGGCCTATAGTAAAGTTGGCTAAATGTGAATCCGCTTATTTATAAGCGTGGTTTCTGACCACCCTGAAAGGGAAACGGTCGTGATGATACTTACTTTACATACATACATAAACATACACTATAAATAAATATATACATATATATATATATATATATAAATGAAATGTATAAACAACTTCGTTAATTCGAGAGATTCTGTTTCTCAATAAATAATGTGGTTAGAAGGTTTTTAAAAACTTTGACGGACGGTGCACGCCTTATAGCCAGGGGTACCTTGTTCCACCGACGAACGGCAGCAACAGTGAAGGAATCTGAATATCTGCTAGAGCAGCTGTTCTCAAACTTTTTTGGTGACGGAACCCTTTCGGAAAGCAAAATACTTGATAGAACCCTACAATAAAACAATAGGTTTTAAAAGTGTATTCTTTATTAATAAGCATGATAAAAGTACAATGTAACAGTTCATCATCATCATCATCAGCCTGTATCTCTCCACTGCTGGATATAGGCCTCCCCCAAGGCTCGCCATTTTACACGATCTTCTGCCACCCTCATCCATCCCCCACCAGCGACCTTTCTCAGGTCATCTGTCCATCTGGCGGGGGGTCGTCCCACACTGCGTCTTCCAGTACGTGGTCTCCACTGCAAGACCCGTTTACTCCATCGTTCATCGCATCTGCGACAGACGTATCCAGCCCATTGCCACTTCAGCTTGCTAATTTTGAAAGCTATGTCGGTAACTTTGGTTCTTTGACGGATGTCAACGTTTCTGACTTTATCCTTCAGAGAAATCCCGAGCATAGCTCTCTCCATATCTCGCTGAGCGACCTTGAATTTATGTATCAGACCGTCAGCGTCCACGTCTCTGCTCCATACGACATTACTGGAAGAACACACTGGTTGAAAACTTTTGTCTTTAAACACTGTGGTATGTTTGATAGGAAGATGTGTCGCAACTTCCCGAATGCTGCCCAGTTACTAATTATTAATTACACCAGAGAGAGGTGTTTTGATTTTTTTTCTAAATTCTTGCGGAACCCCTACAGGGGTATCGTGGGACACACTTAGAGTATAGCTGTGCTAGAGGAATGCGAAGGAATCTTTACCTGATTGTTGTGACATGAAGAAATTCTACAATTAAACAATTTTCATTACTTACAAAATATTATATTAATATTACGACATATTGACTAATGTCAATATGATATCCTTCAAATTTACTCATATTAAAAGATTGTACATTCTCACAGATAGTCTAGCTGTTAAATCCGTGGATTTAGACGCGGAGGTACAGGTTTCTATTCCTGGTCGGGATGCCATTATTTATTATATTTATTTGGTATTTTTTCGCGAGTTATCTAAATACCGTAGGTTTATTAGAATAGGTCAAATATTTCAACCTTAATTTTAAAAGATTTATAGCTACCCGCTATCATAGCTTTCTGAACACCAACTTTATGAAACTTTCTCTTTAGACCCAAGACTCGCCTGTCCAAGTTTCATAGGTAGCTAAGATAACGGAAACATTAAAAGAATTTTATTGAAAACATTCTTCGGAAATAGCTAGAGGGTGTACTCTAAACGTTTGAAATTTACAATTATAACAACGTTCTTGGCCGTGTCCGGCTAACGCTACTATATACATATATCATTGTGTTAACGACTAGCTTTTATCAGAAACTCTAAATAAAATATTATTAATACTAATTAAAAACACTAACGGCCAGGATGATTAAAATAATCTATGATTAATATTTTGATATACTCCACGTGATTTGGGGTGGCCAAAATGGCCAAGCCCATATGGCGTGCGGCAACTATTGGGTTGATGCGAATTTAATTTAGCGGTAAATTTTTAAATATATAATAAAACTCGAAGGACCTGCGGAACACACTAATAATAAGGAAAGAGAAAAGGGGAGACAGTGCGGAGAAATTAGAGAAGTGATCTGTCTCCGGGAAAAGAAAGCATGCACTAACGTTCAGACGTCTTCTCGGTTGATGTGGATCCATAAACACTAACACAAATTTTATGAGGAATTATAGTGTTCGGTACCTAGGTTTAGTTTATATTTATAATATTTTTTGATAGGGAATTAGAAATTATATACTGGCTGGTAAATTCCTTGTTCCCTATATTTCCATTTAATTCCTAACGTGGCGCCATCTAGTGGCTTACTTCAGAACAATGGCTGAGGTAAAAACCCTCTAGAGGCAGCGAGTCGTCATCGATCAGCCGTCGCGTATGGTCATGATTTCTCAACAAAAATAAGTAGTTCATCGTACTACTATCAGACCGCGTCGTGTCTACGTCTTCCGTCGGTGATCATCATCAGAACGTCCACGACCGCTGGTTTCTGAGTGTGCGCTAGCTAGCCGGCTTAAACCCAAAACTATAAACTTTCGTGAAAGTGCTGTGCTAATGAAAACCCTATGTGAAACGATACAGTCCACACATATCTGCTGGATTCGATCTGGAGGCTTCCAGGAGGAAGACAGGTGACAGCCGGACCCACGTGAGTAACCTTTCTTTTCCTTTCCCTAAACTGTCTCCATCAGCCAGTAGGTATTTTCCCCTACATAAGTATTTTGGCCATTCGATCCGAATTAACCCATGGTACATACGAACCACGTTCATCTATAACGTATTTTTTTTAGCTTATAGAATTAAAAAGTTTTTACTTAGTTCACATTTGTTTACGAAAGTTGTAAAACTATCAATATATTTCTGTATACCAGGCCTCAGAATTTACCGCATAGCGAAATTATCCTATGTAATCTGTTTCCTATCGTATTACAATCTGAATATTGCAAATCATATTTTTTTTTCTACCGATCAAATACTTCGTACATAATTGCGTCGCCGACTCCGTGCAAAGTTCTTTGTTCGAAACATTCCATTCAAAAGTACCCGCAAAAATTAACTAATTTTGCTTTTTTTGTTTATTGGTGTTTTTTATCGTATAGTCAACGAACATGGAGGATTTAAATCAATTATATTTTGAAAGAGATGTCGTTCTTAACGAGTTAAATAAAATGGTGGAATTTTCTAAATCCAACATATCTCAGTTCAAATGCAGAGTTTCTGAACTGAATAATCTTAAAAAAGATTTTACACGAATTCAGGGTAAATTAGAAAAGGGCTTAACTAAACTTGGAAAGTTTGATAAAGATACCGAGTTAGCTTCTAGGGATCTGTTTAGCACACTGTACTACGACATTAAGGAAGTCGCAGACGCACTAAAGTCTGAATCTTTTCGCCAACAATCTCAGAACGCTTCGTTATCTCGTAATGCAAGCTGTAGTCACACCCACACGAATATTAAACTTCCAGCATTAACCCTTCCTGAATTTCGAGGTCAAGTAACCGAGTGGAACTCATTTTATGATTTATTTATTTCTATGATTCATCAAAATGAAACACTTTCTAACGTTGAAAAGTTTAGGTATTTATTGTTGTCACTTCATGACGAACCTCTTAATCTAATTAAATCTATTCAGTTAACTTCCGAGAACTATTTAATCGCATTTAACACATTAAAAAATCGTTATGAAAATAAGAGAATTATTGCTACAAAACACATAGATAAAATTTTAGATCTAGAATCAATGTCAGACAAAATTAATCAAAGTGAGATAGGTATGAGAAACATTTTAAATATTTATCAAGAAAACATTGCTGCGCTTAAAGTTATGCACTTCCCGGTCGAGGACTGGAGTTTTTTATTGTTAAATATCTTATTACGTAAGATTTCTCCATACATTCGTAAACGTTTTGAATTGTCGTTAAAATCTGCATTAGAAATACCAAATATTAGTGAATTAATTAGTTTCCTCGAGAAAGAGGTGGCAGCAGCTGACATCATGCAGAGCAGTGTGACCAAGCCTTTTGCTGAAACCGTCAAGGTCAGTAACCCCAAGCATTCGCGCCGTGCACTCACTGTTGGTATACATCATAACAAAAATAGCCCTTATACCAAAAGCAATAAGAATGACAACAAGAAATGTTTCTGTTGTAATTCCGATCACTACCTTTTTAGATGTCCAGTTTTTCTAAATTATTCTTTATCTCAACGTCATGAATTTATTAAAAATAAAAACATCTGTGCTAATTGTTTAAATATAGGTCACAATCTTAGCCAATGTAAATCTTCTTTCACGTGTCGTTCATGTCATCAAAGGCACCATAGTTTGTTACATTCTAATTTCGAATTGGTCGATACGTCGAACCCGCGTACCACGGAGGTTACTATCAGTGCCACGCCGCCGCCCATAGATAACGGACCGTCAACATCGCACGCCATGGTCTCGGTAAACGAATCATGCGCGCAATCCACTGATCGCTATGCGCAGGGGCAGACCGTCTTGCTCGCCACTGCACTCGTCAATGTACACGTAAATGCGTCTTCTCACACCGTACGCTGTATTATAGATTCGGGGTCGCAGGCGACATTCATTACGGAAAATTGTGTCCGTCGTCTTGGTCTCGCGCGCCGGCATAGTGATGTGCCGATTTTTGGGATAGGCAGCGACAAGCCTTTACTACCTAAAGGAATAAGTAGTTTCTTTATTTCTCCACGGAATAAAAATAATGTGAAGATAGAGGTAGATGCGCTTGTTATAGGTAAGCTGATGAGTAATATGCCAAGTGTGAAATTACCCGAAATGAAATGGGCACACATACAAAATTTGTCTTTAGCAGATCCGCACTATTATGTACCTCAACCTATCGATATGTTGCTAGGAGCAGACGTCATGTCTCAAGTCTTGTTAGGTAACTCGGTCTCCGGCCCAGCGGGGTCGCCAGTGGCCGTCAATAGTGTGTTTGGTTATTTACTTATGGGTAAAGTCGATGTGACGTCAAACAGTCTGACGTCATTTCATTGTCAAGTCAACTCGGCGGTAACCGACGTTGACTTACAAAGGTTTTGGGAATTAGAATCTATTCCCGAGACTAAGCTTCCTTCTCCCGAGGAACAGCTTTGTGAATCTATATTCCAAAAGACGTTTTCGCGCGATTGTTCAGGTAAGTACATAGTGTCACTTCCTTTCAAGCCCGATGCTCGTCCGCTCGGCGCGTCTCGCGATATTGCTCTTTCTAGATTTCATAAACTCGAATCCCGATTAATGCGGAACCCTAAATTACAATTAGAATATAATAATTGTTTACAAGAATATCTCGATCTCAACTATATGGAACCGGTATCTACTATGGTTTCGGATTCCCGCCATTTTTGTTCTACGTACTATATTCCGCACCACAGCGTCATCAAGGAGAGTAGTACGACAACAAAAACTCGCGTCGTTTTTGATGCTAGTTGCACGACTAGCAATGGTAACTCGTTAAACGATAATCTTTTAACAGGGCCAACCTTACATAAAGATATCGTAATTGTTCTTTTGAAATTTAGAATACATGCGATCGTCATGACAGCGGACATCAAGAAAATGTATTTGCAAATTCTCGTGCACGAAAAGGATCGTGACTTCCAGCGCATCGTGTGGAGGAAATCGACACAAGAACCCGTTCGTGATTACCGGCTTCGAACCGTGACCTTCGGGATAAGCTCGTCGCCCTACCTCGCGATGCGTACTGTGGTCCAACTCGCGCACGATGAACAGCACCGCTTCCCTCGCGCAGCACGTGTTCTTCTTAACGTCACGTTCGTTGACGATGTCGTGACAGGAGAGCAGACCCTACCCGATGCGCTCTCTCTCAAGCGGGAACTGATTGCCATTTGCCAAGCTGCAGGATTCACTTTACACAAGTGGCAAAGCAATCATCCCCAACTTCTGGACGCAGAAGAGAGGTCGACGATTTCTCATGGTGAGCGGCCCCCAGGCCTGCCCTTCGCAGAGCTCGATACCAACGACAGCAAGGTCAGAGTCTTGGGCCTACATTGGGACTCCAACTGTGACACCTTTGGGTTCAACGTGCAAGTTTCGTCTCCATGCTGCACTAAACGCAGGATTCTATCCGAGATCGCACGCATATATGACCCCATGGGGTGGTTAGCTCCGGTGACGTTATTCGCCAAATATCTCATCCAACGCTTATGGTTGTGTGGTGTCGATTGGGATGACGCCCCTCCCCTCGAAATAGTTAACGTTTGGAATGAATTTCAAAATCAGTTACCCTCGTTATCAAAATTTAGTCTACCTCGTCGTGTATTCCGAGATCAATATACAAATATTCAATTACATGGTTTTTCCGATGCCTCGGAGCGAGCGTACGCTGCTTGCGTGTACGTCCGTATTCAGCACGAAGACGTCATCACCACGTCTCTTGTGCTAGCGAAGACAAAAGTGTCTCCACTTAAAAACGTTTCCATACCTCGTCTCGAGCTCATGGGAGCTGTATTATTGTCTAAGTTAATAGACACAGTTATGTCCGTTTATAGCGACAAAATTAGTCACGATAATATTTATGCTTGGACCGATTCCACAATCGTCCTCGCGTGGCTACGTTCGTCTCCACACGAATGGAAAACATTCGAGTCCAATCGAACTAGCGATATTTTGTCTCGCGTCCCGTCCAGTAGATGGCAGCACGTGTTATCAGCTGATAACCCAGCTGATTGTGCGTCTCGCGGTATGTTGCCTAATGCGTTTTTAAACCACCAAATATGGCTTACCGGACCGCAATGGCTGTCCCAGCCTTCATCTCACTGGCCAACCGTTTCATCTTCGCTAGAAACGACAGAGGAAAAACGCGCCATGAAGCACATTCTTGTCAATGTGGCGAATAAAGATCCTCCGTCTGATGTCGATTTTATCGATCGTTTCTCTTCGCTAGGTAAACTAGTGAGAGTGACTTCTTACATTTTTCGTTTCTATAACAGATGTAAGACATTGATTAAAATAAATCATTCACATATCTCCGTCCAGGAATATAATTTTGCACTTCTACGTCTAATTAAAATAGTTCAACATAATATATTTTATGATGATATCGATAAGTTGTTAAATAACAAACCTTGTTCGGTACAATTATTAAGATTAAGGCCGTTTCTTGATTCAAATCAAATATTGCGCGTGGGCGGGCGGTTAGATAAGTCTTATCTACCGTACGACGCCAAACATCAAATAATTTTACCTAAGAAACATAATTTAACAAACCTTATCATTAATCATGCACATATCTCGTACCTACACGTAGGGCCGCAGACCCTACAGTGCCTACTTTTCCAGCGGTACTGGATCCTGTCCGCCCGCGATGCTGTCCGTCGAATCGTCCATCGCTGCGTGCGTTGCTTTCGCGCGCGTCTACGCCACCAGCAGCCACCGATGGGTGCGCTCCCGCCAGCTCGCGTGCGCCCGCACCGACCGTTCCTTAAGGTCTCGGTCGACTATGCCGGACATTTCTACGTACGCGCTAATAAAGTTCGTAACGCGAAAATAGTAAAATGCTATGTAGCCGTTTTTGTGTGTATGAGCGTTAAGGCAGTCCATTCTACCTAAATATTAACCACTCCTAAACCTATTTTTTTTTTTTCTTTTATTTTATTACATTTAACGTCTTACATGGGCTAATTTAGTTTGTAGTAAAATCATGTTAGGTTTTGCTTTAAAAGAAATGCGTTCTTTTAAGGTGAGCGGCATGTTCGGTACCTAGGTTTAGTTTATATTTATAATATTTTTTGATAGGGAATTAGAAATTATATACTGGCTGGTAAATTCCTTGTTCCCTATATTTCCATTTAATTCCTAACGTGGCGCCATCTAGTGGCTTACTTCAGAACAATGGCTGAGGTAAAAACCCTCTAGAGGCAGCGAGTCGTCATCGATCAGCCGTCGCGTATGGTCATGATTTCTCAACAAAAATAAGTAGTTCATCGTACTACTATCAGACCGCGTCGTGTCTACGTCTTCCGTCGGTGATCATCATCAGAACGTCCACGACCGCTGGTTTCTGAGTGTGCGCTAGCTAGCCGGCTTAAACCCAAAACTATAAACTTTCGTGAAAGTGCTGTGCTAATGAAAACCATATGTGAAACGATACAGTCCACACATATCTGCTGGATTCGATCTGGAGGCTTCCAGGAGGAAGACAGGTGACAGCCGGACCCACGTGAGTAACCTTTCTTTTCCTTTCCCTAAACTGTCTCCATCAGCCAGTAGGTATTTTCCCCTACATATAGTCCTTATGGTAAAAGTACGAAAGTAACTAAGTAAAGTAGCTGCTAACAGAAAACGGAAACGGAGGGAATATTAAAAGTGTACCAACTTAAAAATGACAAATAACCCATTTAAAATAAAAGTATAAAATTTACTCATCTCGTGTTGAATCTATTCAAAGGCGATTCCTTCGATACATTTGTCGTAAGACTCGTCAGAACTACCTATATAATAATTGTAATAAATTGTATTAATCAACTGACCAAAATCTCGCATACGAGTATTATCTTATGCGAGATTTCTTAAATTCATGACATTTTATTTATTACATAAATTATTCTCAGTGTATAAATTAGTAATTAATTAAGTTAGTATAAATTTGTGTGCCAGAAATGGCGGAGTATGTGAGCTATTCAAAAACTATGTACCTATTTACCATATTCCATACAAATAAATATTATTTCATTTCATTTCATTTCTAAGTTACGAAGACAAATGTAAACGGCATCACCTCTTGCCTCTCTCCGAACGTCGCACTATCACAGACGTGTCATACTCTCGATAGCTACCTCCAGGATTGACTCTTCTAAATCCCTGTAAGCTGCAGGTTACGAAGTCGTCCAGAGAACGGAGATTATTTTTTTGTCCCATTCTCCAAAACTAACTACCAACAGAATTCGTTCATAAGCAGGACATGCAGTTATGTTAATGATTATTGCAACGACTTGAATCCATTTATATTATCTCCGACAGTTACACGACATCAATAGTATTATATTTACATATATTGTAAATTTATTGTTTAGTTTATTTCATTTTTATTATTTTCCATTTTATTGTTTTTATTAGGTATCTATCTGTGTATAATTGTTTTTAATTATTTTTTTTAGTTTTTTGTGTTCTATGTTATGTAGTTTATTGTTCTTAGTTTTAAGTTTAGGTTAATTTTACCTATCGGTGGCAACTTGTCAATAGCCATACCCTACCCATATGTACTGTATATATATTTTATGTATCTAGCTGTAAGTTGTCTTTAAACATTAAATAAAAAAAATAAAAAAATTGGCACGAGCATGATTGGTAGTTAGCTTGTCACTTTGATTATTTCAGACAATGACGTGATCTGGATGCACACATGGATACATACACACCTCACTGCAACTGGCCATAAATAAATTTAAATGAGAAACTTTCGCTTATTCGTTTCGTAGATATAATAATATAACGTTTTAATTCTCATTTTAAAAAATGATTTTCTTAATACTAGCACGACATGTGACCTTGGGCCCACCTGGTGGTATGTGGCGCGCATGGTCCATGAATGTTAGCAACTGGAATCAGACACTTATGACTGACATCAGTTCCTAACACTATGCTGGCTTAACTGGGCATGACGTCAATTCGAGCCTGATGCCGAAACCTGTGGATAATACACTTTACTGGATTTATCGGCAAACAGTGGACACTTCCCCGCCCCGGCAGACTGACAAATTACCACCATCAGTCCGCTTACCACCTATTAGTTGTTTTCGTTGAAAGTATGTGCCATTTGCAATGATGTCAAATGCCAATTTTTACTTTCAAGAAGAACTAATATTATAAGCTTGCCATGATTATATTTATATAAAAATAACACCGCTTGAAACAAGACTTACGTTAAACGTTTTTATATTTTTAACGGGATAAATCGCGAAAATAGGTAAATCTTAAAGACATACTTCTCCCGACGTTTCGGCGAAGTTGCATTAGCAAGGAGCAAGATTAAATTTAAGGTTTCTAACTATATATTAGCTTTTTTTTTAACCCGTCTGACAAGAGAAAAGGCGCGTCCTCACCATGTTTTTTAAATAAAAATAAATTCTTGTAGTTTTATTTAATGTCACTCCAAACGTGACAATCGCGCCCACCTGATGGTAACCGGTACGCGAGCTCCAAGAACGGGAGCAACTGACGCTAGTCACTTGTCACGTTAAGCGGGACATTAAAATAAAACAAAAGAATTTAAACAATGGAAGTTAATATATTAAGAAAAATGAAGTTACCAGAAAGAGAGCAAGAGAATCTACAATTATATAAGGGAGGGTCGTAAGCCAAAACTTAGCCCTATCACACTTTATGCATCCGTTGACCGTACGCAGGGGTACCTTCCCTCGGAGAGCCTGAAGATGGGGACCCGGAGAGCGCTGCCGATCCCAAGCGGACAACGAGGCGTCACGGGGATCCTGGGCAGCGGGGTTGTCATCTGAAGCTGGGTCCCAGCTCTAAGGTCCTACTGTAAAAACCCCAAGCTAAGAGGGCAACAATATCAAGTAGATTTATTGAATTAAAAGGGTACAAAGGTTTTAAAAGAGAATCTAAGTTGAAATTCAGTGATAATCAATTAAATAGCAGCGCGTTGTTGAAGTCTTGTTTTAAAAAAGTCTGAATGTCAAAGTCTACACTGACAGGTGGCGTCTTAAATAAACGCAAGGCAAAGGATGTCGATTGCAGCCAACAATATTTATTCCTTAATACAATCGTTACACACTGACGACCGACATTTGTTCCTACCATTATGTCGTGACTACATATGATATTATCATATGTAGTCACGACATAATGGTCATATTATATCATATTATGATCGATTTTAACTGTTCTCATTATCACGACATTTTTATCGTCGAACGTGGAACGACGTGTCAGTTTCTATTAGATCACTTTTATCGTGACTACGACAGTACTAAAACTGTGATTACTATTTAAAACCGTGTCGTTGGACGTTATTTATTGTTTGTTGATCAATTTTGTGGAATTTCAGAGTACTCGTATACCACCAACTCTACAAAGGTAGTCACGTCTGCAATGAGTTTGTAAACAGCATCGTTTCGCTCCGTAGGTAATTGTATTTCATGTCAGTTTACGTGGTTTGCTACGCTATACACTCGCGGGCAATGAAACTGGACTCATTAACTGGACTGACCAGTCTGCAGCTACCCGAGAGTGTAGCGGTTAAAAAGAACGTATTCTTTAAAAACAAGAATGCAAGACACAACTTAACAGTAACCAAAATAAAAAATACCTATATAATAATACCTATACAAATATTTTTATCAGCAGTGCTGAACCCAGGGTAGAGCGTGACTGCTCTAAGCGCCAGGTTGCAAGTTGCCAAATGTGAAAAACAATTTGATGGCGCCTTTTAAGCGGCGCGAGGGCAGTGTAAATTGACGTTTGAAATTTGTAGATTGCATTTAGATAAATCCGTAGATCCGGAAGAATCCGTAGAAGTAATAAAAGGTGGTGGGTCGATTTTAAGAACGCCCAAAGATCCAAAAGGTCGTGGTTCGAACCCCAGCATATACCAATGAGAAATACTCGTACACTTTTCTTACGTATATTTATCTTGGATTTTTTTTTTTCATAATTTTTAGTTTGTTTTAAATGTCAATTTTTTGTATAATATAATATTAATAGTTATCTCTTTATAAAAATATATTTATATAACTTTGTACATTCTATAATTATATATCCTATCTGTGGATAACGGTGTTAATTGTATAACTACCTGTACTATGTAAAATATATTTGTATTGTATCCTTATCGTACAATTATTTGTTATTCCAAATAAATAAAATAAAATAAAAATAGATGTAGAACTTGGAGATCACGTTAAACCGTCGGTCCTGGTTCCACTAATATCATGGTTATTAAAGTGTTTATTGTGATATACTTAAGTGATAATTTATATGTGTACTCGTATTATATGTGTGATATAATTTATATGTGAAAACCTTTAATAGTTCTTAGTGAATTTACTGTGTAATATTTATTATAATATTGTCAACTGTTGGTTTTCCAAAATGAATAAAAAAAAAGTACATATTTTTTATAACAAGCTAAAACAACTCTCAACGATAGAGTGAAGTAAGTAATGTGTCTGCAGTAAGGCGACTCCGTGCATAAGTTCGCCATGATTACTATACCCTTACTAAATATGCCAATTACTACCAATAACGGTAACAGAAGTTGTTTGTGGTCTTATTTTAGTTAGTGAAGAAATAAAAGAAGTTTCCCTTTCTCACCAACATACCTTAAGTAAATAGGATAAGAGAGTAAAAAAAACGCTGACTTTATTTACCACGTATCATTGCTTTAAAGTGTAAAAACAAGAGAACCTAACATAAATATACCTCCACCGCATTGTGCTAAACATACCGGGATGCAAACTTTTTCACGTTACCCCCAGTCCTAATGTGTTACTTAACATATCAAACTACCCTCTTTAATGCCAAGCAAAGTTTAAATCCAAAGTTTAGTTGCAATCCCAGTTTTGCTATCTAAAATTAAAGTTGTGGGATTTATTTATAATTAAAAACATATGTCCAAATAAATATTTACAAAATATAAAATAATAATTACTAAAAAAATAAATTTTAATTGAAAAATTACCTCAAAAGTCTGGGAACATCTCTTTTAGCGAGGCTAATACGTTGGCAGAAATAATTGCCAACCTTCCTGTCTCCAGATTTCTCCGTCAGCTGTTTGGACAACTCAGCTTGAGGTTTTCAGCAGAAACCGCTGCACTCTTAGCGCTGGACGAGGTTTCTTGGATTTGAGATGCGGCAAATATGTCGCCAGAGACCTGCCAAGTTTTCACGGCCCAACGATCATGCCATCGGGTCTCTTACCATCGCTCCGCGCAATCTCAGAGGGTTCTAGGATATACACCTTCTATTGTTAGCGTATGTTTATATTAATTTGTATTAAGGTACATTTATTGTAATTTTTAGCTCCAGCTCGATTCCCAATGAAAAGTAAGACAGTCCAAGTAACAGCTGGCGAGGCAGCTCATCTTCAGTGTGCAGCTTCTGGAGACGCGCCTCTGGAGGTCAGCTGGAGGAGTCCACATCATCACACTATCGCTCACCATCTTGACCAGAGGTAATAATAACCCATCATTACAGTCCCCTGAACATTTTGGTCTATTCTTGCTTGATGTCGAAACGTGAGTGTCGGTTCTATTGATGATATATTGGCACATGGCCCCATTATCACGACGTCTTAATGTGATCTCCGGCATGGCGACGGCTTATAGTAATTTTATGGATAGGTAGTAAATGTACCTTCTTCAGAGGTAACATCAACTCGCCTAGAACACAGAGTCACAGACCTCCACTGCTGAAAAACACTTCATAGCATTATATTTATTTATTTGATTGACATATCATCATTATTATTTAGATTAAAAATTGACTCGACCTCTTACAGCAACGATCTTATTTAGTAGTTAGTTTTACTTGCTTATAGCAGTATTGTTATGCCTAACATACATAAATATGGTTTATTACATGTTACGGTTCAACCAATATTACCAATTTGTTAGCACATATTGGTTTTTTATTAATTGTATTGACTTTATTATTGCTGACTATATCCAAGTACAACAATCGAACCAAATAAAATAAAATATTTGAATTTGATTAAACGCTTTGTTTAAAATACATACATACATATCTTCACGCCAGATCCCTTACGGGGTAGGCAGAGACAATTGAGCGCCACTTGACACGATCACGACATACCTCTTTCGCTTCATCGACATTCATCAACCTCTTCATACATGCCCTTTTGTTACGAAGGCTTTTTAATTCTCCTTCAGCTAGTGTTTTATTTATTTGATCGTGATACGTGTGTCTTGGTCTGCCAGGGCCTCTTTTACCCACAACTTTCGCATTATATACCTGGTTCGTCAATCTTTCTTCGCTCATCCTTTCAACATGCCCGAACCATCGTAGCATGCTTTTCCTTATTTTTGTCCCTATGCTTTCCTTCATACCAACCCTTTGTTTAAAAATACATCCAAAATGTTTTTTTTTACCTTAGCTCTTAGTTCTTCTAGCACATTGTTCAGTTTTGAAAGTTACAAAACTTATTATTTAATAATTAATTATTAAAATTCTACATATACATATACACACTTTATTTATTGGCATTATGTATTGTATCTCTTCCCGTTTTCTAATTTATTTTGTGGGTACTATTCCATCAACAAAACACATTAACGCAGCGGCAGAAGTGATCGAGGTGCCGTCACGAATGCACGCAATTTTGTCGTATAAAACATTATTGTACAACAAACTGTGATAAAGTGTGTGAATATGATATTATATTCTATATATATTTTATATATTGTTTATATACTTTGTAGTTGCCGTTGTCTAAAATCCTGTATTTCAGTAGTAAAGTAAAGTATCATCACGACCGTTTCCCTTTCGGGGTGGTCAGAAACCACGCTTATAAGCGGATTCACATTTAGCCAACTTTACTATAGGCCAATCATGAAAAGTGGCAAGCTCGTCGATGTCTCCAGCGTACCAAACTCGAGAAATATCACAAATAAATTAAATATTAATTAAATGTATTTATTTACTTTAATAAATATTTTTGTGTCCCGACCAGGAATCGAACCCGGTACCTCCGAGTCTAAATCCATGGACTTAACCGCTAGACTAGGAAGCAGTGCTATTTCAGTAGCATACACAATTACACATATAAATATATATGCAGCCAATTGTCGGTCGCAAGCCCGAGACACCATTCTTCTCATCTCTTACCCACACACGATGGACCCGGCACCCGCACGGTGAATCCATGGAATGCTTAGAAATTTGTCTTCAAATTGGTCTTCTAATGGTGAATTTGTCTAATCTGCTATTTGAGGGTCAAATGAATATTGCTAATTTTTTTCTGCTTTTACCAATTATTTTAATTCTAGCAGGTACACAATTCGTGAACAAGTATTAGACGATGGTTTGGTCTCTGAACTGAGTATCTTACAAACATACAGACAAGATACTGGTGCACTTACTTGCAGAGCTTCCAACGCTTACGGACAAGATGAGATGTTGATACATTTAGTTGTTCAAGAGGTAAGTAAAAGTACAAAGAGATAAGACAGATAAACATGATTTATAATTGTAAAACAAGTGGTTTTACATCTCGGCAACTTAACTGACCAATCATGACAAGCGATAATCTCGCCAATAATGTCTCAAACATATTAGTTATTTAAATAATACAGATACAATAATTAAATTGTTAAACAGTAATTAAATTGTAACAACAACAATATCCAGATCCAAAGATAGTGCTTATAATAATAATAATAAATTATTCTATATACTAATAATACACATAAAATGTATAAAAAACATTGATCATTATCACCATCACGATTTTAAAAAAGCGGATTCATATTTAGCCAACTTTAGCCCATCATGACAATCTCGTCGATGTCACTAGCGTATCAATTTCGAGAAATATCACAAATAAATTAAATAATCCTATACTAGAAATCGAACCCGTCACTTTGCATGTAAATCCACAGACTTATCCACTAGACTACGGAGGCATATTGAGAATAATGAAAAGTAAAGTAAAAATAAACAAAACTGAAAAATCAAAAAATATTTAATTAGTTAAACCTATGTACGAGTATGTATTAATGTAACCGATTATAAATCTAATCTGGTACTGGTACTAGACGAATGGGTCCAAATCTATGACAGTATTTGTGTAGGATTTTATACTCGTACCAATAGTAAAAGGTTGAGCTGTAAATTCAAATCATTTCCTTACTTCTTATCTTATATTTTAGGTTCCTGAAATGCCAAAAAACATTAGGATAATAGATCAACAGTCAAGATCGATACAAATATCATGGACACAACCTTATGCTGGAAATAGTCCTATTATAAACTACATCGTTCAGTATAAGGAGTCAACAGGTATTATAAATTATGTTTTTTTAACTAGCTGATAGCTTTTAATAAAATTTCAGCAATTAATATCTCATTTATTTATAATAATAACAAGGGTGAACCTATTACAGCAATTATAGTCATGTCACAAATACAATTCTACAAAAATAATAAAAGTCAAAACAAATTAGAAATCATCATTAAACACAAGCCACTCGCAATAACTAAATTCTCAGAATAAAAAATTCTAACTGTCTACCATATAGGCTTTGGACTTTTTACCTCTTCACCTTTCCACTGACCATTTTATTAGTGCAACCCCTAAAACACAGTCCTAGACCTCCACTGCTAAAGTCCGTACTCTTTCTTTCTTTCTACTAAATTCCAGTACAGAATGTAGTACAATATAAAAAGCATATTGTACGTCACTTTTATTTTAACATAATAAACGAATGATAAACATCTTCAGATCCCTGGCCACCGACTCCTCAGAAGGTCATAGTACCTGGTAGTGTCACCTCAGCTACAGTACAAAATCTACAACCAGCGACTTCGTACCATCTCCGGATCATAGCTGAGAATAGGCTTGGACAAAGTGAAGCCAGTCAACTTGTACAAGTTACCACAACTGAAGAAGGTAATCCTATAAAAAATACAATATTTTTGTAACTAATAAATTACATGTAGTTGAGGACTTAGTTGATATAAAATTTTAACGTAATGATTTTGATCAGAGAACTGAACAATCTCTAGTTAACTAACTTATGCTATTTTTATTATACTGTAGACTGAACATGATCAAATCCTTCGTTAATCTTATAAATTTCCATACATGTGTCTAATGGTACATTTGGATTGTATATACCAATGTTTTAGCTATTAATGAAAAACTTGTAGTGCCTTTATTAGATTTTGTGTTTTCTATATTTTTAGTAGGTTAATACAAAGTAGTAAGATAACGTCATAACGTATTTTCAGTTCCAAGTGGACCTCCATTAGATGTAAGAGTAGAAGCAAAAAGTTCAACAGAGCTAGTTGTCAGTTGGGAACCACCCCAACGTGATCTTTGGAATGGAAATATTCTTGGATACTACGTCGGATTTCAAGAGGTGAGTTTTTACCAACCACTATTATCTACTTATAGATTTTGTTAATACTATAATCAACATATTTTTTTGGCTCTCTATGTTCTTTTATTAGTTAATAATTTGTATTATTTTCCTGATGCTTACACGCTCCATAGATTTATCAATTTCAGTATACCTCTCAATAACAAGACTTAATGTAGAATTAAAATGTCCATCGCTTTACTAAAAAACGTACCATAGTCAAGCTCACGTGTATTAAAATTTACGTGTATTAGAATTTTACAGGATTCATACTTGATTTCTGCAGCGTCAAAACAAATTTTGCAATAAGCATTTCTCGTAAAATGAAAGAAACTCCTAAGTTTTGCGTCTTGTAAACATATTTTGCTCGTTTAATCTGGCGTCTTGAATCTGTGTTTTCAATAATCTTCATTTCAGCTAAACAGTAACACAACAGTGTTAAGCTCAAGTGGTCCAGGGGGTGCCTCGTATACTGTGCGTACAGTAGAAGGTGCTGGTACTGCTAGAGCCAGAACTACATTATCTGGTCTTCTCAAACACGCGCCCTATGCTGTAGTGGTCCAAGCTTATAACAGCAGAGGTGCTGGACCCGCTTCACCTCCCACTACGTCGACTACAATGGAAGATGGTGAGCTTACTAAATCAATCGCTTTTGTTTTGTTAAAAGATTATTTCTTAAAAACTAATTCTATGTACTGTAATTTTCTGTTATCTCTCTCTTTCTTTTTAGTTGTATTTTATAGACACTTTTACTCCTAACTGTCATGTACACAAAGTTCATATGTGTTAAAATTAAATATTTTTGCAATCTATCAGTTTCGATTTTCTATTGATTAGTAGTACCTATTTGTATGAATTTATACTTCACTGGATTAATCAAAGTTACATTTTAATATTACTTTACTACCCTCATTTTCATATTTAGCAATTAGTTTTCCATCTTTAGTCTATTGATACTATTTAAATTTATCTTTCAGTACCAAGTCTGCCACCAGGATCATTACAATGTACGGCGTTGAGTTCCCAATCAGTGCGTGTCGCCTGGGAACCTCCGCCGTCACGAGGTCGTAATGGTGTACTACAGGGTTACAGAGTTACTTATGCACCAGTCACTGAATGGTTTGGTGAGTAAATACATGTTTTTCAGTATAAGTTTACAAACTTACAGTAAATATATATTTTTTTTAAATGAGAATAAAAAATATGATTCTGTTAGATCCACAGTAATTCTCATTGGCCTGGATAAAACTAATTTTAAACTATGAAAGATGTGTACCATATATGATGAGAAAGCCTCCATTAAGGGTTGTTCTGGAACCATTGCTGAGATTCCAAATAGACTATTGATACTTTGACCCGCTGAGATGTATCTACAGCTCTCCGATTATGACCGTCCAGTAACATAGTCACCATACTAAACCTATCCAACTGCGTAGAGGCGTGCGACAGGCGTGCGACGCGTTGGAAGATGTTTTTTTAATAAGCTCGACAGACGCATTCAGCTAGGATGGACGGCATTCGGGAAACTTCGGCAAAAGTCTTCGACTAGTGCGTCCTCCATGTCGTACGGATCCGAGACGTACACACTGACAGAAGGTTTGTCCCACAAATTCAAGGTCGCTCAGTATTTCTCTGATGGATGGAATTCAAAATGTTGATATTTGTCAGAGAAGCAAATCTTCAAACATAGCTTGAAATATTTTTTTGGCTGAAGTGGCAATGGGCCGGACACATCTGCCACAGAACGGAAGACCAATGGGGCAAACGGGTTCTATAGTGAATACTACGTATTGGCCGACGCAGAGCTGTCGCTGGTCGCTGGCGGAGGTTGCAGGCTTACATCCAGCAGTGGAGAGATAAAGGCTGATGATGACGATGATTAAAAAAAATCGAATTCAAATCTGTTAAATGTAAATAAATAAATCTTATTCTTAACATATATTTGTTATTTAAAACAGTTGCAGTAATCAATTAACCGATAGCCAAAACAGCTGACATGATATCTGTTTTACTAGTCGTAACACCAATGTCTTCTTACAGCCACGATCTTATTTAAGTAGTTTCTAAGTTAGTAAATTTGACTTGCTTGTAGTAGTAATGTTGTGCCTAACATATAAATATGGATTATTACCTGTTTACGGTACAACCATTATTACTACTTTGATTAGTACATATGTTTTAATAATTGTATTGATTTTATTAGTTCTGACTGTATCCAAGTTGTTTTAAGCCAACCAATGGAAATAAACTATATTGATTTTGATTTTTTGATTTAACTTTCTTGCAGATCAAGCCATATTGTAAATCCAGAATAAGGTTTTGATTTATGTTTAAAACAATATTGACATCAATCTTGAAATTGCAGGTAATGAAGACGCAGTTACAAAGCAAATATCCGGCTTACACACAACCTTATCAGGTTTAAAAAGATACACAAATTATTCAGTATCCGTTTGTGCATTTACTGCAGCGGGAGATGGAGTCAGAGCAGCACCGGTATATTGTCATACAGAAGAAGATGGTATGTGAATTGAAATTAAATAATAATAATAATAATACTAATAACTTTCATTCAGCTTTCTTATTATTATTTTTTACTTATGCATGATAAAGAAACTATGTTTCATTCATTCATTTCATACGGTTACAATGTATTCAGAAAAAATGTTCTCGAACATTTCAAACCATCAATATTTGAGTAGCTTATAATTTATTTAACAAGTGTTTTGTTTTCGTTTTTTAGCGTACCAAATTTGTGCAATTTTTATGTTTCCTTATTAGTTCTATTAAAAAAAGAGAAAAATGTATAATTTTATTTCAGAAGTCATATTTTTATTTTGTAAATTTGATAGTTTTTGTAAATTTTTTTGTTTTTGTTTTAACAGTAATAAGTTTTTAATTTCTTCTTCTTTTTATATTGGTGAATGCTGTGACACCTAATAGGTACATATATTAGATAAGTTATAATTATACTATGTTATGTGTGTGATAATATATGTACTGCTGTGTGTACTAAATAAATAAATAAATACGGCCTCTTAAAGCGTCCTAGACCTCCACTTTGGAACACATATCTGGAGAATTTGGCCTGATTTTAATCAGGTATCATTTAATCTAATTTTAAATGACAATTTATTAACGATTCCACAAGTTGGTATTAGTGGAGACCGACAGCTTAACGTGCTCTCCGAGGTAGGGGAACTGTGGTGTTACAAATCTATGACAAATTTACGTAAGAAAAGAATATTTCTCATTGATACATGCCGGTTTGAATCGACCTATGAAGTATTTTAAGCAAAGCGATCTTACAACCAAACCGTGGTGGCTTTCGTGGTGGTTCACACCCTAAGAAACTATGTATTAATATTAAATTAAATTAATATAAAATATGTGTATTGTGTAAAATTTATTAATATTATATTTTTTGTTAATGCTAATGGAGTTCCATATAAATAAATAAATAATTAAAAATATATGCATCCATAAATCGATCATGTAAGAAAACATAAGAATAATGGCGCATAAAGCCTTAAAAAAAAAATTGCTCTTTTTGACAATTACACGCGGTATAATTTGTAAAAGCATACATTGGTTATAAGTCGGCACATGACCTCCATATCTTACTAATATTAGAATAAATAGAACATTTTTATTAGCAATTATTATCGAAACATTTATGGTATTTGCTTTAATCTCCTTCTTTTTTTCAGTTCCATCTGCACCTGCAGATATTAAAGCTGCTGTATCGTCGCGAAACAAAATTTTAGTGTCATGGCTTCCACCTACGTCACCGAATGGAATACTCGTCGGTTACACCCTGTACATGAGCGTCATAGAAGATGGCAGAGAGGTAAACAAATGAACTATTAAAGAATTTAATGTTTCAATGAATTTAAACTGACCATTTAATAATAATAATAAAATAATGATATCAGTTAATATGATGTTACAAGAATTGTCAATGACGATATTCGAACATCACTTGGCTATAAAATTATGGGTCAATTTAAGTTTGAATTGTCAAACGTCAATTTAAATTAAACTTTAAATCTGTGATTAGCTACGAGTATACTTGTACCGCAACTGGCAAAATACTGATAGACAAATTTTAACTTAAGATTAAAATGTAATAAATTAAAAATAATAATAATATGTTTGTAGGAGATATTAATTTAGTCGAAACAAATATTTACAAAATATAAAATAAAGTTAATATTAATACTACGTAGGGAAGGGAAGAACGCTGGTTGCATTCCCCCGCTAAACTGCAATACTGATTCTTGGGGTGAAGAAAGAGCGAACCCTCTTGTCGCCGGCGTAGACGACAAGACAATTACAAATAGAGCCAAACGACATAAACTTCTAAAAATAAAGACATATTATTTCTATCATTGTTTTATTTTATAGAATATCTTTGTATGGTAATATTTAAAATATTATTATTTTTCAA
Source organism: Tinea semifulvella (assembly GCA_910589645.1). Taxonomy (NCBI): domain Eukaryota; kingdom Metazoa; phylum Arthropoda; class Insecta; order Lepidoptera; family Tineidae; genus Tinea; species Tinea semifulvella. The sequence goes on along the minus strand of OU342612.1, from coordinate 8,826,640 downwards.
CATATTAGTAGACATACAAATAGGGAACTGGGGGAAGGGAACATCCGTGGCAACTACTACGGCAGGAGGACGCGAGAGTATCTACTTCCCAAAATACTAAATAGTCTATCTCAAGAAATAAGAATAAAATAACTTTCTACATTGACATATAAAAACAAAATTAAGAAAGAACTACTCGAACAACTGAGTAGCAAAATCGATAGATTATTTGTGTAAAAAAAAAAATGTGCGATTGGAATAATACAATATATATTATTTTTTTATTTAGCAGATAATAACCGAATCTATTATAGTTGTGTTTTATTTTATTTAATCTTTTATAAACTAAAGTGAGCCAATATAACATTGTAATGAGAGCTATCTGCCGATAAACTATTTTATAGTTTGGCAGAATAATGTTATATTTAAATGTTATGATATAAGGAATAATAAATTTAAAAAATAAAAACAATACAACACTTCAGTTTTACAATTAACAAGTATAAAACAATACAACACTTCAGTTTTACAATTAACAAGTATAAAACAATACAACACTTCAGTTTTACAATTAACAAGTATAAAACAATACAACACTTCAGTTTTACAATTAACAAGTATAAAACAATACAACACTTCAGTTTTACAATTAACAAGTATAAAACAATACAACACTTCAGTTTTACAATTAACAAGTATAAAACAATACAACACTTCAGTTTTACAATTAACAAGTATAAAACAATACAACACTTCAGTTTTACAATTAACAAGTATAAAACAATACAACACTTCAGTTTTACAATTAACAAGTATAAAACAATACAACACTTCAGTTTTACAATTAACAAGTATAAAACAATACAACACTTCAGTTTTACAATTAACAAGTATAAAACAATACAACACTTCAGTTTTACAATTAACAAGTATAAAACAATACAACACTTCAGTTTTACAATTAACAAGTATAAAACAATACAACACTTCAGTTTTACAATTAACAAGTATAAAACAATACAACACTTCAGTTTTACAATTAACAAGTATAAAATTTTGTTAGAAAAATTTACTATAACTTAAGACTACGATTATTATGAGCTTTCATCATCATGCATAATATTTATGTTTAAAAAATACATATAGATACATATATCCAAATATGCTCGTTATATCTGTAAATACTAATATAATAAATGTGAAAGAAGCCCTGCTTGTCCGCCTATATTATTCAACCGATTTTGATACAATTTGGCAAAAATGGAACCCTGAGACGGACATAGGCTATACGACGTAGATTACAATATCTGATCATGATACTTGTATCCTCCACGGCCATTTATCTGTCTGATGTTGCTGAACTGAATCCAACTCAGGAATCGACATGTGGTCACCATCGGAGTAGAACATGACCAACACAAAGTTTTGTTGTATACCTTTTTTCATCAATTTATCAAACCATCATTAATCGATATTGTTGTTCAACAGGAAGGCACACACAAAAGGATGCTATCACCAAGTACACTATCACATGAGACATCTAGAACTCCAGCAAGAGCTACTCATCAGTTTTGGGTGTCAGCCTCCACCAGATTGGGGGAGGGAGAGGCCACCAGGGTTGTTACTGTTCTACCTTCAGATTCTGGTAACTATGTACTCTAAGTATACTGTTACCAACAGACAGATACTTGATATACCCTTATTTATTATAGTACTATGACATGAGACATCAAGGCCCGTGATGTGTATTCGTGGGGGAAAACTAGGAATTGATATTGAATTATAGTTACGTTCGGTTTTGTATCGCTTTTATGCATCTCCAGGGCCAGCATCCAAGCTAGAGGATACTTAAACCTGCTAAGCTCAGCTGGAGGAAATACCAGGACAAGGTATAGGAAAGACAGAATAGCCACACCGCGTGGCAGGGGTACAGGTCACGATTTCATTATCACTTCATCGATTTTTTTTCACCAAACCATAATTACTTATTAGAAGTATTTGGCTAAATGTTATTAATATTTGATTGTAAGAGCGATAAAACCAAACTCTTTTTGACTACCCCAATTCATACCAGAGGGCGTAAGATGTCGTGTAACATGATTTTACTTTTAGTGAGTTTGATGAATAATTATTGTGAAAGGAATCAAAAGGGGAGGATGATACCAAGCCACAACAACCTGTGTTAACAAATCGACTAAGATCGAGTATTGTAATATTAAAAACTAAGTTGCACCTATTTATTGAACATAGGTATTTCCTTTTACGGTATCTGACAATATTTATTAATTTATTAAAAAACTGTAATGTACAAAGCACAAAGGAGGACTTAATGCCCGTAGACATTCTCTGACAGCCAAACCTTAGGGACAAATTTGAACAAATATAGGTGCAATGAAAGTGACAGTAATTTACAATTATAGGACAATTCAACAAATATTATATACCTACTTATATATGTATTATAATATTAATATACTAAATAATAATACATACACAAAATTGTACATAAACATACACAAATACAACTTCCTAACGTGGTTTAGAGCTATTCATAATGTGTGAATAGACCAGTTTTTTAAACGACAATTTGTTACTTGCCTGCCTTATGTTTACTGGAAGATCATTCCATAATTTTGTGGCAGCTTCTACGAAGACAAATCCAGAATGATGTGAGGGAACAGAAAGAAGAGAGTTGTAAGAAGAACGTAAAGATTTATCGTGGAAAGAAGAGAGATAGGCAAAATTGTCCTTGAGGTATTCCGGAGTCGCAGGCTTGTTTAAAACAGAGAAAAGGAGACAGAGAACTCTATATTTGTGTTTTTTCTTAAAAATGCTGTTTGATTTTTTATGCGATGGCTGTGTAGGCGGACTGATGGTGTTAATTTGCCCCATCTGCCGAAGCGGGGAAGTAATCATCGTTCGTGCCGATAATCCCAGTAAAGTATAGCCACACGTTTCGTGATCAGGCTCGAGTTACCATCATGTCTAGTCAAGCATAGTGTTAGGGACTGATGTCAGTCATGAGTGTCTGATGCTAACATTCATGGACCTCGCGCGCCACTTGCCATCAGGTGGGCGCTAGGTGTGGATGTCATGCTTGTATTAAAAAAAATATGTTTTCTAATTTGAGAGACCCTTAAAATTCCTTTGTTTGGTTTTTGCTTATTTTTTATTTTGCCTCCATGCTCTATAAATGCCGTATTGTCGTTTGCTATTTCAGACAACTGTGTAAATAAGAAAGAGACAAAAGTGCTAGAGAGCTAGTGATGACAGGATAGATATTTTTAATACCACGCGGCGAACGAGTGCCTTCACTCCGTAGCCACGACTCAGACTTAGCTGTTAAGGCACGCAGGGCCAACAGTGAGAGAGAGACGGTTTATAGGGTTTTAGTCCGTAGGCGCCCTGGGGCCTCCTTAGGAGGCTTTACAGATGAGTCGGGCATGCGACCCCCACCCGCGTTGGCCCTTCAGGCAGGGGGCGTATCATTGAAGATTTATCGATTCAACGTCTTTAAAAAATAAAAAAAAATACTGTAACGCAACCTTTTTTATATTTTTCAGTACCAGCCCGTATCACCTCGTTTAGCCGCAGCATTATAACGCCTTGGAAGGAAAACATATCTCTATCATGTAACAAAGTGGGTGCACCTATCCCCACCACTATATGGAGTATGAATGGCGCTGTATTAGAATCTACACTGAGGAAAAATGTTACTCTCGAAGGAACTCTTATTATAAGGTGGGTTTTATTAGCGATCAGAAATAAAACTAAAGGCATTGTCAGAAGAAATAATCATGGAATCGCAATATTTCTATCTTTTTTTTATTTTTTTTATTATAATATCCATATCCATACTATATTAATTATTATAAATGCAAAAGTAACTTTGTTTCTTCTGTAGAGGTGTTACTTGGATCGTTACGTTATTCTATTTTTTTCTTAGACAGGTGTGGAAAAATAAAGGCCCAAATAAACACTAAGACTGTGGTAAATAAATATAATAAAAATACACACAAATTAGGACATTTTTCCGAATGTTACATATTGTCAATCTTCTCTATGACAACCTTTTTTTTTTTTTTTTTTTTTTCCAGACAGGTCACACAGCGCCATCTAGTTTCCGTGGTAAGCTAACGAGGCTTATGTTACGGAAACTAGATGGTTGATAAACTACATATTATACTTTTTTTTTTGTAAATATATACATATTATACATATAAACACCCAGACCGAGACAAATTATACAATGTACAACTTGTCCCCGGTGGGAATCAAGCCCACGACCTCCCGAGTTCACGGCAACGTTTGTTACCACTAGACCACGGAGGCGGTCAATGATGGTCAATTATGTCATAGAGACTTCAAGATTTAAATATAAAATATAGTATTCATCTACTTGTTCCACAACAACGGGGGTGATATGTGCTCTCGATAGTTCTTACGTAAGATTACAAAAATGCGAAGTTATCCACTTTCCGAGTGGGTTTTAAATGAATATTTTTTTTAAGATTAAATACATACATATATGTAAAGATGATTAGGAACAACCTAAAAAAAAAATGTAATAATTTAATTCTTTACATTTTACATAATAAATATTACATATTACACAGTGGGGAGGGGATCAGCCTATTCCTCTTTTTTGTTACAATACTTTAAAAAATCGTCTTACGTAATGAATTGATAGCTTAAGTACCTACTTTGTGTAATAAAATTGTATGTATATTAATGTATGTTCTGGAAGGCCCATCTCCAACAATGGACGTGGAGAACGCTGTGTTCAAGGGCCTGTAATAAAAAAATGTGAAAATTAATGCTTATGTGCCGCGTAATGACGTGGCGTGTATCAAAATATGAATCAGAGATTATTTAACTGTCCTAATTTATCGTGTTTTTTTCAGCATGACTCAGTACGCAGACAGTGGTAACTACACGTGCGTTGTGGAAAACGCGCACGGTCGGGATGAAGTGACGTATAGCGTGGATATTAAAGTGCCTCCACAGCCGCCCGTGCTGGCCGTTATAGACTCGTATGGTGATTCTTTACATCTACAGTGGAGCGACCAAGGCGATGGGGGAAGCCCGATATTAGGTAAATTATGGGCAATGTACTTTCTAGAAAATAAAACAATGGAAATTTTGGACATATTTTCAGTTTCATATACCCAATTTTGGACAGAGTAAAATATCAAAAAACGTTTATTTAGATTTGTCTCTATTTGACTCAATGGCCTTCCATTTACTAATAACAATATATTTATATATATATTATTTTGGAAAACCAACAGTTGACAATATTATAGTAAATAATATACAGTAAATTCACTAAGAACTATTAAAGGTTTTCACATATAAATTTAAAGTTAAGTAATAAAGAGCAAGAGAACCATAAGTAAGTTGATAATGAAAAACAAATCACTCATTAGGGATTGCTGCCGATGATCGATTTAACGTAATGAAGCGTCATTAGACGTCTAGTATATGTTCCTTTGGAGTTAAACATGTCTATGTCCAAATCTTCCGCAAGAATATTATAGTTGTTACATGTTCTCAATAAATAACTGTTCTGGTTATACCTGGTACTAGCATATGGTACGAACAAGAGTGGGGGACATCGAAGATTAAACCTAGGTATTCGTAAACCCAAATAAGCCAGCAACTCAGGACTATCGACTGTACCATTTGCTATATTTATTAAATATCCAATTTTTTTTTTTTTTAATACAGGAAATTAACAAATTATTGGAACCCTAACCTCTGTATAGAAAGTATAATATACTACTGGACCACAGAGGTTAGTTTCCATACAAATTTGGACATTTTTTTTTTTTTTTTTTTTGTCCAAATTTTATAAAATCAAATATACACATGCAAAGTGGTTAGTAATAAATAAAACATAAAATAATAATAATAGAGTTTAGACACAATATGTAGGGTGTATAAGTAGGTGAAAAAGTGTGTGTGAAAAATAGGTGTAGAAAGTAATGTAATAGGAATTAACAATGTTTCGGTTTGTTCGTATGTCAATGTCAAAAGCCATTCAGTAACTTTTTGCATCCAAATTTTGTATGCGGATAAATATTCACGTACTTGCAAATTTTATTATATAAGAAGGAGGATAGGAAGGAAAATTGATGCTGAGCAAATTTTGTGGAACAGGGAATAACTGAGCAAACATAGTCACTGCGTCTTTTGTTTTTTTTTTTTCAAAATTTGGGTCAAATTGCAAAGTTGAGTGTTTGCGAAGAATAATGCGCAGCACAAACAGCTGTCTTACAGAAAGTACTCGTTACAGGTTATGTTATAAACTACAAACGTGAGCATGGCGATTGGGAAGAGTTGCAAGTGGAAGCTGGCACTTCGGAGCATGTTTTACCTAATCTGTGGTGCGGTACTCGATACCAACTTTACATCACTGCGTTCAACCGAATCGGAACCGGCTTGCCTTGCGATATAGTGCATGCATATACTAAAGGCACTGGTGAGTATAATTACATACTATAGTAAAGTATCATCACGACCGTTTTTCTTGGTTAGAAACCACAGTTATAAAGAAGCGGATTCACATTTAGCCAACTTTACTACAGGCCAATCATGACAAGTGGCAAGCTCGTCGATTTCTTAAGCGTAGGTACTAAATTTGAGAAACGGACTAGAGACAGTTCTAAGGCCATTTTCTATTAGTAATTAGTTCAAAGGTGTTTTCGTAATATTTCTCGAACTTATATATGAATTTATTATTATTATTATTTAAAAACTTTATTGTTTTGTTAACAAAAGGCGTATGTAATGCCGATTGGCATTCTCTTACCATCAACCTTCGGGACATTGTATCAATTATGGTAGGTTTATAAAACAAACATAAAATAAAGAATAGTTAAATAATTTTGATGTTAATTTAAATAACGTACTTATAACTAAATAAATACATAATTTTAATACTACATAATAAATATAGTGTGGGATGCCACCTGTATGGACACCCTTGCGCCTTCCCACTTGTCCTTGACCTCTAAGGACCCAGGCAAGCAGAGAACCTCAAGCGGCGGAAATACACTCAGCTTTTTGGGAGATGTGTTTTTGCGCCGTTTGGAGTTGAAACTCTCGGGCCGTAGGGACCAAGTGCTCACGAAATTTTGAAGGCGTTGTCAAAACAGCTCGTCAACACCTCGGGAGACAAAACGGCTGCGCAATATTTGGGCCAAAGAATCAGTATTGCCATTCAACGTGGCAATGCTGCCAGTATCCTTGGCACTTTGCCCATTGGCAGCGATTTGGAGCAAATTTTTTATTTATAATAATTTTTATTTTGTTTTTTCTTCATTTTAGTTTTAAGTTATATTTTTATTTATTAATTAGGTTTATTTTTATTAATAGTAATTTATGTTTTAAGATGTACCTAAGTTTTTAGTTTTTTTTTTTTTTTTTAATAATTGTACTTTGTTTCCTTTGAATAAAAACTAAAACAATGGCTTAATACTACATAATAATAATACATACACTATATAAATAATACATATACAATACATACAAAAAATTACAGTTATATATGTTTTTTTTTACAGTGCCAGTGAAGCCGAAACACTCTCAAATGATAACATTGAATACTACAACGGTGACTGTGTGGCTAGACTCGTGGGGGGACGGCGGCTGTGGCATACTCTACTTTGTTATAGAATACAGAGAGGTCACTCAAACACAAGTAAGTACAAACAATGACATTATAAAATTCTTCTTCTAAGTCAATCCCCTTAGACCCGTTCCTACTATAAGAGCATTTTTACGTACATACAGGCACAACACGGTCTCTCGTTCAGAATCACGCTCAGAACGCTTAGAATGAATATGATACTGACAGTCGTTCCGAATCAAATATCGAAATGCTCAGAGCGCGATATCGGAGTAGGCAGAGACAATTGAACGCTACTTGTCACGATCTCGACATACCTCTTTCGCTTCTTCGAAACTCATCAAGTTCCATACCATGCCCTTTTGTTTCGATTGCTTTTTAATGCACCTGCGGCTATTGTTTTATTTAATCGTGACACACAACTTTTGTATTATATACTAGTATCTGGTTCATAAATCTCTCTTCACTCATTCTTTTAACATGCTTGAACCAACGGAGCATGCCTATTTTTGTCCCTATATTTATTTATTTTATTTTTATTTAAAAACTTTATTGCACAATAGTACAAAAGGCGAAGCTTAATGCCGTTAGGCATTCTCTGACAGTCGACCTTTGGGACAAGAGAGAGATCAAAAAATAATCTAGGAGTAGGTGCAAAAATAATTACATAAAGAGAATAAGTTAACTTGACGTAACCTGATATATAATACATATATGAAATACATTTACTACCTTTATTTACTACCTTTCCTTTTGCGTATTTCGTAAAAAAAATGTTTCCATTTTATAAAATGACTACCGTTTTTTTAAGTGTTATGGCTCGGTTGTAAGAACGTTTTTCTTAATATTCCAAAAACGTGGGTCGAACCCCGGTATGTACTAATGAGTTACGTACATTTTTCATAGATATACAATAACACCGTTTCCGTGCCTCAGATCCATCTCCAGGAGTGGCGATCTAGGACTCTGTGTTAGCGAGGGAAGTAGGGACTGTAGTAACGATGGTCTGTTATTTGCAGTGGCGCCTAGTATCGAACAGTGTTCAAGCAACAGAGAGGGTCTTCAGCGTTGCAGGTCTGTCTCCAGCCACTCACTACCAGCTTAGAATCACGGCTCACAACAACGCTGGATATGCTGTGGCACTGTATAACTTCACAACGCATTCTCTTAGTGGGAGTAAGTATATCCTAAATTTCATATTATATAAAAAAATATGATAGACTACATGTCTCAAAAGTACACTCAGACTTAAACATATTGGATTGTGCGAGCGAGAAGGATGTAAAAGTACACTTAGACTTAATCATATTGGATTGTGCGAGTGACAAGGACGCAAAAGTACACTCAGACTTAAACATATTGGATTGTGCGAGCGACAAGGACGCAAAAGTATACTCTGACTTAAACATATTGGATTGTGCGAGCGACAAGGACGCAAAAGTACCCTCAGACTTAAACATATTGGATTGTGCGAGCGACAAGGACGCAAAAGTATACTCTGACTTAAATATATTGGATTGTGCGAGCGACAAGGACGCAAAAGTACATTCAGACTTGATGATGAAAACGCAAAATAAAGTCCTAAAACATCTTTCTATTGTAGAAATATACTGTAAAGGCCATCACAATATATAACCATCTACCAGAAAATCCTTAAGAGCTAAAATTAACTAAATTTAAAAAATACAATTTTATTAAAAACATGTTAAAGATAATATGGATGAATATGAAATATAGTTCTACACAAATTAAATACCTTATGCTTTCACGCCTAATAGGGCAGTCATGGAGAACGTTGCCTACTAACATCGATTTAAGAAGACCATTGTTACTAAGCTATGTCATGTAAATAAATATTTTGTTTTTGAGTAAAAAGTAAAGTATCATCACGACCGTTTCCATTTCGGGGTGGTCAGAAACCACGCTTATAAAGAAGCGGATTCACATTTAGCCAACTGTACTGTAGACCAATCATGACAAGTGGCAAGCTTGTCAATGTCTCCAACGTACCAAACTCGAGAAATATCACAAATAATTAAATATTAATTAGGTTTATTTAAATTAATAAACATTATTGCTGACCAGAAAACGAACCTGGTACCTCCGAGTCAAAATTCACGGACCGCTAGATCACGAAACACATTTGATTTCGGCATTTTATAACAGCTAACCTTTGGAAGTGTGGTAGAGGATTGCGGGGTGCATTATTATATAGACTTACATACAATACATAATAATCGTTACATACTATTACTTAAATACATATATATAGGAGAGACGGTTAGCACTTCCCTAGACAAGGATGGAACACATAAAATAGTGAAGGCAGTGTGCCACATTTTCATCGACGAGCTTGCCACTTGTCATGATTAGCCTATAGTAAGTTGGCTAAATGTGAATCCGCTTCTTTGTAAGCTTTGTTTCTGACCACCCCGAAAGGGAAAAGGTCGTGATGATACTCTACCTATATATATACTAGTCGGCCTCTTTCCAACGGACACGTGGGCCAAGCCATAGGCCATCTACTATTTTTGTATTTATTCCTTTCAGTTGTAGACGGCGAACTCGCACCTCCAGTGACAGCGGCTGGTGCGCGTTCTTTGGGAGGTGCGCGGGTTCTACTACCAGCTGCGTTGTCCTTGCTGGTTCTGGGAGCTCTAATAGCTATTGTGTTGCTTGTTAGGAGAAATAGTAAGATTTTTTTTTACATAATTTTTAATTTTAATCAAATTTAACATGAGTGATTGGGAATATGGGGTGACAGCAACATATCCAGAAAGACAAAAATTCACATTTGCAGAACACTAAGTCTTCTCCATTTTTCTGTACGGTTCGGAGACATGACCATAAAAGCGTCGTTTGCTCAGAATTCCTTGGACCGCACGACGTACTAACATTTCTGTGCTTGAAGAGCTTAAGCTTACCAGGGAGTTACCGTCTGCTTTGCCCGAATTCTGTAATTTATATATTGAGTGAAAAACTTATAACAAAAAAAAGAATGATATTAAATCTATAACATACATTACATAGATAACAAACATACATATACTGGTTACATACCATATGTATATATACGATATACACGGATTTAGTCAAGTTATGATATGTCTTGCTTTTTGTCAAATATCTTTAAAATTCTTTATTTGATAATATGAGAACGGTATGGTGCTCGATTGAAAGAACGCCTTCCTTAACATTCTAAAGAGGGAGGTTCAACCTTGCCATGTACCAATGAGAAATACACTTTTCTTACGTACATTTATAATATATTTACAACACCACCGTTTCCGTGCCCCAGCCGTCGGTCCCGATTCCACTAATTGTCTATAAATTGTCATTTATAGACATATTTTTTATATTAAATCCTCGCCAACCCGTCTGGCCAGCGTAGCGAGTGTAGGCCAAATTCTCCAGTTATATGTTCTGGAAGGCCTATCTCCAACAGTGAAGGTCTAGGACGCTGTGTTCTGAGGCTGTAACAAATGTAAATAAATTTGCAGAAAGTGGTGGTACAGAAACCGCCGCAACCGAGAATGGAGTCGGGGAATCCCCCTCAGTGGCTCAACTCCAGAACAAAGTGAACAGAGATCAGCAGTACTTAGCCACCAGGGCACAACATCCGACTCCTGCACAACAATATAAACACGCATCTAATGGTGAGATTTATTAAATAAAAATCGTTAATTTTATTGAATAATGTGGGTGAAAGAGGTCCTGGCAGACCGCGACTCACATACAACAAGCAAATAAATAAAACACTGGCTGAAGGTGCGTTAAAAAGCCTTCAAATTTTTGTTAAAGATTTATAAAATCCTACATATTTATCTTTTAATTTATTTAATTGTTAATAATGTAACACTGTATTGAATAAATAATTAAGTGAAGTATCAACTGTTTCCCTTTCGGGGTGGTCAGAAACCACGCTCATAAAAGAAGCGGATTCACATTCAGCCAACTTTACTATCGGCTTATTAACAAGTGGCAAGCTCGTAGATATCTTTAGCGTATCAGACTCTAGAAATATCATAAATAAATTATTAGGACCCAATCGCACCAGGAATCGAACGTGTTAACCGCTATACCACGAAGGCAGTCATGAGTAAAGTTGGAGAAATTTTATAATATTCTAATTCCGCCCTGAAAGCCGGCTGTTAATAAAAAAAATATATTTTCAGAATACATCGAAGACATCTGTCCATACGCAACATTCCAGTTGTCGAAACCCACTGCATACAGCGAGAGCAGTTACAGCGGAAACGTGTATAGCGGGCCTTACCACTCCGTACGGGGATCCTTCGTCTATCACGACGTTAAGCAGGACAAATATAAGTCAGGGCATGTAAGTTTCATAGCAGCTTCTAAAACAAAGTCCTAGGCCATCATTGCTCAAGATAGTTTCTGGAAAAAGGCTATCTCAAGTCACACCAGCTAGTGCTAGAAATTTACAGCCACTCGGCACCAGACCAGCACCTCGTTGTTCGGCATCTACTCGTTGTTAACAAGTGGGTGGACCCCTCGGTATCACCAGTGTACCTCGCGTGGTCAACCAGTGACTTCGCGTAGTTAACCAGTCAATCACGCTTGGTCAACCAGTATTTATTTATCGCCATAGAATTCTATCGGAACACTCGGTTAAGTCAAAATTTACAATGGTGAGTAAACAAAAGACCTGGCCAGACCGGGTGATACAGTATGGCAAGGAAGAACCCCAATTTCCATTATAGTGTATACTCTTTCAGTTCTATGCCTTATATTCATTATAATAATTTACCTTTACCTCGAGTGGTCAACCAGTAACCCTCGCGTTGTTAACCAGTGAACCTCGTGTGGTCAACCATTGAACCTCGCAGTGCTAGGGATACGTGCTACTGTTTCTTTCAACGCAAACTTAAATAGTCAAAATAGTGCATTCTTTTATATCGTTTGCGCTTAAAGAAAAATGGTTACTGTACGTACGAGTATGTATATTTTTACTTATTTACAATAAATAATCACTACAGGGAAAGGAACCGGAGTACACCAAGGTTAGAAGAAAAGGTGCTCGTCTCCGCGATCCGCACTCCGAAAGCCAAGGTATTGTGAAATAAAACACAACTATATTACTCGTTAACTTGATAAAATAAATTACTATAGACTTATATAAGAACTGGTCATTTGATTTTATAAAATGTTCGTAAATGGTTTTGGACTAATGTAAAATTATAATAATTAGGTATGTACTATTTGGTAAAAAAAAACACATAACTATATGACGAAAATAAAAAGTTTTGTTCTCACTAAAACAATTAAATCAAGTAAATCAAGAGGTTTCATCGTGCGTGGGAAAGAGTGATGAGAGGAATGCTGTCTCGGGTTTGCGAAAGACAACAGAGGCCCCTGTTTTATTTTAAACGCAACAAGACGCTCACCATCTACCATTCTTCTCCTCTCCCCACCCAACCAAATACTGTATAATTCAGTTAATGCCGTCTTCGAATATATCTCTATAACGTCTGTAATTTTATTACCTATAAAGTTAATAGTATCACATTTCTTAAAAGTACCCTCAGACTTAAAAAAAAATGTGCGATGCAAAAGCGTTAAACCTATTAAGTACAAAATAATAAATAAAATAAAATTACAATATTTTAATAATAAATATTATGGTTTAATAGTGTTGGTAATACATATAACTGTCAGTCTGATTTTAAACTGATAGTGGAATGAAATTTCAATTTCATTTTTTTATTATTTATTATTTAATTTTTTTAATGCACTTAAAAATAGTACAGAGGCGAGCTATAATGCCAGTAGGTAAAACCAGCTAACCTTGGGGATCGAGTAAGGTAATAGGCAGGATGAAAAAAATAAGAAATATTAATGATACAGTTAATAAGTTACTTAACTAATTATAATATACCTACACACATAAACATACATACAAGTACATCATATACATTATAACTTAAATAAATACACAGTTATTTAAATAGTGTTTTTTTATTCTCAAGAGTTGACGTGTAAATAAATTCCGCTTTAACTAAGATTTAATACTCAATCGCGTTTTTTTAGATCACTATTATAGCTATTCATAGATACTTCAGTGTAGCGGCGCCATGCCAAACAAGCCAAAAGGTAATGCGTTTTGGGAAAATCCCTGGCGTGGTTGTCGCGCTCCACTGAAGTGCCCGTGTAGGTTCAGAATAAAAAAATGACCACGTTTTATATATAAGCCTACTAATATCTACAATATCTACTTTGCTTTTTATTTATATTAGTAACTTTTTAGTTTATTTATAGTAGTTTGGCACTTTCTGAGAGTTTAATTTAGTTATTATTACCCATTGACTAATATGTAAAAACCGAGTATTATTTAATTATAAATAAGTTTTAATAACCATTATGCTATGTTTGTTGTTGTAAAAAGTTGATGTTTTTTTGCTGAAATTTACGAATAAACAATAAGTTATTATACGAGTATAAAAAAATCCTCTCCATTCCGCAACCGAACACATATTAATTTGGGAACTCATACATCTGTCGCACAATAGAGATGTAAAATGCTCTTCTAGTCTCTGTGTTTCCACTTTCCTATAACCTGGAGTCCTTTAAGCAAAGTGTGAAAAGGCATCTAGTCAAACCGGCATAGTGTTAGGGACTGATGTTAGTCATGGTTGTCTGATACCAGTTGCTGACATTCATGGACCTTACGAGCCATTTACCATCAGTGGACGCAAGGTCATATGTCGCGCAAGCATTAAAAAAAAGTAGTTACCCACTCGTAGTAGGTATATTTTAGCAAATATAACTCCAATATTTAACTTGAATACCTATTTCAGCAAACTAAAATTCAATATCTAAGAAAATATAAAAAAACAATCAATATTTTAGGAAAAAGGAAACACTGCAATATTTAACTTCAATATATTTTAACAATCTATAAATGTTTTGGGTAAATTCGTATATATCAGCAAAAAAACTTTAATTCTTTATATGACTACATAAATAAATGTTCTAATAAAGGCCCATGCACGTCTACATGCATTAAACATCCACCGTGCAGCATCCAGATTCTGTTTCATTAAGCGTGAACTTTATACAGAAGAATTATTTAACTAACTGATAACAGTTGATATTTGTATATTGTATAATTTTGATGCAGCTAAACTCGGGTAAAATCACGCTAAATAAATCCACTATTTTTCATTTTTTATATATACTGTACGACATATAATGCCCTACCGATGTGAAGTGGCGCGCGAGGTCCATTAATGTTAGCAACTGGAATCAGACAGTCATGACTGACATTAGTCTCTAAAGTGACATAGTGATGCCGGCTTGACTGGGCATGACGGCAATTCGAGCCTGATCCCGAAACGTGTGGATACTTTACTTGGGTTTACCGGCACGGTCCAGCAGACTGGGCAAATTACCATCATCAGTCCGCCACCTATTTGTTGTACTCATTGAAAGTACTCGTATGTGCCATTTGCAATGATGTCAAATGCCAATTTTTACTTTTAATATTGTAAGTTGCCATGGTGATATTTATATAACACTGCTTGAAACAAGACTTATGAAAAAATTTAAAGTCGCGCTTAGTGAAATTGACTATGGGCGCTGGCCTTTATTCAACACCAAAATTACAGTGTCAAATACCAGGTTACATTAAGTCAATGAAATTATCCATTTAAGTTCGAATAATGTTAAAGAGCGGATATTTGACAAAATGCTCGCCTTTTATGCAATCTGGAGCGTAACTGGTGTAAACGAAGGTAAGCCACCACGTACGTAGAAAATCGTCTTTCGTCATTCATCCATTGCTATTTTTCGATTGACTAACAATTATGGTTTGGGCAGTACAGACAACTTATTAATCTTAGCTCGTAATAGATAGGTGAAACGCAGCATAATTCCATTTGATTCCATTAATAGAGTATGTGAATATTGTGCTTAACGATATGATAAACTAGTGGGTATATTATATTATTGTTTTAGTAAATTAATAAATACAATAAAAATAATTTATCCAAATATATAATTATATATACATATAATACTAACTAAAATACTAACATACTAACCTTAATAGAATTCTATTATTGTTTTTTGTAATTGATTTGATTGTTACTTGTAGCAGAGTGAGTGCCCAACAACATTAACTTTTTAAACATCTCAAGTAAGCCTTGACTTATACTATTATCGTTGAAAAAACCTATGTGCCTGAATAAAAAATTGAGTATGACATAAGGTGAAATTAGACATGTAACAGATATTGAACGACTAGCTGTCCCCTATAAGACCAGGGCAACCTTAGTATAGGGGACAGAAGTCGTCTATTAAATTAAGCATGTACAACAATGTAATTTTTATTTTTTTTGTTCAATATGTATATTTTATTTTTTGTCAATAAACTATTATTATTATTTATTATTTCAGTAATAGGACAAAATATATTTGTATAGTCTTGCAGATAATTCTTAGTATTTACACGCAAACGACATTTAAACCAACCCTGACATTAAATTGTTTACCAATCATGACAGCATATCAGAAGAATGTAAAGAACAACAAAGAATTATCATTTACCCCAATACTATAAACAATCCCTACATAAAGATGCTGTTGTACAAGGACGTTGTAAAAGTTAAAAAAAAAAGTATCATCACAACAGTTCCCCTTTCGAAGTGGTCAGAATCCACGCTTATAAAGAAGCGGATTCACATTTAGCCAACTTTACTATAGGCCAATCGTGACAAGTGGCAAACTTATTGATGAGTTTCCAGAGTACCAAACTCGAGAAATGTCACAAATAAATTAAATATTCATTAAATGTATTTGTTTACATTAATAAATATGTTTGTGTCCCGACCAGAAATCGAACCCGGTACCTCCGAGTCTAAATCCGACTTAACAGCTAGACCACGGAGGCAGTTGTAAAATCTAGAAATTAAACTAATAGTACATTAAACATAAAAATAGCAATGAGATTTATATATAGAGACGCAAATCGAACATTTCCGTACCACCAAAAGCGTGTCAGTTGCCACTAATTGAGTCGTAGCTTCGAAAATAAAAGCGTTGACAATGTTAATATATTTGTCTCACTTACACTTTACATAATCTTACGAATAAGTTGTTAAAAAGAAAGAGACAGCAATGTTGCGCGTTATCACGTGACGTGTGATACCAGAAATTAATTCAATTTACCCTTTGAATGAATAATTAAATGAATTTGAACTAACATTTTCGTTTTTTTACGAACTTTTTTTAACTTCATTACATAGTCTTGTACACATTGTTACTAACATCTACGGTCACAAAACTGAAATTTAAATAATTTTTAATTTAACTTCCTTTGTTTGTGGTAAAGGTTAGTGAATAACAAAATTGTCATTTTACATGTCAAAATTATACCGTTGTATAACTTTAAATGTACTTGTCATTACACGAGTACCATCATTATGGTACTCGTATGAAAGGTCTTGATGAGGCTCATGTAAGTAAAATGTCAATATACTGATTTCTAATATGCCTCATGTATGTGTTAAATAGCATCTTTTTTCAAGTTGGCGCAATACAAAATTTAAAAACTATAATAACTGTTACCAAGCATTGTACTAAGGTCTTTTTTGTTATCACTATTATACTTGTATGTTATTACTTAATCGAAAACCACCAAAATTAGTATTGTTTGTAATTTAGGTTGTAAAGGTTTTATTTAGTATACCAGCGCCAACTTAAATATATGCCGGAGTACTCATGTTAAAGGTATATTCGACACGACACGAAAATATTGAATACAAGAACTGCCACATGTAATTAAAAGTAATTTTTTTTCATTCTTTAAATCACATGATAATTTTTTAATATTCCCCACTTTTAGGGAAAATAAAAAATCATTTATTGGTATCACAGGCCATAAAATATGGCGTGATAAAACATTTTTATTTTTAAAGTCTTATTACTGTAATTAAACAAGCTAAATTAAAACTTGCCTATGAAATGTAATGCCACTTTTTTTGTGATGCGTTTGTGAACGAGAATCACAGGATTTCACTGTGCATTTCACCATATTTATAACTTTTGTGTCGCGTGTTGCACCGTCGGAACCAAGATGTACACTGGCGCGAATTATGTCTGTGGACATATTTAAAGCGACACGCTTACAACGCATCGCTGCGAATCTAGTGTATTAACATCATTGAAAAATAGGTACCTGATAGATATTATATCCCTGATATTATATCCCAAATATAGATTATTATTATTATGAAAATAAGTTGTATATAGTGCCCAGTTACTATATGTTAGTTAATGCATTTTTCTGTAATTTAAGTCTAATTTTAAAATATCATTCTACCCTCTTTATTACAAACTTTATAACAAGCTCTATAATTCCATTTATAACAATATTCAACATTAACTTGTTCGTTATCCGCCGGTTTCTGGCAGGATGAATAAAATAACGAACGGTGATTGGTGTTGTTTTCTCTTCTCTCGATGGATAATAAATCAGGGAAGGCAAAGGATCTAGCCCATACAGCCAAGTAAAGTAAAAATCGTTTATTGAAGCAAAAGTAAATTGAGTTACAAAATTTGGTAAAAGAAAGAAAAAAATAATCAAAACAAGTAAGCAAGAAAGAGATACAGAACTCTGCTCCCCAAACCATTATGTTGTATCTTGGGGAGCAGTTTTAGTAAGAATTTAATGATTTTCTTGGAGTCACCCGCGGCCCAAATACGTAGGGTATAATATGGAAGTTTACAGCGCGGGAAACACGCAAAAAATTAACTGCAACTTGTGCCCAATATTTTAAGTCGAAATTTTGAGTTTTCCATAATTATTCATATTGTAACACTTAATTAAACAATACAACACCACTTTTGACTAACAATATACACAGTAAATTCATTCACAAAACAAAAAACGACCGTGTGACTCATAAAAAATAAAGATATATTACGTCAGACTTGGCTGTATGGGCTAGACTCTTTACCTTCCCTATCATCTCATTCATCATGCATCGGGAGAAGAACGAACGAAAAAAACAATCATGTGCCTTATAATAACCAGAAACTAAAGCGATTTATTCATTCTTTGAGAAACTGTGTTCAAATTTATTGTTTGTTGTTTTATTTGTATGTAATAATATTTTTGCACGCTTACAATAAATGGTTTCTTCCATTTTATTATTCTCTATCGCTCTCGTCTTAAAATTATTATTATTATTATTTTATTTTGCTTAGTTTGCATCATTCTTATTTGTTACTTTTATAAAAAAATCTGCTTTTATAAAAACAACAATAATTACTGCTGCTTTAGAAAAAGATTAAGAAATGAACGATTGGTTGAAATTACAAAGTGACAACCAAACTACCAATCACGTGGTGTATAACAAAATGTTAGAGATAGATTAATCTAATCATCTTTTTGAAACTGCTTATAATTGTTATAAACTGTTTAATTTATAAAGGCAAAGTTTTGGGTTGGATTTACCCATTATTTTAAATTTCTTAGCAATTACTACTAACGCATGCTTTTTGCTACTATTCAAGTGTGCATTTTCAATTAGCGGTAATTTAATGAAAAAGTATTTTAAAAAATGTTAAAGAAAGGTTTACAAGTACGTGTTAAGTAAACTCTATTCCACGAAAAGTGATAGTGACGTCATCTGACAATGCAGGTATGTTCAACCTTTTAGAGAATAGTGCAAATTTAAAAAAAAACTTCTTTTTTTATAAAATTATTATTCACTATTTAACTTGCATTAACACTCGTTAAACAACTAATAACTCAACAACAACAGATAAATACAAAAGATAACAGCAAAAATTAGTAACACTTGTTTTGATTCGAACGCGCCTAACACGGAATGATCAATAAAATTGTTTGCTATGCAAACACCGACCGGTACCACGAAACGTCGTCGTTTTGTTGAGTTTGAAATTGTTTACTATAGATTAGCGATATTAAAACGATATTAACATTCTTGTGTGTGTTGTATGTACGTTTACAGACGTCATTATCAGTTCTCGTGGAATAGAGTTTAGGCTAAGGTTAAACCTACTTTAGTCAGTATTATTTTCTGTCGAAAACAAAACTGTTTCTAGATACTCGTATTAACACGTTCTTGCGTGTCAAAGAAGGTATTTAATAATAAATCTAAAAAAATTCAAAGTATATTTTTTACCTTTTTATTTAATCAAAAATTAAAAAGGATAAAACGTATAAAAAGAGTTGCATGACTTCATTACAGTATATACAAAACGCAATCTTTGTATCCACTGTGCAGACAGGAACGCCTAGTTCACGTTTATCGCGTGTCAAAGATTTAATTTCATAATAAAACTGATATATTGTAAATTATACTTTTAACTAGTTATTTAATTAAAAAGGATAAAACGTATAAAATAGTTGTATGACTTCTTTACAGTATAAGCAAAAAGGCATACAACTGCAACACTGTAAAGCATATTTTAAGCTTAATATTTGATTAAATATAATATTGAATAAAAATTTAAAAGGATAAATCGTATAAAAAGAGTTTTTTTACTTTATTACAGTACAGCTGTCAATACCTACGTACCTACTAAAGCTTTATACCAGTAAACTTACCGCTCTTTGAAATCGCGTTGTGCACATCGTTTTACAGCAATTGTATTATGGATTAACTATTTTCCAGAGTCGGACAACTTGGGCTCCACGGATTCGGAGGTGAAGAAGATTTTAACTCTGCACCTACCCATTACAGAGTATGAAGACGATGCTAGTGACGACGCAAGTGCGCCGGCGCATTCCGATAGCGAACCACCAGTGAGACCGCATCATCCGCCATCGTGTTAGTATTCCATTTTTAAACAGCTATAAGATATCGGTGAGGTAGGCACGTATTCAGAGGAAGCAGATAATTTTGATTTATTCCCTGGACTAAATAGCTACACTAGCAACAGGAATATGTATATATATATATATATATATATATACATGTAGTACACTTGTTAGCCATTCATTTATGGCGTAGATAATTTAGGGGCGGATGGGGGTCGATCATGTCTTACTTTTTCCTACAAAATTCGTTACAATTATGTTAATTAGCATTAGACACGCATACTCTCACCAGCTATTTCTACCGAATAAGCAGCTGGTAAACGTGCGCCTTAACGTATTTAAATTATGTTATATGTGTGATAATATATGTACTGCTGTGTGTACTTACTCCAAGAATATAATCATTTTTAATAACTGTTTTACTAAACCAAACCAAGGTACTAGTATTTGAAAGAAGAAAGATGACAAACGCAACGATAAAGATTGATGATGAAACTCTAGAACAAGTAAATGAAATTATATATCTGGGCAGTGTTTTCACTGCGGATGGGAAGTATGATAGGGATGTTGAAAGAAGAGTAAACGCGGGAAATAGTGTTAACGATGCTCTGGAGTCATTGATCGGCAGTCGAAATGTCAGTGATAAAGCTCGGCTCGCCATACACAATGCCATGTTGGTACCAACGCTGATGTATGGAAGCGACACGTGGATACGTCAAAATACGCATGAGAGTAGGGTTAATGCAGTAGAAATGAGGTTGTTGCCTTGGATATGTGGCGTCACTTTGGCGGACCGCATACGTAACGTCGAAATACGGAAAAGGGTTGGTATAAAGGAAAGCATAGGAGCAAAAATAAGGAAAGGCATGCTACGATGGTTCGGGCATGTTGAAAGGATGAGCGAAGAAAGATTGACGAACCAGATATATAATGCGAAAGTTGTGGGTGAAAAAGACCCTGGCAGACCAAGACTCACATCTCACGGTAAAATAAATAAAACACTGACTGAAGGTGCATTAATACGTCTTCGTAACTTCGTAAAGGGCATGTAAGAAGAGGGACTTGGCGTGAAGGTATGTATGTATGTTTTACTAAAGCAAAAATGTTTTGGTCAGATCCGAGCGTGGAGCGCGAAGAGTCGTCGTCGTCATCGGAGACATCTCTCGGCGGCGTGGTGAGGAAAGCATTTCCATCGCGCAAGGGAAAGGCGGGCGTACTCGGGAAACGACACGTGCGCTCCTCTAGCGGGTACAGTAGCCACAACGATGAAACTACATTCAGGTCTATACTTTATGTTGGATTTATGTTGTCTAAATTACTTTTTTTTTGACAATTACTATTGTTTTAAGTTTTTTCCTAGTAGTTAGCCACAACTACATTCAGTACTTTTACTATAAGTTTAACATTATTATTAGTTTTTTTTTTATTTTGCGCCTAAACTTCGATTTCTTGTCGTTGATTCGTTGATAGGAAAAATTATCTTTCCATTTTTCCGAACGTATTTGTGTTTTTTATTTTTGTTAACTTTTAAAGTTAGTTTAATAATATAATTTTGTTTTCGTCTTAATAGCCTTTTTTAGTATAATATTAAACGACCTAAAACTATTATATACTTACCTATTTGTAATTATATTTTAAAATTATCACCAAATACTTTTTTGTTACGTATGTTTGGAGATATAATATAATATTGTTAGAGAAGGGACTTCCAGAAATTTCTGGAACGTATGTGCCAATTTTTAATGGCAATTTATTACCGATTCCACAAGTTGGTATTACCGACGAATTAACGTGCTCTCCGAGGCATAAGAACAGTTGTAAAATGACAAATGTACGTAAGAAACGTGTATTTCTCATTTCCGACGGTTTTTGGATACCACCTATCACCGCTCTCAAGCTTTCTTTCTTCTTCTTTCTCTCTGCAAATGCTTACTACGTTTCAACTCTTAACTTCTTCTTAAAATCTAACAAAATTACGTTTTGACTTTGCAGTATATCGAACTACCCTTCATTTAACGAGCACATCCACCCTCCGTCTCGATTTTCAGACGACACAGAATGTGAAGGACCCCATCACAGACGGAAGAGGGCGCCTCATCCACATCCCCACTCCGGCGAACCCAAAATGGCGCGAGAAGCATTTCAAATTAATGTTTAGCTATTTACGAAATTTCCTAGTATTATGAACCTAGGTTCCAATATTAAAATGAGATATTATTAAATATTTGAGAAAAATATTAAGCAAAACGTATTTTAAATATGTATCTTATATATGTATTATTTTTAAAATTTAAAGCCTTTAATAAATTAGATAATATACTGCGTGTAATTGTCAAAAAGCAAATATTTTTTTAGGCTTCAGGTGTCATTAGTAGCCTCTATTTGAAATAAAAAAGGTCACTTTAATTCAAAGATAAAAATTATTATCTACTGCATACTGGTGAATTACGATATCCATCGTTATACATAACTAAAGGCGATCGTCGACCTCTCGATACCTACTTAATTAGGCTTTTATAGCACAGGCTATAAAAATGTTAGTGGCGTTATTTTTAGGAAAACTTCTCCGCACCGTAACTTGAGAATTTATTAGTAAATAATTAAAATAAAAAATACATAGTTCTTTATTTTTAATCAAGATTATAATATAAAAATATTTGCTCTTTAATAAATTCCATGCAGTATATAAGCGTCTTTATATCATTCGTCATTCTATAAATTTCTAGTTGTAAAATGTATTTATTTACATAATTATTTGGTGATAAAAACTAACTTAAATAAATAATTTTAATATTGGAACGAAACTCTTAATTGTAAATAGGAAGTTAAAAACTAATAGTAATAAATTCGGTAATTTTTTTTTTTAAATGTCTACAAAAAATATTTTTAAAAGGTTTTAATTTTTCAAAATTTATTATATCAATATGACATTATTATAATCAATAACGGAGCAAATAATTATTGGAAGACAATCTTAATGTTATAATTGTTAAAAAAAATATAAAAAAACAGTTTTTTTAGTAGATGAGCTATTTACATATTAATAAATAGACATTTTGTAATTTTATAATAATAAATAAAAATATGTCTGATTTTTATCAAGGTAAGTATTTTCATATTTTATTCTATAGGGCTATAGTGCATTATAATAAAAAAAAAAATGCCAATAACGTGTCAAACTAATATTATTGCAACATTATTTATCTTTTACTGTTTAGCATTTACTGTCATATTATGCTCTTTAAACGTCAAATATAATGTTCATTCAACGCGTCATATATAATGTTTTTTGCACCGGTCAAATAGAATGTTCTTTGAATGCGTTAAATATAATGTTCTTTGTACGCGTCAAATATAATGTTATTAGTACCAGTCAAATAAAATGTTCTTTGAACGCGTCTTATATATCCAATGTTCTTTGTAGGCGTCAAATATATTTAATATTCTTTGTACGCGTCAAATATAATGTTATTAGTACCAGTCAAATAAAATGTTCTTTGAACGCGTCTTATATATCCAATGTTCTTTGTAGGCGTCAAATATATTTAATGTTCTTTGTACGCGTCAAATATAATGTTATTAGTACCAGTCAAATAAAATGTTCTTTGAACGCGTCTTATATATCCAATGTTCTTTGTAGGCGTCAAATATATTTAATGTTCTTTGTACGCGTCAAATATAATGTTATTAGTACCAGTCAAATAAAATGTTCTTTGAACGCGTCTTATATATCCAATGTTCTTTGTAGGCGTCAAATATATTTAATGTTCTTTGTACGCGTCAAATATAATGTTATTAGTACCAGTCAAATAAAATGTTCTTTGAACGCGTCTTATATATCCAATGTTCTTTGTAGGCGTCAAATATATTTAATGTTCTTTGTACGCGTCAAATATAATGTTATTAGTACCAGTCAAATAAAATGTTCTTTGAACGCGTCTTATATATCCAATGTTCTTTGTAGGCGTCAAATATATTTAATGTTCTTTGTACGCGTCAAATATAATGTTATTAGTACCAGTCAAATAAAATGTTCTTTGAACGCGTCTTATATATCCAATGTTCTTTGTAGGCGTCAAATATATTTAATGTTCTTTGTACGCGTCAAATATAATGTTATTAGTACCAGTCAAATAAAATGTTCTTTGAACGCGTCTTATATATCCAATGTTCTTTGTAGGCGTCAAATATATTTAATGTTTTTTGTACGCGTCAAATATATCTCTAGTTTTTTGAATGCGTCAAATATAATTTTCTCTGATTGTACATCGAATTATTTTGATAAATATCAGACATAAGTAGTTTGGTAACACAACCCTATCCAAGGAGTATAGTAACTAAGGGTGAAAAAGACAAACGATTCACTGATAAAAATCACATTTAAAAATCCTAATTACCAGTCGAAGCAAGATAATAAAAAAAACTTTGAAAGTAGTTATACCTATTTTAAAAAATAATAATTATAGCTCCGATATTTTAGGTACGAATCGTTTTATTTTTTCACTCAGTATATAGAGTTCAGCGTAACAAAGGAATTAATTTATTTATAATAGGTTAGCCAACAGTGCTAACATCACACACTTATTTGTACTTACCATTAGCCTTTATGGCTATGGCTAATAATAAAATATTTATTTATTATTTATTTAAAATACGTTTGTTTTTAAAACCTTATATAAATTACATATGGAACTTGTCAGGCGCAGCGACGATATATGTAATATTTTCTAAATATATTAAAATATATATTTTAAATAAATAAACAATAATTAGATGTATATTTTTTGTTATTAAAATGTGTTAAGAGCGTTTAACGTCTCGCTCGCACAATACAGCAATTTTAAAGATAATATGAAGCGTAAATATGTTTACAATATCCAAAATTTTTTTTCCTAGAAAGATAATAAATCACATTTCTGTAAAGTACGAGTACACTCACACCCGTCTGACGTTCCTACCAGCTGCCAAACGAAAATGAAATTTCTGTAACAGTTACGATTAAAGTTAAAAATAGAAAAATAGCCACGTCTCTATATTTACTACTAATTTTCTAAGAAATAATAAAGAACTGTTCCCAAATAACGCCCAAAATCGCAATCGCACACTGCGTTACCAAAATAAGTTAATAATACCGGTAGTCAAAACAACACACATGCAGAAAAGTGTATTTTGTATGGCTCCAATAATATATAACAAAATAAGTGATGACATTAAATTACTTCCAAATCATAAATTTAAAAAACAACTCACTGACATGCTGATAGACAAGTGCTACTATTCAGTGCGGGACTTTCTAGAAGATAAATCGCTTGCTATAACAAATTCTTAAAATTATAATTTCCAACTTTGACATTAATATTATTGTATATGTAAGTTAGTATTTAAAAATGCATACATACATACATATCTTCACGCCAAATCCCTTGCGGGGTAGGCAGAGACAATTGAGCGCCACTTGTCACGATCACGACATACCTCTTTCGCTTCTTCGACATTCATCAACCTCTTCATACATGCCCTCTTGTTTCGATGGCTTTTTAATTCACCTTCAGCCAATGTTTTATTTATTTGATCATGATAGGCAAGTCTTGATCTGCCAGGGCCTCTTTTACCCACAACTTTCGCATTATATATCTGGTTCGACAATCTCTCTTCGCTCATCCTTTCGACATGCCCGAACCATCGGAGCATGCCTTTCTTTATTTTTGTACCTATGCTTTCTTTTATACCTACCCTTTTGCGTATTTCGTTATTACGTATACGGTCCATCAAAGTTACGCCGCATATCCGACGTAAAGACCTCATTTCTACTGCATTAACTCTACTCTCATGCGTATTCTGACATATCCACGTCTCGCTTCCATACATAAGTGTTGGTACTAGCATGGCATTGTGTAATTAGATACATATATTTTATGTACATAGATATTAATATAATTATTATTATAATATTGTACCGTATTGATAGACGGTTGTACTTGTTACCTAATACTTATACGCCCTCCGGCAAAACATAGAGTACAACACTAACTACACTGTATGACATCACTGAAATGTAAAACCTATTGTTTATAAGAAATGAATTATGAAATTATGAATTATCAATTAGAGACGAGCTGATAGTTTTACTTTGAAGGTCAACCGTAAGCTGGTACATTCGACGCTATTTTTTATTTTCATCGTCTCAATGGGGTGTATCAGGCAAAGCTTTTTGTAGATGTCGCTAGCGGCAATGGTACCTTGTTTTACACCTCCATAGCATCATTTTAAAAATGATTTTGTAGTTTTTTATTTTTATAACAGAAAAATGTATTTTAAATTAACGTTGCCTACCTTAAACGACTAATTAAGAAAGCGAACACCGTCTTTAAAAAGATAAAAGGTTTTATTAATAGAACGGCAATTTTGAGATCACCATATCTTTGATTCCGCTTAGAAATCTCGATTTGTACACTTAAAAGCTGCACTTCGGCATATCCAGAGAATAATAAATTTCGTAGTAAAAATACAAGTTTTCTTTGCAACTGACAGTTATATTAGGTACCATCTATCATGCGCCATCTATCGTGATAAAAAGTTAGTGATACACCACATTTTTTGTTTGACAGCTGGAAGGAAATGTTGAGTGGAGTGGCCGTTGAGAAATATTGAAGGATCTTAGAAAATATTTGATTGTGCAAGCGAGAGGGAATACCTTTGGTTCGCTGAATAATATAATAAATTTTAAATACATTTTAAACCAAATACTAGGCTAGGGCCGTTACGGATTTTTATAGCTAAAAAAAAAAAATTAGTAACAGGCAACGGCCGGCTGGAATATGTAGTTGAGGTCATAAACAATGAAAAAAAAAACTTTCGAACTTGAGATTAAGGGAAGTAGTGAAATGGGGTGCTATTTAAGGGATGAAAACCGTTTTTCGTTATTCGTGGCGGAACGAGACCTCCTAGAGAAAGTATTTCATACAAAAGTTGTAGATAATAAAAAAATCTAAAACTTTTATTATATATTTTTTTCGACATAACCTCAAAGTTTTCGAGAAAATGACGAAAAACCGATTTTTCTGTTTTTTATTTTTTTCTCGCGTGGAAATTATTTAATTTAAATGAAACTTTGTGAAAATACGTAATTATTTGCACACAATAAGCATGATTTTTTTCAATCATGGAAAATTAATATTTTTCGAGATTTCACCATTTTTCCGAAAAAACACCCTTATCTTTGGTGAACAACTTTATTGATTTTTTTTTGGTTTCTGGTGTTGTACAAGGTCTTTTTTTTTTCGTCGTGATGTCTACTTTCAAATGGTATATCGATTTTAATTATTCAACTCAACTATATATTTCAGCCAGCTGTTGCCTGCTACTAATTTTTTCATCTCAAAAAGGTAATGGCCCCAGCCTATACCTAATTATCTACTCGTAAAACAAGAACTTATTTAAGTATACATACGTAGGCTAATCTAGTCAGTTAAATATTTTATACCAATGAAGATGTATGTATGTTTTAATGTTAGTATTAAATTCACATTGCCAACTCGTTGTGTAAATATTAGATGTAACTTTACTATATACCCATATACGATTATTATGTATATTAATTAACACTGGGCAAAAGAAAGATTTTATTTTTATAAAAAATAATTTTGATGAATTTTACCCGAATTCTGAAATATTTTGGCCACTTTATTTATTTATATAAAAAAAACATTAGTGAATGGTACCCGAGTAACAGGTGACCACAACATGTCAAACTACATTCAATTATGATACATTATATGTTTAAGAAATTTAATTAATAATAGTAACAATATTATTCCGATACAATACACTTTGCTAGAAGAGGTGCCGACAATCTAGAAAAACTGGAAAAGAACAAGAGGAAGAAGCCCCAAACGATGGTCTAGTCAGGCGACTGACCACCTAAACATCGCAGTACACCAAGCCATCCACTGCGCCGAGGACCACTGCATCCGCAATCACTGGAAACGACTGCGACTGCTGGTATTCTGCTAACAGATTACTTATTGGACCTCTTTGCTGCTTAGTCTTCCACTAGCAGGAGTAAAAAGAGTATCAGTATCATCACGACCGTTTCCCTTTCGGGGTGGTCAGAAACCACGCTTATAAATAAGCGGATTCACATTTAGCCAACTTTACTATAGGCCAATCATGACAAGTGGCAAGCTCGTCGATGTCTCCAGCGTACCAAACTCGAGAAATATCACAAATAAATTAAATATATTTATTTATATTAATAAATATTTTTGTGTCCCGACCAGGAATCGAACCCGGTACCTCCGAGTCTTAATCCACGGACTTAACCGCTAGACCACGGAGGCAGTTAGGCAGCAGGAGTAGAATCAATCAAAATAATTAAATTAATGACGTTTCATAAATGCATGTAATAGGTTTACGGGAATAAAGATATTTTGACTTTGATTTTGACTAATATATATATATATGTGTGAAAACAAACAACTTTTCTAAAAAACCATGTGTCGGAAATGTCAAAAAAAAAATACTTCTTTATTCAAAATGACAATTTTAAAATAGTCAATTTGTATCGAGAAGATGGTTGTTTCTATCGATAGAATCACATATTAGTCTAACTGCCTCCGTGGTCTAGCGGTTAAATTCGTGGATTTAGACTCGGAGGTACCGGGTTCGATTCCTGGTCGGGACACAAAAATATTTATTAATGTAAATAAATAAATTTAATTAATATTTAATTTATTTGTGATATTTCTAGAGTTTGGTACGCTGGAGACATCGACGAGCTTGCCACTTGTCATGATTGGCATATAGTAAAGTTGGCTAAATGTGAATCCGCTTATTTATAAGCGTGGTTTCTGACCACCCCGAAAGGGAAACGGTCGTGATGATACTTTACTTTACTATTAGTCTAAAGTAAGGCAAACAAAGGCACCCAGTATATAAAATAAAAAAATAGTACCCACAAATAAACAGCTTTACAAATTATCTGTACTGCAGCATTCTTAAGACTAATATTATTAGTTAGTAATATTATATTGATAGAAAAAAAACAAGTGACAACACTTTTGGGCTTCTAGAAACTGTAAATTTTAAAATAGTCAAAACTTAATATGAATTTATCAAAATTATTTTAAAAACTTGGAATAAATTTTCCTCTTGGCCAGTGTACATAATTATCAAAATATATATAAAAAAAAGAAATAAGGAGAACAATAATTAAACTTAAAGATGTATTTTAAACTTAATGCCTTATTGACCAAAGTCTTAAAACTAGTTGAGGATGTAGTCACAGTATTGCATCTCTTTATTCAATAGACTTAATATATAATGACCAGCCACACATTCTATTCATTATTTCCAAGATACTGGCCCTAAAAAACGATAAATCTATCATCCACAAAAAAAACGTATTCTTGTGGTCAGAAATCACGCTTTTATACATACGATACATAATCCGGCTCGAAGGACCAAAAAGTATGGAATAGTACATAAAATAAAAATAAACATCGCTGGTTCGTAGACTTCACTAGCTGTAGATAAGATCTAGGTACTTACGGATATTTAGCGTTCATGCAGCACTGGATTGTAACAGTTTTTACACTTATTTCTTGTTTGGTGTAATACTTCTGGCAAAACCTTTAATGTTGCCAGAAAAAAAAATATCTGACCGGAAATATTTAAAATGGAAACATTTATGCATTTCGAGGTATAGAGAGTTAACAACTAAGAATACCGTTTTCAAGAATCCCTTGAGCCGTATAGTTTGACAGCTGGAAGGAATTATTTAGTGGAAGAGTCATTGAGGAAATGACTTAGAATACGGGTGTTAGACGTTTCGAGTAAGACTTGAAAAATCTTGGAAAATATTGGATTGTGCGGGCAATTCCTCTCGCTCGCATTTTAATATAGTCCCAATAATAATTGATAACGTAATTATAATAAACTAATAAATACCTAAGTTTAGGGACAACGCCAGGGCCGGCAGTATCGACAGATCGCAATCTTAGAAATTTCGGTCGATATGTCATAAAAAATGTTGCCACTTACAAAATCTAAAAGCTAATTTGGTTAATATCATTTGTTCCAAAAGAACGGTAACATTATAATATGAGAACTTGTGTCATTAAAACTCTATATAGCTTATTTTATGCACTAATATGTGTAATATATCAATAGACAATAATAAATCCTTTGCAACACTAGAAGCAAATGTTAGTTGGCGGCTGTCACACGATAAAACTGTATCGATATTATTCGATAACTCTACGGGCTGTCAAATTTCTACGCTAAATAGTTTGCAAAAATCGCTAATTAGACAGATATTTCGATTTGATTTGATTTGATAAATTCGATACGATCCCTAATTGTTATGACTTATGTTAGGCACTCACTACATCCAAACGGACGCCGTTTTAATCTAACTATTCGAATAGATGTGCGTTCGATTATTTAGCAGGCTGTTATTAAATTATCGCATTCAGCGTTCGCGATTCCATTTCAACAAGATTATGAAGCTGGTGTCGTCACTGGCGGCGGCGCAACGCTAATTAAACTGAATAGACGTAGACGTAATCCAAAGCTGTGACGTCTTTTAAAAACAAGCGCTTTCGACAGTTTTGGAAACTGACCACGTGATTTGTCAATGGCCACCTAAAATAGCTAAGTTAGCGATTACGAAATGTCGAGACTGCTGTCCCAGGTGTGTTGTTAAATGTTATAAGGCCGGTCCTTTATATTATGTCTATGTTTTATAGTTTGATTGTTGTAAATTTATGAGAACGAATCGTTTTCATATTGTATAATTAATATCTATGTATAATGTAATAAATATAGGCCTGAAATAATCTTTTGAACTTACAGTTGGTTTTTTGAGCTTCTTTATTGTACAATAAAAATTAAAAAGGCGGAAAATTAAAAAAAAAAAACATTTTGTATATTCCCTTGCTTAATACAATAATAGGTAATACAATAATACTCCACTGTTAGACAGGTTCCTCTTGAATCAGATTAGGCCACTATGGTCAAGTATATGTTGTTGAATACCGCCAATCGGCGTGGGAAGTCGTAAAAATGATTTAAACTATCATCATCAGCGTATATCTGATGTAGGCCTCCCCCAAGGCTCACCACTTAACGCGATCTTTGGCCACCCTTAACCCCACCAGCGACCTTCTTCAGGTTATCTGTACATCTGGCGATGAGCCGTCCCACTCTGCGTCTTCCTGTACGTGGTCTGCACTCAGAACCCGTTTGCCCCATCGTTCGTCGGGTCTGCGGCAGATGTGTCCGGTTCATTGCCATTTCAGCTTCCTAATTTTAAAAGCTATGTCAGTAACTTTTCGTTATCTGATTATACGTCGTTAATAATATATATACATATATTTTTTGACGAAAACCAAAGCAAGTGAATGTGTGCAAGCTTAATGCCGTACGTAAATGCACTGTCTACGAAATTATCTTTGTAACTAAAATTTGTCATGTTATAAGCTCAATGTTCAATTAAATTCAAAATTCAAATTCAAAATCGTTTATATGCTTTAAATGTGGTACATACACTAATATGATTAGTAAGTTGGCTCTGCACATACATTATAGCCATTATACATTATACAAATAGTCATTATTACATAATTAAATTTAGGTCAATATATATAATATTTTAATATTATTAATAACAATAAAAATATTAACATCATATAATGTGCAATATGCTTAAAAAACCAACTGTTGGCTAATGTATAAATATTAAATAATATACATTAATAGGTAGGATAGTTATATATGTACGTGCCAACTGGCCTGATAAATATGAATAATTCCGAACTGTATGTAAATATTCGTTACTACCAAATAAATAGGCAAAAAATTTTCAATAATTGACTGCAGATTTTGGGGGCTTTTAGCGTATTGTACAGTCGACAAGATAACGGGTGTCCCAAACAACAATAACAATTATTGTTAAAACTCTTTACAAAAATTGTGAAAGATTTGCGAAAACAGTTCGCCAATTACGTCAAGTTTTCAGTCGCAATAATGCGCCAAATGAATCGCTACATTTACACTGATGGATCAGAAGATCGATGTTCGTCGTCGTCCTTCTCGGTCACTCAATAAAGCCACAGTAAGGGAGAGAATCTGTAGCCTAAAATCCACAAATTTTGAGTGAACATAATAAACGCTGGATTGTACAATAGCGACCTAACTAGTTTATTTATAATGTAATTAGGATAATATCATTGACTTAAGTAAGGACTGGGCATTAAATAAAATTTTCTTGGTTCTATACCTAAAAATAATCAAAACAACAACTTAAAGTTTAATAACAATTAACCTTCTATCCCTCAACACTCTTCCAGCAGATATTCAGATTCGCTCACTGTTATAGCTGTTCGCCAGTGGAACAAACTTCCACTTGTGATCAGGCAAGCACCGCCTATTATATCTTTAAAAAATGGTTCATTTTCACTTACTTAAAATGCGAATTGTCTCTATCTGTAAAAAAAACGAGTAACTTTCAATAAGCTAACGTTAGACTAATATGTTATTCTATTGATAGAAACAAACAACTATTCCTAACAAACCATATGTCGGAAAGTACAAAAAAAAATGTCTTCTTAATATAAACTTTTAATTTTGCCAATTTGATGAGAGAAGACAAATAAATGAAATATCCGACATTTTGTGTCTAGGAAAAGTTGTTTGTTTCTATCAATAGAATCAAATATTAATCTAACCCAGCTTGTATATACATAAGTGCTATGATATGCATTGTTTGCTTATAAGTATATGATTTGTCATTTATATAAATATCTAGTTATATTTATTTGTCATTTATTTGCACCTCACTTATCACTATGACAACAGTTAGCTGTATTATGCTATATAATAAGCACTGCGGCATTAAGTTCGCCCTTGTAATTTTGTTTTTTAAAGACGGTGTGTATCGATAAATCATCAATGATACGACCACAGCCTGAAGGGCAACCGCGGGAGGACGCATGCCCGACTAACCGTGAGGCCTCCTAAGGAGACCCAGGGTGCCTACGGACTAAAACCCTATAAACCGTCTCTCTCTCACTGTTGGCCCTGCGTACCTTAACAGCTAAGTCTGAGTCGTGGCTATGGAGTGAAGGCACTCGTTCGCCGCGTATAATTTTGGTGTGAAAAGCTACTTGTATCTACAATTTTGCTAGGTCTCATCTCCAGGGCCCATCTGACAGGGCTGGGGTTGCAGTAGACTAGGCTGAAAAGTCGCAAATACTGTTAGCAATGACTATGTGTTTGTTTTAGGTCTTTATATAAAGGTTATATACAGTGGGGGCCAAGTGCTAAGAAGTTCTTTAAAGAACTGTCTAAACGGCTTATATGAAAAAAGAGCTGGCAGCGAAGGAATGCTGTAATTGTTCTTGGCAATCAAATGATAGGTGTAGGTATATTTTAATTTATATTATCATTGTATTTTACTTCGAATAAATTAGCTTACGATGTTAATTTAAAAATAATTCAATGTCGAGTCGCGCGGGCTACACACTGCCATGTCACGTATCAACTTCACTTAGTATGTGAAAGCGCACTTACGAGTACCTGACACTCGCACGGATAATCCATGAATATCATATTTAATGCCCAGTTCTAACATCGAGGTCAATGAATAGAATTAACTTCAGTAATCAGTAACACGACAATACACTACCTATAGTTAATGCGGCAGAAAGTAATTTTAATTATTGTATATAGCAAGTATTATTAATAGCCCACGGAAAGTTGATTTAAACAAGTTTTGTTTTAGACTCTGATAGAAAAAAGTTTTACCATTTAATGGAAACCTATATATCCTATAACCTATATACGAATATCACTTAAAAACACGAATATTTAATTGTTTTAGCTACTCTCATATCGTAAAATGCGAATTACAAACTTCAAAACGAATTTATATTGACATACTGCTGAAATTTAAAAATAGAATTACATTATAACACTTTTTCTCTAAGAAAATAAACGTTATATTTCATTTAAAAAATAGAATCATACATATTATATAACACTTATTTTTTTAAGGCAAATGTTCCAGTACAAAAAAGTTTTGATTCCAATTTTTACGCACCCGTCATAAGCTAGGTTTTGGCGCCATTTCATTGTTTAGGACTTATGTCTTCTGTACCATGGTCATTTAAAAAAAATAAAAATAAAAATTGGCTCCATTCTATACGTCTATTTCTTACTCTTTTAACTTTTATCTTTTATTTAGTAGGTTCAATTCCAATGTATGAGAGTAGATAAATTAGTGTATAAAACTGCACATAACTAGGTATTATAACACTCGTGTGATACTATTAAACACACACTCGTGTATAATACCCCTTATTATGCAACAGTTTCATAAACTAGTATTATATACCTAATACAATGTTAATAAAGTGAATATTATTTTTGCTAATGTTTATTTTTACTCGACTGCGCGACGCAAATAAGGGTTATGTACTTATCAGCCTATGTATACTACTTTAACAGTCAGGACCCATCGTTGCTAAGTGTTGTTGAGGTTGTCTCGGTTATAATAGGTACCGACTTTTAAAGTAGCTATGTAATTATATTATATAAAGCTCTAATTACCACTCACTGACAGAAATACAGGGCCAAAACTGTAATAGTTGGGGGTTGGGTGATGATCGGATCGTATAGGTATGGTGCTCAAACCTATGGGAAAAATCTGAAAACCAAGACTTTCCATCAGGGAAAAAAGTCGGTGACGGTTCCGGCGAAACGGTTATAGTTAGGGGGGGGGTGTTCAAACAAACTTTGTAGAGGACCCTCGGAGACGAGGTGACGTCATGGTTTTTTTTTTAAATTCCAAAATTCTTTTGTTTTTTTGTATGGAAATTTTTGAAAAACTGTGGGGGTCAAACGAAAGGAGCGCAACTTGCATAATTGCGATTTTTGTATAGATTTCGTCCTGTTTATTACGAGGAAGGTCATCGAGAGGGGCTGAAGCGTCATTTTGAGGTAACGTCGAAGGGTTCCCGGAGAACCGTAAGAGGTAGTCGGGGGGTGCTCAAGCAAATGTCATAAAGGACCCTGGGAGAGGAGGTGACGTCACATTTTTTTTTTTAAATTCCGCGTTTTTTTTTTTTTTTCATACAAATTTCGCGAAAATCGAAACTGGCCAAGCGAGGATTGCGGATTTGCGATAATTGCGAAGATTTCGCTCTGTTGACCGCGAAAAGAGTCATCGATGACATTTAAGTAGTCAATCTCATGAAACGCCGATGGGTTCCCAGGGAACCAAAAGAGATGGGAAAAAAATTTCAACACCATCATATGGAGGACCCTTGGCGACGAGGAAATTTTTTATTTTTTTTTTTAAATTCCATTTTTTTTTTCTGTTTTTCGAACAAAAATTTGAATAAACTGCTGTGGCCAAACGAAAAGACCGCAAGTCGCGAAATTTCAATATAGTGAAGATTCTTGCTTTTGTGTATCCCAAAATTTTTTTTTTGTCGGTGAGTCGTCGTGGTGGTGTAAAGTGATGGGTTCCTCGGAAACCACAAAAGCTATCAAAAATCCCTAGAACATTTTTTTGTAGAGGACCCTTGGCAATTTGCAAATTTTTTTTTTTTTTTTTTAAATTCCGAAATTTTACGTTTTTTTCATACAAAAAATATGCTATGGAGTCACAGGAGCTAACCGAGCGAAGCTAGGTTGGCGAGTGTGCGACATTTATGTAGAACTGTGTATAATGACCTGCAAAAAAGTCATTGGAGAAATTTAAGCAGTCATCCTGATGTAACGCTCACGGGTTCCCATGAAACTATAAGAGATGGGTAGAAAGTGCTAAAACAAATGTTGTATAAGACCCTTGGAGACGAGGTCATGTATACTTTTTTTTTTTAATTTCCATTTTTTTTTTTTTTTTCATATAAAAATTATGCCATGGAGCTACAGGAGCTAACCGAGCGAAGCGAGGTTGGCGAGTGTGCGACATTTATGAAGAACTGATTATAGTGACCTGCAAAAAATTAATTGGATAAATTTTAGTAGTCATCCTGATGTAACGATCACGGGTTCCCATGAAACTATAAGAGATGGGTAGGAAGTGCTTAAACTAATGTTGTATAAGACCCTTGGAGATGAGGTCTTGTAAACTTTTTTATTTTTATTTTTAAGATTATTTTTTTTTTCATACAAAAATTAGGCCATGGAGCTACAGGAGCTAACCGAGCGAGGCGAGGTTGGCGAGTGTGCGACATTTATGAAGAACTGAGTATAGTGCCCTGCAAAAAATTCATTGGATAAATTTTAGTAGTCATCCTGATGTAACGCTCACGGGTTCCCATGTAACTATAAGAGATGGGTAGGAAGTGCTTAAACTAATGTTGTAGAGGATCCTTGGAGACGTGGAGACGTAAACTTTTTTTTTTTTTATTTCTATTTTTTTTTAATTCTTCATACAAAAATTAGGCCATGGAGCTACAGGAGCTAATCGAGCGAAGCGAGGTTGG
This sequence comes from Tinea semifulvella, assembly GCA_910589645.1. Lineage (NCBI taxonomy): Eukaryota > Metazoa > Arthropoda > Insecta > Lepidoptera > Tineidae > Tinea > Tinea semifulvella. Next base: position 8,789,721 of record OU342612.1, on the reverse strand, counting down.
CGAGTGTGCGACATTTAGGAGGAACTGAGTATAGTGACCTGCAAACAAGATATTGGAGAAATTTAAGTAGTCATTCTGATTTAACGCTGACGGGTTCCCATGAAACTATAAGAGATGGGTAGGAAGTGCTTAAACTAATGTTCTAGAGGACCCTTGGAGGCGAGGAGATGTAAACTTTTTTTTTTAATTTTTAACTTTTTTTTAATTCTTCATATAAAAAATATGCCATGGAGTTTCTTTTCTGAAGAACTTATATTATTGAGTTATCGATTGCAATATTTTATCAGGTGGAAATGGACGATTTTGATCCCAAATTCAATTAAGGTTTCGACAGGAATTTGTTATCGAGCTTCAGGATCAAACATATTTTATTTTAGACATTTAAATTTTAGTATTTTAATAACTTTGACTAGATTGTTTCATTGACTTTTAGCAAACGATTTTGATCCCAATTTAAAATAAATATCGATAGGGATTTTTTTAAAGTACAACAGACACAAAGCAGACCACGCTCACGACAATCCCCACGGTCCACTCGTGGGCCGTGCAGTACGAAACAACTAGTTATATTATATAAAGCTCTAATTACCACTCACTGACAGAAATACAGGGCCAAAACTGTAATAGTTGGGGGTCGGGTGACTATCGGATCGTATAGGTATGGTGCTCAAACCTATGGGAAAAATCCGATATTCTGGACTTTCCATCAGGGAAAAAAGTCGATGACGGTTCCGGAGAAACGGTTACAGTTAGAGGGGGGGTCCCGGAACTAATATTGTGGAGGACCCTAGGAGACGAGGTGACGTCACTTTTTTTTTTTTAAATTCGCAAAAAAAAAATTTTTTTCATACAAAAACTTCCCCCTCTTCTGGGGACCATACGAAAGGAGCAATAGTTGAAGTGTATAGATATTTGTATACAGTTGGGCCTGGTGAAGAGGCGCTATGACTTTGGGGGGGCAGAGTTGTCATTTTAATGAAACGTCCATGGGTTCCCGGGGAACCATAAGAGATAGTCGGGGGGTGTTCAAGCAAATGTCATAAAGGACCCTGGGAGACGAGGTGTCGTAACTTTTTTTTTTTTAATTTCGGACGTTTTTTTTTTTTTTGAGACTTTTTTGACTTTGAGCCCTCACAGGAGTCAGCTCAGCGAAGTGAGGTTGACCAGTTTTGGCTGATAGTATGCCCATCGATTTTCCTAACCGGAAAATTGTCATGATGAAATTACAGGTAGACATCCTGATGTAACGCTGAGAGGTTCCGAGTAAACCAGGAAAGATCAGAGTCTCCCCTTCAAACCATGTATAGAAAACCTTGGGAGACGAAGACAGATTTTTTTTTTTTTTTAAATTCCCACTTTTTTTTTTTTTTTTCATACAAAATTTTGAAAAAACTGTACTGTCAAAACAAAAAGAGTAAAACTTGCAAAATTGTTTTACTTGCATAGATTTCAACCTTTTTAATATAAAGAACATTACCAAGCGGGGGTTAGTCGTCATTCTGATGTAACGCTGATGGGTTCCCATGAAACTATAAGATATGGGTGGTGGGTGCCGAAACTAATGTTGTAGAGGACCCTTGGAGACGAGGTGATGTAAACTTTTTTTTTTTAATTTCCAAAGTTTTTTTTTTTTCATACAAAAATTCGGCCATGGAGCTACAGGAGCTAACCGAGCGCAGCGAGGTTGGCGAGTGTGCGACATTTATGAAGAACTGAGTATAGTAACCTGCAAAAAAGATATTGGAGAAATTTAAGTAGTCATTCTGACGTAACGCTGACGGGTTTCCATGAAATTATAAGAGATAGGTGGTGGGTGCCGAAACTAATGTTGTAGAGGACCCTTGGAGACGAGATGATGTAAACTTTTTTTTTTTTAATTCCAATATTTTTAGAATTCTCCATACAAAAATTAGGTCAGGAGCTAACCGAGCGAAGCGAGGTTGGCGAGTGTGCGACATTTATAAAGAACTGAGTAAAGTGACCTGCAAAAAATTCATTGGAGAAATTTTAGTAGTCATCCTGATGTAACGCTCACGGGTTCCCATGTAACTATAAGAGATGGGTAGGAAGTGCTTAAACTAATGTTGTAGAGGACCCTTGGAGACGAGGAGACGTAAACTTTTTTTTTTAATTTCTATTTTTCTTTAAATACTTCATACAAAAATTAGGCCATGGAGCCACAGGAGCTAACCGAGCGAAGCGAGGTTGGCGAGTGTGCGACATTTATAAAAAACTGAGTATAGTAACCTGCAAAAAAGCTATTGGAGAAATTTAAGTAGTCATCCTGATGTAACGCTCACGGGTTCCCATGAAACTATAAGAGATGGGTAGGAAGTGCTTAAACTAATGTTGTATAAGACCCTTGGAGACGAGGTCATGTATACTTTTTGTTTTAATTTCCAATTTTTTTTTTTTTTCATACAAAAATTATGCCATTAGGAGAAACTGAGTATCGTGACCTGCAATTAAGTCATTGGTGAAATTTAAGTAATCATTCTGATTTAACGCTGACGGGTTCCCATGAAAGTATAACAGATAGGTGGGGGGTGCATAAACTTAGGTTGTAGAGGAGTCTTGGAGACGAGGTAATTATAACTTTATTTTAAATTGTTACCCCTTTTTCTATTTTTTCATACAAAAATTATACTATCGAGCCACAGGAGCTAACCGAGCGAAGCGAGGTTGGCGAGTGTGCGACATTTAGGAGGAACTGAGTATAGTGACCTGCAATAAAGTTAATGATAAAATTTAAGTTGTCATTCTGGTATGACGCTGACGGGTTCCCATGTAACAACTTATAAGAAATATTAATAGGGATGTTTTATCGATACATTGATTTTCGACAGGGATTTTTTGGAAAGTACTATAATATATATAGGATTTTTTTTAAAGTACAATCTACGAGTACACAAAGCAGACCACGCTCACGACAAACCTCACTTTACTTTTTGATTTTTATTGACTTATCGATTGCAATATTTTATCAAGTGGTAATTGAAGATTTTGACCCCAAATTCAATTAAGATTTCGACAGGAATTTGTTATCGAGCTTTAGGATCAAACATATATATTTGAAACATTTAAATTTTAGTATTTTAATAACTTTGACTAGATTGTTTTATTGAGTTTTAGCTAACTATTTTGATCATAATTATCAATTAGAAAAGTAACAATTTAGATTTTTGTATCGATTACAACCAACACAAAGCAGACCACGCTCACGACAATCCCCACGGTCCACTCGTGGGCCGTGCAGTACGAAACAACTAGTTTATATATATAAAGCTGGAAGCTACCACTGACTGACTGACATAAATACAGGGCCAAAACTGTAATAGTTGGGGGTAGGGTGAGTATCGGATCGTATAGGTATGGTGCTCAAACCTATGGGAAAAATCCGAAAACCAAGACTTTCCATCAGGGAAAAAAGTCGGTGAGGGTTCCGGGGAAACGGTAATAGTTGGAGTGGGGGTGTTCAAACAAACTTTGTAGAGGACCCCCGGAGACGAGGTGACGTCATGATTTTTTTTTTTAATTCCAAAATTCTTTTGTTTTTTTGTATGGAAATTTTTGAAAAACTTTGTGGGTCAAACGAAAAGAGCACAATTTGCCAAATTACGATTTTTGTATAGATTTCATCCTGTTTATTACGAGGAAGGTCATCGAGGGGGGCTGAAGCGTCATTTTGATGTAACGTCGAGGGGTTCCCGGAGAATCGTAAGAGGTAGTCGGGGGGTGTTCAAGCAAATGTCATAAAGGACCCTGGGAGAGGGGGTGACGTCACATTTTTTTTTTTTAATTCTGCGATTTTTTTTTTTTTTCATACAAAAGTCGAAACACGTACTTTGGAGGCGTGTAGAAGCGAAACCTGCCAAGTGACAACTGCAAATTTGGCATGGTTGCATACACTTGGGGCTGATAAACAGCAAACGAAAAATTAATGGAATTTAGGAAGTCTTTCTGATGTTACGCTGACGGGTTCCCAGGAAACCATAAGAGATGGCGAAAAACGCTAGAACCCAATTTTGGAGAGGGCTTCTGGAGACGAGGTGTGGTGACTTTTTTTTTTTTAAATTCCCATTTTTTTTTTTTTTTGCATTCGCGGCCGACTTTGAGCACTCGTAGAGCATACTTGGAGCATACCCAGAATGCCCATTTTTGGCTGGTTGTAGTCACGGGGGTCACCCCATGTGGAAACATGTCTTCAATGATTTTTGGGTAGTCGTCATGATGTAACGCTGAGAGGTTCCCAGGTCACCAGAAGAGGTGCATAAGGTGCCTTGCAACCCCATATAGGAAACCCTCGGAGACGAGTAAAAGTTTTTTTTTTTTTTTAAATTTCCGATTTTTTCATTTTTTTTTCATACATTTTTTTAAAAAAACTGTAGCAGCCAAACGAAAAAATTGCTACTTTCAAAATTACAATATTTGCAAAGCTTTCATCATTTTTTATCTCAGGAAGGTCACTAAGGGGTAATGAATCATCATTCTGATGAATCGCTGACGGGTTCCGAGTTAACCGTAAGAGATAGGTGGTGGGTGCCGGAACTAATGTTGTAGAGGACACTTGGAGACGAGGTGATGTAAACTTTTTTTTTTTAATTTCCAAGGTTTTTTTTTTTTCATACAAAAATTCGGCCATGGAGCTACAGGAGCTAACCGAGCGAAGCGAGGTTGACGAGTGTGCGACATTTATGAAGAACTGAGTATAGTAACCTGCAAAAAAGATATTGGAGAAATTTAAGTAGTCATCCTGGTGTAACGCTGATGGGTTCCCATGAAACTATAAGAGATGGGTGGTGGGTGCCAAAACTAATGTTGTAGAGGACCCTTGGAGACGAGTTGATGTAAACTTTTTTTTTTTTAATTCCAATATTTTTAAAATTCTCCATACAAAAATTAAGCCATGGAGCTACAGGAGCTAACCGAGCGAAGCGAGGTTGGCGAGTGTGCGACATTTATAAAGAACTGAGTAAAGTGACCCGCGAAAAATTCATTGTAGAAATTTTAGTAGTCATCCTGATGTAACGCTGACGGGTTCCCATTAAACTATAAGAGATAGGTGGTGAGTGCCGAAACTAATATTGTAGAGGACCCTTGGAGACGGGGAGACGTAAACTTTTTTTTATTATTTTCAACATTTTTAAAATTCTCCATACAAAAATTAGGCCATGGAGCTACAGGAGCTAACCGAGCGAAGTGAGGTTGGCGACTGTGCGACATTTATGAAGAACTGAGTATAGTAACCTGCAAAAAAGATATTGGAGAAATTTAAGTTGTCATCCTGATGTAGCGCTCACTGGTTCCCATGAAACTATAAGAGATGGGTAGGAAGTGCTTAAACTAATGTTGTAGAGGACCCTGGGAGACGAGGTGTTGTAAACTATTTTTGTTTAATTTCCAATGTTTTTTTTTTTTCATACAAAAAATATGCCATGGAGCTACAGGAGCTAACCGAGCGAAGCGAGGTTGGCGAGTGTGCGACATTTATGAAGAACTGAGTATAGTTACCTGCAATAAAGTCATTCGAGAAATTTAAGTAATTTATCGCTGATGTATCGCTGACGGGTTCCCATGAAACTATAAGAGATGGGTAGGAAGTGCTTAAACTAATGTTGTAGAGGACCCTTGGAGACGAGGTGATGAAAACTTTTTTTTTTAATTTCACACTTTTTTTAAATTCTTTATTCAAAAATTATGCCATGGAGCTACATGAGCTAACCGAGCGAAGCGAGGTTGGCGAGTGTTAGACATTTATAAAGAACTGAGTATAGTAACCTGCAAAAAAGTAATTGGAGAAATTTAAGTAGTCATCCTGATGTAACGCTGACGGGTTCCCATGAAACTATAAGAGATGGGTAGGAAGTGCTTAAACTAATGTTGTAGAGGACCCTTGGAGACGAGGTGATGAAAACTTTTTTTTTTAATTTCACACTTTTTTTAAATTCTTTATTCAAAAATTATGCCATGGAGCTACATGAGCTAACCGAGCGAAGCGAGGTTGGCGAGTGTGCGACAGTTATGAAGAACTGAGTATAGTGACCTGCAAAAAAGTCATTGCAGAAATTTTAGTAGTCATCCTGATGTAACGCTCACGGGTTCCTATGAAACTATAAGAGATGGGTAGGAAGTGCTTAAATGTTTGTTACAATATTGTAGAGGACCCTTGGAGACGAGGTGATAAAAACTTTTTTTTTTTTAAATTTCCTACTTTTTAAAATTTTTTTATACAAAAATTATGCAATGGAGCTACAGGAGCTAACCGAGCGAAGCGAGGTTGGCGAGTGTTAGACATTTATAAAGAACTGAGTATAGTAACCTGCAAAAAAGTAATTGGAGAAATTTAAGTAGTCATCCTGATGTAACGCTGACGGGTTCCCATGAAACTATAAGAGATGGGTAGGAAGTGCTTAAACTAATGTTCTAGAGGACCCTTGGAGACGAGGAGATATAAACTTTTTTTTTTTAATTTTTATTTTTTTTTAAATTCTTCATATAAAAAATATGCCATTGAGCTACAGGAGCTAACTGAGCGAAGCGAGGTTGGCGAGTGTGCGACTTTTCTGAAGAACTTATATTATTGAGTTATCGATTGCAATATTTTATCAGGTGGAAATTGACGATTTTGATCCAAAATTCAATTAAGATTTCGACAGGAATTTGTTATCGAGCTTCAGGATCAAACATAATTTTATTTTGACATTTAAATTTTAGTATTTTAATAACTTTGACTTGATTGTTTTATTGAGTTTTAGCTAACGATTTTGATCCCAATTAAAAAATTATTATCAATAGGGTTTTTTTTAAAGTGCAACCTACGAGTACACAAAGCAGACCACGCTCACGACAATCCTCACTGTAGTTTTTGATTTTTAATGAGTTTTCCATTGAAATATTTTATCAAGTTGTAATTTACCAATTTGATCCCAAATGTAATTAAGATTTCGACAGGAATTTATTATCGAGGTTTAGGATCAAACATATTTTATTTTAGACATATAAATTTTAGTTAAATACTTTGTTTTTAAATACTTTGACTAGATTCTTTTATTGAGTTTTAGCTAACGATTATGATCATAATTATCGATTAGAAAGTAACCATGTAGATTTTATATTTTCGATAGGGATTTTTTTTAAGTACAACAGACACAAAGCAGACCACGCTCACGACAATCCCCACGGTCCACTCGTGGGCCGTGCAGTACGAAACAACTAGTTTATATATATAAAGCTCTAAGCTACCACTCACTGACTGACAGAAATGTAGGGCCAAAACTGTAATAGTTGGGAGTCGAGTGAGTGTCGGATCGTATAGGTATGGTGCTCAAACCTATGGGAAAAATCCGATATTCTGGACTTTCCATCAGGGAAAAAAGTCGGTGATGGTTCCGGGGAAACGGTAATAGTTGGAGGGGGTGTGCTCAAACAAACTTTATAGAGGACCCTCGGAGACGAGATGACGTCATGGTTTTTTTTTTAAATTCCAAAATTCTTTTGTTTTTTTGTATGGAATTTTTTGAAAAACTGTGGGGGTCAAACGAAAAGAGTGCAACTTGCATAATTGCGATTTTTGTATAGATTTCGTCCTGTTTATTACGAGGAAGGTCATCGAGGGGGGCTGAAGCGTCATTTTGATGTAACGTCGAGGGGTTCCCGGAGAACCGTAAGAGGTAGTCGGGGGGTGCTCAAGCAAATGTCATAAAGGACCCTGGGAGAGGGGGTGACGTCAATTTTTTTTTTTTAAATTCCGCGTTTTTTTTTTTTTTTCATACAAATTTCGCGAAAATCGAAACTGGCCAAGCGAGGATTGCGAATTTGCGATAATTGCGAAGATTTCGCTCTGTTGACCGCGAAAAGAGTCATCGATGACATTTAAGTAGTCAATCTGATGAAACGCCGATGGGTTCCCAGGGAACCAAAAGAGATGGGAAAAAAATTTCAACACCATCATATAGAGGACCCTTGGCGACGAGGAAATTTTTTTTTTTTTTTTTTAAATTCCATTTTTTTTTTCTGTTTTTCGAACAAAAATTTGAATAAACTGCTGTGGCCAAACGAAAAGACCGCAAGTCGCGAAATTTCAATATAGTAAAGATTCTTGCTTTTGTGTATCCCAAATTTTTTTTTTTGTCGTTGAGTAGTCGTGGTGGTGTAAAGTGATGGGTTCCTCGGAAACCACAAAAGATATCAAAAAACCCTAGAACATTTTATTGTAGAGGACCCTTGGCAATTAGCAAAAATTTTTTTTTTTTTTTTAAATTCCGAAATTTTACGTTTTTTTCATACAAAAAATATGCTATGGAGTCACAGGAGCTAACCGAGCGAAGCGAGGTTGGCGAGTGTGCGACATTTATGAAGAACTGTGTATAATGACCTGCAAAAAAGTCATTGGAGAAATTTAAGCAGTCATCCTGATGTAACGCTCACGGGTTCCCATGAAACTATAAGAGATGGGTAGAAAGTGCTAAAACAAATGTTGTATAAGACCCTTGGAGACGAGGTCATCAATACTTTTTTTTTTTAATTTCCATTTTTTTTTTTTTTCATACAAAAATTATGCCATGGAGCTACAGGAGCTAACCGAGCGAAGCGAGATTGGCGAGTGTGCGACATCTATGAAGAACTGCGTATAGTGACCTGCAAAAAATTCATTGCAGAAATTTAAGTAGTCATCCTGATGTAACACTCACGGGTTCCCATGAAACTATAAGAGATGGGTAGGAAGTGCTTAAACTAATGTTGTAGAGGACCCTTGGAGACGAGGATATGTAAACTTTTTTTTTTTAATTTCCAAAGTTTTTTTTTTTCATACAAAAATTCGGCCATGGAGCAACAGGAGCTAACCGAGCGCAGCGAGGTTGGCGAGTGTGCGACATTTATGAAGAACTCAGTATAGTAACCTGCAAAAAAGATATTGGAGAAATTTAAGTAGTCATCCTGATGTAACGCTCACGGGTTCCCATAAAACTATAAGAGATAGGTGGTGGGTGCCGAAACTAATGTTGTAGAGGACCCTTGGAGACGAGGTGATGTAAACTTTTTTTTTTATATTCCAACTTTTCAAAAATTCTCCATACAAAAATTAGGCCATGGAGCTACAGGAGCTAACCGAGCGCAGCGAGGTTGGCGAGTGTGCGACATTTATGAAGAACTGAGTATAGTAACCTGCAAAAAAGATATTTGAGAAATTTAAGTAGTCATTCTGATGTAACGCTGACGGGTTCCCATGAAACTATAAGACATGGGTGGTGGTTGTCTTAACTAATGTTGTAGAGGACCCTTGGAGACGAGGTGATAAAAACTTTTTTTTTAATTTCCTACTTTTTTGAATTTTTTTATACAAAAATTATGCAATGGAGCTACAGGAGCTAACCGAGCGAAGCGAGGTTGGCAAGTGTGCGACATTTATAAAGAACTGAGTATAGTAACCTGCAAAAAAGTAATTGGAGAAATTTAAGTAGTCATCCTGATGTAACGCTGACGGGTTCCCATGAAACTATAAGAGATGGGTAGGAAGTGCTTAAACTAATGTTCTAGAGGACCCTTGGAGGCGAGGAGATGTAAACTTTTTTTTTAATTTTTAACTTTTTTTAAATTCTTCATATAAAAAATATGCCATGGAGTTTCTTTTCTAAAGAACTTATATTATTGAGTTATCGATTGCAATATTTTATCAGGTGGAAATTGACGATTTTGATCCCAAATTCAATTAAGGTTTCGACAGGAATTTGTTATCGAGCTTCAGGATCAAACATATTTTATTTTAGACATTTAAATTTTAGTATTTTAATAACTTTGACTTGATTGTTTTATTGAGTTTTAGCTAACGATTTTGATCCCAATTAAAAAATAATTATCAATAGGGTTTTTTTTAAAGTACAACCTACGAGTATACAAAGCAGACCTCGCTCACGACAATCCTCATTGTAGTTTTTGATTTTTAATGAGTTTTCCATTGAAATATTTTATCAAGTTGTAATTTACGAATTTGATTCCAAATGTAATTAAGATTTCGACAGGGATTTATTATCGAGGTTTAGGATCAAATATATTTTATTTTAAACATTTAAATATTAGTATTTTAATAACTTTGACTAGATTTTTTTATTGAGTTTTAGCCAACGATTTTGATCCCAATTTAAAATAAATATCGATAGGGATTTTTTTAAAGTACAACAGACACAAAGCAGACCACGCTCACGACAATCCCCACGGTCCACTCGTGGGCCGTGCAGTACGAAACAACTAGTTATATTATATAAAGCTCTAATTACCACTGACTGACAGAAATGTAGGGCCAAAACTGTAATAGTTGGGGGTTGGGTGATGATCGGATCGTATAGGTATGGTGCTCAAACCTATGGGAAAAATCCGAAAACCAAGACTTTCCATCAGGGAAAAAAGTCGGTGACGGTTCCGGCGAAACGGTTATAGTTAGGGGGGGGGTGTTCGAACAAACTTTGTAGAGGACCCTCGGAGACGAGGTGACGTCATGGTTTTTTTTTTAAATTCCAAAATTCTTTTGTTTTTTTGTATGGAAATTTTTGAAAAACTTTGTGGGTCAAACGAAAAGAGCACAACTTGCCAAATTGCAAATTTTGTATAGACTTTGTCTTGGTTAATACGACAAAGGTCATCGAGGGGGGCTGAAGCGTCATTTTGATGTAACGTCGAGGGGTTCCCGGAGAACCGTAAGAGGTAGTCGGGGGGTGCTCAAGCAAATGTCATAAAGGACCCTGGGAGAGGGGGTGACGTCACATTTTTTTTTTTAAATTCTGCGATTTTTTTTTTTTTTCATACAAAAGTCGAAACACGTACTTTGGAGGCTCGTAGAAGCGAAACCTGCCAAGTGACAACTGCAAATTTGGCATGGTTGCATACACTTGGGGCTGATGAACAGCAAAAGTGTCATCAATTAAATTTTAAAAGTGAACCTGATGTGACGCTGACGGGTTCCCAGGAAACCATAAGAGATGGCGAAAAACGCTAGAACCCAATTTTGGAGAGGGCTTCTGGAGACGAGGTGTGGTGACTTTTTTTTTTTTAAATTCCCATTTTTTTTTTTTTTTGCATTCGCGGCCGACTTTGAGCCCTCACAGAGCATACTTCGAGCATACCCAGAATGCCCATTTTTGGCTGGTTGTAGTCACGTGGGTCACCCCATATCACAAAATGTCTTCAATGATTTTTGGGTAGTCATCATGATGTAACGCTGAGGGGTTCCCAGGTCACCAGAAGAGGTGCATAGGGTGAACTTTACCCACGTATAGGAAACCCTCGGAGACGAGTAAAAGTTTTTTTTTTTTTTTAAATTTCCGATTTTTTTTTTTTTTTTTCATACATTTTTTTTAAAAAACTGTAGCAGCCAAACGAAAAGATTGCTATTTTCAAAATTACGATATTTGTAAAGCTTTCATCATTTTTTATCCTAGGAAGGTCACTAAGGGGTAATGAATCATCATTCTGATGAATCGCTGACGGGTTTCGAGTTAACCGTAAGAGATAGGTGGTGGGTGCCGGAACTAATGTTGTAGAGGACCCTTGGAGACGAGGTGATGTAAACTTTTTTTTTTTAATTTCCAAAGTTTTTTTTTTTTCATACAAAAATTCGGCCATGGAGCTACAGGAGCTAACCGAGCGCAGCGAGGTTGGCGAGTTTGCGACATTTATGAAGAACTGAGTATAGTAACCTGCAAAAAAGATATTGGAGAAATTTTAGTAGTCATTCTGATGTAACGCTGACGGGTTCCCATGAAACTATAAGAGATAGGTGGTGGGTGCCGGAACTAATGTTGTAGAGGACCCTTGGAGACGAGTTGATGTAAACTTTTTTTTTTTTAATTCCAATATTTTTAAAATTCTCCATACAAAAATTAGGCCATGGAGCTACAGGAGCTAACCGAGCGCAGCGAGGTTGGCGAGTGTGCGACATTTATGAAGAACTGAGTATAGTAACCTGCAAAAAAGATATTGGAGAAAATTAAGTTGTCATTCTGATGTAACGCTCACGGGTTCCCATGAAACTATAAGAGATGGGTAGGAAGTGCTTAAACTAATGTTGTAGAGGACCCTTGGAGACGAGGAGATGTAAACTTTTTTTTTTTTTTTCCAAATTTTAAAAAATTCAACATACAAAAATTATGTCATGGAGCTACAGGAGCTAACCGAGCGAAGCGAGGTTGGCGAGTGTGCGACATTTAGGAGGAACTGAGTATAGTGACCTGCAATAAAGTTAATAATACAATTTAAGTAGTCATTCTGGTGTGACGCTGACGGGTCCCCATGTAACAACTTATAAGAAATATTAATTGGGATATTTTATCGATACATTGATATTCGACAGGGATTGTTTGGAAAGTACAACAATATATATAGGATTTTTTTTTAAGTACAATCTATGAGTACACAAAGCAGACCACGCTCACGACAATCCTCACTGTAGTTTTTGATTTTAATGAGTTTTCCATTGAAATATTTTATCAAGTTGTAATTTACGAATTTGATTCCAAATGTAATTAAAATTTCGACAGGGATTTAATATCGAGGTTTAGAATCAAATATATTTTATTTTAAACATTTAAATATTAGCATTTTAATAACTTTGACTAGATTTTTTTATTGAGTTTTAGCCAACGATTTTGATCCCAATTTAAAATAAATATCGATAGGGATTTTTTTTAAGTACAACAGACACAAAGCAGACCACGCTCACGACAATCCCCACGGTCCACTCGTGGGCCGTGCAGTACGAAACAACTAGTTATATTATATAAAGCTCTAATTACCACTGACTGACAGAAATGTAGGGCCAAAACTGTAATAGTTGGGGGTTGGGTGATGATCGGATCGTATAGGTATGGTGCTCAAACCTATGGGAAAAATCTGAAAACCAAGACTTTCCATCAGGGAAAAAAGTCGGTGACGGTTCCGACGAAACGGTTATAGTTAGGGGGGGGATGTTCGAACAAACTTTGTAGAGGACCCTGGGAGACGAGGTGACGTCATGGTTTTTTTTTTTAATTCCAAAATTCTTTTGTTTTTTTGTATGGAAATTTTTGAAAAACTTTGTGGGTCAAACGAAAAGAGCACAACTTGCCAAATTGCAAATTTTGTATAGACTTCGTTTAGGTTAATACGACACAGGTCATCGAGGGGGGCTGAAGCGTCATTTTGATGTAACGTCGAGGGGTTCCCGGAGAACCGTAAGAGGTAGTCGGGGTGTGCTCAAGCAAATGTCATAAAGGACCCTGGGAGAGGGGGTGACGTCATATATTTTTTTTTAAATTCCGCGATTTTTTTTTTTTTTCATACAAAAGTCGAAACACGTACTTTGGAGGCTCGTAGAAGCGAAACCTGCCAAATGACAACTGCAAATTTGGCATGGTTGCATACACTGGGGGCTGATGAACAGCAAAAGTGTCATCAATGAAATTTTAAATGTGAACCTGATGTGACGCTGACGGGTTCCCAGGAAACCATAAGAGATGGCGAAAAACGCTAGAACCCAATTTTGGAGAGGACTTCTGGAGACGAGGTGTGGTGACTTTTTTTTTTTTAAATTCCCATTTTTTTTTTTTTTTGCATTCGCGGCCGACTTTGAGCACTCGCAGAGCATACTTCGAGCATACCCAGAATGGCCATTTTTGGCTGGTTGTAGTCACGGGGGTCACCCCATATCACAAAATGTCTTCAATGATTTTTGGGTAGTCATCATGATGTAACGCTGAGGGGTTCCCAGGTCACCAGGAGAGGTGCATAGGGTGAACTTTACCCACGTATAGGAAACCCTCGGAGACGAGTAAAAGTTTTTTTTTTTTTTTAAATTTCCGATTTTTTAATTTTTTTTTCATACATTTTTTTAAAAAAACTGTAGCAGCCAAACAAAAAAATTGCTACTTTCAAAATTACAATATTTGCAAAGCTTTCATCATTTTTTATCCCAGGAAGGTCACTAAGGGGTAATGAATCATCATTCTGATGAATCGCTGACGGGTTCCGAGTTAACCGTAAGAGATAGGTGGTGGGTGCCGAAACTAATGTTGTAGAGGACCCTTGGAGACGAGGTGATGTAAACTTTTTTTTTTTAATTTCCAAGGTTTTTTTTTTTTCATACAAAAATTCGGCCATGGAGCTACAGGAGCTAACCGAGCGAAGCGAGGTTGACGAGTGTGCGACATTTATGAAGAACTGAGTATAGTAACCTACAAAAAAGATATTGGAGAAATTTAAGTAGTCATCCTGGTGTAACACTGATGGGTTCCCATGAAACTATAAGAGATGGGTGGTGGGTGCCAAAACTAATGTTGTAGAGGACCCTTGGAGACGAGTTGATGTAAACTTTTTTTTTTTTAATTCCAATATTTTTAAAATTCTCCATACAAAAATTAAGCCATGGAGCTACAGGAGCTAACCGAGCAAAGCGAGGTTGGCGAGTGTGCGAAATTTATAAAGAACTGAGTACAGTGACCTGCGAAAAATTCATTGTAGAAATTTTAGTAGTCATCCTGATGTAACGCTGACGGGTTCCCATGAAACTATAAGAGATAGGTGGTGGGTGCCGAAACTAATGTTTTAGAGGACCCTTGGAGAGGAGGTGATGTAAACTTTTTTTTTTAATTTTCCACTTTTTAAAAATTAGGCCATGGAGCTACAGGAGCTAACCGAGCGAAGTGAGGTTGGCGAGTGTGCGACATTTATGAAGAACTGAGTATAGTAACCTGCAAAAAAGATATTGGACAAATTTAAGTTGTCATCCTGATGTAGCGCTCACGGGTTCCCATGAAACTATAAGAGATGGGTAGGAAGTGCTTAAACTGATGTTGTAGAGGACCCTGGGAGACAAGGTGTTGTAAACTATTTTTTTTTAATTTCCAATGTTTTTTTTTTTTCATACAAAAAATATGCCTTGGAGCTACAGGAGCTAACCGAGCGAAGCGAGGTTGGCGAGTGTGCGACATTTATGAAGAACTGAGTATAGTTACCAGCAATAAAGTCATTCGAGAAATTTAAGTAATTATTCTGATGTAACGCTGACGGGTTCCCATGAAACTATAAGAGATGGGTAGGAAGTGCCGAAACTAATGTTGTAGAGGACCCTTGGAGATGAGGTGATGTAAACTTTTTTTTTTAATTTCCAACTTTTTAAAAATTCTCCATACAAAAATTAGGCCATGGAGCTACAGGAGCTAACCGAGCGCAGCGAGGTTGGCGAGTGTGCGACATTTATGAAGAACTGAGTATAGTAACCTGCAAAAAAGATATTGGAGAAATTTAAGTAGTCATTCTGATGTAACGCTGACGGGTTCCCATGAAACTATAACAGATAGGTGGGGGGTGCTTAAACTAATGTTGTAGAGGACTCTTGGAGACGAGGTAATGTTAACTTTATTTTAAATTGTTAACTCTTTCTCTATTTTTTAATACAAAAAATAATACTATGGAGCCACATGAGCTAACCGAGCGAAGCGAGGTTGGCGAGTGTGCGACATTTAGGAGGAACTGGGTATAGTGACCTGCAATAAAGTTAATGATAAAATTTAAGTAGTCATTCTGGTGTGACGCTGACGGGTTCCCATGTAACAACTTATAAGATATATTAATAGGAATATTTTATCGATACATTGATTTTCGACAGGAATTTTTTGTAAAGCATTATCTATTTTTTTATACCAAAATTATACTATGGAGCCACAGGAGCTAACCGAGCGAAGCGAGGTTGGCGAGTGTGCGACATTTAGGAGAAACTGAGTATAGTAACCTGCAATAAAGTTAATGATAAAATTTAAGTAGTCTTTCTTGTATGACGCTGACGGGTTCCCATGTAACAACTTATAAGAAATATTTTTATCGATACATTGATTTTTGACAGGGATTTTTTAGAAAGTACAACAATATATATAGGATTTTTTTTAAAGTACAATCTATGAGTACACAAAGCAGACCACGCTCACGACAATCCTCACTGTAGTTTTTGATTTTTAATGAGTTTTCCATTGAAATATTTTATCAAGTTGTAATTTACCAATTTGATCCCAAATGTAATTAAGATTTCGACAGGGATTTGTTATCGAGGTTTAGGATCAAACATAAAATATGTTTTAAACATTAAAATTTTAGTATTGTAATAACTTTGCCTAGATTGTTTTATTAGGTTTAAGCTAACGATTTTGGTACCAATCTCACTAGAGATTTCGATAGGGATTATTATTATTATTATTAAAAAGTACAATCTACACAAAGCAGACCACGCTCACGACAATCCCCACGGTCCACTCGTGGGCCGTGCAGTACGAAACAACTAGTTTATATATATAAAGCTCTAAGCTACCACTCACTGACTGACAGAAATGTAGGGCCAAAACTGTAATAGGTGGGGGTCGGGTGAGTATCGGATCGTATAGGTATGGTGCTCAAACCTATGGGAAAAATCCGACATTCTAGACTTTCCATCAGGGAAAAAAGTCGGTGACGGTTCCGGGGAAACGGTAATAGTTGGAGGGGGGGTGCTCGAACAAACTTTGTAGAGGACCTTCGGAGACGAGGTGACGTCATGGTTTTTTTTTTAAATTCCAAAATTCTTTTGTTTTTTTGTATGGAAATTTTTGAAAAACTTTGTGGGTCAAACGAAAAGAGCACAACTTGCCAAATTGCCAATTTTGTATAGACTTCGTCTTGGTTAATACGACAAAGGTCATCGAGGGGGGCTGAAGCGTCATTTTGATGTAACGTCGAAGGGTTGCCGGAGAACCGTAAGAGGTAGTCGGGGGGTGCTCAAGCAAATGTCATAAAGGACCCTGGGAGAGGGGGTGACGTCACATTTTTTTTTTTAAATTCCGCGATTTTTTTTTTTTTTCATACAAAAGTCGAAACACGTACTTTGGAGGCGTGTAGAAGCGAAACCTGCCAAGTGACAACTGCAAATTTGGCATGGTTGCATACAATTGGGGCAGATGAACAGCAAAAGTGGCATCAATGAAATTTTAAAAGTGAACCTGATGTGACGCTGACGGGTTCCCAGGAAACCATAAGAGATGGCGAAAAACGCTAGAACCCAATTTTGGAGAGGGCTTCTGGAGACGAGGTGTGGTGACTTTTTTTTTTTTAAATTCCCATTTTTTTTTTTTTTTGCATTCGCGGCCGACTTTGAGCACTCACAGAGCATACTTCGAGCATACCCAGAATGCCCATTTTTGGCTGGTTGTAGTCACGTGGGTCACCCCATATCACAGAAAGTCTTAAATGATTTTTAGGTACACATCCTCATGTAACGATGAGGGGTTCCGATGCAACCAGGAATGGCAAGTCGTGCTAATTTTAACTACGTGTAGGAAACGTGTGGAGACGAGGAAAAGTTTTTTTTTTTTTTTTAATTTCCAATTTTTGATTTTTTTTTTCATACATTTTTTTAAAAAAACTGTTGTAGCCAAACCAAAAGATTGCTACTTTTAAAATTACTATATTTGTAAAGCTTTCATCATTTTTTATCGTAGGAAGGTCACTAAGGGGTAATGAATCATCATTCTGATGAATCGCTGACGGGTTCCGAGTTAACCGTAAGAGATAGGTGGTGGGTGCCGAAACTAATGTTGTAGAGGACCCTTGGAGACGAGGTGATGTAAACTTTTTTTTTTTAATTTCCAAAGTTTTTTTTTTTTCATACAAAAATTCGGCCATGGAGCTACAGGAGCTAACCGAGCGCAGCGAGGTTGGCGAGTGTGCGTCATTTATGAAGAACTGAGTATAGTAACCTGCAAAAAAGATATTGGAGAAATTTAAGTAGTCATTCTGATGTAACGCTGACGGGTTCCCATGAAACTATAAGAGATGGGTGGTGGGTGTCTGAACTAATGTTGTAGAGGACCCTTGGAGACGAGTTGATGTAAACTTTTTTTTTTTTAATTCCAATATTTTTAAAATTCTCCATACAAAAATTAAGCCATGGAGCTACAGGAGCTAACCGAGCGAAGCGAGGTTGGCGAGTATGCGACATTTATGAAGAACTGAGTATAGTAACCTGCAAAAAATATATTGGAGAAATTTAAGTAGTCATTCTGATGTAACACTGACGGGTTCCCATGAAACTATAAGAGATAGGTGGTGGGTGCCGAAACTAATGTTGTAGGGGACCCTTGGAGACGAGGTGATGTAAACTTTTTTTTTTTAATTTCCAACATTTTTAAAATTCTCCATACAAAAATTAGGCCTTGGAGCTACAGGAGCTAACCGAGCGAAGCGAGGTTGGCGAGTGTGCGCAATTTATGAAAAACTGAGTATAGTAACCTGCAAAAAAGTAATTGGAGAAATTTAAGTAGTCATCCTGATGTAACGCTGACGGGTTCCCATGAAACTATAAGAGATGGGTAGGAAGTGCTTAAACTAATGTTCTAGAGGACCCTTGGAGGCGAGGAGATGTAAACTTTTTTTTTTAATTTTCCACTTTTTAAAAATTCTCTATACAAAAATTCGGCCATGGAGCTACAGGAGCTAACCGAGCGCAGCGAGGTTGGCGAGTGTGCGACATTTATGAAGAACTGAGTATAGTAACCTGCAAAAAAGATATTGGAGAAATTTAAGTAGTCATTCTGATGTAACGCTGACGGGTTCCCATGAAACTATAAGAGATGGGTGGTGGGTGTCTTAACTAATGTTGTAGAGGACCCTTGGAGACGAGGTGATGAAAACTTTTTTTTTTTAATTTCCTACTTTTTTGAATTTTTTTATACAAAAATTATGCAATGGAGCTACAGGAGCTAACCGAGCGAAGCGAGGTTGGCGAGTGTGCGACATTTATAAAGAACTGAGTATAGTAACCTGCAAAAAAGTAATTGGAGAAATTTAAGTAGTCATCCTGATGTAACGCTGACGGGTTCCCATGAAACTATAAGAGATGGGTAGGAAGTGCTTAAACTAATGTTCTAGAGGACCCTTGGAGGCGAGGAGATGTAAACTTTTTTTTTTAATTTTTAACTTTTTTTTAATTCTTCATATAAAAAATATGCCATGGAGTTTCTTTTCTGAAGAACTTATATTATTGAGTTATCGATTGCAATATTTTATCAGGTGGAAATGGACGATTTTGATCCCAAATTCAATTAAGGTTTCGACAGGAATTTGTTATCGAGCTTCAGGATCAAACATATTTTATTTTAGACATTTAAATTTTAGTATTTTAATAACTTTGACTAGATTGTTTCATTGACTTTTAGCAAACGATTTTGATCCCAATTTAAAATAAATATCGATAGGGATTTTTTTAAAGTACAACAGACACAAAGCAGACCACGCTCACGACAATCCCCACGGTCCACTCGTGGGCCGTGCAGTACGAAACAACTAGTTTATATATATAAAGCTCTAATTACCACTCACTGACAGAAATACAGGGCCAAAACTGTCATAGTTGGGGGTTAGGCGGCTATCGGATCGTATTGCTATGGTGCTCAAACCTATGGGAAAAATCCAATATCCGAAGTTTTACACCAGGGAAAAAAGTCGATGAGGGTTCCCGGAAAACGGCTATAGTTAGGGGGGAGGTGCCGGAACTAATGTTGTGGAGGACCCTGGGAGACGAGGTGACGTCGTGTTTTTTTTTTTAAATTCGCGTTTTTTTTTTTTTTTTCATACAAAAACTTCCCCCTCTTCTGGGGACCATACGAAAGGAGCAATAGTTGAAGTGTATTGATATTTGTATACAGTTGGGCCTGGTGAAGAGGCGCTATGACTTTCGGGGGGCAGAGTTGTCATTTTGATGAAACGTCCATGGGTTCCCGGGGAACCATAAGAGATAGTCGGGGGGTGTTCAAGCAAATGTCATAAAGGACCCTGGGAGACGAGGTGTCGTGACTTTTTTTTTTTAAATTCGGACTTTTTTTTTTTTTCTGATTAAAAGTTGACTTTGAGCACTCACCGGCACCAGCTGAGCGTAGGTAGAGAGGCGTTCTTTAGCTGGTTGTATGCCCGGGAAAAAATGGTATTTCAAAAAGGTCTTCAATATTTTTTAAGAAGTCTATCTCGATGTAACATTGAGGGGTTCGTAGGGAACCAGGAACGGGAAGTCGTGCTAAATTTAACCCCATGTAGGAAACCATTGGAGACGAGGAAAAGTGTTTTTTTTTTTTTTAATTTCCCATTTTTTTTTTTTTTTTGCATACAAAATTTTCAAAAAACTGTAGTAGCCAAACGAAAAGATTGCTACTTTCAAAATTACGATATTTGCAAAGATTTTATCATTTTTTATTCAAAGAAGGTCACAAAGAAGTATGGAATCTTCATTCTCATGAATCGCTGACGGGTTCCAAGTTAACCATAAGAGATAGGTGGTGGGTGCCGGAACTAATATTGTAGAGGACCCTTGGAGACGAGGTGATGTAAACTTTTTTTTTTTAATTTCTCAAGTTTTTTTTTTTTCATACAAAAATTCGGCCATGGAGCTACAGGAGCTAACCGAGCGCAGCGAGGTTGGCGAGTGTGCGACATTTATAAAGAACTGAGTATAGTAACCTGCAAAAAAGATATTGGAGAAATTTAGGTAGTCATCCTGATGTAACGCTGACGGGTTCCCATGAAACTATACGAGATGGGTGGTGGGTGCCAAAACTAATGTTGTAGAGGACCCTTGGAGACGTGGTCATGTAAACTTTTTTTTTTTAATTTTCCACTTTTTAAAAATTCTTCATACAAAAATTAGGCCATGGAGCTACAGGAGCTAACCGAGCGCAGCGAGGTTGGCAAGTGTGCGACATTTATGAAGAACTGAGTATAGTAACCTGCAAAAAATATATTGGAGAAATTTAAGTAGTCATTCTGATGTAACGCTGACGGGTTCCCATGAAACTATAACAGATAGGTGGGGGGTGCTTAAACTAATGTTGTAGAGGACCCTTGGAGACGAGGTCATGTAAACTTTTTTTTTTTAATTTTCCACTTTTTAAAAATTCTCCATACAAAAATTAGGCCATGGAGCTACAGGAGCTAACCGAGCGCAGCGAGGTTGACAAGTGTGCGACATTTATGAAGAACTGAGTATAGTAACCTGCAAAAAATATATTGGATAAATTTAAGTAGTCATTCTGATGTAACGCTGATGGGTTCCCATGAAACTATAAGAGATAGGTAGTGGGTGCCGAAACTAATGTTGTAGAGGACCCTTGGAGACGGGGTGATGTAAACTATTTTTTTTTAATTTCTCAAGTTTTTTTTTTTTCATACAAAAATTCGGCCATGGAGCTACAGGAGCTAACCGAGCGCAGCGAGGTTGGCGAGTGTGCGACATTTATAAAGAACTGAGTATAGTAACCTGCAAAAAAGATATTGGAGAAATTTAGGTAGTCATCCTGATGTAACGCTGACGGGTTCCCATGAAACTATACGAGATGGGTGGTGGGTGCCAAAACTAATGTTGTAGACGACCCTTGGAGACGAGGTAATGTAAACTTTTTGTTTTTAATTTTCCACTTTTTAAAAATTCTCCATACAAAAATTAGGCCATGGAGCTACAGGAGCTAATCGAGCGCAGCGAGGTTGGCGAGTGTGCGACATTTATAAAGAACTGAGTATAGTAACCTGCATAAAAGATATTGAAGAAATTTAGGTAGTCATCCTGATGTAACGCTGACGGGTTCCCATGAAACTATAACAGATAGGTGGGGGGTGCTTAAACTAATGTTGTAGAGGACCCTTGGAGACGAGGTCATGTAAACTTTTTTTTTTAAATTTTCCACTTTTTAAAAATTCTCCATACAAAAATTAGGCCATGGAGCTACAGGAGCTAACCGAGCGCAGCAAGGTTGGCAAGTGTGTGACATTTATGAAGAACTGAGTATAGTAACCTGCAAAAAATATATTGGAGAAATTTAAGTAGTCATTCTGATGTAACGCTGACGGGTTCCCATGAAACTATAAGAGATAGGTAGTGGGTGCCGGAACTAATGTTGTAGAGGACCCTTGGAGACGGGGTGATGTAAACTTTTTTTTTTTAATTTCTCAAGTTCTTTTTTTTCATACAAAAATTCGGCCATGGAGCTACAGGAGCTAACCGAGCGCAGCGAGGTTGGCGAGTGTGCGACATTTATAAAGAACTGAGTATAGTAACCTGCAAAAAAGATATTGGAGAAATTTAGGTAGTCATCCTGATGTAACGCTGACGGGTTCCCATGAAACTATACGAGATGGGTGGTGGGTGCCAAAACTAATGTTGTAGAGGACCCTTGGAGACGTGGTCATGTAAACTTTTTTTTTTAAATTTTCCACTTTTTAAAAATTCTCCATACAAAAATTCGGCCATGGAGCTACAGGAGCTAACCGAGCGCAGCGAGGTTGGCGAGTGTGCGACATTTATAAAGAACTGAGTATAGTAACCTGCAAACAAGATATTGGAGAAATTTAGGTAGTCATCCTGATGTAACGCTGACGGGTTCCCATGAAACTATACGAGATGGGTGGTGGGTGCCAAAACTAATGTTGTAGAGGACCCTTGGAGACGAGGTGATGTAAACTTTTTTTTTTTAATTTTCCACTTTTTAAAAATTCTCCATACAAGAATTAGGCCATGGAGCTACAGGAGCTAACCGAGCGCAGCGAGGTTGGCAAGTGTGCGACATTTATGAAGAACTGAGTATAGTAACCTGCAAAAAATAAATATATTGGAGAAATTTAAGTAGTCATTCTGATGTAACGCTGACGGGTTCCCATAAAACTATAAGAGATAGGTAGTGGGTGCCGAAGCTAATGTTGTAGAGGACCCTTGGAGACAAGGTGATGTAAACTTTTTTTTTTTAATTTCTCAAGTTTTTTTTTTTTCTTACAAAAATTCGGCCATGGAGCTACAGGAGCTAACCGAGCGCAGCGAGGTTGGCGAGTGTGCGACATTTATAAAGAACTGTGTATAGTAACCTGCAAAAAAGATATTGGAGAAGTTTAGGTAGTCATCCTGATGTAACGCTGACGGGTTCCCATGAAACTATACGAGATGGGTGGTGGGTGCCAAAACTAATGTTGTAGAGGACCCTTGGAGACGAGGTCATGTAAACTTTTTTTTTTTAATTTCCAACTTTTTAAAAATTCTCCATACAAAAATTAGGCCATGGAGCTACAGGAGCTAACCGAGCGAAGCGAGGTTGGCGAGTGTGCGACATTTATAAAGAACTGAGTATAGTAAACGGCAAAAAAGATATTGGAGAAATTAAAGAAAACATTCTGATAAAACGCTGATGGGTTCCCATGAAACTATAAGAGATAGGTGGTGGGTGCCGGAACTAATGTTGTATAGGACCCTTGGAGACGAGGTGATGTAAACTTTTTTTTTTATATTCCAACTTTTCAAAAATTCACCATACAAAAATTCGGCCATGGAGCTACAGGAGCTAACCGAGCGCAGCGAGGTTGGCGAGTGTGCGACTTTCATGAAGAACTGAGTATAGTAACCTGCAAAAAAGATATTGGAGAAATTTAAGTAGTCATTCTGATGTAACGCTGACGGGTTCCCATGAAACTATAAGAGATAGGTGGTGGGTGCCGAAACTAATGTTTGTAGAGGACCCTTGGAGACGAGGAGATGTGAACTTTTTTTTTTAATTTTCAAGTTTTTAAAAATTCTCCATATAAAAATTATGCCATGGAGCTACAGAGGCTAACCGAGCGAAGCGAGGTTGGCGAGTGTGCGACATTTATGAAGAACTGAGAATTGTAACCTGCCAAAAAGATATTGGAAAAATTTAAGTAGTCATCCTGATGTAACGCTGACGGGTTCCCATGAAACTATACGAGATGGGTGGTGGGTGCCAAAACTAATGTTGTAGAGGACCCTTGGAGACGTGGTCATGTAAACTTTTTTTTTTTAATTTTCCACTTTTTAAAAATTCTCCATACAAAAATTAGGCCATGGAGCTACAGGAGCTAACCGAGCGCAGCGAGGTTGGCAAGTGTGCGACATTTATGAAGAACTGAGTATAGTAACCTGCAAAAAATATATTGGAGAAATTTAAGTAGTCATTCTGATGTAACGCTGACGGGTTCCCATGAAACTATAACAGATAGGTGGGGGGTGCTTAAACTAATGTTGTAGAGGACCCTTGGAGACGAGGTCATGTAAACTTTTTTTTTTTAATTTTCCACTTTTTAAAAATCTCCATACAAAAATTAGGCCATGGAGCTACAGGAGCTAACCGAGCGTAGCGAGGTTGGCGAGTGTTCGACATTTATGAAGAACTGAGTATAGTAACCTGCAAAAAAGATATTGGAGAAATTTAAGTAGTCATTCTGATGTAACGCTGACGGTTTCCCATGAAACTATAAGAAATAGGTGGTGGGTGCCGGAACTAATGTTTTAGAGGACCCTTGGAGACGAGGTGATATAAACTTTTTTTCTTTTTTTTCCACTTTTTAAAAATTCTCCATACTAAAATTAGGCCATGGAGCTACAGGAACTAACCGAGCGAAGCGAGGTTGGCGAGTGTGCGACATTTATGAAAAACTGAGAATTGTAACCTGCCAAAAAGATATTGGAAAAATTTAAGTAGTCATCCTGAAGTATCGCTCACGGGTTCCCATGAAACTATAAGAGATGGGTAGGAAGTGCTTAAACTAATGTTGTAGAGGACCCTTGGAGACGAGGAGATGTAAACTTTTTTTTTTAATTTTCAACTTTTTAAAAATTCTCCATATAAAAATTATGCCATGGAGCTACAGGAGCTAACCGAGCGAAGCGAGGTTGGCGAGTGTGCGACATTTATGAAGAACTGAGTATAGTAACCTGCAAAAAAGATATTGGAGAAAATTAAGTTGTCATTCTGATGTAACGCTCACTGGTTTCCATGAAACTATAAGAGATGGGTAGAAGGTGCTTACACCAATGTTGTAGAGGACCCTTGGAGACGAGGAGATGTAAACTTTTTCTTTTTATTTCCAAATTTTTAAAAATTCAACATACAAAAATTATGCCATGGAGCTACAGGAGCTAACCGAGCGAAGCGAGGTTGGCGAGTGTGCGACATTTAGGAGGAACTGAGTATAGTGACCTCCAATAAAGTTAATAATACAATTTAAGTAGTCATTCTGGTGTGACGCTGACGGGTCCCCATGTAACAACTTATAAGAAATATTAATAGGGATATTTTATCGATACATTGATTTTCGACATGGATTTTTTGTAAAGTATTATCTATTTTTTTATACTAAAATTATACTATGGAGCCACAGGAGCTAACCGAGCGAAGCGAGGTTGGCGAGTGTGCGACATTTAGGAGAAACTGAGTATAGTGACCTGCAACAAAGTCATTGGAGAAATTTAAGTAATCATTCTGATTTAACGCTGACGGGTTCCCATGAAACTATAACAGATAGGTGGGTGCATAAACTAAGGTTGTAGAGGAGTTTGAGTTTTAGATAACGATTTTGATCCCAATTTAAAAATAAATATCGATAGGTATTTTTTTAAAGTACAGTCTACGAGTACACAATTCAGACCACGCTCACGACAATCCTCACTGTACTTTTTAATTTTTAATTAGTTTTCCATAGAATTATTTTGTCAAGTTGTAATTTACCAATTTGATTCCAAATGTAATTAAGATTTCGACAGGGATTTCTTATCGAGGTTTAGGATCAAACATATTTTATTTTAGACATTTAAATCTTAGTATTTTAATAACTTTGCCTAGATTGTTTTATTAAGTTTAAGCTAACGATTTTGGTACCAATCTCACTAGAGATTTCGATAGGGATTATTATTATTATTATTAAAAAGTACAATCTACACAAAGCAGACCACGCTCACGACAATCCCCACGGTCCACTCGTGGGCCGTGCAGTACGAAACAACTAGTAAAATATATAAAATTATATCAATGGTGTAGTTAAGCGGTTATTAAACTTTTTGGCGACGGAACCCTTGGGCTTGTGTTTTCTTTTTTTTCTTATAGTTTTTAATAAAAGTTATATACTTAATGGTTGGTAACCAACTTTAAATCGTTATAGATTCTAAATAGTCACTCAAAATGAAAAATGATCAGAGAAACCTATATATGATATTGAAATACCTGTTCGACGATACCCCACTCAATATATTTCGTCGACTTTATTTTTTTTCTTTTCCACAATTTGGCGTCTGGTTGTCGACTTCCTAAAATTTGTTTAATGTCATATCTTCAGTGATATTCGCATGATTAAAACGAATCGTTTGACATGAGAATCATCAAAATCGAACCACGCGTTTGGTCTCCAGTGTGCCACAAAGGAACAAACTACATACATATTAGTATTCGTAAAATTTATTAAAGAGCAAATATTTATATATTATAATCTAGAATAAAAATAAAGAAATACGTATTTTTTATTTGAATTATACAGTAATAAAATCTTAAATTACGGTGCGGAGAAGTTTTCCTAAAAATATCGCGACTCATACTGAGCCTAATCAAGTAGGTAGCGACAGGTCGATGATCGCGCGAACGTTGACTTAAGTAATTCTTTCTCTCTCTATTTCGTCTCTCGTCTGTGTGCGATATTAATTAATAAGAACACTCCCCTAGCCTTTAGGTATTTATCATGATGGATATCGCGAATTTCAGACGAGACCTTATCACCATGCACCGTTTTCTATTCCGGATAATTTATATCTTTAAAAAAAAGTAACCTTGTTTATTTCAAATAAATAAATCGCCAATAGTACCTAGGAATAGGAATCATAAAATAATAAAACATACACACTAACGCAATTACACATACACATTAACGCACATATACACACACATTGAAGCTTACACCGATACACAACACTCACGCGTTACACACAATATGAAAACGATAATTATTGTATTATTAATATTTTTATTTTATTATATATATATTATAATATTTATTTATTTTTACATTATGCAATATGCAAAAAAATAATAATGCTTGGTGATGGGTAGGTTAGATAGTACATATCTCCTGATACACAGACTACTTTTTCGGGAGATAAGGTTCAAAACAAAAGTCAATTTTTATTTGTAAAACATTTTTATTTATATTTTTTGCTAAGTTACTATGAATTATATTTTAAAATAAGTTGTGTAAAAATGTTTTTCTCAATAAAGTATTTTATATTTATTATTTATTTACTTAATATAAAACTTTTTTCTATCGAGTTATTCCAATAAAGACTGCCCTATTTTTTAATTAAAATCTATTTTATATAACCTAGACGAATTGTAACCTAGTTCATCGATAATAATAATAAGTAAGTAGACCATTTTGTTACAATAAAACTTTGATTAGATGCCAGTTATATTTTATTGTAGATTTGTGTAATGAAACCCTACGTCAGCCATTTTTTGTGACTGGGCAAATCACTCCAAGAAAAGCATCAAATTTTGCAACTACTATAATTTATAATATTTTTGTCACAATCAAAATGGCGGCGTTGGGGACAAACTACAGCATTTGGATATAAGATGAAAGCTAGAGGCCAAAATTCGATTTGATCTTTATATCCAATGCAATTATAAGAAAGGGAACTTAAAAACATGGCTGTCTAATTGTAATCTTAATCTTAATGATTACGATTTAAAATGGCGTTGAATGTAACAGCTTTCAGCTGACCTTGAAAATTAATCTGGTACATTCGACGCCATTTTCATCTTTAATCGTAACAAATAAATAAATTTAACAGGTTTCTCGAAACTTTACTTAATTATTTCCTAGCTAATGAATTATCATATTATTATAATGAAATATATATCTTTAAGTTTTTCTTAAGTTAAATCGAATTTCATGAAAAGAATTCACAATAGGTACAGTATTCCCAAATTAATAATGCACATACAGATCTTCGCTAATTGTCGTATTCCCGGTAACACCCGAATCATTGAATCGTAAGAGCCTAAACATTGCACTTGCATTTTGCACCTTGTTCGAAAGAAATAGAATTCAATATCATGTGTACACAATCGAAAACAATTCGGGCAGTGTTTTTTTGTTTTTGTTTTTTTGGCGGTGACTGCACGTGTTCTCTCTGTGTGGAATTATATAGAGCTGATATTACACACCCTTCTTGGTTTTGTTTTCAAAGGTGAATTTAATTTCAACTATAATTATCTTATTTAAATAGTTTATTTGACAATTGCTTGTCTGTCTGACACAGGCAGAGATTTTATATTTAAAGGAGGTCACTACAGTACTATAAAATTTTAAGAAGTAAATCAATCCAACAAAGATTGTAGCATATTCTCAATCGTGTGGTTTTCCTCGCTATTTACTTACATGGAATTATCGAATCAAATTTTGTTACTGATAAATCAATATTTATCTCTTTTAGCACAAAACACATAATTCTACTAAATTATGCATGAAGAAAATGCACTTAACCACTCTATATACATATCGTCTTCCGACGCTCGGGGAATACGACCGTTGCCGAACAGTGACGAAGATTTCTATGCGCATTATCACTTTGGGAGAACTGTACTTAAGTTTATTTAATAAACAATACACATATTGTTTCAAATTATAGGATGTTTTTTTAAGATACAGAAACAATTTTTAAAACTCTACTTAATTATTTCTTATTGCTTTGTGAAACGCAAAATTGATAACTCCCCCCACACATTTGTGTAAATGACAGTTCCCTTCTATATTATTTCCTAAGATAATATGTTTGTGAAACGCATTTCTTGCAAAACCTAGTTAATTTTTACTTGAGAAATAATTAAGTACCAAAAATGCGTTCGAGAAACCGGCTGATTAACACGTAAACGTGACTTTTTATCATACGGTCGATTCTATCGCATTTAAAGCCAGTATAGGGTAGGGAGCAGATACTTGTTATTAATATTTTATTATTAATATACTATGTGAAAAAGCATCTCTACAGGCCGGCATAGTGGTAGGGACTGATGTCGGTCGTCTGAGGCTGGCGTCAGTTGCTCCCATTCTTGGACCTCGCGTCCCGCTTACCATCAGGTACGCGCGGTATCAATGTCGTGCTTAGTAGAAAAAAATGGCAGCCATATTCTTCAGTCCCTTTTTGTATTATGTACCTATATTTAGTACTTACCAAACGCATAAAAAAGCACAATAATTAATAATATTGTTATTGCCAAGTTTTAACCGATATCATGGGTCGTCAACATTTTTTATCGAAATATTTCTATCATAGTCGTAGTAGATATTTAATAAGGGCTTCAGTATTAATTTTCAAATAATGTTAATCTCAGTCCCCCATCTCAGTCCGTTCAGCGTGACGAAAGAAAGCCGAATTCTCCACAGAAATACGTTCTGGCAGGCCAATGTGTGCGGCTAAATCAAGAGTTCTAGTCTTCTGGAGATGGGGGCATATTTCTGAAAAATTTGGTTCGCAAGGGTCTGGTGTTTTTTCTTGTCGAATTTCTAATGATTTCACAATTTGACATTAGAGGAACCCGGAGCGACCATGTTCTCTGACTGAATAGTCTTCTCACACCGCCCGGTGAAGTGGGAAATCTATGTCAACAATGTCTTACTTTTACGGAAACAATGTAAGTTAGTGTATTTCTCATTGGTAGAGCAAGGGAACACCGACCGTTATTGGACTGAAGAAAAAGCGTTACAACTGGCCCTAACTAAATACATAAACTTTGAAACTTGTCTTAAGTTGTAAAAAATGTTGACGACTCCGAATTTTGTATATTTATATTTTAACAACTCTAGTCGATGTGCCATATCATTTTATATAAAATTTTGTTAGGACTAGTTAAGAGGTAGTACCAACAATATTTTTCCTATATTATATATACAGGATTACTGGTCATTCGATGTACTCGTATATCCATCAGTTGTCAGGGGGGGCCAAAATGCACAGGTTACCATTGGGACCATGCGTCTGGCCAAGACGTTGTCTAAATGGCTGACGGAAAAATCTGGAGGCAGGAAGGCTGGCAATTATGTCTGCCAACGTTACGAGTAATGCCTCTCACTATAGAGTAGAAATGTTGCCAGTCTTCCTTCTTGGACAATCTCAGATTGGAACGTCTCTTGAGTTTAAAAAGACGTTGACTAAGTTCTAATTGAAAAATCACATTATTCTGTGCAAGAATTTTTAATTGACCCAAATTGACATCTAATTATTAATTTTAATTTGACCACAACCAGAATTAGATACAATTTTTTTTTACTGTTAATTAACATTTTATTTTATTTTTTTGTGTTGTGTAATAATATAGTTATATGTATCTTTACAATATACATATATATACAATAATTGTACGCCTCATGACAGAACACAGCTGCACTTTTATAAACTAGGTTAATATATTAACTAGATTACCTGTGTTGAAACAATTAATTTGATTTGTGGACATTTTTTAATTTATACATACCTAGTTTTTTTTATATATTAATTAATAAGTAGTTTGTAATTATTATTTTAATTTAATTTTTTTTTTTTTTATTTGTGCCAACTAGAATACAATATAATTTTTAAATTGTACCCTAAATGGGTATGTTATTATGTATGGGTATTATGTTTATTTATTTTTGGAATATAATATAGCAAATAAACTTTTAAAATTTTAATATCCTAAATTCTATTGAATTTCGTACGTACATATGGGGGGGAGGGGGTTCAATTTGTTGCATTTTGTCCCCCTTATTAACCCTAAAAGATATACATCGAATTACCAAAAACCCCATATACTATTCAGATTTTTTTATTAATATTTTAAACTGTTTATTTCATTCAAATTTGTAGATTGATGGTACTAGTTCTTAATCCTTGTCTTTATTATACAATATTATAAGCGATTAGTTAACGTTGTTAATGTTTTTTATTACGAATGAGTTTTAGGACAGTGTGATGTGAATGAAAGAAATAATAAACAAAATAATAATTTATTGTTTTATTTGCATTTAATTCTCTTTAAGTTCCTATTTCATAACAAATTATTTATCAACTTTTTCTCGTACCCTAAATAGTCGAAAAATAAAGTATTTCTCAAATAAAAAATAATATTATGCATATTTTTTAATTAAGTGAGATGTATAAATAATTTAGTATGATTAACGAACATTCTCAACAACACTTAATTACAATTATTATTATAAAATTAATTATTACTTAATACAATTTCTCAGCTTGTATTTTTCAATTCATAAGGAAATACACAATAAGTTCAATACATATGGAAAAACTAAAAAGAAGTCCGCATAAAAATAAGTGCAGTACACTTAGTAGTACAATGTCTGAGTGAAAGTAAGTACAATGCACTCAGTAATACAAGGTCTGCGTAAAAGTAAGCGCAGTAAACTCAGTAGAACAAGGTCTGCGTAAAAGTAAAAGCCGTACACTCAGTAGTACAAGGTCTGCGTAAAAGTAAGTTCAGTACACTCAGTAGAACAATGTCTGCGTATAAGTAAGTGCAGTACACTCAGAAAAAGGTCTGCGTAAAAGTAAGTGCAGTACACTCAGTAGAACAAGGTCTGCGTATAGTGCAATCACTGTTAAAAATATTTTTGTCACGGCTTTATTGGTGTTTTATTTCAATCATATTTTATTTAGAATTAAATTTTCTTTGTATTAATAATCTAATTTGATAATCTTCAGTCGCTATCATCATCGTCATCGTTGCTAAAATCAAAAGGCTTGAATTTATTTCTAAACCTGGCCACTTGTTTGTCTTCTTGTTCCCGAGAGAGAAGGCATTGTCTCCAATCAGCTTTGTCTTCGCAGTCCAAAATAGACGGACTTGATAGCACGTCTCTGTAAAAAAATACATGAATAAAACAAATGGTCGATTTATACTGGGTGACTTTGTATGGTCTCACGTTAGACTGATACTCGTATGTGATGCTGTTGATAGAATCAAACGATTTTTTCTAAGAACCAAATACCTGAAATGATTTATATGTTTCTATCAATAGAATAACATATTAGTCTAACATAAGACCATACAAAGTCACCCAGTATAAAGTGGGAAAACATAATTATTAGTTTTTTTTATCTCAAAAGTAGTTTTGTTTTGTGTTTGTGCTGCGGAAAATAAATATCTTACAATTTATGAATCGAAGTTATGATTAGTGTTAGAAACAGCTCTGGAAGAGACAGCATCTATCAAGGACCTGG
This sequence comes from Tinea semifulvella, assembly GCA_910589645.1. NCBI lineage: Eukaryota > Metazoa > Arthropoda > Insecta > Lepidoptera > Tineidae > Tinea > Tinea semifulvella. Next base: position 8,757,647 of record OU342612.1, on the reverse strand, counting down.
GTGTAGTGTTGGACTCTAAGCTTCACCTTAACATCCATATTGAACAAATCATTAATAAGGCATATAAGATGTTTGGTTTTATTTTTAGATCTGGTCATGATTTTAGGCATGCTCAGACTTTTTTGTACCTATATAAATCGCTGGTTCGATCGCAACTCGAATACGCTGTCCCGGTTTGGAACCCTTTCTATAATAAGTATGTTGACTCTATTGAAATGGTGCAGAAAAAATTTCTCCGATCTATGCAATATAAATGTTTCCATAGTAGACTACACTATCCTCAACTTATTGTATGATTTATGTCATAACCGATATGACTGTAGTGACCTCAATAACAGGTTGTGCTACAGGGTTCCTATGAGAGTGCATCAGCGATCATCTAGACCCTTTCAGCTGTTCTCAGTAGGAAGCTGCCGCACTAACGCGGGTAAACGATCGCCAATATACCGACTGGTTGACGCATTCAATAACAAATTTCACTTTATAGACATCATTGCCTCGACTGCCGGTGCTTTTGGGAAGTCTATTTTGGATATACTAAAACCATAATGTGTTATTTATGTTTATCATTATTGTAGTATCATTGTTGTAGTGTGCTTATTTTTTTCATCTTCTTTACTCATATCTTTCTTTTGTAACTAATTGTTGTGTAACTTCACTATCTGACGTTACCTATTTATATAATCTGTGGTTTACGTCGTTGGTAACATACTTAGCAATCTGTTTATTTAAATGTTATTATATATATGTGTGTTACTGTTTGTAAACCTAAATAAATAAATAAAATAAATAAAAAAAAAAACAGTTGGTCGCCGGTGGGCGAAGCTGCGTGAAAATAAGTGCAGTACACTCAACTAGAGCCGGATCTGTATATATTCTTTTTCGTAAAATTAAAACCCGGTCTGAGTATGAAATATGATTATTACTAGCAAACACCAGATCACTGGGTATGTTTCGGTGTCGAAATAAGTGAAGTACACTCACTAGGACCAGGTCTGATACTGTGTGAGAGTGAGATCAATACTTTTGGAAAGTAATCATCGACAACATACCTTTTAAATTGTTTTATCACAAATAAAATTACAAACAGGAGTGGAAGTAAGTGCAGAACACTATGGCTCTAATTTGCGTTAAGTTGTTATTTTACGTAAAATAAAACCTTGTCTGTGTGTGAAGTTATGGTTATCACTAGCAAACAGCCGATCGTAGGTGGGCAAGTCTGTGTCCGAAGTAAGTGCAGTACACTCACTATGACCAGGTCTGTAGCATCAATTTCGGTACGAAATTTTCGACAATATACCTTTAAAATTGTAAAGGGAAGTTATGTTCGGTGTTATCAAACAATTAGTTGCCAGTACAAGTATGGTGCGCCCAGTAGACTGACTTTAGCTAGGTCTGCGTTCAAATGATTATCACATAAAAATAAAAAAAACACATGCGTGGAAGTAAGTGCAGAACACTCACGTGGCTCTAGATTGCGTTAAGTTGTTATTTTACGTAAAATAAAACCTGGTCTGTGTATGAAATTATGATTATTACTAGCAAGCACCAGGTAGCCGGTGGGCAAGTCTGCGTCAAAGTAAGTGCAGTACACTCACTAGGTCTGTGACATCAATACTTTGGGTACGTAATTTTCGACAACATACCTTCCAAATTGTAAAGGAAAGTTATGTTTGGTGCTAGCAAACAGTTGGTCGCCGGTAGGCAAATCTGCATGGAAGTATGGTGCGCCTAGTACACTGACTTGAGCCAGGTCTGCGTATGGAGGTAACACTTCTAAAGCAACACTGGCTATACCCGCCTCGTCCTGAAAGAGATATTAATTTATTATTTACATAATAAATAAAATTACTCACCTAAATCTAAAATATCTAAAAATATCACTTAAAAGTTACCTATCTAACCTCGATTGTGACAGTACCGAAGAGATGATGACATGACAAAATCTAAACTAGCGAACACACACACACAGACACACTCGCATACTATACTTTACTTGCTATTTGTGTAACCTCTTTTTTTATTTTTTTGTATGATCATTATTGGAAGACACTGTCTCCTGTTATACAGTACAGCTCATACAGGAGACAGGTTTCACCATAAATATATATGTATTTTTAAATTAACTTTCCGTTACGATACGATCATGCGATCACCACCATAATAATCCCGCCCCTTTTTCTGACGCCCACCTGTGTGAACCCCTTTTTGTGTTCCGCAGCGCCATCTTACCAAACTCGGTTACACTACCAGGCCAAAAGGCCAACAACCTCACATCTTAGTTCTAATTTTTCTGGATCTACTCCCTGCGTGGTTGGATAAATGGCGTATGTCTATCAATGTCGGCAAAACTGCCGCATTGATAACATCCAGTTGCCGACTGCCTCCACCACTGCAGCTTCGGGGACAGAACATCGAGTGGACGCCGACCGTCAAATACCTGGGCTGCATCATTAACAGGACGTTAACAATGGGTGAAATGGCCTGCCACGCCGTCAATCAGGCAAAGGCGGCCCAAACCATGTTACGTCCTGTTATGAATTCTAGCTTGCCGCTCAGGTTGAAGGTCCGGACCTACAAGATGTTCATCCGTTCCCGTCTTACCTACGCTGCGCCAGCCTGGCACCACCTTCTGGCTAAAACTAATAGAGACAAGATCCAAAGTCAGCAGAACATATCGCTCAGAGTGGTCTCCCGAGCACCATGGTTCGTGCGTAATTCCGTCATAGCTCGAGATCTGGAGAAGCCTAGTATTGAGGAGTTTGTCGTTGGCCTGACTAGACGTATGTTCTATCGGGCCGACAACGGACACTTCAAGCATCTCCAGAATATCGCTCCGTCTTGCGCTCGGCCCCCCAACGGGAGACCACTTCCTAGAGAAGTGCTCCTGGAGGAGAACTGAAGTAGCCGAACCCAGATCCCCTGGGCTCGTGAGCCATACGGGCGCTGTTATACCAGTAACGGTGCCCAGCACTAAAGGTGCATGAATTACCAGCGGGTGATTACTCGCTGAGATCCTGCCGGGGAGAACGGGGGAATGTCCCCATCCCCAACCCAGGCCCATTAGACATCCGGGCCTGGACGACCCCACTGTCTGTCTAGTTCTAATTTAACACACGACGCAAGTTGTCTTTTGTACAATTCTAAATATTATCTTACAATATGTATCAAATTATATACGTTTATTTAATTGTTTATTATTGTATTATATTATTATTATTTTATATAAGTATATGTTGTATCTATATTGTTATTTATTTCCAATCTCAATAGCCCTATTACCCATTTTTTTACCATCACAAAGGTTAACAGGTAGAGAATGCCTTCCATTAAGTTCGCCCATCTATTTGTCATAGAGCAAATGAATCCGTCAGTATAATTATCCGTCATGTATATTAGGGAAAACATGGATCAGTATCATATCAGACCACTAAGAAGTGGCTCACGACAAAAGGAGTCATTAGCTTGTCCCAAGCACAGAGTTAATAAGTTCAGCAAAAGTTTTATTTGTAATTGTGTTAAACTTTATAACAATCTAACAGACGAAATTTAATGTTTAGAATTTAACGAATTTAAAACGAAAATAAAATCTGTATTGATACTAAAGGCATACTATACTGTTGATGAAGCTTTGAGGGATAGTAGTATAGGATAGTGGTTGCTCATTATAAGCTATTATTAAGCCATTGAAAGCTATAGTATATATATATTATAAGACAAGGCCCTTATACAGCCGCTACAACTAGTATAGATTATGACATCATAACAATTATTAATATATATTTTGACAAGGCCATTTTACAGCTGCATAATTTAATTTGAACATTTATATATATATTTATGTAATTTTTATTTAAAAAAAAAAAAAAATTATACATTTTGAAGATAATTAATTAATTTTAAGTTTTACAATGCCCTTTTACAGCTGCAACTAGTATTTAATTTTATTAATAATAATTTAAGAATTTGTATTTAGTTTTGTGTTGGTATCTCAACTCAAATGCTACATTAACCTCCAGTCCTGTTCCTTGCCTATAGTTCCATAACACTCTCCAGGCAGGACAAATCAATGTATATTTCAATGTGTAAATTGTGCACAAGAATAACTAATAACTATTGACTTAACCGAATTCCGGTGGGAATGTATGGTTGTAACAGAATAAACAATAAACAAGTCCCGGTTCCAATAATACCAACTTGTAGAGCCGTTTATAAATTATCTGTAAAATCAGACCCTCGCCAATCCGTCTGTACAGCAGCTCGCCATGCTGTTTAATTTATAATTTACAGATTCCTCATTCATTACAGCCCCTAGAACGCAGCGTCCTAGACCTCCACTGCTGGAGATGGGCCTTCCAGAACATATATCTAGAGAATTTGGCCTACACTCGCCAGACGGGTTGGCGAGGTTCTGATGTCAATTTTAATGACAATTTATTAACTATTCCACAAGTTGGTACTCTCACGTCTCATTGGTACATGCCAGGGGGGTTTGAACCGACCTTTGTAGGATTTTAAGGTACGCGTTCTTACAACCGAGCCACCACCGTGCTTTCCATTTATTAACTTGTAATTTGAATACCATAATTGTTAATATTGACATATTAAAATGTAGTTCACCTGAAAAACCTCCAGTATTTGGCTCTCTGCCTCCTTGGGTACAGGTACACATTGTATTTGTAAGTGTGAAGTTTTAAAATTCCTCTCGAAGAAAACCACCAGTTGTCCCAAACTGGCATAGAACTTTTTTAACGCTTCCTTATACTTTTTTATTTCATTCGCTACTTCGTCTGGTACCTGGGAAAAGAGAAAATCATCATATTATAAAACAAATTCTGTCTGTTCGCGATAAACTTCAAAGATTTTAGATTTTTAAGATACAGATTTTCATGCTGTTTTCACCAATGGATAGATTTTTTTCCTAGTAAGGTTTGAAATATTTTTGAAATGAAATGAAATATTTTATTCGCAGGAATAACAAACAATGGTTTTATTAATATTAAATGGGTCACATATTTCGCCATAAGCATGCAAAAATTTACAACTGTTATAGAAGTAAAGTTACTAAAAACTCAGCGTTGCTTCTTTAGTAACTTTACTTCACAAAAACCTTTGTGTTGCTTAAAATACACATAGTATTCCTCCAAAGTATAGAAACATTCCTGAGCTAGCCACGCATGCAGTACTCTGCAGAATCTTTTATAAGGCATCTCTGTCCATACCTTTGGCAAACAATTATATATTTTAGCGCTCATGTAGGAGGCGTTTCGTCTAAATATTTCTTATTTAGGTATAGGCATTACTAAGGATGTGTGTGTGATGGAACGTTTGCCATTATTATTACTTTGTTGATACAGCTCAATATTTGACTTAACAAATTTACATACCTCAAAGATGTATACACATGGTAAGGTGAGTATCATATATTTTTTAAATAAAGGACGACAAGAGTCAGTCCACTTTAGACCTCCAATAGCACGAATACACTTTTTCTGTGCTATGAACAAGCTCATTATATCTACTGAATTACCCCAGATTATAATGACTTTAGTATATAATTTGTTAAGATTTTGTATACATTAACGATATGGTACACTTTACTGTCAGTGTCAAAAACTTTTATCAGTCAAGCTTCTGTCGACATTTTTTTACTAACTATATAATTTATTTTCAAAATATAATAATTGCACAGTAATATATAGTAAAAATAGTCTTACAATTCAAGTATCGGAACTACTATTCACAATTTTTATATCAGACCAACCCGTCTGTAGTGTTGCCCAATCTTGTAATAATAATAATAATAAATAATAATAACTATTGAGTTAAAGAAAATTCTTATTGACAACTGTTTTTACTCAATAAAAGTATTTTTAGCATGCAAATAAATTGACAAGAACAATATTAAATGTTAACTATATACAAATAAATATTGTAAATAAATATCTATTGACATAAGCATATTGTATGCCCATAATATGGGCAGATTGCATCATCGTGACATGTACATACAACTGTAATTAGAATAAGCAATCTATACAATAAAGATTTTTGAATTTTTGAAGAACAAGACTACTGATATGGTTGCAAGACCAAGGCCAAGATCTACCGAGTCTCGCAAGACTCTTGAGCAAGACCAAGATTCGTTATTCCTAATTTTGCTAAAAGAAGAAATTATGACATGACAAAATCTAAACTAGCGAACACACACACACACTCGCATACTATACTTTACTTGCTATTTGTGTAACCTCTTTTTTGATTTTTTTGTATGATCATTATTGGAAGACACTGTCTCCTGTTATACAGTACAGCTGTTCACTTTTCTTGGCGTTAGGATTTTGTTTTCAATAAATTTTGATTGCGTCGCGTCGTGTCAGTAATTTTTGATATTTTATTGTACTTAACAAAAAAAAATAACGTTTAGGTATTTGGAACTTGGGAGAGCTCGTTTGCAAATAATTTTATTTTAGTATACCTAAATCCTACCTATACCTAATGCCTCCGAGGTCTAGCGATTAATTCCGTGGATTTGGACTTAGAGGTACCTACAGGGTTTGATCCCTGGTCGGGACACTATAAATTATTTAATATATTTATGATATTTCTCAAGTTTGGTACCCTAAAGACATCGTGGAGAAAGATTTCCATAGTACAGTTGGAAAATAAAATTGATTTTTTTTTTTTTAGTGTTGCAAAGGAAGATCTATTTATTTAATGAAGTAATATACAAAAAGTATAAAATAATTACAATATAAATTAAAACTACTTAAAAGTAAAAATTAAAATAAATATAAACTAAACCTAATAAAAAATAAACTATAAGTAAAAAATGTCCTCTAGAGACGACCCTTCAGTGATAGTCCCAAGAAGACTGGCAACATTTCCCCTCTGTATAGCTAAGCTAATACGTTGGCAGAAATAATTGCCAGCCTTCCTGTCTCCAGACTTCTCCGTTAGCCGTTTGGACAACTCCTTGGCCAGACGCTTGGCTGAGTGTCCCCATGGGCCCATCGTCTCGACCCCAAACGGCACAAATTCGTAACCTGTACTGAGGTTGGCGTATTTGCGCAGCTTGAGGTTCTCAGCAGAAACCGCCGGACTTCCCGCGCTTTTATATCGAGTCAGAGTAAGCGTCTTGCAGAAGTCTTGCGAGACTCTTGCGCAAGACCAAGACCAAGATTAGGAGTGCAAGACCGAGACCAAGATTAGGAGTGCAAGACCGAGACCAAGACCACCTATTCAGATGCAAGACCAAGACCAAGACCAAGACTGGCTAAGTCTTGGTCAGCTGGGAGACAATTCAGGTGCGGGTTTGATGATGCAGTAGAACACTTATCACCTTATATTCGCGAATACGTAATTGTAATGCGCGGCGCGGTTAGAGGGTACTCTAAAGAGGTGGTGGTCTTTCCGGGGACACAAGGCCCACCAACGTTTCTGAGCGAGCGGTAATCAGAAGCACACTGATGCGAAGCACAGCTCTCTTAGCAGCGCCATCTAGCGAAAAACGGACGCACGAAATGCAACATTCAGTGGCTAGACTTGTAAATGGTTCTGACAAATAAGACTAGATGGCGGTAACCGATGTTGCGGCTAGACCACCCTATATGATCCCAACTTACCCTGGTAACAGACTGGTGGTGTGCGATAGGCAGTATAAGTGCGTGGTATGGAGTCAGGGGCCCCTTCGGTAAAGCCAAGTAACAATGTGTGCCCACACTTATAACTAGGTGCTTTTCAACTGTTGGCGAGGATAGGCAAAACCAACAGCCATCTGAAATTGTTATTTAAAGGTCATAAGTAAAAAAGGCGCGGTGGTGGCTCGGTTGTAAGAACGCGTACCTTAAATCCTACAAAGGTCGGTTCAAACCCCCCCGGCATGTACCAATAAGAAATACACTTTTCTTACGTACTGCAGTCATAGATTTACAATACCACCGTTCCCGTCTGGAGAACACGTTTAGCCGTCCCGGTTCCACTAATACCTGTGTTCCAATAATACTACACTAATTGTGGAATTGTTAATAAATTGTCATTAAAAAGTGACATCATATCCTCGCCAAGCCGTAGTATGGCGAGTGTAGGCCAAATTCTCCAGTTCTGGAAGGCCCATCTCCAGCAGTGGAGGTCTAGGACGACAATATTTAAATAAATAAATTAAATTAATATTTAATTCATTTGTGTTATTTCCTGAGTTTGGTACGCTGGAGACATCGACGAGTTTGCCACTTGTCATGCCTATAGTAAAGCTGGCTAAATGTGGATCCGCTTCTTTATAAGCGTGATTTCTGACTACCCTCTTTCTAATTTTTGTAACGTTTACCTGTTTTTGAAACGAGATTCATCAAATTCAGACTTTATCAAACATTTAATATAAAATTGGGGATATTGGTGATACCGAACCTGAAGCTATAAACTCTGTTTAGCTTGAACTGAGCGTGTTTAGTATGAATGGTGATATTGGTCCTAAATCTGTTCATTTAGTTTATTTGTTTAAAGACACTATAAAAAGCCTAGTATTACTAAATTATTATTATTACTATACCTGGATCTATGTCCTTCCGTTTTCTCTCTCCACTCTCTCTCCTTCTCTTCCGTCCGCGATCGTCTGTACTGTTGTCCATATTGAAGAAAAATTGACCGTTATCTGTAATCTAACAAAACAGACCATATGAATATGAGTAAGCATGAACGGTCATGGCTCCGTAGTCTTGGTTACAGCTACTTCCTCAACGGCACCTCCACTTATGATATGTTAGACTTGAAAGCAAAGCTCAACGCTTTTTTTTACCGAATTTAGCTTAAAATGTATGAAAACGCAACGCAAAATCGAGCGTCAAGTCAAACACAGGGTGATTGTGATTACGGTGGCTTTTCCGCACTTAGTCTCCATTGGACCATTGTGCGTGACCTTTACAGACCAGTGTGGCATCCCCACTACTTCCCAGGTCATTCAACTTAACCCACATCATAGTGTACATGTTATTATACAAAAATAATAAGATATATATTTAAAATTATTTAGTATATATATATATATATATAAATTGACATATAATAATAATCAGGCTTAGTTTTAATTTTAGTTTATAAGCGACAACGCCCATTTACAGCTGCTATAATTATATTTGACATTAAAATTATTGAATAATTATTATACATCATTATTATTATTTGACATAAGACAATGTTTTTGATAAGTACAACGCTCCTTTACAGCTGCATTCAACCTTAGTTTATATAATCAATGTACGACTATATAGTAGCAGACTATTCCTTGCTTTCTCGTATCCGGCTATTTTTCTGTGTCATTGTATTAATTACATTGCATATAAAAAATGGAAAACTTTGACAAATCCAAATGTTCCCAGAAACAAGGTTCCTATGGATAATTAATAAACAATAGTGGGTCAGTCCCTTATGGTACCCCCACCACATCTTCATCGAACTCGTGACCATTGTATATGCCGCCACAGGTCTATAGTAAAGTTGGCTAAATGTGAATCCGCTTTTTTATAAGCGTGGTTTCAAACCACCCCGAAAGGGATACGGTCGTGATGATACCTGATTTATTGCAAAAACATGCAACACCGGATCAAAACAGCTAGTCTAAATAAAATTTTACCTTAACAACTTTCCCTGGCTGATGCTGCTTCAATAAGCTGGGTTCATAAGGGCATTCCGTCTCATCCGTTGTGGCTTGGAGCAAATCTGTCATCCGCATACGGGATATAGCTTGTAGGGAACACGCGTATATCCACTTCTCCTTGGCCTTGTTACCCACAGGGGCCAGAGCAAGGAACCTGGTCGCACATTCACGATAGTCCTGGTGGATACTTAAATTCCTGAAAAAAAAAGACGATGGCTCATCACAGTATTGCAAATATGTGTAAACTTACAAACTTTCTAAAAAAAAAAAAACCATGAGCAAAGTACTGTACTGTACATGTAGGTTACAGAGTTTTATTTGAATTATAATGGAGAATAGTATTGTCATTAATACAACAATGACATGTATATTATTTAGTTATATTTGTTATATAGGTATTGTTTTTAAACTTACCCCTATTATTATTATTTTTTTGCTAAATCTATATTTAATATTTAAGTGGAAACTTTGCTGGATTGTGTAACTTTTAGAATTGTTGTAATTATGTTTTAAGATCTGCATGTTTCCTAAATAAATAAAAATATAATAATTAGAATTACAAAATATGCCAGCTAGACTAAATCGCTTAAAAGTGTCCCGCGTAGGACAGTGTTTAGTAGATTTGTAAATGTATAATTCGTATTGAAAATAAGAAAATTAAAAAAAAATCGGCGTTTTTAATACAAATAAAAGCTACTACATCCAACCGCAGGCGTTGGATCATACTGGGACTGCAAAGGCAGTACTTATGAATATAATAGTTAATAATGCAATATCATTTTATAGCTTTAACAAAATTCTTAATACAAAATAGTGCTTAAAATTATAGCTGCTGTAGATAGGCATTGTCACACTATAAGCTAAGACAGACAAAATTACAAAAATATAAATGTCAGTTGAGATAATAGCTGCTGTAAAGAGGCATTGTCATACTAAGCTAAGACAGACAATTATAAAAAAAATGGTCACTTAAGATTATAGCTGCTGTATAAAGGCATTGCCATATTATAAGCTATGGCATACAATTATAGAAAGGTCACTTATAGAAATATTTACCTGTAAGGTTGCCTTTCAAAGTATTTTCCATGTGATGGAACAAAATGATATCTCGGCTTGATGTGTATGGACAGCCAGGATATTAAATTGGACAACTTATCTTCTGGTACATCCATCTACAAGAAATACAAATTAAGGTTTTAATATTTAAGGGGGTGGAAACTTAAAACAAGCAATTGACAAATTTGGGTTCACATCGAAAGCCGCCTAGCCGTCTACTAGGAGTACTAAACTTATCTTTAACTTCAACATCATCAATTATTTAAATTACATTTTTTACTAAGGTTATATAGTTCGTTTGTTGACAACAATGGCCGACATGTTAAGTGAATAGAACCAAATGATTGAGCTCTCCGAGGGAAGGTATCCCTACGTACGGTCAACAGATGCATAAAGAGTGATAGGGCTTACAAAGTTTTGGCTTACAACCCTCCCTTATATAATTGTAGACTCATTTCTCTTGCTCTGTTAACTTCATTTTACTTAACAAAAAAAATAATTGTATGTATTGTGTAAGTTCTCAGTACCATAGTAAAATAGTTCGAAAACGAGAAAAAAGAATTTTGGCGCAGTAATTTTGTTGCGGGCTCAAACTTAACATTCTAATATAATATTATTCTTAGAAGATATTTTGATCACAATAAAATAAAATTATAAATTAGATTTACTTTACTATCACTCTCACACACCAATTTACATATATTATATTTTTTATTTATTATATTATATTATTACACACAAATACAAAAATATGCATGCTCTTCTTCTTCTTTATTATTATTGCATGATTTTATAGCTTAGTTTCTTTAAATATACCTAATAATTTATAGAAATAATTATGTAACTTTTAAATATGTTGTGCCCCGGAAAGAGACCTGCTAGCTATATTTAACAGTAGTTGAAAGACTATTAGTTTAGCTAGCAGCGACACATTTGTCTAAATTACTAGTTTAGATATTATTTGTAAAAGTGCCTACCTACATCTTCTGCAGGATTATTTTTTGTGAAACCCTAGTAATAAGTATTTTTGATTAATAAACTATTTGAATTTGAATTTGAAATAGACTGCCTCCATGGTCTAGCAGTTTAGTCTGTGGATTTAGACTCAGAGGTACCCAACTTGATTCCTGGTCGGGACACAATAATATTTATTAATTTCTTGAGTTTGGTATGCCGGTGACATCAACGAGCTTGCCACTTGTCATGATTGGCCTATAGTAACGTTGGCTAAATATGAATCCGCTTCTTTATAAGTGAGGGTTCTGACCACCTCGAAAGGGAAACGGTTTGATGATACTTTACTTTAAATAGAAGCTTTACCTATATAGATATGTTTGGCACTTTTAGGTTGCCTCCAAATGAAAATATGTATATGCATAGGAATTTATGACACCACAATGACTTGTAGTTTTTTTTTATAATTGTATAATATCAAACCTTTTGAGTTTCATCCTGTTGTACTCCAGAAGGCCACATGGTAGTAATCAGTACATCTACCCCCCTGTACTCGCTCTGACCTCGGAAGCAAGCATCTCGCAGAGCACTACAATCACTGGGCTCGAAAACGCATGATGGTATGTCCTTGTTCAGTTCTCGACGTGATAAACCACTTAGGTAAGCTATTTTGACATCAGAGCTGGTTGTAAATATACCTCTTTTACCTGTAAATATTAATTTATTAATAATTTTCACATACAATTAACTAAATACAAGGAAAGCTTTAAAAATAGGGAAATACTAGCTGGGTGAGCATTCCACATCTTGAGATTGCGAGAGAGATAGATAGGCTTGATATTATTAATATAGATATATATACGAGTATCAGGTGGCTCGGTTGTAAGAATACCTTCCTTAACATTGTAAAGAGGTGGGTTCAAACCCCAGCATGTACCAATAAGAAATACACTTTTCATACATACATTTGTCATAGATTTACAACCGTTCCTGTGCCTAACAGAACATGTTAACCCGTCGGATCCGATTCAACAAATACCAACTTGTGGAATTGTAAATAAATTGTCATTACAAAAAAGAAGAGACATTAGACCCTCGCCAACCCATCTAGCCAGCATGGCGAGTGTCGGCCATATTCTCCAGAAAACCAGAGGTCTAAGATCTATGTTCTAGGGGTTGTGTTAAGGATTTGATGGATATTATGTGTTTAGATGCTAGATACCGTTGACGCCACATCCACCTACAATTTCAGGCCAAGTATGGGCTTCCAATTGATGTAGAAGGCTACCACACCTGCTAGGATCTCTAGGTGGACAAACGCTATGGAAATAGTACAAAGGAGGAGGACTTACCAGGATTACACCACCACACTTATCACTATACACAGTTCTAGACGAACGAGATCTTTTACTTTTGAAGATTATTCACTATTTGGTCAGTTGCTGCTTGTGGCAACCGCGCGCGGCCGATGCGTCCAAGTCTTGTTTTTAAACTGTCATTTTTTATGCTCGCCATCTTCGTCATAGAGCGCGGGCGGCGCGGGTTTAGTAATCGATCATAGGAATTAATGAGAAATCAATGAGGACTTTGGATAGAGGTACCAAGCCACAACAGGCTGTGATGTGATGATGATTATTAATAACTATTTTAGATAATTAATTTTAAGTCTTACCCATATAGACAACATTTGGTACTATTTCACCTCCCTCTTCACAATAATACTGTACATGTTCTGGGGCCGACGGACCAAACACATATGTTTGTATGGGAACTAGAAAATAATAGGAAATATTTTTTTTGTTTAGAAATTATATTCTTACAGGGTGAACTCTGTATATGGACACTTATGAGAGTTGTTTAGCTTTATATCCCTCTCTCTTGCACACTCCAACATTTTTATGACAAGTGTCAATCTAAGAAACATTAATTAAGAACATTTAGCATTGTGTTAGAGAGAAGACAAATTTCTAAGCATTCCATGGATTCACCGTGCGGGTGCCGGGTCCATCGTGTGTGGGTAAGAGATGAGAAGAATGGTCTCTCGGGCTTACGACAGACAATAGGCTGGTTTAAGAAAAGGAGGCCTCCTTTTTTTTTCTATTGCGCGATAATACGCTCACCATCCACCATTCCACTTCTCTCCCTACCAAACCAAATACTGTATGATTCCGTTAATGCCGTCTTGGAAGCTCGTTCCATAAATGTATTGACGGCAGACCTGCTTAGGCCCAATTCTTTCAGTAAGTGATGCAAAGATGATGCTGCTTTGCTGTATGTGCTGTGTGATGTAGCTTTATCAGAATATACGTCAAATATCTTAGTGTTTTCTCAGAACTTAAATAAGTTATTCTTATTGAACTTACCGTTCCTTGAAAATCAAATATTCCAAAAGGCCACACAACAATGTCGAACAAATATTGTGATCTCACAAAAGAAATGATCAGGAACAGGTTTAATATTCAGCTTTACTGATCACATTATTGACAGAACTGTGGCGGAAACGACGACTGGCACTTTTCTGACAATGCAGCCCATGGTAACTGCTAGTCAATGGTGCTACCACATGAACAAATATTTTTTTCTCCTAATATATGAATATAAGAATAATTGGAATGCAAGCCCTTATAATGACGCGTAGAAGTTTATAATTGTACAAGTTAAGCCATCAGCAACTATCAACATCACCAAGTCAAGTAATTTCAACATTTTAAGGAATTTAAAGAATTAAAATTCGTTAAAGCAAGTGGTATTAAATGGAGTTTACACTATATTAATTTAGATAAGCATTATATTTAGAAAATCAGACTTACTCCTGCCGCGTCGACCAAATATACATTAAAAGAATCATAAATTACCATTTCTTGTTTCCATTTTGTAAGCATCCAGCTCAGAATTGTCATCGCCAAAAAAGTTACCAACGCATAGCAAAACATCGAAACTACCCGATTTTTTGATTATAGATGCGACTCTAGAGAAAAGAGTATTAAAATTTCCATTCACATCACCGCATAATAATCTGGAAATTAATGTAAACATAAAAAAACATTAATAGTTTAATATAGACATTTTAATATATATAAATATCAATAAACAATACAATTAAGTTAGTACTAAATCTACTAATAACTAACGTTTTCTGTTTCTCGTTCATTTTCCCTTCTTATAAATAAATGGTTAACAGCTTAATAAACAAGAAAATTAATATTTTGTTTGTATTTTTAGGTTATATTTTTTTTTTTTGACAATTGACAGTTACAAACATATATTTTTTTACAAGTAAACTTAACGTTCGCTGGATTCTCAAATCAATTAAACATGTTAAAATACACTTGATAACACGTCCATTAGGCCGAAATAAAACGAAATAAATTAAATTTTAATAAGTACTAGGTAATAATAGAAAAGACACATTATGTCTACAAAACATAAAACAAATTATTATTTGACCGTAAATAGAACTAATTCAGCACCACTCAAGATAATACATCACTACAAAGAATGATATGACTGATTATTGAATTGTCTTTCATGAATTCATCAGTCAATAAAAAAAGAAGAAGCAGGAGCACAGTGTTTCTCAAATATTAATTATTTTACTTTATTTACCTTTGTTTTTGTATTTGATAGTTTAATAATTGTTTACCGCATAATGGCATCTTCTAGCAAGTTGCCGGGCACTGGGCTAGAGGACGTTGGCGTTCCCGGTCAAAAGTTTCTTCGAGATGCATTGACGAGTTGTACAGATCCTTTGAAAGCTATTGAGGAATTTCAGCTAGAAAATGGTATTTTGCTGCCATCTCTTAGACCTATGTTGCCTTTGCTAGACTTGCATGGCGTGCGTAGACTTGACTTTCACAACTCCGTATTAGAAGAACTGCGTGAAAAGTTAATAACCCATATTAACGAGCTTGGTGCAAAAGATAAAAAGGACAATGACAAGAAACTCAAAGATTTGTTAGCGAAAAGCTTTTCCGTTGTCAGAGTAAAAGCTCTAAGACCAGTTATAATGAGTATGTTGAAGAACACGCCACATATTGATGATAAATTCCTCCGTGTTCTTGTCCGAGACAGGGATTTGTATAATGACACAGATACTGAGGTTAAGAGACAAATCTGGCAAGACAATCAGTCGTTATTTGGTGACGAAGTGTCTCCATTACTTAGCCAATATATCAGAGAGAAAGAAAATGTGTTATTTGACCATGAAAATGTGACAAACTTATTTTTTACTCCATCTCCAAAAGTACGCCGTAAAGGAACTGTAGTTACTAAGCTGGCACACATGATTGGCAATAGTGTAAGACTGTACGATATGGTTTTGCAATTTTTAAGAACATTATTCTTACGAACCAGAAATGTTCACTACTGCACTCTTAGAGCCGAGTTGCTGATGGCGTTGCATGATTTAGAGATCCAGGATATCATATCTGTGGATCCGTGTCATAAATTCACTTGGTGCCTTGATGCTTGTATTAGGGAAAGAAATGTTGATATTAAACGTTCTAGAGAGTTGCAAGGATTTTTGGATAGTATAAAAAGGGGCCAAGAACAAGTCCTTGGTGATTTATCTATGACACTATGCGATCCTTACGCAATAAACTTTTTAGCGACTTCAGCCATAAAAATCCTTCACCATCTAATAAACACAGAAGCATTACCAAGAGACAATACTATTTTGATTCTACTTTTAAGGATGTTAGCTCTTGGATTAAGTGCGTGGGTTATGATAGATTCCCAGGAATTTAAAGAACCTAAACTAGATAGTCAAGTTGTTACAAAGTATCTTCCAGCACTTATGTCACTAATGGTAGACGACCAGGTGCGAGCGTTGCACAATAAATTGCCTCCAGACGAGAGGGAATCTGCTATTACGACGATAGAACATTCTGGGCCTCCGCCAGATGCATGTGAGGCTTATATGAGAGAAAGCTCAGTCTGCGGAGTATTAGCGATGTACTACACTTTACACGCAGCTAAGCTTAAAGACAGAGGCTCGTTGCTACGAATTTTAAGCATTTTAGGCAGTTGCAAGGACGGACGAGCTTACGAAGATCCATTTTTACATGCGTTAGTAGCTTTACTAATACAACTACCGGATGAATTCCAAGGAGAGGATTTTAGCACCGTGTTGTTTGATGAATTCTTCTTTGCTGGTCTATCTAAAGATAACGTTACCAGACATCTGTTGAAATTATTATGGTATAACTACCCTAAATTGCCAGAAACAAGAGTTTTGACCTTGATGAAGGCGTTACAACCAGGAACGCAACATAATGAGTCCGTGCATAAATTGTATGAAGGCATGCAGCAGAAAATGACAAATCAAGTTGAGCCACCTCCGCCTCCAACAGATATGGAGTATCTAGATTCTCCATTAATGAGTGTGCCGACTCCAGCCCCTTATCATAATACAATTTAAACTGAATAGTTATAAAAATCATGTTCCTTATATATAGGAAAAATATACTGTATTTTTTACATTATTTATTAGAATTTAAGTGACACAAATTATGTACTTTTACTTCAATCCTAGACACCTTCTCCCCTCGTTCCGAATCATGCTCAGAGCGCTTAGAATGAAAGAAGACAATTTTCTAACCATTCCATGGATTTGTTGCTCTCTTAGCTAACTATTATTGTTATTTATTAGGTTTATTATCTTATTAAACTCTATAAATTAAAAACGTGTTATTTTCATTTTTCACTGACGTATATTCATTGTCAAAGTTTTTATTTTTATTTTCCAATCTTTTTTATAAAAATAAGTTGAGGTTGAGGTGCGTAAGGCTTCTACATTACTCCCTCGCCAGTAACTCTGCTGTTACGATACAATTTAATTTTTAACATAATTAATAAAAATATACAATAGTTATAAAATTAATGTTAAAGAAAATATTATACAATTAAAATTATTAAAATTAAATAAAAAAAAAACTATTTATGAAAAGTAACTTTCTTTTCAGTAACAACGATTCTATTTACATGGTCATTAACGTTAAAATTTGTGTTACTACTATTTAAATCAATTTCACTATCATTCGTAATCAAATATGCAGGTTTTAATCTATCTATGGATATACTAATATTTTTATTTTTTATTTCTATATTAAAATATTTATCAAAACGATCTAAAATTTTAAAAGGTCCTGTATAAAAAGGTTCTAAAGATTTTTTAACTCTATCTGTTCTTAAAAATACATGAGTACATGTAGACAAATCTTTATGTATAAAAATATTTTTATTCTCAAAATTTTGTGATCGCCTTCTAGGTCGCAATTGTTCCATGACAATTTTTAAATTTGACGCAAATGTGTCTGAATTTATTTCTGCTTTAGATTTTTCGAAAAATTCGCCGGGTACTTTGATTGTGGTACCATAAATCATTTGACTAATTGTAAAATCCTTATCTTCTCTTATGGCAGTACGCATTCTCAACAGAACAGTTGGTAGGGTGTCTGTCCATCGAATATTATTATGGCATTTTATTGCCGTTTTTAACGTCCTATGCATTCTTTCTATTTTACCATTACATTGTGGATGGTAAGCAGTTGTAAATTTAATTTTAGAACCACATATTTCAGCTAAATTTTTAAATAATTCTGACTGAAATTGTGAACCTCTATCACATATTATAGTGTTTGGTACGCCAAATCTAGCTATCCAGTTTGAATAAAATGTTTTCGAAACTGTTTCAGCTGTACTATTTGGTATAGGTATGACTTCCATCCAGTCAGTAAATCGATCGATACATGTTAGACAATATATATTTCCCTCAGAAGGAGGTAAAGGGCCTATTAAATCTATATGAACAATTTCAAATCTTTCATCTGGTTCTGTAAATGTAAATAGTTGGGATTTATTATGTCTTATTATTTTATTTTTTTGACAAGTTAAACATGTCTGTGCCCATACTTTTACGTCCTTTTTTATATTTGTCCAGATATATTTATTTGTTAGCTGAAGGACTGTTGATTTTATTCCTGAATGTGATAGGTTATGTATTTTGTTAAAAACATTTCTTCTAAATTTTTCAGGTATATAAGGTCTAATATTGTTTGTAGATATGTCGCACCATAATATGTTTCCTGAATTTAATACACATTGTTTGAATTGCAATGAATTTGACAACTTCAGTTGCTGGAGTTCATTGTCATCAATTTGTGCTTTTGCGATCATATCATAATCTACGATATCCACCATTTCTATTCTGGATAACGTATCAGCAATAATATTTTCACTACCTTTGATATGCTGTATATCAGTTGAAAATTCAGAAATGTATTGTAAATGTCGCAACTGTCTTGGAGATGCTTTTTCATTTTTTTGTTTAAATGCAAACGTTATCGGTTTATGATCCGTATAAATAACAAATTCTCGACCTTCTAAATAATGTTTAAATTGTTTTATTGAAACGTAAATACTGAGTAATTCTCTATCATAAGTACTGTACGATTTTTGTGCGTTATTTAATTTTTTAGAATAAAATGCTATCGGTTTCCAAGAATCGTTTTCAAATTGTTGTAATACCGAACCAATTGCCAAATCAGAAGCGTCTGTGAATAGTGCTAGCAGATATTTTGAATTTGGACAAGTTAAAAGTTAGTGCTGTATTTGCTAAATCGGTTTTACATTTTTCAAACATTTTTGTGGCCTGATCGGTCCATTCTATCTTAGTCTTATCTTTTTTCTTGGCACCTTTTAAATAATCGTGTAATATGGCTTGCGTTTCAGCAGCGTTTTTAATGTACCTACGATAAAAGTTTAAAAGTCCTAAAAATCTGCGTAAATCTTGTAATGTTTCGGGTAATTTATAATCTATTATAGTCTTTACTTTATGAGGTAGGGGTTTTGTGCCTTCCTTGGTTATGAAGAAACCCAAAAACTCTACTTCATTTAACCCGAATTGTGACTTTGAAACATTTATGCGTAACCCGTATTCGTCTAATCTTTCAAAAACAATTTTGAGGTGTTCCTCGTGCTCTTCAGGTGTAGAAGAAGCAACTAAAATGTCATCCAAATAAGGAAATATAAAATCTAAATTTCTAAAAACTAAATTAATAAACCTCTGAAAAGTAGCTGGAGCATTCCTTAAACCAAAACTCACAACATTAAATTCAAAAAGTCCAAAAGGCGTAATAATAGCAGTTTTTGCTTTATCCTCTTCAGCCATCGGAATTTGGTAATATGCTTTGTATAAATCAATTTTAGAAAAAATTGTTTTATTAGGTAATATTGTTAAAAAATCGTCCATCCTTGGTAGTGGGTATCTGTCCGGTATGGTCTGTGCGTTCAGTCGGCGGTAGTCTCCGCATGGTCTCAGTGATCCATCAGATTTTGTTACCATATGTAGAGCACTGGCCCACTCTGAACTTGAGGGTCTAATAATTCCGTGATTTAGCATAAATTGAAATTCTTGTTTTGCTATTTCCAAACGCTTTGAATCCAACTGTCTCGGTCTACAATATACCGGATCTCCTTTCGTTTCAATTTTGTGTGTAACATTGTGCTTTAAATTCGTGGGTAATAAATTTGGCTTTGTGATTCCAGGATACTTCAACAAAAGGTCATAATGATTTTGATTTAACGTACTAATAACATCCTTATCAGTTATTGTAGAAATTTGTCCTCTTGTTGTCAATTTTGTCACACTGTCAACCAGTCTCTTATTTCGAAGATCTATAAGTAGGTTGAAGTGCCTTATGAAGTCCGCTCCCAGAATTCCTTTATCTATTTTTGCGATTATGAAAGGCCATTGAAACTCTCGCCGTAATCCCAAGTCTACTGTCAGTACCTTAATACCACATGTTTGGATTTCTGTACCATTTGCAGCGTATAGTTTAATACTGTTATTAAAAATATCGTGCTTTTTGGCTGGAATTATGGACACGTCTGCTCCGCTGTCCACCAGTAATTTCAAACCAGTTTGTATTTCGGTAATGAATAGGCGTGAGTTGTTGCTCTCTTAGCTAACTATTATTGTTATTTATTAGGTTTATTATCTTATTAAACTCTATAAATTAAAAACGTGTTATTTTCATTTTTCACTGACGTATATTCATTGTCAAAGTTTTTATTTTTATTTTCCAATCTTTTTTATAAAAATAAGTTGAGGTTGAGGTGCGTAAGGCTCCTACAGATTCACCGTGCGGGTGCCGGGTCCATCGTGTGTGGGTAAGAGATGAGAAGAATTGTGTCTCGGACTTGCGACCGATCCACCACCGCGCCATATTTATATTCATACCATAATAGTTTTTTTTAATGTATAGAATATAAATTGCGGATTCTACATCTTTCGAGTATGAATGGGGTGTATCAGGCAAAGCTTTTTGTAGATGTCGCTAGCGGCAGTGGTTGGAACCTTGTTTACACCTATGACAATAGATATAGGATACTTAGATTGGCAATGCAAAAGAGAAAGAGCACAGTATTGCGTATGTTAGAGCAAGATAGATAGACAGGACCATTCACAGACACGGTCGCGGCTTGTAGCGGCTAGCGTAATTGTAAACAAAACAAATTCCGCTTATATTTGTAATAATCTACGGTTTTATAGTGTAAATTTGAAGTTAATAGACGTAATAGTCATGGTTACTTGTGTAGTACCTGGATGTAACTCATCTAAGGAAGAAAACCCACATAATTATTCATTTCACACGTAAGTACGATTGAAATATTTAGGTGCCTAAATACAATGTTTTAGATCTGCTACTAAGGTTTTATACACAAACAGATGGGAAAAATAAACGCCTTTTATTACATTAATACTCTGAATGCATAGGAATTCAATTTAAGATAATATCAAATACTTGAATTTTTACTATTTCTAACCTCACTTATGTAGAGATTGACACATATCGATAACATGTTATCGATCACATCTTATCGATATGTCGCTAAATGGCAAATGTATTGTGTCTTGCATGCAGCATAGCATGCATTATCTATGGATTATGCCTATACAGCCTTATTAATTTTCGTTAAATTCTTTAAAATGTTTTTTATATATTTTACTTTTTAATTTTTGAGTTTCGTAGCTAAATGGCGCAACTCCTATTAATTGAACTAAATTGTAAATATTTTTATAAAATAATTGAAACTTTATAATGTTTCAGGTTTTCCCAAAATATTTTAGAAAAGAATAAATGGCAAAAACCTTCCTTAGAAGGTCACTGCAGTGGTGGCACATGTGTCGGGTCCCGGTCCGTCCCTAAGGGCCTGGTTGAGCGGGGGGATGGCTGGCACATGCGTTACGTCCGTGATCAGGTACTACTGTGGGGGCCTGGGACCTCTGCCGAACACGTTCAATTTATTGTTCTTAAATTAGCAGAGGTTTTGCGTTTTGACGTCTTTCGGGTTGCACAAGAGGCTTGGGCAAGTAATTTATTTTAGTTTTGCCTTACCTGGTAGGGTACTACTGTACCAGGTATTGTGTCCTTATAGGACAATCTTGGAGTAAAGGATATCTATTTTATGTTGTTGAGTAGTTCTGTATTTGTTTTAATTTGTAAATCTGCTATAGCTGAGTTTTCCTTGCATATTCCTTTCTCAGTCAGACATTAACAGGTCACTGGAATCTGCTTTGCTGCTTAGTCTTCCACTAGCAGGAGTTGAATCATTCAAAATAATTTAAATAATGACGTGTCACAAATAGGTTTACGTGAATAAAGATATTTTGACTTTGACTTTTTTTTATATACCTACAGTGGTTTTATTTTTCATAGAATCGTTTACTTTTAGATGGTGTAAATAAATAAACATAGAAGAATATTTGCTAGGAAACGCAACTGAAAAAACTATATTTTTCAATTATTGTATAAATTTTTCATCGTTTAATTGAAAATTTAACGTTGAAATCCTTAAATAATGTAAATTAAAATGTTACATTACCAAAATATGTGATTAGAAATCTTTGAAACTTGGGGTTAGCAAAAATATATTTTTTCAAATATTAAATATTAGGATTCAAATTAATTTAATCAGTTTTTCGCATTTCCTGGCAAATTTTCCCGAAGTAATGTTATTTCCACTAAATGTAAAAAAATATTGTAGATATAAAAAACGAATGAATACATTTTTTTTTATTTTCTCGGTAAATTTTTGGTTAAATGGAAAAATGGCATGCACTAGTTATATATGTTTTTTTTACCTATATTAGCTTGTGTTCCACTATTGCTATTTTGTTTATATGTTTAATGTTCCTAATAAGCTGTTACTTTTTTAAAAATAAAAAATCCAACATGTTTTGTAGTTTAATTTTTATTACCTCAAACAAACATTAACTTTATATGTAGCTAGATCTGTGTCAAATCAGACAACACGAAAACGTTGCAATCTTTATCGATAATCTAAGTCAAGGCAGTTGCGAACATCACTATCCGTTTCGCACACATGCGCATTTCACGCACACCGGTGTTTTTAATTTTTGGTCTCGCCCTAATCATTCCATTGCCAATCTATATATACTAAATCTATGCCTATGACGCATCATTTTTTAAATGTGTTTGTAGTTTTTTTTTATAACAAAAAAATGTATTTTAACTTTACGTTACCTACCTTAAAAGACGAATTAAGAAAACGAACACCGTCTTTAAAAAGAAAAAAAGGTTTAATTAATAGAACGGCAATTTTTAGATCACCATATCTTTGATTTTGCTTGGAAATTTCGATTTATACACCTTATAGCTGCTCACTTCGGCATAATACCCAGAAAATATTAAATTTCGTAATAAAAATAGTTTTCTATGCAACTCATATGCAATCTATCATGCGCCATCTATCGTGATAAAAAGTTAGTGATACACCCTATTGTAGTAGGTACCTAAGTATTGATTTAAGCAGTGTTATTTTTACATAAATATCACCATAGTAAGATTTTCATATTAGTTCTCCGTAGAAAGGCTGATAATCTCTTGACATGTTTAACATATCGCACCCTTAATAATATAAGGGCTCAAGATATATTTTTTGAATGCTAAGGGTACAAGATGGAATTATCTACCAGTTAGCGCTGACAGAGAGAGAAAAAAGACTAATGACTTCGTATTATTGGTCTTAGTTCGAAACTGTATTTGTGTCTCTCTCACACTCCTCCGTATCCCGTTCTTACCAGAATCTTTAACCCAATTTCCCAAAAAAAATATTTTTCGTATTATGCCCTTGTATTACTAACGGTGCAATATGCCTATGAAGCACGTCATTCTCTAAAAAACCTAAAGTGACAAGCTAACTACCAATCACGTGGCGTATATCAAAAATGTTGATTACGAATTATTTTATTTACCTTTCTGGAACTAGCCAGTAGGTAGTCTTTTAGACTGGTAAAAGCACAGAACACATGAATACTAGTTCTGTGGGTAAAAGGTATAAAATAAAATACAATTTAGTGTAAACATTATATTAGTTTTACATTAAATGCAATTTGTTGAAGAAATCAATGATCAAATATTATTTTATAGACAATTAATTAGTAAGTATATATTACTGTTAATACCTACATGACAACATATATGAGTATATATATATAAAATTATAAGTAACAATATATACATTTATATGACAATGTAGACAAACAATAAAAGAAGGTAGTAACTACAAAAACATTAGATTCACACGAACGGCATTAAAATTAAAAATAATAATAATCAAACATTTATTGTAAATTGATTTATTTTAAAAAGGGAATCGCAGGGAAGCCAACAGACGTATTCGGCATTCCGGCACATTCTCTCATCGGCCATACCACTGAAATAGATCTTTAACCAGTGCGTCTTCCTGGTAATGTACTATGCAGAGACGTGGACACTGACAGTGGGTCTGGTCCATGAATTCAAGGTCGCTCAGCGAGCTATGGAGAGAGCTGCTTGGTATTTCTCTTATGGATATAATTCTAAACGTTGATATTCGTCAAAGGAGCAAAGTTACTGATTGCTTTTAAAATTAGCAAGCTGCAGTGGCAACGGGCAACGGGCTCTAGAGTGGAGACCATGTACGGTATACCCCTGACATCCCCCCGCTAGATCGACGAATGGCAGTTTGTGGCCAGGCTCTAGAATTCCATGTTCGATCGAGCCAACCACAGCCGCTTCGACCATCTTTGGGGAATCGCGCCTCTCCACGCACGGCCACCGGAAGGCCGCCGCCTTCCCCGGGAGATCCTGAGGACCGAGGCGTAGCCCATGCCGTTGTTACCATATAGACACCGCTCACAAAGGGCCACACCTTTCGTAGCCCCTTCCTTGGCCACCCTTAGGCCGGGGTAAAAATAGAAACCGGCGGGATGTTGCCCGCTGAGACAAACTGCAGCCGAACGGGGCCACCCTATAGGCTTCCGTACGCTAGCGCGTGCGATGAAACTTCATAATCGGATGGCCTTTAGAAGGTCGCTGATTGAGGCTGGTTTAGAGTGGCGAGCCTTGGAGGAGACCCACATCCAGCATTGGAGAGATACAGGCTGATGATTATGATAAAGACAATATTCAGATTATTTATAAATGTAGGTAGTTTCAAAAATATTAATTTAGCAAGAATAAAGAGCCAAAGGGTAACAACATAAACTTTGATGTTTGTAACACTGTTAAAGAATGTCAATCACGTTTTTCTAGCCTTAATAAAGAGCAAAGTAAGTTTATAATATTTATTTTAGCATGAGTTAACAGTAATAACTTACATTGCTGCTGAAAATAATTCAGGCGTGTGTCAATCAAGTCTTTACAACTTTTAAATGGAGCGAATCGATCTAGAACGTTCTAACAGCGATAGTACTGGGTAAATTGATTAACTTTATATAATCAATAAGGACAGAATATATACAATATAATAATAACAGAATATATTTATATGACAATATTTAACAAATTTATAATAAAGCGTAGATACAAAAAATAGATTAGCAAACTGTTTAGATTAAATTATTGCAGTTACAATTTATTCAGGCGTGTCGATCACGTCTTTCCGGCTTTAAATCTAAAGAGTGAAGGGAGCGAAGAGATCTGGAACGTTCGAAAAGTGATGGGTCTGTGTAAATTGGCTCACTTCCGTCGTCGAATGCATTCGCCAGTCTACCAGAAGAGCCTGCCTCTTCACCTACTTCCGCAAACGTTCTGCCCAAACCACTGAAAATATAATTACAATCTTAGTAACATTATGTAACTCTTTATTAATTTAAATTTATAAAAGCAAATAGGTTCAATTTGCCAAGGATAGATTATATAATGATTACAAGTTTTTTTTTTGCAACAATCAATGATTTCTGTTCAGTCGAATTCCGCAAAGTGAAAACGAGAATATAAGCATTATTTTAATTGTTACAGTGTTATTGACTTATTATACATACCTATTTACATATTGACTTTAATAATATTAAACAATTTACGTAGGTACTAATTTTGCATATTCCTATTTGGAGATTATGTTATACTTGAAATGAAAAAATAACTTTTGTTTTTTGAGGCACTAAACAACATATGTAAGTATTTGGATTAATTTAGTTATGTAATTTATAAATTTTGTAACACAAACTGAAGTCGTTGTTAGTCTTATGAATTAGTTATTTATTTACTATTACGTGACGTCATCCGGCAGCCATTTGCAATTGCAGCGTTTTCGATAGAAAATTCGAAAACTATATTTAAAAGTAGATTTTAGACCTCATAAAAAATCTAAAGTATTATTTTATTCCAGGAATCCGACATTTTGAATAATTGTCGAGTAGCCTATTGCTGCTAATCTTGCACGTGACATCTGGTCAGAAAATAAATAATACTTATGTAGTTACATTACCTGAGGGAGAAAGGTTTATGCATATGTGACGCGGAGAAGAGAGATGGTCTGGTTGGTCGAGGCCCAGCAGTCACAGGTCTCAAGCTTGGGGGAGGATGAGACGCCTGGATGTTTTTACGAAGAACACGCCAATAACGCCTGCAAATATATAATATTGTAGACTAAGTATTGATATATTTTTTAAATACTGAGTACGACATGTGACTTCGCAAGTGATACGCGAGTGGTAAGTGACGACCGACATCAGTCCCTATATCAAGATGATTTTTCACAATTTGCTTGAAGGACTCTAGGTTATAGGAATGGTGTATGGTTATAGTGTGTCTGTACTGTAGTCTGGCTGTCAGATATGTCCACATGTTCAGCGTGCGTCAAAATTTATATGTACGCATAAGGATAGTGGCTACGGTATGGGGAAGTATATTTTGGCCTGTGCTTGTGGTTCGTTTACGGAATAGAGAATAAGGGATAAGGTTGTAAAGCACTTCAGAACACTGACCGTTGTACAGCTTGTAGAACACGCTCAGGGCCTGTATCGGCGAAGCTGTAGCTTCAATTCGAGAGTATTAGACACATCCACTATCCCAATCACCCGCCTCTGCAGGACATTGAGAGCATCTGTAAGGTACTTAGCGGAGCCATCCCATGATTCTATTCGTACTTTATACGTACAGCTTGTATTATGCCTGCCTGACTGCCTCCATGGTCTAACGGTTAAGTCTGTGGATTTAGACGCAGAGGTACCTGGTTCGGTTCCTAGTCGGTACACAATAATTTATTTATTTATTTGTGTTATTTCTCGATCTTGGTACGCTAGAAACATCGACGAGTTTGCCACTTGTCATGATGGGCCTATAGTAAAGCTGGCTAAATGTGTATCCGCTTCTTTAAAAGTGTTGGTTTCTGACCACCCCGTAAGGAAGGTCGTGATGATACTTTACTTTTTTATATTTATATAGTTCCCTCGCTAGCCCAACGACTTCAAGGAACCTTAGTAAGGGTTTAGGAGCGACGGGCGACTGGTCGTACCTCCTTGGGGCTTAGTATGTGAGTACTATTACTAGTACTACTTAGTACTCCGATTGTGATGTAGGGTACAGCAGTCTCAGAGGAGATGGACTGGTATCTCCTTTCCTTCGTTACAGAATCTGCACTCGTATGATTCTACCAAGCCCACGCTAAACATGTGCTTGTTAAGTTTGCAGTGACCTTTTTTTTAAATACGGCATTACTAAACCGTTTATCGGTACGAACACAGCCTGGAGGGCCACCGCCTGCGAGATAGCTCAAGGCGCCTCGGACTATAATCCTATAACTGTCTCTTTTTCACTGTTGGCCCTGATTGCCTTTACAGCTAAGTCTGAGTAAAGGCACTCATTCGCCGCGGAATTTTGCAGAGACTAGTAGAACTCTTTACAAGTCATCATCATCATCAGTCTGTGTCTCTCCACTGCTGGATATAGGCCTCCCCCAACTTCACTTCACACGATCATTTGCCACCCTCATCCAACCCCCACAAGCGACCTTCCTCAGGTCATCGTACGTGGTCTCCACTCTAGAACTCGTCTACTCCATCGTTCATCGGTTCTACGACAGACATGTCCAGCCCATTGCCACTTCAGCTTACTAATTTTAAAGGCTATATCGGTAACTTTGGTTCTCCGACGGATTTCCTCGTTTCGGACTTTATCCATCAGAGAAATACCGAGCATAGCTCTCTCCATAGCCCGCTGAGCGACCTTAAATACTTACAAGTGCTTACCTATAAATATACAAGGCAGCAGTTAACATGGCCAGTAGTATACTGAGCAGTACACACAGCGCTACCAGTAGTGCTCGGTAGTGATATGGAGATACACAGACTCCGGCGACGGACACTACGGGAGCTGAGTCAGCTGGGCCATTTTCTTCCAGCAACTCGTTGCGGTTGTCAAACACCTAAATAGGGCATTGACTATTTATTTATTTTTATTTTAAAAAGTACAAAGGCGGACTTAATGCCCGAAGACATTCTCACAGCCAAACCTTAGGGACTTTGAACAATTATAGGTGCAATCATAGAAATAATAATAATACTATAATTATAAAAGTTAATTTAATAGGATTAATATATACTTACATCATATCATAATATCAATATACTAAATACTAATAATACACATTATTATACATAAACATACATATATACTACTTACTAACGCTGTTAGGAGCTATTTAAGAAGTGTCCATATTATTACTATTTAAGAAGGATCCATGGGTGTTGCTTGGCGGAGGTCTGGGCCATGGGCGTTATTATTATTATTTTGTATTGTTAGTCTTAAGTCATTGGATTGTTACTATGGATTTAAAAAATATATTTATTTTTTTGTTTTTTTTTATTTATCTAGGAATTAATAAGTAAATATAAACAATTAAGGACAGATTAAAAAAAATGATATTAAACAACGAAAATATTTATTTGCACACAACACCTAACACAATAATAAAAGAGACAAAAACCTATAAAAATACAAAAAAAAAATACACAAGATAAATGTATAAAATAAATGAGTCAGGTGTTGCGACAAACAAATCAAATCATTCATTTCCTTAGGTTAGTACATAACACTTGGATATTGTCAATACATATATTTTTATACAATACAAGCTTGGCTGGACTGAATCTAACAGCAATACAATTTATAATAAATAAAACATTGTTGTCATAAGCGAGGATTTTGTACTTATTTATAACTAGATACTTAAAATTTAATTCGTGGCTGTAAAAAGGCCATGTCAGCTTATAATCTAATAACATTTATATCCTAAAATATATATTCGTGGCTGTAAAATGGCCGTGTCTGCTTACAATCTAGTAATAATAATATTTATGTCCATAAATCAGCATATAAACACTAAACAGGCACTCAGGTCATCAGGTTGCAACATATCTGCTGCAGTGCTGATTTTCACTATGGCCCTTACAGTTGTAATGATTATCTATATTCTAATATTTTAAATATAAAAAAGCTTATTTGTCTAAATTACTGAATCGATTTCGAACGGGGTTTTGAAAAACCTACCTCAATCATTTTTCTAACATGGCTCGGCGTTTCCACTTCATCCTTGAGGTATTTGTCCACCTCTGCTTCTTCATAGGACACCTTGAAGACACTTCCATTGGTATCTCCAGGCTTTAAGGTGGACACTTCATCTTGGCGAGCTTCTGCAGTTTCGTTGGATATAATTAGGGTACCATTAACGTCTCTTTTGCGACGACCAAATGATGGCTCTTGACGACCAGTGTGGCTTGGGCAGTACGCCTAGAAATATATTTAAAAGATTGTATAAACGCGAAGGTTTAGATCCACGGACTTAACTGATGGACCACTAATTTATCTTTGCCTATAAGTTTTTGCCTTTATACACTAACCCTTTGACTTGTCGATTTAAGCGCTTTTTTTCACTTTATTTGAAAGTCGTTCAACTTGATGTTTGTCTTTGGTTTTAAAACAAAATTCGGTTAAAAGCAAGCTTTGCTTTTTCAAGTCGAACATAGCATAAGTATTACGATGAGACGATGATGTAAGACGATGTGCCCATGGGGACCGTCAGCGAGGCGCTTGGCCAAGGAGTTGTCAAAGCGGCTGACAGAAGGTCTGGAGACAGGAAGGCTGGCAATTATTTCTGCCAACGTATTAGCCTCGCTATACAGAGGGGAAATGTCGCCAGTCTCCTTGGGACTATCTCAGATGGGACGCCTCTAGAGGACATTTTTTATTTATAGTTTAGTTTATTTTTATTTTTATTATTTAGGTAGCTTTTAATTTATATTTAATGTACTATAATTAACTTTTTTATATATTTTTTATTTTTGGATAAAAAACAGACATACAGTAAAGATTACTAACTAAATATTAACTAATTTAGGTAAGCAACAGTATATTCAACGACATTCCACATTTTTTATGCAATCAACATTTAAAAGCGATCAAAAAGAAAAAAAAATATAGAAATAAATATGTTTGACAATGCATTTAACAATTGCCCTTAGTGTGTCAGATCTAAAGTGTTGAGGAGATCAGATATGTCTCTTATAGGAACCTGCAGATAGCGCAGATATTATTGTTTTAGTATAAAAAATCTTTATTGTTTGTGATGTCTCGGATCTATTTATTCCATGAACTAATTATATTTACTATTTACGATAACCCCAGTATTGTATACCTACGATGTATTTACGACTATATGGTATAAATTATTTGCAATGACGTAATTCAATAATTACTCTGTTTGGCATAACATTGCGATAACGGATTACTATTTTTAGATGTTTAAATGTGTAGGAAGGATATAAGTGGAATTTATAAGAAGTAAATACATAAATATTTTTGGATTACATTATATTATCGGCGGAGGTGATGATGAAACTGCAGCACATTAACGGAACTGGACGACCCCACTGTCTTTTGATAGCTAAGCCCAGTCGGTGTTTGGTCTACAGGATTTACAGGTTACGTTACACTTTCTATCTATTTCTAAGTAAATTAACAAATTATGATCATTCATAATCTAGGTATTTATTATACTTAAACAATATTTAATATAGCAACTTTTGTCACTGCTGGAGCATCCGCGATCCTAAATTTACTCTTGAGGTATTTCGGTGTCACAGGCTCGAACAAAGATACTTAGTAAGCTACCAGTTACTAAAACAGTTAAAATGAAGAGTCAAACAAATTCTGGTTAATAAGTGATTTTATTCGACAAAAGAATACCTAGACACTAAACTCGACAAAGTCATATTTGTATGCTAGAAATAGCGAAGCATGTGATACAATTACTTATAACAATTAACATTCCTGTACCTAGATGTTTCTGAGAAATAGGTTATTTTATTTCAGAAAACTTACCGGTTGGCAGCCATCTCGACACGTACGCACTGTAGCTTCAAACACCAAGAAGTTGGATTCTGGGATCTTGAAGGCATTGAATCTGGCTTCCAGACTGTCACTACTTCTGCCCTTATCCAACTCCGGGAATACGTCTGGGTCTACTGGGCATCTGGAAATAAACCACACGCACAGGTCAGACTATGCACCCACATACCGTAGTCACCATCCCTTCGCGTACGTATAAATTTGGGGACTCATACATCTGTCGCACGATAAAGATGTGGAATGCTCTTCCAGCCTCTGTGTTTCCACTTTCCTATAACTTAGAGTCCTTCAAGCGAAGTGTGAAAAAGCATCTAGTCAAGCCAGCATAATATTAGGGACTGATGTCAGTCATGAGTGTCTGACTTTAGTTACTCCACTTACCATCAGGTGGCCACAAGGTCACATGTTTTGCTAATATAAAAAAAAAAAAAAAAAAAAAAAAAAAAAAAACATCATCATCACATCCCCCTAGAACACAAAATCCTAGACCTCCACATATAGTTTCTCGAAATTCCTTTTTTTTATTTTCCACAATATGGCGTCTTGTCGTCGCCTTACTGAGATTAAATTAATGGCATATCTTCAGTGACACTCGCGTAATTAAATCGAATCATTTGACGTGCGAATCATCAAAATCAGCCAATGCGTTTGGTCTCCAGTGTGCCACAAAGGAACAATAGGCTTATAAACCCAACCTTCTTTGCGTCGCGTAGTCGGCTAAAGACGCGGTTATTTTCTATTGACTAATTTGCCTAATCTATAACTAATCTAATTTGGCTAATCAGTAACTTAAAAAAATATGTTAACTTACCCAACTCTATCAATAAGCTGCACAGAACGTCCAGAATAGGGATCTCTAGCAATGACATTTGTAGCAAATATATCCGTGGCGTAACTATATCCATCTTGAGCTTCCAATCTGAAGGTTAGGGGATCTCCAACAGCGATGGTCGTCGTCGGTCGTCCTTGGTATAAGATCATCAGACGAACCTTCGAGTTCAGAGAACTCTCTTCGGGTAAATACTCTATAGGAATCGGACTCCCAGATCTGTCAATCAAATTCCAACCAAAGCTATCAGTTAGATAGTGCCGATGTTGCATTTTGGAAAGTATTTAGACTTTGAATAAACGATTATTAATAGTATATTATTATTATTAAGTTATTCATTGCACAAAAAAAATAAGTAAGGCATGCTCCGATGTGTCGGGCATGTCGAAAGGATGGGAGATTGACGAACCAGATATATAATGCGAAAGTTGTGGGTAAAAGATGCCTTGGCTGACCAAGACTCACCTACCACGATGAAATAAATAAAACAATAGCCGAAGGTGCAAAAAAAGCCATCGAAACAAAAGGGCATGTATAAAGAGGGTGATGAGTATTGAGTGGTGACACGGGAACGGTAATGTTGTTAATCTATGACAAATGTACGTAAAAAAATTGATTTCTCATTGGTACATGCCGGGGGAGTTTGAACCGACCTTTGTAGGATTTAAAGGAAAGCATTCTTACAACCGAGCCACCATCGCGCAGATTGCGGTGACCTATATTTTATTTTATTTTTATTAATTTAAAATAAATTATTAAAATGTACAAAGGCTAATTTAATGGCGCTAGCCATTCTCTGACAGCCAAAACATTTAGACAGTATAGATGGTAGGTGCAATCATCAATTAAGTTATTCCTAACAGTATTAATACATTCATAACAATATTACTTACTAATACATAAATACACAATAGGTATATATTTAAATCAAAATAATTAAAGCACACCAGCCTTAATGACGTCATTCGTCGGGCCCTTGGGTCTGTGGGATCGCCAGCCATATTAGAACCCAGTGGCATAGCCCGCGACGATGGCAAGCGGCCCGATAAAATGACACTGGATCCATGGAAGTTAGGTTTGCCTTTTGTGTGTGATACCACCTGTGTGGACATCCTGGCTTCTTCCCACCTGTCCTTGACCTATGAGAACCCAGGCGCTACTGCCTTAAAGGGCGGAAATACACCTGACTTATTGGGAGATGTGTTTTTGCGCCGTTTGGAGTTGAAACTTTTGGGCCGTAGGGACCAAGTGTACAGGAAATTTTCAAGACGTTATCAAAACAGCTCGTCAACACCTAGGAAGACCTTTTGGGCTAGGCTATATTTGGGCCAAAGGATCAACATTGCCATTCAACGTGGCAATGCTGCCAGTGTCCTTCCCACTTTGCCCATTTTGAAGCAACCAATCAAATCAATTTATAGTATTTTTATTATATTTTTTCATTATATTATTATATATAATTTATCTTGCTGAGAAGTAAATAAGCAAGGAAACCATAAAAAAAGATTGGGTCGTTTATTCAAAGTCAATTGTTAGTAGCTGTTAGGAACAGCACACAAAAATTAAACGTACCAACTCCCTAACCAGTACCATATAATAATAATAATAATACATAATTTAAAGATAATAATAATAATTGGATGTAACACAAAAACAAAACAACGCCAAACAGGACAATATAATTATGTAAATTCCATATTGTCACTAGTGTTGCCCAATCTTGGTCTTGGTCTTTGCCTAGAGTTTTAGAGTCTCGTAAGACTATGGCTCAGACATTTAATTATAATTTAGCTAAAAAATATTTCAAATATCTTTTTTTGAGAGTACGTAATTTTTCAATTGTAACTGCGTTATGTCATATTCTTTAGAGTTTAGAAGGAAAACATCGAACCCGTCTCTGATCGACCCAGATGTCTCTATATCTCCTTGAAAAATCTCCAAAACTAGCTATTCCAATGTGGAACTGAGGATATATTTTTGCTCTGACAAAGTTGTTTGTGTTGATGAATAAAACAACAATCTCGTTTGTATATACATTTTTTGATATATGTATGTCGGTCAATTTTCTAAGCATTACATGGATTCACCGTGCGGGTGCCGGGTCCATCGTGTGTGGGAAAGAGAGATGGGATGAATAGCGTCACGGGCTTGCGACCAAAAATAGGCTAGTTTACAAAGAAGGCCTACTTTTTTATTTTATAATTATTCCAAATTTTAAGTAAATTAGAAAAATAGTTAGAAAGAAAGATATATTTTCAGTCAGAGCACAATAGTCTTCCAAGAACACTGAGTGAAAGACCAAGACCGAGACCAGCTGTTCTGATGCAAGACCAAGACTGGCCAAGACTGGCCAAAACTGGCCAAGTCTGGCCAAAACTAATTGG
This sequence comes from Tinea semifulvella, assembly GCA_910589645.1. NCBI lineage: Eukaryota > Metazoa > Arthropoda > Insecta > Lepidoptera > Tineidae > Tinea > Tinea semifulvella. The sequence continues at coordinate 8,723,075 of OU342612.1, read as the reverse complement.
CACACAAACAAAACCAAAGAGAAACAAAGCTAAATTAATATAATAATAATAGGATAAGCAAAGCGAATTTAATGAATGCATTATGACAATGACTTCCAAACTCCAACTAAATGAAACTTTAACAAAACAACCAAAATCAGACAAACGCACAAAATCTTTAGTTACTGTTAGAATTAGAAATAAAATTGAGAATATTAGACATATGAATGTTTTACGAGTAGATGTAAAGCTCTTCCACATTAGGATGGACACGAGGAGCTGTTCCTTGCCATATCGTATGTATGTCATCTCTATCTGACCAGGTATTCGAGTATTATATTGTTTCCTTTTCTTTTTATATTAAAATTTTAAAATGTATATATATAAAAAGTTAGTTAAATATTCTCAATTTTATTATTATTTTAGTATTCTCACCCAGCGCCAATATAGTTGGATGTGACCACGGCCTCGGCAGGACCACGGAAGAGGCAGGTGAGGTTGAATCGTTTGTCACGAGAAGTCTGGACGTTATCACTGAATTGAACCACTACTATGTTGGTCATAGTGTCTCCATACTGGAAAATAAAAAGACGGTTGTCGTCATCATAATTACACAACGTCCTAGATGTCGAATGCTAGAAAACTTTTTTTTTTTTTTACACACGTACACATACATACATACACATACATTCTTATAACAATTTGGCATGTTGGTATATTAAAGAAAAATTTGTACATGTTATTTTAAAGTAGTTAAACAGGTCTCTGGTGTGGGATGCAACATGTGTTTCAACATTAGCTTCATCTCACATCCAGGTGACCTCACAAGTCCGATGGTTTCTGCTGAGAACCTCAAGCTGCAACGTCATACAAGTTAAGAGTTTGCGCCGTTTGGGGTCGAGACGATGGAATTATGAGGACCCCTAGCCAAGCGCCTGGCTAAGGGAGTCCAAACGGCTTACGGAAAGGTCTGGAGACAGGAAGGCTGGCAATTATTTCTGCTAATAAGCCTGGCAATGGCAGAGGGGAAATGTATCATTTCATATCTTTTTTATATATTTTCATAGCTAAATTAAATTCGGCCGCCTCCGTGGTCTAGTGGTAACAAACGATGCTTTGAACTCGGAAGGTGGTGGGTTCGATTCCCACTGGGGGCAAGTTGTACATTGTATAATTGTTTATATGTAATATGTATATATTTACAAAAAAAAAAGTATAATATGTAGTTTATCAACCATCTAGTTTCCGTAACACAAGCCTCGTAGCTTACCACGGAAATTAGATGGCGCTGTATGACCTGTCTGGAAATATAAAAAAAAAAAAAATTGGACGTCTCTTGACAAAAAATTTAATTTATAGTTTTTTTTTTTTTTTTTTTTTTTTTTTTTTTTTTTTTTTTTTTTTTTAAAATAACTTATTGCACGTACAGCATATCATGACAAGTGGGAAGTTCATCAAAGTCTCAGATGTACCAGACTGAACAGTATCTCCAAATCAAGGTTACACCACACTTTAAAGAGAAGAAAATATTAAAATTTACTTCTATATACATCATAGAAATATATTTAAATTTGTAAGGAAATATCCCTAATTTTATACTAGATTTTCTGACAATTCACGATGGTACGAATCTCGTTTCAAAAAAGGTAGGTTACTGCTACCAAAATACAATTTAAAAATACTAGCATATCTGCAAATATATACAATAATTTATAACAAGAAGTTAACCATAATACTTATAATTAATATTAATTTTAAATGAATAGCTTCAAAATTCTAATAAAGAACGAAAATAGTGAGCTTATTAGAAACTTACTCAGACTTGGTGAAATAGTTGCTTAAATAAAATAACATACTCTTTGTGTCCCGCATTCAGGATATCCATGAGCACCGCTAATTCTCAACACATTGACCACGCCACCATTTCCACGGAAGAAGCAGCGATCGTAAAATGCATAAGTATACATTCTGCCATAGAAACCTTCAGGAAGACGAAGAGTGAATTCCATGCCATCTTCATTGCAGACTTGAGATACTAGAGAAAAATATTTAATTAATTTATTAGTATGTATGCTTAATGCATTTATATGCATTAAGCTCGCCTTTGTATCCACATTGTTTTTGGTTCTGTACAATAAAGAAGAAGAAGAATGTATGGGTTCTTACCGGTGGGGATTATGAGGGGAGTAACTACATAATAAAAAATAAAAATAAAATAGCAAGTGTATGCCGATCACAGTACAATCTACAGAGTAGGTTATTCCAAACTGTCTTGTCTACGCAGAGATTAAAACTAGGAGACTAATAGAGACATACACCAAACAATCGATTCTGAATAAAAGTTATGTAAAAGATATAATTACAAAATTAAAAATACTAAATTACAATTACAAATTAAATTAAATACTATTATATTTAAAAAAATAAACTACACTACATATAAAACTAAAATTATGACCGTTCGATGGTGGTAGTTTGCTTTGAACAAAATATTATCTACTCAAAGGGACACCAGTTTTACTCCAAGCCCACGAGACAACGTCAGAGCTTCCTCATACCACGACAGACGATTCAATTTTAAATGGGTTAAAGTGTCGATTATTTCATAGTAATAAACAAATCATATAATACCATCTAAACAATCATCAGCTATTCTTCCTAGTGCCCGTTCGTAGAAATCGTATTCATTGGCAGTATTATCAAAATGCGCTGGATTAGCGGCATCAAGTTCTCTTGTATCACGATCGCTGAGTTCACAGTTATCCCGACCTTCTCCACTGTATCCACCACCATCTCTGTAAATTAAACCATGAATTACATTTTAAAGTAAAATCTAAAGCAATATTGGGATTAAGTAAGGTGATACTTTATATCTACGCTTTTAAACAAGGGACTTCATATTCAACTTTTAACAGACCTTTATAACAAGCAAACTATTTAAACTTTCGCGCACATTCATAATAGATTTTTATAATTTTAACGGGTCTTTACGCGATTTACCTTAGAGACATATTTATCCTGACGTTTCAGCCAAGTTGGATCAGCTAAGTGGGTAGGTTTACATCTGCCGCCCAGTATGTACGAGACTACACCGCATAGCTTCAGTCGACCCGTGACCACGGCCAATGCAACTTGGCTGAAACGTCGGGAGAAATATGTCTCTAAGGTAAATCGCGTAAAGACCCGTTAAAATTATAAAAATCTATTTATAACAAGCGTCTAACAATATGACTTAAATTCTAGAATAAATAAATCTTAAATTCTAGAAAAAATATCTAGTTTTTAAATGCAATAGGCATTTAAAAACTAGATAGTTATGTACAAGGGCGAACTTAATGCTATCCTTTGGGAGTGACAGTGAAAGAAAGTGAAATAAAAATAAATACTTAAACAAAACATACATAATAATAATTAACATACTACACAAATACTAATAAAAAATATATAAATTTAACTATATTTATAATAGAACATTTATGTACAAATACAAAAATACGATCATATTTGATATTTTTGATAGATAGCTTTGCCTTTAAAACTAAAAAATCCTTTAACCGAAGTGTGAAAAAGCATCTAGTCAAGCCGGCATAGTGTTAATGACTGTCAGTAATGAGTGTCTGACTTCAGTTGCTAACATTCATAGACTTTGCGCGCCACTTACGTATAAAAAAATAAAAAAAGGTAAAATACGTTGATTTTACACAACAAATAAAACTAGTCAGGGATAGATATTAAGAAGAAGGATTATTTTGTTTATTTAGGACATGCCCATGGGCAATTATGAGAATGTATAGCTTATTACGAAAAACTAACTAGGCACCGTACCGGCAAGTCACGGAATGAAAACTATAAAGACGGGTTTTAATATAGTTTAAGTTTTTATATCTTTAATTGTATCATTGTTTTCATTTAAATTTATACTTTAACAATTCCGCCGTGGTCTACCGGTTAAGTCTGTCCGTAGACGCTGGGGTATGTGTTATATTTATCGAGTCCGGTACGCTAGAGACATCAACGAGCTAGTTGTCATAATGGGCCTATAGTGAAGTTGGATAAATATGAATCCGCTTTTTAAAAGCGTGGTTACCACCCCGAAATTATACTTTACTTTAAAATTGAAATAGACGAATGTAAGATGATTTAAAAAAAAAAAAATATTAATTAAACTAAAAACTTACATTTAAAAACATAAATTACTATTAATAAAAATAAACCTACTTAATAAATAAAAATACAACTAAAAACTAAAATAAAGAGAAAACCAAACAAAAAATATTATAAATAAAAATATTGCTGCCAATGGGCAACGTGCCAAGGATACTGGCAGCATTGCCACGTTGAATGGCAATGCTGATCCTTTGGCCCAAATATTGCCCAGCCCTTTTGTCTCCCGAGGTGTTGACGAGCTGTTTTGACACCGCATTGAAAATTTCATGTGCACGTGGTCCCCGCGGCCCGAGAGTTTCAACTCCAAAAAGTATATTTTTAAGATCATTTTGAAAAGCGATGATAGCTGTAACCCAATTGATATTGCATATAAGAATAATATTTTTAATAGACAATAAACATGTCCCTTAAGCAGATGTTGTGGACAAATAAACGGTACCTGAAATTGAACGATCGGCAAATGAAATCACGTGCTTCGATACATTCCCTTTGACATTGTGCCAACGAGTGTGCAGTTGTAAATCTTCGAACGAATTTCCTCTGCATTCTTTGACGTCCAACTTGTCTGAAGCTGTCTTCTTCACAGCGGGATCCTTGCCACGGCCTCTGCCCTACTGGTGGTATGGCAACTGGGCCGCCTATGGGAGGGCCTAAGTGTCCTCCTAAAGGACCACCGACTGGTCCTCCTGGTCCAATAGGACCTTCTGGCTCGTATCCTCCTCCGTAACCCCCACCTCCTAAGACAAATACAATAACAATTATTAGTAGTAGGTAATACCCGTAAATTGATATTTGTAGAGATTCTAGTCTAGGGTAAGAGTTACTCCAAATAGAAACTAAAATTTTGATTCCAGAAAGCCTATTTGTATTTTTTATATATTTCTAGTATACAAAACCAGATCAGTTAATTTACGAATATAAAACAAGAAAATAAAGCAAAGAATATAAAGTTTTGTTTTATTTAAACATTCGCGCACAATCATAATTGTTTTTATAATGTTAATGGGTCTTTACGCGATTTACCTTAGAGACATATTTCTCCCCAAGTTGGATTGGCCGTGGTCACGGGTCGACTGAAGCCGCGCGGGGTAGTCTTGTACAAACTGGGCGGTAGATGTAAACCTACCCACTTATCACTTTAAAAGTTTTTAGAAATCACGACACACGACACTTCCAATATCCTTGGCGACACCGGGCGATTTATCCCGACGAGGCGTCGAAACCTAATAATTACTGGATTCCACGATGAAGACAGCTTATAACCGCCCTCTCGTTTGGAATTGTTGTGTTTTTTATTTCGATCGCTTTACGTACTAATTATGTCTCTAGGGTAAATCGCGTAAAGGCCCGTTCAAATTATAAAAACCATTTTGTTTTATTGTTTCCAAAATACAGTAGAATACATTAACAATACAGTGCCGTCAAGTCACTCACACATTGTACAAATGAAAAAAAAAACAATTCTATGGGGTGTAACAGGCAAATCTTTTTGTAGATATCGCTAGCGGCAATGGTACCTTGTTTTTACACCTATGTCGCATCATTTTAAAATGTTTTTATCAGTCATCAGAAAAATGTATTTTAAATTAACGTTACCTATCTAAAAAGACGAATAAAGAAAGCGCACATCGTCTTTAAAAAGAAAAAAGGTTTTATTAATAGAACGGCAATTTTGAGATCGTTTGATTTCTCTTAGAAATCTCTATTTGTACACTTAAAAACTGCTCACTTCAGCGTAATATCCAGAAAATGATAAATTTCGTAAGTTTTCTATGCAACTGACAGTTATATTAGGTACCATCTATTATGCGCCATCTATCGTGATAAAAAGTTAGTGATACACCCATCGATGTATATAGATAGGCCCTCACTGATATGAAAACGTTCCCGTAAAACCAATCGAAGTCATGTAGCTGCACCAACAGTCGCGAGATAGCAAGCGTCGAGATCGCTTAATATTAATATTTATATCGAGTAAAACTAGTCTTTTTGTATGCATTGTGATATAATTTCCGAAAAATAAAGCATGTGGCATTATCCTTGCTTGAGAATTGCCCCCCAAAGTTGGTAGGTACACAAAGCAACCTGTGCGTTTTTAAGAGTGCGTTTTGTATTGAATAGGCTTATCTATATATAGATGGATACACCCCATTGATTAATGTAAAACTTTAAAAACTTATATTTGTTATTATCGATATAGCACTTTGAAACTCAGCTGGCATTTTATTGAGATATGTTGATGTTACATGTTTCAGCATTCTTGTACCATAAACATTATTCGCCATTTGAAGTTGTAAACTGTTTTCCTTGAATTACTTCACCGTTTGTACTTTATTTGATTTTCTAATAATAATTAATAAAATAGTTCCGGTGAGAATGGTGTACCTATTAAATTTTTCGTGAATGCTAAGTATGTTGCAATGATTAAATATATCTTTATCGTTATTGCCTTGTAGGCATTAATCTTCGCCTTTGTACACTTATTTTGTGCAATAAAGAATTTAATAATAATAATAATGTGTTGGTACAATATATTTAAGGACTTTTTGATTTGCAGATTGAGAATAGAGAGAATTTATACTTGTATGTATATTTAACATTGTTATCCTTGAATATTATGTCATGAGAGATATCTTTGGTGATACTCGTAATATCCACAGAACATATATAAGTAGAACCGGTTTTTTAACAGGCGAGTGCAAACACATTATTGAAGTTATATGATTTTCTAAATTAGAAATTAATATAATTACTTACCTATGGGTCTATCCAATCCCCCTTGTGGATAAGTTCCTCTGTATCCTCCAGGTCTATCTAGAGGTGGTCTACGTACTGGTCCGAAACCGGGTCTAGGTTCTGATGGTGGATACCTGTAATTTATTTTATTACGCTCATATCGTTACTGGTATTTATGTCTCCTATGTCACTCAATAAACCTTGAATTATATTCCATTATACAAAAACAATTTAATGTGCTTCGTTTTATTTTTATGCAGATTACAATTTCGCGGTTTAAATAGTTTTTAGTCTCTACTGAAGAGGGGAAATGCCCAAGATTTTGACATTTCTGACAGACGTAATCGATCTTAGACGATACGTTTTCGAAAGATTGTGTACTTCGCCTCATCCCGCTGTGTGCATTCTCAGCGACGATGAATAGGAGAATGTGTCATACAAGACGTAAATGTTAAGAAATTATTTAAAAGAAGATACCTGTCAGGTCGAGTTCTATCCGGATAACGATCGCCTCCATAATCAGACCCACCATAAAATCCACTTCCTCGCCCATAACCTGATAGTTGAAATACTGGTTATAATAATGTAATTACTTCCAATATTCGGGGTGATTTTCTGTGATCTTACGTTAGACTTATACTCGTATGTTATTCAATCGATAGAAACTAACAACTTTTTCTAAGAAACTTTTCGACATGAAAATGATAATTAAAATGTCTTCTTCATATTTTAAAATAGCCAATATGTATGGAAAAGCCAAAAACAATTTAATTTCTGCCGTACGCTTTCGTAGGAAAAGTTTTTTGTTTCTATAAATAGAATCACATACCTATTAGACTAACGTAAGACCATACAAAGTCACCTAGTTTATTACACTAAATTATTTATTAATATTTGTAATCTATTTATTATACAAGTATTAGTTATTAATAGTTATAAGATCCATATAAATTAAATTTTATTAATGTGAAATCATGCTCACCAGGGTATGAAGATCCGGTCGGCGGATATTTATCATACAGGTCAGGATATCTATCGCCGCCGAGAGGTACTGGATCTCGGTTGACGCCTACAGGGTATCTGCTATAGGGATACCTTCCCCAGTCACTGGGACCTGGGTATCGGTCCTGGTCGTATCGATCAGGATAACGGCTGGGATAGTAAGGTCTAGGGGGATATCTCCCACCGCCTCGAGTGGGATATCTATCAGGGTTTACATCTATTGGATATCGACTTATAGGATAGCGATCAGCAGCTGGGTATCGTCCAATATCATTTGATACTGGATAGTCCAATGGATAACGTCCATCAATAGGATAGCGGTCCCTATCTCTATCAGGGTAAGTGGGAAACCTCCCAGATCCCGAAGGATACCGATCCACTGAAGGAGGATATCTATCAGCTCCAACAGGGTATCTATCACCTCCAACAGGGTATCTATCAGCTCCAACAGGGTATCTATCTCCTCCAGATGGATATCGATCTAAAGGATACCGATCGGAACCAGCTCCGGGATACCTATCGGAACCAACTCCTGGAGGATACCTATCGCTAGGGTATCTGTCTGTAGGATATCTCTCCCCGGATGGGTATCTATCAGGGTATCTATCGTCGGGATATCTATCGTCAGGGTAACGATCAGGTCTTCGGTCATCATCGGGATATCGGTCGTCATCAGGGTAGCGGTCTCGGTCACGGTCTCGGTCACGGTCTCCGCCATTTCCTGCTTTAAATAGGATGCAATTGTTAGTAGGGCCTCTAAAGTCGATGAACTTTTCAACTTTAATTGAAGGGTATCATTTTAGTGCGGAAGTATTTATTTGTGCAAAAAGTTAATAAACTGTATTATATTTACAACAGAAGTCGGATATGAGTAGGAAAAATTACAAGCTAATAAAGGAAGAAATTAACACAGGTACTACTAAACTAATAAATATCTGGAAGTAGGTAATATTACTACAAGATTCTACGCTACATATTACTTATAACACCCCTAAAACTACAAAACCAAATCGACGGTTGGCTAAATGCGGATCCGATAAATAAAAAATAAAAAAGCGTTTCTGACGTAACTACTACTTAATAAAGAATGAAAGATATTAAGAAACTTTACATCACTTTCAAATAATAAAACCAACATATCAAAACTACAAGAACCCAGACTACAAGATTTTACACTACGTATTAAACAACAATTTACTTAGTATTAAAATGAAGAACTTTACAAGTCAAACAATTTGAAACCCAAAACTTAAATCATAGCGAATATCCCAACTACTAATGATGCAAGCTACACTACATTAAATAGGTTTTACAGGCATGCCCATCCCTAATTTAGGCACACATTCAAACCTGATGTAGTTGGTCGTCCCCAAGGAGTTTGCGATCCACTTCCAGCACCACCAGATTCAGTTTCACCGCTCACCAGTTGATCTAATGTTGTATTTGTAAAAATACAGCTATCAATAATCGTCGTTTTCCGAACGAACGAACCTTACATACTAGAATCCGAGTAGAATAATTATCCTTGCGCATATTAGTACCCAATATAGCCGAAATAGTTCTACAATGGCAACAAAAGATATTTAATAAGCTTTCAGTTACTATAAGGCAGCTGCCACTAAAACTGTTTAAATTAAGAGTCAAACAAATGCTAGTTAATAAATGATTTTATTCGACAAAAGAATACCTAGACACCAAGCTCGACAAAGTCATGTGACTAAATCAATATTTGTATGCTACAAATAGCGATGCATGTTATGTATGATCTATATTTATTTATTTAAATACTTTATTGCACTTAAAAACCTAGTACATAGGCGAGCTATAACGCCATAAGGCATTCTTCACCATCTAACCTTGGGGATCATGTAAGGTGATGGGCAGGATAAAGAATATATATCAATTTACATTTCTGTACCTTGTTTCTGACAAATAAATTGATTCATTTAATTTGCGGCAATATTACATTATACGGGTACGTTAGGTCGTCATAATAGCTGATTCCATTATTAAATAAAACTAGTTTATCGGAGTAGTATTATAAGAAAAAATACAAAAATCTAATCTAATGGCATTGGACACTGATTGTGTCTGTGCGAAAATGAACTCTATGTCAAATATATAAGTAACGAACTTTATGGCATGCTATAAACTGGAATTGAAATTTTAACAATTCAGTAGTTGCTCTATATTCTGCTTAGAAATTTAGAATTCTAAAAATGTTAGCAGAAAAGTATTTTGACTAAGGCAGGATTACACCAAAACGATATTTCGGTATAAATGACGTAATTTTTAACTATGATCATTATAATTACAGAGGCTTGATTTTGGTGCAACCATGGCTAAGTATCTATTTATACTATGATTATGATTCTAACACAACAGTATTTTGACTCAGTATCTACCTATTGCAGTAACAAAGATTATTTATAATCAATATATATGCTACTTTCTGATGCTAATCTTCAAATATTTTTCTTTAACTTGACATTACTATATTGAAACGAAGACGCATTAGGATTATATTCTGTGTTTTTTACCCTCACGATGTTTATCACGCAAATTATCTCTATTTTCTCCACATTCTAAATAATATATATTAATCAGACTATTTTGGGCGCAGTAGCCTTTTCCCAGATTAAATGTAACAATACTTACGCATAAGGTTTTCATAATAATCGAAATCTGGATCATAGAGGAGTCTCATTCCATCTTTCTGGTTGTAGCGGCTGAGGCGACAAGTCCGGGCTCTGTCGCTGTATACTGCTGATCTGTTTAATAAGGAAGACATTATACATATTCCAATTCTTATGAATATACATAGATTACACAACGGGATAATAAACTTTCAGTAAGACCTTCTTATTGGGAACTACTTAAAAGTAAACAAAAAAAAAACGATTAGCTAACTGACGCAAAAACCGTTATGTCACTTAATCGTGGTTTGGTATTAGCCTGTGGGTTCACCAGTTATCAGAAGACTACTGCATCGATGTCTTGTCAAGGTTATAGTCTCTTTTCAGAGTGAGGTTACGAAACTGGTGGTAAATTTGTTGAAAAAGCAGCAAGAATAGTAATATGCAAAGATAATTGTGTGTAATTATTTCTTGTTGCCATACTCATTCCTTTTTCATCTCGTTCAATTTTATTCTTAAATTGACACACTTTACCCTTAGGTAGGTAGAGCTTTCAAAGCCCCTAAATCTAATAATGAATCGTTACTAAAATTATGAGTTAAACCTAAATTGACGAAATTTAATCTCTATGATGAATTTCTTTAAAACCTTATTCTGTCGTTCTTTCATGTGACCCCAAGAGAGATTAAATGTATTAAAATTTTTAGATAACTTATTTTCCGCATCCTACCTTCAAATTTGCTTCCAAGGTTGGAGAAATTTGCCTTTGTCTTCAACTTTAGCATAACCAGTCAGTGTTTAGGTTTTATCTCTATCGGGCTTATTCTTATTCAATGCCATTTGAAAACATGACATAAATAACTACGTGAAAACAATATCAATGGCCCATTTAAATTGATATTATCGGCCGCTGAACTGTGTTATCTATGTTTGGTGCAATACAAACATGTTCTACTTTTAAATCGAATTTCACATCTTTTATTATGAGATAACTCAATATTCAAATCTATTTATGGAAATTCTAAAGCGATTTATAACTTTGCGAATTTTGTTTTGTCTTTCATTTCTCTCGAATACTTTAGATATCTGTAGGAGTAGATTTAGAATCCATTACTTCTTTTAATCTTAATGTCTTAATTCCTATACCATTAACTTGTAAAACGAATTTTTGACGGCACTTGTAAATACTAAAACACTGAGTTCGAGATAATCTTTAAGAAGCCCTGTTAACATTTCGGCTGTCAGTTTAGTCAATATTACTTCTGATACTTTATTTGTTAACATTTATTCGAATGATGAATTTAAAAACTAAACTATAAATAAAGATATTCACCCATGACTTGATCATCTGGCAGTGTGTAACAACACTTACAGCATTCTCCCGCTGCACAGCTATGCTAATTTGCTGCGGGAAAAATCTGCCAGCCCTATTGTCACATACAGCATTAACCAACCGCTTACACAGTTCTTTAAATAATTTGTTAGCACTTGGCACCCTACACATTGTCTTAAGACTAAAAGGTATTTGCGACATTTGGCCTTTTCAGCCGAGTCCGCAGCAGCCCCAGCCCTGACAGGTGTGCCCTGAACATGATACTGAGCAAGGGTGTTGACTCAAGTAGCGTCCCATACCAATGCTTAACTCATTGACTACGGCGCCAAAGATATTACTAACCAAAGCCCGGTGGATCACATTATTAATAGAACCGTGGCGGAAACGACGGCCGGCACTTTTCTTTATATATATATATATATATATAAAGAAAAGTGCCGGCCGTCGTTTCCGCCACGGTATATCGAGCATGGCTATGGCCAAGTTATTAACATCTTGTGCAATGGATAATCCTACTGGTATTTGTAATACTAACCTGCATTGGAAGCTAGTTTGTCTCAAGCATTCATCAAGGCACTCGCTGAGCGACCGTCCAGTTATCTCCGAGTGGAATTCCCCAGTGATTCTGCTATTTCGGTATCTTTGGAAGGCAGTATCAGGTCTCCGTCCAGGAGAGAAGAGATGTGACGTCACGCTATTGTCAGGGTACTCCGTGCCGCGAGCTGTCACCCGATGAGAAACTGATCATAATTATGGGAATCACAATGTGTTACATGCTATTAAAACCTACAGTGATGTTTAGTTTAACATTCATTATTAATTTCTAATTTGCTATTAAGTTAATTTACGGACCTAATTTATCGTTATTTGTTTCCTTATCCAAAATTTGTTCTGTTTTTATTTTATTTTACATGATAAGAAGTTATACAATAATTTCTAATATTTTATTAAAATAAGATTCGCTCTTAACAGCTTTGTCGATTTCCACCTGATGTAGGTGGGTACCAAATGTAGGTAGAACACACAAAAGTTGCAAACAAAGCTGAGACATTCCCGCTTTTGTAAAATAAAACGGCTGTAGTAATATAAGGTTACTCACGGTTGTCTAGACACACTAGATCATAGAAATGGTGTGTTGGTGATGCACTGACAGTCACGTCGTCCTTTTGTGACACAGAATCTTCTTCGGAAAGAACGCACTGACGTGTCATAGCGTCATGTTCAATAGAACGACAGAAGTACCTAAAATTTAAAAATATTAAATGTTCTATTGATGAACCTACAACCTATGTAGTTTAAAATTGTTTATTAATTATCCATACACATGCATATCCCATGACAATTTTGCTTAAATCTAGGTATACGAGTATTCAATTACTTAGCAATATCTAAATCAATAATAATGACTAGTGGTGGTGGCTCGGTTGTAAGAAAGCTTTCCTTACATGTACCATTGAAAAATACACTTTTATTAAGTACATTTGTCATAGATTTACAATATCACCGTTCCCGTGCCTCGACGACCGATGGGGTGTTGGTTCCAGTAACAACAACTTGTGGAATCGTTAATAAATTATCATTAAAAATTGACATCATGCCTCGCCAACCCGTCTGGCCAGCGTGGCGAGTGTAAGCCAAATTCTCCAGATATATGTTCTGGAAGTCCCATCTCCAATAGTGAAGGTCAAGAACGCTGTGTCTAGGGGCTGTGATGAATGAATAATTAAATGACTAGGTACTGTTGGAAGGTGAAGTATGAAATTGCATATTATCAAACCAGTGGCAAACTAGTGATTTCCATTGTCAAACTTTGTCATAATATCATGATGAAAACCACTTCCTAAACGTTACTATGCCTTAATATTAAACTTACTTAATGATGAAGTGGTAGCATGGTTAGAAAACGCTTTTCTTAAAATCAAACCCACCGTTGCCGTGGCGCAGATAGCACGTTAGGCCGTCGGTTCCGATTCCTTCAATACCATTGATACTGTCTAAATGTCCTAAAGGTTTGGCTGTCAGAGAATGTCTAACGGCATTAAGCCCGCCTTTGTACAAAGTGCAATTAATTTTTTAAATAAATACTAACTTAAATTAAAAACTAATAAATTGGCACTAAACATATACAACAGATCCTCGCAAACCCGTCTCACCAGATGAGGTAGACTTGCGAGCATTTTCCCATTTGCTTTATTGCTTTAGTCTTTTAATTTTAATAATCCAAAAGCAACTTAACTTACTTTTCTGCTCGTACACACATAGATTGGCATTCGTCGAGGGTCATATTAGAAAACACATCTGCTTCAAAAGGTCCGCCCAGTCTTTTATTTTCTTCTTTAATAAATACTGCCAGGCCGTCACAACGTCTTTCAGCTATAAAACAATAACAGTAAATTACTACTTGTCAGACAACTTTTTAGTTTGGGTCCTTTAATTTATTGCGAAAGACAAATTAGGGGGAAGGGGTCGACCATGTCTTATATTTTCTTAAAAGCGGGTCTTTATAGTTTATTTTATTTCATTTATTGTTTCCAAAATACACCAGAATACATTAATAATAATACAGTGCTGTCAACGAAAACCTTTTAAGGTTTATCTGGGTCCGGCGAGTCACTTACACAATGTTTAAATCTGACATTTAGATTTTTATAATTGTGTTGTCTTAGCTTATAGTGTGACAATACAGCAGCTATAATTTTAGCGTTATTTTGAATTTTGAAATATTTTTGTTATTTTATTTTTATGATAATGATTTATTTCAAATTTGTAATAGTTATAGTTTAGCGAAATCTTTCCGAATAAGTTATCAAACAAAACTACCGCTTTTGAAAGGACGATATAAAATAATCCATAAATACCATTTTGATTTACTTAAGCTTAGTTAGTTTGTAACTTTGTTATTTTAACCAAAGTCGTGTCTTAAATATTAACTTAAATATTACCGTTCAAGCAAGTATTTTCCAAATAATCAGCATTGTGATCATCTTCCAAAAGTTCCGGATGAGTTCTTCTTGTAAATCTGCTTAGAGAGCATGTTCTTAGAGAAGAATCGAACGTGGCCGATCTACAGACGAAGCTGAACTCCCCTAAGCATTTATCTTCGCATTCTGTTCGGTTGGCAACCATGATTTCTTTTAAATCTGAAGGAGGTAGCTTAAGCCGTTTTCTAGCGTGACGTTCAAAAACATATCGCCTTGATGGACATTCCCTTTCTGGACGATTTGCTGTGGAAATCAAAATAGTATCAGATCAATATATTAATTGAAATAAATCAGCGACATCTACCCTGGAACGGGTGGCATTTCCAGTGTCGCAGATATAAGGACCGCAGCATCGACAGTCAAGAGCAGCTTCCTGAAGCTAGGAAACTTCAAGCTCCCGATACAGTTACGAACGAGTTTGGATTATATTGAGATAACCTGGGATTTCAACTATCGACATTCAGGATGAGTGCTGGCGCAAGGCCTGCTGAAGCCCTAAGATGAGCACAAATTGATATAACCAAGTGCTACGGTGATAAAGATCGAGAGGATGACAAAGGTCGTGATGATGATGATTGTGAATCGGAGGCACGGACTATTGGGGAAGTCTCACAGGTCATATGAGCTGTGGATCTCCCTATCAGTTATTAGGTTCGATCTTATTTACCTGTATGTAGGAGGATACAGGCGTACATACGAGTAAGTCATCTGGGTTGTTGTCAGTATAGCTAACGTAAATAAAGCTTTATCTAGATCATCTAAACCGCTCGGTGTACTTCATAGTATTATTTATAAATAGTGAAACTAGGCATGTTTAATGTAATCGCAGAAAGAAGGTCCAGCGACAATTCTTACGTTATAGTATAAAAGCTGAGTTTTATACATGTATTCAGGTAAATATTAAATGTTTTCTAAGTAGTCAGACAGTTTCGACAGTCCTAACCCCTCGTCAGACATTTATAATAACTAAGAGTGATCTCACTAGATACTTTTGACTTGCACTTTGAATCTCAATGAAGTATGCAATAGAAAAGGACTCATAGAGTTTGGGTCGCAATTAAGTGGGTAAGAAGAAGTGTATCAATCAGGTCATCATGGTCCCTTTAATTATAGTCTTCTAAATTTCGCATATGTTAGGCCAGTATAATCGTAAGAACTGACATCAATTGTGACTCTTGAGTATCGAATACCAAGTTCATTTCGCACGAAGTCAGATCTCAGATCAGTATAAGAAATAAATCATGACAAGGGATGGTTACATAACATGGTACTTACATGTTAGACAAATTTCATTAAAATGCACGCTGTTTGGTACAATCATGAGAGTTCCAATGCCTTCTGGAGCAGCTTGTTCTCTGGTCAAATAGCACGTGGACTCCTCATACTCAGGTTGTGGGCTATATGTCGCTATCCTAGCCCCAGGTTGGAAGTCTATGGAGTTGCAAGTTCTGACCAGGCTGTTCCCTGACCTATCTCGTAAGCAGAGATCCTGGCACTTCTCCAAGACCCTAAACGGCGGGGCTGTTTCTCGCACCTGTGAATTTTGTTAAGTTTTTTTGTAAGCGTATGGTCGTTGACTATAAAATGTTTGTACAACTCTACTATCAATAATAATAATAATAGTAAAATGTGTATGTATCGCCCAAAATATACGAAATAAAATGATGTACCATGAAACCTTTACCAGCTAACCTTTGGGAGAGTGATATATTTATATTATGGGTTGGAGATTTTTTAAGTAAATGTAAATAAATTAAGTTAAGTGAACGAATTAAATACATAAAATGTTAAATACTTTATTTAACACATATTACATAATTTTCCTACAAAAATACTTATACTCGTATACGTAAATACAAACCATATAATACTAATATATGTATGTCACGAGTGTGGAGATTAATATTATTTTTAAGGAAGTGTGAAAATAATGGTTTTTTATATATATTTAAAGACGGAGCCTGTCTGAGGAATACAGGCAGCCTATTCCATTGACGAGCTGCAGACACGTTAAGAGAACCTGAATATCTGCTGGAATTGAATTGTATGTTTAATTTAAGAAGTGCTTGGCATACAAGGAAAGGATTTAGTCAAATACAGATATAGCATCAATAACCAGAACAACGTAATTTGAGATCTAGTTCCTATAGATAAAAATACGATGATTATGCTTTGAAATGCTCTTTACATACCACATCATCATCAAATCCATGTAGCTGTTGATTTGGCAATCTCTCGTACATCACGCGTCCCATACCTTGATTACATGTTGTTTGAGCTGAAATACAACATAATTATTACAAAAAAATATCAGGATTGTTCTTTTTAAAGACCTTGGCAGCTCTATTATAGACATCACCCAACCAGTATATACGCCATGTGAAGAATAGAAAGCGGGGTGAAGTCTGTAATTGTTTCATATACAACACCTATTGCATTTACATTATGCGCAATGGTAAGTATAGTTTAAACATTGGGAACGGTTAGTAGAGACATCCATATCGCTAAGCTTACAAGAATGACTTAATCATGGCAAGATTCCTGTCGTCCCAAAGTCTATCTACGGAATCACAATTAAGAGAAAAACGGGACATAATGAAACATTTAAGCTATTTGAAAACGAAATAACCGACTTTTAAATTACTTATAGAATATCATGTCAACACTGATTTCTACCTTATAAATATTTGTTTTCTTAGTTAATTTTAAAACCACTACTAAATTTTAATTACCTCATAAACTATAAGTGTATTTTGAAGTGTATTCTGATTGAGATTGCATTATAAAGTCAAAATCAAAATTAGACTCTCTCATAATCTATATACATTAATACACTTAATACTATCATGTTAATTTTATGCTTTGTCTTGCTAATGATTCCTTTTATTTGTATCATTATACCTATTAGTTTTCACTTATTTATTATTTTATCTTTTGTTATTGCTAGTCACTTTTTAATTGCCACTATTAATTGAAATCCAATTACTATATTTTACTATATTTATCTGTTTTATTTGTATTGTCTAAATAATATGAAATCTCTTTGGCTTGTGTTTGACTATCGCTACTCCCTAATACATATAATAAGTTGTTAGTTAGCTGTTTTTTTTTTAATCATTTAAATCTGCATCTGTTGTCTAGCGTTTAAATCCGTAGATTAAGACTCGGAGTTCGATTTCTGTTTAGGACACAGTTTATTTAAATTTATTTGTGATATTCATCGATGAGCTTGTCATTTGCCACAGTAAAGTTGGCTATATGTGAATCGGCTTTTTTAAAAATCGTGGTTTCTGACCACCCCCAAAGATATAAATAAACTTTGTACACCCATTTCGCAATCGTTCTTCCATGTTTATAAAAATATATACATGGTGCTTCGGTATGTGTAGCCCGGTGTATAACACGCGGGACGGCGCTATAAAGCGTTACGAGTGAGGCATCGACAGAGTTTTCAGGTCTATGAACGCCTCCATGGACAGTAGGTCTAAGAATAAGAACATTTGGTTTAGTGTTACCATTGGCCATCGTGAGCATAGTGAGTGCAGTGAAGGCGTGCATGACACTCGCCCCTCGCGACCTCATCTTCCTGAGACTCCGCCTGATGTCACCGCCTGCTCATAGAGACTTCTGGAAAATAATATTAATTCATTTTATTTATTATTAGGTGTGGAAAGACATTACAGTCAGTTGCAGATTTGAGTTCAGTTACTTTATACATGGGCTAGACTGGAAATCAAATCAGCACACACAACATGCTAATTATAATTATTGTACAAATTAAAATAAATTACATAAATATTTTTTTTTTTTTAAATATGTGTCAAATAAGGCAGAGGAGATCTGTGGTAATGGACCTTTTATACACTGCATAATCACTGTCAAAAAGATCAATATGTTAACGAGGACTACACCTAGAAGTCTAGTGGCTCTCTTGCAATGCAACTTGACCGAATTGTTGGGAAAATAATTTCTGTGAAATTGCACAGGTTATTAAGTGGCTTTGCCGAAGCAGAGAAAATACAAAGTCTTCCAAAATTTAGTTTATAAAATATAAATTGCATATTTACGAGTATGACTGGCAAATAATGACAAATGTTTGCATAACGATGACCGCTCGACTGCATGGAGTGAATACACAAGACAATGAGAGCAAGGTTACTCCAATAATTATGATCCTGTACAAGTTAAAGCTTTTGTATTGACTGAACAATAATTCATAAATCATGGCCTTCAACGCTTGCAAAATATATCACGTCATGTGTTTTAGTTTTACCAGCTTTTATTTCTAAGCAAGGACGTGTTAAATTATTTAGTGTAGCTACAGCAGCACTATTATCTGGAGCACGAAAAAGTTTATTCGTATTGACATCATCGCCTCCACTGCTAAGACCTTTAAAACAAATGTTTTTAAGCGGTATTAAAGGAATAATAATAATAAATTAATTAACTTTATTATCTTTAAAAACTATAGAATATGCATATGAAACAGTTAAATTGATCAATGTTAGCATGCTTTGACTCCTAATCTATTTGTGTGTGTTTTAGGAGTCAGCATGAATTTGTACAAATATGCTTTTATTCAGACCCAATACATTTGCCAATATACTATTAATATATTAAACCTTTGTCTATTTATTTATTTTTATATAGCCTTATGTTCTTTATTTCTTAATGTTAATGTTTTATTTATTAGCTTATGTTTATCATTATTTTTATAATAATGATAAAATAAATATATTTTTTGCAATAACACTGATAACAACAGTGAAAGGTTATAGGATTGTAATTCGTAGGCGCCTTGAAATCTCCTTATTAGGCACCTCGGTGATTTGAACATGCGACCACCGGCACCGGTGGTAGCCCTTCAGGCTGGTGTCGTATGTGACATCCATTAAAAAAAACAGTATTTTATTGCAAAAAATAGTGCATGTTGCGTGCAGACAAAGCATTTAACTACTTTACTGAATATAATGTAGACACTGTTTGCGGAACTAAAGTTCAGAATAAAGCTGAATAACTGTTGTTCTCTATTGATGGCATTTAGTTTATTGATAAAGCAGACATCGACACCGTTAGAGCGACTGTTGAAACGCCAATCATGGCTTTGACACGTCCATACCTACTCGAATTAATGCTATGCTTTGATAGCAATGTTTTTATTGGACATTAGACTTTATTTATTTTACTTATTCATGTGAGCATGCGCCTACGGGAACTTAGTTTTTGTCTTTCATCATCACGACGGTTTCCCTTCCGGGGTGGTAAGAAACCACGCTTATTATTATTATTATTAGGAAGCTGATTCAAATTTAGCCAACTTTCCTACATCAATAATATTTATTAATTAAAATTAATATTTAATTTATTTGTGATATTTCTCGAGTTTAGTACGCTATAGAAATTGACAAGCTTGCTACTTGTCATGCTAGGAATCGAAAGTACCGGGTTCGATAGAAAGAAATATAGATTATCAGTCAGAGCAAGATTCTTGCGCTAGACCAATACAAGACCAAGAAGACAAGTCTTGGTATTGGTCTAGCGCAAGAATCTTGGCCAACACTACATACAACCGTAAGGAAAAAAACTATAGGTATAGTTTACACATTATTATTATTATTTATTAATTTACATTCACTTAAATACACGGAATGTATCGTTCATAAATCGTGGGTGTTTATAATTGGAATTACTGTAGTACCTAGTAATAGAGGTTTTATTTATCTTAATAAAGTCAAAGTCAATATCTTTATTCACGTAAACCTATTACAGGCATTTATGAAACGTCATTAATTTAATTATTTTGAATGATTCTACTTCTGCTAGCAGCAATAAGTAAGCTGTTAGCAGAAGACCAGCAGCTTAGCAAATTCCAGTGACCTGTTAATGTTTAATCTGACTGAGAAAGAAATCTGCAAGGAAAACTCAGCTATATCAGATTTACAAATTAAAACGTATACAGAACTGCACCACAACGATCAATTAATAACCTTTTAGAGATAAAATCTCTACTCGTATTTTTTTTTAAATATAAGTTTTTAATCGATATTTTTTTTTTACAAAATATATAATAAAATTATTATTAATACTAAGGATAGGGATATGAGTCCCGTCCGCGTGGTATGGTTTTTTAAATTACAGTGTAAACTCTATATAACGACACTGAAGAGACTGTGCATTTTATGGCGTTATAGAGAGTTGTCGTTAAATGTAGAGAAGAAAAATCAGAATTGGAAGACAAGCTAAACCAACCAAAGCCATTTTTTTTCAAAGATTTTGACGCTTTAGGGAGTTTGTCGTTAATTCGAGTGACGTTACATGGAGTTTACACTGTATTTATATTAACGAATTCCTGGAAAAATACTTTAGATTTTTTATGGGGTCTAAATCGCCTTAATTATTATTTTATTAACTTTTAAATATTGTGTTTGAATTTTCTCAATCTGCTCCCGGATGACGTCATGTACCCCATGCTGACTTTGCGCTATAAGAGTTTTTTTTTACTTTATTTCGCTTTGAAAGCCGTCGAGTTGCGTTTTCATTCTCTTTACGCAATAGTCAGTAAAAAAAGCTTTGCTTTCAATTCGAACACGGTCTTTGTATTATTAAGTGACGTCACTCACGCTGACTGTTTTTAGGTAACGTTCTAAAACTATAATAATGTATTATTTTACTAAAATATAAATTATTTCGTTAATTAAAACGAAAATCAGTGTGCTTTCAGGTTATTACTTCATTACAGCCCCTAGAACACAGCGTCCTAGACCTCCACTGCTGGAGATGGGCCTTCCAGAACATATGTCTGGAAAATTTGGCCTACACTCGCCACGCTGGTCAGACGGTTTGGCGAGGATATAAATAAAATAAATAAAAAAATAAACGACGGCTTAACGTGCTCTCCGAGGCACGGGAACGGTGGTGTTGTATATCTATGAGTGCAGTACGTAAGAAAAGTGTATTTCTCATTGGTATATGCCGGGTGGGTTTGAACCGACCTTTGTAGGATTTAAGGAACGCGTTCTTACAACCGAGCAATATATTTTATATATTTTATGCTTTTTATGCCTATATTTCTGGTACTCTGATAAAATAAAAAAACACACATTTTTTACAATAGTAAAACTCTATTATTTGCAAAAATCAAATCATAGTGAAACCTAGAATACCGCAGTTAAAGCGTAATTTCCTCTATATTCATAAAATATTCATAATTAAGGCCGGCGCAGGGTGAACGCGCCATTATACGCTCCGTCACGGTAAGCGGCCAGGAACACTGCATACCAGCTACCGGCCAAATTATTATAACTATTACACTTAAATGCACGTGCTCGAAATACTCAACTATTTAAACGATATCATAGAAACGAAAATAACCTATTTGTCTAAAAAAAAAAAATTTTTGGATATTGTATTTAACAAAACGGTATAGTACCTAGCATCTTCTTGCCGAGAAATAAAATAAATTGAAATAAAATTAAATAATACTTCTGATTATTGGATATTTTTAGTTATATATTTTTAGCGGCGCAAATATGTAAGTATATTAAAAGATTACATATTTGTGCCGTTTGCTGTAGAAACTCTGGGCCCATGGAGTCCAAGCGCAAAAAAGTTTTTAAAAGACATAACACCGCGTCTTGTTGTCTCCTCCGGTGACAAGAGGGCTGGCTCTTTCTTCGCTCAGAGAATTAGTATTGCAATTCAGCGGGGAAATGCAGCCAGCGTTCTTGCCACCATTCCACGCGGACGGGACTTATATCCCTATCCTTAATATTAATTTTATTTTATATGTTGTAAATATTTTTTAGTATAAAATAATTACAATATAAATTAAAACTACTTTTTTAGTTTCGTTGTGTGTTTTTGTTATTATTTATATATTATATTATTTTGTCTGCATTTACATGGTTGGCCCGATTGAGAGAACGCTTTCCTCAAAATCCAAAAAACTCACGGTTCTTAAACGATCCTTCCCCGCGCCGGCAGACTGGGCAATTTACCACCATCAGTTCGCCTACCACCTGTTTTGTTTATAGAAATAAAGTATCATCACGACCTTTCGGAGTGGCTTATATAGAAGCGCATTAACATTTAGCGAACTTTACTATAGGCCAATCATGACAAGTGGCAAGCTCGTCGATGTCTCCAGCGTACCAAACTCGAGTAGCGTATCACAAATAAATTAAATATTAATTAAATGTATTTATTTTCATTAGTAAATATTTAAGTGTCCCGACCAGGAACGAACCCGGTGATAAATAAATTATTAAAAATAATACGCTCTCAATTAGATTACTATATACTCTGTGCTCTCAACTTTCGTTATTATTAGTTTCTCACGATGGCTACGCGAGTTACTCGTAAGACATTCGTAGCGTCTCCAACTAGGTACGCTACGACTACACCTTGTACTTCTCTCCGTAGCGTCTATTTATTTATTTATTTAAATAGTTTATTGTACAAAGCTTAGTTTAGTGTACATAGGCGAGTTTAATGCCAGTTAGGTATTTTCTAACAACTGACCGCTTCTTATACAAAAGGAACATAACGTTTCTACCCTTTTGTTGAACGATGACGTTTTGAGTGGTTTGAAATATAATCAATATCTAGGTATGTACGTTTTAATTTTATTAAATTTAAGACGCCAATATAAAGAAAGAAATCGCTCGAACGCTTAAATAATTCTCTTCTCAATCAAATAAGAAAGAAAGAAAAATAATATCTATATATATGTATTACACAATAGTAAAAAAAGTTAAGTATCATCACGATCGTTTCCCTTTTCTCGGTGGTCAGACACCACGCTTATGAATAAGCGGATTCACATTTAGCTAACTTTACTATAGGCCAATCATGACAAGTGACAAGCTCGTCGATGTCTCCAGCGTACCAAACTCGTTAAATATCACAAATTAATTAAATATTAACTAAGGTAACTCCGGGTCCAAATCCACGGACTTAACCGCTAGATCACGGAGGCAGTTACACAAATAAATGATAATAATAAATACATATTTATGATATGACAATAAAGTCACCAAATATTAAAATTGAAGACTGTATATTTGACGCGGGATGCTGGGTTCGATTCCTGGTCGAGTGACATTACTCGATTCTGATAGGACTAGAGACGAAGATAAAACTGTGTTAGAGATTTTACAAAAGGAAGCAAGATCTGATGCTATGTCCTTTTCAGTATCTGCAGCTCGCCAGTGGAACAGACTCTCAAAATATTTAAAGACAAGTTATACAATTTTTTACACCATTAACAGAATAACTTTCTACTATATACTTAGATATGTATTTATTATTTATATATATATTTATTTAATATATAGGATATGTATATTTAATTAGTATGTATTTATATTTCATTATTTTTTATCACAATAGTATTTCTGCACGCGCTTATAATGGATTACAAAGGTTAGTTGGTAGAAAATGCATTTATAGCATTAAGCTCGCCTATTTTTGGTTCTGTACAATAAATAATTTATTATTATTATTTATGTTCTGTACAATATAGAAGTTACTAACGTATCGATTCATGGACAACATACGGAGCGGTTTTTAGACTGATAGTGGTAATTTGCCTAGTCTGCCGGGGCGGGGAAGTGCTGTTGTGCCCATAAACCCAGTAAAGTCGCGTAGAATTTTGATTGATGCCACGACTTTGTAAAAAATATGTCATAATAAGTTTGATTGCCGACAGATAGTAAATCTAATCAGTTACCTCATTCCCAGTAGCTCCGTACGTATTCGTGAACTATACCCCCACCGTCTATTTGCAGTTAAATATTGCCGAACTAACGCAGGTAAACGTATGCCACTAAGGCGAATTCTTCAATCCTATAATGATCTCTTTCATTGTGTCGATCTCTTTGCATTGTCGCCTGTCTCTTACAGAAACCAGGTCTTGCAAATGTTAACTTTAGAAGAAAGAGATAATTAAAATGGTATATATCTAGTAGTTATATTACTGTACCAAACAGGTTGTTTTTTTTAATTATTATTATGGTTTTAAAACTCATGGGTTACATTTACTTCTTTTAACATTAGGATTACTGAAGCTGTTTATGCAGATATTAATATTGTTTGTAAAACCAATTTATTGTGCATTCTCTCTCTGTACAATTGTTTGTAATCCTGTATATAATAAAATAAAAATAAAAAATAAAAGTGTATCCACACGTTTCGGAATCAGGCTCGAATTGCCGTCATGCATAGTGTTAGTGACTGATGTTACTCACGAGTGTCTGATTTCAGTTGCTAACATTAATGGTCCTCACGCGCCACTTACCATCAGGTGGATGCATGATCACAAGTATTTAAATACATACATATATATCTCATCTATATATACATATATTAGCTCATCAAATTCCTAGAACTTTAATGCGAAATGCAAAAAATTTGACGTAATTAAAACCAGCAATTTTAAAACTTGAACAATTTGCATAACAAAGCGCGAGAGGCCCGTAACATGAAAATTTTGGCGCTTCCCAAAACCACGGCTTTGGAAAGCGGATGCCAATTTCCTGTCTATTGTTAAACTCGATGTCCTCGGCAACTAAACCACACAACCACCAAATTTTGTACAGTTATCTTTACCGTGAAATCGCTGTCTGCAGCCTCGCTTAACTAGACCATACTATAATTACGCCAATAATCATAGCCACGAATTCTGGGACACATCCAATTGGTTATTATGATAGATAGATGGGTAAATTATTCATTTCCCAGTAAATTCAAATACATTTCGGACTGTCCACCAGTACCGGTCAATCATCTCGGACGCACTATGGGCTTTGTTGTGATAGAATAGACGTCGTCCTATAACCAAGATCTCGCTGTCCTCCCTTAAAAACTAATGTAGGTCGTAAATGCCATAAACCATACTTTACAGGACAAAAGACAAAATTTAAAAAACAATTTGACTAATGACTCTTTTATTCTTATATAGATCCTATTAAGTGTGATTTAATATATTTTTATATTCTTTGCAATAGAAAACCTTATTTTATTGTACAAATATCAATCATTTTTGACCGCCTCCGTGGTCTAGTGGTAACAAACGTTGCCGTGAACTCGGGAGGTCGTGGGTTCGATTTCCACTGGGAGCAAGTTGTACATTGTATAATTTGCCTCGGTCTGTGTGTTTATATGTATAATGTATATATTTACAAAAAAAAGTATAATATGTAGTTTATCAACCATCTAGTTTCCGTAACACAAGCCTCGTAGCTTACCACGGAAATTAGATGGCGCTGTGTGACCTGTCTGGAAATATTTATTTATTAATAGAGCGGATATTCTGAATGTTTTATACAACCTTTCTACCCCAAGATGTCGATATATTACCACAGTTTAGTTTACTAAAAATCAAATAAAATACAACTATAATAGATTAAGTAGCAGTTAAATAATATAAATAAATATAGGTTGTATCTTTCTAATCAAACCTCATTCTTACACAAACAATCTATCGATTTTGCTACTCAGTTGTTCAAATAGTTATTTCTTAATTTTGTTTTTATATGTCACCTTGGAAAGTTTTTTTATTCTTATTTCTTGAGATAGACTATTTAGTATTCTGGGAAGTAGATACTCTCGCGTCCCCCTGCCGTAGTAGTTACCACGGATGTACTTTCCCACAAGTTCCCTATTTGCATAGAAATAATTGGTGTTTATAATTTACGGCTGTACGGTATACCATTCTATCCTATCCAACAATAATGCATAGAGATTTTTTAAATAAAGTATCATCATCACGGCCGTATATCTTCCGGGGTGGTCAGAAACCACGCTTATAAAGAAGCGGATTCACATTTAGCCAACTTTACTATAGGCCGATCATGACAAGTGGCAAGCTCGTCGATGTCTCCAGCGTACCAAACTTGAGATATATCAAAATAAATTAAATAATAATTTAATTTATTTATTGTTTATTCGAAGTTAATAACACTACAAGTACATTAAGTATAAATTAAAAGCTATTTAAATAATAAAATTAAAAATAAACTAACCTATAAATAAAAAATGTCCTCTAGAGACGTCCCATCCGAGATAGTCCCACGGAGACTGGCAACATTTCCCCTCTGTATAGCGAGGCTAATACGTTGTCAGAAATAATTGCCAGCCTTCCTGTCTCCAGACCTTTCTGTCAGCCGCTTTGACGACTCCTCGCTGACGCCATCGTCTCGACCCCAAACGGCGCAAATTCGTAACCGATACCAAGGTTGGCGTATTTGCGCAATTTATTTATTTAAATTAATAAATAATAATTGTGTCCCGACCAGTAATCGAACCCGGTACCTCCAGGACTTAACCGCTAGACCACGGATGCAGCAGCGAATAACAAATCACAAAAAAAAAATAGATCTCATGGTATCCATCCACGCACGACGAAATGGTGCGAAAAGAAAAATGACAATGCCAGGCCCCAGACCGAACCCAAATTTGTATATTTGGGTTCGGTCTGGGTTTGGTTTCGTGGGAAAGTCGATGTCGTGGAAAGTTGTGCAATGTATGCAACATTTTCCTGCGAGCCAAAGTTTCGTCACCTATTTTAGTTCCCATGATTTAGGTTAATGCGTTTTAGTTGTTCCATTTTCTATTCATCAGTCCTAATATCTCATCGGAATACTTAAATTTGAGCTTTACCGTGCCTCCGTGGTTCGCAGTTCGTTCGCTGGTCGGAACATTATTAAAATACTTTATGACATGTCCATGAAAAGTATGTACTCGTACAAAGGCGAACTTAATGGCTTTGGAATTATGATACAGTATATGTTGGCTGCAATTCTCGCAAGACTCTTGCTCAGATTTTTTTACCCCATTTTTCTAGAAATTTTTTTTTTTTCAAATTTTATGGGGTAACTCAACCGATGTCAATAAGGTATTTATTACTCAAAAGAAGTGTGTTCGGGCTATCTGTGGAGTTGGACCATTTGACTCCTGTAGACCCTTATTTAAAAAGCTAAAATTATTAACACTGGCTTCAATGTATATCCTTGAAATAGGAATATTTGTCAATAAACATTCTAATCTCTTTAAAAAATATAATACTTGTAACTTTGTACCTAGAGATTATACACGACTAATCTACTCAAGATGTGTAAGTGAATATTACAGCAGAAACTGCCACATAATGTGCATTAGAGTACATAATAAAATTCCTAGAGAGATACGAGAGTTACCTATAAAACGTTTTACTATTGAGTTAAAGAAAATTCTTATTGACAACTGTTTTTACTGAATAAAAGAATTTTCAGCATGCAATACCATTGTATTCCAATAAATTGTTAAGAATAATATTAAATGTAAACTATATACAAATAAATATTGTAAATAAATATCTATTGACATAAGCATATTGTATGCCCATATGGGCATGACATGTACATACAACTGTAATTAGAATAAGCAATCTATACAATAATGAAATTTGAATTTGAATTTTTGAAATGGTCAATTTTCTTTTCAACTGGTAACTGTTTCGTGTCTGTCTTTTTTAGGGTTCAGAGTAAATATATCAAACCCTTATAGTAGATGATTGGACATATCTCCGAAATTAACCCTGTATACGTTTTTGGATACATGTTGGTCAACAAGATCTATAACCATTCCAAATTTCAAGTAAAAAAACCAGTGGTTCTCGAGATACTAGTTTGCGGACATACACTAAAGTCTTACAAGATTTCCTTACTACAATTTCTAATGAAACAAATTTATATTTTCAGCCAGAGACAGTCTCACCAAGACCAAGATTTGGAGTGCAAAAACAAGACCAAGACCGAAACCCGCTGTTCTGATACCAGACCAAGACTTGGCCAGTCTTGGATTTGCCTTGGTCAACATTAGTAACAAGTAAGATTATAGAACCTTCCAAAACAATAATAATAATAATAAAATGGTATAGGACTGCGAGTTCCAAGACCAAATCTCCGTCGTTCTCCCCTCTTACTCGTGCCATACTCTGATACTAGGTATAGGCAGAACAGTTATTTATTGAGAGTCTTTAATGATTTCAATGACCTTGCAGAAGAGCTGGACATTGATTTATTTAATTCCAAGGCTGCAGACATTAGACGTCAGTTAACGCTTCGGTATGTTGAATCGGTCAATAGCAGGCATCAATTATAGTTATAATTAAATGCTTGTATAATGTTTATTAGTTTAAGTAACTTGTGTTTCACCTATATTGTTATTATTCTTCTGTAGCGATGTTTTCTTCCTTTGCTTGTTAATTTGATTAATTTAATTTTATGTTTATATGTGAAAACCTTTAATAGTTCTTAGGGAATTTACTGTTTAATATCTATATACAATAGTCAACTGTTGGTTTTCCAAAAAGAAAAAAAAAAAAAAACCTTCATTGCACACAAAATGTAAAATATAAAAAGATGTACATAGGCGAGCATAATACCTTAAGTCTACCAGCTAACCTTTGGGAGAGTGACAGAATGAATATTATGGGTGCAGAAGAATAATAAAATAAAATAAATATTTTTTAAAAATAGGCTTTATGAATATATATTTTTTTATTTATTTAAAAAGTTTATTGCACAAAAGTACAAAGGGCTAACATAATGCCGTTAGACATTCTCTGCCTGTTAACCTTACTGACAATAAATTAATTTTAGTAACACAAAAATAAAGATAATAAATAATAATAATAATATTGAAATATCCTTACATCTACGAGTACTATATTAATCCTAGGACCTAATATGTAATATACTTATCATAAACATACATATACCTACATACAAATGCTATATAATAAATATTTATTTATTTATTTAAACATAATTGCACAAAGTACAAAGGCGGACCTAATGCCGCTAGACATTCTATGACGGTCAAACCTTCGGGACAACGAGAGCAGTAAGTACATAAGGTAGGTGCAATACTGAATAAACTTGAGTAGTTTTATTGCAGATAACATAAACATACTTATTAATATAAATACATACTAATAATAAAATAAAACTACACAATGTTATAAATGCAATACAATAAGTAAATAAATTTCCCGTGCCTCGGAGAGCACGTTAAGCCGTCGGTCCCGGTTCCACTAATGCCAACTTGTGAAGTCGTTAATAATTTAACATTAAAAAATCACATCATATCCTCGCCAAGCCGTCTGGCCAGCGTGGCGAGTGTAGGTCAAATTCTCCAGTTTTAAAAGGCCCATCTCCAGCAGTGGAGGTCTAGGACGCTGTGTTCTAGGGGCTGTAATGATTAATGAAGTAAATAAATTATATGGAGGCCTTATTGACGCTGTAAAAAAACTTATAAACTTGTCTCTTGAAGGCAAGTCTGTTTGTACCGGAAGATCGTTTCAGAGAGATGATGCTATGACGACGAAATACATTAACATAATTATTAACCAAATCAAATCAACTTAAATTAATATACGGATAATACGGAACTAACGAGCAATTTCAATTGGTCGGATTATGTGTTTGCGATATTAAGCGCTGACGTTATGTTTTGTACACGAACGCATCTGACAAATATCAATATGGAATGTAAACATTTCGATTTGATTAGATTGAATAACCTTTTTTTTATATGTTTAATTTTTTTAGACATATTTATTGCTCATAGTAGTATTTGTATCATTTAAATGGCTAAAAGGCAACAACAGCGACGCCGCCAGCTAAGGCTGGGCTGTACCCAAACGAAATCCGGCGAAGTACGAGTACCAGCTTAAGGTTGAAAACAAAACTGATACATTCAAAGCCATTTTGAACATTAATCGTTACATTTACAAAAGCTTTATCTTTATGCAACTCAGCCTAAATCGGTGGCACTATAAATACATTAACGTTAACGATCCTGTCGAGGTCACGTGGTACAGTTGCATACTGTTGCATAATCGAAGTTACAGTTCGTTGCACTGACTCTATGCACTTTACTACGCCGAAACTGGTTTAATAATGAACATTTTTAAATAATAAAATATGTAAAAAACAATTTAATAAACTATTAATAGGGCTTTGATGATCGAGGTTTCAGCTGGTCTTGAGCCTGCTGGAGTTATCCGAGATGATGGCAAAAGACCTGATGGTATGACGCTGGTCCGAAGGGAACGAGGACGTGCTTTGGTGTGGGAGGCCACAAGCGTCGAGACCCTCGCCGTCTCAGCGGGACAGCGCATAGAGCGGGGGCCACGGCGGAAAATGTGGAGTCCGGCAAGCGGCGCAAGTAAGTGAGTACGAGTATATTAAAAGATTACATATTTGTGCCGTTTGCTGTAGAAACTCTGGGCCTATGGAGTCCAAGCACAAAAAAGTTCTTAAAAGACAAACACCGCGACTTGTCTCCTACGTTAGTATTGCAATGCAGCGGGGAAATGCAGCCGCGTTCTTGCTCTTGGAATCGTGTTCCACGCAGGGACTTATATCCGTAGTATTAATATTATTTTTATTATATATTTTGTAAATATTTTTTTTAATGTTATTTGGATTCAAAAAGATGAAACCTCTCTATAGATCTTACTAAAGTCGTAGCATTCAAGACGTAGAACTTTACACAATCTTAGCGCGCTGACAGATCCGTAGCGTCCATCGTAGCACCAAACTAGTTACAATTTTATAAACAAAGCACGGACTCGTTTATTTGTAAAGTAGAGAAATTCTTTCATTTTTATATAAATTTATTTATATTTATACACAACCATATATTCTAGTCCCATCTATATAGACATAGTTCTAGTGCAATATAAGTTAAGTTCGCGGAAATAAATAAATTAAAAATAAACTTAACCTAATAAAAATGCGGCGGAAATACACTCAGCTTATTGGGAGATGTGTTTTTGCGCCGTTTGGAGTTGAAACTCTCGGGCCGTGGGGACCAAGTGCACACGAAATTTTCAAGGCGTTGTCAAAACAGCTCGTCAACACCTCGGGAGACAAAAGGGCTGGGCAATATTTGGGCCAAAGGATCAGTATTGCCATTCAACGTGGCAATGCTGCCAGTATCCTTGGCACCTTGCCCATTGGCAGCGATTTGGAGCAAATTTATTATTTATAATAATTTTTATTTTGTTTTTTCTTCATTTTAGTTATATTTTTATTTATTAATTAGGTTTATTTTTATTAATAGTAATTTATAATAAAAACTTAATAAGTTTAATTAAACTTAATTAGTAAGTTTTTAGTTTAATTAATATTTTATTATTTTTTTAAATCATTGTACCTTATTTTCTTCGAATAAAACTGTCAAAAAATTCCTACCTAATAAAAAATAACTATAAATAAAATGACTTCTAGAGACAATAATATATTTAATTTATTTGTGATATTTCTCGAATTTGGTACCCTAGAGACATCGACGAGCTTGTCACTTGTCATGATTGGCCTATAGTAAAGTTAGCTAAATGTGAATCCGCTTATTCATAAGCGTGGTATCTGACCACCCAGAAAATGGAAACGGTCTTGATGATACTTTTTCTATTTACAAAAAAATATTTTAAATGAATACAATAAAACTTACAGAATCTTAGATGCTTAGCATTCCACTGTAGCTCAGAAGTACTAACAATTTTATAATCCAAATCACGGACGCACTGTTTAACACATAAATAAATCACCTGAACACAGCCTTTGCACTGGACAGTCAAATTCAAATTGTGGACCAGTAGGCTTCATAATTTAGTTAAATTACTTCATGGGGGGGACAACAAAAGAGGACATCGAATAGCGAATCACACCACACGCTACGCATCGCTAATTTCACATTACTATGATCTGTGTGGGACTAGCATGGTTTGGAACTTCACAATATTAATTACACTTCCATTAAGAGCACGTACATATTTAAAAAAAAAACAAGATGTTTACACCATTTGTTTAAAGGAATCCAAGTCTTTGGATTCGGGAAACACTGGCTGGGAAAGCATCCCACATCGACAGATGTAAATGTCTCCAAATTTATGGTGCTAAAATAACGCAATAAACCGTGCTCATCCCACTGCACTCATTAAATTGTTTTAGAAAAGTTTACAAATTTCAATAAAACCTATCCGAACTTAAGTACCATATGCAAGTACAATTTAAATGTCATAAGTATAATAACATTTTTAATTCATAAATAATTTTATTTAAAGTAAAAATAAATATTCTAATTACAGCTTAAATCCTATTTTTATAGTCAACAAAAAACTAATAGTTAAAAAGGACCATGGGGAATATTATATTTGTTTATTTTTAAATATATCGTGCATTTTTAAATATAGGCATCGTGCAGTAAGACGGTTATAGGGTTTTAGTCCGTATATAGGCGCTATTTGGCCTCCTTATGAGGCCTCCTATCGTGCATGTCATTTGATTCCGCATCATTAGATTATTTTTCGATTCAGTATATAAAGACAATTTAAAAATAAAAAAAATCTTTAGACGCTTTGAATGACATGTGTTTCAAATGACATCATTCATTTTGGGCAATTGATATTATAAAACACTACTATTACTATTATAAAACAGTACTATTCACAATAGTAGTTTTAAAACTTTTATTCATAAGACTATTTTTTTATTAAATCATATCATTTATTTCCCTTGGTTAGCACAACACTTGGATATAGTCAAACATGTTTTTTCATTGTTTACAATTATTTAGACAAGATAACTATAAAATAACCAGCAACTACTATGGGTGGACCATCAGCTACACCATGATTTTTATTTTTATTTTATTTTTATTTATTTAGGCAACAAACAGTCAAGATACGCAAACAATATCACAGATAAACAAAATTGTCACTCTGCAAGATACTAAAATTGAAAACTAATAAATAATATGAACCACTAAGGGGCCCCTTTAAAGGCTTTGCCGGCACGTGACAAGTTTGAACATCTGTGTAATAAATTAATAACAATAAGAAGCCATTGAGAGCCAAAAATATTTTATACATAATAGAAGTTAAACACAAATACTATGGAAAGGAGAGAAAAAAAAAAAAACTGGATATAAAAATAAAAACAAGGATAGAGTAATAACGCAAACATGATTTAAAAGATACTTAAATTAACAGATGCTATAATAGTACTTTATAACTACATACTTATAATACTAATTACGGATACAACAAACTACCAACCATCAACAGCAACCCTTGTATAAACTTGAATTAAAAATAAGTGATTTTACTATTCATCAACAATGAGATTGTAGTAGGATAATATTATCTAGCCAACTGAAATATGCAATGATGAATGCATAAATGCTTGGGACCCGGCAAGTTCAAGTTCAGAGCAGCGAATAAAATACACTCCTCTTCACTACTCTGGAACTGGTTTATCAAAAACACATTACTGTTGAACTTAAATGTGCAAAATTAAATATGTATTTTCGTATTGAAATGTTGACAAATGTAACACACCTAAACTATATAAAGTTAAGTTAAAATAAAGAGTTTATTCTACCTAAATTGCTTCTGCAGATCTGCACATCTCTTGACTTCACTTTACGGCATTCTTTACAATCCCCAAACTCCTTCCTTCCACCAGATATTCAGATTCTTTTACAGTTTCCGCTGCTTGAGAGTGGAACAAACTTCCTCTGTCGTCTATTAAATTATTTAAAAATCTACTTATCGCTCACTTTCTACACAAACAACATAGCACTTCTTAGTACCTATATCTATCATACTATTTTTATTGTGTGTAAACAGCATGTGGCAACCTCTTTGGCTCCTTGGCCACAGTAAAACAACATTGTCAAAACTTTTAAATTTAGAATTAAGGAAATTAGATGGATTACAAGATTTACACCAACAACATGGGTTTCTTTTAATTAATTAATATCAATGAAATATTTCGTCAATAATGAGAGATAAAGTATATCTCAGAAGGTTGCGTGTTCAAATCATTTTTGTATTTGAATTTATATATATATATATATATAAATATTTATGTATTTAAGTAATAGTATGTAACGACTATTATGAATTGTATGTATGCAATAACCCCGCGATCCGCTGTCAAACGCCCAAAGCTTAGCTATTATAAAATGCCGAAATGCATTAAGTTCGCCCTTATACAATTCTTTTAAGTTTGTGCAATAAATAGTTTATAATTAAATAAATATAAATAGCCCCAATCCCCATACAAAATGAGTGTTGTCCTTTGTTGGAAAGTGGGTACGTTTCTTCCCATTGTCCTTTATCTAAAATATATACGTGTACCATTAAAGCTAATAGTAAATGAGCGTAGATTCAGTGACCCCTTTGTCAGCTTTTCCGGAAGCTGGTGACAATGGAGTCGACGCACGCGCAGAGCACGACCGACGACTCGCAGTGTTGCCAACATAACATCATCCACAGAGATAATCATTCGAATTCATAGACATTGATGTAATAACCCAAGTCACATTTCATCACATCAAAAAATACGAGACTTCTTCTGGAGAATTTAATAGGTGGTAGGCAGACTGATGATTGTTTTTTGCACAGTTTGCCGGGACGGGGAAGTATCCACCGTTTGTGTCGATAAACCCAGTAAAGTTCACACGTTTCGAAATCAGGCTCGAATTGCCGTCATGCCCAGTCAAGCCGGCATAGTGTTGGGGACTGATGTCAGTCATGAGTGTCTGATTCCAGTTGCTAACATTCATAGACCTTGCGCTATGCTAGTAGAAGAAAATAACACTCTCCGGCGCTGGGCAAGGTTCGCAAGGGTCTGATGTCAATGTTTAATGACAATTTATAAACGATTCCACAAGTGGACCGGTGGCTTAACGTGCTCTCCGAGACACAGGAACGCTGGTGTTGTAAATGTTACACACGTAAGAAAAGTGTATTTCTCATTGGTACGAGCCGGAGGGGTTTGAACCGACCTTTGTAGGATTTTAAGGACAGCGTTCTTACATCCGAGCCACCACCGCTGTTACATTTAAGGTACTGAAATTGAATTTTCGGTATTAATTAGGAGACTGTCTCCGTGTTCTGCGTGAATTCAGACGTGGAGGTACCGGGTTCGATTCCCGGTCGGGATACAATAATTTATTTGTGATATCACATATTATGTAATTCATTTAGATTATAATCTACATGTCATCGAATCCAGGAGAAGATGAACCCAATGTTCCGAGGACTCCGGCGACGTTACCTCGTTGGATGGCAACACTGATCCTCTGAATAAGATATTCCCTACTCAAAGGATCACCTGTTGACGCTCGGATGGCAACGCTTATGTTGCGTATTAACGATTTAACGTCCTCAGACCAAGGGCCCATCGTCTCTACGGCAAACGGCACAAAATAGCAACGATTTGCCAAGTCTATGTACTTATTACGTTTGCCGTTTGCAGCCAATTCAGCCGCTGCACCTGCTCGTTTTCGTGTCGCGCCAACACGACTAGCACAAAGGGTGTCAGTACACGTCGCATCCCAAACCAAAGACGTACCTTGTTTATAAGGCACGAGGGTTAGCCCATCTGGTCTTTTCTCATCGCTGCGAAATATACCAGTTGGCTCTAATGTTGATGGGTAATTTGCAGAAGATAGTGCCTTTTGAATGATTAAATTTATATTAAAAAAACAGTACAATGATTTAAATAATAATAAAAATATATAAACTAAATTCAAATAAAACTATATATAAAAATATTCACCCATGATTGGTCATGTGGCACACACAGCGATGCTGATTTGCTGAGCGAAAAAACTGCCTCTCTTCTTGTCTCAAGACCAAAAGGTACAAATACTTAGTCATTAGCAATAGACTCGTATTTGCGACATTTGGCTTTTTCAGCCGAGTCCGCCCCAGCCCTAACAGATGTGCCCTGGACATGAGACCGAGCATGGGTGTCGACACAAGTAGCGTCCCACACCCCCCACACCCCCCACACCACACGTAATGTATCTTAATAATTTTGATCAGTCCAGGGACTCAAAACTCACTCGGAAAGTGGATCTGCCACTAGAATAATCTTATCTTTGTGCATTTTTGTAATCTTACGTAATCCACGTTATTTCTTGAGAAACAGAATGTATGTCTCTCAAATTAAAGTTGTTTGGCATTTTAATTATTTATTTATTTAGTACACACAGCAGTACATATATTATCACACACATAACATAGTATAATTATAGCTTATCTAATATATGTACCAATTAGGTGTCACAGCATTCACCAATATAAAAAGAAGAAGAAATTAAAAACTTATTACTGTTAAAACAAAAAAAAAAATAACAAAAACTATCAAATTTACAAAATAAAAATATGACTTCTAAAATAAAATTATACATTTTTCTCTTTTTTGATAGAACTAATAAGGAAACATAAAAATTGCACAAATTTGGTACCCTAAAAAAAACGAAAACAAAACACTTGTTAAATAAATTATAAGCTACTCAAATATTGATGGTTTGAAATGTTTGACAACATTTTTTTCTGAATACATTGTAACGGTCATGAAATATGTCTATATCATTATTGGCACTGCAGAGACTACTGTAGGTGTTGCACATTCGGGATGTTGACGAATGTGAACCTACATTAATTCTTGAGGGAGGACAGCACAGGATCTTGGTTATAGGACGACGTGGAATATTATAGGGTACTGTCAGGAAAATGTGTTGCAAGAGTTCGATACATCCAGTCTGGCCATTGACAATTTTATGTAGGTAATAGTAAAAGGTCATGTATGGATCTACGTGATTTGAGAGCAGTCATTTTGAAGAAATCTAAACGTTGGTTGTACGGACATCGATGTGAAATTGCTGTGGCTTTGTATGCTTAATACCTAGTAAAAGATCTCTGAATGCTTTCAACTCTTTGAGAATGTATTGCATAGGTATGAGGGATTCCATACTGAACATGCATATTCCAAGTGGCTACGTACTAATGAACTCGTTTACATATATATTTTTTTTTCGATAAAAAACTATATACTTAATTATTTATAGTGTATGTTTATGTATGTATTATATGACATGTATGTGTATTGTTTTTTTATATTGTGTACGAATATGTATTTTAAGTGCTATAAATGCGTAATTTAGTAATTAAATTATTTTAATATTTTTCTTTATCCTGTCATACATCCTTTCGTGATCCCCAAGGTTATTAGTAACTAGCTTACAAGGGTATTAGTAACACGTGAAGAATGCCTTATATTTTTTTTATGGGTTTTAAGTGCAATAAAGTATTTAAATAAATAAATAAGAAGAACTAAGAAAAGAAGAAATAAAATAAATAAATAAATATTTCCAGACAGGTTACACAGCGCCATCTAGTTTCCGTGGTAAGCTACGAGGCTTGTGTTACGGAAACTAGATGGTTGATAAACTACATATTATACTTTTCTTTTTTTTTGTAAATATATACATATTATACATATAAACACCCAGACCGAGACAAATTATACAATGTACAACTTGCCCCCGGTGGGAATCGAACCCACGACCTCCCGAGTTCACGGCAACGTTTGTTACCACTAGACCACGGAGGCGGTATAAAAAGACATGGTCGACCGCCTTCCACCGCTAAATTGTCTTACGTAATAAATGAATGTATATAGCTTTCCTTCCACATATATGTCCATGTTAACTCACATAATTGGTAATGAATTAATGCTAAATTTGTGTTTTGTTAATTGACCTTGGTAGGTTAGAGACAGGGCCATCGCTCGATCCGAGATTGCAGGTCGTCACATCGGTTCACGGAATTTCATTAATGCTCCAAATACAAAAAAAGCATATCCGACATGTCCTGTACTGATTGTTTTAGAATAACAATAAATGAACTCTGGAGATAGGTTAAGCATTTAGCGGGGTTATTGCGAATCTCTAATTTTACTATTTTGACAGCAAAACGCAACCGTCGAAGTTACCGTCAAATATTTTTTTTATTTATTATGTTTGGAAAACTTACAGCTATTTTACACTAGTAGGCTCAAGATTGGATACAATAAAGCCAATTAACAGTTTCCACTTATAGTTACACCTTGAACAAAAAATATAAATAAAACATGAGAATTTACATACAAAAAAAAACATATAAAATAGTACAATTCAATACTGCCATACTACCTACACAACCTCTATTCGCCTGAAGTGCTCGTCGGTCATCGCGAGTCTTATAGACGTAGTCGTAGAATTAATTAATGTTGAAAATGGGGTGCATCACTAACTTTTTATCACGATAGATGGCGCATGATAGTTGGTACCTTATATAACTGTCAGTTGCATAGAAAACTTGTATTTTTATAACGAAAATTATTATTTTCTGGATATTATGTCAAAGTGAGCAGCTATTAAGTGTACAAATCGAGATTTCCAAGACAAATCAAAGATATTATGATGATCTCAAAATTGCTGTTCTATTAATTCAACCTTTTTCCTTTTTAAAGACGGTGTACGCTTTCTTAATTCGTATTTTAAGGTAGGTAACGTTAATTTAAAATTATTTTTTCTGTTGTAAAAATAAAAAACTCCAAAAACATTTAAAAAATCATGCGTCAAAAAGTGGAAACAGAGGTACCAGTGCCGCTAGCGACATCTACAAAAAGCTTTGCCTGATACACCCCATTAAGCATTCAATTTTTGAGAGTTTGGCCTACTCTATAGCCCTCGGTACGCTCTGGCCAAACGGGTTGAGAGAAATCCTATCCAATCCTAATAATAATAATAATAATATATTCAATTTAACAGATAATTAGAATCCATTTTTGTTAGTATACCTATCACTATGTTAGTAACAATGGCTTACATTAAAGTTAGTAAACTAAAATTTTATGTTAGTGCCTTATTAATACTTATTTGTACACGTGTCAATTTGTGTGAATCTTAATAAAGTGATACTGTATTGGACAGTCCACTTTATCCGATATAACCTTAAGCATATTGTTGGTGCTGCCTCTAGTTCTATTGACTAGAGATGCAGTGCGTTTACGCATGATAGCAGAAAAACTATCAACACGATTCTCTACAAACATTCCGGACGCAATGCAATAACGTGGCAGCCCCAACAATACCCTGAAACCATTATTATATTGGACTCGTAGGGCGCTGTATGCTCGCTGCGTTTAGTTGACCCACAGACTGCAGGTGTAGAAGGATTGGCAATATGCCAATCCTAGCACTGTTTATATTATTATTAGTAATCCTGACTTGTCGCTTTAATCGTATATTTTTCACATTATTTCGCTTTGAAAATCGTTCGACTTGGTACTTGTCGATGGTTTTTATACAAAATTCGGTTAAAAAAAAGCAAGCTTTGCTTTATTCGCTTTCAAGTCGAATATAGCATAGGAAATAACAGTAAGAAAGGAAAAGAGAAAATTGTTTATTTATTTATTTATATATTTATTCATTACAGGATAACTATCGACTAATAAACACATAAAGAAAAAAATAATTAAAACATTAAAAGTTACCACAAATAGACTACAAAAAATATGGAACTAAAATTATTAATATATATACACATATATATATATATATATTATACAGATGTATATATAATACATAATAAACAATATTACAAAAGTAGTATATATATTTCACATAAAAATTGAATAGTAGCTTACAAGTAAATACTACCTACATATAAATACTACATATAAGTTTTTTTCTTTACGTAATAATAACGAAGGCATTAGCTATTTAAAACCTTAATTTTGATATACCCCGGTAATAGTTTAAAACAATTTAGGTAGTAATTTTAATAGGTCGATAATAGAGTTACCATTAGGTATTTCACTACTAATTAGATAGATACATGATAAGAAAGCTATAAATTAGATAAGAATATTAAATAATAAGAAATTAAATCTTAAATTGTTCAATCGTGATAGGATCGTGATATTTGCATGCTGCTGTATTTTATGATCAAGATATGATATCAGGTATGGCCTTATGAGAATTATGTCATGAAAACATTCCATAGGTAGCTTAATTTGTTTATTTCTTAGTAAGAAACCTAGATTACATACAGTGTGAGACGAAACAATAAGGGCAGATACCTTAACCAGAAATATGCAGAACTGCATTCATATATTTTGTTTTTTTTTTATCCCAATCGGTCCTGTTTCTTAGCAAATTCAAATTAATTTATTCATCAAAAGGGTACAAAGTAAAAAATTAACATAATTAAGGTCTGGTCTGCACACTAGGACATCCTGTCATGTGAGGACTAGCTTTAGTAGGGGTAAGAATTATTAAACAACAAAAACATGGAAGAAGGAAAACAAACCGGTTATTCAAAAAAAAAAAAAAAAAAAAAACAGGTTATGGGTGTGATGTAACTATGTCTGTCGTAAATATATAGGAATTAAATAAATAAATGAAAGTGTAATGTTTGCTTGTGTGATGTAGGGTTTGTGTAGAATATATATATATGTTAGACAATTTAAGATAATTACAATAATAAAAATAAAGTAGGTGTATGTATAAAGTAGGAGATAATAAGATAAGATAAGTAAGTAAGTACCTATTGGAACATTAATAAGAAGGGTTGAGGTTGCATCAAATTAGAATACAATATTAATGCAGGAAAAAGCAGGAACAAAAGTCTACTGGACCCACTGAGCTTTAAGTACTTGAAATGATAGATATTACTAAAAAGTTTTTTTGTCATATACTGCCTC
Source organism: Tinea semifulvella (assembly GCA_910589645.1). Lineage (NCBI taxonomy): Eukaryota > Metazoa > Arthropoda > Insecta > Lepidoptera > Tineidae > Tinea > Tinea semifulvella. The sequence goes on along the minus strand of OU342612.1, from coordinate 8,681,641 downwards.
CGTGGTCTAGAGGTTAAGTCCGTGGATTTAGACTCAAAGGTACTGGATTGGATCCTGGTCGGGACACAATAATATTTATTAATTTAAATAAACATCGACGAGCTTGCCACTTGTCATGATGGGCATATAGTAAAATTGGCTAAATATGAACCCGCTTCTTTATAAGCGTGGTTTCTGACCACCCTGGAAGGGAAACTGTCAGGATGATGATGCTATAATTAAAATAAAAATAAAAAAATGAATATTTAATTTATTTGTGATATTTCTCGTGTTTAGTACGCTGGAGACATCGACGAGCTTGCCACTTGCCTGTAGTAAAGTTGGCTAAATATGAACCCGCTTCTTTATAAGCGTGGTTTCTGGCCACCCCGGAAGGTGGTGATGATACTTTACTTTACTTTTTTCTATACATTTCAGTAAGAGTCAAACTGCAAAGCTTAGAAATGTATCTTCTTCTATGACGTTAATATGCAGTGTAAAGACGTCAATGCAAACAATAATGCATAATAATGTAATTAAGATGTACGTCAATGACCTAATGAAGATAACTGCTTGAAATGCTTTTCACACCTTTCACAAGAATGCCGGGCATATCATGGACGGAGTTCTGAACAAACAAATCCATACTGGAGGAACTGGGGTGTCTGATGACAGCGCCTTTCCTCGACTGTACAATTACGCATTCTCACTTTATTCGGTGTCACGGCGAAACATCCATCGAGCGCTTGGTAGTCCAGGGGAAATTCGATGGCAAGAGGATGCGTAGTAGGTCTCCGATGAGATGGACCGATCAGGTGAAGATTGCAATGGACCATTCCCTACGCCCTACATGAGTGCACTAGGAAAGCCGGGGTCCGAGAGGAGTGGCGACGGCTTGTTAAGCGTGCCACAAGCACTCCAATGGCGACCACGACCACTCTGCCAAGAGTGCAGCGACTAAGAAGATGAAGGTATACTAAGGAGAAACAAACAGGCTGTAGTTAAGACATTTAGGCAAATAATAAGGTAGTTAATCTATAAAAACATTCGTTTTTTTTAAGATAATAAATTATATTTTACCCCAACCAGAATATTTCTCGATGTGAACAATGCACACTTTGTTTTATACAAAATTAGATAAAATAAAATCTTGTCCAGGTATATAAGAAAACAAATGCAATGCAAATTGAGTGAATTAAAAACTGCATGAACTTCGAAGCAAACCTCCCAAAACAGTTTAGCTGTGACATCTGAAATAGTCGGTGGACGGTGTTTCAGAAGTCATTGTAGGAATTAGTACTTACAACATTTTATTTTACTCTAGACAATATTTATTTATATTTGCTGAAGGCAAGACTTAAATAATTGTTTGTGTATGTGTGTATGGTTGGTGTATATGCATGTTGGTGCGTGTGTGTGTGTGCTGGTGTATGTGGGTTTGAGTGAATGTATATAAGTAAGTATGCATGTGTTAGCAACAACCTATTTATGAATTTATATTATTTTATGATTAACTACAAGTAAATAATATTTTAGAAGTTGCGGCAATCTGCAATTTACAAGGCAAATATCACGCGCAAACTACGTGCATTTTAACATATACGCATGTAAAGATGGCAAGGCTGGGCAAGGTTTGTTGATTGATACGACTCGAGCTGGTACAATGGTAGGGACCAATTCTTGATCGATGGGTTCACGAGAATAAAGATTTTTGACTGACTGAGAATGTATTCTGTGAGGCTCATCTGTAGAAGTTGATATGTAGGATTATTATTGTGTAAAATTATGAAATATGGTTAAATTTAAATACATTTCTAGAGTCTGGTACGTTATAGACATCGACGAGCTTGCCACTTGTCATGATGGGTCAAATAGTAAAGTTGGCTTCCTTTACAAAAACGTTATTTCTGACCCGCAAGAGATTACGATCGTAATGATAATTTCCGTTATTATTCTTAATAAAATAAAATGGGGATGTCAAATGTTATTTTTTGCTATCGACATAATTTAAATCTAGTTATCAACTATTATGGGTTATTAGCCTACATAAGTAGTTAAATAAATTTGCACAAAATAGAGATTTCAATTCTTTTTTCTGTAAACTATCGACAAACCCTAATTATTTGGTAAAATATATATTTCCTAATGTTGAATAAAAATAACTATTTATCGTTGCGAGAAACCTTAACAAAAACTCTATTCAAGGTTTGCAATAGTTTCCAAATCTATTGTGCCAATGTTTTGTAATCTGTAAACGACTATAGATCAAAAAATCCATTCCTTTAAATTAATCAAAAATTTTCAAGTTTACAATCATAGTTATGTTATTATTTATATTAAAATGTATTGACAGTCGTCCTTATTTATGTTTTTTTTCTATTAAAACTTATTAAACTGGCGTGACGGTAAATATTTACTTCAGGTGGTAGGCGGACTGATGATGGTAATTGACGAGTCGGGGAAGTATCCACCGTTCGTGCCGATAAACCCAGTAAAGTGTATCCACACGTTTCGGAATAAGGCTCGAATTGCCGTTATGCCCAGTCAAGCCGGCATAGTGTTGGGGACTGATGTCAGTGTCTGATTCCAGTTGCTAACATTAAGGTCACATGTCGTGCTAGTATAAAAAATATATTTGACTAATATACGAGTATGTTGTTGTTATGATACTAGTTGAGCCGGGACGGATGACGGCTTAACGTGCGGTATGGAAACGGCAGTGTTGTAAGTGTATTTCTCATTGGTACATGCTTACGTTTTTATGATTTTGGATATAGCATTTTTGGAATAGGGCCACCACAGCTTTTTGATACACTTTTTGTTATTTATCACCACACGATTTAGCCCAAGTAACAGCATAAAGTAACAACATATGACGACAAGCTATTTAACTACTAATTATTTTATTTATTTGTGTAAGCAATTGAAAATGTCTAGCTGTCGATTGCGGTAAGCAAATTATTATCACATGCCATGTGAGAAGAGATGTAGGTTGTTCGTGATATTTCAATAACTTTGTTTGCTGGAGATAGATGCCAATACGTCTGTAATATTTAGATAATATGATTACCAACAATTTGTATTAGTAATAATCATATTTATTTCGTACAATAAAGATGTTAGCACCAACAGTTGATAACAAGGTGTCCTTATTTGACACAATAACAAATAATCAACTATCGTTAGTACCTCTATATAGTTTACTGTAACTAATCATCTATGCATGAACAATTATTACTGAGATGAAGATAATGCAATCAACGACAACTCATAAAATATGAAGTGCACGGGTCTTTCTGAGATCAAAAGCGGGTCACACCATAATCTACCACGTACCACGACTGATGATTGGCGTGGTTTTACTGTAAATCAGATAATGTCTTTGCGTATTCAGTCCGCCTTTGTGCTTTCTAAAATAGGGTTTTTTTTAAATAAAGAAATTGTTACGACGTTTAAAGACACCGAAAACGAAAATTTTAATAACAAAGACGTCAACGACAAAGTATTATACAATGCCAAAATTTCTGGTATAACACAAATGCTCTCTTTGTTTTATTGTGACAATCGTTATTTTATGTAGGTAGTAGGTTTGAGAATATTAAACAATTCATTAACTCACACTTGACCAACTTGTAGGATTATGGTCTAAATCATATAACCCATCTGAAGGTCGATGTTTTGAGTTCACAATGATTAGAGAATATTTGTTGATACGACTGCATTCGTTAATTAAATTTGCATGTGTTAAAGTTTGCTATTGAAGAGCAACGTGTGGTACGCCACACATAACACAGTGCCCCTAGCGGCTTCACTCAAACATGACAGGAAACTAATTATCTTCATTGTTTACTAATGATAATCCACACTTCCAGCGCTGTTTATCGCAAATAAAATTCCACTACAAAAAATACTTATCTACAATAAATGGAATAATATGCTAATTATTGAGATTGAGAGACTGCCATATCGACGTTGTAAATTTAAGACCTCCTGTTAAAATTATGTTTTACCAAAGCAATAGATCTACGAGTTAGTACATTTTCATTATTAGGTTTAAAACTTGTAAGTATCAATGACTTAATTAATTATTAAATAATTTAAGTTACATCACAATAGATTAATAAGTTTATTACTAAGCTGCTGGTCTTCTGCTAACAGCTTACTTATTGGACCACTTTGCTGCTTAGTCTTCTACTAGCAGGAGTAGAATCATTCAAAATAATTAAATTAATGACGTTTCATAAATGCCTGTAATAGGTTTACGTGAATAAAGATATTTTGACTTTGACTTTGACTATTCATTAAAAAATAAATAAAAGTATAACTACATCACTAGGTAGTAATAAACAAAAAGAAGGAGGTAATAAATAAACAATAGTGATAATAGTATAAAAGAAAAACTATTGTGAAAAGAAAAGTAATTATTGTAGGTACAAAGGATATTATTAATTTACGACCACGATGTGCTGTTTGCGTCTGACAAATGTTCGGTTGAATCAAAAGTCATAATGGTATTTGGTTTTGGTATAATGATAGTAAAAAGCAATCTATAAATTAATTACTGCACATAAGTGTTTTTGGTTTACAATTACAATGTGCTGTTATTTGCGTCTAACGAATGTTTACAATCAAAAATCATATGGTATTGGGTTTGTAATGAACACGAGTGGCCCGGGTTGTTGCTGGGTGCCTACGTGACGACGCCCGCGTGGCCGCGCCTCACGAGAGGGGAGCGGGGCAGCCGGTTTGTTTTGCTCACTGCGCACTCTGTTTAGTGATGTTTTACATGTTACTTGTTATCGATTATGGGGTGTACTAAAACGTAGTTTCTGTAACTTTAACGATTAAAGTTGAAAAATGCGTCAAATGAACCAAATAACTTTTTTTTTTTTAAAGACGGTGAATCGATAAATGTTCAATGATACGCCCCCTGCCTGAAGAGCCAACGCGGGGAGGTGCGCATGCCCGACTCACCATCAGGGCTCCTAAGGAGACCCCAAAGCGCCTACGGACTAAAACCCTATAAACCGTCTCTCTCTCTCTCTCACTGTTGGCCCTGCGTGCCTTAACAGCTAAGTCTGAGTCGTGGCTACGGAGTGAAGGCACTCGTTCGCCGCGAAACCAAATTACGTCTGACCTTTACAATTTATATGTATCTCTATAGATTTCTTGATAGTGCATCTTTAATTAAAGTAAGTTTTAATTTATTATTTGTGATAACTTCTATAGCATGTCTGTCCTTAGGTTTCAATGAACATTGATATGTTTGCGATCTCCTGCGTTTTTCATCCTACCCCCAGTAGCTACCTTCTTAAAGTTATCACTATATTGGCTTTTTTTTTATTACAAACGTAAACTCTATTCGTAGCCAACATTCGGCTTACCAACTGTAAGTGAAAAGTTCGTTAACCTTATAAAAAATCTCAAAACTGACTAACTGCTTTTTTATTATCTATTTACAAATACTAACGGCCAGTTGCAAAAAGGATGATTGTAATAATGTATGATCAAAATTTTGATAACTCCATGTGATTGGTAGTTAGTGCGTCACATTGGTCATTTCAGCCAATGACGTGCCTCATAGGCATACTTTAAACAACTACAACTGGCCGTTAATGTCATCCCCGTCTTCAGGTACTGCTCAAAGCGCTTAGTATTTTTGACTGAATTAAGCCTTGAAGCGCATGGAAACCCTACTAGTAAAAAAAAGCGCGCTTTAAGCAGATAGTCGAACACGAGGCATAAGTTGTATAAAGTACTGCAAAACAAGTTATTAAAAAAAAATATGTATAAATGTAATGTATCTCTTCCCCTTCCCCGCCGCTCTGTTTTCCCTTGAGTGCTGTTCTGACGTACGGACGAACGTTTAACGAAATAGGTCCCCAATCAAGCGCGCGCAATAAAGTTCTCACTTTAAAAAACTATCGATATCGACTAAAAATGTAAACAAAGAGACATCACTAGACGCTGTGCTAAGCCGGCAAGAAAGGCAATCATAACAAAGAATGAAGGAACAGCCGCATAGAATAGTCGGTCACCAGATTCCGCACGCTATAGACGGTTTCTGCGATCGCTGACTTTATTTTAAAGTTATTCTTATATTACAATTAAATAATGTTTACTTCAAAGAGAAGCGTCGAGAAGTTTGTTCATCTTTATAAAAATGAAGTACGTCGTCAAATAAGCAAGACGACCAGCGTTACCAACTCAGATGCTATGGCACCTCGATTGGACCAAGCGGTAGTACAGAACGAAGAGGTAGGAAGACCGAAAAAGCTGCTGATACTGCAGAAATATCACAGGTTAGTGACCTCTTTGAAGCTATATTTAGTCTTCCACACGGTGAAGTTATTTCATGCATTGTTTTATTAACTTTATTAGATACGCTATAGGTACCTATAACATTTGTTTTTGTTATTTTTCACACCTAGCTTATAGGTATTGTCACAAAGATTCTAAATAGGCCCAAACTGCATCCGAAGTCTAGCGGTTAAGTCTGTGGATTTAGACTCGGAGGTACCGGGTTCGATTCCTGGGGACACAATAATTGATTTGTGATATTACTCTAGTTTACTTTTTTCTAAATATGGTGAACACTATACTGTTACTATTAAGTCTGCAAAAAATCTACTACCGTATTTGACGCATACTAACCCATACTTTCAGGCGACAAAGTTACTGGATTATAATCCTGGTACGAGTATATAAGCATAGTTTTATATTATAACACACGTTATTTTTTTAAGCCTTTTTATTGACTGTTCCTGCGTTCGACTTGAAAGCAACGCAAATCGTAAAAACAAAAAGTAAAGTATCATCACGACCGTATCCCTTGCGGGGTGGTCAGAAACCACGTTTAAAAAGAAGCGATTCACATTTAGCCAACTTTACTATAGGCCAATCATGACAAGTGGCAAGCTCGCTGATGTCTCCAGGCGTATCAAACTCGAGAAATATCACAAATAAATATTAATATTATTTATTAATTTAAATTAATAAATATTATTGTGTTCCGACCAGGAATCGAACCCGGTACCTCCAAAGCAAATCGTACAACGCATTTTACCGATTTTGCTTAAAATGTATGGAAACTATTTCAACCAACCAACAAATAGCAACGCCAAGTTGAACGATTTTCAAAGCGAAATAAAGTGAAAAAAAAGCGTCATGTCAAACACAAGGTGCATGTCGCCTGTCGTCAAAACATACGAGAATACCTATTTTTATAGCGTTTTACACTGACAGTTTCCGTTAACCACCAAAGTCCCTAACACTTGATACCTCAAGCTGATCTACCTTAATGTATCTAGTAGTTTTGATAGGCCGGCATAATGGTAGTGACGGATATCGGTCGCCAGTGGCTGGCGTCAGTTGCTTTTATTATTAAACATCAAAAAAAAAAAACTCGAAATGTAAGACGTGTCATTTCACAGCCTGTGCTATTTTACGGTCGGTAACTGAATCTTTTTTTTTTAATTTTCTTTTTTATAGACGGTGAATCAATAAATCATCAATGATACGCCCCCTGCCTGAAGGGCCAACGCGGGTGGGTTTCGCATGCCCGACTCATCCGTGAAGCTTCCTAGTGAAGCCCCAGGGCGCCTACGGACTAAAATCCTATAAACCGTCTCTATCTCACTGTTGGCCCTGCGTGCCTTTACAGCTAAGTCTGAGTCGTGGCTACGGAGTGAAGGCACTCGTTCGCCGCGTGGTAACTAAATCCTTCCTCAGTTCACTTAAATGGCCGAGCTCCCATACAAATTTCTGTAAACAAATGCCACTACGAAAGGATAGTTCATCCTCATCATCACAGCCTGTTGGTGGCTTCCAGAACATATTTCTGGAAAATCAGCCCAGTCTCGCCACGACTTCTCGGGTTGGCAAGGGTCTATTATAAATTTTAATGACAATTTATTAACCAAATTTCTAAGCATTTCATGGAATCACTCGTGAGGGTGCCAGGTCCATCGTGTGTGTGAAAGAGAGATGAGAAGAATGTCTCGGGCTTGCAACCGGCTAATGGTTTACAAAGGTGTTCCTTTTTTTATTGCGCAACAAGACCCTCACCATCCACAGCTCTGCTCCTCTCCGTTCCCAAACACCCTGGATCTATGACAAATGTACGTAAGAAAAGTGTATTTCACATTGGTACAGCCCGGGGTCGAACCGTCATCTTTTTGGATTTTAAAAAGCGTTCTTATTCTTTTCTTAAGGTTCCTTTCAACGTTGAACAGTCAGCAGCTGCCCTTGGCTGCTCGAGGCTTGGCTGTGTCCAAGGACCAGTCCCGGGAATTCATGGCCGTTTTTCCGGATCTGGTGCGAGATCTTACGGAAACCGGAAAACACCTCGATGTGCCAGAGGCGAGCAAGTGGCTGGCGAAGGTAGTAACATCAATAATAATAATAATAATAATAAAGCCGTTTATTCCTTAATTAATTAACATATACAGTCTGTTTATATAATCGCACAATTAATAATTTTAAATTAAAATATAAACATAATAATAATACATACTAAAGCTATGTTTAAATTATAAATTAAATGTTTTTTTTTTTTAAATGGTAATGTCAAATCTAACATCTAATAATATCTATAATAATGATTTTCTTTCTAATTAAGGACCCCTCGTCGGGTAAAGCTCTACTCCTTTTCTATCCATTTCTTTCTATCATGTGCTTCGTCCATCCAGTGTTGTCCTGCTTCTTTTACTATCTCGTCCTCCCATCTTTCCTTAGGTCTTCCTTTATTTCTCTTGCCCTTCGGTCCCTTCCATGTAGTAACTACATTAGTCCATCTGTTATCTTTAAGACGTGCCACGTGACCATACCATAACATCAATTTTAATAACAAAATACCTATCATTGCACTGGAGAACCTGACAACTGTTTTTACTGTGATTGTGTATTATTCTAGTTTTAAATAATAATGGCGGCATAATTCATGAATTTACTAAACTTGCAACATCTTTACATAAAAAATATAATAATTAATTAATAAAATAAAAAAACCCGACTGCGTAAAAAATAAAAAATTATAAACTGAAAAGAAATAAATAAAAAATCAATAATAAACTCTATCCATAGCTAGCGGTCTGAATCACCGGCTTCCTACATGGTCACATCATTCGTGTCATTGTGAATGAGAATGCGTCTGGGCTATTGTCGGTGAACGCCGGTGTGCCGCAGGGAGCCCTGTTGCCCCCGACACTGTTTTTTTCTGAAAATATACTAGGGATATGAGCATTTAATGGATTCATTGCTATGCAGATGACTGTACAACATATGAGTCCACGGGCTGTGGCAAGCGACAAAGTAAAAGATACGTCGTTCCATAATGGCGAATGTGGACACAAATTTTTATATTTTTAAACTTTATTGCATTATGTACAAGGGGCCGCGGAACTTAGCGACTTGAGCGGTCGGGACCCTTGTTGGAAATATTTAAGCCGGTAAGTTTTAATGGTTCCCAAATGTAACAGCCACTACGTTTTGTATTAGAATTTATTATTTGTTTTATGTGTGTATTATGACTCAAAAACAACTTCGTAACTTATTATTATTATTTTAATAGAAAGCCTAAATATATATATATATATGTTTATTTAAGTAGTAATCATTACAAAACTGTATTTTACATACTTTAATATTGTACTAGCATGTGGTGGTTGTCTATAATAGGTGCAGCATCTAGTTTGCAGTTTCTGCCTTAGTTTTAATTGAAAATCCGTGAATATATCGTTGATACCACTGTTTGCGACCATACCTAATTAATAAATAGTACAAGTTTGTTTTACATATTCACGCTTGTTCTTTATAAATTCATATCTTTGTATTGCTGGGTTTTCTCTTCAGTTTCTCTCATGAGATTTGTAACAAGTTATGACTAAGAACAACCCGTTATGCGATAAAAATTTATAACTTCGCACAAGGTTCGTTATCACCTGTTGTACCTACTTGTAACTCAATTCAATTCATTTATTCACCATAAGATATGTATACGTATACGTTTGTTAGGTATACTATTAACAGATTACAAATCATGGGCACGATAGCCAAAGATCGACCATTAGTGCAAAGAACAACCATCATCATTACCAAATTAACTATGTAAATTAAAAACTACCCAAATGTAGATGCTACTGTAAAATACCTTTGTCAGTTACTATACTACTCAAACTTATTTTATTTATTTTATTTATTTATTCGTGGGAAAATTTACAGCCTTTGCAATATTATGTATACAAAAAATATCTAATCTCAAAGCCTTACAAATTTTCACTGTTAGCTATAATAAAAAATAATAAAAAAAAGAACCAACAAAATCAGTACAATAACAATGAGATATGAAATAACAATTGCATTTGTATACTGATCCCGTTTTACACCTTAAGAATTATACAATATAATAAAATTAATTAAGTGCAACAACAAGTATTAGTAACAATAAGTAGGTACTCAAACAACACTTTACAAATTTTTATAAGAAACATAAATGAAACATAAGTAATAGAAAAATATATAAAATAAACTAAAACAAGGATCAAATAAATAATTTAAAATAATAATAATGTAATATTTCAACATTTTAATGGACATTAGTCAATATGCTCATCACAGTACTCTGTAGTCAATAAACGTCTGAGGGTGGAAGGAGATGTCTCAAACAGGTCGACATCCAAACGTTGTAACAAGTCATTAAAACCTCTACATGTTCTAGGGATATAGGAGTTAATTCTATAGTTAGTAAATATGAACTAAACACGTATGGCTATTATGAAAGTAAATACCATATATAGAAATCTAAATCCGGCTCGAAGGACCAAATATCTGTTAAGTTAGAACAATTACCACAGACAAAACTTACGTCAATTTGCTTTATATTTTTTTCAAATTGTTCCAGTTACTACAATACAACGTGCCCAATGGAAAGAAGAACCGAGGCTTGGCGACCGTGCTGGCTTACAAAATGTTGGAGAAAAAGGAAAACCTCACAGATGACAGCATCTATCTGGCCAATGTCATGGGATGGTGCGTCGAAATGGTAAGAAAATATTTTAATCCCTACATTTTTATAGGTATATGTTTGCCTTGACATCACGCCTATATTACTGAACCGATTTAAATGAAATTCAGCAGAATTGTTCATTGGAAACCAGAGATAGACATAGGCTATATGACGTCATCAACTGACCACGACATGTGACCACACAGCCATATATTATTAGATTTACCTTCACGCCTAAACTACATACTTGACCGATTTTAATCAAAAGTAAAGTATCATCACGACCGTTACCCTCTCGGGGTGGTCAGAAACCAGGCTTTTAAATAAGCGGATTCACATTTAGCCAACTTTACTATAGGCCAATCATGACAAGTGGCAAGCTCGTCGATGTCTCCAGCTTACCAAACTCGAGAAATATCACAAATAAATTAAATAATAATTAAATGTATTTATATACATTAATAAATATTTTTGTGTCCCGACGAGGAATCGAACCCGGTACCTCCGAGTCTAAATCCATGGACTTAACCGCTAAGCCACGGAGGCAGTTAACGTTACGATTTTAATTAAATTTGGTAGATATGTTAATTGGAACCCATGCTTGGATATGCCATCAATATCTAAACCTAACATATGAACCTACGACCAAATGAAGGTGCAATACGCTGACCACTAAAATACCAAGGCACCTAGTTTAAAATGTTTGAAGCGAAGGTGGTATAAGCTATAATCGTTTATAATTAAACATCGACAAAGATTTTAAATAGAATTAATAACTACTTGAGAGGGTTGAATACTTTTACGTCTTTCTCCCACGCAAAATCCAATATTTTCAAAGTTTTTTTTTACGTCTGAGTGTACATTGATAAATGTAGTCTGTCAACTATTTTGGACTATTTGGAGATTTATTAATCATATATTTACCTTAAATAACCTAAATAAATTATTTTTTAAGAACTTACAAAATATAAATTACAAACACTTAAATAAAAATAATAATATTAAATAAATAATAAATAAATAAATATTTCCAGACAGGTCACACAGCGCCATCTAGTTTCCGTGGTAAGCTACGAGGCTTGTGTTACGGAAACTAGATGGTTGATAAACTACATATTATACTTTTTTTTTGTAAATATATACATATTATACATATAAACACCCAGACCGAGACAAATTATACAATGTACAACTTGCCCCCGGTGGGAATCGAACCCACGACCTCCCGAGTTCACGGCAACGTTTGTTACCACTAGACCACGGAGGCGGTCAAGGTAATTAATTATAATCTAAAAATAATATATAAAAAAATGTCCTCAAGAGACGTCCCACCTGGAGACTGGAATACCGGCAATTATTTCGCCAACGAATTAGCCTGTTGGAAATGTACTTGTACCGGAAAATTTTCTAAGATAAAAAAATGTCGATATATTGACAATGAACTTGTTGACAATTGTTTTTCTCACTTTATCGTACCTTATTTTGCAATAACAAACCGATATACCTATTATAATCCTGTTTAATCGATATCCTGCAGAATTATTATTTGTCATCTTTTAATCGTAATGAGCAATAGTCTTGGCTCGACTTTTTAAAGTAGTGATAAAAGCTTAGGTGATTATAAAAGAAAACAAACGATAAAGCATAATTATTACTATAGTGGTTCGAACGAATAACTTTCAAATGGCCGTTGAGTCGCAAGTCATTCTTGAACAGGGTTGCTGATAATTCGACGTACATATATCCGTCAGGCGCGTGGTGGCTCGGTTGTAAGAACGCGTTCCTTAAATCCTACAAAGGTCGGTTCAAACCCACCCGACATGTACCAATGAGAAATACACTTTTCTTAAGTACATTTTTCAAAGATTTACAACACCACCGTTCCCGTGGCTCGGAGAGCACGTTAAGCCGTTGGTCCCGGTTCCACTAATACCAACTTGTGGAATCGTTAATAAATTGTCATAAAAATTGATATCAAATCCTCGCCAGCGTGGCGAGTGTAGGCTAAATTCTCCAGATATATGTTCTGGAAAGCCCACTCCAGCAGTGGAGGTCTAGGACGCTGTGTTCTAGGGGCTGTAATGATGAATGATATCCGTCAGGAACTTATTTTATAGGCCAAAATGCAATAAATTGAAACCCACTTCACTAAACATGCTAAGGAACATGGTGTTGTTAGAGAGAATTGTATCTTGGTATAATGTTTTGATACACTTTTCACAAAAATATGCTTTACACTCGTTAATAGCTAATATTCCACCTATTTTGTGTAATGCTATCAAGGCGATTCGGTTCTCTTCATCACCCCACTCCATTTTTTAATCCGAAGAAAATTTTACAAAGATTAGCGTGGTAAGGACACAATGAATATTCATTCAATATGAGAATGATGAATGCGGTGGTGGCAATTTTCACACAAATTCAAAGTACAAATATGTCTTCATCAGCAGCACATGTTTCTGAAATACATTATTTAATATTACTAATTGTTTCTTTGTTTACATTTTGTCTCAGGACCCGACGAATAGGAATAACTCTAAATGAAGTCTAGTGTTGCCTGTAGGAATAGGCCTGTGTTTATTTATTTATTCCATGGAAAGCAATTGACTATACAATAAAAAATTAAGTTAGCAAAGAATAGAAACAGTGTATGTATGGCCTAAATCAGTAGTTTTCGAGATATATATTAAAATTTTAAGGGTTTTCGATATTTACCTAAAATTTTACAATTAATAAAAATAACACGTCATTATTTAGATTATTTTAAATGATTGACCTGCTAGTAGAAGAATAAGCAGCAAAGTAGTCAATATAGTAAGCTGTTAGCAGAAGACCAGCAGCTAAGCGGACCTGCAGCCCTATTCTGTTACTTAAGCGCAAACGTTATATTATGGCATCCGTTAACTATATATATCACTATATATAACTATATATATATCAATATTTGCACGGACGATGTCAAGGTCGAACGCTTATAGAGTTGAGAATTGAATAATATTTTGTAATTATGACGCAATCTCACTAATAACGTTTGCGCTTAAGTAACATAGGTAATATAGGACTGCTGTAATGTTTAATCTTCTTAAAATGTATAAGCTGTAATGTTAAAGCTTCTTTCATATAAGTATATAATATTAGAAAGAGTACATTCTGATTAATTTTAGTTCAAATATTCTGTTTGATAACTTGACCATCGGATAAAGTTGTAGATAAGATAAAATTGAGGTTAATATTTTGATACCGGCCAGTATTTTTGGAACATAACAAAAAAAACCTCCATCATTCATAGTGTCCTGTTAATCTTGAGAGATATTTAGGCTGAGACCAATAAAAAAGTTTAGGTTGCTTTTCCACCAAAAAACTGCGGAGCGCAAACAAAATTAATGCCAATTACTATTGACTGGCCAGCACCTCATACCCAGTATCGTTATACTAATATCATGAGTTAGTATAAGGGGATTTAACGCTTTTGCATACCTCTCTCTCGCACAATATATATATTTTACTACGAGCACGACATGTGACCTTGCACCCACCTAATGGTAAGGTCGATGCGAGGTCCATGAATGTTAGCAATTGTAATCAGACACTTATGACTGACATCAGTCCGTAACACTATGCCGGCTTGACTGGGCACGTCGGCAATTCGAGCCTGATCCCGAAACTTGAAACAATTGAATTGAAACAATAAGCATGCTGCGTATACTGCTGTTGAATTGCAATCTAGAACTTAAGAAATTGCTGTAAACTGTATATATTGTGATCTGTTTGTGTACCTATAGTAAATAAATAAATAAATTTGCAATGATATCAAATGCCAAATTGGCAAAAGAGAAAGACTGATGCTGAAGATGGGCCTTCCAGAACTGGAGAATTTGACCTACACTAGCCACGCTGGCCAGACGACTTGGCGAGGATATTATGTCATTTTATTATGACAATTTATTAACGATTCCACAAATTGGCATTAGTGGAACCGAGACTGACGGCTCTCCTCACACGGGAACAGTGGTGTTGTAAATCTATGACTGCAGTACGTAAAAAGAGTGTATTTCTCATTGGTACATGTCAGGTGGGTTTGAACCGACCTTTGTAGGATTTAAGGTACGCGTTCTTACAACGGAGCCACCACCGCCCTTTTATTTGTACATAATAATAGGAAAAAAAGACATTTCTCAAAATTACATTCAGATTTAATAATATTTTTATTGCATTGTCCGTGTAAGAGGGGTGCTTGACCGCCTCCGTGGTCCAGTGGTAACAAACGTTGCCGTGAACTCGGGAGGTCGTGGGTTCGATTCCCACCGGGGCAAGTTGTACGTTGTATAATTTGTCTCGGTCTGGGTGTTTATATGTATAATATGTATATATTTACAAAAAAAAAAGTATAATATGTAGTTTATCAACCATCTAGTTTCCGTAACACAAGCCTCGTAGCTTAGCACGGAAATTAGATGGCGCTGTGTGACCTGTCTGGAAATATTTATTATTTATTTATTATTATTTATTAAAAGTGTTAAACCATTCTTAACGGAATTTATCGATTATTTATTTATTTTTATTTGAAGTAATATACAAACAATATAAAAGGATTACAATATTAAATAAACTATATTACAACAAAATCTAACCTAAAAAAGTATAATAATAGAAACTAAAAATTAAATACTTACAAAAAAAATATCTCCTCCAATTCGCTGTCTTGTGGCATGGTGCCACTAGCAGCATTTCCCCTTTGAATGATGATACTTAATTTTTGGGAGAAAAAACTGCCAGCCCTATTGTCAACAGAGACGTCAATGAGTCTTGAAATAGTTTCTTTATTTAAGCTTTAAGTTCCGATCCTCATTTTTTTTATTTTTTTATTTCATAATGTAAAAAAACAGTTAACAAACAAAACATTTAACAAAATACATCATGATATAAATAAGTAGTAAGTTTGCCAACCTAACATTTGTACACAGCATGCAGTAAACAATATTAATTTAAATATAAAAATAATAATTTGGCATTTATATCTTATATATAACCAAAATTATATATATGTATGTTGTATGTCGTATAAAATAAGAAATAAAACACAAGAAGCTAAGTCCGTGTAGCTAACCAACAGAATCCATCTGTCAAGTGTTAGCCACAGATAACAATTATATTTTTTCAATAAGCACACTTTACAACATCTTTCCCTTTAAAGTTACTTTGCACATATAATCAATAAACAAAATATTACACCAAAACACTCTTAATATTATAATAAACTAAAATAAACATTCCAAACAAAATTACGAAAGTCTTATATCCTGACTCCTAAACTATTCTATTCTAATATTCTAACTCTCTACATAGTCTTTAAATTTACTTGGTTCCCTAATTTCTCTTCCCCTCTTTGTAACATACCCAGTTCTCCCATTATAACCTGTGTCACTATTTAACCTTTCCTCAACACTATTACTACTATTTTCTCCCCTATTAGTATCATTAGCAGCCACATTATCAAAACTATTTGATGGAGAAATGTGAATTTCATTCCTTCTGTACACTCTACCCCTATGATCACATACCTCATATGATCTAGGAGATATTTCTTTTACAATACTACCAGGCTCCCAACACAAAGTAGGCATCTTTTTGAAAAATACTTGTTGATTTGCCACTAAGTTTGACCTAACTCTAGCTGTTCTATTATAATATTCTTTAGTTTTTTCCTTTACATTATTCATTATATTTCTGTCCTTCTGATATGTAATACTAGGTACAAGCATACTAAAACTACTAGGTATATTAGTTCTCAAATTCCTCCCCATCAATATAGAGGCAGGTGAATGAACTGTACCCTTTGGTGTTGCTCTCTGATGTAACAAAGCTAAGTATGGATCCTGACCAGAGTCCATACATTTTTTAATTAAATTCTTAATTATTTTAACTCCACTCTCCGCCAGTCCATTTGACTGTGGATAGTGAGGGCTTGACATAACATGTTGAAAATCCCACTCTTGAGCAAACTTTCTAAACAAATCACAATTGAAATACAATGCTCCATCCGAATAAAACTTAACTGGAATTCCCTGTCTCGCAAAGATAGACTTTAATTTCTCAATCACTCTTTCAGCTTTCAAACTAGGCAACACAACTACTTCAATAAACTTAGATAATGCATCAATAACTATTAAATAATATTTATTATTCAACTCAAAGACATCACAACCTACTTCAATCCATGGCAATTGAGGAACTTCTTTACACATAAGCTCTGTCTTAATTTTGTTATTCTGAAACTTTTGGCATGTTAAGCATGCCTGAACATACTTCTTGATATCCTGATTTATTCCGATCCAAAATAATGACAACATAGCTCTACTAATCATTCTATCTATTCCAGGATGACCTTTATGCAGTTTTTCCAACATGTCTTTTCTCAGAGACCTTGGTACTAACACCCTATCATTTTTAAATATCAATCCCTCAACCACCATTAATTCATCCTTAATATCATAAAAAGGTCTAATTTCCTCCTGTAAATCCCTATAGACTGGCCAACCATTGTTAATATACCCAATTAATAATTTATCCACTGAGTCCTGCTTAGATTTTATCAGTGTACAATTAGACTGTGTAACTGGCAAATTTTCTATCAACAACGACACTTGTAACTCTACATCATCAAAATCTGTCTCTACATCACAACCATTACTTGTAAAATCTCTTGACAGTGAATCAGCTATGTACATGTGTTTGCCTGGAACATGAACCAATCTCAACCTATATGACTGCAGCCTCAGCATCATTCTCTGCAGTCGAGCTGGAATTTTATACAATGGTTTTTTCACTACTCCTAACAATGGTTTATGATCAGTTTGAACTACTACCAGATCTCTGCCATACAAATACTGCTTAAACTTTTCTACTCCAAAGCACACACTCAATAACTCCTTTTCAATTTGAGAATACCTAATTTGGGTATCGGTCAATGCCTTTGACGCATATGCAATTGGACGTCCTCCTTGAAGTAATGTTGCTCCTAAACCCACTAAACTAGCATCAACACTTAATGTCACTTCTATTTTAGGATCATAAAAACCCAATACCGGAGCATTGGTAATTAAATTACACAATTCGGTCATTGCCTTATCATGACAATATTGCCAGACAAACATCACATCCTCTTTTAACAATTCCCTAAGTGGTGCTGTCTTCTCCGAATAGTTTGGAATAAATCTACCCAAAAAGTTAAATATACCAAGGATTCTCTGTAATGACTTTTTATCACCTGGTACTTTTAATTCACAAATTGCTTTAATCCTATCCTTGTCTATTCCAATTCCTTTCTTACTAAATGAGTGACCTAAAAATGTAATTTCCTCTGGATCATACACAAACTTATCAGGATTAAACTTGATACCATTTTTTCTCGCAACCTCCAACACTTTTATAAGAACTTCATGTAATTTATCCGTTGTATTAGCCCATAAGAATACATCATCTTGAAAAGTTTCAACATTATCTATATCTCTGAACGTCTCATTTATAACTTTATGAAATATTTCCGGTGCTATATTAAGTCCAAAAGGAAGTCTCTTAAAACAATATCTACCCCATTTTGTCTGAAACGTACATAATTTTGTACTTTTTTCATTAAGTGGAAGCATCCAAAACCCTGATTTAGCATCTAACTTACAAAAATGCCTTGCTCCACATAACTTTGCTGATACTTCATCAATAGTTGGCAATGGATAATGTGCCCTCTTGGTTACCAAATTTAAATTGCCTGGATCTAGGCAAATTCTTAAAGATCCATTTTTCTTTTTAACAACTACCATATGGCTTACCCAGTCAGTTGGTTCATTAATTGGTTCAATAATATTTAATTCACACATTCTCTCTAACTCTTGTTTAACTTTATCTTCTAAGGCATATGGTAACCTACGAACTGGGGATACCACTGGCACTACATTATCTTTAAGCTCTATATTTACTTCTACTGGCATCAAACCAACATTGCCATCAAATAAATTCAAATAACTAATTGGTACAATTGACTTTATATTTATCTCTGTATCTCTAACCACCGTATCAACTCTATTTATCAAATTTAATAACTCAGCACTCTTTAATCCCAAAATATTATTACAATGTTGATTTATTACCAAAAAGTCTAACTTATACACCTTGTTTTTATACATACAGTCTAATACACACTTTCCATAAACATCTAACTTATCATTAGTGAATGAGGTTACACAAACATTAGTATTCTTAACCTTTCTACAGTCCAAATTCAAGTCTAAATATTGCTGTAAACCGATTATATTACACTGAGCACCTGTGTCGACTTTTAATTGCACATTTACTTTATTAATTTTTACATTCACTATGTACCACTCCCTTTCCTTAGCAAGCTCCAAACTAGCAACCTCAAATGATTCTTCTTCATCCATATCTCTTTGCTCTTCTGTTAACAAATTCACCTTTCTCTGCGCTTTCATTTGACACCTACCAGCAAAATGATTTCTTCCCTTACACCGCCTGCACTCCTTCCCATATGCTGGACACTTTCCTTTACGATGACTATAGCCACAAAACTTGCACTCATCGACCCATTGGCTTCCTCTACTCTTATTAATCACATCAATATTTGCTTCTTCCTTTATTAAACTGTCCTCATTGGATTTTATATTCTTCACTTGAGCATTCACCGCTGCCTGTGTTCTGCAAACTTCCAAGGCAGATACTGCATCCACCTTCGGCATCCTTAGCAGCGCCTGCTGTAAGTTGCTATCTCTTATTCCCAATATGAATACATCCTTAATAAGGCTTTCCTTGATTCCTCCAAACTCACAATTGCGTGACAACCTTTTGATCTCTCTCATAAAATCCTCATAACTTTCACCACCCTGTTGTTTTCGTGAGAAGAACAAAAATCTCTCATATGTCACGTTAATTGTGGGAATAAAATACTCATTCAATACTTTAATCACATCAATAAAACTTTCTAGTTTAACCTCCAGTCCTTCGTAAACATCCCTCACTTCCTGTCCGCCATGATGTAGCAACAATGCTATCTTCCTTTTCTCCGACGCTGTGTCAAAATACGCTTCCAAATAGGTTTCTAAACCGTTTCTAAATTTCTTCCATTTCACTCCCATGTCGCCATCGCCATCCATCACCGGTATCAATGCCGGCAAACCGTTCCACTCCGCCATTATTCCAATTAACTTCCAATATCCAAATTTTGACACATAACTCCAAATAACTTAGCCCGACATAATAAACATTTTTATAATGTTGTTTTTACCGCTGTCACCATGTTGTATGTCGTATAAAATAAGAAATAAAACACAAGAAGCTAAGTCCGTGTAGCTAACCAACAGAATCCATCTGTCAAGTGTTAGCCACAGATAACAATTATATTTTTTCAATAAGCACACTTTACAACAATGTATAAACCCAAAAACAATAATAATATAATATTATATCTGACATATTCCAAATTAAAAAGGATCTATATTTATTAGTCTAGATATTCGCAATACATTATAATTATAGAAAGCAGCTGAACAAACATTGTGTAAATATTATCACAATGAAACAAAAGTATGCTTTTAATATTGACTTTGTTAACTCATAGATATTCTTAGAATTATTCTTATGAACAAATATTATGTCGTCAATTATAATGAGTGCTACAAACAATACCTGCACATTATTAACGACCGTACCTATAAAAAAAGTAAAGTAAAAAGTAAAAATCGTTTATTGAAGCAAAAGTAAATTGAGTTACAAAATTTGGTACAGGAAAAAAATAATCAAAACAAGTAAGCAAGAAAGAGATACAGAACTCTGCTCCCCAAACCATTATGTTGTATCTTGGGGAGCCTATCTATATGTTGATAGGTAATTTTTTCTCATTCACTTAAAACAAAACCAAAATCTATACTTATAGGTACTTCGTAAATGTTTTTAAAAAATGTGCAATAATTACGAAGAATAATAATAATACAATACCAGGGTATTCTGAAAGAACCGAAATATCTATATATATATATATATTTACGACCGTATCCCTTCTGCGGGGTGAGGCAGAGTGCACAATCGTCCGAAAACATATCGTCTAAGATCGATTACGTTTGTCAGAAATGTCAAAATCTTGGGCATTCTGTCTAGCTTTTGACATTTCTGACAGACGTAGTCGATCTTAGACGATACGTTTTCAGACGATTGTGCATTCCGCCTCACCCCGCTGGAGTTGGCAGAAACCACGCTTATTTTTTTTTTAAGAATTTACAAATTTATCCAACGTTACTATAGGCCCATCATGATAAGTGGCAAGCTCGTCGATGTCTCTAGCGTACAAAACTCGATAAATATCACAAATAAATTAAATATGTTATTGTGTCCCGACCCGGAATCGAAACGGGGTACATCTGCATTTAAATCCACGGACTTAACAGCTAGACAACAGAGGCAGTCAAAAACCGGATAAGCGGACATTATGTTGTAATGAGAAAAGAAAAAAGAGATTATATAATTTTAACTGCCTCCGTCTTCTAGCGAATAAGTCCGTGGATTTAGACGGGGAGATACAAGGTTCGATTCCAGGTCGGGATACAATAATCAAATTCATTTATTTGTTATATTTCTCAAATTTGGTACCTATGATGGGCCTATAGTAAAGTTGGCTAAATGTGAATCTGCTTCTTTATAACCGTTTCTGACCAACCCGAAACGGAAGCAGTCGTGATGATACTTTACGTTTATACTATACTAATTAATAATTCGTTTCTTTTTTAATTTAATTAATATGTTACTAAAAAAAAAATAACTTTGACCTTTATATATTTATGAACCTACGAGTAAATACCATAATGATGTATCTTATCATGATACATCATTAATAATGGTTCATTATGGTATCCAATTTACCCCCCATACGAGTATAAAACGCGAAATAAACCGTTATCGCTTATCAGTCACAATTTCTATGTGCTAAATACAGAAATAGCTGTTCTTAACAAATACGACCTTGTTCGTTGCCTCCCATTTAAGCCACTTGTTCACTTTATTGGTTCTGTACAGTTCAAATATTAATAGTATGATTGCCTGATATTTATTTTTGAATAAATCACTGCCTCCGTGTCATCAGTCCCTAACACTATGATTGGGCATGACGGCAATTCGAACCTGATCCCAAAACGTGTGAATACACTTTACTGGGTTTTTTCGGCCCAAACGGTGGATACTTCCCCACCCCAGCAGACGGGGCAAATTACCACCATCAGTCCGCCTACCACCTATTGAAAATTGGTGTAACGGTTAAGTCCGTCGATTTAGACTCTGAGGTACCGGTTCTAATACATATACAAAATTATACATAAACATTTTTTTTTTTTTTTTTCTTTATTAGGGTGAACAACAACATTGCACAGGTTTTAACATTTAACAATAATAAGATACATTAGATCATGCAATACCCATCACATTAACCACATATTTATAATTGCATAAACTTTACAGCTAATAATAATAAACAAATGTTGATAAATGAAAGAAAAAAACAAGTAAAAACAAAGTTGAAAAACATAATATAAATTAAAAAAAAAAATCAATAAGAACTAAACGCTATTCCTTTAAAACCTTCAAGACACTTGTTCTGAAGGTCCTAGCAGTGGGGGCGATGATGTCAATGTGATTATTTTTTTATTGTAAGTGTCAACAAGTCTATAGATAGGAGAACGCTTCCCAGAGTTGGTACGGCATGAGCTCACTGCGAATAACTGAAATATGATATGTACATCATCTTTGGTTGCAACATACATATTAGTTTTTATACACATTAAACAAATCAAAATATCTAAAATAAACATTTTCCTTTAACAGTACCTACGAGAGAAGGTCACGTCAATACCGTCAGCATTCCTTTTGAGAATACACCTTTATTTGATTCGATGAATTGTTTATTATTTTCATTTCAACTTCAAAATACATTTATTTAATTACTACAAGATACATAAATAAATTTAAGAATATTTAAAAAAATAACATGACATGATATTTTAGTAGGTATAAAAATAAATAGTCGCGCTTTTAATGTCAACCATACCCGAGTGAACATAGCTGCGGATAATTAGCAAAATGACAGTTAATCGAATACTACATACATTATGTTCTATAATTTGCGCGAACCTTCCACATACAATGTTCGTAATGTCCCTAAGGTTGACCGAGTAAGAATGTCTAGCATTAGGTATTGTAACCTGCCCTTTGCAGTTACTTGATTATCCAACGCCTGCGGGTAGATGTAGTTGCTTTTAACTGTTACGGAGAGGATTCTACGGAACTACTTTTTTTTTATTGAAAATGCATAAAACTTTTTATACTTTATATTTTAGAAATAATTACATATTTAGAAAAACTAAACACTTATCTACGTGGGACACTATTACGCGGTAGACTTTAACTAATTATTATTTTAATCCTAATCTTTATAAAAAATACTCGCTCTGTCGACCTCTCGGTCCGAGCACCACGATCTTCCTTTTTTTTTATTTAATTTTTAAATTGTCTTTAAAGGACATTGTACAGAATCAAAGACTTCTATGTAGTACATAGAAGTCTTTGTACAGAATGCATAAGTCCTAAACACGTAATTTATTTGCATAATATATGTTCATAACAGAGTTCATAACCGAGTTGGGGATCATCAAATTCCAGATGCTGCAGAATTTGATGCTTTACTTGGAGTCACTCGCGGCATTATAGCCCAAACACGTGGGGTAAAATATGGGAGCCCACAACGCGGGAAAACAGCAAAAAATAAACTGCAACTTGTGCCCCATATTTAAAGTCCAATTTATCGTTTTCCATAATTATTCACATTGTAGCACATTATTAAACAAAACAACACCATTTTTGACCAATAATATCCACAGCAAATTAATTTACAAAACAAAAACTTGCACTTGACATGTCCACGCAAAATGGCGCGAAGAACTCCTCCTTTTTTTCTCGTTTAAAACAAAAACCCATCAACCCTGTCATTGTCGTATATTGACAATACTATTCTTTCTTAAAATGCAAATAAAACTCTGTAACCTACATGTATCCGTTACAGTACATAGTGCAAAATGTTTTAAATAAATAAAAAATACACGACAGATTTCTTGCGGGGCAGGCAGAGACAATTGAGCGCCACTTCATCGATCACGACATCACCTCTTTCGCTTCGTCAACACTCATCAACCTCTTCATACATGCCCTTTTATTACGAAGACTTTTTAATGCACACTCAGCCAGTGTTTTATTTATTTGATGGTGATATGTGAGTCTCGGTCTGACATTTACCCATATTTTTCGCATTAATTAATTTTTCTTACTTATGTCTTTACAAGGGATTGACACCCGAGTTTTCCCGGTGAAAATACATTATGCATTATATCTGTACGATACCCAATTTTCGTATTAGTATGCGTTATATCATTTCGCTGTAATTTTAAACAAAAAACACCGTCTAACCTTGAAATCACCATATACAAGCTACAAACAAGTTCTTTAAGCATATTAATTGCGTATTTAACAAACTTATTTGGTTGATCCAGTGCGTCTTAACTTTAATTTGACATAATCAGCAGTGGAACTCTGGGACTTAGCGTTTTAGGAGTTATTCTTAAAACACATTTACAAGACTCAATGGATCTCGCTGGATCTTTTAAAAGGGTTCTACACACACACGCAGACAATCATTTTTTATAGAAGTAATCATCACGACTGTATCCCTTCTGGGGTAGTCAGTCTTTTTTTTTTAATGAAGCGGATTCACTAAGAGCCAACTTTACTATAGGCCTATTATGACAAATGGCAAGCTGGTGTACCAAACTCGAGAAATAGCATAAACAAATTATTGTATTATCCCAGGAATCGAACCCGCTAGACCACGGAAGCAGTCTAAATGTAGGTAACTGCTTTACATCTATAAATTTCATTGTTTTAAGTAAACTTGAACCGAATGACGTACTTTATAAGTAGAACGCGTGTGGCATACTCGTAAAATCATGCGCACACGCATCGATCGCGTGTCGAGCTATCGAACAGATAATTAATTTCTTATTTTATCGTTCTAAAGTAAATAGTTGGGTATGTTATCTAATACTAACTGAGAAAAATGGATATATGTATGATGTACCTAATTTTAAATCGTCGATTTATCGATATACTCGATGTGCGACCCGCACTCCTGGCCAACCCAGGCCGCAGCACCAATTATAGACGCAATGCATTTTTCAATATGGCGGGAAAAATGTTTAATGGACTCAGTGTCGATATTGATCTCTTTAATACTAGTACGGCGATTATTAGACGAATGATGACGAGTGAGTACTTTGAGGCATTAGAATAGTTTTATATTTTTGTGTATGTGTACGATGCTTTGGCTACGATTTAGATCTATATCTGTGGCTACGATGCATGGTGTTAATAGCATTATTGTTATTATTTAAAAATTTGTTAACTGACATACCAAACTATAACGATTATAGTGAAATATATAAAATATATATATATATATATAATTTAAAAGAAATTGTGGCTTGCATTCTCGTAACACACGCACAAATTAGCCTTGCCTCACCTTCGCCTCAATAAAACTTGTAGTCATTGGTGATGGTTTTTATAACACACTGCTAAATGAATGAACTACATAAATATATATAGTTTTTTGCACCACTTACTGAAAGAATTGGGCCTAACCAGGGTCTTCGAGCGTCTTGTTAATGCGCAATAAAAAGAGAAGGCAACAGAACTTTCCAGCCTATAGTCGGTCACAATCCCGAGACACCATTCTTCTCCTTTCTCTTTCCCACACACGATGGACCCGGCACCCGCACAGTGAATCCATGGAATGCTAAGAAATGTGTCTTCAAACACATGTCGCCTAATTCCCCGCAAGCCAAGAGTCAGTTTTCGCGCCCAGTCGCTACCAATTAATAAGCACTTGCAAGATTACCTACAACTTTAAATGTATTTAAGTGTTTTCAACTACATATACAAATATACCTACGACCTGTAACCTTGTAGTGTTTGTCAAGCCATTCTTCAACCTCATCACGACAGTGGCTTTATGAATGCTCTGTGGTATTTTTTATAATTGCACGACATTAAATTAAACTGATAGCTTCTAATAGGTGAAACGATTATGTAGGTATAAGGCATCGTTGACCAGTGGAAGCGGTTAATAACCAGTATTAACCGGATCTAAGGAATCTTATGCATCTAAAAATAGATTATCTATAACGGTGTGCATTTATTTCCTGTTTTATTCTGTTATTGTGTAGGTATAATAAGTATAGGAACGTTTGACCCTTTGGGTTTATTTTTCATTTTTTGTGAACTGCACTATATTTATTTATTTAAATCTTTATTGTACAAAGTACAAAGGCGGACTTAATGCCGCTAGGCATTCTATGACAGTTAAACCTTCGGGACAACAAAAGCAATTAAACAATGAAAGGTAGGTGCAATTACAGGCTTAATTAGACAATATAATTACATATATAAATTAATACATACTTAGATACCTAATGTGGTCAGTGGACTGAGCATCGTACTAACGTATCGATTTTAAACCAACTAGCCATATCGACTAGGCTATCCACCATATGCCTTCGTCGGATACTCCAGTACTTCGGACACATTGCCAGAAAAGGAGGGGATAACCTGGAGAAACTTTTTGTTACTGGCAAGGTGGAAGGAAAGAGACCGAGAGGCCGTAGTCCGATACGCTGGTCCGACCAAATCCGCTCCACCACCAACACTAGCGTCCATGATGCTGTGCATGCCGCCGAAGACAGGAACGGGTGGCGTGCTATCATCAAGACGCACACCAATTCATCGGGAGGTCACGACCCTCATCAATGAGGAAACACGACGCAAGGAGGAGTTACCTAAACCAGACGCGGTGGTGGCTCGGTTGTAAGAACGCGTTCCTTAAATCCTACAAAGGTCGGTTCAAACCCACGTTCAAGCCCATCGTTTTTATGTAAACGTCGAAACTATTGCAAATCATATTTTTGTAAATTTTTCTGTCTAAATTTAAAAATATTTATTTATTATTAGTGTGAAATGATTTATTCGAAGAAAGGTATATTAACCAAATTAAAAATTAAACTATAAATAAAAATATTTACCCATGACTTGATCATGTGGCACTTGGCAGTGTGCATCACTAAACAGCAGCATTCCCCCGCTGCACAGCACAGCTCGAGAAAAGTGCCACATACAACATTAACTAACCGCTTAGACAGTTCTTATAACCACTTCTTAGCACTTGGTTCCCACTGTGAAAAAGACCAAACGTGTTTGTGTCTACACGTAGTCATTACAGAGTGTCACCCAAGTCCGCAGCCCCAGCCCTGACAGATGTCCCTTGGACATGAAGCCGAGCACCGACACAAGTAGTCCCACATCAATGCTCAACCCATAGACTACGGCCCCAAAGTTAATGCATCAGGTCTTTCATAAACACACGAAATTTTCAAGGCGTTGTCAACAGCTCGTCAACACCTCGGGAGACAAAAGGGCTGGGCAATATTTGGGCCAAAGGATCAGTATTGCCATTCAACGTGGCAATGCTGCCAGTATCCTTGGCACCTTGCCCAATGGCAGCGATTTGGAACAAATTTATTATTTATAATATTTTTTATTTTGTTTTTTCTTCATTTTAGTTTTTAGTTATATTTTTATTTATTAATTAGGTTTATTTTTATTAATAGTAATTTATGTTTTAAGATGTAAGTTTTTAGTTTAATTAATATTTTATTATATTTTTAAATCATTGTACCTTATTTTCTTCGAATAAAATAAGTAATAAATAATATATATTATAACTAGTTTTTTGTTTAATTCCAGTTCCACACCCATCAGTTGCTTCTCAACGACATAATGCAAGGGACCAGCATGCGTCGTCGCGCTCCTTGCTGGCATCGCCGACCGGACGTCGGTCTTAGAGCCACCAATGACGCGGCGTTCGTCCAATCTGTCATGTATTCTACACTCAAACGACATTTCCACGCCAAACCCTATTACAAGAACGCCTTGGAGATGTTTAATGAGGTACGTTTTTACTTTTTAATTTTAATGTGAATAAATAGCTATACTATAATATAATATAATACAAAATAATATAAAATTATAATAGTTTAATGCATGGCATGATAAATAAATTTAATAAATAATGAAACTAAATTAATATTGAGGCATAACATTTATAAATAACTAACTAGTTGACCGGGCGAACTTCGTACCGCCTACGTAGTATCCTATAATCTGTGGTACCGCCTACGTAGTATTCTATAATCTGTGGTACCGCCTACGTAGTATCCTATAATCTGTGGTACCGCCTACGTAGTATCCTATAATCTGTGGTACCGCCTACGTAGTATCCTATAATCTGTGGTACCGCCTAACAGTCATTCAATAGTCAAGCTTGATGTAAATTTCTGAATGCACCCATAATACATATATTTGACAACCAACATTGTTTGACAAGTACGAAACCCGCGAACTTTTTGTATGGGAAAATGTTTTTAATTTTATTTATAGTTATTCTGCTATTCGGGACGGAGACAAATCCAACAAATCATAAACCGTGAAAATCTGTCCAGCCGTTCTCGAGTTATAAGTGTTCTAACAAACCCGACTTTGTTTTATATATTAAAATTTACTTATTATGCAATCTAATATGTCAGAAACCTTCCCCGATGTTCACACAACATATTCCCAAAGTTTCATCCCGTTTGGTCAAGTAGTTTTGCAATGCATAGGGAACACACACACAGACATTCACCTTTATATATATAGATAAAATGTTGGTTACACAATGGAAGGAAGTTGGAAGACAATGATCCTCAGCTTATCCCACAGAATTCTATTCTTGAGATCAGTGTTTGTAACGATTTTGTATTTGTATTTTGTATATGATTAATCACAGCCCCTAGAACACAGAATCCTAAACCTTCACTGCTGGAGATGGGCCTTCCAGAACATATTTCTGGAGAATTTAGCCCACACGCTGGTCGCATGAGTCTCAATTTTAATGGCAATTTATTGACGTTTCCATAAGTAGGTATTAGTGGAACGAGCACCCCTATTCTGTTCCTTAAGCGTAAACTTTATATAATGGAATACCCTTTAATAACGCAAACAGTGTAACATGCTATTAAAATAGGTATTATCGTATAAAGGTCTCCACTACAGACCATAATGTTGTCTTATTAATGTCAGTTATGAAACTGTGTTTAATGTAGTATTATGATCTTGTTTTATTGTATATAAATGTTGTTAAAATAATTACTAACAATATTTACTTTACGTTTATCCAATAATTTTTAAGTTACAACCCTTTGAGATAGTAGAAAGAGTTATATTGACGTGTGAATCCCAGAATCCACTATTTTGACTATCTAACGTTTGCGCTTAAGAAATGGAAGACGTTTGCGTAACCGACGGATTAACGTGGTCTCCGAGTGTAGAAGACGGATCATTGTCTGTCTACGTCTCCGAGGCTTAACATAAAGTTAGGGATTTAAGACAGCTCCATCTAGTGTATTATAATGGAACTACAAATTGGCAGCTCGGATGTATAATAAATGTAAAATGATGTAGAATGATCGTAGCCGCGCCAGGGTCCACACAGGTGGCATCCCATACAAATAAATAGATAACCCATTCTCCTATTAGTATTATACCTACTTACCTATTGTTTTAATTACAGATGCTGTTAAAATGCTCAATTGGCCAGTACCTAGATAAATCGTTGTCAAGGACAGACAAGCCGGAATTGGACCAGTTTACAATGGATAAATATTTGTCCATTTGTAAATACAAGACAGCTTACTACACGTTCCAAATGCCGGTCGGTCTGGCGTTACTTATGTCAGGAATCGAAGACCCAGAGACCCATAGGCAAGCGAAGACAATTCTACTAGAGATGGGACAGTTCTTCCAAATTCAGGCAAGTATTTCATGATAAAAAACGTTTAAACCTAGATTGGATACAGGTATATTAAAATCCAGCTATGGGCGGAAGATATTTGCGCATCGAAACAGTCATGGAGAAAAGAAAAATATCATCAATTATGTCTATGATTATTGTGTCTACTATATTCCATTTTAAATGAACCTAATACACCAAGATACTTGAAAGATTATTTTTCCTTTCTTTGCTCCCTACACGATAGAACACTTCGCTCCTCATTCAACTCCGCTCTTTCTATACCTTCTCATCACACCAACTATGTCTCTAAATCCTTTGTCGTTACTGCCTCCTCTCTTTGGAACAGCTTGCCTGTCAGCATTAGACAGGCTCCTAACAGAGCATTATTTAAAAGGAGAGTTTACACTCACTTTATTAAGTCCTTGTAGATTTCTTTCACTGTCACTATCAAACCTGAAGACCCTAGTGGGTAGTTGGTCTTGTGGTGTTATGTATAATAAATATGATTATCTTAAAACCAGTAGTTATTTTTATGTATAGTATTTATAATATATGTTTATGTATTAATGTTATGTATATGTGTATGTATTAATGTATATAGTATTTAAGTATATGTATGTTTATATAGGAATTGCTTACTTTTATGATATATATTGGAATAAAAATAATTTATAAATATAATTTTCACTATCCTCGATCTAACAAAGAAATCTCATTTGTCCCCACGGTCAACGGTCAGAGAATACCTTACGGCATTATGTTTTTTTAGATGTATGGGAAGTTTCTGTTCAGTAAGGTTTGGCAATTCATCATGAATCGTTTAACGCCAGAACAACGATTTTAAATTGTGTAAATTTACTTTTAATAACAAAAATCTGTTCGCGAAGTTCATAGAGCACTTCGTTCATTTTACGGTCAACATAATCGGCCTAGTGAGCAAGCAATTCGTGCAGTTATTGATTGTTTTCACACAAATTTTATTCTTTTCGATTCAAAACCATTAACTAGACAAAGAATATTGCGCGAAGTGTTCAAGAAGACGCCAAAATGTCAAATAAATAATTTCTACTTCTTTATTTTGCAGGATGACTTCCTAGATTGCTTTGGAGATCCGGCTGTGACAGGGAAGAGTGGGACCGACATCGAAGAGGGTAAATGTACTTGGTTAGCCGTCGTGGCGCTGCAGAGAGCAACGGCTTCGCAACGCCAAACCATGGAGCGCCATTACGGCTCCTCAAACCCAGACGATGTCGCCAAAATAAAGGAATTATACGAAGAATTACAATTACCACACACATACTCGGTTTATGAAGAAACCACTTATGATCTCATACGCACACAAATACAACAAGTGACTCGAGGATTGCCGCACGATTTGTTCTTCAAAATTTTGGACAATATCTTCCGACGAAATATCTAAATCTATTTCTAGTCTTTTGAGTATTATTATAGTTTTAAAATTTTATTTTGATGAATTTCGTAGTGAGTATTAAGTTTGGTACAGTCAGCACATTGATAGAGCTCATAAATATATGGATAGACATGGACACTGACAGTGGGTCTAGTCAACAAGTTTAAGGTCGTTCGGCGAGCTATGGTTACGCTTTCCTCTCGCTAGCACAATCCAATATTTATAAAGATTTGCGTGTGATTGAGAGGTTTGCAAAAGAGTCAAATGCATTTTCTTTTTTAATATGTGACACTTCTAGACGTTATACTGGTTCTTAATAATAAAAAAAACAATATTTTTAAATTATCGCCTTTTCGCAGCTGTGCTCCGTATAAGGTGTTTTAATTAAATGATCTAGGGTTGATTAAACTGACTGTACCAAAGCTATAGGTGTTATAGTTGTGCACGAATTTTATAAAGTTTGTGATATCGATTTTCGTGATTATTGTTAACTATTAATTAAAATTTTATACAATTTGCTTATCTATCAGAAATATGCTAGGAAAATTAACTGATTAAATAAGTATAACCACATCAATACAATACCATAACCAAAATCAAAAATATTACACTATTACTCATACACTCATTGGAGAATATTTTCTTCGCACATCACTGGTGGATAAGCAGCCTTAGTTTTAGGTGACAAAACAATCTCATAAAAAAGTTTTGACATTATTATTATTATTAATTAGGACAGTAGCTGTGTATTAGCAATATTAGCTAGGCTGAATGGTCTTAGTTACCAAAGCCATAATATTTTATAAAAAAAAGCAACATAAATCAAATGCAATGTTAGATTTATAATAACTAACTAAAGAATTGTGTTTTGTACGATTAAATTAAATAAATTAAAATGCTAAAAATGTTTTTTTGTTTTATTTTTAGAAATTTTTTTTTAATAAATAGCATAAAGAGGTAGGTAATAGGTACTTGCGAAGCGGTGGTGGGTCTGTTGTAAAAGCACATTTCTTAACATTCAAAAAAGGACCCCAAACCCCGGCTGTCATCATCATATCACAGCCCAAGAACACAGATTTCTACCTTCACTGTTGGAGATGGGCCTTTAGAGAATTTGGCCAGGATCTGATGTCAATTTATTAACGATTCCATAGTTGGTATCAGTGGAACAGGGACCGAGGCACGGATATGGTGGTATTGTAAATGTACGTAGGAAAAGTCTATTTCTCATTGGTATCTACATGCCAGGTCTTTGAACCGACCTTTGTTGGATTAAGCGTTCTTACAAACGAGCTATCACCTCCAACCCAGGCTTATTTGTCATAGATTTACAACACCACCGCCCCCGTGAGGAGAAAAGCATGTTACCACCTTTGCATCCCTCTCCCTCGCACAAACCAAAGATTTCTGATGTCTTAGGTGTCATGTAACACCATTCATATTTTCACTTATATTCACATCTATAGCACACTAAACATGTGCAATGATGTTTAGCCTTGTGTAAAAACGCTGCATGCGCGACTTTAAATACACGTTGCGGCGCGTTACATACTCAGTTCGCGAGCACAAGGCGTTCAGACTATGGTAATTCGTTGCAATAGGTATAGTTATGTTTTTTTTGTGCATATAAAACTATTATTTTACGTTTATTTAAATTTTGTAATACAGTAATACTAGCACGCAAAAACTCGGTTATCGAATATGAAGTATGGGATTTTAGACAAATGCGATGTAACCGCTACAAATTGAGGCTTAGATATATGACCTTTTACAGTTATCCAGCTCGCAAGTAAAACTTTAGGTAACTGAGTTTTAGCGTATTAGAGCTACTGCATTATACATTATTCAGGTGATTTTTAATAAAAGACAAAGAAAAACATGTATAAAGTTATTTATTGCATCTCAACTGCAAACTCCATGCGGTAATAAAAATCAATTTCCGTAAGGATGATAAAAAAATTCATACGCCACGTGATTAGTAGTTCGCTTGTTTTATTTTTATTTTAACCAATCATGTGCCATAAAAGCAATCATCCTTTCGGAAATTGGTAATTAATCTAGCATGTTTTATCCAAGACTTTTTCACACGGTTCCTGCTTGCAATCTTGATTTGGGGGTTCACACTCGCTGACTGTCGATGGTTGATCATGTGTTCTACGGTACGAGCGCCCGCGCCGGCCACCATAGTTTTGATAGTATCTCTGACCATTTCTGTTATTCGGTGAGCCTTTACGTGGACTGTAGTTATAGTACATCCGTCGTTTATTAGCAGCGTATGGAGAGCCTTTAACCGGAGCACCATCAGGACCCGTGACCGCACATGCTTCAAAGCCTTTATCTCCCACAACTACGGTGAAAACCACCACCTCGCCGTCGCCAAGCGAGCGCACAACTTTACGCGGGTTATTACGGGATATAGCACTTTGATGAACAAAAACGTCTTCTTTAGTGTCGCTTCTGTTAATAAACCCAAAGCCTCTTTTCACGTTAAACCACTTCACGGTGCCGTTTACTTTTTCAGCGATTACCTGCTTCGGTTTTGTATCCGTTTCTTTCGCTTCGGTTTTCACTTCAGGCGTTGTATCCGGTTTTTTCTCCTCCTTTATATCGTTCATCAAATTTAAAATCTCAATTTCAGCCATTATTTATTTATTTATTTATTAAAAGTATTACTAATACAATACGTATTACGCGAATGAAAATATTATACTAAATAAATTACAGAACACTGTTCACGTAACTACCCTCAAATGAAATGTGTGCGCTCGGTGCGCTCTAAAATATAATTATTTTTATTTAGTATTGGCAAAGACCTCAATTATTTCATCCTCCCTAATAAGTTTATTAGTTTCTCAAACAACACTTACATTTAACCGTATTAGCGTAGATATCAAAGCGAATATTTTTACTGAAATTTGCTTAAAATGAATGAAAACGCTACTCGAACGTCTTTCAAGGCGAAATAAAGTAAAAAAAAGCGCTGACAGAGCCAAACACGTTCGATTTTTAATACTTTTATTTAAAAAAAAATACTTTTATCATATTTATAGATATTGCCAACTTTTGTAACGTTTTGCAAAACGTAATAGATCAATGGACATGTGTCGATTGGATGGGGTGTATCACTAACTTTTTATCACGATAGATGGCGCATGATAGATAGTACCTACTTTGTACTTTTGTTACGTAATTTATTATTTTCTTGATATGATGCCGAAGTGAGCACCTTTGAAGGGTACAAATCAAAATTTCCAAGCAAAATTAAAGATCTCAAAAAGTTAGTGTGTGTAGTTACAAATTCGTTTTTTAAGGTTACCTACGTTAAGTTAAAACACATTTTTCTGTTATAAAAATAAAAAAACTACAAAACATTTAAAAAATGATGCGTTATAGGTATAAACAAGGTCCCAGTGCCGCTAGCGACATCTACAAAAAGCTTTGCCTGATTCACCCCAATCATTACAAGTCAGCTAGTTCAATCCTTAAGCTCATTCTATCAATCGATCACTAAAAGACACACTACATCACTAGCCATGCCACTTCCCACTTTTTTGCTTTGTCAGTCAGCTATATAGTGGTCAGTCAGTAAACCACAGAAAACTTTTGATTTTTGACGACGTGCTCGCGTGGTGGATGACAGTCAGGCGCATTTAAGCTTACGTTTTCAAAATAGTTATGATTTAAACTTCTATTTAAATATGATAAGTCGTGTTAGTTTATAAATTAAAGTTGTAAGTTTATGAAGATAGTTAGTAATTTTAATACATATCTACACCGATTTTTGTTAGTTTACAGAGAAAGTTGTTCCATTTGCATACAATTAAAGTTCTAATAAGAAATAATTTAATTATTATAACAATGAACTTCGGGCAACTTTTAAGAATTTCTCATCTATGCGTTAATAGGAGATGCCCAACAAGGTAACCATTAAATAAATTATTTTAAACTTGATGATTTTTCAAAGTTTTAATTTAGTTTTTCTTCCAGTGTAATCCAGCAGTTTTTCAAAAATGTATCGACGAGTAAAGCCCAAGAAATGGAGAGATTTCAGAATGTTTTACCAAAAGTAGTTAGTCTTCTCACCTTTAGTGAAAAGTTCAAAGAAGTGCCAGATGTTAAGGAGTGCTTAAAACAGGTTTGTAGATTTTACTTTAATATAAATAATTCTTGTGTTGTATAGCTTAACACACACCCTCAAGAACAGAGCCCACTGCTAAAATGGGCCTTCCGGAACATATTTCTAGACAATTTAACCTACACTTATGCTGATGGGTTGGTGATGTCAATTTTGTCAACAATTTATTATTAATTCCACAAGTTAGTGTTAGTGGAATGGACCAATGACTGGCAATGCTACTATTGTAAATTTATGACAAATGTATGTAAGAAAAGTGAATTTCTCATTGGCATATAGGCACCCAGGAAGGTTCCTGCAGACCTTTGGAAGGAGTCCTTGCAGTCTGAAAGAATCTAAAACTGGGTGGAGTCATAATTTATGAGCATGTCTCGTCCTTGGGCTTTCTGTAATGTACAGAGTAAATAGGTGTTTGTATAAGGCACAGTGTTCCATGATCACCCCTACGATTGGGCAAATCATGGCTCGCTTTAGGCTTTAAAGACGCTGTGTTTCCATTTGGAATATCTTCTGGCTTAGTCAGCCCTTGAATTTAAATTGAATCTGCCTAGCTGTCTGCTTCCAACACTCTTGTGTCTTTTTAAATGCCTAACTTGTTGGGATTGTGAGACCGACAGCTTGCTGGTTCTACAGCTAATAACTGATAATATAGGTATATTATACTCGAGGTTGGCTTCGCCAAAGAACTGACAGACTGCATGAGGAGATGTAGCCATCAACCACTCTTCCGAGCCCTAACAGGAGCCTGTGCCTTTAACCTATACACTCTAAACATTACAGATAGCCCACTTTGTAGAGGATGCATGGCAGAGGAGGTGAAGCCATGTTCTCATGGAGTGCGGCTGTGCCTAGACTGAAGTTCCTTCTGACTGCAGGAACTCTTCCAGAGGTCTGCAGGACAGTGACCGGTTTCCTAGCCTTCCTGAAGGAAATTGGATGGCACCAATGACGGAGTAAAGGTCACACACAAAGGTCTCATGGAGACTAAGTGCGGAAAAGCAACGGTCATCACATTCACAACAAAATAATATAAATAATTAAAACTTTAATTATCACAGATAATAGAACTGAATGTTGAAGGTGGCAAGAAGATTCGAGGTATAACTACAGTTTATGCCTATGAATATTTGGAAAAGCCGGAGAATATCACTGATAAGTCGCTAGAACTCGCCTGCATTGCTGGATGGTGTGTTGAAATGGTATGGTATTCATTTAATTCTCTGATCTGTAAACTAAATAACATTTCATTATCCATTTATAAAGTTTTAACTGATTCAAAACAAGCTTGTCTTCAGATTATAATGACATTCTTTAAAAATATATATATATATATATATACGAGTATTAGGATCTTACATATGAAATTGAGTTAGAAAAAAAAAGTTATTTATTTAATCAATCAAAGTATGTACGATTATTATCTATGCACTTTCGCCATTTTATAAGTAGTACATTATTTCATTGTTAAAAAAAATTGTGGGAGCGAGAAACAATAAAAGCTTTAAAGGCACTTTGGACTGCCCCATCAGAATTGATTTTTTTTCCTTGCAAGAAATTGTCCAAATTGCGAGAAATAAAAGTGGTAATCTGTTGGAGCAAGGTCTGGGGAGTATGGTGGGTGTCGGAGACACTACAACCGTAGCTCCTGTAATTTAGCAGACGTCTGTTGTGAATTGTCTGGTCTAGCGTTGTCCTGAAGCAGCAGTGGGCTAGAGCAATTGACCAGTCTCGGTTGTTGAATAGTGAGCTTTTCCATTATTAAGAGAAAAAAGTGATATTGTATTTTCTGGTTCTAGAATGCCCACTCTATTTTTAATAGATGGTAGGCGGACTGATGGTGGTAATTTGCCCAGTCTGCTGGGGAAGTATCCACCATTTGTGCTGATAAACCCAGTAAAGTGTATCCATAGGTTTGTTACGTTTCTCGAATTGCCGTCATACCCAGTCAAGCCGGCATAGTGTTAGGGACTGATGTCAGTCATGAGTGTCTGATTCCAGTTGCTAACATTCATGGACCTCGCGCGACACTTACCATCATGTAGGTGCATGTTCTCATGACATGCTAGTACAAAAAAAATACTGGTCGATGTACCAGACTCAACAAATAAACCTCCGCGTCTATATCATTTACAGCACCTATCATTACAACTTGTGAAAAACTATATTTATCGTATTTTCTACATATAGAGTATCATCACGACCGTTTCCCTTTCGGGGTGGTCAGAAACCACGCTCATAAGTGGATTCACGTTTAGCCAACTTTACTGTAGGCTAATCATGACAAGTGGCAAGCTCGTCGATGTCTCCAGCGTACCAAACTCGAGAAATATCACAAATAAATAAAATATTAATTAAATGTATTTATTTACATTAATAAATATTTTTGTGTCTCGACCAGGAATCGAACCCGATACCTCCGAGTCTAAATCCACGGACTTAACCGCTAGACCACGAGGTTTGCTACATATACTAGATATAACATACATTTGTCGAAGTAGATACAAAAATATTAAAATTAAATAGATTAAAAAACTAATTATAAATAAAACTAAAATAAAAATACCTATGAAATTAAAACTATTCTACAAAATAAACTAAGGGCTTACCACCAGGGAGGGTACCTAAAACGCTCGCCGCATTTCCTTGTTGAATTATAATCGAAATATTCTGTTAAGAAATTAGAAATGAATGTTATATCGTATTTGTTTTATCAATTCAGATGCAAGCATATTTCCTAATAACGGATGATATAATGGACAGTTCATTGACTCGTCGAGGGGCCCCTTGTTGGTACAGACAGCCACAAGTTGGTCTGAGAGCCATTAATGATGCCATCATGGTCAAATGCTCGTACTTGGAAATTATGAAAATGGTCTTCAAAGATAAACCATACTACTTGCATATGGTTGAACTTATGAATGATGTAAGTATAACATTTGTGTACTTTGAACGAAGTTTATTTATTTATATAGTACACAC
This sequence comes from Tinea semifulvella, assembly GCA_910589645.1. NCBI lineage: Eukaryota > Metazoa > Arthropoda > Insecta > Lepidoptera > Tineidae > Tinea > Tinea semifulvella. The sequence goes on along the minus strand of OU342612.1, from coordinate 8,643,150 downwards.
AGCAGTACATATATTATCACACACATAACATAGTATAATTATAACTTATCTAATATATGTACCAATTAGGTGTCGCAGCATTCACTATTATAAAAAGAAGAAGAAATTGGAAACTTATTAGTGTTAGAACAAAATCTAACAAATTTACTCAAACTGCCTCCGTGGTCTAGCGGTTAAGTCCGTGGATTTAGACTCGGAGGTACCAGGTTCGATTCCTGGTCGGGACACAAAAATATTTATTAATGTAAATAAATGCATTTATTTAATATTTAATTTATTTGTGATATTTTTCGAGTTTGGTACGCTGGAGACATCGACGAGCTTGCCACTTGTCATGATTGGCCTATAGTAAAGTTGGCTAAATGTGAATCCGCCTATTTATAAGCGTGGTTTCTGACCACCCCGAAAGGGAAACGGTCGTGATGTCGCGTGAACAAATTTACAAAATATAACATAAAAATATGACTATTAAAATAAAATTATACATTTTTTCTTTTTTTTAATTGAACTATAAAGGAAACATAAAAATTGCATAAATTTGGTACCTTAAAAAATGAAAACAAAACACTTGTTAAATAAATTATAAGCTACTCGTCTATTGATGGTTTGAAATGTTTGAGAGTTTACATATTTATTTATTTATTTAAAAACTTTATTGTAAATCTATACAAAAGGCGAACGTAATGCCGCAAGACATTCTCTTCCCGTTAACCTTTGGGACATTGGGACATTTAAATATGAGTACGGTGCAAATAGAGAAATAAAATATTAAAATGAAACATAAATAATATTAAAAATTAACATACTTAGACAACTATAATATATATATATACATATATATAATATATACACATACATACTAATACTACATAAATATAATACAATAAAATTATATAATAATACATAATGTTAATAATAACTACCTACAATAGATTAAAGTCAGTAAAAAGTTAAGCTAGTGACTTATAATAATGACTGTACACTCTTTTCTTGAATATTGGTCTGCTGGGTGCTTGTCTGACTTCAACAGGAAGGTTGTTCCACAGGGATGAAGATGACACAACAAAAGATTTGGAAACAAAATACTAAAAAATACTAAATGTATTTATTATATAGTATTTGTATGTAGGTATATGTATGTTTATTGTACTTATATAGGTATATTACGTAGGTCTATATTATTTCTTAGTATTAAGATAGTAAATAATGTACATTTTTAAATCATTTTTATTTTTTATATTTTGTGCACCTACTCCTGTCACTTAAAACTCTCTTATTGTCCTTAAGGTTAACTGGCAGAGAATGTCTAACCATTATGTTAGCCCTTTGTACTTATGTGCAATGAGTTTTTAAATAAAATAAAAAAATTTTTGCTACGAGTATCTTCGTTCCGTGACACGATAATAGTAACCTAAGCACGCTTAAAGGTGTTCCGAGACGCGCTTAAACTGTTTCGTCAAAGCTATGTGACGTCATAAATGACATCATTTCTCGCGCTTAGACTGCTCACGATATCGAGGTAGATCGCTCTGAGCGCTGTCAGTTGTTTGTCATAATGTCGCGCGCCATTTTCAAGTTCATTTAATATTAGGTTTTCTTTTAAATTATTTAATATTGTAATTCGTTTATACTGTTTGTATATTACTTCTAAAACAAATATATAATTTTTATTTAAGTAGGAAGTGAGAAAAAAATGTCTGTAACACGGCAAGTTATTTTAAAAGACCAAAATAAGTTAGTAATATTAAACTTTACACATATAAAGATGAATAAACCGAGAGATGTATATTTGTTAGTATTCATACTCAATGATGTCGAATCCGCAATTTATCTTCCATACATTTAAAAAAAAACTTAACATTTTATGAATGAAAATGTGATTTAGACCGTTCCGAATTGATATCACGCTCTGAGCATCAGAATCGCGATATTTGATTCGGAACGACGCGACGACGACAGTCAGTGTCATATTCGTTCTAAGCACGATTCGGAATATCGCTATAAACCAAACGCAGCATGTATATATTTACCCAAACAGTTTGATTTACTTGGTTTTTTTAAATTAAATTTTATATTTCATTATGCTAGCAGTGTATTTTATTGTACTAATTATTTCCAGACTTTATTCTGTACATCAATTGGCCAACATTTGGATGTAGTTACAACTGTGAAGGATTACAACCAATTTACTATAGACCGTTATATGGCAATAGTAAAATACAAGTCTTCCTATTACACCTACAACCTCCCTATAGCTTTGGGATACCTTCTGACTAACAACACCGATCAACAGGACTTGAAAACCATTGAGGAACTAAGCAATGATATTGGATGCTTTTTTCAAGTTCAAGTAAGTTTTTAAATAATTCTCAAACAAAAATTGTGGACATTTTACACTTAATGCTTTTTCTTAAAATCCTACAAAGGTCGGTTCAAACCCTTCCGGCATGTACCAATGAGAAATACACTTTTCTTACGAACTGCAGTCATAGATTTACATTTATAGAACGGGCTTCCAAGACGGTATTAACGGAATCATACAGTATTTGGTTGGGTAGGGAAAGAAGTAGAATGGTGGATGGAATGCTTGGAAATTTGTCTTCTCTTCTTCACCACCGTTCCCGTGCCTCGGAGAGCACGTTAAGCCGTCGGTCCCGGTTCCACTAATACCAACCACCAGACCCTCATCAACTCATCTGGCCAGCGTGGCGAGTGTAGGCCAAATTCTCCAGAAACTTCTGAAAGGCCCATCTCCAACAGTCGAGTTCTAGGACGCTGTAATGATACATATGTGAATAACACCCTATATGACGTCTTCATTATACGACAAGTGACCTCTCGACAACCCATTGCTCAACGAGCAAAGCCGAGTAAACAGCTAGTATATTATACTCTCAAACAGTGAACTCAGATAGGTACACTCTTTTGTATGTATAGGTCAAACATGCACATATTCTGTTTTAACATCATAAAATAAGCTTACATATATTATCATTATTTAAAATGTACATTCTTATCCGTATAAAAATAGAATACAAATAAATAACAATATAATCTATATTAAGATGGTTAGTGCTAATGTGTAGGACATACAACGATCTAGACACTAAGCACAGGTCTCTGATTAAAGTAAAGTATCATCACGACCGTTTCCCTTTCGGGGTGGTCAGAAACCACGCTTATATAGAAGCGGATTCACATTTAGCCAACTTTACTATAGGCCAATCATGACAAGTGGCAAGCTCGTCGATGTCTCCAGCGTACCAAACTCGGGAAATATCACAAATTAATTATAAATGTATTTATTTATATTAATAAATATTTTTGTGTCCAGACCAGGAATCGAACCCGGTACCTCCGAGTCTAAATCCACGGACTTAACCGCTAGGCCACGGAGGCAGTTCTAACTAACACTGAAAACTAATTATAAATAAAACTAATCTCAAAATACCTATGAAATTAAAACTATTCTACAAAATAAACTAAGGGCTTACCACCAGGGAGGGTACCTAAAACGCTTGCCGCATTTCCTTGTTGAATTATAATGGAAATATAATATTTTAGGTAGTTATGGCATTTAGGATCGCCACACTCTTTAAAAATTCGTTTACACAGCTCTTTTATGAATTTGTGGGTATCAAGAGAATATACCCCCATTGTTTCAACCCCAAATACCACAAAGTTATAATTTTGTTTATATATTTGATGTGCTTTTTAAATTCGGCTGTATGAGCAGCCGAACCGGCCTTTTTTGTTGTAGAGGAAATGTGGCAAGCGGCAAAGGTATCCACACAGGCATATAGATATTATATTATATACATTATATTAGAATACGAGAAATAGTTCGTTATATTTATATGTAATTAAAGCACCTTATAAGTTAGAAATAAATAATATAATAAAAAATCTATTTAATTTACAACGGGAAAGAGTTATGAAACGGGAAAGAGTAACGAAACGGGAAATGTTAAGGAAACGGGAAAGAGTTACGAAACGGGAAAGAGTTACGAAACGGGAAAGAGTTACGAAACGGGAAAGAGTAACGAAACGGGAAAGAGTAACGAAACGGGAAAGAGTTACAAAACGGGAAAGAGTTACGAAACGGGAAAGAGTAACGAAACGGGAAAGAGTTACGAAACGGGAAAGAGTTACGAAACGGAAAGAGTTACGAAACGGGAAAGAGTTACGAAACGGGAAAGAGTTACGAAACGGGAAAGAGTTACGAAACGGGAAAGAGTTACGAAACGGGAAAGAGTAACGAAACGGGAAAGAGTTACGACAAGTGTTACAATCGAAACTTAAAAACGGCTCTATCGTTGCAAAAAAAAAACGGTTCCCAAAAACTGATCGTCATTGTAACGCCCAACACTAGCCATGATGTTCGCAACATTTATGATTAGATTTTGTGTCAAACGTGTCATTTATGATTAGATTTTGCGATCTCTGAATTTATTATTAACTGCCTCCGTGGTCTAGCGGTTAAGTCCGTGGGTTTACACTCGGAGGTACCGGGTTCGATTTCTGGTCGAGACACAAAAATATTTATTTACATAATATTTCTCGAGTTTGGTACTCTGGAGACATCGACGAGCTTGCCACTTGTCATGATTGGCCTATAGTAAAGTTGGCTAAATGTGAATCCGCCTATTTATAAGCGTGGTTTCTGACCACCCCGAAAGGGAAACGGTCGTGATGATACTTTACTGAATTTATTATTAGAATGCACTTAGTACTTACTAGTGTTTTTTTGTAGACTGTGCAAGCCTTTATATGGTAGGGAGAGAAGTAGAATGGTGGATCGTGAGCGTATTAACGCGCAATAAAAAAAAGGGAGGCCTCCTTTTCTTAAACCAGCCTATTGTCGGTCGCAAACCCGAGACACCATTCTTCTCATCACACGATGGACCCGGCCACCTGCACGGTGAATCCATGGAATGCTTATAAATTTGTCTTCTTCTTCTCTTAAGTAAAACCTCAACATGATTTTTAAAAATCTATTTTCTGACACACTACGTTATTTTTTTTCTTTTTAACAATATGGCGTCTGGTTGTTGCCTTACCAAAATATGATTAATGTCATACCTTCAGTGACACTGCATGATTAGGATGAATCGATTGACGTGAGAATTATCAAAATCGACCCAAGCGTTTGGCCTCCAGTGTGCCACAAAGGAACAAACATGTCGCGTAGGGGTTGCGACAGATTAGGGTAAAACCAGCTTTTAGATGTGATATTTGTAATTAGCCTATTATTGCACAGCCCGGAAGATGTTTATTGACCTGATGGGTTTAGGGAAACGACTGGCCTGGTAGTCTTCGGCTTCTCCAGCCTCGCCTTGCACCCCTCCACCGAACTTCTTTGGCGTGGAGTCGCGGGTGGCTCCGAGCGGTCTCTGGAGCGTTTCCCTCTCTGCTACGTGGTAGGGTAGAAGTAGGGTCCTGGAATGGAGAACACCCCAGGTTCTAGCCCAGCAAGACGTGGAGGCCAGCTACACTGGTGAAGGTTCAGTAACCCGGGACCCCCCCCAGTGCAGTACAGCTTACAATATTACTACAAGATTATGGCAACTCACCCCAGCGGAGAAGATTTAGGAGTAATTAGACGAATAACGATGTTCTTTCTTTATCGCAGCGATATCGCAGTTATAGATAAATTTAATATATAAATATTTGCAGACAGGTCCCACAGCGCCATCTAATTTCCGTGGTAAGCTACGAGGCTTGTGTTACGGAAACTTGATGGTTGATAAACTACATATTATACTTTTTTTTTTGTAAATATATACATATTATACATATAAACACCCAGACCGAGACAAATTATACAATGTACAACTTGCCCCCGGTGGGAATCGAACCCACGACCTCCCGAGTTCACGACAACGTTTGTTACCACTAGACCACGGAGGCGGTCAGAATTAAAACAGAAATAACAGTAAAATATAGTAATTAGATTCAAATTAATAGTGCAATTGAACTGTAACTCGCTGAAGTAAAAGAAAAATAATGATAATAATAAGTGAAAACCAATAGGTCAATGAACTTTGTTTCAGGACGACTTTATCGATTTATATGGAGATCCAAAGGTAACAGGTAAGCATGGAACAGACATTCAAGAAGGAAAGTGTTCTTGGATGGCCGTCACAGCACTACAACACTTTTCACCGCAACAACGACAAATATTCGACAAATACTACGGCAGCAAAGAACATGTCGAAAATATCAAACAAATATACAATGACATTAATCTGCGCAAACATTATGAGAACTATGAAACGTCACAATATAAGAAAATTCGCGAAAAAATCGATAAACTACCGTCAAAATTGTCACCAAAATTGTTTAATAAATTGCTAGACTATTTGTATCAGAGAAAGTTTTAAATTATTTATCATAAATTATATATTAATAGAACAAAATTGTATGGGCTCGTCATATCATTATTTTTTCTGACACGGAACTGATACCCAATAAAAATAATGTTATTGGAAGGATGTGACAACATTAAAATGTTCTTGGGTGACTGTGACTACATTAAAATATTCTTGCATAACTGTGACAACATTAAAATGTTCTTGGATGACTGTGACATCATTAAAATGTTCTTGGGTGACTGTGACTACATTAAAATATTCTTGCATGACTGTGACAACATTAAAATGTTCTTGGATGACTGTGACAACATTAAAATGTTCTTGGATGACTGTGACAACATTAAAATGTTTTTGGATGACTGTGACTACATTAAAATGTTCTTGGGTGACTGTGACATCATTAAAATGTTCTTGGGTGACTGTGACTACATTAAAATATTCTTGCATGACTGTGACAACATTAAAATGTTCTTGCATGACTGTGACAACATTAAAATGTTCTTGGATGACTGTGACAACATTAAAATGTTTTTGGATGACTGTGACTACATTAAAATGGTCTTGGATGACTGCGATAGCATTAAAATGTTCTTGCATGACTGTGACAACATTAAAATATTTTTGGATGACTGTGACAACATTAAAATGTTCTGGGATGACTGTGACAACATTCAAATGTTTTTGGATGACTGTGACAACATTAAAATGTTCTTGGACGACTGTGACTACATTAAAATGTTCTTGCATGACTGACAACATTAAAATGTTCTTCGATGACCGTGACAACATTAAAATGTTCTTGGATGGCTGTCATAGGATTACAACACTTTCTCGCAACAACAACAAATAGTTACGACAGCCATAGCCAAGAACAAAAAAATTTAAAGACAGTCATAGTATATAATATAGACAAATTACAAAAATAAACAACACTACCCTCAAAACTGTCGCCGTAATTGGTTAATAAATTAAAATATTTGTATTAGAGAAGTTTTTTTGATATTATCGTATTTTTAACTGTTACATTTAGGATAGGTAATTTACCACTTTCCTAAAATTTAAGTCGCTCTTAAATATGTTTATGGGGGCATTAAGTGTTGGATTGCCTGCTCTTAAGCTTTAATAATAGCTTACAAATGTTACCAAGTAACTATTCTAAATGTATATAATTTGATCTTAAAATTGTGGGTTTGTGATTGATCTTTATTTATTTATTCGAAGAGAAAGAACAGAGACAGGCAGTATAAGAACAATTAAGAAACAATACAGTAGGAGCTATTAGAATTATACCCGCCACCAAAATATTTCCCACTGTGGACAATATTGCACCATTTATATTTTTAGATACGTTAGTACTACATATGTATACCTTGGCCAGGTATAATGGATAATACAATTGCAGTGTTCGAATTTAGGGAACTATCAATGAACTCCGAAGCAAACCCCACCCAGCGAGCTAAACCGACAACAACAGCTTCTTTATTTTGGCCTTAAATGCGGCGCGAGAATTGCTAAATATATCGACGTCTAATAATTGACTGTTGTACGTCTCGCACATTCGGCGTACTGGTGCGCGGAGACCGGCGACTGTGCGTGTGCGGGTGATATAGAAAAGGTCCCTGGAACGAGTCTGCCTCGAGGGGGCACTGTAACATATACTTTCAGTCAAAGTCGGGCAACTAAATAGACCACGACAAATGCCATGCAACACTGTCATGTCAGTCACAAGTCTTCGGTCAGTAAGCGACATCAGTCTGTAGTGTGCGCACAGTTTTTCGTAGGATAGGTATTCGGATCCGAATCTACGATGGAGACCTCTGAGGAATTTCTTCTGCACCATCTCAATTTTGTCTTTGTATACGTTGTAGTATGGGTCCCATATAGAGGACGCATACTCCAGCTGCGATCGTACGAGTGTGCAAAAAAGAATCCTACATGTAGATACCTTTCTAAAAGCTTTACACGTCCGAAATACAAAACCTGTCATCTGGTAAGCTTTAGTACATATGTGCTCTACGTGTTTATCAAAAATTAATTTGCTGTCAAAGTACACTCCCAAGTCGCGTACTACGTTTACCGATTTTAGAATATTGCCTATACCTATGTTATAATTATGGTTTATTACATTATGTTTCCTGGTAAATGTGATTTGCTGGCATTTGTCGTAGGCTAAGTAGGTTTTATTGGTCAGACAATAGTCGTCAAGTCGGTCCAGATCCTGTTGCACCCTCTCACAGTCTAATTTCGATGTAATTGTGCTGTACACTTTCAGGTCGTCTGCAAACATTAAAAACTTACAATGATGGAAGCAACTTGTAATGTCGTTTATAAATAACACATATTGTAAGGGTCCTAAAGTGGATCCTTGGACCACGCCTGATGTAACAATTGTAGGTTCGGACATATAGCCATTAATTATTACAAATTGACGCCTGTTGGTAAGGTAGGATATAAACCATCTTAATAGATTACCTTTTATGCCATTAAAGGCTAGCTTTTGTAACAATAATAGATGGTCGACCTTGTCAAAAGCTTTCCGGAAGTCGGTATAGATGACGTCAATTTGCTGGTTTTTATCCAGATTCTGGAAGATAAAGTTAGAGAACTCCATCAGGTTGGTCACTGTCGATTTATCCCGCACAAACCCATGTTGGTGAGTGGTAATATTGTTGGCAACCACTGGATAAATGTAACCGTGCACCAGTTTTTCCATAAGTTTGGGAATCGTAGACAGGATGGAGATCGGACGATAGTTCTCCACCTTCTTCGTGCTACCCGATTTATGTATAGGACAGATATGGCCAATTTTCCACACTTCAGGAAATACTCCCTCGCGAAGGCATGTATTAAATAGTAGACAAAGTGGAAGGGCTATGTAACGTTTGGTATATTTTAAAAAAAATGGAGATATTTTGTCTGGTCCTGGTCCCTTTGTCGTGTCAATGTCTGTCAGAGCTTTGTATATGTCGTCAATGTGGATGCGGATATCACAGATAAGATTAGCACTCGTTTTTGGTTGAATTGAGTTGAAATTATTATAGTCGATAGAAGAGCGAGGCTCAAACACGGAAGCAAAGTTTTCGGAAAACAGTTGACTTATGGTCGACGGGCTATCTGCTATGCGATCACCCAGTGTCATGATTCTAGGGTATCCCGAAGGGGTAGATTTTAAGGAGGACACATATTGCCAATAGAATTTTGAGTTAGTGGTCAGGGAGTTTTCGACATTACTTATATAAGATCTGTGACACTGTGTGATCTGTTTCTTGGCTCGGGCTCTTAACAAAGAGAATTCCGAGTAGTCCGCTAAGCCGCCATATGTTCTCCATTTGCGCCACACTCGCTCCTTCCTTTTTAAGGTTCTTATCAGGGCCTGGGAAAACCAAACGGGATATTTTTGCGAACTTGTCTTTTTCATCGGTACGTGAGAGTCAACTATTTTATACAGTAGTTTATAAAATCTGGCCACAGCTTTATTCGAATCAAGATGGCTTAATTCTGATGGCCAGTCTGTAGCGTTTAGTTTATTACATATAGTCTCATAGTCGCCTTTAGGGAAATTATATTTTGGAACATGTTTTTTAGGTAGGTTATCGTTAAATGTACAAGAAATGGTAAATTCCAAAGGCGGGTGGTGTCTGTCTGTCTTTGTCAGGGGGAGTGCGGGAGGGTGAACCGTAATGTCAGAGTTACAAAGTAGTAGGTCGAGGTGTCGTCCGTTGTCATTACATATGTTGTACCATTGTTTTAGGTCAATAAATTGCATTGTGTTAATAAGTGCCCTACTGGTCTCGTCCGGCGTAGAAACAGGACTTCCGGAGAGTAGCGGGTCGTCAGTAAATGTCCATTGTAAATTAGGTAGGTTATAGTCGCCAATTGCACATATTATGGTAGAAGGGTGGTCAAGAAAAATGTTTTGTAGCTTGTCAAAGTGTCTATCGTACATATCTTTGTTGGAGGCCGGAGGCAAGTAGATGGCACACAATATAATTTTAATTGATTGTAGACTTAGTGACACAAATACCTCCTCGAGCTCAGGCTCGTCCCACAGGGTAACTCGCTCGGCCGCAATAGTACTCAGCACAGCCACCAGCACGCCACCGCCGTCCTTCTTTTTAGATACCGAGATATCTCGGTCGCGACGATAGACTACGTAGCGGTCGTCGATGATTTCAGAGTTTTTGACGGAGGGCTGAAACCATGTTTCCGTCAGAATAATCACGTGGTAGGTCGAACACAATATACTCAGTCGTAAGTCTGATAGCTTGCTCCGAAGGCCACCGCAGTTCTGGTAATAAAATGTTAATTCATGGTTACATTTTGACATAATAGCTGCAGTGCATTAACACTAAAGTATGATATGAAAAAGAGAAATTTGAATATTGGCCAAGGTATAGATGTAGAATATTAGTAATAAAGTGCATGGAAAACTTATAATATAGCGTTAACAGTAATTTAGGTATATAGGTTACATATTGATAGTAATAAAAAATAAAAATGAAACATTGAGAATGTCTTTGTTTAGTTGATATGTAGAAGTAGCATATTTCGCGCCGTACCGCTAGTCACAGCCTGTTAAAATCTAGCTCGCTTCGCAGCTGGATTACACGTGAGTTATCGTCCTTACGAATTAAAATAGAGGCATTCTTTACCCATATGAATTTATAATTCTTGTCTTTGGCCATTGCCCGAGCTTTTGAGTATAATATCTTATTTTGTAGCGTAAGATGCTCATTGACAAAAATGCGTTGAGTTGAATGAACGTCGCTCCCTTGGTCTCCCGCAGCGGCCAGCAGTGGCCCGAGCGTGAGGCCGCGCCGTACTCGGGCTGCCGCTATGACGTCATCACGTAGGCGTCTCGAATTTAACTGGACTATTATACTCTTCGGCTTTGTACTCTGGACACCGTGGGCAACTCTATGGACAGATTTAATCATATCTTCCTTGATTGACACATTTAAAATAGGCCCCAATGCATGAACTATATTGGCCAGATTTTCGTTGCGTTTCTCCGGCACATTTTGAATCTCTATGTTGCACATGCGCGATTTTTGTTCAGAGTTATCGTGCTGTGCCTGTAGTGAGTTTATTTGTGCCCGTAGAGCTACGTTATCTCCCTGAATAATCTCCATCTCAGTTGACAAGCTGGTGACCTTGTTCTCTAGTTCGGAGACTTTTGACGACCAGCTGTTGATGGTGTTCACCAATTCGTCCATTTTATCGGCAAATGACGCCCTTAGCTTAATTAAATCAGCCTCAAAGCCTTCCTTTAAAGTTGTGAATTTATTATCCATATATGATATCAGGGCATCCATATCAACGTACTGCGGCTTCATAGTAGTACCACTTGTGCCCTGCTCTGCTGGAGATAGCCCACTTGACTTTGGTTGCTGCTGCTTACTTTTTGTAGATTTGCAACCAGCACACTTCCATTTCTGTTTGTTCATGGGTAACATCCTCTTAAAGTCAGCCTGCAAAATACCGGCGCAAGCAAAATGTAAGTTGTGGTTACATGAATTACATTTAATGTAGTCGTCTGGCACGATTTGAGTGTTACATTTACTGCAATCCATCATGGAGAAAGGTAAAGAGTCACTCTGTATCTGCGAAAATACCAACCCTGGCGCCGTTCTTGCAAGTGGCAGGCAGCGAAACTATTTTATAGCGCCCTCTATTGGCTGGTGGTAAAAGTATGATGCGCTTGACCTTCCAGCAGAGCAATTGGTTCGAAGCTTTTTTGGTAGATGGCGTTGGTAAATCAATTTATTATTTATTATCTCATTATACTGAATATTTAGGCAAAACACATAATATAATTATCGTTTTATTACCTTTCTTTACTTCCAATTAAACAAACCAATTTGCAATCAATATTATGATAATAATATTGGTGGTCAAGATTTGGTACCCACTTGCTCACTAAAGTATAGGCGGATTGTCGGCCCAATTGTTTACACTTTTTACACAAATCGATGAAACTTTCTTCTTATATCACATATAAATAACGTTCGTTATAGTTTTAGTAACAATATGAACACTAGCAATATACCCATAACACGTTAAAAACAATTAATCCGTTATAGAATTACTCATTTCTCCCGCTAGATGTCAGTACAGTATCTATTTTAATTTAATTCTTAGATATTTTTGGACGGTAGCAGCTGGTTAAATACAGGTGTATCCTATTTGTTCACGGCTAATACTAGATGTAGCCGGTTGCATTCAACTAGGACTAGGTCTGGCCTTCTTTATTATGGCTACAACTTATAGCCAATCCTAAGTGGTTAAAACTAATCGTGTAATCTAGTTGTAGCCAGTATAAAGGAGGCACCATTTATTCCAGATATTCTCAAACTTATTTCGTCTACCGCCCACTTTGACCGAATATAACTAGATAATCAATGTTGTATAATAGGTAGGTTTTAATTTCAGTGAATTTTAAAATATAAAGTTGCCCCCCTAAACCATGCTAACGCCCCCCATTTCTTTCTGGGTCCCTTACCGCCCCCCTCTAGGCGTCCAACTTCCACAAGGAGGCGTTATCGCCCACATTGAGAAAGACTGATTTAGTCGAATGTAACCGGCTAAACCTAGTATTCATTCATTACAGCCCCTGGAACACAGCGTTCTAGACCTCCACTGCTGGAGATGGGCCTTCCAGAACTGGAGAATTTATCCTACACTCGCCACGCTGGCCAGACGGCTTGGCGAGGATATCATGTCAATTTTTTATGACATTCTATTAACGACTCCACAAATTGACATTAGTGGAACCGGGACCGACGACTTAACGTGCTCTCCGAGGCACGGGAACGGTGGTGTTGTAAATCTATGACAAATGTACTTAAGAAAAGTGTATTTCTCATTGGTACATGCCGGGGGGGTTTGAACTGACCTTCGTAGGATTTAAGGTACGCGTTCTTACAACCGAGCCAGCACCGCGTATTAGCACCTAGTATTAGCCGTTAACGTTCCTCGCCAAGCCGTCTGGCCAGCATGGCGAGGCCATATTCTCCAGATATACTCGTATGTTCTGGAAGGCCCATCTCCATCAGTGGAGGTCTAGGTCGCTGTGTTCTAGGGGCTGTAATGATTAACGATTAAAGTTAAAAATGGCGTCAAATGTTTTTTTTTATTTTGTAAGTCGGCAGTCAGAATCAGTACCAAAATCTACACCATTTTTAACTTTAATAGTTACAATAACAGAGACTTTGTTTTCGTACAACCCAATCATACACCCGTATTCTAAGACGTTACCTCAACGCCTCCTCCACTCAACATTTCCTTCCAGCTGTCAAACGAAAATGAAGTTTAAGGCCGCATTCGTTTTAAGAAATGTTAGCACGAAAATACCACTTTTTTTAGCACAAGTCGTTCGTTTAATGAAAATTCTAACATTTGATGCTAATTTCGTATGTCAGTACCGTGTTGAAAGGAGGGTTATTGATGTTACTTTTTGACAGATATCATTTAACATAAGAAATGGTTTGTTTACATTGTTGTATAGTTTATAATTTATATTATATTTGTTTACAATGTATTTTAAACGATTTTATGTAATAAATTCAAAGACATACATACATTGTCAATTGATTTGTTATTATTTTTTACTTGTCATACTTATCAAAAAGTAGCCTCACCGCTCGTTTTTTTTAAGAAATGTTAGCATTGTTAAAAAAAGTGGAATTTCTTAACAAAAACGATATTTCGCACTGGTTTATGAAGTTGCTACGAAATGTTGGAAATGCTATAAAACGAACGCGGCCTATGTAATAGTTACGATTAAAGTTAAAAATAGAGCCGAGCTTTATTTTAAAGGTCAGTCGTAAGCTAGTACATTAGACGCCATTTTTATTTTAATAGTCTCTTCTTTTTTTAAAACTAGAAAACTAGTACTGGCAATCGCCACTAAGCCATTTGTGCCAACATCACGTTTGTATGATTTATTAAAAAAAAAATATGTTTAATTATTATATAAATTACCTGGACAAAATTAGGGAGTCCTTCGCGCCATTTTGCGTGGACATGTCAAGTGCAAGTTTTTGTTTTGTAAATTAATTTACTGTGGATATTATTGGTCAAAAGTGGTGTTGTTTTGTTTAATAATGTGCTCCAATGTGAATAATTATGGAAAACGATAAATTGGACTTTAAATATGGGGCACAAGTTGCAGTTTATTTTTTGCGGTTTTCCCGCGCTGTCAACTCCCATATTTTACCCGACGTGTTTGAGCAGTGGATGGTTCCGCGAGTGACTCCAAGAAAAGCATCAAATTCTGCAGCATCTGGAATTTGATAATGACCTCATTAACTCATAAATAAGAATGATATATTACGTCAGACTTGGCTGTATGGGCTAGGCCCTTTGCCTTCCCTATCACCTCATTCATCATCCACCGGGAGAAGAGAACAAACAAAAAAAAAAAACTGGACAAACTTACAGAAACTTAATTTTCGTTTGACAGCTGGAAGGACATGATGAGTGGAGGAGCCGTTGAGGAAACCTTTTAAAATACTGGTGTAAGTGAGCACCAGAATAAAAATATCGTTCAATTTCATTTATATCCTAGTCTTTATTGTTAAATTACTTAAAAGCATTTATTATTATAATTGTGGTATTTGGAAATATTTATTGTTATTTTTTATAATAAATTTTATTCTTGGCAATACTAAATGTTTTATTACATACCCTTGCTACGTCGTATGTTCGACTTGAAAGCAAATCCATAAGTAAAGTGAAAAAAAGCGCTTAAAGCGAAAAGTAAAACACAGGCCCGCGGCGGTGTTAAAAAAACGAACGCGACTTGAAATATTCTGCAAGGTGCATGTGCAAGTTGTGGTCTAGGACTCTTTGTTTCAGGCCCCTCTTTCCAATGGCAAAGCTTTTTGTAGATGTCGCTAGCGGCACTGGTACCTTGTTTACACCTATGACTGTATGCCTAGTGTGACAGTGAAGTTTCGTAAACGCAACTATAGTAGTAGATTTTTTTTACTGAATTTTCGATATTCATTGCCTGTTATTATAGCCAAACTTGCAATAACACGCAATGTAAAATAAAAAACGTAACTGCAGCAGTTACGTTTTCCGAAACTTGCATTTTACACTAAGCACACTGATATTTTTTTATAACAGAAAAATGTATAACTTAACATTACGTACTTTAAAAGATTATGTAAGCGAACACCGTCTTTAAAATAATAAAAGGTAGAATTAATGGAACGGCAATTTTGAGATCACCATATCTTTGCTTTCGCTTGGAAATCTCGATTTGTACACTTAAAAGCTGCTCACAATATTCAGAAACTAATGAACTTCGTAATAAAAATACAAGTTTTCTATGCAACTGACAGTTATATTAGGTACATCTGTCGTGATAAAAAGTTAGTGATACTCCCCATTAGGCGATAGATGGGCAGATTCACAAAATAAAACGAGTTCCTCGCGCCATTTTGCTCGGACATGTCAAAGTGCAAGTTTTTGTTTTGTAAATTAATTTATTGTGGATATTATTGGTTTAAAGTGGTGTTGTTTTGTTTAATAATGTGCTACAATGTGAATAATTATGGAAAACGATAAATTGGACTTAAATATGGGGCACAAGTTGTAGTTTATTTTTTGCGGTTTTCCCGCGCTGTGAACTTCCATATTTTAGCCGACACGTGTTTGGGTTATAATGCTGCGAGTGACTCCATGAAAAGCATCAAATTCTGCAACATCTAGAATTTAATGATAACCTCATTAAATAAAGATATATTACGTCAGACTTGGCTGTATGGGCTAGACCCTTTGCCTTCCCATTCTCATTCTTCGTTCATCGGGAGAAGAGAACGCAACGAAAAAGAAATTAAAATTAAAAAAACTAAAAAGAAAGAAAACAAGTTTAAGGGTTCCGTTGCCAAAAAGTTTGATAACCGTTTAACTACCTTCCCAATAATGGGTTAAAGTTCAATGCAATAAATAATAATAATTTCAAGCAGTTATCGAACTTTTTGGCGGCAAACTTTATATATATAGGCTGATAAACACATAACACTTCTTTGCGTCGCGCAGTTGGGTAAATATGTACATATATATCTATCTAAAAATCTTTCATCTCAAAATTCACCTGTGAGAATACAATATCTGGTACAGTGGTACCCTACTAGCCCTAGTCTGTTAGTCGCAAACGTTATTAGTGGATTTCATTATTTAGGTCAAAGATTGCGTCATAATTACAAAATACTATTCAATTCTCAACTCTATAAGCGCTTGATCTTCACATAGTCCGTACAAATATCAACTTTAATAGCGTGATATTATCTATAGTTAAAAAATTCCACTATATAACTTACGCGGCGAACGAGTGCCTTCACTCCGTAGCCACGACTCAGACTTAGCTGTTAAGGCACACAGGGCCAACAGTGAGTGAGAGACGGTTTATAGGATTTTGGTCCGTAGGCGCCCTGGGGCCTCCTTAGGAGGTTTCACGGATGAGTCGGGCATGCGACCCCCACCCGCGTTGGCCCTTCATCATTGATGATTTATCGATTCACCGTCTATAAAAAAAAAAAACACTATAACGTTTCTGCTTAAGTAACAGAATAGGCTGGTATGACAAAATTTTAAATTATGAATTTAGATTTATTTAGTTCAGACAATTACTGTTTTGTAATGTAAAGTAACTCATTGTTATTCAAAATATAACAATAATAAGAATCACCTTTCACCCTAAGTGATCTTGTTTGTTGATACTCTTAGTATAGTTTCTTTGATGATACTAAGGCCGCGTTCATTTTAAGAAATGTTAGCATGAAAATACCACTTTTTTTTAGCACAAGTCGTTCGTTTAATGAAAATTCTAACATTTGATGCTAATTTCGTATGTCAGTACCGTGTTGAAAGGAGGGTTATTGATGTTACTTTTTGACAGATGTCAAATGGATCGTTTACCATTTTTATATACTTTATAGTTTTCTATTATATTTGTTAAAAAGGTATATTAAACGATTTTATGTAATAAATTCAAAGACCATAATAATATCACGTGTATTGGATGCCATGGTATGATAAAACATGAACGAAAACACTTGTCAAAAAGTAGCATCACCGCTCGTTTTATTTAAGAAATGTTAGCATTGTTAAAAAAAGTGGTATTTCTTAACAAAAACGACATTTCGCGCTGGTTTATGAAGTTGCTACGAAATGTTGGAAATGCTATAACACGAACGCGGCCTTACTCGTTGAGTTTATTTCCTTGAATTATCAACGCGTTCCGTTACCAGCGGACCTAGCATAAAATGCTAATATTAGAGCCATGTTCGACTTGTAGCTGTAAGCTTTTTATTTCGCTTTCTCGAAAATGTATATTTGTTATATTATTATTACAGCCCCTGGAACACAGCGTCCTAGACCTTCACTGCTGGAGATGGGCCTTCCAGAACATATATCTGGAGAATTTGGCCTACAGTCGCCACGCTGGCCAGACGGCTTGTTATATCTGATGATAATTAATTATATGGTATTATTAAGCTGTATAATAAATTATCATCATATAACAAATTTAGATTTTAGATAATGACAAGTGATGACATTTTATATTTTTTGATTATGTACTTACTTACTATAAAATGATATTTATATTAAATTATGATATTGATATTAAAAGCGCAGAATACTTATCTTTTTGTTTTATACCTACTTGCAAAATAAAAAAGGATTGTATTTCACTTAAAGAAATATAATCTTGTTGCAGATTGAGGGATAATGCTATTTATTGGATAATAAGTTATAGGCTTAGCAGAGTGCGTGGAAGGAAGAATAAAAGGTTTTAAGTATTCATCTACTTGTTTTATTCACTAACATTTCGCCCACACAACCGACGACAAACTCAGGACGCCATTGAATTTTGACAACTCAACACAACGTCCGGTAATGCTCGACACATCCGCTTTACAAACAGCGCGGCGGGGTGAGGCGGAGTGCACAATGGTCCAAAAACGTATCATCTAAGGCCGCGTTCGTTTTAAGAAATGTTAGCATGAAAATACCACTTTTTTTAGCACAAGTCGCTCGTTTAATGAAAATTCTAACATTTGATGCTAATTTCGTATGTCAGTACCGTGTTGAAAGGAGGGTTATTGATGTTACTTTTTGACAGATGTCATTAACATATAAAATGGTCTGTTTACCATTTTTATAGTTTTCTATTATATTTGTTAAAATGGTATTTTAAACGATTTTATGTAATAAATTCAAAGACCATAATAATATCATGTGTGTTGGATGCCATGGTATGATAAAACATGAACGAAAACACTTGTCAAAAAGTAGCATCACCGCTCGTTTTATTTAAGAAATGTTAGCATTGTTAAAAAAAGTGGTATTTCTTAACAAAAACGACATTTCGCGCTGGTTTATGAAGTTGCTACGAGATGTTGGAAATGGTATAAAACGAACGCGGCCTAAGATCGATTATGTCTGTCAAAAAGCTTCTGACATTATTGACAGACGTAATTGATCTTAGACGATACGTTTTTGGACGATTGTGCACTCCGCCACACCCCGCAGTTAGTGATGTGACATTGTAATTATCAATAAATGCTGGTTGGGTAAAATAAAACAACGAATTACATGTTTTTGAGATATATTTCAAAAATATAATGTACCTACTAGGCATATTACCTAAAACATTTTATAGTTAAGTATAGATTTATCGTTTTATAATGGCAACACTAACGTAACTTTTTAGGTTCATTTCACCATATATACCATATAAAGCAACCAAGGTCAGATTAAAACGACACATCTGTACATTGATTTGTAAGAGTCGGTACAGCTTGCCACTATTGTCTGAATTTAATCAGATTTTTTTCTAAAATATATGAAAAATATTTATATTATACGAATCTAAAATTTTTCAACACTAATTACCTAATAATTACCTTGATATCATAATATATTATAATTTAAAAGTATCATCACGACCGTTTTAAAAAGAAGCGGATTCACATTTAGGCAACTTTACTATAGGCCAATCATGACAAGTGGCAAGCTCGTCGATGTCTCCAGCGTACCAAACTCGAGAATATTACAAATAAATTAAATATATTTATTTAAATTAATAAATATTGTAAGCCGACCAGGAATCAAACCCGGTACCTCAGAGTCTAAATCCACGGCCTTAACCGCCAGATATTATTTTATACACAATTAGCAGTCTCCGTTTGAATGCAAGAAAAACCAACTCGACTCGGAGTTACCGGGTTCGATTAGTGGTCGGGACACAAAAATATGTGTTAATTTAATTAATATTTAATTTATTTGTGATATTTCTCGAGTTTGGTACGCTGGAGACATCGACGAGCTTGCCACTTGATCGGCCTATAGTAAAGTTGGCTAAATGTAAATGCGCTACTTTATAAGCGTGGTTTCTGACCACCCCGAAAGGGATACGGTCGTGATAATACTTAACTTTTTTTAAATTGTTCATATATTTTAGCAAAATATACATTACAGACTCATAAAAATGCACTTTTTTAATTAATTGAAAAAGAGAAGCTATAAGACAGACAGACAGCGGAGTCATCCAGGTCCGGATGTTCAATCGGCCTGGGTTGGGGATGGGATAATCTCTCGTTTTCCCCGACAGGATCTCGGCAGCTAACTACCCGCCGGTGATTCAACGCACCTTTGGTGCTGGGCGCTGTTCCTACTACAGCCCTTGTGGCTCACGAATCTAGTCTCCTAGATTTCTCTACTTTAATTTAATGCTGGCACTTCGATGGTTAGACGAGCGATGACGAATGGGCACTTTGAGTTTGTGGACTTGTATGTGGTTTGGTTTGGTTGGACATTCTTTCAACATGCCCAAACCATCGTAGCATGCCTTTCCTTATTTTTGTCCCTATGTTTAATTGTAAAATATTTTAATTTCAGTGAATTTTAAAATATAAAGTGCCCCCCAAAACATGCCAACGCCTCCCATTTCTTTCAGGGCCCCCTTACCGCCCCCCTCTAGGCGTCCAGCGCCCACAAGGCGGCGTTATCGCCCACTTTGAGAAAGACTAGTCTAACGCAAGATGGATAGCATACAAAGTCACCCCGTATAACAAGTCTATAAATATATATATATTACAAAAATACGCTTTTAATTCTTGATTCGACGACACTCGAGTGATGACAGATGAAAGTAAATTACGAAGAGACTTATTATGTTATGATATTAATTGGATTATACATGGCGTACTTTGTACGAGTTATGTGTTTAGTTTATTGATAACACGTAATGTATACACTGCCGTCAATACATTCATGGAACGAGCTTCCAAGACGGCATTAACATTTGTATTGGTAGGAAGAACCAGAATGGTGGAAGGTGAGCGTCTTGTTGCGCAATAAAATTAAAATGTTGGTTCGAAAGCCCAAAACACCACTCTTCTAATCTCTCTTTCCCACACACGATAGACCTGGCACCCACACGGTGAATACATGTAATGCTTGGAGAGTTTTTTGTTTACAATAAGTGCTAACGCAATTTTGACTAGTAAGCACCAATTGTCTAATATAATACACACGTGTCTTTACAATTATGTACAATTTTGATACGAGTTGCGATTTTACTTTACCAATAAATTGAATTTACAATAACCCTAACTAATAACTTTACGACCCCAGCAGCTCTATTCTGTTACTTAAGCGCAAATGTTATATAATGGAATCCGTTAACTATATATATCACTTTTTAAACTTTCGCGCATATTCATAATAGTTTTTATAATTTTAACGGGTCTTTACGCGATTTACCTTAGAGACATATTTCTCCCGACGTTTCAGCCAAGTTGCATTGGCCGTGGTCACGGGTCGACTGAAACTTTGCGGTGTAGTCTCGTACATACTGGGCGGTAGATGTAAACCTACCCACTTATCACTTTAAAAGTTTTTAGAAATCACGACACACGACACTTACAATATCCTTGGCGACACCGGGCGATTTTTCCCGGTGTCGAAACCTATTGATTACTGGATTCCACGATGAAGATAGCTTATAACCCTCGATTGAAATTTTTGTATTTCTTTATTTCGATCGCTTCACGTACTATTCTAGGGTAATAGTGACGATCGGTGGAAAGTATCTTTGGGTCATGCAGCTCAATCCAATGGTTTGTGCCACTATCCATTAGGTGTTCTGCTATTGCTGACTTGTTTAATTGGCAGTTTTTTACAGCTGCTATAGCTTCAGTCGACCCGTGACCACGGCCAATGCAACTTGGCTGAAACGTCGGGAGAAATATGTCTCTAAGGTAAATCGCGTAAAGACCCGTAAAAATTATAAAAAACTATTATATATATCACGCTATTAAAGTTGATATTTGCACGGCCGCTGTCAAGGTCGAGTGCTTATAGAGTTGAGAATTGCATAATATTTTGTAATTATGACGCAATCTCTGACGCAAATAACGAAATCAACTAATACTACAGTTTTTTGTTTGTAAATTTTATTTTATTATATTATTTATGTTTCATTTTAATATTTTATTTCTCTATTTGCACCGTACTCATATTTAAATGTCCCAGAGGTTAACGGGAAGAGAATGTCTTGCGGCATTACGTTCGCCTTTTGTATAGATTTACAATAAAGTTTTTAAATAAATAAAATAAAAATAAAGGATCCTCTACCTACACGCAGATACACGATCGACAAGCAAGTCTACACGTCGATACATGCCTAAAACTTATTCACATGCTACCTATATATCTATATGTATACCTAGTTCAATCATCATCATCACGACCGTATGTATCCCTTCCAGGGTATTCAAAAACGATGCTTTTTAAAGAAGCAGATTCACATTTAGCCAACTTTACTATCATGAACAGTGGCAAGCTTATCGATGTCTTTGTACTAGCGTAAATATATTTATATTTTTTTGTGTTGCCAAGAATCGAATCCGATAAATCCGCGTTTAAGAATTTAAGCGAAACCACGGTCAAAGTTCAATTTACTGATTAAGTAGGTCAGTGCAACTCGTATTAGTAGCCAATGATATAAAAAAATATGTCTTTTTGACCACCAGAGATATGCTAGGAAAATAAGCGGTAGGTGAGAGGAAAGTATCAACCAACTATAGTATCACATCTCCGGTGGGTAACCTCAACCTTACTCTCTGTCAATACTTTACTATATAGTCCATTCGCGTTAAGAAATTCTCGTTGTCCGCCGGCCTAGGTACATCAACATTAAAATTAACGGGGTTGCGTCCGTCTCGTTCGCACTATATAAATTTTTCCAGGATTTTGGTCATATTTTTACTTTCATATAGGTTAATGCAGCAGAAATGAGATCGTTGCGTCGGGTATGCGGCGTCACTTTGGCGGAGCGCATAAGTAACGTAAGTATAAAACAAAGCATTAGTGACTAAAATAAGGAAAGGCATGCTACGATGATTCGGGCATGTTGAAAGAATGAGCGAAGAGAAAAATTGTAAAAACGTTAAAAACAATGATGATTGAAGTAAATAAACTAAACATCATTAAGTTGATTTTTATCATTCACGAAATATTTTTAAAAAAATCTAGGCAGCTAGTCTTCTGCTAACAGGTTACGCTTTGGACCACTTTGCTGCTTCCTTCCACTAGCAGGAATATAACCATTTAAAATAATTTAAATAATGACGTATCACGAATGCCTGTAATAGGTTTGTAAAGGTATTTAATGACTTTTTTTTTTTTTTTTTTTGTAAAAATAAATAAAATATTTGTTTTAATTACATATGTACTTTTAGTTTAGTTTTATTTAAAATAAATTTTTAATTTAATATTTTTATATCTTCGAATAAGCAAGTCAAGGTGACGACATATTAAAGTATCTACTTTGAAATGAGTGCTCGCTTAGCCGCGGTATAGTGCGTAAAATGTTTAAACGTGCCTACTTTTTTTTTGTTGCTTGTGTGCCCGATGGATGATGAATAAGATGATAGGGAAGGCTAAGGGTCTATCTAGCCCATACAGACATGTCTGACGTAACATATCTTTCGTTATTATGAGTTAACGAGTAATGCCTTTCTTGGAGTCTCTCGCGGCATTATAGCCCCAACACGTCGGGTTCGGGTTCAGTTCACTTGTGCCCCATATTTAAAATCCAATTTATCGTTTTCAATAATTATTCACATTGTAGCACATTATTAAACAAATCAACACCACTTATAAGTAACTCCACAGTAAATTAATTTACAAAACAAAAACTTGCACTTGACATAACCGCGCAAAATGGCGCGAAGGCAACTTTTTTTTATATATTGCATTTTACTGCTTTCAGTTAATTTTTTACCACTATAATACACTTTTACCCTACAGTTGCGCTGATGACTTAGTATTTTCTTAACGCGAATGGACTATAATACCAGTGTATAAAAAAAACCTAATACATAAAAGCTTTTGTGCTGTAATAATAACAACAATTAAAATGTTATGCTTTAATAAGATATGCAAGAGAATACGTAATCGTACAAATGGACGTAGTTACGCAAAAAAGATCCAATCCACATTAAGGTAAATTTAAGTTATAAGGAATTAAAGTTGGAATTTATATACATTGATGGTACCTATGCATTATAATGATGTACTAGTCTATTAGTGTGTTTATATATTCATACATAATATATATTTATGTTTATTATATATATTATTTTAATATTCATTGGACCGCACGACGCACTAACGTTTCTGTGCTCGAAGAGCTCAAACTTGCTAAGGTACAGAGACTTTCTGCCGTCTGCTTTACCCGAATTCTGCAATATTTTGGCCACATTGCTAGAAGAGGCGCCGACAATCTGGAAAAACTCTTAGTAATGGGAAAGGTAGAAGCCCCAAACGATGGTCCAGTCAGGTGACTGACCACCTAAACATCCCAGTACACCAAGCCATCCACTGCGCCGAGGACCGCAACCACTGGAAACGGCTAGTGGATGGACTGCGACGGAGTCACGATGCCCAACAGTGGGGTACCGACTAAGGAGGAGGATATATATTATTTTAATTTATGTAGTAGTATTTAATTATTCTTAAGTAATTATATTTATCTTAATGCACCCGCAATCCTCTGCTACACTCCCAAAGGTTAGCTGTTATAAAATGCCTTCCATTAAGTTCGCCCTTGTACATTACTTTTTAAGTTATTTTGTGCAATAAAGAGTTTATAAATAAATAAATGGATTAGTCAAACGTATTTTTATACGGATTGTTTTGGATATAAGATATATATATCTATAGGACCTGATTAAAATTCTTATATAAATTTTAGAAAAAAAAGGATTGTATATTTTTTGCGTAACCGAATCCAAATAATACACTGTTTATTTACGATTTAATTTTATACAAATTACTAATAACTAATACTAAGAATTAGGCGGCACTAGAGGAAAGTCTAGCGTAAAATTCCCATACAAAAGGTCATAACGTTTCGACTACCTTAAACCTTTGTGGATTTTGAAGATATTTACACCCTTATTCTAAGACCATTCCTTCCAGCTGTCAAACGTGTTCCCTCAAGAGATCCTCGAAATCTGAATTCTTAGTTCTTCAAACCTCTAAACCAGATATTCTCAAACTTATTTCATCTACCGCCCATTTTAACCGAATATAACAAAATAATTGATATTGTGTAATAGGAAGATTTTAATTTCGGTGAATTATTAAATATAAAGTTGCCCCCCCTAAACCATGCCAACGCCTTCCATTTCTTTCTGGCCCCTTACGCCCCCCTTTAGGCGTCCAGCGCCCATAACGGGGCGTTATAGCCCACTTTGAGAAAGCTTTGCTCTAAAGGTATAAATGTTACCATTTGAAATATTTCCAGTAAGTTTTTTTTTCTGGCAACATTGAAGATTCTAAATATAAATTTTGTCAAAAATACTACACGCTCTAGCATTTTTTGACATTCATAAGACTGTCTCTTTTATATTATAAATATTCATGTGTCAAATTATTTATAATTTAAGATTTGAATGAGTTCAAATCAAAATCTTTTATTCGTGGTTTTTCGGTACATAGTTCTTAGGTTAGGGTGAGCATGCAAAAAACCTACCACATGTGGTGTACGAATTTATTACAATTACAATTCTAAAAATAATAATAAATATAATAACAACTTAAACATGCATTTTACAATTTATATAAAACTAAAATATGGAACACAAAATGTAGGCAAAATATTCGCAGTTCAGTTTTTCAGTTCAGCGTTTGAAATGGTTTCGTCATTAAAAAATGTTATTTAGTTTTAAATAATGGAAGGGATAACTCTTTTAAATCGACAGTTGGATAATTTGTTTAGTTTAAAAATGTGCTTTCTAATTAAATTATTATATTATAATCATTAAACAATTTTTTTTTTTTTTTGGTTCACTTCTGGATGATGAATGAGATGATAGGGAAGGCAAAGGGTCTAGCCCATACAGCCAAGTCTGACGTAATATATCTTTCTTATTCATGAGTTAATGAAGTCATCATCAAATTCCAGATGCTGCAGAATTTGATGCTTTTCTTGGAGTCACTCGCGGAACCATCCACTGCTCAAACACGTCGGGTAAAATATGGGAGTTGACAGCGCGGGAAAACCGCAAAAAATAAACTGCAACTTGTGCCCCATATTTAAAGTCCAATTTATCGTTTTCCATAATTATTTACATTGTAGCACATTATTAAACAAAACAACACCACGTTTGACCAATAATATCCACAGTAAATTAATTTACAAAATAAAAACTTGCACTTGACGTGTCCACGCAAAATGGCGCGAAGAACTCTCAATCATTAAACAAATTATATTCTTCTTCTTTTATTTAATGGCGTCAGATGTCGTATATACAACAATTCTGCCAATGTCGACTGAACTAATTATATTATTCAATTAGGTTTCAAGGTACGTCGCGATGTAACTTAAGTTGGACAGTTCTATTCCTTGAGCGTAGTGATGTGCCGGTGTCCCACTGTATGACAGATGGAACGAATAATTGATTGGAGGAACCATTTTGGAAAAGTCTTAGAATACAAGTTATAGGGTGTTTTGAAATATCAACTATATCCTAGGTATAAAGGTTTTTATATATTATTAAATAAGGCGCCGACTATCAATGTTGCCTAATGTTTAGGTAGCAAAACGTTATTACCTAAAATGGATTTTGCTGCAAAATTATAGGTATACAAGTGTTTTTATCTACTCTCATATCGTAAAATTACAAACTTCAAAAAATTATATTGACATACTTTATAAACACACTGCTAAAATTTAAAAATAGAATCACATAACATTTTTTCTCTAACAAAATATTTTAAAAATAGAATCATACATATTATGTAACACTTTTTTTTTAAGGCAAAGGTTCCATTACAAAAAAGTTTTGATTCCAATTTTTACCTGTCTATGGCAGCGCCGCCATAGCGCGTGCGCTGTCAAAAGCTAGGTTTTGGCGCCATTTCATTGTTTAGGACTTATGTATTCTGTACCATAATCATTAAAAAAAAAAAAAAATTGGCGCCATTCAATACGTGTTGCTGTTTTTTATTATTGCTTAAAATTCTTACTCTTTTATCTTTTATTTAGTAGGTTCAATGCGAGTAGATAAATTAGTGTATGAAACTGCACATAACTAGGTATTAAAACACTCGGTGTGATACTATGTATAGTACTCGTGTATAGTAGGTTCCGCTAGGTACCTTACAGATGCTCCCAATGTCCTACAGAGGCGGGCTATTCGAATAGTGGACGATACTACAGTGTCCAAAACTCTCGAATCGCTGCAGCTTCGCCGAGATGTGGCCTCCCTGAGCGTGTTCTACAAGCTATATTACGGTGAATGTTCTAAAGAGCTCCACAACCTTATCCCTTTTTCTCTATTCCGCAACCGAACCACTCGCACAGGCCAAAATATGCATCCACATACCGTAGTCACTATCCCTACGCGTACATACAAATTTGGAGACTCTTACATCTGTCGCACGCTGAAGATGTGGAATGCTCTCCCAGCCAGTGTGTTTCCCCACTCCTATAACCTGGAGTCCTTCAAACGAAGTGTGAAAAAGCATCTTTATAGGCCGGCATAGTGGTAGGGACTGATGTCGGTCGTCTGAGGCTGGCGTCGGTTGCTCCCATTCTTGGACCTCGCGTACCGCTTACCATCAGGTGGGCGCGGTATCACATGTCGTGCTCCGTATTAAAAAAAAAAAAAAAAGTACCCCTTATTATGCAACAGTTTCATAAACTACTATTGTATGCTAAGTTTTTAATCCCTTAATAAGCGACAACAGTTTTCGCTCGGCGTCTACTCTACAAACAAATCTCAAATACCTATCTCTCAAAAACAGTCTCGCTAGACTTTCCTCTTAAATAAAGACTATATCCAACAATAGTATCACATTATGTCATCGTATATATATTCCTTGTGCATCGCTCATTTACCTCGCATATCTGGATAATCATATCTCGTCGTGTAATTTGGTAAGAAACTAGATACTTTTAGGAAGTATTTTTTTTTACAATAATATCGTCATGATCGTAGAACAGTGTTGGATTTAAAAAAATACCCATAAATTTGCATTATTTCGATAGCAAATAATAGGAATTATTATAACTTGGTTTAAAAAATCTGATTTTATATATAGTTTGTAAAACTATATATGTTTGTGGTCTGTAATTTATAGAAATTTGTTAGAAATAATTCCAAAATGGAAAAAAAAGGTTTGCACTTATTATAAGACTAGTATTAACTTAAAAAAGAAGTGACAAAAAAACAGTTGATATAACTTTGAATGGCCGCCATGAAAATTTTAAATATAGCAGATCCGTCACTATTCTACGATCATGATGATATATTTTACTCAAAAATGCATGTAATGTGGTCATTATTTTCACAACCTTGTTTGAGCAAAGTCTACCTTGCCGTTCTGTTTCTGGCCGCCATTTTGACGTTTCAACGTTTTAATGTACTAAATAAATGAAGAAATAATACAGCAGTCAAAAACCGCATTAGAATTATCGCAAACTAGTAGTAATATCAAACCGGGAAAGTCGGTGTTGAATTTTAGTAACTGTACTTTTCATTATTGTCATTTTAGTTAAATTTCTAGTTAATTAATATATATTACTTGCATTTTTAAGTAAAGCCTTGGCCCACTATGACTGCTTCGCTAGTCACGCTATGATTGCCTCAAACTAGCCTAGCTACGCTCTAGGCCTTCCAGCTTGGCCATCATTGCAGCCCTTGCTGTCCTCGCTGTAAATCTCAGCTCGTCCATCAAGTGCTGCACGCTGACCGCGCTGTGTCGGCCTGGAGCTGCGCTGTCGGCCATCATCAGCGCCACCAGCAAAGTAGCCATTATAGATCGCGGCAGTAATGTACTATATATCGTCATAATCGTAGAACAGTGACGGATCTGCTATATTTAAAATTTTCATAGCGTCCATTCAACTGTTATTTTAACTGTTTTATTGTCACTTCTTTTTTGAGTTAATACTAGTCCCATAATAAGTGCAAACCTTCTAGATTTCATTTTGGAACCCTTCCTAACATTTGCACTATAAATTACAGACCACAAACAATATAAAATCAGATTTTTTAAACTAAGTTATAATAATTCCTATTATTTGCTATCGAAATAATGCAAAATTATGGGTATTTTTTTAAATCCGACACTGTTTGACGATCATGACGATATCTTGGTGAGAGCTGACGATTGAAATGCAAACCAACGTTTCAGCTTTTCCGTATTAAAGTCAATGCCAGTTTTAATACAAAAGCGGGCGATTCGATATAATTTAACCGCTTGCACTTCGCGATAACTTTTAAGACTATTGTTACATTCAAAATTCCTACCACCAAACCTGGTAGAATCGTCTATGGATCGCGAGTTTCGTTTTGTCTCCCTAAAATATTTAGTTTCCACTCAAACGACGAAATACGAGGTTTCATTAGAAGAGAAAAAAACAATTACATATTATTATAATATATTTATTTGTTTAAGTTTTTTTTTTTATATATTTGTGTAATATTCGGTGGTTTAAATTTGTCAAAAAGTATTTTTCAACTTTTTTTTTGTAAATTGTTCCAAATTCAAAATCTCAGAGATTCCAATTTACAATGATATTTTAAAACAAATTTTACTTATATTATTTATTGCTTATAATATGTTTTTAAAACGATTGTTGCCTACGATTTCTTTTTAATGGAGCCATTAAATATGATAATAGATGGCGGTAATGTGTTTGAAATATAACTGTCAAAGATTGTTTTTATAGGCTGTGGCTTTTTTTAAACAGAGTTACCACAGAGCAAAATATTGTAAAACTAAAACATAGATCTGTATGCCTAGTGTGACAGTGAAGTTTCGTAAACGCAACTATAGTAGTAGAGTTTTTTTACTGAATTTTCGATGTTCATTGCCTGTTATTATAGCCGAACTTTCAATAACACGCAATGTAGAATTAAAAAACGTAACTACAGCAGTTACGTTTTCCGAAACTTGCATGTTACACTAAGCACACTGGAGCCCAATTCTACTAATAGTTTTATACTGTTATTTACTAATAGTTTAGTCGGTGTTGCACGTGGGATTGTGGATTGCCCCGAACTATTCAACAAAATAACCATGCGAGTACCCACAAGAACCGTGAGGAATCCCGCACTCTTACTCGTTGCGGGCTTCAGTAGGGCGGCAATAATGTTTAACGAGCTCAGCATCGATGTCGATCTCTTTCAATGCCGGCATTGCAATGGTTAGACGAGTGATAACGAATGGGCACTTCGAGTTTGTAGACTGACCTATTGTTTTTATTTGTTATTTTTGTTTTTGTTTTTTGCAATTGTATCTATTAATCATGTATTTTTATTATTTTTTCGTATCTATCGTTTTTTTATCTTTATTTTATTGTTGTTTATGCAATTATTTAAAATTAGAAGAATTGGGCTGCAGGAGAGCAGTACTTACCTATTTACTAGTGTAAATGTTATCATGTTGTGTTTTGAAATGCCTAAATCAAGGAATGATTTTTTTTATTTACAATGGATTACAGCAACAAGAATAAATAGTAATCGGAAAAAAAAATACTAATCTGTTAAATAATATTGGGAAAAATTCGACACTTATATTTTAAAGAATCTCACTACTCTATATTCGCGATAGCAAAAAAAAATGTAAACAGACAATATAGAAAAAATTACTTTTTAAATCGTACGGGTATTTCAGCCATACATACTGTCTCAGTCTCGCTGGCACTTGCTCATTGTAACACTGTACTCTGATTTTGAATTGTTTATTGCTTAAAAATTGGTGTAATTATATAATTGTCAAAAGAGCAAATATTTTTTTAGGCTTCAGGGGTCATTAGTAGTCTCTTTTTGAAATAAAAAAGGTTTTTTTTTTAAAGATAAAAATCATTCATCAGTCCAAGTATTAATTGATCTTGCTCACTGCCGAGAGACGAAATAGAGAGAGAAACAATGATATAAGTCAAAATTCGCGCAATCGTCGACCTTTCACTACTTAGTTGATTAGGCTCGGTATGAGGGTATGTATGAGGAAATGATAGATAAAATTATTTTTTTATTTTATAGATCAGACATTATTAAGATATATTAGGACAAACATATATTTAAATAAATTTTTAATGCTTTAGTATCTTATTTTATATACAAGGTCTGATCAAATTTGACCCTGAAAACAACATTTTTACGTATATAAATCTTTATTATCGCCTTTAAAATAGCCTCTTTTTGACCCAATACAAGTATGCCAACGGGTAATTCAATTCAAAAAATATTTATTGCACTAAAAAAATTGTACATAGGCGGGCTTAATAACTAAGCATTGTTGTAGGCCTACAGTTCCTTAAGCGAATAACTTTTTATGGCTCCAATGGGCTCATGGCGCGTTCCACGAAGCGGATTTTTGAGTTTAGATAAAACAGGATAACGTGACAGGGAGCATCTGTTTAACAAAAACAGTTTAGAACCACTTGTTTACATTATATTTTTTGCTATCTTAAATAAGGTATAGGACCAAGCATCACGTGGACAGTGATAAGATGTTGCCGCTCTTGTAACGATGTATCAAACGCGCGATATTTCTGTCTCTGTCTAACCCACAAAGTAAACAAGGTAGGCTTCAAATGTCAAGTTTAACAACCTCGCGTTATCTGTCTATTTCGCGTTCTTTAGATATGGAGTCGAGATCAAACAAACGTGTCACTTTCTCACGCACACTAAATTCTGTATTCTAATACGTTTTCCGTTGAGGAAACTGTGGACTCCTCCACTCAACTATGCCTTCCAGCTGTCAAACGGGTTCCCCGAGGTACCCTCGAAATCGGTATTTTTAGTTGTAAACTCTACAAACCTCGAAAAATTGTAAAATTGTAAGTTGACACGGCCTTTTTACAGCCACGACTTTATATTTATGGACATAAACATTATTAGATTGTACGCTGACAAGGCCTTTACAGCCACAAATTTATATTTATGGACATAAATATTATTAGATTGTACGCTGACACGGCCTTTTTACAGCCACGAATTTATATTTATGGACATAAATATTATTAGATATTTATATATTATATAGTGGCTTCGTGGCTTTAGAATTTATATTTATGGACATAAATATTATAAGATAGTAAGCTGACACGGCCTTTTTACAGCCACGACTTTATATTTATGGACATAAACATTATTAGATTGTACGCTGACAAGGCCTTTTTACAGCCACAAATTTATATTTATGGACATAAATATTATTAGATTGTACGCTGACACGGCCTTTTTACAGCCACGAATTTATATTTATGGACATAAATATTATTAGATATTTATATATTATATAGTGGCTTCGTGGCTTTAGAATTTATATTTATGGACATAAATATTATAAGATAGTAAGCTGACACGGCCTTTTTACAGCCACGACTTTATATTTATGTACATAAACATTATTAGATTGTACGCTGTCAAGGCCTTTTTACAGCCACGACTTTATATTTATGCACATAAACATTATTAGATTGTAAGCTGACACGGCCTTTTTACAGCCACGAATTTATATTTATGGACATAAATATTATTAAATTGTACGCTGACACGGCCTTTTTACAGCCACGAATTTATATTTATAGACATAAATATTATTAGATATTTATATATTATATAGCCGTGTTAGCGGCCTTTTTACAGCCACGAATTTATATTTATGGACTTAACTGTCCACCCTTAGAAGAGCAGTCGTAGATTAATTTTCAAGTAATAAAGCTATTAATGATTTTTATATATTTTTTTTAATTACCAGAGCAGAGACTGCTCATGTGAAACTCGTATGTTAAAAACAAACATCACAACAATATAACCTAGGATTTTCTTTGTCTATTCCCATCCTGGCTAAGCCCTTGCACATAGCGCTCACATTTTTTTTTAAATACAAGACCAATATGTGACCTTGCTATATATATATATATGTTAGAAACTAGAATAAGACAATTTTAATTTTTAGTATACTACCTTACTACCTTATAGATTGTATCATAAAGGTGCTAACTATTTATATACCAATTTTATGTTGCATAATGCCGCCCTGATGATGGGTGCGCGAGGTCCATGAATGTTAGCAACCGGAATCAGACACTCATGACTGACATCAGTCCCTAACACTATGCCGGCTTGACTGAGCATGACGGCTATTCGAGCCTGATCCCGAAACGAGTGGATACACCCAATGTCCGAGCAGATTGGGCAATTTACCACCACCTAGGGAAAATATCTGCCGTCCATGTGATACAAGGTCCAAGGTATCTTACGACATAGGTATTTACGGTAACTTATTTCTTTCCAATTCGAGCATTAATGAAGTTTTGAACTAATAAAAATGTTGCAATTGTGGTTTTGTTTTTCAAAATTATATCCATACGTTGATTATTAAAAAAAAAAAAACATGTGGGTAGTCGTAGATTTTTTAATAGCTGTAAGCTATAAGACGATGAAATAGCAATATAAGTATAAAATTCGATAATTTATTTGTTAAACATAACAAGTAGGTAGTCGTACATTTTTGAGCCTATGTGGGTGGGCGTAAAACAAAGTTTAGTAATTAAACATATTAAAGTGATGATCTAAAAAATGGCCATCTTGTTCATCTTCCCTGATTCTTTGAGGTTCTACTTCACGTTCTTTTGGTATTTCGACATTGGTCGAGTGTGCCAGTAATGGCATGGGACAAGCTTGTTCCAGTTGTCTATGGGCTGGGGAGCCTGTGACAGTTACGACAGTGATACCAGCCTCACAGCTGCTAGGAATAGTGACGTACTCACCGCGTTGTCTTTCAGCACGAAATCGACTTGTTAAGTGTTCTCGAATCACGTGCACGACTTGACCTGAAATTTTATATAGTTTCCGACTTGAATAACCTTTAAAATTATTGAGAGGGGTGCAAAATGTTCTACAACTACTAAGTACTTTATTGTGCGAGCAAGTGGGTTGTAAAACCGTAAAAGTAATATTATTATTACGTAATGTGTAGTCTTAAAGAATCTCGGTATTTAACCGGTTAACCTAATGACGTCCACGGGCCTCGGCCAAGTGAGCATCATGCTTCCCTAACTCCAAACTTTCTGACTATATGGCAAGTATTAAGGATTGTAGCTTTTTGCAATTGTCTGTATGTGTGCTGATCTACGTTAATAGTTTTGAGGCTGTCATGTAATGTTTTGGGTATTACTCCGGTCGTGAATACTAATATGGGTGCAGTTGTAACTTTTTTTAATTTGAGTTGGGATTTAAGCTCTATTGCAAGGTATTTAGTATTTTTTTCTGTATGTGTAGTTATTAGGTTATGAGTGTTAGGTACGGCTATGTCTATTAAATATGCTGTTTTATTTTCTTTGTTTATCAAAGTAATGTCAGGTCGGTTGTAGTGTACTGTTTTGTCAGTTATAATCGTTCTGTCCCAGTAGAGCTGCATATTGTCATTTTGCAGAACGGTGCTTTATTATTAATAATAATAGTCATAATAATATTACTTTTACGGATTAGTTTAAGGTAATAAGACCCATTTCAAAAAATAATGGCTAACGGATAGGTCTCGAGACAGTAAAGCTGGCAATTATTTCTGCCAACATATTGGTCTTGCTATACAGAGGGGAAATGTTGTCAGTCTCCTTGAGATGGTCCCTGAAACCATGTCTCTAGAAGACATTTTATTTATAGTTTATTAGGTTTAGTTTATATGTGATTAAATTTTTAGTTTTTAATTTAAAGTTAATCTACTTACCTAAAACGTTGAAGGTATGATATCGTTGGTCAGGTACGACTGACAGCGGAGTTAGGTCAGTATTTTGGTTAAATCTTGACCAAATATCGTTGACATGTACTAAAATTACTCCAGGGGAGCTTAATTCTGCCCAAAGATGTTCCTCCATGACACAAATTAAAGGGTTGGTCATATATATGCCAAGTTCCGAGACACCATGTACCATCTGATGGTTCCAGCCGTCACAGGGCGGCTTGTAGAGGTCCGCATAGCAATTCTGAGAATTCCTTGTTAATATTAACACCGCTCCTGAAAATAATTATATTTACATAAATTAATGAATATTGTTAGTCAAAAGTGTTGTTGTTTTGTTTAATAATGTGCTACAATGTAAATAATTATGGACTTTAAATATGGGGCACAAATTTGCAGTTACTCCAATACCAAACTCGAGAAATATCACAAATAAATTAAACATTAATTAAATGTATTTATTTACATTAATAAATATTTTTGTGTCCCGACCAGGAATCGAACCCGGTACCCCCGAGTCTTAATCCACGGACTTAACCGCTAGACCACGGAGGCAGTGGCTGATTCCAGTTGCTAACATTGATGGACCTCGCCCGCCACTTACCATCAGGTGGGCGACATTATCCAACATAAAATTGGTATATAATTAGCGACTTTATGATACAATCTAAAAGGTAGTAAGGTAGTAAACTAAAAAATAGAATTAGCCAGTTACCTAGATTGATCCAATTAGTGATCCAGTGTGAGAGAGAGATGGCTCTTTCTGGATATGTGGAGAAAAACCTCGCCGAGATCTGGCCTTGAGAGGCCGTGTGCATACACGAAATTAGGTCGGCCGCTGTATACGATTCTACTGAACGGGTCAGGAGATATCTAAAAAAAAAACATAGTAAAGTATCATCACGACCGTTTCCCTTTCGGGGTGGTCAGAAACCACACTTATTATAATAAGCGGATTCACATTTAGCCAACTTTACTATAGGCCAATCATAACAAGTGGCAAGCTCGTCGATGTCTCCAGCGTACCAAACTCGAGAAATATCACAAATAAATTAAATATTAATTAAATGTATTTATTTACATTAATAAATATTTTTGTGTCCCGACCAGGAATCGAACCCGGTACCTCCGAGTCTAAGTCCACGGACTTAACCGCTAGACCACGGAGGCAGTGATGATCTAAAACATACAATATATTTAATGATAACTGTTAGACCTCGTTTTACCCTTTACTAAAAAATACTCAATTTGTACTTGAATGCCTATGTGTATCCACAAACTCTCTTGCTGTATGTAAAGTTATTAGTTAGATCAGCGGTTCTCAAACTTTTTTCGTGACGGAACCCTTTTGGAAAGCAAAATACTTGATGTGATGATGAACCCTACAATGAAACAATAGTTTTTAAAAGTGTATTCCTTACTTTATCAAAATCAAAATCAAATAATTTATTCAGTAAATAGGCAATATTTTTAGCACTTTTACACGTCATAACAGTTTTATTACATTTTATATTTATAATTTTATTTTTACTAGTGATCAAAACAAAAACATAATATCAGCTGAACAACTCCATAATTGGTAATGGATTTAAAATTACTGATCAGGAACAGTAGAAACCGCCTCGTCAAATTATAAGTAATCTATTTATTGAAATAATAATAAATAGCAGATGTAAATTGGCATTGTCATACTTAATACTAAATTATATTATTATAATTTATAATACCAAAGACCTTACAGTAATAATGAAGAAAAAAAAATAAAAAGTTATACATAGGTACATTAAAAATATAAATAACAGGTTTAATTTAAAAAATAATAATAATAATACTAAAATAAAAATGTCATGATTACTTAAGCTAAAATTATAATGTCATTTACATTAAATTAAAAATAATATATATATTTTGCTGCTGTAAATGGGCGTTGTCAATCTACATACTAATTTTATAATAATTATAATCAATTAATAATGTCTTAACATTTTTGTTATTATATAATTATAAATATATACACATAACTATATACTCTTATAGTATTTTAAACTGTCCAGACACTTTTGTCCTGAAGATACTCATTTACTGTGTAATACGACTTTTTAATTAAAATATCCTTTATATAACATTTAAAACTAAGGATTGGCTTTTTCAAAATTTCCTCAGGTATTTTATTGTAAATGGGAACACATTGTCCCATGAATGATCGGCTAGTCTTTCCCAGTCTATAGGATGGTACATGAAGCCTATTTTTATTTCGTAAATTAATCGAGTGCAGATCTTTATTCTTTGGAAATTTGTTAATGTTTTTATGGACATACAATATATTTTCAAATAGATATTGTGAGGCAACAGTGAGAATATTAATATTCCCAAAGATTTTCCTCAGAGATGCACGCGAACCTAAACTATAGATAGAACGTATGGCTCTTTTCTGTAGTACAAATATAGATTGCACATCAGTTGCATTTCCCCACAAAAGAATTCCATACGACATAACAGAGTGAAAATAGGAAAAGTAAACGAGTCTAGCAGTTTCAATATCGGTAAGTTGTCTTATCTTCCTGACAGCAAAGGCTGCTGAACTTAACCTTTTTCCTAGTGCCGAAACGTGGGCACCCCATTGTAATTTGGAATCAATTGTGATACCCAAAAAAACAGTATCATTTATCAGTTCCAAACTTTGATTATTGAGATTTAATATAGGCGTTACTATTTGTGTGTTAGGCAATGTAAACCGAATACACTTAGTTTTATCAGCATTAAGTAGTAGGTTATTAACATTAAACCAATTTATTACACGTGATAGTGTATTGTTTACATCATCAAAGTTAGACAATTTTCTGTTGATTTTAAATATTAATGAGGTATCGTCTGCAAACAAGACAATGTCACATATATCCCTTACTACGTGTGGCAGGTCATTGATGTAGACTAAAAATAAAAATGGGCCCAATATTGACCCTTGTGGGACACCTATGGTAACAGGAGATCCTGAAGAGAGTACTCCATTTACAACAACTTTTTGGACTCTGTTTTGTAGGTATGACTGTATCAAATCAAGAGCAGAATAATGGATTCCATAAAACTCCAGCTTTCTAATCAAGATGTCATGATTGACACAGTCAAATGCCTTCGAGAGGTCACAAAAAACCCCTATAGCATCCAATGACTTCTCCCAAGCACCAAGTATATTGCCAATAAGTTCAATCCCGGCATCAGTTGTGGATCTACCTTTAGTAAATCCAAACTGTTTATTATGGAGGATCTTGCTACCATTAAAGTGTAGCATCAGTTGGTTTTCTTTATGTTTTAAAGTTAGAGTCGAAAGTCGCTTGTTCACAACTATAGCGTCTAATTCAGAGGCGCCTTTTATCAAAGGGACTGCGCGCTCACAAGTATACGCGCGGCGGACGGAGTCAAAACGTTCGACCAAAGAGGTGTTTTGTTTTTTTTTTTCTAAATTTATTTAAGAACACATTTAGAGTATAGCTGAGTTAGATGATTATTATTATTATTATTTTACTCGTTTACTTACGGTATAGATTTATTTGCACTCGCTACTGACAATTTATTTTAGTTTTGATAATAATTTTGGTTTAATTTAATATTAGTTTAGTTTTAATTTAATTTATGATTTGACTTAATTTTATTCGATTTAATTAAATTTGATGTTAGGTTTGGCTCAATTTTAATTAAGGTGCTAAAAATCATTCTGACTAATGTATAACAAAATTACTATCGTCAAATATGTATTAATTTAATGAAGTGATTTTGTAAAATTAATAAATAAAAATAAATAAAATAAAATTGTTTTGTCGTCAGCCTGGACATATATTCTATCAGGCCGAAAACGGACACTTCAAGCATCTCCAGAATATTGCCCCGTCTTGCGCTGGGCCCCTCAATGGGACATTACTTTCTAGAGAGGTGTTGCGGCCAGAGCGATATCTAACCGCGGCAGCCATACGACGACGGTGGACAGCTGACAGTGCAATACAATTTTTTAACAAAAAAAAATCTTAGCCTATGTCTAGGCAGTTAGGTCTTTGGCAAGACCGGTGAGCTGAAGAAGTCTTTCATTTACCTGACCATCAGCCGCCACATATGGTCCTTCGAGCCGGATCATATGTGGTGGCTGAGGGTGAGTGGCGCGACCTCGCTCTTCAAGGCCGTAGGCTGCACTGTCAGCTGTCCACCGTCGTATGGCTGCCCCGGACCCCGCGCCCCGCGGTTAGATATCGCTCTGGCCGCAACAAGAGGTAACATATCAGTAGTCTTGGTCTTGCAACCATATCAGTAGTCTTGGTCTTGGTCTTGCAACCATATCAGTAGTTTTGGTCTTGGTCTTGCAACCATATCAGTAGTCTTGGTCTTGGTCTTGCAACCATATCAGTAGCCTTGGTCTTGGTCTTGCAACCATATCAGTAGTCTTGGTCTTGGTCTTGCAACCATATCAGTAGTCTTGGTCTTGGTCTTGCAACCATATCAGTAGTCTTGGTCTTGGTCTTGCAACCATATCAGTAGTCTTGGTCTTGGTCTTGCAACCATATCAGTAGTCTTGGTCTTGGTCTTGCAACCATATCAGTAGTCTTGGTCTTGGTCTTGCAACCATATCAGTAGTCTTGGTCTTGGTCTTGCAACCATATCAGTAGTCTTGGTCTTGGTCTTGCAACCATATCAGTAGTCTTGGTCTTGGTCTTGCAACCATATCAGTAGTTTTGGTCTTGGTCTTGCAACCATATCAGTAGTCTTGGTCTTGGTCTTGCAACCATATCAGTAGCCTTGGTCTTGGTCTTGCAACCATATCAGTAGTCTTGGTCTTGCAACCATATCAGTAGTCTTGGTCTTGGTCTTGCAACCATATCAGTAGTTTTGGTCTTGGTCTTGCAACCATATCAGTAGTCTTGGTCTTGGTCTTGCAACCATATCAGTAGTCTTGGTCTTGGTCTTGAAACCATATCAGTAGTCTTGGTCTTGGTCTTGCAACCATATCAGTAGTCTTGGTCTTGGTCTTGCAACCATATCAGTAGTCTTGGTCTTGGTCTTGCAACCATATCAGTAGTCTTGGTCTTGGTCTTGCAACCATATCAGTAGTCTTGGTCTTGGTCTTGCAACCATATCAGTAGTCTTGGTCTTGGTCTTGCAACCATATCAGTAGTCTTGGTCTTGGTCTTTCAACCATATCAGTAGTCTTGGTCTTGGTCTTGCAACCATATCAGTAGTCTTGGTCTTGGTCTTGCAACCATATCAGTAGCCTTGGTCTAGGTCTTGGTCTTGCAACCATATCAGTAGTCTTGGTCTTGGTCTTGCAAGATTGGGCAACACTATTTTCAATCAATTCGTTCTTCCAGTATTGTCGTACGGAGCAGAGACGTGGACACTGACAGTAGGTCTGGTCCGTGAAGAGACACAGACTGATGACGATTTTAGAAAAAAAAACTTACCTAGGTAGAGGCGCATTTGTTGGTACTTCTATTCTGGGCCGTAATGCAGCAGTTATTCTGTCCCTATCAACCGGAATGCTGAGAGCATCCTACAACACAAAAGAACATTAGTCAGTACTAACATAAAATTAATTAACTTTAGCATTTATCTACTCTCATATATTGGAATTCGAAGCGAAGAATTGAAAGCACGGTGGTGGCTCGGTTGTAAGAACGCGTTCCCTAAATCCTACAAAGGTCGGTTCAAACCCCCCCGGCATGTACCAATGAGAAATACACTTTTCTTACGTACTGCCGTCACAGATTTACAACACCGCCGGTCCCGTGTGAGGAGAGCACGTTAAGCCGTCGGTCCCGGTTACACTAATACCAACTTGTAGAATCGATGATAAATTGTCATTAAAAATTGACATCATATCCTCGCCAAGCCGTCTGGCCAGCGTGGCGAGTGTAGGCCAAATTCTCCGGATATATGTTCTGGAAGGCCCATCTCCAGCAGTCGAGGTCTAGGACGCTGTGTTCTAGGGGTTGTAGTAATAAAATAATATTTAAAAAAAATTGTTGTTGCAAATTTCATCATCAGCCACTGCTAGATATAAAAAAACAATAATTTATTTACTTTCCAATACATATAGCTTATTAAATAGCCCGCCAAACTGTACCAACAGTTTGTTGGCGAAGACAATTAATAGCTCAAAGCTTAATATTAAATAATAAATATTTATTATTTAATATTTTATGGAAGCGAAACGTGGATATGTCAGAATACGCATGAGAGTAGGGTTAATGCAGTAGAAATGCGGTCGTTGCGGCGGATATGTGGCGTCACTTTGGCGGACCGCATACGTAACGTCGAAATACGGAAAAGGGTTGGTATGAAGGAAAGCATAGGGACAAAAATAAGGAAAAGCATGCTACGATGGTTCAGGCATGTTGAAAGGATGAGCGATGAAAGATTGACGAACCAGATATATAATGCGAAAGTTGTGGGTAAAAGAGGCCCTGGCAGACCGAGACTCACATATCACGATCAAATAAATAAAACACTGACTGAAGGTGCATTAAAAAGTCTTCGTAACCAAAGGGCATGTATGAAGAGGTTAATG
This sequence comes from Tinea semifulvella, assembly GCA_910589645.1. Classification (NCBI taxonomy): domain Eukaryota; kingdom Metazoa; phylum Arthropoda; class Insecta; order Lepidoptera; family Tineidae; genus Tinea; species Tinea semifulvella. The sequence continues at coordinate 8,601,936 of OU342612.1, read as the reverse complement.
AATGTCGACGAAGCGAAAGAGGTATGTCGTGATCGTGTCAAATGGCGCTCAATTGTCTCTGCCTACCCCGCAAGGGATCTGGCGTGAAGATATGTATGTATGTATGTAAATATTTATAGTAGGTACATAAAAAAGATGCGCGGGCGCAAAATATAGGCCTTCCACAAGGCTCGCCACTGCACGCGGTCTTTTGCATCCCTCATCCAACCCCCACCAGCTACCCTCCTTAGGGCATCCGTCCATCTGGCGGGGGGTTTGGTTTGAACCCGTTTGCCCTATCGGTCGCTTGTTTAGCTTGCTAATTTTGAACGCTATGTCATTAACTTTGGTTCTCTGACGAATTTCAACGTTTCGAATTCTATCCATCAGAGAAATACCAAGCATAGATCTTTCCATAGCTCGCTGTAAGCTGCAAATTTAGTACAAGTAAATGCACGTATGGGCGCTCGCCATTTTACTTTTTATTTATTTATTAATTTACTTTGAAAAATACTTACAAAAACATTTATAATGGTGGATATTTCGGGTGCCAAGTTGGCTAGGCCTCTCAGTCTCATGGCCGCTTCCTCTTGCGACCACGTCATAAGTTCGGGGGCTAGCGTCACAATGCAAGCGCCATCTTCTGGGTCCATTATGTGCTTAGATTCCAATGCCTGTAAAAATTATATATTTGGAAGAGTCCTAGACCTCGATTTTCCCTATATCACCATTATCATCAGAGAAAGGCCTTCCAAAAAAATCTGGAAAATTTGGCCTACACTCGCCACGCTCGCTAGACGGGTTGGCGAGGTTCTGATGTCACTTTTCTAATGACAATTTATTAACGATTCCGCAAGTTGGTATAAGTGGAACCGGGACCGACGGCTTAACGTGCTCTCCGAGGCACGGGAACGGTGACGTTGTAAATAAATGACAAATGTATGTAAGAAAAGTCTATTTCTTATTGGTAGGTACATGCCGGGGTTCGAACCGACCAATTTAGGTTTTTTTTTTAGAGGTGGTAGGCGGACATGTGACCTTGCGCCCTGACTTTACCTGATGGTAAGTGGAGCGCGAGGTCCATGAATGTTAGCAACTGGAATCAAACACTCATGACTAACATCAGTCCCTAACACTATGCCGGCTTGACAGCAATTTGTGACTGATCAAGAAACATGTGGGTGGATACTTCCCCGGCAGACTGGGCAAATTACCTCCATCGGTCGGACTACCACCTATTATATTCACCCGTTTTCTTCAGCAAATGCCCTAGTGGGCAATAACTGTAAACTTGGAATGTCTGGTAGGCTAACCGACCAAGCCAACTAGACACCTGCAAATATGACAAGTTTCTGGTATGGATAACTAATATTTTTTTATTTAAAGAGTGCTTTATTTACATACATTATCATAAAAATTGATTGCAATAATTCCTGAAATTTCGTCGCTCGATGATATATATATATATATATATATATATATATATATATTTTTTCAGAACCAGAATCACTGTAAAATAACTAACAAAAAAATTAAATATTAACTAGATTTAACAAAATCAAAATAAGTACAGAATATAATTTCTGTGAAGACTTAATACGTGGCGCGGATAGGCTGTATTCCACCCGAGTGCCTAGTTGGCTTGGTTTTTTGCAATACACAGATCTCCTCTTATACAAATAATAATAAAGTTATATACCAGCAATGGATCCTCATTTGGTGGTTTTTGCCTGTCTTCAATATGTTTATTGGTCCTATTTGGTCTGTAGGTCGCTGACGAGGTGCTAGGTCTATCACAATGGTTTAACTCTTCATTTAGTTGCGGAAGAGCATGTCTCAAGTCATCTGTAAAAGCATGAATACATATAAATACAAATACGCTCACCATCCACCATTCTACTTCTCTCCCTACCCAACCAAAGAAGACAAATTTCTAAGCATTCCATGGATTCACCGTGCGGGTGCCGGGTCCATCGTGTGTGGGTAAGAGATGAGAAGAATGGTGTCTCGGGCTTGCGACCGACAATTGGCTGGTTTAAGAAAAGGAGGCCTCCTTTTTTTTCTATTGCGCGATAATACGCTCACCATCCACCATTCTACTTCTCTCCCTACCCAACCAAATACTGTATGATTCCGTTAATGCCGTCTTGGAAGCTCGTTCCATAAATGTATTGACGGCAGACCTGCTTAGGCCCAATTCTTTCAGTAAGTGATGCAAAGATTTTGCTGGAACTCCTCTTGCACCAACTTCCACTGCGTAAAGCTGAGTCTTGAACCCGTTCCTGATCATTTCTTCTGTGAGATCATAATATTTATTCGACTTCATGTTGTGGTCTTTTGGAATATTTGATTCCCACGGAACGGTAAGTTCAATAAGGATAACTTTTTTCAAGTTCCGAGAAAACACTAAGATGTCTGGCCTATAGGCTGATACAGCTAGTTCATCTGGGATCCTATAATGGTGTTCAAATGTATCCATGAGAATTTTCCAGTCTGATGCGGCGCCAAGGATCGAGGTGGGCTTGCATTTAGTTTTCGTGCTTTGCCCTTCCTTTACAAATGTGGTCAAAGTTTTATTTGTAGTCAGTCCCTTTCTGGCTCTTGCAATAGAAAGACTTACTGCTTCACGGATAACACCTAGGACTTTGTCATGTCGGCGTGAGTAATAGCCCTTTTCTAGGAGAGTAACGCACCCTACAAGTGTGTGTCTAGCAGTTCCTATGGCAGCACCACACAATGTACAGTTCTTTTCCGTAGCTTTTCCCCACCTTACCAGATTACTCTGGTCCGGGAGGGACATTTGAAAAGCGTTTAGGTAGAACTTTAGCAACGCCGGAGACCAATCGTACATTAGTGTGCGCCACTTTAGGGCTGGAGGGATGCAAAAATCGCCCAAAGTTAGCCAGTCATTTTGAACTTCTAGAGTCATCGCGTGCACTCTGTATTCATGCTCTTCATCTTTCCTGAGGAAGGATTTTATAACCTCTTTGTCACTTTCTTTTTTCTTCCAGCCAATGCCTCTTTTGTCAGTCTGGGCACCTGTCATGAATTTCTTGAAGAATAGTAGTCTCGGTTCCATATCTGAGACCAGAGGGTCTCTTGGAAGGGATGAAATTGTATTATCCTGGGAGCTGGTTAGAATTTGATATTTGCTTATACGTAGATGTTTGTATAATTCAGATGGTCTTTTCAGATCCATTCCGAAGTTTCTCCGTCCTCTAAAGAATGTTGAGGAGTCAGCACCCTGGGCTAATCCAAGCCAAGACTTCAATGTTCTTATGACGTCCGCGTCCAGACTTGATAGTAGGCTTTTGTTGAAATCATATACTAATGATTCCGTTAATACCGTCTTGGAAGCTCGTTCCATAAATGTATTGACAGCAGACCTGCTTAGGCCCAATTTTTTAAGTAAGTGATGCAAAGATTTTGCTGGAACTCCTCTCGCACCAACTTCCACTGCATAAAGCTTAGTCTTGAACCCTTTCCTGATCATTTCTTCTGTGAGATCATAATATTTATTCGACTTCATGTTGTGGTCTTTTGGAATATTTGAACGGTAAGTTCAATAAGGATAGCTTTTTTCAAATTCCGAGAAAACACTAAGATGTCTGGCCTATAGGCTAATACAGCTAGTTCATCTGGGATCCTATAATGGTGTTCATGAGAATTTTCCAGTCTGATGCGGCGCCAAGGATCGAGGTGGGCTTGCATTTAGTTTTCGTGCTTTGCCCTTCTTTTACAAATGTGGTCAAAGTTTTATTTGTAGTCAGTCCCTTTCTGGCTCTTGCAATAGAAAGACTTACTGCTTCGAGGATAACACCAAGGACTTTGTCATGTCGGCGTGAGTAATAGCCCTTTTCTAGAAGAGTAACGCACCCTACAAGTGTGTGTCTAGCAGTTCCTATGGCAGCACCACACAATGTACAGTTACAATGTCTTTTCCGTAGCTTTTCCCCACGTTACCATATTACTCTGGTCTGGGAGGGACATTTGAAAAGCGTTTAAGTAGACCTTTAGCGACGCCGGAGACCAATCGTACATTAGTGTGCGCCACTTTAGGGCTGAAGGGATGCAAAAATCGCCCAAAGTTAGCCAGTCATTTTGAACTTCTAGAGTCATCGCGTGCACTCTGTATTCATGCTCTTCATCTTTCCTGAGGAAGGATTTTATAACCTCTTTGTCACTTTCTTTTTTCTTCCAGCCAATGCCGCTTTTGTCATGAATTTCTTGAAAAATAGTAGTCTCGATTCCATATCTGAGATCAGAGGGTCTCTTGGATGGGATGAAATTGTATTATTCTGGGAGCTGGTTAGAATTTGATATTTGCTTATACATAGATGTTTGTATAATTCACTTTTGGACACAGTTTGGACCACTAGACCACGAAAGCAGCAGTAAAAGATTTAAGACCTACTTTTAAACAAACCGAAGAGAGTTTAGTTAAGTCTGTTTGCTGATTGCTTAAAGCAGAACACTATAAAGCATGTATTGACCCCACCGTACACACCTTTATGCAATGGTCAAGCTGAAAGAACTGTACAGACTGTCAAGAAAAAATTGAAAAAGATACAGGGTAATGACTACGAAGTTATTCTTCCTAGACTTCTATTTTCATTAAGAACTACCCCTAACACAGTTACAGGAAAAACACCAGTCGAGGTATTAAATAAAAGACGCTTTAGAACAAGATTTGATATGCTGCATCCTTTTTCTGACAAAACTAAATCAGAACAGCAGATTGAAAGCAATAAAGAAGTCAGCATTCGTTCGTTTAAAGTTGGTGACAAAGTATGGGCAAGAACTTATGCTTCCGGGGAGAGATGGACTAGAGGAACTGTTGTTAAGGTCCAGGGACCTGTCAGGGTCTTAGTTCAAATCATAGATGGCCAGGTAGTGACTAGACATATCAACCAGCTATGCAGAAGAGAAGTTCCAGATAATCAGCCTATACCTACTGCTGAGGAAATTCAAGATATCTTGGGAATACCGCCTAATGCTAGTCACTATGAAGGAGGAAATCCTGCAATATTTAATTGCTCATTGTTAATTTCAGTAAGATCATTTTAGTTAGGTTATATAGTATTAGTGCTTAGGGGTGAGATATTTGTGTACTTAAGTGTAATATGTAGGTAGTTGTAACTTAGCTGTCAAATCGGCTTAACCACAGTGAGCAGTCTTAAACCACATATAAGTAACATAACAGTCATTTAAATAAAAAATTCTGAATTCAGAAAAAAAAAAAGATTAAGAAAACTTACCATCTTCAATCTCTTTAGAAGAGCTGACAACACCAATAGAGTACTGAAAGCTAACCAAAGGTTTGGTCTCGCACAATGTCCTGCTTCTTTTGACCAGCAACTTCTCGCCTTTAGTATTTGTGTGTATGATAAATAATTTACTGTACAAGTAACAACCTAATTGTGGCTGATTATCACCCGTATAGCCTCGGCTAGTTGACGGCATGCTATCACACTGCGGATTAGGTTTAGGAGTACATTTTTCTGGGATGACAACTTCAGGCGTTGGCTCTCGAACTAAGACCGGCTCCTCTTCAACTGGCAAGTGATTCTCTGCCTCCAAATTAGCATCTGGGCTAGACTCATCCCCATCAGCCTCGCAAGATGGCCCAGGGTCAAAATCCATCTCCAAAAAGTCCATATCAGGACTTGAGGCTCGAGAACCCCTATTTGCAGCATTATCAGCCCTTAGAGGGTAATTAGGAAGCATAGGAAGGTGGTTATCTTGAGGCAAACCCATGTCTAAGCTTACAAAAGAGCTCGGCAAATCGGCTAAATGTTCCCCGCCTCTGTAGGTGTAAATACAGCCATCTTCCGACCCGAGGGAGTAGTCCTCATTCCCAGTATCACTGGAACTATCTTCCTCATCGTTATTCAACTTTTTAAGCTTCAAACTTAAAGGTCTCTTACAGTTTGGCACATTCTCCACTTCCTGACTTACCCCACTGGTAGATGGAACACTATGATTTGGTTTTGTAGTCTCTAAATCGGATTTATTAGCTGTACCTTCAATTTGATTAGACTTAGCCTTGTCAGAAGGGACTTGCTTGCGCATCTCAACGTCATAGCTGCTGTTAGAGCCATTGCTGTAACATGTGGCAGAAGTAGAAGGACTAGGTTCTACAATATTGGGCCCATTCTGACGAGAAACGCAAGGTTGATTTTGCGATGTAAACAAATCACTTTCTGTACGCTGTTGGCCCTCTGTAGACCCCTCCGCTTTACATTTATCACTCTTAGCTAACGACTGCAATATTTCAGCCTCTTTCTTAAGCTCCATCACTACAATATTATACTATAATTCGGCATAATAAAACTGCGTTTTAGGTTACCATAAAAGGATAATTCAAACCATTACCCTAAGTTCTGCCTGTTGCACAACACATAGAAACAATATAAACTTAAATTTTACCAACCGTAGTTTAATTACAATACAAATATGTTGCATTTATCCGAAATACAATAACAAATCATATTTGAGAATGAGATTTGGACCATAGAGTATAGATTCAGGTAATAAAAGTCACAGATGGTCACAGAGAAAAAGTTTAGGTAGAGAGCCAGTGTAATAAAATGAATGTTACTAATCAATCCATAAGCGCCAACCCGTCTAGCCAGCCGTGGCGAGTGTAGACCACAGATTAGACCAAATTTCTGGAAAGCCCATCTTCAACAGTGGAGATCTAGTCTTATAAACATGCTCTCTAAAAGAGAATTATCAAAGTTGTTTATTATGTGCAGTTAAGAGGATTTATAGCTTTTGCATCCCTCTCGCTCTACTTTTGAGAAGTAGTTATATCGTTTTGTAGTCAATCAATTTTCTAGGAAATCAAATTACGAACATTTTAAAGATGGGAAGGAAATCATCACGACCGTTTCTCTTCCGGGGTGGTCAGAAATCACATTTAAAATGTAATTGTAACGATGTCCAGTTTAATGTGAGTAAGACCACATGCACGCTTACGGCAAACCCTACTCTCCACTTCCTACTCCCAGTTTCAACATACTTTGGGTTGAAATACTCTCTGATTCTATATTTTGATACCAGCTTTGAACTAATAGTATCACTTTGCTACAAAAAATTTCATCACTTGACAAAAGAGAGAAAATGTGACACTGATCAGTGAAATAAGTGATAGAACTAAGATTGAACAGGACAATGTAACGTGAGCCGACCGGCTCGTGGTATGAGGCATTTTCGGTCACAACAATCATTATTTATTTTTGTCCAACACCGCTTAACATTTGATTCCGCGTAGGTTGATGAATGTCGACGAATCAAAAGTGGGCGCTCAATTGTCTCTGTCTACCCCACGTATCTGGCGTGAATATATGTATGTATGTAAAACATCAATAAGGGCATGCGTGAAATGCTGTTCTCACCTCTGTGAAGGTTCCGGTAAGTACAGTGTCTAAAACTCTCGAATCGCTCCCGCTTTGCCGTAACGTGGCCTTCTGCAGCTTCGCCGAAACGTGGCCTTCTTCAGCGTGCCCTACAAGCTATACCACAGTGAGGGTACTGAAAAGCTCTCTAACCTGCTCCCTATTCCCCTTCTCTTCTATTCTGCAACCGAACTATACGTATATATGCAACTTAATAACGTAGCCAATATCTAAAAAAATATTTTGAAAGCTAAAAATTTGGAATGCACTCCCAGGCAGTGTGTTTTCCTGTAACCTTTAACCCTTGAAACGAATTTGCTAAAAAGCATCGTTTTGAGCTCAATGGGGTGTATCACTAACTTTTATCACAGTAGATGGCGCATGATAGATGGTATGTACCTAATATAACTGTCAGTTGCATAGAAAACTTGTATTTTTATTACGAAATTTATTATATTCTGGATATTATGCCGAAGTGAGCAGCTTTTAAGTGTACAAATCGAGATTTCTAAGCGAAATCAAAGATATGGTGATCTTAAAATTGCCGTTCTATTAATTCAACCTTTTTTCTTTTTAAAGACGGTGGTCGCTTTCTTAATTTGTATTTTAAGGTAGGTAACGTTAATTTAAACAACATTTTTCTGTTATAAACATAAAAAACTACAATAACATTTAAAAAATGATGCGTCAAAGGTGTAAACAAGGTACCAGTGCCGCTAGCGACATCTACAAAAAGCTTTCCCTGATACACCCCATTGTGTTGTCAAATTAATTTTAACACAATAACAAAAGCTAGCTGCTCCGACTATGTTTCATAGACAATTAAAATAATCCATAAGCAATAGAGGAAGTAGAGGTTACAAGTTCCAATCTTCATCACTGAATATTCTCTTTATATTATACATTGCGTAATATTTTTAAACATAACAGAAATTTGGTTCATAATAAAACGCAATGTACACTAATAATTTATTTCCTTGTGTAATTAGTTCATTCATTTTAAGAAAAAACTAAAAGTTGTTTATGGCATATCTCTGTTTGTCAATTTTCTGCAATGACATACGAATTCAACCAGCTGTGAATTTTCTAATATTGCGTCGAAATTACTATATCTAGAGCTTAAAAAGCTTTCTATAAGTGTAATCAGCGTGTCTTGTTAATTATACCTGAAAAGAATAGTGAAAAATGGCGTACGCGTACTTGTTTAAATACATCATCATCGGGGATACAGGTATTGATTTTATTTCTTGGTAAACCACAAACGTAATTTTCGTACTTTCTCATTTAATTAGGTAAAAAATCGACCTAAATTGTTATATATTAATGTAATATATTTAGCTCGTGTTATTTTATTACATCGCTCTTTGTATTTATAATAGTATTAATGTAACAATGAAAAAAAAAATGTTATCTTATATTTTGATAGACACCTACGCATGCCTTTACTTACGCATTACTTAACTTTTTAGTCTTTTGCGCGTTTAAATTAATTTTTCATCTCATTGTGCAAAAAATTGAGATTATCCTAAACAGGACCTGCTAGATAAACTCGAGAATTTCTTTGTATTTTAGACATTGTTATTGTTCTATTCAAATTGAGAACAAAAGAAAACAATTTATGATAAGTAGATAATACTGAATAACAAACAATTAAAAATAATAATTTCTAGTTCTTACATACATTTGACTAAAACCTAAAAAATATCTGTAAATACTAAAATTATACCTATTATGTAAATCTTGCAATGATTCATTTTGTTGTCAAATTTGGTCTAGATTCATTACAATGGGGAGGTTACTACTTGGTAATTTTGTTTGAAGTGGGTCATTATGATAGATATTTTGACTCTTATTTTATAATAATAATAAAAATGCTTTATTGCACAAAAACTAAAATAACTTAAAATTAATGTGCACAGCAAGCTTTAGCCGTGAGGCATTATCCACCAGCTAACCTTTGGGAGTTTTAAAAACATGTGACAGGCAGAGTGCCAAGTAAATGTTAAATAAACATTACATACTAATACTACATATATAATACATGTTATACTTATAATAATTTTATACTTATTAAGATATTTTTATATCTTTGTGTGAGATATAAAATAAATATACAGTATTTGGTTGAGTAGGAAGAGGACCAGAATGATGGACGTGTCTTATTGTGCAATAAAAAGAGGAGCCCCCTTTTTAACCCGCCCATAGTTGGTTCCAAGCTTAAGACACCATTTTTCTGATATCAAATATATATGCTTGTGGGGGAGATTTCCAACTCCCTCACCCGTGGTAGATGAGTGGACTGTATATTGTTTGGGGGTTTGATGACAAGCCAGCTCCGTGAAGTCCAAAGAAAGGGGCAGAAGCACTTACCTCTTCCAGCAGCAGCTGACAACGTCTCAGTGGAGTCGACCCCGAGGTTCCAGAAGAAGACCAGCTCTTCTTCTGATGCTAAATCTCTTTTCACACAAAACTAATAATCCAAGTAACAGTTCCGATAAATACACTCGCGTGGCTACTCAGCAGATACTGCTGCAGCACCGAAAATTGAGCACAAACGGTGTGACGTCACCGAAACACAAATTGTTGACGTCCGCCACCGACCGAGGCTGAGGTGCGACTCTCCCCACCGATGGGTCATAGAACTGGCTTTAACAATGCTATATTATACAATACTAGACAATTTGAGTAAAATATTTATAACAGATTTCAAATATTTATTGGTGTTTGTAAAAACATTTTTGATACCTATTTTTATTTGCTAAATAAAAAATTGTAAAAAAGTTGACAAGTTTTCGTAAAAAACATTTATTATAGCTATAAACTGGCTTGATTCAATTAAAACCTATTTTAAAAAAAAGTACTCGTGAATATAATTGATAAGTAATTGATGCAGTTTTGGTATGCTGAATTTAATGGTATAAATTATATTTGAAGCTTACAATTCTCAGGGATTGTAGAATGAGGGGAGATATAATTGAGACATTTCAAATTCTAACAGGAAGGTATAACTGCCCCCACCTAGCCAAAATATTTTGGTTTAAAACAATTATTTATCCCCATTATAATGAAAATAATGAGAAAATCCAGCAATACAAATGTAGGATATCACTTCATGAATAACAAAGTTGTTAATATGTGGAACAAAATACCAGAAGACATACTAAAGTCCTCAACTGTAAACACTTTTAAAAACAAACTGGACAAGTGGCTAGTGTCAATCGAAATATACTATTGTGATAACTGACTGAATTTTATAAACTTTACACCAGTGCTTGATGAAGGCATATCAGCAATGCGCTGCTCGCCTATTAATCAATAATAATAACAACATTTTTTTATTCTAGGTGTAGGCAAGTCGTGCCTGCTGCTTCAGTTTACTGACAAGCGGTTCCAGCCAGTACATGACCTGACAATCGGAGTAGAGTTTGGTGCTCGCATGATCACCATTGATGCTAAGCAAATCAAACTACAGATCTGGGATACTGCTGGACAGGAGGCCTTCAGGTATCCATACTAATATTACAAATGTCAAAGAATCTTTTTTTAGTTTGTTTGTATTTTTTTGGATATAGATATATAATATATTTGCTTTATAAAAGAAGTGGATTCACATTAACCAACTATACGCATCATGACAAGTGGCAAGTTCGTCAATGTCTTTAGCATACCACACTCGAGAAATATCACAAATAAATTATTGTGGACACAGAAAAAATAAAGTACCTCTGCGTCTAAAATCCATGGACTTAATCGCTAAACCACAGGCAAATTGAAGAAAGTAAAAGTACCCTAACCGCCGGTTAAGGAAAGGATGATTAAAATAAAATATTATCAATATTATGATATATACGCTTCATGATTGGTTTTCGCCAATAATGTATGCCAAAAGCATATGTCAAAAGATATCAGCCTTTCTGCAACCGGCCGTAAGTCTGCTTGATACATATTTTATTTTATTTTAGTAGTTATCGGTCATCAAATTCCAAGTGTTACAAAATTTTATGCTTTTCATGCCGTAATTCGCGTCAATATCGCCCAAACACGTCGGGTATATGGAAGTTTAAGGCGCAGGAAAACCACAAAAAAAAAGCTGCAACATCTGCCCCATATATTTATTGTTTTCCACAGTTATTCACATTGTAGCACATTATTAAACAAAATAACACCACTTTTGACTAACAATATCCACAGTAAACTAATTTACAATACAACCAACTTGGAATTGACATGTCTGTGCAAAATGGCGCGAAGAACCCTTGATACAATCATACCCTAATTTAAGTTATTTTAATATTTTTCTTCATCCTGCCCATCACCTAACATGATCTCCAAGGTTAGCTGGTGAAGAATGCCTTATGGCGTTATGGCTCGCCTATGTACTAGGTTTTTAAGTGCAATAAAGTATTTATATAAATAAAATACATTAATAATAGTTATTATTATTATTTATTGTGCAAAACTCAGCACAGTTAATAAGAGTAATGTACAAGAACAAAATTAACTTCATAGACCAGCTAACCTTTGTAAAATTAATTAGATAAATAAGCTCATTCATTGATTCATTACAGCCCCTAGAACACAGCGTCCTAGACCTCCACCGCTGGAGATGGGCCTTCCAGAACTGGAGAATTTGGCCTACACCCGCCACGCTGGCCAGATGGCTTGGCAACGACATGATGTCTTTTTTTTATATGACAATTTATTAAAGTTGGTATTAGTGGACCGGGACCGACGGCTTAACAGTGGTGTTGTAAATCTATGACAAATGTACGTAAAAAAAGTGTACTTCTCATTGGTACATGCCGGGTGGGTTTGAACCGACCTTTGTAGGATTTAAGGTACGCGTTCTTACAACCAAGCCACCACCGCGCCATAAATATCCTCCCCTCTTAATAATCCATCTTAAAACCGCCTCCGTGGTCTAGTGGTAACAAACGTTGCCGTGAACTCGGGAGGTCGTGGGTTCGATTCCCACTGGGGGCAAGTTGTACATTGTATAATTTGTCTCGGTCTGTTTATATGTATATATTTACAAAAAAAGTATAATATGTAGTTTATCAACCATCTAGTTTCCCTAACACAAGCCTCGTAGCTTACCACGGAAACTAGATGGCGCTGTGTGACCTGTCTGGAAATATTTATATATTTTATTATCTTTGTACTAGATCAATCACTCGCTCTTACTACCGCGGAGCAGCGGGCGCGTTACTAGTGTACGATATAACTAGACGCGACACATTCAACCACTTGACCACCTGGCTAGAGGACGCCAGGCAACACTCCAACTCCAATATGGTCATCATGCTCATTGGAAACAAGAGGTAATGTAAAAAAAAACAAATAAACACTTTACAGATACAACAGTCTATACCTACCACATTCCTAACCTATATTACAACCTTACCCATATTACTCACTACACTACAACATAACTACTATACAGATACAACAGTCAATATCTACCACATTCCTAACCTATATTACAAGCTTACCCATATTACTCACTACACTACAACATAACTACTATACAGATACAACAGTCAATACCTACCACATTCCTAACCTATATTACAATCTTACCCATATTACTCACTACACTACAACATAACTACTAGTAGCCACTCTTTGCCTAACTAGTTACTATAGCTCTTTGGTGCTTATCATAGACAATTGAATGAATACAAACGTCATACATATTTTCACGCCAGATCCCCTGCGGGGTAGGCAGAGACAATTGACCGCCACTTGATACGATCACGACATACCTCTTTCGCTTCGTCGACATTCATCAACCTCTTAATACATGCTCTTTTGTTACTAAGGCTTTTAATGCACCAGTGTTTTATTTATTTGATCGTGATATGTGAGTCTCGGTCTGCCAGGTCCTCTTCACGACTTTCGCATTATATACCTGGTTCGTTAATCATCCTTATAACATGCCCGAACCATCGGAGTATGCCTTTCCTTATTTGTGTCCCTATGTTTTCTTTTATACCTATTCTTTTCCGTATTTCGACATAACGTATGCGGTCCGCCAAAGTGACGCCGCAAAAACGTCAATTGATCAATTAAAGTCATATAAACGCCGATCGCCGCTTAAAGAAATAATCGTCGTAAAATTTTGAGCGCGATCGTCGCGGAAGATATATACATATTACAAATACTTTATTCCTTGCTTATTATTATTTGTTTATACTATTTATTTATTAAAACTTTATTGCACAATATATACAAGGGGCGCACTTAATGTCGCTAGACATTCTCTGACAGCCAACCTTAGAACATTAAAGACGTAAGGTAGGTGCAATTAGAGAAATATGATTACGTAATAAATATAATATAATTGACCGCCTCTGTGGTCTAGTGTAACCAAACGTTGCCGTGAACTCGGGAGGTCGTGGGTTCGATTCCCACCGGGGGCAAGTTCTACATTGTATAATTTGTCTCGGTCTGGGTGTTTATATGTATAATATGTATATATTTAAAAAAAAAAAGTATAATATGTAGTTTATCAACCATCTAGTTTCCGTAACACAAGCCTCGTAGCTTACCACGGAAACTAGATGGCGCTGTGTGACCTGTCTGGAAATATTTATTATTTATTTATTTAATAATATAATAATTTATTTATTTCGGATTCGATCCATATATTTATTTATTTATTTAAAATCTTTATTGTAATTTACAATCGGCGAACATAATGCCGTAAGGCATTCTCTGACCGTTGACCGTTGGGACAAATGAGATTTCTTTGTTAGATAGATATATGTTAGTAACAATTTAACTTAGAACTATGTTAGTAGAAATACACATTAATCAAAAATTAAAACAATGTAAATATAAAAATTATTGTTCATTTTCATTGTGTGTGACATTAAGTCACAGCCCCATAACATTGGGTAACGCAAATGCTGTACAGATTTACACGTTCCCGGTTACAAATACCATTTAAAATTTTAATATTAAAAATAACCATTTTCCTAACCTTTAATTTATATCAGAATTTATTGGCTTAGTACATATGTATTTTTAATTTTATTAACTAGTGAGCGTCTTGCAAAGAATCGCCAAACTCAAAAAAAAAAGTTTGATAGTCTATCTTCAGTAATGTGATAAATAATTGAGTGGTAATAATAATAATAATAGGAAATACTCAGATTTCCTTTGTCTATTCCAGCGACTTGGAATCTCGTCGGGAAGTGACAAAGGAAGAGGGGGAAGCGTTTGCCCGGGAACATGGTCTGGTGTTCATGGAAACCTCGGCCAAGACTGCGGCCAACGTGGAGGAGGCCTTCATCAAGACCGCCAAGGAAATCTATGAGAAAATACAGGAAGGCGTCTTCGATATCAACAATGAGGTATGATTGATGAATAAATCCAGCAATACAAATGTGAGATATCACTTCATGAATAATAGAGTTGTAAATATGTGTAAATAATAATAATCTTTATTGACACATTTTTTTCTTTTACCTATATTGCTCTGTCTCCTGGACTAGTCTGATGAAACAGAGTGTGTTCCAGAAGACAAGTGCTCTTCGTTAAAGTTACACAATGTATGACAATAAAAGACGAAAATTATAGAAGCAAAAAAAAACACATAAGCTAAACATAAATATAAAAATAAAATAATGAAATATGGGTATAAGGGGTAGGAATAATATTTAAAAAATGACATAATAATAAACAAAGCTATAATATGACCAATATTTAGTTGGATATTTATATAATATTTTATTTATTTGATTTCTTTTAGGAGACATTCGGTAATAAATCATTCGGTCATAAATATAATAATATAATAACAAAATACCAGATTTCTGTATTAAAGTCCTCAACTGTAAACACTTTTAAAGTGAATTTTAAAATTGTTATTATATTTTTTTCTGTGTTAAGTTTGTAATTTGCATTATTTTTTTGTAAACCACCCGCACGGTGAATTCATTGAATGCTTATAAATTTGTCTTCTCTCTTTTACACAAATTCATCGCTTAGAAATTCCTCATTTGAATAGTATACCTTTAGTACCAATAGCTTAAATAACATTTTTAAAAATCCAATAAGTTTAATTGAGATGGCAAATGGTTAGATATTTGAATTCAGTAACAGTTTGTCTTTGTATCTTTTAACATTTCTATGTTCGTTTTAAAGAGCTTGGGTACTTTCGAACGAATACTGCTATTTCATAGGTCAGAATGGCGAGTTTCCTAAATAACGGTTGAGCTCATATTTTACAAGCTAGAAGTTTCTTGACTGCAGGTGATTTTTTAATGGTTTATTTGTAGGCTAATGGTATCAAGATTGGTCCCCAACACTCTCCATCTGGTGGCGCGGCGGGAGGGGCGGCGGCGGGGGGCGCGGCCGGCGGGGGCTGCTGTTAGGTACTGCACTGCACACACTGAGCTGCCATCACATCGGCCGACGGTAACACATAAATAAATATTACAATTTTCAACTCACTACACACTAAAATAAGTCACTACAATCCAAAAAAATACACTTTCACACATCACTACAGTTCAAAATAAACTTTTATAAGTCACTACAATTCAACAACACTTTCACACATCACTATAAACTAATACAACTGTTACAAATCACTATATTCCAAATAATCTTTTATAAGTCACTACAACTCAACAACACTTTCACACATCACTATAAACTAATACAACTGTTACAAATCACTACAGTCCAAAATAAACTTTCATAAGTCACTACAATTCAACAACACTTTCACACATCACTATAAACTAATACAACTGTTACAAATCACCACAGTCCAAAATAAACTTTCATAAGTCACTACAATTCAACAACACTTTCACACATCACTATAAACTAATACAACTGTTACAAATCACTACAGTCCAAAATAAACTTTTATAAGTCACTACAACTCAACAACACTTTCACACATCGCTATAAACTAATACAACTGTTACAAATCACTACAGTCCAAAATAATACTTCGCACAGACTAATACAATTGTCACAAATAACTACACACCAAAATAAACACTTATAAGTCACTACAGTCCAAAATGACACATTTACAAGTCAACACAAAATAAATAATACTTTTTCAAGTCACTACACTCTAAAACAACACTCTCCAACCTAACTTTATAACTTTTTACTTCTCTACAAGTTACTTTGCAACTTTTTTTTTATACACAACAACAGACTGCTCCACCTTCTTGAACCCTGAGTTTTGTATTTTTATTATAAACTACATGCAATTTACAATAAATATACAAAAAAGGAGGAAAAGAGCTCCTACCTGCCAATGTGCATAATTTATTGTTTTACAAATTCAACTTCTAACATTGTTTTTTTTTTTTTTATTTAGGAAAAAGGACAGATGTGTGCAAAGGACTTGATGTTTCGAAGATACTGGCTGGTTATTAGATTTATTTTATGTACTGAGGATTAGCTGTGGAAACTAGATGCCAATCTCGGCGTTATTATGATAATACAAATACAGTAGAATTTAAATTAAATATTTATGCATAATAAATATTATAAATACATAAGCTTGATTTACTGCCG
This sequence comes from Tinea semifulvella, assembly GCA_910589645.1. Taxonomy (NCBI): domain Eukaryota; kingdom Metazoa; phylum Arthropoda; class Insecta; order Lepidoptera; family Tineidae; genus Tinea; species Tinea semifulvella. Next base: position 8,585,005 of record OU342612.1, on the reverse strand, counting down.
ACTAAAGCAAGAATAAAGTGTCACTGACACACTAGTATTTGTTGCATGAAGAATTGTAATAAATGCATTACTTTTTTTTGGCAGAAAGTGATTAAACCCACGAGACGTTAATACAACATTTAAAAAAAGTTAATTTAATTTACGAACGGACTTGTTTTTATTGCCATTTATTGGAGTGATTTAATTGTTTTATGTTAATTTTGTATGACTTGCAATCAAATAAATAACTTGATTATATATTATATTAAAAAAATAAAAACGGATTTTTTCTTGTCGGCAATAAATTGAGTATTTTATAAATATTTAAATTGCAACACTGAGACAAATCCGAAAAATCAAGTCACTTAAATAAAGGTGCTAAGATTTGTCAAAGAATTTTCTTAAATAAAAGTAGAAGTACATTTGTATAAAACAACGTAGATTTTTTGTAATTCTCTAAAAAAATAACATTAAAATTTTACTACTTAGAGGCGTCCATTAATTACGTGAGGCGTAATTTATTATGGAGGGCATATGCGAGCTAAATTTCACCCAATCTTACGCTGGGTAGAGGCGGATTCTCGGCGAATATGACTATAAATATCTAAAATTGCTAGTAAACTGGATTAAATTAACTAAAATATTTATCTCCACTAAAATCTAGCGATTTATCCTACACTATAATATTTACTGCAGTTATACGTATGTACGCCACAAGTTGCAGTCAGGCAATTATGTTTTTTTAATGGATCCAACGCAATGATTAACTATCTACTAATAAATCACTTGACGTATTTATACTTACTCCTCGTTCCGAATCATGCACATAGCGCTTAGAATGAATATGATACTGACAGTCGTTCAGAATCAAATATCACGATTTGGATGCTCAGAGCATTTCAGAACGGCTAAATTTCATTTTTATTCATACCATAATAGCTTTTTTTAATGCATAGAAAATAAATTACGAATTCCACATCTTGGAGTATGAATACTAACAAACATACATCTCTCGGTTTATTCATCTTTATATGTGTAAAGTTTAATATTATTAACTTTTTTTTTTTAATAAACTGCTTTGTTACAGACATTTTTTTTTTCACTTTCAAATTAAATATTAATTATAGATTAGTTTTAGAAGTAATATACGCACAGTATAAACGAATTACAATATTAAATAATTATAAGGAAAACTTAATACTAAATAAACTTGAAAATGGCGCGCGACATTATTCAACCTCGATATCTGAGCGCGAGGAATGACGTCATTTGTGACGTCACAAAGCTTTGTCAATACAGTCTATGCACGTCTCGGAACGGCTTAAGCGTGCTTAGGTTACTATTATCGTGACTCGGAACGAGGGGTTAAAATACGCGTTTTGTAAAATGTGACATTAATAGTCAAATCTCAAGACATCTCACTAAATTTAATAAATCTCCTCACGAAATAATGGACGCCCTTACCTATTTATTACCTACTCAAACTTTTTCATATTATTCATAGTATAATATTAATTATATTATCTATGGTTAGACTTCCAAGTATTTAAATAATTACCCATTTTTGTAAGATAATTCCATTTTTTTTATACAACTTTTAAGTTTCTATATTTTTAATGAGGCGATTAGGAAGAGTGAAGCTGTTTTAGTTTTTTGCAAAAAAAATATATTTCAATCAATTAAAAATATATATATATATATATATATATACGGCGTGTCATTGTCAAAAGAGCAAATATTGTTTTAGGCTTCAGGTGTCATTGGTCAACCTCTATTTGAAATAAAAAAGGTCACTTTTTTAAAGATAAAAATGATTATCCTAAAAATAAAACACTGCATGGTTCACACAAGGCCGCGTCTGAAAATCGCGATAGCTATCGTGATAAATAACTAAAGGTTGAGGGGTGTTATTATTAATTGATCTTGCACACAGCCGAGAGACGAAATAGAGAAAGAATTACGTAAGTCAACGTTCGCGCGTTCAATGACCTCTCGCTACCTACTTGATTAGGCTCAGTATGAGTGGCGATATTTTTGGGAAAACTTCTCTGCATCGTAACTTAAGATTTTATTACTGAATAATTCAAATAAAAAATATGTAGTTCTTTATTTTTATTCTACATTATAATATAAATATATTTGCTTTTTAATAAATTTCACGCAGTATAGTCGTATATATTGGGGACAAAATTACATTAAACTAAAATTTGATTACTTTAGTAAGTACCTTATTTTATATACGGGGTAACTTTGTATGCTCTCAATCTAGACTAAAATGTTATTCTATTGATGGAAAAAAACAACTTTTTCTATAAAACCATATATCGGAAGTGACATTTTGTTTCTGCATTCTTCTTCTTCTTCTTTTTTAAAACTAGTAATGGCAATCGCCACTAAGGCATTTGTGCCAACATCACTTTTATTTTATTTTAAATAAATAAATATGTATATATTGAATAAATAAATAAACATTTCCAGACAGGTTACACAGCGCCATCTAGTTTCCGTGGTAAGCTACGAGGCTTGTGTTACGGAAACTAGATGGTTGATAAACTACATATTATACTTTTTTTTTTTGTGAATATATACATATTATACATATAAACACCCAGACCGAGACAAATTATACAATGTACAACTTGCCCCCGGTGGGAATCGAACCCACGACCTCCCGAGTTCACGGCAACGTTTGTTACCACTAGACCACGGAGTTGTATGATTTACTTAAAAAAAAAATCTGTTTAATTATTATATAAATTAACTGGACACGGTGAATCACCAACACTAAAACAAGAAAAAGGGGGGGGGGAGTTTAGTTAGTGGGAATGACAACACAACAGGTTATTAATACAGGGGACTATACACAATATATATTTATTTATTTATTTAAAAACTTTATTGCACAAAGTACAAAGGCGGACTTAATGCCCGAAGACATTCTCTGACAGCCAAACCTTAGGGACAAATTTGAACAATTATAGGTGCAATGAAAGCAATGGTAAAATATACAATTAAAGAATGACTTAACATATATTATATACGTACTTATATTGTTTTATATATGTAATATATTATCAATATACTAAATACTAATATTATACATAACACATTCACAACCGGAAGATCATTCCATAAATTTGTGGCAGCGACTACAAAGGAGTTGGAGACAAAACCAGAATTATGTAAAGGGACAGAAAGAAGAGAGTTATGGGAAGAACGTAAAGATTTATCGTGGAAGGAATCGACGAGCTTGCCACTTGTCATGATTGGCCTATAGAAAAGTTTGGCTAAATGTGAATCCGCTTTATAAGCGTGGTTTCTGACCACCCCGAAAGGTAAACGGTCGTGATGATGATGATGAAGAGAGATAGGCAAAATTATCCTTGAGGTATTTCGGTGTCGCAGGCTCGTTTAAAACAGAGAAAAGGAGACAGAGGACTCTAAGATTTCTACGACAACGAATTGGCAGCCACTTCAACTTAGCACGATATTCAGAGATGTGATTTGCGTAAATAATATATAAACCGGATACATGCGTAGAGTAACCGGTCCATCTTATTGAGCTATATATGGCTTTTTTAAATTTGACAGTTTAATGGAGAAGCTAAAAAAGATTGACACTTTTCCTATCAATAAAATAACATATTAGTCAAGTAAGAGCATACAAAATGCAGTATATAACAATAACAGTTTTGTTTACAAACTATTTTTTGCTATCTCTTTAATGGCATAAAGATATCGGTGATGGTTCAATCCACCCAAAATATCATCGAAACCCATTGATGTATATAGATAGGCCTATTCAATACAAAACGCACTCTAAAAACGTGCCGCTTGCCACATGTACCTGGCAACTTTGGGAGCCAGTTCTCAAGAAAAGATATTTTATGAAAATTCTGTTACTATGCATACAAAAAGACTATTTTCATTCGATATAAATATTAATATTATTCGCTCTCGACGCTTGCTTTGCGTCGCTCGCGACTGTTGGTGCAGCTACATGACTTCGATTGGTTTCGGGGGAACGTTTTTATATTAGTGAGGGCCTATCTATATATATCGATGTCGAAACCCACTAAGGTTTAACGGGGGGGGAAACGTTATGGCCTTTTGTATGAGAATTTGATGCTAGACTCTTCTCTTAAGAAAACGTCTTATTCACAAAGCAACGAACAAATATCTGTTTTTTTTTTTGTAGTCCAGTGCAATTAGTCATAAATAATTTAAAAAAATACGAAACCAGTTATAAAATTAAAAAATGTTTTTTTTTTTTTTTTTTAATACAGTTTAAACTCTATATAACGACACTAAAGGGGCTGTGCATTTTATGGCGTTATAGAGAGTTGTCGTTAAATGGAGATGGAATAATTATATGGAAGACAAGCTAAACCAACCAAAGCCAATTGATTTCGACACTTGGTTTTGTGTTCACAGGGAGTTTGTCGTTAAAACGAGTGACGTTACAGTTTACACTGTAAATAAAGATGACCATTTGTTAAATTATATAATTTTTAATTTATTTTTAAATTATATAAAAGACCAATAGGTGGTAGGCGGACTGATGGTGGTAATTTCCCCAGTTTGCCGGGGCGGGGAAGTATCCACTGTTCGTGCCGATAAACCCAGTAAAGTGTATCCATACATTTCGGGATCAGGTTCAAATTGCCGTCATGTCCAGTCAAGCCGGCATAGTGTTAGGGACTGATGTCAGTCATGAGTGTCTGATTCCAGTTGCTAACATTCATGGATCTCGCTCCCCACTTACCATCAGGTGGGTGCAAGGTCACATATTATGCTAGTATAAAAAAAATACATGCCACAACAATGGCAGATGTGCAGAACTCACTGACCATATTACTGTCCTATACTAAAAGTAACATTATTTTCATATGACAAATCAACAGTAGAGTAAATCCGGAATCACATAATCCAGGTTCCGAGGTATACACCTAATTGCACTGGGTTATTATTATATTATCGAATACCTTTTTACTAAATCCAGCTTTTCCTTAGGAATGTTTTGTATTCTTTAAATAAATTAGTTGTAAAAACCTTACGTCTAATATGTTCAACCAGTAACACTTTACACAAATATTGCAAACAAAATAAACTGTCAAGTCAATCTTGATTCGAATTATTTTAACTACAGCGTAAACTCTATATAACGACACTGAAGGGACTGTGCATTTTATGGGGTTATAGAGTTGTCGTTAAATGGAGAGAAGAAAAATCAGAATTGGAAGACAAGCTAAACCAACCAAAGCCAATTGATTTTGACGCTTTAGGGAGTTTGTCGTTAAATCGAGTGACGTTACATGGAGATTACACTGTATTTAGTAAAGATTCACTTTCTAGATGGCTTTTTACCTGGGTAGAGGTTTAGGGCCAAATCCTTAACTACAAAAAATGCTCGGGGCCAATTTAAACTAAAACTGCATTATTAAGTTTTTTTTTTGGTGTCTCTTCTCCTGGTGGGTTATTATAGGGAAGGCAAAGGGTCTAGCCCATACAGCCAATTCTGACGTAATATATCTTTCTTGTGAGTTAATGAGGTTATCATCAAATTCCAGATGTTGCAGAATTTGATGCTTTTCTTGAAGAATCACTTGCGGCATTATAGCCCTAACATGTCGGGTATAATATTGGAGTTCACAGCGCGGGAAAACCGCAAAAAATCGACTGCGACTTATGCCCCATATTTAAAGTACAATTTATTGTTTTCCATAATTATTCACATTGTAGCACATTATTAAACAAAATAACACCACTTTTGATTAACAATATCCACAGTAAATTAATTTGCAAAACAAAAACTTACAGTTGACACTTCCTTATTATTTTTTTGTTTAAGCCGTTTAATCGAACCGTTTGATATTGTAGTCCTTCCCGCCATTTTGCGCGGACATGTCAAGTGCAAGTTTTTGTTTTATAAATTGATTTTCTTTATTGTAGTTTAGGATTTGGCCTCAAAGGCCCGATCAAAATTTAATTCTGTAAAGTAAGTTGAACATATTGCACTTGCGTAAGTGTTGAACAACCGTAAAGTGCGTTAGTTAATTTTACTGTATAATTTTATTTAGTCACATAATGCTTAGTGGAATTTGGTTTAGGATTGTATGAATGAAGAATATTGTCTATATTTAGCTCAGTTCCGAAATTAAAATTATTTAAACTGACATATAAATATTCATACATTCACTTAAATAATATTTAACGAGGTTTTAACGCTTTTGTATTCTTCTCGCTCGCACAATCATATATTTTCAAATAAAATAACGGACATTTTACACATTATATAAAATTTATAAATTATAAAAATATAATAAAAATAAAAAAGAGAGGCCTACTTTTTTACAGCCTATTGTTGGTCGCAAGCCCGAGACACCATTCTTATATCTTACCCACACAAGATGGGCCCGGCACCCGCACGGTGAATCCATGGAATGCTTAGAAATTTGACTTCTCATACATTTGTTAATAATTGTTATATACTTTTATATGGTAATTAATACCTGACAATACAATTATGACTGGCATCAGTCCCTAACACTATGCCGGGTTGACTGGGCATGACGGCAATTGGAGCCTGATCCCGTAACGTGTGGATACACTTTACTGGGTTTATCGGCACGAACGGTGGATACTTCCCCGCCTCGGCAGACTGGGCAAATTACCACGATCAGTCCGCCTACCACATATTGGAAGGGTACAATAATAATAAAATAAAAAAACTAATAAAAAAAAAAATACAACTAAAAACTAAAATATAACTCCGTAGTCTAGCGGTTAAGTCCGTGGATTTTAGACTTGGATGTACCGGTTTCGATTCCTGGTCGGGACACAAAAATATTTATTATTGTAAACATTTAATTAATATTTAATTTATTTGTGATATTTCTCGAGTTTGGTACGCTGGAGACATCGACGAGCTTGCCACTTGTCATGATTGGGCTATAGTAAAGTTGGCTATATGTGAATCCGCTTATTTACGAGTATAAGCGTGGTTTCTGACAACCCCGAAAGGGAAACGGTCGTGATGATACTTAGATTACGAGAAAAACCAAGGTAGTGGTTATATACTTACATATGACATTTTCTACCAGCCAACTTTTGGGATAGTGAGCAATGATTGTGGGTGCATTAAATCACTAATTCAAAATCGGGATAAAAAAATATCTTAAACAATCATTGTGTTAAACCTAAACATTTCATGCGATCACTGATTTGATTTTAACATGTTATATGACTGACAGGAGAAATAATTTTAATATTGGAACGCAATCTTATTCTGTAGTTTATTGAGAGGGGTTATCTTGAAAAAAAAATTGGAGTGCGAGAGAGAGGAATGCAAACCTTAACGACGCTCTTAAGAAAAAAAATATTGTATATTTGATGTTTATATTTATGCATTTATATTGTATCGTCCATGCTTTTACAGTTTAAAAAAAACATAAAAATGGTGGTTTTTTTTATATGTCAAAATACAATCCATGGATTTATCGTGTGTGGCTGAGAGAGAGAATAATAGTTTTTTGGGCTTGTAACCGAATGATTTAGGGGCCCGTTTTTGTACGCAAAACTCACCATCCACTATTCTTGACTCCTCTCTCTACCTAACAAAATAACCTATAAAAATGTAATTAAAAAACCTGTTTTTTTGTGTGTTAGAATTTTGTCAATTTTTATTTGTAACAATATTTTATATCAGTTTTATTTATTGTTATTTTAATTATTTAAATTTTATTTACACAAATATGTTTTTATTTTCAAATTCAACCTCAGTACAGATGTAGTACATAATGGTTTTTCATCGGAAAAGTTCGTATTTATCGTGCTCTCTCAATCAGCTTCAGTACCTTTTTTCAATGGATATGAAAATTGATTGACACATTGGGTGCCTTCGTATTCAGATTGAGACCAGTTTTTCCGATGGAAATACATTATGCACTATATCTGTATTACAGTGACATATCCTAAAAATTATAAACAATTTTTAGAATACAGATCTGTGTCTCTGAAAAATAAGTTTCTAGTTTTGGTTCTATGTATATACAAGATATTTAAATCAAATAATTATACAGGATGTCCTATAACAGGATTACTAAAAGTGGGGTATGCGTACCCCTGGGGTTAGGCCAGGTATTTTTTTGGGGTACGCGAAATTATTTACGTAATCGCTGCAGCTTAGTTGCCGCAACAACAAAAACTAAACTAACAATTAAAAACTATAATCTGCAACAAATAAAGTGTGTTAGATGTGTTTCTTACTTGGTAAAATATATAAATTGAAGCTATAAAATTTTATTGCCAAATATTTCGCCTCTCTTTGGAGCGGCGTCATCAGTGACAGTGACTGAAGGTCTTTGTCATAAATTTTGAAAAAGTAATTTTATTTCTTTTAGCAATGGTGAAGGTAATGCACTATACAGTTTTGTATTTATTTTTTAGAAAAATATCATCATCACCACCACCAATATTTGGCAATAAATTTTCATAGCTTCAATTTATATATTTTACCAAGTAAGAAATTAAAAACTATTAATATCAAAATTTCTCTTTAAATCGATTAAAATTACGGGACGAAACAAGCTTACCCGATCATATTTGATTAATTTTTTCATTACCCCACTGTTGAGGATCAGATTTTTTCTGGAGAATTTAGCCTACACTGCAACGCTGGCCAGACGGATTTCACAAGTTGGTTTGATTCCGAGGCACGGGAGCGGTGGTGTTGTAAATATATGACAAAAGAAAAGTGTATTTCACATTGGTAAATGTGGAGGGTTCGAACCGCTAACATTTTTGATTTACATTGGAAAGCCATCTTACAATTGAGCTAACACCGCTCTCATATTTATTATTTTTTTAATTAAATTACCTTCTTTGTTCTTAGTTATAGGTGTTTTATTTATTTAATGGGGGACTACGTACACTATGTCTTGGAAATCTAATAAGGGTACGTGGCTATAAGTTGGAGAAACTCTGCTCTATCATTATATAAACAGAAGTATCACAGTTAAAAAGTAATTGCAGATTATGATGTTCATCCGGGTTCGATTCCTGGTCGGATTTTTTTTTTTAATTTGTGGCATTTTTCGAGATTGGTACTCTAGAAACATCGACTTGCCGCTTGTCATGATGGGCTTATAGTAAAGTTGTCAAAGAAAAGTATCATAGTTAAAGATGAATTGCATATTATGTTTTTTTAACCGGGTTCGATGGAGATGCATTATAGAGGCATTTGTTTCCGGCCTATCTAAACGTATGCTTTGTTGTCCGGCTGACAATGGATCCTACAAGTATCTTCAGGATATCGCTCCTTTTTTCGCACGGCCCCCGGTGGGGAGGCAGGCAGTTTTGGAGTTGTTGTACTAGGATAAGGTGCGTTGAATCACCGGGCGGGTGGTCACCCGCCGTGATCCTGCGAGGAAAAACGGAAGATTATCCCATCCCCAATCCAGGCCTATTGAACATTCGGCCCTGGATGACTCTGCTGTCTGTCTGTTTGGTACGCTAGAGGCATCGACGAGCTTGCTACTTGTCATAATGGGCCTATAGTAAAGTTGGCTAAATATTAATGATTTCTGACCACCCATATCGTTATGATACTTTTTTTTTTTTTCATTTAAAAGTATCATAATTAAAAAAGAGTTGCAGATTATGTTTTGTTGTCCGGCTAACTCCTACTTTCGCACGGCCCCCGGAGGGTAGCCACTACTAATGACTCCGCTGTTTGGTACGCTAGAGGCATCGACGAGCTTGCGACTTGTCATGATGGGCCTATAGTTAAGTTGGCTAAATGCAAATCCTCTTCTATATAAGCGCGGCTTTTTGATCATCCCGAAAGGGGTACGGTCGTGACGATATTTTATATTTGAGTTTTTAAAGTCTCATTAAATTTTATGGGACATTCTGTATAAACATAAATTTAACATTATTTTTATTTGTATAAATGCATATTTTTAATTTTAATGTCTAGAATAATGTAATTTTGTATTTTAACCATCATTTGTTATCGGGCATTGCAAGGCCAAATAATGGATAGAATTGTCAAAAATTGCTAAGCTTATAAATTGTGGCCTATACCTATTTGTGCAAAAAAAACACAAGTGCATAAGTTTCATAAATAAATTGAAAATTCTGTGCCTAAGAAACAATAAATAGTCGTATTACTCTGACGTCAGAATAGTATTAAGAAATAAAGTAAAACAGCCCCTCATTCCGATTCGCGCTCAGAGCGCTTAGAACGATTACGACACTGACCGTCGTTCCGAATCAAATATCGCGATTTGGATGCTCAGAGCGTGATATCAATTCGGAACGATCAAATCACATTTTCATTCATAAAATGTTAGTTTTTTTTTTTAAATGCATGGAAGATAAATTGCGGATTCCACATCATTGAGTATGAATACTAACAAATATACATCTCTCGGTTTATTCATCTTTATATGTGTAAAGTTTAATTTTATTAACTTATTCTGGTCTTTTAAAATAACTTGCCGTGTTACAGACATTTTTTTTTCACTTCCTACTTAAATATTAATTATAGATTTGTTCTAGAAGTAATATACAAACAGTATAAACAAATTACAATATTAAATAATTATAATAATTATACTTAAAAATGGCGCGCGACATGACAAAAAACTGACAGCGCTCAGAGCGATCTACCTCGATATCGTGAGCAGTCTAAGCGCGAGAAATGATGTCATTTGTGACGTCACACAGCTTGGCAAAACAGTTTAAGCGCGTATCGGAACACCTTTAAGCGTGCTTAGGTTACTATTATCGCGTATCGGAACGATAGGAGCATTTTGCTTCTTAGGTGCAGAATCCAAGGACCGCTTGCAAGGTAATGAGAGACATGATTTACAAATTAGGCGATATGTTAAAAGTTTAGCACATTAATTGTAATTTGTACCTAATAATGTAAGTTACAATATGCAAACATTTGTAAGGTGTATTTCATGAGTAAATGTTAAAAATCATATTGTTTTATTTTTGAAACCCAAACAGTGAAAACTCAGTACAAGCAATGGGGTGTGTCACTAACTTTTTATCACGATAGATGGCGTATGATAGATGGTACAACTTGTACTTTAATTACGAAATTTATTATTTTCTAGATATTATGCAAAGTGAGCAGCTTTTAAGTGTACAAATCGAGATTTCTAAGCGAAATCAAAGATATATTGATCTAAAAATTGCCGTTCTATTAATTGAACCTTTTCTTATTTTAAAATCGGTGTTTGCTTACTTAATTCGTCTTTTAAGTTAGGTAACATACATTTTTCTGTTATAAAAATAGAAAAACTACAAATAAATTTAAAAAAGGATCCGTCATAGGTGTAAACAAGGTACCAGTGCCGCTAGCGACATCTACAAAAACCATTGAACCAATGGGGTGTATCAGGCAAAGCTTTTTTTATAGATGTCGCTAGCGGCAATAGTACCTTGTTTACACCTATGACTATTTTGTATTTTTTTATTTTTATAACAGAAAAAAAAATATTTTAACTTAACCTTAAAAGACGAATTAAGAAAGCGAACACAGTCTTTAAAAAGAAAAAAGGTTGAATTAATAGAACGGCAATTTTAAGATCACCATATCTTTGATTTCGCTTGGAAATCTCGATTTGTACACTTAAAGCTGCTCACTTCAGCGTAATATCCAGAAAATAATAAATTTCGTAATAAAAATACAAGATTTCTATGCAACTGACAGTTATATTAGGTACCATCGATCATGCGCCATCTATCGTGATAAAATGTTAGTGATACACCCCATCCGTATTTGTATCTTAATTAAACTTAAAACATTCACAGCCTTCCTCCCTCACGTAGCCACTTTTTACGCGTCACCACGCCATCTTATCTCCCCTCTCTCTCTTATTTTTTAGTATTGCCACCTGAGTGAAAGGTCTAGGAGTTCTAGCGGTTGTGATGATAATGATATAATAAAAAAAAGACATGTATTCAACGGTTTAATTAAAGCTAATATTTAAAGTTGGATGTTTTATTTAAAATATTGAAAATGATTTTGACGGCTTCGGGTGTCTTCATACTGATGGTACCGTTGGATTTAATTCTCACTTTATTGGCTAAGTTGAATTCTGTAAGATTCATGGGAGTTATGTCAACTTTGTTTCCATGGTAGATTAGATTTTGTAGTGAATGGTAGGTGGCGATGATTTGCTGATTCCTGTCAGATAAGTCGTCGTAACTGCAAACAAAAATATCATTCATAGAATTATGTTCAATTATTCCTTCCAGTTGTTTAGACCGCTCCATGAGTAGGACTGTGGAAGCTTAGAACATGACATTTACAAATTCCCTAGTAGACGGTACGGGGAACTAAATTAACTAAATGTCTGCGGTTTGAACATAATAGAGTTGTCATTCATTCATTAATTAATTTAATCAATTCATTCACATGACGGCCATTGTTGTCAACAAGCGAACTATAGGTAACCTTATAACTACATATATATAGTACCTACTTATTGTTATTACTTACTCATACTTGTTGTTACACTTAATAAATTTCATTATATTGTATAATTCTTAAGGTGTAAAACGGGATCAGTATACAAATGCAATTGTTATTTCATATCTCATTGTTATTGTACTGATTTTGTTGGTTCTTATTTTTATTATTTTTAGTGAAAATTTGTAAGACTTTGAGATTAGATATTTTTTGTATACATAATATTGCAAAGGCTGTAAATTTTCCCACGAATAAATAAATAAATAACCTTATGTATTGTGTAAGTTCTTACTACCTGCATATGGTATGCATGCATGGTATATGATATTATACATGGTAAACTAGTAACAAAATACACAATATTTTTAAATTTTTGCTTGCAGTTAATTGGTTGCAGGCTCAAAAATTAAATTTCTGATATTATACTATTCCTATATAGAAGCTATAACTATAATATCCTGTGTTTGACTTATCGCTTTAAGCGCTTTATTTCGCTTACCACGGAGGCAGGAGAAGTCTAGAGATAGACTCTGTGTAATAATAAATACTTACGATTTTAAAATGTTGTAAATATCGTCTGTTTCGAACCCAATGCTTACGTTATCAGTGCCGCCCGTGGAGTAACACAGTTCTGTGCTTTTCCAGACACTGACAAACATTTCCACGAATTCAAATAAAATTATAAGCAATTTTTGCTGAAACATTAATAAATATATAAGGTTAATTAATTTACAAGTTAGGTACAAGCTTTTTATTCTGGTAATTAATCTAATAAATGAATATTATTATTTTTGCCAATTCATCATTTGATCATTCATCTTGTATGAGGATTTTGGCTAAATTGTATTCTCAGTTATATATGCATTTTTAGATAAATTATTATTTTTATGTAATGTGAATTCTCAAAGAATTTCAGCCAAGTGAGCATCATGTGTTTGCTGCTTCTTTAACTCCAAACTTTCTGACTATACGGCAAGTATTAAGGATTGTAGCTGCCCAGGTGCCCAGACTGACAAAAGAGGCATTGGCTGGAAGAAAAAAGAAAGTGACAAAGAGGTTATAAAATCCTTCCTCAGGAAAGATGAAGAGCATGAATACAGAGTGCACGCGATGACTCTAGAAGTTCAAAATGACTGGCTAACTTTGGGCGATTTTTGCATCCCTCCAGCCCTAAAGTGGCGCACACTAATGTACGATTGGTCTCCGGCGTTGCTAAAGTTCTACCTAAACGCTTTTCAAATGTCCCTCCCGGACCAGAGTAATCTGGTAAGGTGGGGAAAAGCTACGGAAAAGAACTGTACATTGTGTGGTGCTGCCATAGGAACTGCTAGACACACACTTGTAGGGTGCGTTACTCTCCTAGAAAAGGGCTATTACTCACGCCGACATGACAAAGTCCTAGGTGTTATCCGTGAAGCAGTAAGTCTTTCTATTGCAAGAGCCAGAAAGGGACTGACTACAAATAAAACTTTGACCACATTTGTAAAGGAAGGGCAAAGCACGAAAACTAAATGCAAGCCCACCTCGATCCTTGGCGCCGCATCAGACTGGAAAATTCTCATGGATACATTTGAACACCATTATAGGATCCCAGATGAACTAGCTGTATCAGCCTATAGGCCAGACATCTTAGTGTTTTCTCGGAACTTGAAAAAAGTTATCCTTATTGAACTTACCGTTCCGTGGGAATCAAATATTCCAAAAGACCACAACATGAAGTCGAATAAATATTATGATCTCACAGAAGAAATGATCAGGAACGGGTTCAAGACTCAGCTCTACGCAGTGAAAGTTGGTGCAAGAGGAGTTCCAGCAAAATCTTTGCATCACTTACTGAAAGAATTGGGCCTAAGCAGGTCTGCCGTCAATACATTTATGGAACGAGCTTCCAAGACGGCACTAACGGAATCATACAGTATTTGGTTGGGTAGGGAGAGAAGTAGAATGGTGGATGGTGAGCGTATTATCGCGAAATAGAAAAAAAAGGAGGCCTCCTTTTCTTAAACCAGCCAATTGTCGGTCGCAAGCCCGAGACACCATTCTTCTCATCTCTTACCCACACACGATGGACTCGGCACCCGCACGGTGAATCCATGGAATGCTTAGAAATTTGTCTTCTCTCTTCTTGCAATTGTCTGTATGTGTATTGGTTTATGCTAATACTTAGAGGCTGTCAGAAGACAAATTGCTAAGCAATCCATGGATTCACCATGCGGGTGCTGGGTCCATTGTGGGTAAGAGATGAGAAGAATGGTGTCTCGGGCTTGTTACCAACAAGCTTGTTTTGGGTATAACTCCGGTCTGAGATACTAATATCAGGACAGTTGTTACTTTTTCTAATTTAAGTTAGGATTATAATTTGAATTTAGTTATTTTTAGTTTATCAATTTTGACAAGGCCCCTTTACAGGCACATTTAAGTTTCAATAATATTATTTTATGTCTTCATCATGTCTACTGCCAGTTCTGTTCTATGCTTGAATATAACACTCTTTGGACACAATAGATATAAATAGCAAATTAAATATTACTATACTTGTACCAAATATATTTATGTAATCATAGACTTAACCCTTAGTTCTGATGGGAATGTACGGTGACAAAATGAACATAAAGAAAATTATTATGAATTAGGCTTACAGCGCATTGCTGCTATGCCAATATGAAGCACTGGTATTTAGTTCATAAAATTTTCAGTTATCACCATAGTCTATGTCTATTGTCACTAGCTACTTGTCCATAAGTTTTTACAGTTGTGGACTTCAATGTCTTCTGATATTTTTTTCCACATGTACAACTCTGTTATTCATAAAGTGATATTTCACATTTGTATTGTGGATTTTCTCATCAATTTCATTTCGTGATCACAACGGGAAATATTGTGTTAAGCCTAAACATCTTGGTTGATAAGGGCAGTTATACCTGCCTGCTAGAATTTATGTCTCAATTCTGCGATCTCTGAGGCTTGTCAGCTTTAGATATTCTATCTATTAGATAGATATCCACAACCTTATCCCTTCTTCTCTATTCCGCAACCGAACCACTAGCACAGGCCAAAATATACATCCACATACCGTAGCCACTATCCCTAGTGTACATACAAATTTAGAGACTCTTACATCTGTCGCACGCTGAAGATGTAGAATGCTCTCCCAGCCAGTGTTTTTCCCCATTCCTATAACCTGGAGTCCTTCAAACGAAGGGTGAAAAAGCATCTTTATAGGCCGGCATAGTGGTAGGGACTGATGTCGGTCGTCTGAGGCTGGCGTCAGTTGCTCCCATTCTTGGACCTCGCGTACCGCTTACCATCAGGTGGGCGCGGTGACACATGTCGTGCTCAGTATAAATATATATTTAAGTTTCTGGTATATATATATATCATCGTATCACAGTACAAGTAGAACAAAAATAGCGTCATTTTAAAAACGAAAGTACAAATTACCTGATTTATATTATACTGTTGTATTTGACAGTCAAACATGGTGCTTAAAGTTTTTTTGACCACTTGGTTGATTTTGCTATTACCTTTGTCCAAGTAAAATGGAAGATAAGTAGCTAGTGGTAGATTCCTGGTAACACCCCAGCTCATCAGTATACCAGCATAAAGGCATTTCTTTTCCCCACTATTTTTAGACAATACTTTAATCTGAAAATGTATCATATTATTACAGCACTCGTCACAGACCTTATAACAAGGAGACCTCCACTGTTGCAGATGGGCCTGCCAGAAATTAGGAGAATATGGTCACCGTGCGGGTGCCGGTTCATCATGTGGGAAAGAGATGAGAAGAATGGTACGAATGTCAATAGGCAGGTTTACAAAGGAGGCCTCCTTTTTTATTTTATGCACAATACTAAAGGTTAGCTGGTAGAAAATGTCACTAGACATTAAGTTCGCCTATGTACATTTAAATGTGTTTTCGTTTATTGTGCAATAAAGAATTTATCTATACTCTGTGTCTTTTCATATGTGGTCTCTATTATTCATCAGTTATTCGACAAATCTGTCTGAACCATTGTCACTTCAGCTTACAAATTTTGAAGGAAGAAAAACTTATACTATTTAGTTAACCTTTTATAGTTTATCTTGCAATCAGCCATCAACTTTAAGCAGATGAGAGTTAAGTAATATGATATGTGGAGCCTATTCCCCATTGGCAATATCTTCTGGTTTGTCTACTTCCAACACTCTGCATCTTTTTAGACGCATGACTTGGTAGCGGTTAGTGAAATCAACAATTAAATAAATTCTCCTAATATATTTTTTGGAAGGCCTATCTTCAGCAGTGAAGGTCTAGGACTCTGGTGTTCTAGATTCTGTAATGATGTATAATGGATGTTTGTGCTTTAAATAACAGAATGTTGGTGCCTAAACCAAATCTAAACCTTGTGGATGCGAGGTCACACATTGTGATAGTATAAAAGAAATGTTACTTACAACTATGGCAGGAGCAGCATCCTTTGAATCTCGTAAATCTGTAGATTGTTCAAATGTAACATTAAAATCTGATGCAATTACAGTTTCGGTGTTCAATGCTTGTTTGATTTTGGCAGCATATTGTTTTTGTTTGACAGCACTGTATTGTAAGTCGTGCATGGGCGATACATTGTTTACTCTCCATTGTCCGGCTTTATAAATAACTAAAAAGAAAAAAGTATGTTATCAAAAACACAAAACAAACAGTAAGTCAAAAACACCTCTGTGGTCTAGAAGTGAAGCCCATGGATTTAAAATGCGGAGGTAATGAGTTTGATTCCTGGTTGAGGTCATGAAAATATTAAATTTATTGTAATATTTCTTAAGTCTGGTACGCACAGACAAGGTACTTGTCATGATGGGCCTATAGATATTGTTACAACCTCTAGAGCAGAGTCCTAGAACCTCTACTATTGTTTCACATTTAGCAAACTTTACTATAGGCCGTCTGGCCTGCGTGGTTAGTGTAGGTCAAATTTTCCAAATATATGTTCTGAAACGTATTGGCTTCTTTAAAAACGAGATGGCTACAACAATGAAGATCTAGGACTCTGTGATCTAGGGGCTGTAACAATGGCCATAGGCTCATCACAAGTGCTTTTTGATGCTGGGTTTGATTCCTGGTTGAGGTCATTTTAAATCTGATACCTCTGGTCTTCACAAATATTTTGGTTCGAGTGGGTTGTGTTATGAATTATTTTTTTTTGGGTTCGGTGTTTAAAATGTGATCTTTTTCTTTTAGCTACCGAATTGTTGTCAGCCGCAGCCTGTACGAAATTTGATTTTAAGCACGCGACATTTAATTTTGGTGTAAAGACGAGACAATTAGACGTACAAACCCGTTAATATCATTTTAGAGTACAAAAAAGTACAATAACTCAATGAAATTACAATAAAAAATTGTCTTACGTGAAAACGGATCCAGACCCGCATCGTTTTCCTTGTCTGAGTAACCCATTGAAATTGTATAAATGCTTAATTATTAATTTAAAGGAGTAAAATAGTTAATAATAAACATTCAACAAAGCTGTTATCAAACAAATGCCGTTAAAAAAAACAAAGAATGGGGTATAAAAACAGTTTTAAATATATTGCTCGGTTAAATAATATCAATATACATTGCGTTTTATATTGTACCAAGCAAGTATATAGTTTAACGATAATACGCAATGTATGATTTATAAACATAATCAAAGTTTTCTAATGGAATAACCAAGGGGCCATTTTCAAAAGTTGCCATATTAAAATATTTTTATTTTCATTAATATTTGTTTAGTGTCCACTCAAAATACAATTTTTGCCATGGGTGTTGAATGTGACAGTCAGCTCAAATGGCGAATTCAATATTCGAAAATATTGAACCTGTCAAAACTACTACTCGCTCTAGCACATTTGATTGGTATTAGTTTGTCTCTTTCTGAGACTAAATATAGTTAAATTTAGAACACAATCCTACTTTAAAACTCGTTTTCGTCCTACATTTATTAATACATTATTTCAAGTAATAATTAAATAGATAAGTACATAATTATCTCATTTTTAGAAAGATAGGAGAATTTCTCATTCGTGTGTGACTTTTATAAGTGAACTTTATCACTTCTATCATAATTGATTAGTTTTCCATTGAGGACTTTGACCATATTGTATATTTTGATAACAATAGGATATTTCGTATTACACGGTTCACTTATTCACTTCGCGTTTGTATTTAGTTGCTTCGTGACGTGTTTATAATGAGTTTACGGTACGACGGTCGCGTAGCGGTGGTGACGGGCGCCGGTGGTGGCCTAGGAAAGGCCTATGCACTATTGTTAGGCTCTCGCGGTGCTAAAGTAGTAGTAAATGACTTGGGTGGTGGTAGAGATGGTCAGGGCAAGTCTTCTAGCCTGGCTGATGCTGTTGTTAAGGAAATCCGTGATAAAGGTAAGCAGCAAACACCCAGTAATATATTAGATTAGTTTCGATTAAAAAGTGGAATCAGAGGATCTAGAACATGTTTAAAGTATTTTTGAACCTCGAATATTGCTTGAACAATGGCCTTGAATTAAAAGTGTTAATTATGAACTTGTATCTGTTTAGTTTAATATTACAAAGTCCATTATGCTTGGTTTATGATTGAATTTGTTTAATCTATAGTTTGATTTTATAAGAATGTTTTTATGAAAACTGTTAAATATTATTTTCTACAAATATCTTTTGATTATAAAAATATAATTTCAAATATTATATATAGATGTAAAAACATCTAATATGAAATTTCAATAGCTAGCCACCACCATTCTACACAAACAGGACTTATATCTATTATAAATATAATATTAATATTATATTTTACAAATTTCCTTTTTCAACTGCCTCCGTGGTCTAGCGGTTAAGTCCGTGGATTTAGACTCGGAGGTACAGGGTTCGATTCCTGGTCGGGACACAAAAATATTTATTAATATAAGTAAATACAGATATTTCTCGAGTTTGGTACGCTGGAGACATCGACGAGCTTGCCACTTGTCATGATTGGCCCTTAGTAAAGTTGGCTAAATGTGAATCTGCTTATTTATAAGCGTGGTTTCTGATCACCCCGAAAGGGAAACGGTCGTGATCATACTTCTTTTTCGAATACACTAATTAGTACTAAATAAATGAAATTGCCTGGTTATAAATAATTATTATTTTTAAATAAAATAATCAGGTATGTAAGTAGTTGAATTATTAGTAATATTATTATTTTTAAGTCCATACATACACATCTTCACACCAGTTCCCTTGCAGGTTAGACAAGGGCACAATTTATTTTGAAGTTGTTTTTAAATCATACTTATTTATACAAAATTAAACATGTCTGCATAAATTATGCTATTTTCGAAATAGGTGTTTTTAGGTCAATGGCTCTGCCCCTAACTACTAAATATGGATAATATATAAAAAATATTTTGTGAAGAACAATTGGACAAACAAAAATATTTTGTGAAGAACAATTGGACAAACAAAAATATTTTGTGAAGAACAATTGGACAAACAAAAATATTTTTCAGAAATTTAAACTGGTCCTTAAGATGATATATCTTAAATCAAAAGCAATTCATATTTAAATACCGTTTTTGACATATTCTAAAGTCCTATTCATACTAATATTATAACTATAAAAGTAGCTTTGTCTGTAGACTTGTATATTTCTCTCGCCTTCACATCTATATTACTGAACTGATTTTGATAAAATTTGACAGAATTGTTTTTTGTTCCGCTGATAAGACACCTGTTTTTATCTTGCTGACCTTCTAAATAACATGGACAATGCCGGTTCAAACATTAGCCCACAATATGATCTTGCGTCCTTATCCATCCCTGACAGCGACCTGCCGTACATTATCTCTTTATCTGGCGAGGGGTCATTCCACTCTATGTCTTCCAATACATGGTCTCCACTGCAGAACCTATCTACTCCTCTGATGGATGTTTAACGTTTTAGAGTTTATCCTTCAGAAAAATACTTGGACCCTGACAGTGGGGATGGCAACGTTTCTGCTTTATGCTACATAAATGTCTTCATGTCATTTACGGATTCCTTTGTTTGCTTCTAATGGAACTAAATCGGGCTGTTAGTTTAGTAAGTAGAGCCTTATAAATTTAATTTTGTACAGGGGGAGTTGCCGTAGCAGACCACAATTCAGTAGTTGAAGGAGAAAAGATTATTAAGACTGCATTAGACAATTTTGGTCGAATTGACATTTTGATCAACAATGCAGGCATCCTCAGGGACAAGAGTTTTGCCAAAATATCTGATCAGGTATGTATTGCTTAACAGGTAGGCGTTAGGTCATAAGTGCTGTGAAGTATAGAAAATATGTGTATATAATAAATTAACAAAAACTGATTAACCTTAAATCTACCTTTAGGTCGCATATTGTATATATATGCATTTTAAATAACTTTTTTAAAATGCATATATATGCAATATGCGACGATAATTTAGACTTGGAGGTACTGGGTTCGATTTCTGGTCGGGACATAAATATTTATTAATGTAAATAAAAATACATTTAATTAATATTCAATTTATTTGTGTTATTTCTCGAGTTTGGTACGCTGGAGACATTTGCCACTTGTCATGATTGGCCTATAGTAAAGTTGGCTAAATGTGAATCCGCTTATTTATAAGCGTGGTTTCTGACCACCCCGAAAGGGAAACGGTCGTGATGATGATACTTTTATAATGCTTACATTAAATAATGATAAATAATATTAGTGAATGATATCTAAATATTTATGATAAGGGTATCTTATAATTCAATTGATAAAACCTGATTTATTATTAATTTATTTTTCTAAACTGCCTCTGTGATTTAGCGGTTAAGTCCGTGGATTTAGACTTGGAGGAACCGGGTTCGATTCCTGGTCGGGACACAATAATTTGTGATATTTCTCAAGTTTGGTACTGGGCCTATACTAAAGTTGACATAATGTGAATCCACTTATTTAAAAAAAAAAGTATGTTGCGTCATTTTGCATGGACATATCAAGTGCCTTCCCTCATTCATTATTCATCAGAAGAAGAGAATACAAGAAACAAAAAAAAAGCGTGGTTCTGACCACCCTGAAGGAATATGGTTGTGATGATGAAATATCACAAATAAATTAAATATTAATTAAATGTATTTATTTACATTAATAAATATATATTTTTTTTGTGTCCCGACCAGGAATCGAACCCGGTACCTTCTTGTCTAAATCCACGTACTTAACCGCTAGACCACGGAGGCAGTGTAAGCATTATACATCCAAAAATACAGAAAGGATGTTATAATTAATCAAAGATTAAAA
Organism: Tinea semifulvella; assembly: GCA_910589645.1. Taxonomy (NCBI): domain Eukaryota; kingdom Metazoa; phylum Arthropoda; class Insecta; order Lepidoptera; family Tineidae; genus Tinea; species Tinea semifulvella. Next base: position 8,563,245 of record OU342612.1, on the reverse strand, counting down.
ATTGTTATTGAATGCACTTGTGGCCTAACCCGAGCCTTGCCTGACGGGAGTATGTAAAAGACAGAAATATTTTCTGAGAGGAACTTTTTTACAAGTACCTACCTATGCACAGAATACGTAATAGTACAAATACATTTATGGAACGAGCTTCCAAGACGACATTAACGGAATCATACAGTATTTGGTTGGGTAGGGAGAGGAGTAGAATGGTGGATGGTGGGCGTATTATTGCGCAATAAAAAAAGGAGGCCTCGTTTTTATACTAGCCTATTGTCGGTCACAAGCCCAAGTCACCATTCTTCTGATCTCTTATCCCTACACGATGGACCCAGCACCCGCACGGTGAATGCTTAGAAATTTGTCTATTCTACAAAACCTATATGACCTAAGCTAATTCCAACATGTGGTTAATAAGTAGTCATTAAAATTGACATCGGATTCTCGCCAACCTTTTTGGCCAGTGTGACCTCTATCTTTGGAGTCTATGGGCTGTGATGATGATGTTTCTATAATAATTTAAAAGCATTCTGAAATCTACTGAAATATTACTATTTGTGTATATTTATTTTTGTTTTTAATAAAAGGTAATAATTCTTATTGTCATAGAGCGTTCGTTACATACACAATATTCAAATTAAATTCTCACTCGAAAACATTAAAGACAAAACCGCCTCCGTGGTCTAGTGGTAACAAACGTTGCCGTGAACTCGGGAGGTCGTGAGTTTGATTCCCACCGGGGGCAAGTTGTACATTGTATAATTTGTCTCGGTCTGGGTTTTTATATGTATAATATTTTATTTATTTAAAACTTTATTGCACATAAATTACAAAGGCGTAACATAATGTCGCTTGACATTCTCTGCCTGTCAGACCTTCGGGACAACAAGAACATTTATGTGAAGTAGGTGCAATATATCAATTAAAATTAAATATATTAAAAATATACGTCTATAAAATATTAATTATTGCTTATAATAAATATTTATTAATAAAATTACATACGAATTCATACACACATACATATATAAACTACATAAATAAGTTATACTATTTATATACTACATAAACATAAATTAGGTACTACGTACTTAATGATAACCGATGATAATAATAAGCAACAATCAATGAAAATTTTATGAAAATTATGAACCCAAAAAGTGTCTGTAAACTAATCTTTTAAATATAGCTCTGTTTGAAGCATCTTTAACCTCCGTCGGTAGGTCAGCCAATATGTATATATTTACAAAAAAAAAAGTATAATATGTAGTTTATCAACCATCTAGTTTCAGTAACACAAGCCTCGTAGCTTACCACGGAAATTAGATGGCGCTGTGTGACCTGTCTGGAAATATTTATATATTTTATATTAACTAGCCAGTTGGTTAAGGATGGTTTTAGATGTTGAGCCCTACATAGTCGTACATAGATTCATAAATTGCCCTCTGCATTATTATTTTTTTATATCAGGACTGGGATCTCATTCAAGCAGTCCATCTTAAGGGAGCCTTCAAAACGACCCAGGCAGCATGGGAAACATTCAAAAAGCAAAAGTATGGCCGTGTCATCATGACATCCAGTGGTGCTGGCATTTTTGGCAATTTCGGACAAGCTAATTACAGGTGACATAAGAGTTTGCAATAGTTTTTTTTTTCTACCAAATATTATCTCTTATATTGCGTCGACGCGACGTCTTCTAAATGTAGTGTTGGAGGCGTCGTATGCTGTGCATTCCTTAGATAGCATACGCCTCCATACATAGCAAACAAACCTATCAATACTGAAGTAGCCAAAAACACTACCAGGCTCTCTTCCATCTGCCAGCAACGAGTCCTTGAGTATTTTGGTCATATGCCCAAGAAAGCTCTGGCAATCTGGAAATCGTGGCCGAAGCCAGGGTCCCGATTCTCGCGACATGCATGAATGAAACTGAACAATTCGAATATTTCGAACCAAAGTCAAAGTCAAAATATCTTTATTCACGTAAACCTATTACAGGCATTTATGAAACGTCATTAATTTAATTATTTTGAATGATTCTACTCCTGCTAGTAGAAGACTAAGCAGCAAAGTGGTCCAATAAGTAAGCTGTTAGCAGAAGACCAGCAGCTTAGCAAATTCCAGTGACCTGTTAATGTTTAATCTGACTGAGATAGGAATCTGCAAGGAAAACTCAGCTATATCAGATTTACAAATTAAAACATATACAGAACTGCACCACAACGATCAATTAATAACCTTTTAAATTTAGTTATCATACCTATGAGATTACAATACCTGGTACAGCAGTAACCCACCAGGCAAGTCATCACCGACACGCAAGTTGAAAGCGCCAGAATTAGACCCCAGATACGTTGGTCTGGCACACTACAAACGCAACTGCACAAGGTCCTGCATGACACCGCGAGCAGACCTGGAAGGCTCAGCATCGTCCGGGACAAAGTGATCCGGGGAAGGGTCACGACCCTCAGCTTTAAGGAGAACGACGCAAGGAGGAAGAATAATCTCTTATTTCTCAATCTAACAGTTTTTCAAGCTCTTTCTTTCCTTATTAAAAAGATTTTATATTAAGATTTTAGTTTATTTATTTTAGCCAGAAACCTTCCTTTATATTTGGAAGAAACCGTGGATCTGACTACAAACAGTCATTAGTGAATCTTTTGTGACAGTTCGCATCTCACTACAGCCCCTAGAACACAGCGTCCTAGACCTCCACAGCTGGAGATGGGCCTTCCAGAACATATATCTGGAGAATTTGGCCTACACTCGCCACGCTGGACAGACGGCTTGGCGAGGATATGATGTCAATTTTAATGACAATTTATTAACGATTCCACAAGTTAGTATTAGTGGAACCGGGACCGACGGCTTAACGTGCTCTCCGAGGCACGAGAACGGTGGTTTTGTAAATCTATGATAAATGTACGTAAGAAAAGTGTATTTCTCATTGGTACATGCCGGGGGCTTTGAACCGACCTTTGTAGGATTTAGGGAACGCGTTCTTACAACCGAGCCACCACCGCCCCCAAAGACGCTTCAGATTAGACAATAATTTAAATTCCTAATTCAAATTTTATGACGGTTAAGTAAAGACGTCTCTAATTGGACAATAATACTAATTATATTTTTGACAGCTCAGCAAAGATGGCTCTTATTGGTCTATCTAACACTTTGGCTATTGAAGGTGGGAAATATAATATTAAAGTGAATACCATCGTCCCCACCGCCGCGTCCCGACTTACTGAGGACATCCTTCCACCAGATATGTTCGAGGCAATGAAACCAGAACACATTGCTCCTGTAGTGGTAAGTGTGTAAGATAATGACATGACATATCAACATAACAACACAACAATGAAACAACATGACAATATAGTTTCATGCCTATTGGCTAAATGTGAATCCCCTTATTTATAAACGTGGTTTCTGATCTCCCCGAAATGGAAACGGTCGTAAATGATACTTTACTAAATAAATAAAAATATTTATAAGTAATAAAAAAATATCTACACTCGCGTGCAAGTAAATCGACTCAAGCCTCAAGTGCGCATAAAAAGTGATATAACTTAACAATGACTTATTTTACCACTATATAATGTTATACATATTTAAAGCCTAGTAATTAGGCTTTAAAATGGTAGCATTATTTCAGTAATTTAAATAAACACTTGTCTTTAGAATGCAACTGAACGCAAACTCTCGTAAATTGCTCCGTGCTCTATACACAGCTTGCTGAAACCGTTGCATATGGTGGCGGTTCTTGCATGATGTGGGTTGGAATTTCCTTAGAAGGAAAAACGGATCTTGTTTTTATTCCTGGAGGAGGCCGAGGAGAAGGTCTGATTAGTGAGCGTTACATTGAAGATGTTCTACTGGATCAAGTTGTCCCTTATCAAGGCTTTATTGGGGATAATTTCATGTTGATGCATGACAATGCTCAATGTCACACTGCTCGGGCCACACGTGAGTTCCTCAACGAAGTTGGAATTGACACTATGGATTGGCCAGCGCTTAGCCCCGATTTAAATCCCATTTAGCACATATGGGACGAGCTCAAAAGGAAAGTTAGAGCGAGGAATCCAGCTCCTACAAACATAAATGAGCACAAGACTGCGTTGGTAGAAGAGTGGGGTCGAATACCACAATCATCAATAAAAAAGTTGATTAGGTCTATGAAGAATCGCATGAGAGCAGTGATTAGGTCTAGAGGGGGGAAAACCAAATATTGACACGAATATTCTTTTTTTCTAACACACATTTTGTTTCATTTATACACAATAACTTCATACTGTGAAATTGTATGAATTTTCAATGTTTTTAACAATTTCATTGACATACACCTTTTTTACTAAACTACTGAATCGATGTTAATGCAACTTACGCCATTTTAAAGCCGAATTACTAGGCTTAAATATGTAAAACATTAGAGGTAAAATAAGTCATTGTTAAGTTATATCACTTTTTATGCGCACTTGAGGCTTGAGTCGATTTACTTGCACGTGAGTGTACTTAAATATTCGTACAATACGCTGAATAGGGGAATCTATTCTTATCTATTGTTTATGTAATATTTTATTGTGTTATTTTAAGATAATGTTGTTTATTGAACTGCAACAAAGATTTATGTCTTTATCTAAAGTGTGTTATATCAAATGCACACTTACACGTTTCACTTCGCACCCCTCTCACTCGCACTTATTTTACACAGCCCCTAGACCTCCACTGTTGATGATAACCCTTCCAGAATTTTCTGGAGAATTTAGCCTATACTCGTCACTCACCAGATACTCATAGAATAATCCTACAAAGGTCGATTCAAACCCCTGGCTAATTGGTACATATCAATGAGAAATACATTCGCACGCTTAATAATACATATAAGTGCCCAAGTCAAAATGTTTGTATAGTGTGATGTTAACTGCAAGATGGAACTATCTACCTAAATATATCTTAAAATGTCTTATACATTTTTCATTGCTAAAGTATTTCACATTTACAACTTAAATAATAACTTAGCTTTTTATTAGAAAATAAAGCTGGAATGTAAGAATCCAGAATCTTTAAACGCAATTTCCAAAACATGATTCTTTTTCGTATTATGTCCTTGTATTACTATCGGTGCGATTTGTCAAAGATTTACAACACCACCCGTTCCCGTGCCTCGAGAGCACGTTAAACCGTCGCTTCCAGTTCCATCTTTAATAAATTGTCTCGCTCGCAAACTTCAATACTTTTAAAGATTTTTCACATCTGAGTGTTCTTTTTCAAAATGTAGTCGTATCTGCCTTCGAACAGGGGAATTTCTAATTAAGTCATATTTTCACTTTTATTCATTCGTAATTTTAAGCAGAGAAAAATAGCAATCCAAAACAGCTATGAAGAGAAGAGGACAAATTACATAGCATTCCATGGATTCACTGTGCGGGTGCCGATACCATCGTATTTTGTGAAAAGAGAGGAGAAGAGTAGTTTTTCGGGCTTGCGACCGACTAAAGTCTGGTCTACAAAGGAGGCCTACTCTTTTTACGACGCAACAAGACGCTTACCATTCTGCTCCTCTCCCTACCCAACATTTCTCAAAAGTTTATTTTTTTTATACTACATGGTAAGTGGCGCGTGAGGTCCATAAATGTTAGCAATTGGAATCAGACACTCATGACTGACATCAGTCCTTAACACTATGGCGGCTTGACTCTCGGCATGACGGCTATTCGAGCCTGATCCCAAAACGTGTGGATACCTCCCCGCCCCGGCAGACTGGGCCAATTACCACCGTCAGTCTGACTACCACCTATTTGTTGTTCTCGTTGAAAGTATCTGCCATTTGCAATGTCAAATACCAATTATTAACACACTACGGCAACACTGCCGCGTCAGCTGGTAATTTTTGTGCTCTCGGAATAAAAAACATTTTTTCAGCAAAATAGAACTAAATAAGCAAAATTATACGTTGTAGTGATTGCCTGGTGTCTCAGTACTTTTATAGTTTCAAGTTTGTAACAAAATCATGCAACGTACTCCTCCGAAGTGTTCGTCGACGCCGGATCTGTCAAAAATTCTGCAACTAGATCAATCCATCAACGTTAACTTGCGAAAACGAAAACTTCCAGATAATATGGACGCTAAAGATATTTGCAGTATAGTTGACGAGAAATTCCAGTCATCGATGGCCTCCCTAAAGAAGGAACTGACAACATTCATCGGGGACATAATAAAGACTGCTTTTGCGGAACAATCTCAACTCATTACGTCGCAAATCAGCGCTGAAATGTCCAACATCAAGCAGTCTATCGAACAAGTAAATACACGACTCTGTGACCAAGAAAAATCGCTAAACTTTGCCTGTGAAAGGCAGGACAACTTTGAAAGATCATTGAAATCACTCGAAGTAAAGGTACCTACACTTTCTGAACTACCAAGCCAAATCACCACGTTGGAAACTACTCTCGCAGCCATGGAACAGCAGGCAAGAATGTGTAACCTTGAAATATGTAATTTACCAGAAAGGAGAAGTGAGAATCTGCTCCAAATTGCAAGTGACATTGGCAGAGTGATTAAATACCAAATACAATCCTGTGACATAATATCTATTCATCGGGTACCACATGCGGACTCCAAAAGTAGCCGACCCAAAAACATAATTGTGAAACTGACATCTAGAATGACAAGAGATAACATTATTGCAGCATTTAGGGCTAACAAGGGCATCAAGTCAGATCAATTGTCTTTGACAGGCCAGGCTTGCAATATTTACTTAAATGAGCATCTCACATTACAAAATAAACGTCTATTTCGCATGTGTCGTGAAGCTGCCAACAAACATAACTACAAGCATGTCTGGATTAAACATGGAACTATCCTCGCTCGCAAAGACGATACCTCCCCAGTTCTGGCAATACGCAGCAACATTGACATACAAAAAATTACCTCCTAATAGACCATATAGTGCTAGTGAGAACTATTTTTTACATTACATGAAACGGCTTAATACTCTAAACAGGACCGGCATGTTATTTATTTTTTATTTAATTCACCTGTTATTATTTAACTATTATAATTTGTCACATAAAACTATTATAAGACAGTTACTGATAGGGGTAGAAATGAAACAACAACTAAGACTCACACTTTTTATTAGAATATTACTTTTTGAGACAAATAAGGCATACTATTTTATACTTAAAGAGTACCACTCACCTAAGTTTAGGAGCTTACTAAGTTTAAAGTCGAATAGAGTGATAGGACATTACCACATGAAAATACTTCACTGCATTCATATTCATTGGGGCGGCCAGAGGCAACGGTACAGCTTGTGCATTCTAACACTTAAACTGTTTAATTATCTGATTCTAGCAAACCATTGCACTTTGTCACCACGCAGCCAAGATAAGTTGATTTCCTATTATTTATCTATATTATACATTTACTTATTAAATCAGTTCTTAAAAAAATAGATACAATCAGTGTATATTACCAAAACTGCCGTGGCTTAAGAACTAAACTAAATACAATTTATATGAATATTCTTTCTCACACATATGACATTATCATACTAACAGAAACTTGGTTGTGTGGGGACATAAGTAGTGGTGAATTTATAGACAGCCGATATACAGTGTTTCGAGCGGACAGGAACCGTGCGGCCACAGGCAAGCGGGCCGGTGGTGGAGTGCTGGTGGCGGTGCGGCAGGAGCTGGGAGCTAGTACTCGTGCTCCACTGCAGAACTCAGCTGCTGTCTCGCTGTCAATGGTCGAACATGTGCTGGTTCAGCTTCCGGCCAATGACAATAAGTACCATATAATTAGTGCTGTATACATTCCGCCAAACGTTCACTCTGACATGTATGAATGTTTCTTAAACCTACTAAGTGATACCCTAGGCATGTCAGATGTAAGTAGTTACTGGATCGTAGGTGATTACAACCTACCTAGTTTGGTATGGGAGAAAAGTTTCTCGTACTATATACCACAGGTTAATGACACTTATCCTCAGTGTAATAAACATCTCGTTAATTTTATGTCTACACAGAATTGTTTTCAACTGAACGGTTTTACTAACAAAACAAATAAAATACTTGATCTTTTCATGACTGACACTATGGACTGCACAACCACGCTAGTGTCAACATCTGAGGCACTAGTCACACCAGATTTATTTCACCCACCCTATTATGTTATTGTTCCTTACTTTTTTAACAAAACTAAATTGATGTCACGAAAACCTTTGAAAAAACGCTGTTATCAAAAAGCAAACTACTCAATCATAAACAAAGAACTCTCACAGGTTGACTGGTGCTCCATCATACCAAGCGAATCCGCAGAAGAATCTGTTTCTGTTCTATATGAAATTATTTACAAGATTATAAAAAAACACATCCCACATAAAATAAATAAATCACATAACTACCCTATTTGGTTTACACCTTCTCTTGTTCATATATTTAAAAACAAAAAATCTGCATGGATAAAATGGAAAAAATACCAAAACAGGTCGGATTATGAGAGTTTCTCGTTATACCGAAGGAGATTCAGGTCTGAGTCAACAAAATGTTATCGAAAATATATAAACCATGTTGAAGAATCAATAAAAAATAATTGTAAATATTTTTGGACATACATATCTAATCGTAAAAATCGAACAGGTGTACCTAAGGCAGTCTCATACCAAAATAAGTCTACCTCTGACTCTGAGGGCATCTGTAACCTATTTTCATTTTTTTTCCAATCAGTATTTGAACCCTCTGAAGTTCCCAATAATTTTAGTATTGATAGCATCGAACAAACAAATAGTATAACTGACTTGAATCTTCATCGGGTGGTGTTGCATCCTAATAAGGTGCTCATGGAATTACGGCTGCTGGATACTTCTAAGGGTCCCGGTGCGGACACAATACCCCCATTATTCTTTAAGAATACAGCAGACAGCCTACACAAGCCATTAACTCACATATTTAACCAATGTCTTACTGAAGGGGTATTTCCAAGCCTTTGGAAGACCGCGAATATCACACCGGTTCACAAGGGGGGATCTAGGAGTGATGTGGAGAATTACAGACCCATCTCTGTATTATCCACTCTGTCAAAGCTTTTCGAAAGACTTGTCTATCAGGAAATATATCCGTCTCTCCATAGCACTATCCTCTCTCAGCAGCACGGCTTTATTCGACACCGCTCCACAACAACAAATCTGATGGTATATATGAACACCCTCTTTGAAGCCATGGACGACAACCTTCAAACTGACAGCATTTACACAGACTTTCGAAAGGCTTTCGACAGGGTGGACCACAAAATTCTTTTGGAAAAGATTGCATTCAACGGGATTAGGGGTAATCTTTGGCGTTGGTTCAAATCATACATCACAAATCGCACACAAAAGGTACTGTTAAACGGCTTTGAGTCCGGCACTGTTTCAATAACCTCTGGTGTCCCCCAGGGGTCTATTTTGGGCCCTCTCCTCTTCGTGCTCTTCATAAATGACGTAAATCAATGTTTTAGATTCTGTAATTTCCTTCTTTATGCCGACGACCTAAAAATATATCATACCATCGAAAGTGAAAAGGATGCAACCGAGTTCCAAAATGATCTTGACCGATTTAGCTCATACTGTACTAAAAACAAACTAAAACTTAGCCTCAATAAATGTAAAAAAATTACCTTTACAAAAAAGAAATTCGTCAGACGATGTTCTTATTATCTTTGCAGCTCTCCACTTGATGAAGTTACATCTATCAGGGACCTGGGGATAGTGCTGGACTCTAAGCTGCACTTAAACCTTCACGTTGAACACATTATTTCTAAAGCATACAAAATGTACGGATTTGTTGTCCGCTCTTGCCACGAATTTAAACATTCCTCCACATATGTGCATCTGTACTTGTCTCTCATTCGCTCACAACTTGAATATGCAGTGTCCGTATGGAACCCCTATTACAACAAATACAAAGACTCAATAGAGATGGTACAAAAGAAATTTCTACGTGTTGTCCAATACAAATTTTACCACAACAGATTAAAATACTCTCAATTGCTGGTGAATTATAACATGCTGGACTTGTATTCACGACGACAGCAGTTGGAGGTGATGATGTTATACGATCTTTGTCATAATAAATACGATTCCATAGCCCTCAACAACAAATTATGCTATAGAGTACCGCCCAAACATCACCAACGAGAATGCAACCCATTTCAATTATTCGCATTGAGCTCATGCCGTACTAACTCTGGAAAGCGTTCTCCTATCTATAGACTGGTTGACACTTACAATAAAAAATTTAATCTCATTGACATCATCGCCTCCACTGCTGGGGCCTTCAGAACAAGTGTCTTGAAGGTTTTAAAGGAATAGTTTTTAAGTTCTTATTGTTTTTCTCTTTTTTTTTATTTACATTATGTTTTTCTCCTTTGTTTTTACTTGTTTAATTTAGTTTTTTGTTTGTTTTTTTTTTCCTTTCATTTATCAACGTTTATTTATTATTATTAGCTGTAAAGTTTATGCAATTATAAATATGTGGTTAACGTGGTGGGTATTGCATGATCTAATGTATCTTATTATTGTTAAATGTTAAAACCTGTGCAATGCTGTTTGTTGACCCTAATAAAGAAAAAATAAAAAAAAAAAAAAAATAAAAATTACTTTCAAGGAGAACTAATATTGTAAGCTTGCCATGGTGATATTTATAAAAATAACACCGCTTAGAAACACTTAAGAGTTGAAAAATCTTTCATGTTATTGGATTGTGCGAACTGAGGGGTGCAAAGCGTGCTAAACTTGTTAAATGTACAGTTAATTCTGTTATCGTTCATGTTTTATCTTTATTGCAAACTTTAATCTATTTCAGAAACTAGGTCATAATTCGGAAATACATATGTAATTAGATTTCCAAAACACTATATGTCGATTTCCAAAACACTATATGTCGATTTCCAAAACACTATAGGTCGATTTCCAAAACACTATATGTCGATTTCTAAAAAGATGATTAAATGGGGTGTATCACTAACTTTTTATAACGATAGATGGCGCATGACAGATAGTACCTATTATAACTGTCAGTTGCATAGAAAATTTGTATTTTTATTACGAAATTTATTATTTTCTGCATTTTATGCCGAAGTGAGCAGCTTTTAAGTGTACAAATCGAGAATTCTTAGCAAAATCAAAAATATGTTGATCTCAAAATTGCCGTTCTATTAATAAAACCTTTTTTCTTTTTAAAGACGGTGTGCGCTTTCTTAATTCGTCTTTTAAGGTAGCTAAAGTTAATTAAAAAAAAAAAATCTGTTATTAAAATAAATACCATAAAAACATTTTTAAATGATGCGACATAGGTGTAAAACAAGGTACCATTGCCGCTAGCGACATCTACAAAAAGCTTTGCCTGATACGCCCCATTAATGCACGTTTAACAATTGGTTGCAAGGCACGTGATTGGCAAAGTACCAATTTAATCATGGATTTTTTTATTGGGCGTTCATACTGATGCATCAGACATATCCAAGTCGATTTGTCCATACTATAACGTAATTTTTCCACTAGGCCTACATGGTGCACGAATCGTTTGAAGACAATGGCATAGTGATAGATTCTACCCTCGGATTTGCTTCCAAGACACATTTTGTCAGAAGCGAAGGAGCACATCTTAGGTAAGATTAAATTAAGACTTCTTTAAGATGCTAGACACGAGTCCATCGTGCTCACCTGGTGGTAAGAGGTACGCGTGTTCCAGGAATAGGTACAATTAATGCCAGCCACTGACACACATCAGTCACTACTAAAAAAATATATATTAAATCCAACAGTTGACAATTTCAAATAGATAAAAAAACATTAACGGCAAGTTGCAGAAAGGATGATAAAAATGTTTTTTTTATTTTTTTTTCCATGAAAATGTACATAACAGATTATATTCTCATAACAATATTCAAATACAAGTGGCTAGATGTGTGAATTAATGTGGCTCCAAGTACTTTAGGACAATGTTTTTACTTTCCACATCCGTTGATGCGATCCTATATCGGTCCGCTTACAAATTTATGGAACAATCTCCATGTAAACATAAGGCAAGCGTCTACCAGATCTTCGTTCAAAAAATTAGTCTATCTATACTTTCTAAATGTTAATAAGTGTATATATGTATATTTTTGTGTATGTATTAGTATTACAGTATATATCAAAGTCAAAGTCAAAATATCTTTATTCACGTAAACCTATTACAGGCATTTATGAAACGTCATTAATTTAATTATTTTGAATGATTCTACTCCTGCTAGTAGAAGACTAAGCAGCAAAGTGGTCCAATAAGTAAGCTGTTAGCAGAAGACCAGCAGTTTGGCAGTATATAATTATGTTGTTGAATTTATCGTACTATTAATATTTCTTTCATTGAACCTATAAATGTTCTAATTTACCCCCAAGGTTTGGCTGTCAGAAAATGTCTACGGGCATTAAGTCCGCCATTGTACTTTGTGCAATAAAGTTTTTAAATAAATAAATTTTAAAAGTTATTTTTGGGATTTTTATCTGAAGCACCTAATTTTATTAATAAACCTAATATTTTTGTACAATAATCTAGGAAAAGGCCAGACGATGAGGTTACGATAGAATTTGTGAAAGATAAATGGCCAGAAGTAGTGGATATGACGAACGCGACACATGTCAAGGATATCGGAGAAGCTACTATGTTACTAGTGGAGAAAATGCAGGTATTTATATTTTTATACTAATCTCTTTTTTTTTTCAATTCAATTCAAATATTTTGATCCTAGTTTTGCAACACTCTAATGTTCTTATTTGTGTATTTATTTATATTTAGTTACTTGTATTTGCTTATTTATTTTGTTTATCCTGTGATTGTGTTTAATCTTATTTTATGTACTTAATCTTGTTTTTATCATTATATTTTGTTTTTCTTTTTGGTGTTCATTTGCTATTATTGATTTATTATTGGGGTTAGGTTTTACTGAGAAAATAATATATTATTATTATTATCATCTTCCTAACTATCTATAAAAAAACTCAACCTAACCTTCCACCAGTACTGCAGTCCAGTGTTGCGCAATAGACCCCCCCCCCCACACTACCCGCAACCGCCCCACCACTTATTATAGTTTTTTTTTTCTTTCTAAAAATTTCTTCATCATCCCAGCCCCTAGAACACAGAGTCCTAGACCTCCATTGTTGGAGATTTGCCTTTTAGAATTTACTGGAGAATTTGGCCAGGCGGATTTATTAGCGATTCAACAAGTTTGTATTAGATGGAACCGGGTCCTAACAACTTAACGTGCTCTCTAAAAATGTACGTGTAAGAATGTATTTCTCATTGGCACATGCCGGGGTTTGAACCGACCTTTTTGTAGGATTTCAAGGAAAGCGTTCTTACAACCGAACCACCACACACATTTTAAAATGAATTATTTCTAAACTGTTTTTTATTCTCAAAATTTCGATTACATAAAAAATATGTTTTTTTTGACAGTCCGGGTCAAATTTGATCAGAATTTTTTTGTTTCTAATATTTGTAAGGAAACCTTGTGAGACTCTAGTGTCTATTTGCAAACTACTATCTCGTAAACACACACACATTTTTTACGTTTTAGAAATTTTAGACATTATGAAAAACACAGCTTATAATTAATTAAATTTAAAGCGAGCGGTGGTAGTTTAGTTGTAAGGATGCTTTCCCTAAAATCCTAAAAAAGGTCGGTTCAAACCCCGGCATGTACCAATGAGCAAAACATTCTTAAAATGTATTCACAGTGTTAGGCACTGAGGTCAGTCATGAGTGTCTGATTCCAATTGCTATATATGCATGGACCTTGGGCGCAAGATCAAGTGCAAGTATAAAAAAACTCAGATTTGAAATATTGGATTGTGCGAGCGAGAGGGATGCAAAGGCGTTAACGTACGGCTAACTTCTTTTTTTTTGTAGGATTTCCAAGATAGGTATAAAATGGACGGAGATAAGCCTTCGTATTGGAAAAAGTACAATTATAACTGCAAAGATGTCGTCACATACGCTCTTGGGGGTAAATAACTAATTCAACAGCCCTATTCTGTAACTTAGCCGCAAACGTTATTAGTGAATTTCGTTATTTACGTCAGAGGTTGCGTCATAATTACAAAATATTATTCAATTCTCAACTCTATAAGCGCTCGACCTTGACAGCGGCCGTGCGAATATCAACTTTAATAGCGTGATATAGTTAACGGATTCCATTATATAACGTTTGCGTTAAAGTAACAGAATAGGCCTGCTGGAGTGTTTTTCCATTTATTCATTCATTCATTACAACTAGAACACAGCGTCTTAGATCTGTTGGAGGTAAGCCTTCCAGAACATATAGGTATTTGGAGAATTTGGCCTACACTCGCCACGCTCTGGCCAGACGGTTTGGCAAGAGTCTGATGTCATTATTTTTAATGACAATTATTAACGAAACAAGTTGATATTAGTGGAACCGGAACCGATAGCTTAACGTGCTCTCCGAGGCACGGAAACGATGGTGTTAAAAAGCTACGGACCGCATACGTAATGACGAAATACGCAAAAGGGTAGGTATTAAAGCTAGATATATAATGCGAAAGTTGTGGGTAAAAGAGGCCCTGGCAGACCGAGACTTACCTATCACGATCAAATAAATAAAACAATAGCTGAAGGTGCATTAAAAAGCCATCAAAATAAAAGGGCATGTATGAAGAGGTTGATGAATGTCAAAGAAGCGAAAGAGGTATGTCGTGATCGTGTCAACTGGCGCTCAATTGTCTCTGCCACCCCGCAAGGGATTTGGCGTGAAGATATGTATGTATGTGTATTATTATATTTATTTTTATTATATTCCGAATTGATTGACGTTTGTACTTAATACTATACGCTATAAGCCCTCGGGCAAAACATGGAATACCAAAACTACACTGTTTTTACCACCACAGAAATATAAAACCTAAATATTAATATTAGAGGTGATGGCAGACTGATGGTGGTAATTTTCCCATTTTTTAATGAAGTATCTATTTATATAATGACAATTGATTGTCTATCTGACGAAGGCAGAGATATTAAGCTTAAAGGAGATTACTACAATGTCTGATTCCGGTTGTTAACATTCATGGACCTCGCGCGCCACTTAAAAATATAGTATATATAAAAAAAATATGAATAACTGACTTCTATAACCATTACAAAGTAAAAAAAACATTTACCTACTTCACTTCGTGTACTTGTAAATAAATGGAGTCTATCAACTTACTGAGAAATAAAATTACATAATTGAACTTCTATAAACCTAATTTTAGACAAAAAAAAAATAGCTAAAACTTTTTTCTCAAATATAATATTATAGCCAAACTATTTGTAGTCGATGCTCAGCCTAATATTAATTTTACTATAAAAAAAATCAATAAGTTTGACTGCCTAGTGTAGCGGCAAGTCCGTGGATTTACTCGTAGATGCGGAAGTACCGGGTTTGATTTCTGGTCAGGAAACAATAATTTACTCGTATTAGCTAGATTTTTCGAGTTTATTAGACATTGACGAGCTTGCCACTTGTCATGATTGAGTAAATATTTCTTTAAAAAAAGCGTGGTTTCTTAGCATCCCAAAAATACGGTCGTTATGATACTTTGTAGGTCGATGTACAAGTATATAAAATTTATTCCAAAATACAATTAAAATATATACGCGTCGACTTCTATAACCTTCGTTCGTATGTCAAAAATCCCAAATTAGAACGATGTTTGACCTAAAGACTGTTGTTCAAAAACTAAGTCGTTATGGCTCAATGAAATTTGCCTCAAATATCGTGCGCGTGATTGGTATCTATGCGTTATTATTCTAAGCCTTCGTTTATATGCGTGCGGTAAATTTCATTCCATTCTAACCTTTTGACATGAATTTAAATAACTTTAATGAAGAAGTTTTTGAATATAAATAACTTTTAAAGTATTTACCATACATACTTATATATGTTTAAAAATATAACCAGCTGTTTCTGACGACGCCTTTTTACAGCCGCATATCGTTTGTGGACTAGAAATTCGTCCTGACTGTTAGGGTGGTAGGGCTATTCTATTATTTAAGCGCAAACGTTATATAATGGACCTTTTCGAAACAAATTAAAGTGGTTAGTTATTCGTCCTCGGAGGAATCGCAGAGTACTCTGCATGTTATACTCAATACTTAATGAGCCCGCTACCCCCAATTACTTAAAAGAGTGCTTGGCGCTACCCATGACAAAACTCTCCGTTCTTCCTCTAATTCTACTCTGTCCATTCCCACTCACCATTCTTCTTTTGTCTCAAAGTCCTTTGCAGTTGTAGCCGTAAACCTATGGAATCAGTTGCCTATAAATATCCGGCAGGCCCCGAGCAGGGCTATCTTTAAAAAACTTGTATATGCACACTACATGAAGTCATAATAAACTTAGTTTAGTTCTGGCGTTGCTGATAATTATACTTGTATTTGATATGGTTAATAGATAGTATTACATTTAATTTAATATGTATGTATATTATTATTGTTTACATGTGTAGTTTATATGTATGTATTTGCATGTAGTATTAGTATGTAGATATGTAAATATTATTTATTTGTATGTCTATGTGTATGTAAGTATGTATTAATTTATATATGTCATTATATTGTCTAATTAAGCCTGTAATTGCACCTACCTTTCATTGTTTAAATGCTCTTGTTGTCCCGAAGGTTTGACTGTCATAGAATGCCTAGCGGCATTAAGTCCGCCTTTGTACTTTGTGCAATAAAGATTTAAATAAATAAATAAATAAATGGAATCCGTTAACTGTATATATATATCACGCTATTAAAGCGCTTATAGAGTTGAGAATTGCATAATATTTTGTAATTATGACGCAACCTCTGACGTAAATAATAGCAAAGTAAAAAAAGCAAAGTATCATCACGACCGTTTCCCTTTCGGGGTGGTCAGAAACCACGCTTATAAATAAACGGATTCACATTTAGCCAACTTTACTATATAGGCCAATAATGACAAGTGGCAAGCTCGTCGATGTCTCTAGCGTACCAAACTCGCGAAATATCACAAATAAATTAAATGTATTTATTTACATTAATAAATATTTTTTGTGTCCCGATCAGGAATCGAACCCGGTACTTCCGAGTCTAAATACGCGGACTTAACCGCTAGACCACGACATATTAAATAGTATTTCACAAACATTTATGAATATGTATTTGGCCGCGTTCGTTTTAAGAAATGTTAGCATGAAAATACCACTTTTTTTAGCACAAGTCGTTCGTTTAATGAAAATTCTAACATTTGATGCTAATTTCCGTATGTCAGTACCGTGTTGAAAGGAGGGTTATTGATGTTACTTTTTGACAGATGTCAAATTGATCGTTTACCATTTTTATATACTTTATAGTTTTCTATTATATTTGTTAAAAAGGTATATTAAACGATTTTATGTAATAAATTCAAAGACCATAATAATATCACGTGTATTGGATGCCATGGTATGATAAAACATAATCGAAACACTTGTCAAAAAGTAGCATCACCGCTCGTTTTATTTAAGAAATGTTAGCATTGTTAAAAAAAGTGGTATTTCTTAACAAAAACGACATTTCGCGCTGGTTTATGAAGTTGCTACGAAATGTTGGAAATGCTATAACACGAACGCGGCCTTTGTTTTGTTTCTCACAAAACCAAGATGGCGCCCAGCGACCTTCAAATGACTTTGCAACCTAATTCTTCGTTGTAGGCGTGTTAGTTATGGCTCCCATAACATAAATAATGAAATCCACTAATAACGTTTGCGACTAAGTATAACAGAATACCTACTGGCGACACTTATACCTATGTGTACCGAATTATACTACGCAAATGCTGTACATTTACACGTTCCCAGTTACAACCCCAATCCAGCGCTTAACTAAAAGCGCTGTCAAAGAACGACGGTATCATCTCAGAATGCCGTTGTCACTGCTTTTCACCTTCAGCCATCAGCTTTAATAGAAAATATAACTTAATTTTATTTATTTTATTTTATTTAAAAACTTCATTGCACATAAGTAAAAAGGGCTAACATAATGTCGTTAGACATTCTTTGCCAGTTAACCTTAAGGACAATAAGAGAGTTTTAAGTGACAGGAGTAGGTGCACAAAATATAAAAATGATTGAAAAATTAACATTATTTACTATCTTAATTCTAAGAAATAATATAGACCTACGTAATATACCTATATAAGTATAATAAACATATATATACCTACATACAAATACTATATAATAAATACTAATAAAACTACACAATGTAATAAATGCGATACAATAAGTATAAACAAAAAAAGTGCCTTGGAATCTTAAACTATCGATATCACTTTGGAAGAAAATTTGTCTCCTACAGTGACAGATTGTCTGCTTTTGAGATCACCCCGCTGTTTATTCGTCGCAGCCAACAAGATCTCATTTACCTGCACAAAATTACACACTCATTGCTTCAATCCTCTACTTTCTTCTCTCAAATTTAGTACTTGGCGTAATCCCCGACAAAAGAACCGAACATTTATTATTGGTACCCATAAAATCAACAGCTCTTATAATAACCCTATTATCCGTATGTGTCGACTATTTAATGACCTTTCCAGCGATACTGTGAATCTAGACATTTTCAACCCAAATGTTAGTATATTTAAGAGACAAGTGTTATTGATTGTAAACTAACCTAAAGTGACTTTTTACTATTCTTATATTGACTTATACTAATATATAATGTGATGTAACTTTTAACATAAATTGACATTAATAATAACATATTTATTCTCGATATAGTATTAATATATTGATAATGATGAAATGGATGAAACCTAAAATTTTAAAACTGAAAAACACTGTTGACTCTAATCATCGAAGTAGCTATGTGTAGCATGCCGTGTACACTGCCCTTGGGTTGCAATTCCGACCTTATGAATTATTGTAAATTTGTGCTTGATATGTATTAATTGTAACCTGTTAGTGTACCTTAAATAATAAATAAAGAACTACACAATACTGACAAAAAGTTACTTTTAACATATTATAAAATAAAAAATAAAAGTAAAACAACATGTTTAATTTTATGTGGAAGTCTTATTTTGGCTCCATAAAATAACACTCGGGGACTGCCGCGGTAAAGCTATTGCATAGCATTTTTTATCAACTTATGCAATTATAATTATTCATTTATGCAGTATTTTTTTTCTTTGATATTAATTCAAGTTTTTTATATTACTCGTGGACGCGGCCAAAAATCACACTGTCTCATCTGGCATTGTGTCTGAAAGAGATAGAATGAGTTATGAGCAGTTAGCAGCTAGTCTATACGCATAGGTCTAGTCGCACGCACACAAACACCGTGCCGAAGTCTGCCGAACTGAAACGACGTTAGACGATGCACGGCTTTCAACGCCGCACCGCTGTGCCGGTCGGAGGGGGGGGTGTTAGGTGTATTTTCGTTACGGAATTTCTTGATTCGGTCGCCGCGCTCAAAGCTATGCAATAGCTTAAAAATAATTGGAATAAATCAGTAAAGTTTTTTTTTTCAGTGGGTGCATCAGTTGCAAACCCAACGGATTTGAAGTTTTTGTACGAAAGTCATGAAGAATTCTCTCCACTGCCCACGTTCTTTATATTGCCCGCAATGTCTATGGAGTCTTCTTTAGTACCGGAAGCAATGCCCAAAGGAAAATATGCAGATTTTACTAATGTATGTAATTTATTTAATATAAAGGTAAAAAAAATGTAAAATTAATATTTCTTCTTTAGTACGCTACAAACTGTATTTAAGCAAATAATAACCAATGCTCGCTCTATCTTATATTTTGTTATTTCACTGACATTATGCCGACATGCATGACTGCAGAGACAAAAGAAGTTGGCGTAAAAAATTGTAACGAGATATTTAAAAATGACAAAATATATTTTAATAAATATAAAGACGACTTAAAAAGGAGACCTATATGAAGAAACCTAAACTAAAAAGTAAAAATAATAATTTTATTAACTTAAAAGCAAGAGACTTAAATCAACATGATTCTTTTTTTTTTTTTTTTTTTAATACTGAACACGACATGTAACATCCACCACAACCGTCATCAGTCTCTACCACTATGCCGGCCTAACAAGATACTTTTTCACACTTCGTTTGAAGGACTCCAGGTTATAAGAGTGGGGAAACACACTGGTTGGGAGAGCATTCCACATCTTCAGCGTGCGACAGATATAATGTCGGAAATGTCTTTTACTTAATTTTTTTTAGCTTCTCCGTGCAAACTTGCTATTTGATAATTAACAGTTTGTATGAAGAAGCCAAATATTTGGTTTGTTTTTAAAAAATTACGAAATTTTCCCATACAAAATGTCGTGGGTTTCGTACCTGTCAGACAATGTTGGTTGTCAAATATTATGCGTGCGTTTAGAAATATGTATTAAGCTTATTTATATAATATAGAATAAATGACAAATCACCCGATGTTTTAATTTAAAAAAAACCAACATAAGTCCTTCGCGCCATTTTGCGCGGAGATGACAAGTGCAAGTTTTTGTTTTGTAAATTAATTTACTGTGGATATTATTAGTCAAAAGTGGTGTTGTTTTGTTTAATAATGTGCTACAATGTGAATAATTATGGAAAACGATAAATTGGACTTTAAATATGGGGCACACGTTGCAGTTTATTTTTTGCGGTTTTCCCGCGCTGTCAACTCCCATATTTTATCCAACATGTTAGGGCTGTATAATGCCGCGAGCGACTCCAACATCTGGATTATTAACTCGTAAGAAAGAAATATATATTACGTCAGACTTGGCTGTATGGGCTTAGACCCTTTGCCTTCCCTATCACCTCATTCATCGGGATAAGAGAACGCAACAAAATAAAAACCAATACCCGCTTTGTCTTATATTTGATCACTACTGTTCTATATTTTTTGTTATAGATACTCCATGGAGAGCAATACATTGAGTTTGTTGGAGATTTCCCCGGAAGTGACGGAGAATTGACTGTCCGGAACTATGTCGTAGATATATTGGACAAGGGATCTAGTGCAGTAGTCATTGTTAACGGTAAGTGGACAAAAAGGGCATAATAGAGAGAAAATAATATTTTAAAAAATACGTAAGGTAGTTTATTTTTATTTTAGATTATAACTTAAAAATAATTGTTCTTTAATAAATTAATTTTAAATAAAAATAATTGTTTTTTAATAAATTAATTTTAAATTTAGGTGAAATTTACCAAAACAAGGATTTGGTATGTAAGACTCAGACGCACATTTTTGTGGTCGGTCAGGGAGGATTTGGAGGTCCGCGGACGTCACCCAAGTCAGTCGACGTCACAAGTCAGCCAAATAGAGGACCTGACTCGGTGGTCGAACAACGGACTTCAGAAGATCAGGCCGCTGTCTATAGGTAATATATGGAAACGTGATGTAATAATTAAGTTTATAGGGGAGAAAAACTGAGCATCCGTAAAAGAGTGACCTTCATTGGTCGGTTATCCAAAAGGAATCAACTTTTTATATAATATACTAGCTGACCCAGCGAACTTCGTACCGCCTGACAGTCAATGATGTACCCTCGGTCGGTATACCCCACAAATCAGCGCCACCTATCGGACAACAGTAGTACTATGTCAGAAACATTCCCCGATGTTCACACAACATATTCCCAAAGTTTCATTCCGATCAGTCCAGTAGTTTTAAATGAATAGGGTACATACACACAGACATTCATCTTTAATATTTAAAAATTTTATTAGAAAAATTAAAAATGCAGAATATTTTAAATAAAGTAGGTATAATAAATATTTTAAATTTAAAAAAAATAAAGAATAAAAATGATGACATCTTTTTTATAGCAGATGCTCAACACAAAAACATGATTTACCTCAAAGGCGCAACACAATTATTATTTTTTTCGATACAAAAAAATCCGTTTCGCAAACCGTTCGTACGTTTCGGATGACATTTTTTAAACAATAATGAGTAATAACGCTAACTTTGCTATTGCATAGCTTTTATCGCGGGCTTTGAGCGCGGCGACCGAATCAAGAAATTCCGTAACGAAAATAAACCTAACACCCCCCACTCCGACCGGCACAGCGGTGCAGCGTTGAAAGCCGTGCATCGTCTAACGTCGTTTCAGTTCGGCAGACTGTGTTTGTGTGCGTGCGACTAGACGTATGCGTGTAGACTAGCTGCTAACTGCTTATAACTCATTCTATCTCTTTTAGACACAATGCTAGGTGTGTAGGTAGGTTACTTCCCAAAATTTCAACCTTATATCCGGGCCCCGATCCTTGAGCCTTCGACATGCATGTCGCTTGATTTGCTCGAATGAAACTGACAATTTTCTATGTATCTATATCGTTTTCCCTGTCGCTTTTTATTCGAATATTTCGAACCGACACCCAAGTCTAAAGCGCCAGATTTAGGCCCCAGCACGACTGTACAAAGCTATAATAGATAATTAATAATTTCAGGTTGTCTGGTGATTTTAACCCATTACACATTGACCCCACAGTGGCTCAGGCCTCGGGTCACCCCAAACCTATCCTACATGGATTGTCCTCTCTCGGGTTCTCAGCAAGACATGTTTTGCTCAAGTAAGTCTTAATTTATTTTGACACAATTGTAATAACTAATTCGGTTTTAAAAACAATCTCGGTTGTAAGAACTAATTCGGTAATAAGAATGAGCTTGGTTATAAGAATGAGCTTGGTTGTAAGAACGAGCTCGGTTATAAGAATGAGCTCGGTTGTAAGAACGAGCTCGGTTGTAAGAATGAGCTTGGTTATAAGAATGAGCTTGGTTGTAAGAACGAGCTCGGTTGTAAGAACGAGCTCGGTTGTAAGAACGAGCTCGGTTGTAAGAACGAGCTCGGTTGTAAGAACGAGCTCGGTTGTAAGAATGAGCTCGGTTATAAGAATGAGCTCAGATGTAAGAACGAGCTCTGTTCTAAGAATGAGCTCGGTTATAAGCATGAGCTCAGATGTAAGAACGAGCTCTGTTCTAAGAATGAGCTCGGTTATAAGAATGAGCTCGGATGTAAGAACAAGCTTGGTTATAAGAAATAGCTCCGTTTTAAGAACGAGGTAAATTTAGAGACGTATTCCTATTTCAGATACGGTGGCAACAACCCATCCAATTTGAAAGCTTTAAAGGCAAGATTTGTGAAGCCGGTCCTCCCCGGACAGACTTTAGTCACACAGATGTGGTTGGAAGGGACTCGAGTACATTTCCAGGCCATCACCAAGGAGACCGGCAATGTTGTCATCTCCGGTAAGTTATAAGGATACTTTTTTACACTTTCGCACGCAATCATAATAGTTTTTTATAATTTTAACAGTTTTTTTACGTGAGACCGAAACATATTTCTCCCGACGTTGCGCGGTGCAGTCTCGTACATAATGGGCAGTAAATTTAAAACTACCCACTTATTACTTTAAAAGTTTTTCATTAGAAAAGTGACATCAGAACCTCGCCAACCCTTCTGGCCAGAGCGTGGCCAGTGTTGGCCAAATTCTCCAGAATTTTCTGATGTGAGAGTGTGTGACTGTGATGATGATTTCGGTCATTAAAACAAAAATCAATTAGAACAAAAAATCATATTTTTACAATAGTCAACAAAGTAATAATAAATACCTAATCCCATTTGTATTTCCAGGTGCTTATGTGGATTTAAAGAATGTATCACAAATCCAACCCACTCCAGCAGCTGCCCCTTCCGAACAATCTTCAGGAGTCACCTTAAAAAGTGATTCAATTTTCATGAAAATCCTAGATGAAGTAAAAAAGAACCCAGCTAAAGCTAAAAGTATTAATGGAGTGTTTCTTTATAATATCACAGAAAATGGAAAAACTGTTAAACAGTGGAGTAAGTTAATTTTTCAGTAACACAAATTATTCCAGCGCATAAAAGTACCCAATAAAGCCCAAATTTGTTATGTAATTGCAATAAAGATATTTAATAAGCTTCCAGTTACTATAAGGGAGCTGCCACTAAAACTGTTCAAATCAAGAGTCAAACAAATGCTGGTTAATAAATGTTTTTATTCGACAAAAGAATACCTAGACACCAAGCTCGACAAAGTCATGTGACTAAATAAATATGTGTATGCTAGAAATAGCGAAGCATGTGATATAATTACATATAACAATTTCCATCTCTGTACCTATCATATTTCTGACAAATTATTTCATTTCAATTGCCAGCTATAAGCAGAGCTTACATCACATGTTAACTTCATAAACCAGCGACACCAACCGTTTCATTAACGCTTAAATGGAACGTTTTTGGTTATTAATGTAAGAACTTTATTGCGCGCGCTTGGTTGGGGGGGGGGGACCTATTTCGGAAACAGCGCCGCGGGGAAGGGAAAGAGGGGCGGATAGGCGCGCGCGTATAGCCGCTGCCTCTCGCTCTCTCCCGCTCCTTCTTTCTTCCTCTCGAAACAGCGCGGCTGGGAAGGGAAAGAGGGGCGGATAGGCGCGCGCGTATAGCCGCTGCCTCTCGCTCTCTCCCGCTCCTTCTTTCTTCCTCTCGAAACAGCGCGGCTGGGAAGGGAAAGAGGGGCGGATAGGCGCGCGCGTATAGCCGCTGCCTCTCGCTCCTTCTTTCTTCCTCTCGAAACAGCGCGGCTGAGAAGGGAAAGAGGGGCGGATAGGCGCGCGCGTATAGCCGCTGCCTCTCGCTCTCTCCCGCTCCTTCTTTCTTCCTCTCGAAACAGCGCGGCTGGGAAGGGAAAGAGGGGCGGATAGGCGCGCGCGTATAGCCGCTGCCTCTCGCTCTCTCCCGCTCCTTCTTTCTTCCTCTCGAAACAGCGCGGCTGGGAAGGGAAAGAGGGGCGGATAGGCGCGCGCGTATAACCGCTGCCTCTCGCTCTCTCCCGCTCCTTCTTTCTTCCTCTCGAAACAGCGCGGCTGGGAAGGGAAAGAGGGGCGGATAGGCGCGCGCGTATAGCCGTTGCCTCTCGCTCTCTCCCGCTCCTTCTTTCTTCCTCTCGAAACAGCGCGGCTGGGAAGGGGATGAGGCGCATTCATTTAATCTCCATATTCCTACCAACTACAAAATCAATAACCTGCAAGTTTAGTTAAAATTACGGACATTTTAAAGACATATTACTTACTAAAAGAATTGAGCTTAAGCAGTTCTGCCGTCAATACATTTATGGAAGGAGCTTCCAAGACGGCATTAACGGAATCATACAATATTTGGTTGGGTAGGGAGAGGAGTGGAATGATGGATGCTAAGCGTCTCGTTGCGCAATAAAAAAAAGGTGGCCTCCTGTTCTAACCAGCCTATTGTCACTCGCAAGCCCGAGACATCATTCTTTTCATCACTTACCCACACACGATGGCTGGCACCCGCACAGTGTATCCTTGGAATGCTTAGAAATTTGTCTTCATATCGTAAAATCGTTATAAATGTTTTTACCATGTTTCTCTGTCTAAAATTAGGTATATGAAAGTGAAAATATGTCCAAAATAAACATAATTTTATTTCCTAGAAAGATGATCTACATTTCTCAAAAGTGCATTCAGTTTTAAACCATCTTTATTCGGAAACGTGTGGATACACTTCACTGTGTTTTTCGGTATGAATAGTGGATACCTCCCCACTCCGGCAGACTGGGAAAATTACCACCATCAGTCCGCCTACCACCTATTTGTTGTTCTCGTTGAAAGTATGTGCCATTTGCAATAATGTCAAATGCCATTTTTTTCTTTCAAGGAGAACTAATATTGTAAGCTTGCCATGGTGATATTTATATGAAAATAACACCGCAGCTTTCCACTTGTTGATTAAATGTAAATGTGCTTCTTTAAAATCATGGTTTCTGAGCACTAGTATTAATTCTTTATTGATTTAGAAATAATATATTAAATTAAATTGAAATAACAATAAAACATCACAACTCCATTTTCCATTTGACAGTCCTCATCGACTAGTGCTGTCCCCTCAACCAGTGTTGTTACTCGATTGAATTCATTTAGTTAAAATTACAGTCTATGGCTAGGTACTGACAGGATACTTATTTTTTCATATATATACATGCCATGACATCATGCCCAACTAATGGTAAGCGTTACACGAGGTCCAAGATCACATCAGTCCCTACCACTATGCCGGCCTATCAAGATCTAATTTACACTTTTTTTAAAGTATTCCAGGTATAGAGCATTCCACATCTTCAGCGTGCGACAGATGTAAGAGTCTCCAAATTTATATGAACGCGTAGGGATAGTGGCTATCGTATGTGGGTACTATTTTGATCTGTGGTTGGGGAATAGAGAAGAACGGATAAGGTTGTGGAGCTCTTCAGAATACTCACAGTAGTATAGCTTGTAGAAGACGCTCAGGGAGATCACATCTCGGCAAAGCTACAGCAATTCGAGATGATACCGTCTAGATTATATTTGATGTATTTTTTTCAGCTCTCGATCTTCAAACAGCTGAAGTGTATGTCGGTGCACCAAAATCAGCTAAAGCAGATACCACATTGACTGTAGGAGACACAGATTTTGTTGACATAGCATTGGGCACTCTGAACCCGCAAGTGGCATATCTTAAGGGAAAACTCAAAATCAGCGGCAATTTGATGTTAGCACAAAAACTGGGACCACTACTCAAATCCGAAGCTAAATTGTAAATTATAACAAAAAAAACTACTATTTTATCTTCAGTTTCTCAAAGATTGATTTTTTTAATACTTTATTGCACTATCTACTAAGGTGTACTTAATACTGCTAGGCATTCTCTGACAGCCAAACTATTAGGACATTTATACAGGTATAATTAGGTGAAATAGGAACAAAACAACATACGGCGTGATTTTGTATGCTCTTATTCTAGACTATGTTATTCTATTGATAAAGACACACAAGAGAAACTATACTTTTTTAAGAAACTATATGTCGCAAATTTATTTATTTATTTAGTACACACAGCAGTACATATATATATATATATGTGTGTACATAACATAGTATAATTATAACTTATCTAATATATGTACCAATTAGGTGTCACAGCATTCACCAATATAAAAAGAAGATGAAATTAAAAACTTATTAATGTTAAAACTAAAAAAAAAATATTAAAAAAAAAAAAAAATAATAATACAAAATAAAAACATGACTTCTAAAATAAAATTATACATTTTTCTCTTTTTTAATAGAACTAATAAGAAAACATAAAAATTGCACAAATTTGGTACCCTAAAAAAACGAGAACAAAACACTTGTTAAATAAATTATAAGCTACTCAAATATTGATGGTTTGAAATGACTTTCTAGTGGTAGGATCCTCCCCAAAACGGGTACATTGCCACGCGCGGAACCTCATTAACTGATAGCGGAACCCTGTCGTGTCGGGTTATTTAAGTCAATGTCACAGTGTTACCAACATATAGAATTAGTTATTCGAATTCACTTACCATTCGTTTGGAAATCGCTCGTACAATTTAAGCTTCATGTAACGTCACTCGACTTTCGACTGTTTTTTTGTCACTTTTTAAGTCTCATAATAAGTGCAAACCTTCTAGATTTCATTTTGGAACCCTTTCTAATATTTGCACTATAAATTACAGACCACAAAAATATAAAACTATATATAAATATATATGCAAAATTATGGGTATTTTTTTAAATCCGACACTGTTCTATGATCATGACGAAATATGTACATACATTTTACACATTAATGTCATACTATTGTATGAGTTTAAATGGCATCCCAGTATTCATCCCATCCAGGTATCCCGGTTAGTTCCACTAGTAAGTAAATATACCTCGCACAGCAGAAGCTGCTGCCTCACTTCCATTGAAATTATTTAATAAACTTCCACTGGTTATTAGGGAACTACCTACGAAATTATTTAAAATTAGGGTAAAAAAGTTACTGGTCCAGAAATGTTTTTAAGTGACCAAGCTCATATAAGACTAAAATAGGCTTTTGTTTATTGTTTGTTATTATTGACTAAATATATTTTGTGTTATATTTTTTTTATGTTATAAGTCTAGTTTTAATAGAATAAAAATGAAGGCCTCATTTTTAAACCCACCTATTGTCATTCGCAAGCCCGAGACACTATTCTGCTCATCTCTTACCCACCCGCACGGTGAATCCATGGAATGCTTAGAAATTTGTCTTCTCTTCTACAGTAAATAACAGAATTTACATATTTTGACTATCAAACGTTTTCGCTTAAGTAAAAGATCATTCTTTGAGAAACTGTCAGTAATAGCTTTTATACATTTTTATGCTTATGTGTTATTATAAGATTTTATTCAGGTGCTAGGGCATTTATGTTAATCATTCCTTTATTCTTTCATATTACGAGAAATGTAACGCGGTGAAGGAATACTTAATAAAAGCATATTTTTTTACAATTTGTATGTTTTATTTGAATACATATCTTAATACCGAAAATTTAAATTCCGATGAGTTAAATACATGCCAATAAATATAATATCAAATGGCTATGTACATGGGCATACCTAGGGCTGCTTCCTCCTGGATTTTCTTTACGTCTACTATTAAAGTTGGGAATAATAACTTTTTGCCATGTTATAAAAGAAAAACAACGGAGTTCTTCGCGCCATTTTGCATGGACATGTCAAGTGCAAGTTTTTGTTTTGTAAATTAATTTACTGTGGATATTATTGGTCAAAAGTGGTGTTGTTTTATTTAATAATGTGCTACAATGTGAATAATTATGGAAAACGATAAATTGGACTTTAAATATGGGGCACAAGTTGCAATTTTTTTTTGCGGTTTTCCCGCGATATTTTACGTCAGACTTGGCTGTATGGGCTAGACCCTTTGCCTTCCCTATCGACTCATTCATTATCCATCGGGAGAAGAGAACAAAAAAAAAAAAAAGTTTTGCTGGCAACCCTTGAAAGTTAAAATAGCTAATTTATATAATACAATTTATTATTAATTGGCTAGGTGCTTATAAAAATCTGATTTGCCACTCTCTGGCCCAGAACCAGGGTATGCCCATGGTTATGT
This sequence comes from Tinea semifulvella, assembly GCA_910589645.1. Classification (NCBI taxonomy): domain Eukaryota; kingdom Metazoa; phylum Arthropoda; class Insecta; order Lepidoptera; family Tineidae; genus Tinea; species Tinea semifulvella. Next base: position 8,534,207 of record OU342612.1, on the reverse strand, counting down.
GTGCTTGGCCCGTGCCTGTAGTAATTACAGTCTCAATGCCCAGTTTCACGAAAGTGTCTGTTAAAGTTATATTTGAAGACATCCACTATTCTTGGAACCTGTAAATATTTTTTGAAATTCCATTGTAATTTTAGTTAGATTCAGGCTTCTTTGTTTTTATAAATTTATGTTATTATTGGTAAGGTTTTGCCCTCCAAAAATAGTTTGGCATCTTTGACTTCAGTTTCCCAGGCCGATTGCATTTGTGTATGGCTAAGATCTATGTATTTAGTAGCTTGAACTTCAGGGACTCCTTTGGTTTTTACTAGTGTTCCGATAATACAACAATATGTTCCTGAAATCATAAATGCTTAGCTATAAAAATACAAATATAATTTTTTCTGTGTTCCATATTTAAATGAAATGCTCTATGCCTATCTAACTAATGTAGTTTTGGCAAAGACAACATCATACTTTGTTTTTAAATATTTTTTGTAGGAAACTAAAAAGTGCTGGACAAAGAGTGGTCTTCCCGTCCCATCACTTTCATGCACTCCTGCTTTATAAATCTGTTTTTATTTATCCTTTTAACATGATGAAAGCATTCAAGCATTCATTTGTTAATTTTAGTCACTATACTACTTATTTCTTTTCTTTGGATCGTTATTAATATTGTGCCTACACTCACTACGCTGGCCAGACGGCTTGGAGAGGATATGATGTATTAACAATTCTACAAGTTGGTATTAGTAAAACCGGGACCGAAGGCTTAATGTGCTCTCCGAGGCATGGGAACGGTGGTGTTGTAAATCTATGACAAATGTAAGAAAAGTGTATTTCTCATTGGTACATGCTGGTTGAGTTTGAACCAACCTTTGTAGGATTGAAGGAATGCGTTAACCGAGCCACCACCATTCATTAATTTAGGAAAAAGAATCCAACCCATATTTTCACCATTATCTCAATAAAATTGTATTGCTCATAGTACGTTTTATATCATCTTAAGTAAATATGTATACGAAACACTGTTCCTTTTTACCCAAATGCATGTGGGGTAATTGAGAACAGGGCGAAATAGAAATGATATGAGGGTAACTGGGCTTTATTATACAGAGCGGTGACCTTTTTCTGGTAACCTAGTAGCTTTGCCCTAAGAGAGCCTTTTGGTTTGCTTTTAACTACACGTCGAACATCTTTAGATGGTAAATTAACTAAAGTTATCATCAGAAATGAAATCCTTGATGTGAATTATATCTTGTTTGCATAACTATAAAGGGATGGATATTTTTAACATAGAAACCTCATTATTATTAAAGATTAGAATAAAAGTACAAATTTGTTCTGAAATATCGATCGAACCAAATCACAAATGTTTCCAAATGCTTGACAGTCTTGTTTGTGTTACGCGGGAAAAACAAGGAAACAATTTATAAAGAAGTTTTCTTTATCAATATTTACCTTTACTCAATCGAGTCTTAACACCGTCGGCAGATTCGCATTTACTTATTTTGGCTCTTCCTGTACCGTCCGATATTATTAAAATATCACTTCCCACAGTTTGTTCTATGGTTCCTTGTATCCAGACACTTATCGGTGCTGATTTGTTAAGTAGATCTTTTACAAAGAATTTTACTGGTATCTGTTCCATCTTGTACAGCTACTACCGCCTAACAGTGTTATGGCATTATCGTTATTCTATTTATTATTTAATAATAGTTACGATATAAAGATAAAGTTGTTGGTAGCACAATGTTTGTAAATAAACGTTATTATTTTTCCGGCTATGGACATAGACGACCATCAGTCATGTGGTCTGTCAAATGCATACGTTCTAAGAATTGCGCCGCATGTCTAATGGCGTTGTTTTTAGTAATATTAGATCCAAAATTACCTGTGTTATGCCAAAAAAACGAGTAATTTTTTTAAAGTTAATTATCTAACAGTAACAAAGCCTATATTAACTATAAAGTTGGGGTATTCATCATTTTACAGAGATAGAAACCTTTTTTAAATAAACAGGCCGCGCATAACCTACAACCGGAACATATATTTATTTTATTTCCATCATATAACTTGAATTAATGTCCCGTAATATTTTAATTATTTGCAAAACCACAAAGCTAAAGTAGGCGTGGCGCTCGCTGCCAATTTGGTTTGATGGTCTGGGAACCCACAAAATTTCAAGTGTAGCACTGCCAGCGTTTCTATCGTCTAAACATAGTACTGTCAATCTCTACCGAAGTATTACACCTATCTTTGGTTTCCATGGAGCCGGCGTGCTTGTCAGATGCCAAAGGTCGGTTCTCTCCCAATGTTCGGTTCCAAACTTCGCCGCTCTGCAAACTGGTTCTGGAACATATTTTATCTTCCAGTAACATGAAAGTGCGGGCTCGCCTCTAGAAAATTAAACTACTTAGTAAGTTATTAGTCTTATTGTATCTTTTCAAAATAGAGTCCATTCACATTATTAGATCGCTGCATCCGATAGAAGCACTGTGAAAATAAATTATTAACCCAGTAATTCCACGTCTGACGTCACCAAATGGTCGATCGTTCGCCCGGCGGTGTGCGACGAGGCGTTGTCGTGGTGAAGGAGGGTCCTACTGCCTGCGCGGTCGTTTACTAAAAAAATTTCAAAGACAAGTGGCAAATAAAGACACTATGTTTGCAGTAACTGTTTTTTGATCCTCTAGATCAATTGTCGCGTAATGACCTGTCCTTCCGAAGAGCGAGGCCACCATCTTTTTTCCTCTTTTCACTTTAGTTGGCAAGTCTTCGGAAGAAAACACTGAGCAGACTGTCTTGTTTCCGGATCACAACTGCAAATCCAGCTTTCGTAACACAGCATTGTATGGCGAACACAGCATTTAAGTCACTTCCGTTTGTAGCGTAACGACTTAGGAATCGTGTTGCTAATGGAAAAATAAACTATTATCTAAAGTGTTTGTATTAAAATAAATAAATAAATCCTACAACAAAATACCTACTTACTAAGGTACATAATAATAAATTAATTAAATACAATTCTAAATATAAGTGATATTACGACGCCTGCCAAAGAGTCTATGACATTCGCCTGCGCAGGGTTTTAAAAAAGTAACGTAAAGGCGGACGAGCTGTTAAATCGGCTTGATCTGCCATAGGAAAAAGAACGCGACGTTCTAGCGATTAGTCGTATTAATTACTTCTAAATCTTCATAGAAGGTCTCGCTGGGGTGAGTTGCCATAATCTGGTAGTAATATTGTAAGCTCTACTGCTCTGTGCGTCAGCTGCACTGGGGGGAGGGTTCCGGGTTACTGGACCTTCGCCGGTGTAGCTGGCCTCCACGTCTTGCTGGGCTAAAACCTGGGGTGTTCTCCATTCCAGGACCCTACTTCTACCCTACAAATCGTACGATCTGCAGAGGAGGAAAGGCTCCAGAGACCGCTCGCAGCCACCTACGACTCCACGCCAAGTTCTCAAGAAGTTTGTTGGAGGGGTGCAAGGCGAGGCTGGAGAAGCCGAAGACTACCAGGCCAGTCGTTTCCCTAAACCCATCAGGTCAATAAACATCTTCCGGGCTGTGCAATAATAGGCTAATTACAAATATGAGTTCTAAAAGCTGGTTTTATTTAACCCCTACCCTAGTCTATTGCAACCCCTACGCGATACGTCAAATCTTTGAAGCATCTTTCACGGCGCCAATCAACACGACGGAGCTTTTGGGCCTCGGTCAAATTATGCGGTGTTTACCGGGCACAAAGCTTCCTTCCCGCTAAATGTTCACGAAAGATTTTGTGAACTTGACTCATAACGATACCTAAGCTTGTCCGAATCTGCTGAGGACTTTTTTGTCAGTCACTATCATACGCCGCCGCGCCGCAGGCAACAATGATGTTATCTTCAGTCGTCGCGTCGCGTCGCCGTAAAAGCCTGTCCCTCACGCAGATTATCAGTGAGATTAGTGCGACCACGTTTAAACTTATTAAACCAGTTGTAAACAGTGGTATGAGTTGGGGCTTCATCGTGAAAGGCCAATCGAAGTCTTTCATAACTTTCTTGTTGACTTAAATGACATCAAAAGATATAAAACTTCATTGCACGAAAACTTTCTCGCGTTAAATTCACGCTGACGTGAAACAGACAATTTTTAATTTGCCGCCAAATCGTAAAACAAATGACAAACGAATGAAATACATACCTACTCAATAATATTGGCAAAAAGTTCCCTTTACAATTTTTTTTTTATTTTTTATTAAATTGTTTATAAGTGGCCAGTTCACAAAACTTCCAGTGTGACGAGGGTTATCAAATCGAATGAAACAAATCTACTATAAAAACAATAATTTATTTTTTCCAACCCGCTTTTATGTGCTACTTATGCAAATTCCTGCTAACCGGCTATGAAGAAATGCCCTTAAGTTAGCAGACGGGCGCCCGGCCGCGTATTAAGTGCTTCGTCGTAACAACTCAATCAACGCAATTTAAAAATGAACTTTTTTTAAACAGTACAAACATCGAGCGAGCCGAACAAAAAATAAGCCGAAGGTCTCAATAATGGCTTTCACGAGAACTTGATGCATCCTCGTATTCTACCTTTTGTGACACAGTTTTAAACCTTAAGAATATTTTTTCACAAAGCTAACTTAGCCCTTATTTCAATAATCAGTAAGACGAAAATTCTTTAGCTTTATTTCAGTAATAAAGACGTTGTTGTGAGTTTCTTAATTATCACAAAGAGCGAGGCTTTCGAGTCGAAAAGAGAACGAGAATAAAAAATAAAATAATTTATAGTTTCCTTTGCGTGACTTGAAGAATGAAAGAGATGCAAATACAGCTTTTGTTAAGAGAGAAGAGGAGAAGAATAATAACAATAGATACATTGGATATTGGATAGAGTTTTATATTAAACTTTAATTTAATTTATTCACTAAGTACCTATATCTTCTACAAATTGTCAACTTGACTTAACTTGACACGGAACGTTCAGTAACTTTTGGCTAAGTTTTAGTTTCACTTAGCATATAGTTTGAAAGCAAATAAAACAAAGCTTACTTTTTTACCGAATGTTGTATGAATGAAAACCATTGAGAAACCGCAAGTCGAACGAGTCTCAAAGCGAAATAAAGTCAAACATAGGGTTATAGTCACGTAGGTACCTACTTCTTTTCTATACGTTATTATGCTATACATTTACATACTATAAATCTGTGGTGTCAAGGAAAAAGGAGATGAATCTAAAATTAAAAATAATGATTTTTGCACCTATTGATACAAAACATTCATATGCGTCAATGCAATAAGGAGATGAGTCTATACACTGTAGGTACAGTTTATTTTACATCCCTACGTACATAAAGGGGTTAGTCGTAACATTAAAATGTATAAATAAGTAAAAAGAGTTCAATCGAGTTATTTCAGTATCGCGCTTTTACCGCCAATAATTCAGTTATGCATAGTGAGATGAGTGGACTCGTACCTAAAGTATACGACTAATGAAATTGAACATTACTAATTACAATTTTCTAATTATAAAAATAAGTTGTTTTCTTAATTTGCCTCTAGTGAAAAGTTCAAGTTTTGTACTTATCCCCTTTTTCCTTGACACCACAGAAATTTACGTATCAAGGTGCTTTATACACTTATAATATGTACTATGAATAAATATTTACTCCAGTATTTGCAGTGGGTATCCAAATTTTAAATCAGCACACTTATAAAGTAAAAAAGGCAGATCATTTCATAGACATAATAAAAAAAAAAAATGGCTTGTACAAAAAAGTTGGTTACGTTGGGTTAAAAAGAGCAATAAATATTTTATTAGCAATCCATGGATTCACCTTGCGGGTGACGCGACGGGTCTATTATGTCTGTCTGGAAAAGAGAATAAGAATAGTGTCTCCCGTCGGTCCCGGTTCCACTAATACCAACTTGTGCAATCGTTAATAAATTGACATTAAAATTTACATAAGACCCTCGCCAACCCGTCTGGCCAGTGCTAGGTGGAGTGAGTGTCAGGCCCATCTCCCAACATCTAAGGGCTGTGATATTGATATATTTTTTTAAACTAACATTCTTATTATTTGTTCCCTTTTTTATTGACTAATATTATTATTTTTCTTTGGTGGTGTGGTGCCTCGGTTGTAAAAACGCTTTCCTTAAAATCCTACAAAGGTCGGTTCAAACCCTCCCGGCATGTCATGTACCAATAAGAAATACACTTTTCTTAAGTACACCCGTGCCTCAAAGAGCACGTTAAGCCGTCGGTCCCGGTTCTACTAATACGTGGAATCGTTAATAAATTGTCATTAAAAATTACATCAGATCCTCGTCAACCCGTCTGGCCAGCGTGGCAAGTATAGGCCAACTTCTTCAGATATATGTTGTGGAAGGCCCATTACCGACAATGCAGGTCTAGGACGCTGTATTCTAGGGGCTGTAATGAAATGAAACAATATCCGTTCGTTAAATAATTCCTTTTTTTAAGTTATGCGCTTATAGATATAGACACTTTAAAGACGCGTCGTTTAACCAATCAACAACAAGGATTTGATCCATCGGCGACTCGTTATTGCCTATATAAAAAAAATGCGTTTATCAGTAAAGTATCATCATGACTGTATCCCTTCCGGGGTAGTCAGAAAAACACAAATAAATAAAAACATAAATAATTTATGGTGTCCGACCAGGAATCGAACCCGGTACCTCCGAGTCTAAATCCACGAACTTAACCGTTAGACCAGGGTTTCGTATTTGTGTATATATATATATATATATATATATATTTATGTATTTAAGTAGTAGTATGTAACGATTATTATGTATTGTATGTAAATTGTATATTTATAATAATGCACCCCGCAAAATCCTCTACCACACTCCCAAAGGTTAGCTGTTATAAAATGCCGAAAGGCATTAAGTTCGCCCTTGTACATTACTTTTAAGTTTTTTGTGCAATAAAGAGTTTATAAATAAATTATAAATAAATAGACCACGAAGGCAGTTCTTCTATCATTGCAGTATAGTAATAACACAAAAAGAGACGAATATTTGCTCCCCTGAAAAGTTGACCAATTTGAGTTACACTGTGTTAGAACTTAAGCTAACATATGCAGTTAAATATCATAAAATAAAATGACTCTTTTCCAATGAATTTTATTTATTTATTATAGTGATAATAAATTAAATGTTAAATATATGTCTCTGGCACATCCACATTTTACCAACCGCTTTGAACTTTCATGGAATTCTACGCGCGGGAGTAGGGAAGCTGTCATTTTGAGACGCGACGCGGCCGAGCGGTACAACTCAATCCGACTAACAAACCCGCGTTCTTTACAAGACAACACAACTTATTAAACTTGTATTCATTTATACATTGCGTGTTATAGTTAGACTAAGCACTAGCTTGGTACTTAACAACAAGCAGTGTACATAGAACGCACAGAAACGGGTTCTAAACCCTGAGTAAAGGAACAACTATTGACATAGCGAGCGACAATCGTAAATGCGCGCGCGTTGCAACTACCCGTGTCGACAGCTCTCGCTAACCAAATAAAACTTCGATAGTTTAATAAATAAACAAATCTATTAAAACAGTAGTTCTATAACAGAAGTGTTGATTTAAACTGTATAAAAAACTATTATAAAGTGATTGTTTTATATTGTGTTAAGTGGAATTATGTGGAACTTCGAAAAAGCTCAAATAATTTCCGGCAAATGAAAGCTATGTGACAAGGAGAACATTTTACAAACGAGGTGGGCTAAAATATTATTAACTTAATCCTTATAGTTTAAGATACATAATTTGTCTGTATTTATTATTATATATTTATATTTTTGTTTATTTATAATTGTTAGTTTAGGAACTTTAAAACTTTAGGCCTATCCGCAACTTAAATCATTATAACAAAACCTGATATTGTCTATGATTATTTATGGTTTATATATGCTATGTTCGACTTGAAAGCAAATAGAGCAAAGCTTGCTTTTTTACCGATTTTTGTATGAAAACCATATAGCAATGCCAAGTCAATACAGGGATAGTAAAACTATTATGTTTTCGATTCAAATTACAGGCGCAATCTTAAAGGTGATATAGAGTATTGTATAACTAAAACTTATACCTAGGTTCCTACTTAAATCTCGTCTATTCTATACGAAGTGAAGCTTCTCCATATTTTGTAGAAGACAAGAAAATCTAACAACTGAATTCTTAAGACATTTCCTCAAGGGCTCCTCAAACCACCCATTTTTTCCGGCTGTCAAACGAATCTTGTCCGAGAACATTTAACTATGCAAATATTTAGTTATTTAGTAGTTTTTTATTTTTGTGTATACCTAATATGTACTTATTTTGATATTAACTTTGCTTTTGCTCCTAATAACTATACTCCTCTGATCCTATTCGTAATTCGAATCCTATTTATTTTACCCTTCTTTCCCAAACTTTGACACTGGCAAATTGCTAATACCATATACCGAAAAAAAAAAAAAACATTTGACTATTTAAAATTATTTGAGCCATTTTGCGTGGACATGTCAAGTGCATTTTTTGTTTTGTAAATTAATTTGCTGTAGATATTATTGGTCAAAAGTGGTGTTGTTTTGTTTAATAATGTGCTGCAATGTGAATAATTATGGAAAACGATAAATTGGACTTTAAATATAGGGCACAAGTTGCAGTTTATTTTTTGCGGTTTTCCCGCGCTGTGGACTCCCATATTTTACCCAAAGTGTTTGGGCTATAATGCCGCGTCTGACTCCCAAGTAAAGCATCAAATTCTGCAGCATCTGGAATTTGATGATCCCCAACTCGGTTATGAACTCTGTTATGAACATATATTATGCAAATAAATTACGTGTTTAGGACTGATGTATTCTGTATAATGTCCTTTAAAGACAATTTAAAAATATATATATATTTGATTAGTTAAATTATTATTATCCGAGACACGGGCACAGTGGAATTGTAAATCTATGACAAATGTACGTAAGAAAAGTGTATTTTTCATTGGTAGGTAGGTACATGCCGGGTTGTGATCCGCGATTTTTAGGATTAAAGGAAAGGTTCTTATGGTTGAGCCATTACCGCAGTGGTGGAACAAAAGTTGTCTTGTCCAATCACAAGCCTTATATTAAAAAAGTAGGTATAACGTTTGATAAATTGATTCATCTCATGAAAAACTGGGGAAATATTTTGGAAGCCCAAATTGTCAGTCACAACAGAAAGCCGATACGCTTCTTCTGGTTAATGGTATTACTTAAAATAGATCTTAAGAGCCAGCGTTATCAGTCAGTTTATTTTTTCCACACAAAAACGATAAAAGGACGTTATACTATGCACGATCTAGTGCACAATCATTTCACAGTCTTCCTTGAATTTACGATGCAATGTTTAAGTTACGTTTAGTGATATATTGTTGGTAAGAGAGAGATTACTAGTGGTAAGAGAGAAAATAATGGTGTCTCGGACTTGCCAAGTTGCGACAAAAAATATATAGGTACCTAGGCTTGTTTACAAAAGGCCTACTCTTTTTATTGCGCAATAAGACGCTCACCATCCACCGCTCCTCTCTGGGTAGCAGCCAAATGTATGATTTATTGCCGGCAGACCTGCTTAGGCCCAAGCTTTTAGTAAGCGGTGCAAAGATTTTGCTGCTTCCTCTCGCACCAACTTCTACATTTTAGCTGAGTCTTGAATCCGTTCCTGATTACAATTTATAAAGACGAATTAAGAGAGCGTCTTTAATAGAAAAAAAGGCTGAATATCGAGAAATAGAACGGTGAAATTAAGATCACCATAATCTTTAGTATCGCCTGGAAAACGATAATATAAACACCTCGATTTGTGCACTATAAAGCATAATAATAATAAAATTGCACCGTATGTTATTTATTTCCAATCTAACAAGTAAGTACTTTAATAGCTATCAAAAGTTACCAAGCACGAATTTTCAGGATAATTAAAAAAAAAATCTCTATCCTTCATAAATAAATTATTTTATACTTTAAAGTCCGTTATAAAATCATAGTACATTTAAAATATATAAATATATTTTAAATGTACTATATGTAGTATATTATTATTATTTTATACCCGTACATCTGAGCTATGTTTCAAATTTTACTCCACCATTTTCATACAAAAATTAAGTTTCTGTAATAGTTACGATTAAAGTTAAAAATAGAGCCGTGGTGACAGTTTTATTTTGAAGGCCAGCCGTAAGCTGGTACATTAGACGCCATTTTTAATTTTAATCTTCTCAATTACAGAAACTTATTTTTTGTTTGACAGCTGGAAGGAAATGTGGAGTGGAGGTGCCGTTAAGATCAGATCTATAAAAAAAAAAATCATTTTTTTAAGAAGTTAGTTTAAAATCATTTACAATATTCCACCCGGACAGATATTGTATACTATTATTATTTTTTACTACATTTTGAATGATTCTACTTTCATGAATAAAAGACTAAACAGCAAAGCAGTCCTAAGAGTAAGCTGCTAGCAGAAGACCAGCAGCCGTCAGATTCCAAAGACTGTTAATATTTAATTTAACTGAGAAAGGAATCTGCAAGGAAAACGTAGCCATATTAGATTTAAAATTTAAAACAAACATAGAATTTCACAACAAATATACGAATATAATACAGGTTGGATTCCCCGAGAGTTCAACCGCTATAGCCACAGGAAAACGTTCCCAGGAGAGTTTTATCGTAATAAAACTACAGTTTACACCCTTTTTGTAAGTTAGCTCTACACCAAGAAAACCGTCGTGATAATAAAAATGAAGAAATTGTTAAACAAACCTCAAGCCAATTTAACCGAGTAAAAGGAGTGCATAGTGATTTATGGTAAGGTATTAGCAATGCAAATCACTACCCTTGGTGCAATTCCATTAGTGCAGTTCACGTTCTAAAGGTTGGTAGGACCATTGAGTTATAAGTACTACGTAAGATAGGCGCGGTGTTGGCTCGGTTGTAAGAACGGTGTTCCTTAAATCCTACAAAGATCGGTTCAAACCCACCCGGCATGTACCAATGAGAAATACACTTTTCTTACGCACATTTGTCATAGATTTACAACACCACCGTTCCCGTGCCTCGAGCACGTTAAGTCGTCGGTCCCGGTTCGACTAATACCAACTTGTGGAATCGTTAATAAATTGTCATTCAAAATTGACATTATATTTTCGCCAAGCCGTCTGGCCGTCTAGCGTGGCGAGTGTAGGCCAAATTCTCCAGATATATGTTCTGGAAGGCCCATCTCCATCAGTGGAGGTCTAGGACGCTGTGTTCTAGGGGCTGTAACGAATGAAATGAAATTAGGAATCAGAGATTTTATTTTAATCTTCTCAAAAATACAGTAAGTACAAGTTCATTTTAGTTTTCGTAGCAGAGAAATGTAGTCTTATCAACTGTCTAGGAAATAAAATAACGAACATTTTCGAGATATATTACGGGTTTAAGATTTAGCTTTACTCAGTGAAAGTTAGTGCGAGAGGAGTTCCAGCAAAATCTTTGCCCCACTTATTGAAAGAGTTGGGCTTAAGCAGGTCGATACAATACTTTTATGGAAAGATTTTCCAAGGCGACATTACGGACTCATACAGTATTTGGTTGGGTTGGGTAGGGAAAGGATTAGAATGGTGGATGGTGAGCGTATCATAGCGCACTAAAATAAAAACGAGGGAGGCCTTTTTGAAACCAGCCTGTTGTCGGTCGCAAGCCCGAGACACCATTGAAAGTGCAAGGTACTCGTTAGGAACTGTCTTCAGGAACTAACTTATGAGGATATTGAAAACCTGTTTAAAATCATAAAATTATATTATAAGAAATAGGTTGTTGCTAATACATGCATACTTTCTTATATACATTCACTCAAACCCACATACACCAACACACACACACACCATCACACACACACCAACATGCATATACACCAACCATAGACACAAACAATATTTTTTATATATTTTTTTAAAAATAAAATTTAAGTCTTGCCTTCAGCAAATATAAAGAAATATTGTCTAGACTAAAATAAAATGTTGTAAGTACTAATTCCTATTACAATGACATCTGAAACACCGTCCACCGACTATTTCAGATGTCACAGCTAAACTGCTTTTGTTACTATGTACGATTTATTTTATTCCCTAACCTATGTAACAACTAAATTGTAATGTATATTTATTTTGCAGTAAAGATTTTTATTATTATTTATTATTCTTCTCATCTCTTACCCACACGCGATAGACCCGGCACCCGCACGGTGAATCCATGGAATATAAAGTCTTCTCTCTCTCAATTTCTGACACGTAACTTCCAAACATATAACGTGTCGCACTTGATGACAGAGCTATAAACATGTCGTCTAACCAACATGCAGCAAAGTCGTTTGATTGTTGTTTTTTCATGTTTTTTAATTACAATTTCGTTGCGCGGTCGCATTGAGCGTAGGTTACGAATTTGTTGCCGCGGCATCAAATCATGGCGCAAACATTTGGTTAGCTATGTCGCTTCTAGTAAAATCAGTTCACTGGGTAAAACTGAGGTACCTATCAGACGCAACAACGAACAATCGTGTCATTACAATCTTCTACCACGTATATGCAAATTATGATAAGTATGTCGTGTATTTTGAATTTATTATTGACTAAGTATTTGACCCGGCTATGCCTGTGTAGTATAGCAATTAGCAAAGATATTAAGTGACCGTAGAGTCACATGTCGTGCTCAATTGATGACGCCTATAGTTATTTATTTATTTACACCTAGTGGGGTGTATCACTAACTTTTTATCACGACAGATGGCGCATGATAGATGTACATGTAGATTTTAAGTGTACAAATTGATATTTCCAAGCGAAAGCAAAGATATGGTGATCTTAAAATTGCCGTTCTATTAATTCAACCTTTTTTTATTTAAAAGACGGTGTTTGCTTACTTAATTCGTCTTTCAAGTTAGGTAACTGTAAGTTTTTCTGTTAAAAAATAAAAAAACTGCAAATAAATTTAAAAAAGGATCCATCATAGGTGTAAACTAGGTACCAGTGCCGCTAGCGACATCTACAAAAAGTTTTGCCTGATACATCCCATTGCAAGGTACAAAGACTTAATGCCGCTAGATATTTTATGACGGTCAAACCTACGGGATAACGACAGCGGTGCTGAGAAAATGCTTTTTCACACTTCTCTTAAAGGTTATAGGAATGGGGAAACACACTGGCTGGGAGAGCATTTCACATCTTCAACGTGCCACAAATGTATGTATGGGGTTGCATATTTAGGATAAGGTTGTGGAGCTCTTCAGAACACTCACCGTAGTATAGCTTGTAGAACACGCTCAGGGAGGCTACATCTCGGCGAAGCTGCAGCCATTCGAATCGTCTGCCTCTTTAGGACATTGACAGCATCTTACTTACATGATTTAAATAATAATAAAAATATATAAATAGAACTAAAATCTAAACTATATATAAAAATATTCACCCATGACTTGATCATGTGGCAGCGTGCCAAGAACACTTGCAGCATTCCCCCGCTGCACAGCCAGCCCTCTTGTCACATACAGCGTTAACCAGCCGCTCAGACAGTTCTTTAAAGAACTTCTTAGCGCTTGGCCCCCACGGACCCATTGTCTCAAGACCAAAAGGCACAAATACATAGTCATTAGCAATAGACTCGTATTTGCGACATTTGGCCTTTTCAGCCGAGTCCGCCCCAGCCCTGACAGATATGCCCTGGACATGAGACCGAGCAACGGTGTCGACACAAGTAGCGTCCCACACCTATGCTCGACTCATGGACCACGGAACCAAATTCAATCCATCGGGTCTTACAGAATGTGTAATAGTATAATAAATAGGTACATAAATTGTGTACAAATGATGACTGCACGATCAGTATTCCCATGGACGCATCATGTTCTAAGCAAGCCCCTCACGTACAAAACCAATGATGTACAGTTGCCATTACAGGCTAATTTATGTTTGCGATTGTCAACGAGCGTTGAAGAATGGGTTGGTACCTGACGGAAGGACGCACGAACCAACAATAAAACAAATACTCATTGGCGACAAGTGATTTATTACTTTTAAAATTTACAATATAATACTGCGACTTGGAGAATTTCAATTTTGAATTATCATTAGGTATAAGAGTAACTTTATTAGGTACCCAAAAATTTTTGAACCTTCACCGATGTTCAACAACTGTTGGGTTTCTTAGTAAATAATTTAATGCAACAGTATATGTATTTTATGAGAGAAAAAAACATTTTATTATTATTATTAAAATTTAGAGAGGTTATGTCGACTCTCCTAGCTCTGAACTAGTATGTTTCCCCATTCTTATAACCTGGAAGTCCTTTAAGCGAAGTATGTGAAAAAGCATCTTATGGGCGCAATATCACATGTCGTGCTCAGTATATAAAAAAATAACAAAAAGCCACGATTTTCTAATAAGTGCTGTGTTGTGAACGAAACATGATAAGATGTATCCGACGTCTAAGCTCCAGTTATTTACTTACCGTAAGTAGCCTTCATAGATATTACGTTACTACTTTATCTAGCGCATGTTACAACAGTAAACAAACATCTGTGGTCTCGGAGTTTACTAATCGTCACAGGTCACTGGTCTTTGGCTCGAGAAATATCACATTTTTTTTAATTTTTTTATTTTTTTGCATTTTGTACTTAGTATTATGAGCCTAATACACCAGAATATTTAAAAGATAAATTTAATTTCCTTGGTGCCACAGAACTTTACGTTCTTCTTCCAACTCCACGCTCTCCTTCCCCACACATCACACCGCATTCGTTTCCAAGTCGTTTGCGGTTGTAGTTGTACATCTTTGGAACCAGTTACCGGTGGACATCCGTCAAGCTCCAAATAGAACACTATTTAAGAAACTGGTCTATGCGCACTATTTAAATTCACCATAAGCTTAATACACTCTCTGCTATATTTATTTCTCTCATTATAGTCATCATATAGTCGGTATATTATATTTATGTATATTCATAGAACGTATATATGTAGTTTTATTTGTATGTATTTGTATATGTATAAGTATATAAATAAGTATTTATTTACTAACATATATATATTGAAGTCTAATATTTTCTATTAGTTTTGATAGCACCTGCCTTATCTTGTCGTAACTGCTTTAGTTGTCTCAAAGGTTTGACCAGTATAGAATGTCTAGCAGCATTAAAAGCCTTTGTACATTGTGCAATAAAGTTAATAATAAATAAATAAATAAAATATATCATTTGAGAAAGTCTTGTTTCAAGCTTACTATTGACATTATTTTACGTTTCAAGCGGTTGTATTTTTTACACCATGGCAAGCTTACAATATTAGGTCTCCTTGAAAGTAATAATTGGCATTTGACATCATTGTAAATGGCAGATAGGTACTTTCAAAGAGAACAACAAATAGCTGGTAGGGCGAACTGATGGTGGTAATTTGCCCAGTCAGCCGGGGCAGGGAAGTATCCACCGTTCGTGCCGATAAGCCCAGCGGTGTGAGGTGGAGTGCACGTTGATAGGAAGGCCAAAATGCAAGAAGTTGAACGCTATGGCCGAAATTCAATAAACCTTATATCGAAATATGTACTATATATATCAAATACGTTATTATAGTGTATGTATTTATGGGTTTGGGTTGTCTGTCGGCAGTGCGTTTCTCTTTATTTTCGCTACATATTCGTACAAAAACCAGATGCATGCTATTTGTGTGAACCTCTAAAGGCAAATTGTTACCATTCTGCCAATTATAATGTTAAGTGCTGTATGGTTTACCTAATAATATAAAATAAAATAAAAAATAAAATAATTATTATTGAATTTTTATTCGAAGTAATATACAAACAATATAAAAGAATTACAATATTAAATAAACTATATTACTTACAACAAAATCTAACCTAAAAAATAATAATAATACATAGAAAACAAAAATTTTATACTTACAAAAAAAATAGATCCTCCAAATCGCTGTCTTGTGGCATGGTGCCCAATACACTAGCAGCATTTCCCCTTTGAATGATCAGACTTAATTATATAAATTAAATTTTCTTAATAAAGAAAAAACTGCCAGCCCTATTGTCACCAGAGACGTCAATGAGCCTTGGAACAATTTCCTTATAAAAGGCTTTAAGTTCCAATCCCCACGGACCCATCGTACTATATATCTTATCTTATATATAGGTTCAATTTCTAACGGATATACGAGTACGTCGAATTACCAGTAACCCTGTATTGTTGATGCTTAAAAACAATTCTCCGAACACGTCGTGATATTTTTTGCAGTTACTCGTAACTCATCTCGTATGAAGAGTTCTAGGAATAATAATAATAAACGATTTATTACAACGTTTACAGTTTCATTCCTCTACCAAGAACTTGATCTAGATGCTTTTTAATATCCAATTAAATTATAATATCCATATCAATATTATAAATGTAAAAACAGTCTATATGGGTATATATGCATATGTACTGGATAGATGTAAATAGTAGTTTCGATTTTATTGATAATACTATAATGTTATTTATTATATATTTATGTGCTTGTATAATATATACTATATATTATTATCTTTAAATATATTCAAAACACTTCTCTCTTACTTCCCTAAAAAGCAAAACGAATCCTAATCACCTGACATATTATTAGTACCTTGGAGTCCTCTGTCTCCTTTACTCTGTTTTAAATGAGCCTGCGACACCGAAATACCTCAAGGACAAATTCGCCTATCTCTCTTCTTTTCATGATAAATCTCTCCGATCTTCTCACAACTCACTTCTTTCCGTTCCATCTCATCATTCCGGATTTGTTTCGAATTCCTTTGCGGTTGTTGCTACAAATCTGTGGAACAATCTACCTATTACCATAAGGCAGGCATCTACCAGATCATCATTTAAAAAGCTGGTTTACTCACATTTTCTAAATAGCTCCTAACAAAATTTGTAAGTTTTATATGTATGTTTATTATTGTGTATGTATATTTATAAGTAGATTATATATAAGTAAGTTTATTATCTAAGTATTTATATCTAATTGATGTGTCACTTATACTTTCCTTGCACCTACAGTTGTTCTAATTAGTCCCAAAGGTTTGGCTGTCAGAGAATGTCTACGGGCATTAAGTCCGCCTTTTGTACTTTGTGCATTAAAGTTTTGAAATAAATAAATAAATGTATATATAATTATTTATGTTAATATTATGTTTTTTTCTGTTAGGTATTATAGTATTATAAATATATAATATTTATACTCTGGTTTTTACTATATTATTTCCATTTTCACACTCTGCACCCATAATATTAATCTGTCACTCTCCCAAAGGTTAGCTGGTAGAGAATACCTTCATGGTATTATGTTCGCCTATGTATAACAATGCACTTTTCTTACGTACATTTGTCATAGATTTACAACACCACCGTTCCCGTGCCTCGGAGAGCACGTTAAGCCGTCGGTCCCGGTTCCACTAATACCAACTTGTGGAATCGTTAATAAATTGTCAATAAAAATTGACATCATATCCTCGCCAAGCCGTCTGGCCAGCGTGGCAAGTGTAGGCCAAATTCTCCAGATATATGTTCTGGAAGGCCCATCTCCAACAGTGGAGGTCTAGGACCCTGTGTTCTAGGGGCTGTAATTTATTTATTTATATTTGGGTAACTTACAGCTATGAAACATTTATGTGTTAATGTTTAAATGAATGATGATGATGATGATATAGTGTGTAGTATATGTGTACATATTTGTATGTATGTGTATTTATTTTAATATATATTGTATGTAAGAATAAATGAAATTATTTGGCAACGTTTCGTACAATCGTTTGCACCTAGCCTCATAGCTGTAATGTTTTGTATTGTCCCAAAGGTTGGCTGCTAGAGAATGCCCAGCGGGTTTAAGCCCGCCCTTTGTACACAGTGCAATAAAGTTTTAAATAATGATAATAAAATAATAATAATATTATTATTTATACAAATCACAAGTAGTACAAAAACAGCCCAAAATCGGTCTCTCTTTCTTGCAGAGATGTTTGGTTCCGGTTTGGATATGACTGTCTCTTTCTTAGGATAAATACTTATTTATTATTTAAGGTACACTAACAGGTTACAATTAATACATATCAAGCACAAATTTACAATAATTCATAAGGTCGGAATTGCAACCCAAGGGCAGTGTACACGACATGCTACACATAGCTACTTGGATGATTAGAGTCAACTGTGTTTTTCAGTTTTAAAATTTTAGGTTTCATCCATTTCATCATTATCAATATATTAATACTATATCGAGAATAAATATGTTATTATTAATGTCAATTTATGTTGAAAGTTACATCACAGGTTATATATTAGTATAAGTCGATATAAGAATAGTAAAAAGGAGTTCTTCGCGCCATTTTGCGTGAAACTGTCAAGTGCAAGTTTTTGTTTTGTAAATTAATTTACTGTAGTTATTATTGGTCAAAAGTGGTGTTGTTTTGTTTAATAATGTGCTACGAAGTAAAAAATTATGGAAAACAATAAATTGGACTTTAAATATGGGGCACAAGTTGCAGTTTATTTTTTGCGGTTTTCCCGCGCTGTCAACTCCCATATTTTACCCGACGTGTTTGAGCAGTGGATGGTTCCGCGAGTGACTCCAAGAAAAGCATCAAATTCTGCAGCATCTGGAATTTGATGATGACCTCATTAATTCATGAAAAACAAAGATATATTACGTCAGACTTGGCTGTATGGGCTAGACCCTTTGCCTTCCCTATCATCTCATTCATCATCCATCGGGAGAAGAGAACCAAAAAAAAATAATAATAATAGTCACTTTACGTTAGTTTACAATCAATAACACTTATCTCTTAAATATTTAGTAATAAATATAGTTTTAACGTACCCATCCATTGCATATTTCGCTTTTAGCTTAGCATAGAAAAGTATTTAAAAAAATTCGTCTAAGGCCCTATATCTACCTACTATTTGGGATACATGTGTCGAAACCCAAAACCAGTTGGGAACATCGTAAATCAAAAAAAGGTCATTTCTGGAAGACAAATTTCTTGCCACATGTTATGCAGCTGCGAGCAAATCTTCCACTCCTCATTTATCATTGCCTGACAGGTCAAGATTGTCTATTAAGACATCAACTTTTTTTTTAGTCTGGCTAATGAAAGTAGACAATCGAATTATTTGCAAACTTTCAAATATCAACACTATTGTGACAGTGTCAATTTTTTAATATGGCTGTTGTCAGAGAATATTCTCAAAAGTACAGTCAGACATAAAAATTATTGAAAATATTGGACTGTGCGAGCCAGAGGGAAGCACTTGTTAAACCCTCTTAAATAAAAGGCCGTGTCAATTTAGTATAAAAAAACAACTGTAATTTTTTTTTCTCTCTTGTCAGCTTATTCTGTATCATAATTAAGTGTAATAGCATTCGTTTGAATGCACTCCTGCACAATTACAAGGCCATTGCTACCTGAATAACATCCCTTTGTGTTACATATTTATTCAGTCCTTTATTGCTACCGTAGTTTTTGTTGCATTAAGCCGGCAAATTGTGTGATCTCTTTACATTAGTATAAGAAAGGACTCAAGCTTAACATTTAAAAAAAAATGTAAGTATTAAAAAAAACCTTTGATTTTGAACAACAAAAACCTGCTACTAATATTATATCAAATCAAATCGTTTATTTGTGTCAACACAGGTAATACTATCTAGTTCATTTATTAACCTAGTTTATAAAAGCGCAGCTGTGTTCTTCCACGAGGCTTATATATACGATTTAACGACTAACTTCCTAAAGCGTCGAAATCAATTGGCTTCGGATGGTTTAGCTTGTCTTCCATATAATGTTTCCATCTCCATTTAACGACAACTCTCTATAACGCCATAAAATGCACAGTCCCTTCGATGTAGTTATATAGAGTTTACACTCTATATATATAGATAAACACATATATATTATGGCATATATATATATATATATAACTGACATGGCCTTTTTACAGCCACGAATTTAATATTAAGTATCTAGCTGTAAGTAAAAACAAATTTCTCGTTTATGGCAACAATGTTTTAGTTATAATTATTGTATTGATGTTGGGGTCGGTCCAGTCATGGTCAATGGTAATATTTTAATTATTATTCTTAGCTTGTATGTATCGACAATATCAAAGTGTAACAATATAAAATAATTACATTATGAAATAAAAATTAAAACTAAAGAAAACTAATTATAAATAAAAATACTCACCCATGATTTGTTCCTGTGGCAGTGAGCCAAGAACACTTGCAGCGTTCCCCCGCTGCACAGCAATGCTGATTTGCTGCGCGAGAAAATTGCCAGCCCTCTTGTCACATACAGGCCAACCAGGCGCTTAGACAACTCTTTAAAGAACTTCTTTGCACTTGGCCCCCACGGACCCATTATCTTAAGACCAAAAGGCACAAACACGTAGTCGTTGCTAATCGACTCGTATTTGCGACTTCTGGCCTTTTCAGCCAAGTCCGCTGCAGCCCCGGCCCTGACAGAGGTGCCCTGGAGATGAGACCTAGCAAGGGTGTCGACGCAAGTAGCGTCCCACACCAATGCTCGTCCCATCGACCAAGGCACCAAGGTCAATCCATCGGGTCTTTACGTAACTGTACTGTACTGTATAGTCTTACGTACTAACCATCGGAAATAAATTATTTTGATTTTTGAAACGCAAAACCTCTGCTATTTAAATTTATATTAGACGTATACCAAGCTGACACAGCAGCACCCGATCAAAAACGTAAGGCATCCAGCCCCAGCTTAACCAGGCATAACCTAAGGTAATGTAAGGTGCAGACCGGCACCCGAAATTACCTCACCTTACAATGCTTGTTACATGGTTAGATCTTATTTAATTTCAAATAATATTGCCAAGAGTTTTTATTCTATGAAAGTACTTACTTAAAAAATAACTTAAAATCTAATCGCTTAACAATACAACAGCGATAACCGCAGTAGGCACCGAGTAATCAGGTGTAGGTACGTAATTTCTTATTACCAAACTGGCTTATTAGTGTACGTACGTTAATTTTGCTGCCTCTGTGTAACAATATTTAAAAAATTTAAAGTGTTTACAAGTGATATTTTTACAATCTGTATGAAATATACATAACTAGTATTATTTATTTAAACTAATAAACCGATGTACCTACGTTTTAATGATTATTAGTTATTCGTGTGGTGGCAATATGCACAGTGACGTCACAAGGTATTTTTTTTTTATATTGGCTACGCTGAAAATCATGTGAATCTACCTATTTATTTATAATAATAACACAGGTAGTATTACCCTATTACAGTAATTAAAACATTAATATTTAAAATTAAAAAGTATATTATTTGTTTGTTAACAAAAATACTGACATTATATCCAAATTTGTCTCCAATTTATTTTTATTTTTTATTTCCATTTAAATTTACGTACTGCTACGGCAAGCTGGTCGATGTCTCCGTACCAAAATCGAGAAATATCACATTTTTTTTGTGTTCTCGATGTGAAATCAAACACAGCACCTCAACCGCGCGTTTAATCCTGCTACGAATCGGTTTTATTTATTTATTTAGGAAAACTTACAGCTACAATACAAATATAGGAAAGATAATAATACTATAAAGCCGATAACAAGAATTCACAGATAGTTACAATAGAAAGCATGCAAGAAAAACTTTTCAAAAGCAAAGTACGAATACAGGAACAACAATAAAATTAAAATAAAGACAAAAAAACAATAGAAACGATAAAATAATAAAAAGACATGACAAATAAATACAACTGCAGAAAAGAAAACAAAAATAACAAAATTAAAAAACAATAGGTCAGTCTACTAACTCGAAGTGCTCATTCGTCATCACTCGTCTAACCATTGCAATGCCGGCATTGAAGAGATCGACATCGATGCTGAGCTCGTTAAACATTATTGCCGCCCTACTGAAAAATGCATTGCGTCTATAGTTGGTGTTGCAGCCCGGAACGAGTTAGAGTGCAGGATTTCTCACGGTTCTTGTGGGTACTCGCAGGGTTATTTAATATCATTATTTAAAAAAATATATAGAAAAATTTTAAATGCGAATAGTCGAGTTGTATTAAAATATTCATCTGTATGCATCGATGTATATATTTTTTCAATACAAAACGCACTCTAAAAACCCGTTTGCTTCCTGTACCTACCAACTTTTAGGGGCTAATTCTCAAGCAATGATAATATCACATGCGATATTTATCGCAAATTCTGTCACAATGCATACAAAAATACGTTATTTAATATTAATTATAACCGCTCTTGACGTTGCTAGCTCGCGAGTGATGGTGCAGCTACATGACTTCGATTGGTTTTGCGGGAACGTTTTTATTTCGGTAAGGCCCTATCTACGACTATATACATTGATGTTTGTGTTAGGGATGGTGGATCTTACGATTAAGTAAAATCCCACAAATTATAAATTATATATACAAAACTATTGAAACTATAAAATATAAAAGTATGTGAACACCAGTCAGTTGTCAACAGTGTGTATAGAATTTATAAATAGTAGCAGAAAGTAATATGATGTCTAGGTGACCTAGTCGTAGGCAGGTACACAAATAGAGATTGCTAATAACTAGATAGTCATGTCATAAACGTCCAGTGATAGTTTAAAAATAATTCTATGCAAGTTAACGTATTTACGACGAGCTTGCCATTTGTTATAATAGGCTAATTAATTTAAAGAAAGAAAGAAAAAATATATTTATTTGCACACAACAGCTAATACAATAATAAAAGACGTAAATATATATATATATATATATAAAATTACTAACAAATAAACAAAAAATAGACAAGATAAATACATAAAAAATAAATGAGTGAGCTGCTACGACAAACAGGCACTCAGGTCAGCATAGGCTGCAACATTTCTGCTGCAGCGCTGATTTTTACTGAGCCCCATGAATCAAATAGAATTACGAAAAAAATAATTTATATAAGGTGCGACAGTTTGCCTAAATTTTTCTTTTAACCATTATCGACACATGTAAAAAACTACAATGTAATAACCAAAAAAGTAAGAACTGTCAACTTTTTATAACTACATATTTTATAATAACATACATAAATTATTTATATAATAAATATAATTTTAATAATAATAATAAAACAGTAAAAAACTAAACTATAAGATACATATACATACCCACACATATAATATACATAGCAACAAAATACATACATTTAGGCTGCATCACTTAAATAATAGACGTCATCATTATTAGCCTGTATCTCTCCACTGCTGGATGTAGGCATATTTTTTCTTTTTATACTGTAATGTTAGTGGCGCGAGAGGTCTATGAATATTAGCAACTGGATTCAGACACTCATGACTGGCATCAGTACCTAACACTATGCCGGCTTGACTGGGCATGACGACAATTCGAGCCTGATCCAGAAACGTATGGATACACTTTACTGGGTTTATCGGCACGAACGGTGGATACTGCCTCCGTGGTCTAGTGGTAACAAACGTTGCCGTGAACTCGGGAGGTCGTGGGTTCGATTCCCACCGGGGGCAAGTTGTACATTGTATAATTTGTCTCGGTCTGTGTGTTTATATGTATAATATGTATATATTTACAAAAAAAAAGTATAATATGTAGTTTATCAACCATCTAGTTTCCGTAACACAAGCCTTGTAGCTTACCACGGAAATTAGATGGCGCTGTGTGACCTGTCTGGAAATATTTATTTATTTATTTATTATTTATTTATACCTACCCGACCTTCGTCTTCAAACATTGCGGTATGGACGATGAGAGGATGTGCCGTGTGGAAATAATATACATTGTAATTTTATTTATCCATTCAGATTGAAGGACTAGTTTCCAATGCCTAAATAAAAAATAGGGACAATTTCAAGTTTCGAACGGTAAAATAATATAAAAGAATCTGTTTCTCCGTCCTTTACGTCTATAATATTACTAGACCAATATTGATCACTTTTTCACATAAAAGAATCCTTGGTATCCAGGAACGGTAATAGCCTATAGGTATGACGTAACGCCCTGACCACGACGTCTACTACCAACTGAAGGATTTTTTCCAATTGCTTTTTTTACAAAGTCAAACAGCTAGTCCATCTACTATAATAGTACAGGTTGAAGGACTAGTTTTCAATACCTGAATTAATAAAAAAGTATTATAAAATGTAATAGCAAAATTTTAAATTTCGAACTGTAACAAAAATTGTTTCTAATGAAACGAATTGGGAAATTTCCATCTGTTACACTTTGAATATCGTCTCGAAAAACTAAATAAACAATGACAATGTTTGGGTACTGCACGTCATGGAAAATCCGTTAAAAACCCGTATCGGTTCTAGTAGAGTAACATTGACTAACAACCGCAGGGAAAAATGATATTATGTACGAGAACCTAATGAAAAATCATCGGTTAATTCTTTATGAATACAATGCCGTTAAACTAATTCATTCATCATTATCATCATCAGCCTGTGTCTCCACTGCTGGATGTAGGCCTCCCCCGAGGCTCGCCACTGCACGCGGTCTTTTGCAACTCTCATCCAACCTCCGCCAGCGACCTTATTCAGGTCATCCGTCCATCCGGGGTGAGGTCGTCCCACTCTACGTCGTCCAACACGTGGTCTCCACTCTAAAACCCGTTTGCCCCATCGGTCGTCGGTCCTGCGGCAGATGTGTCCGGCTCATTGCAACTTCAGCTTGCTAATTTAAAAAGCTATGTCAGTTACTTTGGATCTCTGACGAGTATCAACGTATCAAATTCTATCCACCAAGAAATACTAAGCATAGCTCTCTCTAAAGCGAACTTGAATTTATAAACCAGGCCCACTATCAGTGTGTACGACATTGCCGGGAGGGCGCACTGGTTAAAGACCTTCGCTGACCTAGCTGAATGCGTTTCTTTGCTGAAGTTGGCTGCGCCTAATTGAATAGTCTGTCCGAGGTAGACGTAATTTTACACAACTTTGAGAGTAACGTTTTCCACGCAGATTGGTCTCGGCTTGACATGATCATTGAACATGACTTTCGTCTTTTTCAAGTTCATTCCGAGACCAACGAGAAGTCACATTTAAATCTTTGAACAATCCGCTAAGATCCTTGAGCGAGCTGGCCACAATTACTATGTATTTTGCGAATCGGAGGTGTGAGATGAATTCCCCATGTAGGTTTATGCCACAGTAATCTCAGTCCAGCATTTTAAGCCCTGATACCCAAAAACATGTGAAATAAGTCCGGTCGTTACTAAATCAATGGATTTTTCTAAAATCTCAGGCATTTGTGGTGTTTACCGAAGTCGTTGGCGCTCAACGACATGCAATAATGAGTTGCGCGGGAGCATGTTGTGTTTACAGATACAGTTAGCAGGCACGGGCCTGTGTAAACTGATCCACGTATATAATCGACCTTTACTGGATTTTGGATCACTTATTAAGAGGGTTTAGGGCATTCTTCTCATTCGCACAATCAAAGATTTTTCAAGTCACTCAGACTTACTTTGAGAAATCTAGTCTATCAACTTACTAGGGAATTTTAATAATAATAATACATTTTAAAGATATATTAGCAGACTGGAAAATTCTCATGGATATATTTGAACACCATTATAGGATCCCAGATGAACTAGCTGTATCAGCCTATAGGCCAGGCATCTTAGTGTTTTCTTGGAACGAATCCTTATTGAATTTATATATTATATTCCAAAAGACCACTTCGTGCATTAAGTCCTCCTTTTGTACTTTGTGCATTAAAGTTTAGAAATAAAATTAAATAAATATATATATATTTATTCAGGAGACATACGGATCTCATAAGTAATTAACATTAATCAGACATAAAGTGAATTTTAGAAGACCCATCTCCAACAGTGGAGGTCTAGCACTCGCTCGTGATGATGGAATAATCTTGGCCCGTTCGGCGCGTAAAGAAAATATGTATTTTTTATATTTTGAAACATTTTTGTCACGAAGTTTCAATCCAAGCAGGTTTCCAAAACTTTGTCGGTTACTTTTTCGTGGTAATTTCTTATTTTACATAGACATAATAAACAAGGAATGGTCAAACAGTACAGTATTTTTGTTATTGTTATGCGAGTACTTTAAGGTTGCCTACCGCACGCTTACGTATTCATTAACAAAACATTGTAATTAGGAAGGTAAAAAAAATATATTTTAGTTTGCGTAAGCACGCTATTATCTATTATTTCTGACAGCTCCAACCATTCTATTGCGCTTTGCAAATCTTAAAGTGGGTTACTTTTGGCTGATTGTTAATAAGATATGTGTAAAGTCTCTGACTCTGAAAGTTGCAGTGATGATCACGTTTAATCTGGATACCAATATATAAATCATAACTAAAGTAACTAGCATCTACTACAATTATCATAAGTTTTTTTTAAATAAAATTAATATTTAATTTATTATTAGCGAAATACAGGATTTCGTGAGAATTACCCATATACTATATTATATCTTTTATACTATCACGACATACCCACCTTATCGTAAGTCGTGCGAGGTCCATGAATGCCGGCATGACTGGGCCTGATCCCGAAACGTGTGGATACACTTTACTGGGTTTATAGACCACACTACTATCGACTATCGACTACAGAAAATTAGTCACCATTAGTCCGCCTACCACCTATTATTTAAATAGTGACACGGAAATTCCTCAAGATCAAATTAGCATATTTCTCTTCTCTTCACGACGAGTCGTTCGCACAACACTGTCCTTGCTATTCTCTCTCATCACTCCAGTTTTATGTCCGACTCATTTGTAGTTGTTACCGCAAATCTGTGGCAATTATTTAAGAAACAGACACTTCCTGAATAGATCCTAACTGTAAGTACTTATGTATATATTTTATTTATTTGTGTTTAGTGAGTATATCAATATTATTTTTAGATTGACAAGTAGGAATAACCAAAAAAAATATAAGCGGCAATAGGTCTGCCTTTGTACAAAGTGCAATATAATTTATAATAAATAATATTCCTCGGCCATGATGTGTATGTATGTCTTTGTCATGCCGTGTGCCTCATGTTGACTGACTACAGCAATTACTTCTAAGCTCTTCACACTTACTCGCTAACTGTCCAATGTTTGAGCGGTTCGTAGAGAAATGTCACAGGTTCATTTTCCAGATTTACATTTCTTGATTCTATCGCTTTTATTTTGTTAAGTATTTAAGACTACTAGGTAACTAATATTCATATTTTTTACCGTTTTTTTTTTTTATTAGTTTATTTCAAAATAATAACCTTTACAACTTTGTGTAGGTACACAACAAAGCCTAAAAATAACTACAGATGTAGTGCATAATGGTTTTCCATCGTATTTAATCGAAAAAGTTCGTATTTATCGTGCTCTCTAAATTAATATACAATAACATTTTTCATTTTGACACTTAATAATAAAGTTCCATATTAATGGATATGAAAATGTCACTCATTTAATACAATAATTGATTGGCACTTCGGGATCCGTCGTATTCCGACTGAGACCCGAGTTTTCCTGATGAAAATACATTATGCACTATATCTGTCTGTACCTACAATTATACTATTAATTTTAATACAGTAACCATAGATTTATGATTGGACAGCTATGACCACTCATAAATATATTTATTTATTTACAGCTTCTTATCTAAAGCCAATTAATGAATCAATAATAATAATAATAAATTTATTTATTTATTTATAAATTCTTTATTTCACTTAAAAACTTAACAGTTGAGTACAAGGGCGAACTTAATGCCTCTCGGCATTTTATACTAGCTAACCGTTGGGAATGTGGTAGACGATTGCGGGTGCATTAGAAATAAAAACAAATACTTAAACGTACATAACAATAATTTACATACTAATACACAAATACCAATAAAAATATATAATAATAATCATTCATCATCATTACAGCCCCTAGAACACAGCGTCCTAGACCTCCACTGCTGGAGATGGGCCTTCCAGAACATATATCTAGAGAATTTGACCTACACTCGCCACGCTGGCCAGACGGGTTGGCGAGGATCTGATGACAATTTATTAACGATTCTACAAGTTGGTATTAGTGGAACCGGGACCGACGGCTTAACGTGCTCTCCGATGCACGAGAACGGTGGTGTTTTTTAAATCTATGACAAATGTACGTAAGAAAAGTGCATTTCTCATTAGTACATGCCGGGGGGGGGGTTTGAACCGACCTTTGTAGGATTTAAGGTACGCGTTCTTACAACCGAGCCACCACCCCACCCCGCCTTTAACTGAATTTATGTAAGAAAGAATACATAACAAAGAATATATAATACATAGCGAGCGATACACAAAAATATGGCTCTAACCTAAAGAATCAGGGCTACTCAATTTTTTATAAGTTAGCGAAAGATTTCTGAATAGGTATTCAAGTGATTTATTTAGGACCGTTTGTAACTTATTTTTTATTTGAGACTCAGCAGCTAAATTTGCGTTTTTATAGACTACGTACCTACCTTTAACTTATTAATATTTTACTGTTTTGTTTTAGCGTTGTTTATTTTAAACTTAACAACTTTGTGTAGATACAAAAAATGAGTACACTTACTATTAATTTAAACACTGTAACCATAGATTTATGATTGGATAGCAATAGCCAATCATAAATTTAATTTAATTTATTTGTTCATTACTTATTAACTAGCCCCGAGTTACCGAAAGATTTCTAAACAGACAACCGTCTGTAACATTTTGGATACCCAGCAGCTGAATTCTTGTTTTTAACCGTAAACGTTATTTAACGATAGCATTCAATATTGTTCTTTTTTACACCAACCATATAAAATTATTAATCACCAAAAAAATAAAAAATAAATGTAGCTGCGAACGAAGCGAAAAACGAAGATAAAACAATAATTAAATAAAATCATACATTATTCAGTGGTTACTTATGAATATTTACTCAGTTCTACCGATTGAACAATGTCCGCTAATTGATTAATTATGGAGTCGTCACGGTAAGTGTAACGCACGTGACATTTTGTTAAAATAAGCTTAGCACCGATTATTGCGTTAATGTAGCGACATGTAGGGATCCGCGGGTCTCAAGGGAATCCAGTCCGCATTACCATTTGGTTAAATTTGGTCGCGCAGTTGAGACGAATCCGTATTCGTATAGATTACCATAAACCCAATACTTACATCTGTCGGTAACCTAATTGATAGAAGATTTACACAAAGAGCTTTTACTGTTACGCGTATACACCTTGCAAGTCGTGTTCCTTCTTTTATAGTCTTATTTAGGATAAAAATAATTTTAAAAAAATATGTAGGTGTGTCATCTCGTAAAGATTAGCTTGATGTCGATTTCGATAAAATACGTGAGCTAGCAAAATTAATAACAAAAAACGTCTTTCAAAAAATCTTTACATTGTAAAAAAATATCAACTTACTTTTTCTTAAATAAATTTAGTATTAATATTTATTAAATTCGTAATAGCTAAACCAAGTCGGGTGGGCAAAAAAAATAGGATTCTATCATCAGGTTATGGTAATTTTTTTAATAAAATAACTACTAACGGGACAATAACAGTTTTTTTTTCAAATGCGTATTTGGATATGATCGCCTAAGCCAATTTTAAATAGTATCTTAAGAAAATTTAAATTACTAATTTGCCTGGTTGCCAGCTTGGATAGCAATTTTAAAGTTTGCGATCGAACGCTATGACGATTCTACGCCTATTTCTGGGCATTGGGCATTTTAGTGAATAGGCTGTACCTAATTTTCTGTGAAATATTTGTTCCTTGTGTGCATGTGTAGGAAGAGGTAATAGTCCAGGACCACATGTCGTGCTAGTGTAATAAAAAAGGGTACCTATAAAAAGTTTTCTATACAATGACGCTACAATAACGCGTTGAACTGTGCTTATATCTCCTTTGTGGTATCTTTTGTTATTGTAATGGTAGCGTGTAGTTGTTGCTTCTTGAGTTGCTTTAAGATTTGTCTTGTCATATTTGTTTTCGTTTTGCATGAGAAGATGTTCCCGGACAACGACCTGCGTCCGCGCGCCCTCTTTAGGGTTGTAAAGTAAAGTATTATCACGACCGTTTCCCTTTTTCAGAAACCACACTTATAAATAAGCGGATTCACATTTAGCGAATTTTACTATAGGCCAATCATGACAAACTCGAAAAATATCACAAATAAATTGAATATTAATTGAATGTATTTATTTACATTAATAAATATTTTTGTGTCCCGACCAGGAATTGAACCCGGTACCTCCGAGTCTAAATTCACAGACTTAACCGCTAGACCACGGAGGCAGTTTAGGGCTGTAAAACATATTATTAAATAATTAACGGTCATTTGCTTAAAAAATGTAGGTGGTGCTTTTGAAGTACTATTCCTCAGATGGCCATGGAGTTATGTCATGCTCAAATGATGACTATTGGTGTATATATATTTATTCTTAATTTTTAAGAGAGTTTAGGTTTTGTATCCCTCTCGCTTGCACAATCCAATATTTTCAATGATTTTCAAGTAGAAATATACCTCATTACATTTCGTTACAGCCCCTAGACCTCCACTGCTGGAGATGGGCCTTCCAGAACTGGAGAATTTGGCCTACACTCGCCACGCTGGCCAGACGGCTTGTCGAGGATATCATGTCAATTTTTTATGACAATTTATTTACGATTCCACAAGTTGGCATTAGTGGAACCGGGACCGACGGCTTAACGTGTTCTTCGAGGCACGGGAACGGTGGTGTTGTGAATCTATAACAAATGTACGTAAGAAAAGTGTATTTCTCATTGGGTTTGAACCGAACTTTGTAGGATTTAAGGCGTTCTTACAACCGAGCCACCACCGCGCCTAGGTATACCTACCTATTATATTATATTTATGGCAAGAGCTTCTACTCGTAAGACGGCATTACGTATTATTATTATTATTATTATTGCTGTTTCTTTTTAACTTTTTAATTAATGTGTATACCTACTAACATAGTTCTAAGTTAAAATGTTACTAACAATTATGGAATTAATTCTATAATAAATAATTTATTATTATTATTATTAACGGAATCATACAGTATTTGGTTGGGTAGGGAGTTGAGCAGAATGGTGGATGGTAAGCGTTTTGTTGCGCAATAACATAAAAGAGCAGGCCTTCTCGTAAACCAGCCTATTGTCGGTCGCAACCACGAGATACCAATATTCTCATCTCTTACCCACACACACACAGTCGTAGTTATAATTTTTAGATTATAAGTTGACACGGCCCCTTAACAGCCACGAATTTAAGTTAAATTTTAATATTTTATAATATTTAACATTATTGACATTTATTTAATTTCATATTATTACGATTTTAATTTTAATTTGACTCGGCCACTGTACAGCCACGAAATTAATTAAATTTCATTATAATTAGACATTATATGATTATTATTTTAGATTATAAGTTGACACAGCCTTTATACAGCCACGAAATATATTTTTTTTTTATAATTTGACATTAAATTATCATTATTTAGATGTAAGTTGACACGGCCTTTATACAGCCACGAAATTAATTTAAATGTATTATAATTATACATTATGTTATAATTATTTAGATTATAAGTTGACACGGCTATAATGCCTCGAATTTAGGTAAGGCTACAGTACTTGTTTATGGCAGCAATGTCACTTACTTATTTCGGTCTATCCATAATTTAATTTAATCTTTTTATTTATTATTTTAATAATATTGTAAAAAATTGACAATATCCGAGTGTTACATGTGAACCATATGGAAATAAATATTTTGAATTTGAATTTGAACACACACACACAGTTGATAGACTACATTTCTCAAAGTACACAAAGATTAAACAATTTTTTTGAAAATATTTCACTGTGCAAGCAAGAGGTATGCAAAAGCGTTTAACAATCTTAAATAATATATCTCTATAGTATCACGTTATTTTGTTTACGTGTGGGTTTCTGTGAAGGGATTTAAAATGTCGTGACAGCCCTATCTTAAACATAGTTACGGTAAATCAGAGGAGGGCGATCTAAAACAAAACAGAAATAACAAGTAGAAATCTTAGGCGGAAGCTACCATCTAATTAATAATCTACTTATCGCTCACTTTCTCAACAAACAACACAGATCTTCTTAGTACCTACATCTATCATACTATTTTTATTGTGTGCAACAGTACTATATACTTACCTAGTTTCGTATTTGTATATATATATTTCATTATATTTTCATTCATTACAGCCCCTAGACCTCCACTGCTGGACATGAGCCTTCCAGAACATACATCTGGAGAATTTGGCCTACACTCGCCACGCCTGGCCAGACGGCTTGGCGAGGATATGATGTCAATTTATTATGACAATTTATTAACGATTCCACAAGTTGGTATTAGTGAAACCGGGACCGACGGCTTTACGTGCTCTCCGAGGCACGAGAACGGTGGTGTTGAAAATCTATGACAAATGTACTTAAGAAAAGTGTATTTCTCATTGGTACATGCCGGGTGGGTTTGAACCGACCTTCGTAGGATTTAAGGAACGCGTTCTTACAACCGAGCCACCACCGCGCCTATATATATATTTATACTTATGTATTTAAGTAGCAGTATATAACTATTATTATGTAGTGTATGTAAATTGTATATTTATAATAAATGCACCCCGCCAATCCTCTACCACACTCCCAAAGGTTAAGTGTCATAAAATGCCGAAAGGCATTAAAAGTTCGCCCTTGTACATTACTTTTAAGTTTTTTGTGCAATAAAGAATTTATAAATAATAATTAATACGAGATTAGAGTTCTGCGATGTTTAATCGTTTTTATACTAGCACGACATGTGACCTTGCACCCATTCATGACTGACATCAGTCCCTAACACTATGCCGGCTTTGTATATATGCTTTTTTACACTTCGCTTGAAGCATTCCAGGTATTAGGAAAGTGGAAACACAGAGTCTGGAATAGCATTCAACATCTTTATTGTATAGATGTCCGAGTCCCCAGATTTATACGTACGCGAAGTGATGGTTACTACAGTATGTGGGTGCATATTCTTACCTGTGCGTGTGGTTTGGTTACGGATTAGACATGAAGGGATTAGGTTATAGAGCTCTTAGAATAATGTGTCGTTTATATTGACCGCCTGTGTTTACCTAGTGCATAAAGTTTATAAATAAAGTACGAAGTGCACCTCGAAATAACTCTTTCTATGGATTGTTTCTGTTCTGTAATCCGAAGCGTGTAAGTTGGTAGCCACTAGACGTGACGCGGCTCTGTTTGTTTTAAAATGTTGAAGCTTCGGTCCGAGTCCCTTCCAAGAAAAGGTCCGAGATTTGGCGGATTAAAGGCCATTCAAACCGGAAAATACAATATCAATGTTATTGTAATCCCTTGAACAACCGGTTGTGTATGAAAATAAATAAATAATACGTGTAGAGTTTTATTTTATAAGTCATCTAAATTAATAGTTCAATTGCTATGCTCTCTTAAGATGGTTTAACGTTTTGCATTCCACTCGCTCGCACAATCCAATATAAGAATCCTTGTCACTCTCGTTCTCTTCGTTCTTCGCACAACAACCAACTCTTAATTCCTCTTCACTCCTCCAGCAGATATTCAGATTCACTAACCGTTTCTGCAGCCCGTCAATAGAACAGGCTGCCTTTATTTATTCGACAGGCACCGTCTCTATATATATTTAAAAAACTCTTAAGTTCTCACTTTCTTAAAAAACTAAATGCATCTTAATCACCTTTCTTTGATATATATAGGTATTGTTATTTATTTATTAATTTTACCTATTATATTTTGATCTTTGATGATCTCGTTCCTTTGTATATTCACCATATTATTATGGGCGATTTTAATACGTGTCTCGTAAGTCCACAAGTTTTTAGCAGATCTCGAGCTGCTAAACTGCTAAACATTATTTCGTCTGTTAACCTGTCCCTTCTGCCAACTGGCCCTACTCATCACCTCGCTCTTTCTGACACTCTTCTTGATCTAATGATTACTTCTCGTATTGATCTCATTGCCAAACACGGCCAACTTCTTGCCCCTTCTTTTTCTCACCACGACCTTGTCTTTATCTCTTACAAAATTAAACCTCCCAAACACCGGCCTCCGACGATTATTATGCGGCACTTCAGTCGCATTAACATGGAGAATATGCGTGATGATATTTCAAATGTGGATTGGAAACAATTACATATTACAGGCGACATAGATGAGAAGGTAGTCATTTTTAATCGAGAAATACTTAAATTATATGAAAAACACGCGCCATTACGGTCAACTAAGTTAAAACGCTCACCTGCGCCGTGGATTGATAATGAAATTCGTACGGCCATGAAGCGCCGCGACCAAACCTATAGAAGATATCGACGTCACCGCAGTGACGTTGACTGGGAAGCATATAGGGCTGCAAGGAATCGGTGTAACCAGATGTGCAGAAATGCAAAACGACGTCACTTTTTTAGTAGTATAAAAGACAAATCTCCTTCTGAGAACTGGAGATTTTTAAAGTCCCTTGGGTTCGGTCGTACGCAGAATCCTGTGAATCTTGGTTCTATTACGCCTTACCAACTTAATCTCCATTTTGCTTCAGCTCCAGTCCTCGATGGAGCTGCTAAAAACAGTACTTTAGCTGAAATTGCAAAGATGCCAATAGATGTCACTGAAATTTTTTTTCTTGAGGAGGTTTCCGATGATATTGTACTGAAGGCGATAAGGTCCATTACTTCTAAAGCAATTGGATGTGATTCCATTAGTCGTGCTATGATTATTCCTATCCTAGACATCATATTACCTATAATTACACATATTGTAAATTTTTCCATTAAAACTAGTCAATTCCCTTCTACCTGGCGAAACGCTTTTATTATACCTCTTCCTAAAATTTCTATACCTAGTCTCCTGACCCACTATCGACCTATTTCCATCCTACCATTCCTATCTAAAGTTTTAGAACGCATTGTTCATAAACAATTGTCTATATTTCTTATTTCAAACAACCTTCTTAATCCTTTTCAATCAGGTTTTCGCCTCGGTCATAGCACAACTTCAGCTTTACTCAAGGTAACTGAAGATATCAGAAGAGGCATGGATGAAACCAAGGTTACAGTACTTGTACTGATTGATTTCACGAATGCCTTTAACACAGTTGATCCAGATTTGCTCATCTCCGTGTTGTCTCGTCTCGGAATATCATCGGAAACTTTACGCTGGTTTAATCAATATCTTCATGGTCGTCGGCAGCAAGTTCGTGTTGACCAAGTCTCGTCTGACTGGTGTGATGTGGTGACAGGTGTCCCGCAGGGCGGAATAATTTCTCCTTTGCTTTTTTCCTTATTTATCAATATCATCACCACCTCACTTAGTTCTTGCTATCACCTTTACGCCGATGACTTGCAGCTCTATGTACATACCGATGTTAGCGCTATAAATGTTGCAATTGCCTGGTTGAATGAGGATCTTCGGAGTATTCATTCTTGGTCTAAGCGATTTGGTGTATTTGTCAATCCTCTAAAATGCCAGGCTATTGTGATTGGAAGATCACGGTCGAAAATAGACCTTAACACATTGGAGAACATAAGATATGACAACGCACCAATTCCATTTGCTACCGAGGTAAAGGACCTTGGCCTTCAAATCGACTCGAATCTTAGCTGGATACCTCAAGTTACTAACACCAGTCGTAGAATCTTTGCTTCTCTTCACTCCCTGAATAAATTAAAAAATTTCTTACCCTTAAAATCTAAAATCACGCTTGCCCAGTCTCTTCTTCTTCCTCTTCTTGATTACGGAGATGTGTGCTGCGTGGATCTCACTGAGGAGCATCTCAACAAGTTGGATCGGCTGCTTAATTCTTGCATTCGCTTCATTTTCGGATTGCGTAAGTACGACCATGTATCTGAGTTTCGTGCAAGACTCAAGTGGTTGCCTATACGTTCTCGTCGTAATTTAAGAATTCTCTGCCTACTTTACTCTGTCCTCTATGAACCGTCTTCACCTACGTATTTGAAAGATCAATTTTCTTTTCTTAGCTCTTTTCATGAGAGAATTCTTCGTTCTGCTCATAACTCTCTCCTTGCGATTCCTTCACATCACACAAACTCTGTTTCTGACTCTTTTTCAGTAGTAGCTGTTCTGCTTTGGAACAGCTTGCCCCTTAATATCCGTGAAGCCCCAAGCAGAGCTATCTTTAAAAAACTAGTTTACAATCACCTTTTACAATTACAATAAGCACTTGTCTGTTTTCTTTAAAGATGTTGTAATGTAGTGTAGTATATGTATGTATCTTGTATATGTAGTTTATATAATATTTTATATATGTATGTATATGTACTTCGTTTATGTAATGTGTATACCCATTTATATATGTAATTTTATATTGTACCTAGTTGTAAGTAAATATTGTATTTTTATTTTTCTTTTCATATTTGTTGTTTATTTGCTAACCTTACCTCTTAAGTTTTCATTGTCCCGAAGGTTGATTGGAAGAGAGTGCCTATAGGCATTATGTCCGCCTTTTGTTTGTATAACAATAAAGTTTTTAAATAAAAAAATAAAATAAATAAAATCTTTTCGTATAATTTTTTCTCACTCTGCACCCATAATATTCTTCTCTCACTCTCACAAAGGTTAGCTGGTAGAGAATACCTTTATGGTATTATGCTTGCCTATGTACATGTTTTTATATTTGGTGTGCAATAAAGAATTGTATTATTATTATTGTTACGAAATTAAATCCCTTTTGACAAATGCAGTAATAACTTTTATATACATATACATATATATATAATATATATATATAATATATGTAGGATGTTAAAATTGGTGTCAGTGACATGTTTTTAATTATTTTAAATTTATCTTTACAGGCATGTGGTTGCTGGTGACATTGTTTGTTGCGAGCGTGGCGTATGCGACGGCTATTTCATGCACAGATGCACACATTCTGTGTGGCTACCGCATCGGGTGTGGCCGGGCCTTAAACAGCTACATTCTGGACTGTTCAGAAGTCCTGTCAAACCCTATGGACCGATGTCCTAAAGAATGCCAGTATGCCCTGATAGCACTGACGTCTACAAATGAGGGCAAGGAGCTTATGAATGTGAGTAATAAAATATTTAAAAAATATCGGACAATGGACATGGATTTAGTTTTATTTACATTCTATTTTATTTTAACGTTAAATGCAGTCAAAACATTTTTTGTTATTCACCTACCGATTCAATTTCCGTAAGAAATAAAATAGATCTTTTGACAAATCCGTATTCCACTATTCGCTACATTTTAGTTATTATTACAAAGTCGTAATTTTGTATTAGATTTAAAATAAAAATAGTGGAGTATAGTTGTCGATAAGTCAAAATATTCAATTTTAATATCGTTATCGATTTGTAACCTTATTAGTTACTATAATAATAATATTTAATAATAAATAATATGATGATACCACTCTCTCAGGAGTAGTGCCGGTTGCAAAAACGATGATTAAAATAATCTATAATCAACATTTTGATATACGCCTAGTGTTTGGTAGTTAGCTTGTCTCTTTTTAAATAAAAAATAAATATTTCCAGACAGGTCACACAGCGCCATCTAGTTTCCGTGGTAAGCTACGAGGCTTGTGTTACGGAAACTAGATGGTTGATAAACTACATATTATACTTTTTATTTTTTTGTAAATATATACATATTATACTTACATATAAACACCCAGACCGAGACAAATTATACAATGTACAACTTGTCCCCGGTGGGAATCGAACTCACGACCTCCCGAGTTCACGGCAACGTTTGTTACCACTAGACCACGGAGGCGGCAAATCTTTGGTTATTGTTTCCATTTTATTGCCTAGGTTTTCTTATCAGTTTTATTTAATATTGCCCAATGTTGAACATATTTGTCAAATCGTAAAAAGCGATTAACATTTTAGTTGTTACTAATGCCATTAATTAAAAAAAAAAAAAAAAAAAACATTTTATTTTTAGAGATATTTCAAAAGACATACACGACACAGTTACAATTGACAAAAAATACTCCCCATCCCAAAATAAATTATATAATATTTTTAGCAAAATAGGATTTAAAATCTGAGCTGCGAGACTTGGTTACATATTATGCTCTTTTTTGCAAGATCAAGATTGGGGAACACTAGTTTTAACATTCCGTGTTTATGTGATTTCCTGGTTAGTCCCTTTTCTATCAAGCATATTGTTTACGAGACGTGCCATCGCTCCAATTGTAGGTGCGCGGGAGCAGACGGCCGCAATAAAATCTAATTTAGATGTCGACGGAGCAGATTTGTCCGCTATGGGAGAATACTGTAGGGATGTCAAATGCATTTTAAAATATGACTTTATAACAATTTTATAACTTAAAGCTATTTAAGAGCAACCATATACATATATGAGGATGTGTAGATATTACAATGAACTGACAAGCAAACTCAACATCGACATTTTTGACAGGAGACTTTCGACACTGAAGTCGAGTTTGAAGGATATAATCTAACACCTGCTTTATTATTTTTTTATTTTTTTGAACTGATCTTCATTGATTTTACTTTTGGTCTCTTTTCTTTGTTATTTTGTTGAAATAGTTTAATTCTCTTTCTTTTATTTGTAACACTTATTTACTTGTAACTAAAAAAAAAAAAAAACACGTTATACGTGATTGTTTATAATACATGGCTGATATTGTGTACACATGCTTTGAGTTTTAGCAATGTCTATACACTATATCCATTATTTTTAGAAACTGTAATGCTAAAATTTGTTTTGTGTGCTTACTTAATAAATAAATAAATATATAATAAAGTATAAAAAAAAAACAAAAAAAAAACTGTGGCACTCGGGGACTGCCGCGGTAAAGCTATTGCATAGCATTTTTTATCAACCTTTGCAATTATAATTATTTTTTTATTTTGTTTATGCAGTATTTTTTTTTCTTTGATATTAATTAAAGTTTTTAGATACACGTTAAGGTTCAACTAGTCGCGGGCCCGAACTCACTCGTGGACGCGGCCAAAAAGCACGCTGTCTCACCTAGCATTGTGTCTAAAAGAGATAGAATCAGTTATCGTTAGACGATGCACGACTATCAATGCCGCACCGAATGTGCCGGTCGGAGTGGGGGGTGTTAGGTTTATTTTCGTTACGGAATTTATTGATTCGGTCGCCGCGCTCAAAGCCCGCGATAAAAGCTATGTAATAGCTTAAAAAATCTACTTACAAACCCTAATTTAAATATAAATCGTACCCGCATGGTGGCAAGAAGGCTGGCCACATTTCCTCACTGAATCGCTGTGCTGATTCTCTGGGCGAGGAAAGAACCAGCCCTCTTGTCATCAGAACAAACAATTAGACGAGGGGTCATGTTTTAAGAGTACTTACAACTATTTATTAATTGTAACAAACATTTATGATTGGTTATCGCTGTGCTTAAATTACACGTAGATGGTGCCTATAAATTTCAGGGCAATTTTTTTATTGTGTTACTTTAAAAATATAATTTGTTACACCAAGCAATGACCATGTCAAATTGGTTGGCATATTTACGCAACTTGTTGCCTGAATGTAAGATGGAGCTAATTTATGTGTTTAAAACTTTTTGCACTATGTACAAAGGGGATCTAATGCCGCTAGACATTCTTACTCGGTCAACCTTAGGGACATTACGAACATTGTATGGGCAAGGTTCGCGCAAATTATAGAACATAATATAAGAGAGAAATTAAAGTACTACTAAAACTAAACTACTTACTAGTAAATAATAATAATATACTAAACACAAATATACCTCTAATTCTTAATACATACATTACATACATACATATCTTCACGCCAAAACCCTTGAGGGGTAGACAGAGACAATTGAGCGCCACTTATCACGATCACGACATACCTCTTTCGTTTCTTCGACATTCATCAACCTCTTCATACATGCCCTTTTGTTTCGATTGCTTTTTAATTCACCTTCAGCTAATGTTTTATTTATTTGATCATGATAGGCAAGTCTTGGTCTGCCAGGCCCTCTTTTACCCACAATTTTCGCATTATATATATCTGGTTCGTCACATATAATATATACACAAATACAATATACATACTTACAGTTGTTGGGATCTATTAAAGAAGTGTGTGAAAACCATCTTTTAAAACAACGTTCTATTTGGCGCCTGTCGGATATCTATTTATTTATTTATTATAAACTTTATTGCACAAAGTACATTCTATACTGGTCAAACCTTTGGGACAACTATAGCAGTTACGACAAGATAAGGCAGGTGCTATCAAAACTAATACAAAATATTAGACTTCAATATATACTAGTGAATAAATACTTATTTACATACTTATACATACAAATAAAACTACATACATACGTTACGTATTAATATATATATTAATATAATATACCTACTATATGATGACTATAATCAGAGAAATAAATATAGCAGAGAGTGTATTAAGCTTATGGTGAATTTAAATAGTGCGCATAGACCACTAGGTTGTTCCATAGATTTGCGGCAACAACTTCAGAGGAGGAGAGGGAATAGCAATGTAGCCCCCTCCGTGGTCTAGTGGTGACAAACGTTGCCGTGAACTCGGGAGGTCGTGGATTCGATTCCCACCGGGGGCAAGTTGTACATTGTATAATTTGTCTCGGTCTGGGTGTTTATATGTATAATATGTATATATTTGCAAAAAAAAGTATAATATGTAGTTTATCAACCATCTAGTTTCCGTAACGCAAGCCTCGTAGCTTACCACGGAAATTAGATGGCGTTGTGTGACCTGTCTGGAAATATTATTATTATTATCTACACACAACGCATCCCACACCAGAGACCTGCCAAGTTTCCACGGTCCAGCCAGTTATTCCGTCAGGTCTCTGGTAATCGCTCCGCACAATCCCAGAGGGTTCTATCTAGGATCGCAGCAGTCAAGCCCACTGATGCAGGAGTCCGAGACACGTGGCAGCTAGCGCAAACTGCTTTATTTCAGTTTTCGTCTCTGTAATAGACGACTACAAACGCAAAAATATCTCCAAACCAATTTATCTGTAGTGTTAGTTAAAACCCTTGTAAATTGAAAAGGGTCGCGGTCATTAACCTATGATTACAACATTGTCATTCATATCCTCCTGACGAGACGATGACAAACGAATTGTGACTTGAAGACATCATTTCAATCAGTCTCTACAAATACTTTGATTTATTTATGCATACATATATTACGCGTCGAAACATTGCAGACACAACCTTCCTGGTTGATGTTGTGCGTGGGATTGTGGACTCTATTGATTTGCTCAGTAAAATATTATTACATATACCTACAAGAAACACTAGGACTCTACTTCTATTAATCCCTCGTTTCAGCACCAATGGGGGTGTATCAGGCAAAGCTTTTTGTAGATGTCGCTAGCGGCAATGGTACCTTGTTTTACTCCTGTATCGCATCATTTTTTAAATGTTTTTGTAGTTTTCATTTTTATAACAGTAAAATTTATTTTAAATTAACGTTATCTACCTCATTCACCTACCTAACTCACGGTGCCAATTACTATGGGTAAGGTGCCAATCATTGTATGGTTTACCCTATTTTATTAAATAAATACGTCATCTCATAAACATTCTTAATAATAACAAATAAGGACCTATTTAATTTATAAGTTATTATAAATTGAATACTTTTAAACCGCGACGGATTAGCAGTTTTTACCGATAAGCATATTAGCATACCATTACTGATCTTAGAACGACCCATTAAATATGTCATTTTCAGAGAACGGAAATGCTTTTCGACCTATTTCGCTTTTAAACACACAATTGTGTAAACTTAAAGTTTAAGATATCAAATTAAGACCTCCGTGAGTGCGGCAGGTGCAACCAGTATTTAACTTAGTCAAGTTCGATACTAATAATGTAAATGCGAATGAAGCTCTGTATGTATGTTTATATTTATTCTTTATATACTGAACACAACTCGTGATACCTGACGGTAAGCGGTGTGATTGTTTTCTTTGTTCTTCGCACAACAACCAACTCTCAATTCCTCTTCACTCCTCCAGCAGACATTCAGATTTACTAACTGGAACCAACTCGTCAATGGAACAGGCTGCCTTTATTTATCCTACAAGCACCGCCTCTAAATATATTTAACATGTTAATTTCTCACCTTCTTAAAAAACAAAATGCATCTTAATCTCCTTTCTTTGGCATATATCCTTATTCTTATTCTTTATTTGTCACCGAACGTTCCCACCGGAATTTGGTTAGGTCCATGATTACATCAATTTCTACATTCGATATTTTAATTTAATTACCGAACTAAATCG
This sequence comes from Tinea semifulvella, assembly GCA_910589645.1. Taxonomy (NCBI): domain Eukaryota; kingdom Metazoa; phylum Arthropoda; class Insecta; order Lepidoptera; family Tineidae; genus Tinea; species Tinea semifulvella. The sequence continues at coordinate 8,491,820 of OU342612.1, read as the reverse complement.
TGGCTGGTTAGTGGTTATATTAAAAGCAAAGAACAGAACTGGCGGTACCTTTAGAAGATAGATAAATTATTATTATTTAAACTTAAAATTAGATTAGATGCGGCTGTACAGGGGCGTTGTCAATTTTAAGTAAATTAAGTATACTTATATAAAATTAATTTAAATTAAAAAAAAAAATGTCAGACTTAAAATTAAGTTATTATATTTTTACAGAGATAATGTCAAATGGTTGCGGCTGTAAAAGGGCCTTGTCAGTCTTATCTTATAGTTAATACTAATTAAATAGTATGAAATGCATAGTGCAAAAATAAAAATAAATTAAAAACAATAAATAAATGTGTTAAGCTTGAAAGTAAAATTGAAATACTTTCAGCGAGAACAACAAATAGGTGGTAGGCGGACTGATGATGGTAATTTGCCGAGTCTGCCGAGGCGGGAAAGTATCCACCGTTCGTGCTGATTAACCCAGTTCGGGATCAGAATCGAATTGACCCAGTCAAGCCGGCACACTGTTAGGGACTTTTGTCACTCATAAGTGTCTGATGTATACATATATATATATATATATATATATTATTTATTATTTATACAGTATTTTGCAAGTATGTATATATTATAATGTCGTCTATGCATGTTTAAATATTTTATATTTTGTGTGCAATCAATAATTTTATTATTATTATTATTACTGTAGCTCGTCTGCACTTAGCCTTCATTAGATCTGTGTGAAAATAAAACGCTATTATATTATGAGCGCGACCGGTAAAGCAAAGCCGGGTTAAACAACTAGTCAACATTGAAATAATTATGCATATGTCTGTATAGGTACAGATGCTGACATTTACATTTCCATTAAAACAAACTTATAGCAATGGAATAATTGAAATTTCAAATGAAATAATGTATTTGTTAGAAACATGGTAGAGTATACAGGGATGTCAATTATTATATGTAATTATATCACATGCTTCGCTATTTCTAGCATACACGAATTTATTTAGTCACATGACTTTGTCGAGCTTGGTGTCTAGGTATTCTTTTGTCGAATAAAAACATTTATTAACCAGCATTTGTTTGACTCTTAATTTGAACAGTTTTAGTGGCAGCTCCCTTATAGTAAGCTTATTAAATTCAAATGTATTATTTTAGTCGCATTTTTAATTACAATTTAAAGGAATAGTGAATTCGAAACTGCTGCCTAGAAAAACAGATTCTTAAATCGGTCGTAACCGTTATTCAAAACTAATAAAATAGCATGCGTTGAATTTTAATACAAATTCGTTGATATGTCCGGCATAAAACATCTTTAATTATACAAAAATATATTAAATATAAATTTACGACTATTCCTGATGTTTGGTTTTTAAAAAGTAAAGTATCATCACGACCGTTTCCCTTTCGGGGTGGTCAGAAAACACGCTTATAAACGGATTCACATTTAGCCAACTTTACTATAGGCCAATCATGACAAGTGGCATGCTCGTCGATGTCTCCAGCGTACCAAACTCGAGAAATATCACAAATAAATTAAATATTAATTAAATGTATTTATTTACATTATGAAATATTTTTGTGTCCCGACCAGGAATCGAACCCGGTACCTCCGAGTCTAAATCCACGGACTTGACCGCTAGGCCACGGAGGCAGTTGGTTTTTAAATTGGTGATAATTAAGTGCCTTATTCAACGATATCAAATAGAAAAATATAAGATAGAACGGGCCAATATATATATTATAGAATGTTGTCAATTTTTTTATTAATCAGAAAATAAGAAATAGTTTTAAGTACTTATTAAATAATCACTACATATTATGAAACAAAGTCCTCCACCGCGTCTGTCTGTCAGTTTGCGATAAACTCCAAAACTACTACAACGGTTTTCATGCTGTTTTTACAAATGGATAGTGGTTCTCGAGGCAGCTTTTAGTATATAATTTGTTAAGTTTACAGCGTCCTAGACCTCCACTGCTGGAGATGGGCCCTCCAGAAATATATCTGGAGAATTTGGCCTACACTCGCCACGTTGCCCAGACGGCTTGGCTAGGATTTGATGTCATTTATTACCGATTCCAGAAGTTGGTATTAGTGCTCTCCGAAGCACGGGAACGGCGGTGTTGTAAATCTATGGCAAATGAACTTAAGAAAAGTGTATTTCTCATTGGTACGTGCCGGGGGATTTGAACCGACCTTTGTAGGATTTAAGGAACGCGTTCTTACAACCGAGTCACCACCGCGCCATTAACGCCATTAAAGTTTTCGATATTTGTCGGAGGTGTCGGAAAGAGTAAGCCGTCTGGGAGCTTTGAACGAAAACGCTGCCGAATGTTATGGAATCGTGTATCTTATATAGGTCTACAGAAAAGTCCGCGATGTCATATGTCTATCTCTTAAGGATAACATACTATATAATAAATAATAAATATTTCCAGACAGGTCACACAGCGCCATCTAATTTCCGTGGTAAGCTACGAGGCTTGTATTACGGAAACTAGATGGTTGATAAACTACATATTATACTTTTTTTTTTTGTAAATATATATATATATATTATACATATAAACACCCAGACCGAGACAAATTATACAATGTACAACTTGCCCCCGGTGGGAATCGAACCCACGACCTCCCGAGTTCACGGCAACGTTTGTTACCACTAGACCACGGAAGCGGTCAATTCTATCAATTTAAATACTAAAAAAAATGGTCAATTATAAAGCGGTAATTGGAAAGCTATTTACAAAAAAAAACAATATTAATCCGTATCATTTTAAATACGTTAGTTGGCTTGAACATTTCATGAAGATTATTTTTTTTTCTTTACATCATTCAAATTATATGAATACCTTAGGAGATATAGCAAAATAAAAATAATGCGCAATGAAATTAATTTCGTGTCGCTGTTTACACGGGCAAAGCCAGGTAAAGCAGCTAGCTGTATATAAAATGATATGATTTTATAACAAGCAAAAAAGCAATAACAAAGTCAAAGTCAAAATATCTTTATTCACGTAAACCTATTACAGGCATTTGTGGCACGTCATTATTTAAATTATTTAGAATGATTCTACACTCCTGTTAGTGGAAGACTAAGCAGCGAAGTGGTCCAAGGAGTAAGCTGTTAGCAGAAGACTAACAGTTAATGTTAATGTTTAATCTGACTGAGAAAGGAATCTGCAAGGAAAACTCAGCTATAGCAGATTTACAAATGAAACAAATACAGAATTACACAACAACAATAAATAAATATCTTTCAAATTCACCCATGAGATTATAAAACCTGGTACAGTGGTACCCCACCAGGTATGTTAGAATTAGGACTTGCCTGTGTGCAACCCGAAAGCCGACAAAACAAGACCAAGATTGGGCAACAAGCGATGCTGAGCAAACGACTCAGCAGTCTTTTTAAAAGTATCGCGGTGGTCAGAAACCACGCTTATAAAGAAGGGGTCACATTTAGCCAACTTTACTAAAGGCCATTCATGACAAGTGGCAAGCTCGTCGATGTCTCTAGCGTACCAAACTCGAGATACGAGTATATCACAAATAAATTAAATATTATATAAATTTATTTATTTAAAGTAATAAATGCTATTGTGTCCCAACCAGGAATCGAACCCGGTACCTCCGAGTCTAAATCCACAGACTATATATATATAATTAATTAATTTAAAGTAATTTTCATTCTCACAAGTTGCAGGCTGGCTAAAAACAAAAATACAAATTTCTGTAATAAGGGCTATAAGCTTAAGGCTCAGAGGAACAAGAAAGCGAGTGAGATGGATAGGATGTGAGGATGGAGCAGGTATGTTTGAAGGAACGAATGAATGATTAAATGTGAATAAATGTTAGATGATTTTATATATTTAGTTTTTTGTATTTATTAGTTATTATTGTTATTTTGTTGAAATAAATTTAATTTAGTTTTTTTGTTGGTATCTCAACTCAAATGCTACAATAATCTCGAGTTCTGTTCCTTGCCTATACTTCCATAACACTCTCCAGGCAGGACAACTCAAATTATATTTCAGATTGTGCACAACAATAACTATTGACTTAACCGAATTCCGGTGGGAATGTATGGTTGTAACAGAATAAATGAATAAATAAACTTAACCGCTAGACCACGGAGGCAGTCTTTACCACAACAATATAAAGATCAACTTTTAGTAAAATCGTTGTTAGGTATAACCCAAGTGTTTTTATCTTATCATTCAGTAAATTGCTCTATCATTTGATAATTAAAGTATTTCACTAGTCTTACTGAACTAGATAGATAACCATAATTTCTTCATCGTTGTCCCAAATGAAACATTAAACGAATTTTTCATTTATATGATAAACCTTCATCATTATCATAGCCCCTAGATTTCCACTGTTGGAATAAAGAAAACATTTATTGCTGTTTGCTCAGCTGTTTGGACAACTCCTTGGCCAAGCGCTTGGCTAAGGATCCCCATATTGCAAATAAATAAATATTTCCAGACAGGTCACATAGCGCCATCTAATTTCCGTGGTAAGCTACGAGGCTTGTGTTACGGAAACTAGATGGTTGATAAACTACAATTTTTTTTTTTTTTTTTGTAAATATATACATATTATACATATAAACACCCAGACCGAGACAAATTATACAATGTATAACTTGTCCCCGGTGGAAATCGAACCCACGACCTCCCGAGTTCACGGCAACGTTTGTTACCACTAGACCACGGAGGCGGTCAATATATGTAATAATAATAAAATAACGATCTCTTGGTCTAACTAAGACTACACCCGTATTCTTTTTTTTATTATTTATTTATTTTTTATTGTGCTAGTCGACATGTTACCTTGGGCCCACCTGATGGTAAGTGGCGCGCAAGGTCCATGAATGTTAGCAACTGAAGTCAGACACTCATAACTGCCATCAGTCCCTAACATTATGCCGGCTTGACTAGATGCTTTTTCACACTTCGCTTGAAGGACTCCAAGTTATAGGAAAGTGGAAACACAGAGGCTGCAAGAGCATTCCACATCTTTATCTTACGACAGATGTATGAGTCCCCAAATTTATACGTACGCGAAGGGATAGTGTCTACGGTATGTGGGTGCATATTCTGACCTGTGCGTGTGGTTCTTCTTAAACGTTCCTTTCAGCTTCTTCCTCAATACGGAATGGAACTGTCAAACTCAAGGTACATCGCGACGTACCTTTTATACCTTTCCAGGTATCCATACCTTAGAACCCGTTATATCTAAATTCAAATTCAAATTTCCATTTGGTTCACAGGTAACACTCGGATATTGTCATTTTTTACAAATAATATTGTTAAAATTAAATTATGGATGGACCGAAATAAGTAAGTGACATTGCTGCCATAAACAAGTACTACAGCTTAACCTAAATTCGTGGCTTTATAAAGGCCGTGTCAACTTAGGATCAAAAAAATTATAATTTTCATGTCAAATTATAAAAAAAAATACAATAATAATTTCGTGGCTGTATAAAGGCCGTGTCAACTTATAATGTCATAATATTATTTATAATAACAATAAGAACTTAATTCGTGGCTGTAAGGAAGCTGTGTCAATTTACATACTAAATAATAATATTAGTAATGAAAAACAAAATGAAAATAAGTTAAAATCGTGGCTGTAAAAGGGTCAGCTTATGATCTAATTTTATTTATGACTAAGTATATATAGATTTTCTATGCTATGGTATCCAACAATGCCTCCTTAAGGTCATAGTAACCCTTTTTAATTAATATATCTTTCATTTTTCTTTTGAATCTTATAAATTGTGAACTTAAAAGGTCACGCTTGTAATCGCCACCCTACCTAAAAATGCTCTACGTTTATTTTTTGTATTATTTTGCACAAAATCATTGTTTCTGTCGATCTTATTTTTAAAATGATGTTATAGAAATTGTGTAATGTGTATCGAAAGCAAAGCAAAGGAGAGGCCGCGTGCAGCCTTGAGATTTCGGGTGTCTAATTTAAAAACCAAATATCGAAGAATAATAAAATTGCCCCATAAACCATGTTTTTTTACATATTTGTGCCGTTTGCTGTAGAAACTCTAAAGCAGATTCTAATAAAAACCGATAATTGCATTACACTTAAATTAGGTTTATTATTATAAAATTTTGAAAGCTTTTAATTAATCAACTCAAAAGTCAATGATGTAGCATCACCTCGCGGTACACGTCTCAATACACCTATTTGATTTTATTTATGTACTGAGAAAAATGATTATTTAAACTTAACGTCGGTTTGTCTTTTAATTTTTATCAAGTTTCAATTTTTATGCCGATAAAATCATCCATTCCATTAAACTAACTCATATTAATACTATCACGATACTATACGAGGTGCTGGCAGTTAGATAATATTACAGGTTAAGACGCCTAGGGGTTTATTATGAGATTGATCAGGCAAAGCTTTTTGTAGATGTCGCTAGCGGCACTGGTACCTTGTTTATACCTATGACTGAATATTTTTTAAATTTATTTGTAGTTTTACATTTTCATAACAGAAAAATGTATTTTAACTTAACCTTAAAAGACGAATTAAGTAAGCGAACACCGTCTTTAAAATAAAAAAAAAGGTTGAATTAATAGAACGGCAATTTTGAGATCACCATATCTTTGCTTTCGATTGGAAATCTCGATTTGTACACTTAAAAGCTGCTCTTTTGCATAATATCCAGAAAATAATAAATATCGTAATAAAAATACAAGTTTTCTATGCAACTGACAGTTATATTAGGTATCATCGTGATAAAAAGTTAGTGACACACCCCATTCACATTAAAACATATTAGTGTGTCTACATCACCCCCACGGCGCGCGGCGGGACGGCACTGTCCACTGAAACTTCTTGTACTCTTTGGAAGGTGGTTACAGTTACTAGGTTTATAAATTGAACAGCCATTTTGACGTCTTGATCGGACCTACCGCAGCGTCTCGATGCAGGTGTTGTTCGGTTCCTATAAAAAGTATCGCGTAAGACAGCGGCTCTCACCGCATATTAGTCATGGAATTGACTTAGATTCGATTTGGACCAAAACTAAGAAACCGTTAAAACGAAATTAAAATAAACTTTATCTTTCGTGTGCAGGACTCACTCACACATATTTGTTTTGTTTGTTGTTTGTGTTCTCTTCTCTCGATGGATGATGAATGAGGTGATAGGGAAGGTAAAGGGTCTAGCCCATACAGCCAAGTCTGACATAATATATCTTTCTTTCTTATGAGTTAATGAGTTTATCATCAAGTTCCAGATGTTGCAGAATATAATGCTTTTCTTGGAGGAGGTATGTGAGAGATATGAGTATGTGACTTCACAGCGCGGGAAAACCGCAAAAAATAAACTGCAACTTGTACCCCATAGTTAAAGTCTAATTTTATCGTTTATCATAACTATTCGCATTGTAGCATATTATTAAACAAAACAACACCACTATTGACAAACAATATCCACAGATAAGTAATTTACAAAACAAAAACATGCTTTTGACATGTCCGTGAAAAAACGTGAAGAATTTGACATATTTTTAAAATGTTTCTATTCTCCCGATGGATGATGAACTTAGCCAAGTTGGTCCTAGATGATAAATGAGAGATAATAGGGAAGGCAAAGGGTTTAGCCCATACAGCCAAGTCTGATGCCACACTCTGTTTGTCACTGTATAAAAAACCCGGAGCTTAAACGCAGTACACTATGCTGTTATCATCAAATTCTAGATGTTGCAGAATTTGATGGTTTTCTTGTAGGCATTATCGCTTAAACATGTCAGGTATAATATTCACAGCGTATAGGGTTCAAAAATAAAAATCTCAAAAAATTAACTACAACTTATTAAGTGCACCATGTTAAGTGTTTAATTTAACGTTTTAACCATGATTATTCACATTATAGCATATTATTTAGAAAGAAAGAAAAGAAAGAAAGAAAGAAATATATTTATTTGTCGCCAAACCATACACATAGCATAATACAAATTTTAAAAAACTATACAAAAAAAAAATGTAGGTATAGCGACAAAAAGGCGATCAGCTCGGCGTCTGCTACAACCAATAGATAGGCCATAGCGCCGATTTTAATAAAACACCACCATTTTTGACTAACAATGTCCACAGTAAAGTAATTTACAATACAAAACTTGCACATCATATATCCATGTCAAAATGGCGCGATAAACTCCCACAGATTTTTTTTTAAACATATTTAAAAGGCTTTGTATAGAATAATATTTATTATTATGAAGAAGACAAATTTCTAAGCATTCCACGGATTCACCGTGCGGGTGCCGGGTCCATCGTGTGTGGGTAGGAGATGAGAAGAATGGTGTCTCGGGCTTGCGACCGACAATAGGCTGGTTTAAGAAAAGGAGGCCTCCACCATCCACCATTCTACTTCTTTCCCTACCCAACCCAATACTGTATGATTCCGTTAATGCCGTCTTGGAAGCTCGTTCCATAAATGTATTGACGGCAGACCTGCTTAGGCCCAATTATTTCAGTAAGTACATATATACTCGTATATCATATGATAGTTATACATCAGTCCTAAACACGATATTTATTCATAACTGTGTTATTAATTTAATCATAAGAGTTGGGGATCATCAAATAACACGTGTGATGATTTTCTTAAAGTCATTTAGACCAATAGTTAATTTAGTTTTGTAAAATATTTGTCAGAAAAAATGGCTTCCATAGAAGACCGTTAAGTTTCACAATATAAAGCGGGTACCTATTTAGGAATGTCGTAAAATTATGTTTACGATCGCCGCCGTCTATGTTGTAACGAATACGAAGCGTGAAAATTTATAGCTTTATCAAGAATTAAAAATAAATTGTTCTACCATAATATGTTACTGCATTTTTAAACACGGTTTAGCCTAGAAATATATGTATATAAAAAACAGTTACAGAAAGCATAAAGGTTTTCCATAGTATCTTATCGATAATGTTCGTATTTATCGTGCTCTCTCTTTCTTAAGGTGGCTGTAACATCTCTATGTTATACAATAACATATTTTATTTTTATTTTATTTTATTTATTTATTTATTCATTCATTTCCACAGCACATTACAGAACATAAAGGTTAGTATATACACACATCAAAAAAGTCTAGGGATCAAGCATGTTTATGCGGATTTCTTGTGATTGAGATGTGGCTTTGTAATAAATTTATGATTTTATAAATTTATATGGATCCTTTTTGGTGCATTTCATAATTTAAAACAGGAACTGTCAATCAAATTCGAGTAAAAGATGAAAATCAGCTGTCAATATTTTCCCTATAAAAACATAAGACGCATTGAAGACATTATTAGTGCTACTGTTTCCCTACTACTGATTAAAACCAACGTTATTATGGAGCGGCGACGTCATTTAAGCAGGGAAGAAATGATCAGAGCCGTGGGAATGATAGAAGCTGGTTCACGGCAACGTACTGTGGCTTTAGCTCTGAATACAAGTCAGAGTGTTATCAGTCGACTTTGGACACGTTACCGAACCACTGGTACCGTGGCTGAGCGCCATGGAGGACGGTATCGCTGCACCACACGGAGACAAGACCGATACATTCAAATCACAGCTCGAAGAACTCCAACAATAACCGCCATGATGTTAGCCGTGAGCCTTCATCGCTCTTCAGGGAACTTAATTAGCGACCAAACAGTCAGAAACCGCTTGCATGAAGTGAACCTTCATTCCCGAAGACCGCTACGGGTACCACCTATAGCAATGCACAATCGTAGGACTCGATATCAATGGGCTCTTGAACACAGAAATTGGACAGAAGAACAATGGCGTTTCGTGTGCTTTTCTGATGAGTCTCGTTTTGGTATGAGGCCGGATACAAGACGTATACGACACTGGAGAACCCCTGGACGCCAACAGCAATTAAAATCCTGCCAGGAAGTCCATCCTTATAGTGGTGGAACCATCATGTTATGGGCGGGTATTTCGATCGGCGGAAGAACTGAGTTGATTTGGATCAGAGGCAACCTCAACGCTCAAATTTATGCTGAGACGGTTGTATCAGACGTCATCGTTCCTCTACAAGTGCATATCGGTCCCTTATTTCAGTTAATGCATGATAATGCACGACCGCACACCGCAAGAGTTGTAAGACAGACTCTCGCCGCAGCTAACATCAATGTCCTGCCCTGGCCTGCTCAGTCGCCAGACTTGAACCCGATTGAGCATGCATGGGATATTCTTCAGAGAAGAGCTCTGCCGAATATGGAGGGTATCCAGTCGCAAGAAGACCTTTTTTTGTTGTTGCAACGAACATGGGCGGCCATTCCACAGCGTGATTTGGATGAACTCATTTTGAGTATGCCAAACCGATGTTCTTGTGTTGTTAGTGTTCGCGGTAGAAACACGGATTATTAATTGTTTAAGTTACCCAATAAAATTAAAAAAAAAACTGTTATTTCAGTCTTTTTTTCGAACTTTAATGTTAGTGGTTCAAATGTCAAAAATCCCTTTATTAGGAAAATGGCAATTTTTTTTACTAATGCAAAGGTGACTTGGTTTATCGTTACTGTAGACAAACGAAAACATTTTATTTGATCAATCCTTAAAGAAAATTTTAATGAATATCAATCAGGAGAAAAGTTATTGCAAAAATATATGTTGATCCCTAGACACTTTTGATGTGTGTAATTGAGTTTATATATTGGCCAAATTAGGAAACATACTTTATTTATCATACACAGTTTACTATATTTACTATATTTAACATCAAGTTTGGATAGGTCTACTTCACTACTAATTGTGTTTCGTTGGTTTTGTGTCTTTGCGTCTTCAGGAATTATACAACCATATTTTTGATATTATTTGTAAATTTTATTATTACTATTTTTTTTCTCGATGGAATTGTTTGTTTTTGTTTAATAGTTCTACTAGTTTAGTCTTTAATTGTTCTCTTAATTGTATTGGTGGTGGCTTTGTATTTGAATTGTATTATTTTAGCACGTTTTGTCTGCTGTGTTTACTACTAACTTAATGCTATCAGTGAAAATTTGTAAGGCTTTAAGTTACTATATTTCTATTGTAATATTGTAGAGGCTGTAAATTTTCCTAAAAAAAAATAAATAAATTATAATTTAGATTAAAAATAAAGAACTATGTATTTTTCATTTTAATTATTCAGTAATAAAATCTTAAGTTACGGTGCAGAGAATATCTAATCAACAAATCAACAATAAATCAGAGAACGATCGCGCGAACATTGAGATTAATTAATAATAACACTCCCCAGCCTTTAGGTATTTATCACGATTGAAATCGCGAATTTCAGACGCGGCCTTATTCACCTGCAGTAGTGTTTTTTTTTTGGATAATGATTTTTATCTTTAAATAAAAGTGACCTTTGTTATTTTAAATAAAGGTTCAATGACACCTTTAGCCTAAAAAATATTTGCTCTTTTAAAAACTACACAGGAAGAGGTAAACAAATAAAATCCTAGATTATATTGTTTTGATCGTTGTTTTTAACACATGAGTTTCACATCAGCAGTGGAGGTAGTAAATAAAAAAATATATAAAAATCAGAAATAAACAAAACTTGACAACCAATCTACGAGGCTCTTCACAAGAAGCACTTCTTTTACGACCGCTCTTTTAAGTCTCTGTACACGCCTCAGTTGTGGTGCAACTACACAAAAGAGTCGTACAGAAGACTGAAGGTGCAATACAATGATGCCTTCAGAATTCTGTTTCGGCTCCCCAAGTGCATCCAGCATGTTTGCCGAGGCACGTCTGCCGGTATTAGACGCGGTAATCCGACATCGTATGGCCTCATTTAGAAAATGCATAATGGACACTAAAAATATAATTTTAAAGAATATCCATGAGCATTGCTTCATGCTCCAAAAATTATGGACAAATAAATTAGTATGTTCATTTTAGATTAATTACTAACATAGTTTTCTTTATGTTATTGTTCTTACTAACACGATATGGTTTTTGTACCGAAATAAATAATAATAATAATTATTATTATTAAGTGGGGGCTGCTGCCCCTCTCTGCCCGGACCTTGCTACGCCTATGGTTACGTACGTGTCAGTTTTAGCAAAGCATAAGTCAAAAAATCAAAATATATGAATATTAACGGCACATAGTGCAATATTGAAGGCACTGACACAGTATCTGTACGAATATTAATTCTAGAGTTGACAGTTTCCGTTAAAGGATTCCTTTATTTTAAATTATTCGGCTTAATAACAAGAATTCGACTGCTGTCTAACATTTTCTTGACATATGTTTTATAGAAATTTATAATCGTCATTAACCCATAAAATCCCATCCCACACTTCCAGCAAATATTCAGATTCATTTACTGTATCAGCTGCTCGTCAGTGTCCCTTCAATTCATATCTTTAAAAATCTACTTTCTTTTTAAACAAGCAGAACAATATAAACGTATTTTAATTTAAAAAAATCTTTATTCTAAGAAAGAAGACAAATTTCTAAGCATTCCATGGATTCACCGTGCGGGTGCCGGGTCCATCGTGTGTGGGTAAGAGATGAGAAGAATGGTGTCTCGGGCTTGCGACCGACAATACTATTGCGCGATTATACTATCTTCATGTACTCGTATATCTTCTATATGTTAATAAGTATTTAAGTAGTCTATGTATACATACTATTTATGTAGTTTATTAAAATTTTAAATAGGGTTAAAATTGCACCCCACATATTATACTCTCTCACTCTCCCAAAGGTTAGCTGGTAGAAACATCCGAATTGGCTTTAAGTTCGCCTTTATACATACTTTTAAATTAAGTGCATTGAAATATTTTAATAATAATAATAACCTATGTTTCTCTTGTTTCAGTGCGAATGCGAGGACGATTACTGCAGGAATACGAAACGCAACATTGACGTTTGTCGGGCAGAGGTTATGCGCGGTGCAGCCAACGCCACATCGTCCTGCAGCCTATCCGAACGGATCTGCGAAGTTGACGCCCAGTGCAACACAGCATTCGAATACTATAAAAGATTTTGCAGAGCCGTTTATAGAGGGAGAAAGTGTTCGAATAAGTGCTTAAACTCAATAGAAATTTTAACAAATCAAGATAAAGCTGCAGCGCTAACTGCGTGTAGATGCGATGGCAGTAAAAAACACGATTGCCTCCGAATGCAAAACAACTTAAATAGGCTTTGCTTTCATAAACATAATAAGAAGGATCATATTAGGGATTACGAAGATAATGAGAAAAAGGTCTATAACGAAGTAGTGATGGTACACTCTTCGGCAAATATTCTACAAACGTCATTAATATGGTTTTTATTAGTTTTCTGGTTTAAATTTGCGTGACATTCAGTTAGGGCGTTTTGGTTTAAATTGGAAGAAGTTACCTAATAATTAGGTAAGTTGTAAAGATAATTTTTATTCGAAGTAATATACAAACAATATAAAAGAATTACAATAATAAATAAACTATATTAAAACAAAACCTAAATTTAACCTAAAAAATAATAATAATAAAAATACATACTTACAAAAAAAAATAGCTCCTCCAAATCGCTGTCTTGTGGCATGGTGCCCAATACACTTTGAATAATTTACCTAATTTTTGGGAAAAAAAACTGCCAGCCTATTGTCACCAGAGACGTCAATGAGCCTTGGAACAATTTGTAAAATATATATATAGTTGTAAAGTAGTTTAAGAATCAAAGATTTATGATTGGTTATAGCTGTGCTTTAACTAGATGGCGCCTGTCAAGTTACATGCCGAAATTATTGCATATCGTAATATTTAGAGAAAATATTTTAGTTTAATATTTACAAAGATATACTTTACCTATTAACATTACATGTAAGGTAGACTGTATACTTACACCCATTCTAAGACAACGGCTCCTCCACTCAACATTCCCTTCCAGCTGTCAAACTAAAATTAAGGTCCGGATTAATAGTCGTTGCTCCGCCAGTGCTTAGCACGAGCAATTGCTCAGAACTGTCAAAGTGACAGTTTTTACTCTAAAAATCTGTCACTTTGGGGTCCGGATTAATAGTCGTTGCTCCGCCAGTGCTTAGCACGAGCAATTGCTCAGAACTGTCAAAGTGACAGTTTTTACTCTAAAAATCTGTCACTTTGGGGTCCGGATTAATAGTCGTTGCTCCGCCAGTGCTTAGCACGAGCAATTGCTCAGAACTGTCAAAGTGACAGTTTTTACTCTAAAAATCTGTCACTTTGGGGTCCGGATTAATAGTCGTTGCTCCGCCAGTGCTTAGCACGAGCAATTGCTCAGAACTGTCAAAGTGACAGTTTTTACTCTAAAAATCTGTCACTTTGGGGTCCGGATTAATAGTCGTTGCTCCGCCAGTGCTTAGCACGAACAATTGCTCAGAACTGTCTAAGTGACAGTTTTTACTCTAAAAATCTGTCACTTTGGGGTCCGGATTAATAGTCGTTGCTCCGCCAGTGCTTAGCACGAGCAATTGCTCAGAACTGTCAAAGTGACAGTTTTTACTCTAAAAATCTGTCACTTTGGGGTCCGGATTAATAGTCGTTGCTCCGCCAGTGCTTAGCACGAGCAATTGCTCAGAACTGTCAAAGTGACAGTTTTTACTCTAAAAATCTGTCACTTTGGGGTCCGGATTAATAGTCGTTGCTCCGCCAGTGCTTAGCACGAGCAATTGCTCAGAACTGTCAAAGTGACAGTTTTTACTCTAAAAATCTGTCACTTTGGGGTCCGGATTAATAGTCGTTGCTCCGCCAGTGCTTAGCACGAGCAATTGCTCAGAACTGTCAAAGTGACAGTTTTTACTCTAAAAATCTGTCACTTTGGGGTCCGGATTAATAGTCGTTGCTCCGCCAGTACTTGACACGAGCCATTGCTCAAAACTATCAAAATGACAGATTTTATTCAAAAAAACTGTCACTTTGAGAGTCCTGACCAATGGCTCGTGTTCAGCACTGGCGGAGCAACGACTATTAATCCGGACCTAAGTCTCTGTAATTGAGACGATTACACTTACGGCTGACCTTCAAAATAAAACTGGAATAGAACCCGGTACCTCCGCGCCTTAATCCACGGACTTAACCGCTATACCACGAAGTCAGTTTAAGAAAATAGCCAGTCAATCAATCCTGTCAATATTTATTTACTAACAACCACTTTCTGACAACCACATTTGATGACTAGCCTCCATCTAGTTAAGCGTCGCTAATCAATCATAAATCAACATAGATTTAAGTATTAAAAATGTACAAACTGTATTTAGATTATTTTTGAGGCTTGTAAATGTAAATATTTATTTATCTATCCTTACAATTATTTACTTGATTTTTTCTGAAATAAATTGTCGCAAGCACGGGTGTAAACTGATCCACGTATATATACGACATTTACTGGATATTGGATCGCTTATTAAGATGGTTTAAAGTTTTTGCACCCCTCTCGCTCACACAATCCAACATTATCAAAGATTTTTCAAGTCTTTTTAGAGATACCTATATTATCCGGAACTTGAAAAAAGTTATTCTTATTAAACTTACCGTTCCGTGGGAATCAAATATTCCAAAAGACCACAACATGAAGTCGAACAAATATTATGATCTCACAGAAGAAATGATCAGGAACGGGTTCAATACTCAGCTTTCCGCGAGACAGCATTGGTGCGAGAGGAGTTCCAGCAAAATCTTTGCACCACTTACTGAAATAATTGGGCCTAAGCAGGTCTGCAGGGGATACATTTATGAAAAGAGCTTTCAAGACGGCATTAACAGAATCATACAGTATTTGGTTTATTAAATATTTTCTTTTATGTCACCAAAAACGTAACGTTATAAATGTTAAGTAAAATATTAACTAAGAAAATCTTAAGTATTTTTAAATTTGTTCGTAAAACCTCATTTACGAGTATATAGCTGTAGCTAGGAAATAATTAAGTAGAGCCTCGAGAACCCGACTGTGAGTGTAGTAATAAAATAGAGAAAAGTCGATATAAATGTTTTTGCTAAATTTCGGTCTAAAATTAGGTATATGAAAGTAAAAATATATCCAAAAAATACGTAATTTAATTTCTTAGAAAATAGATAGATAACATTTTTCAAAAGTCAACAAAATATTTATTAAAAGTTTCGACACTCAGACTTGATAAATCTTTGAAATATTGGATTGTGCGAGCGAGAGGGAAGCACAAGCAAAACACCCTCTTAAGTTTTGTATATTTTTTTTATAGTAGCGTATAGTTATGTTAAGAATTAGTATTATTTGTCGCAGTGCATAGAAAGTGCAGTAACGAGCTTCGCCCACGATGAATGCGCGGGCGCATGGGGGTCTACATTGAAAGCACTAAATACAACAATATAACGGACTTTTTATCAGGCACTTATTGATTAAATCATCGGCTATCCGCTTCGAATATTTTCGAGTTCTATTGAATGCTTTAAGATGACAAGAATGTTTGACATGACACCATTCAAATGTATGGGAATTCGGGATGTATAAATTATTCTCTCAAGATTACAATTTAAGTAAGAAAATGCTTTATTTTATTTAGTTTAGGTGTGAAAAATGATTAAATATCATCATGACAGCTCTAGTACTAAAGTCGCTTGATACGTAAACTGCATCATATTATTTATTTTCCAAATAACTTATTTGTTTTTAATGATAATAATAAATACAATAAATACATATTTCCAGACAGGTCACACAGCGCCATCTAGTTTCCGTGGTAAGCTACGAGGCTTGTGTTACGGAAACTAGATGGTTGATAAACTACATATTATACTTTTTTTTGTAAATATATACATATTATACATATAAACACCCAGACCGAGACAAATTATACAATGTATAACTTGCCCCCGGTGGGAATCGAACCCACGACCTCCCGAGTACACGTTCACGAGGCAACGTTTGTTACCACGTTTGTTTAGTAATATATAGTAAAAATAACATAAACCTTATAAATATAGGTATAAAAACTACTTAATTTAATAATAAGATTAAAAACTATTTTTTTACACCGCACAAGTAGTATAATAAATGGATGATGTTATTTCTTAGATTTCTTTGATTGAGTGTACTGGGTGACGATGTGTACTATGATGTAATGATTGACGCGTACACTAATAACATATCGAAATGTTGAGAGTAGGCCTCCAGTTGACAGTTCCTATAAATACCCCGGCCCCGGTGGTCTGGGCGACAAATCCTGTCCTCCTCCGTTCTGGATCGATCTAATGACTCAGGAAGTGAATGACATGCATATGCCTAATTCCGGTTGCTGGATTTCATTTATCATTCCACAGTTTACGGGATGAGCGACCTATAATTATGAACAGTCAAGCTATAACTTGACTGCCTCCGTGGTCTAACGATTTGAAAACGTTGATTTAGACGCGGAGGTTTATTTGTGTTATTTGTCGAGTCTGGTACATCGATCAGTATATTTTTTTTGTACTAGCACGTCATGTGAACGTGCTAGTGGTGGTAAGTGATTCATGATGATAAAATAGAGCTTCTGTCTAAAAGTATATGAAAGTGAAGAGAAGACAAATTTCTAAGCATTCCATGGATTCACCGTGCGGGTGCCGGGTCCATCGTGTGTGGGTAAGAGATGAAAAAAATGGTGTCTCGGGTTTGCGACCGACAATAGGTTTAAGAAAAGGAGGCCTCGCTTTTTTATGTTATTGCGCGATAATACGCTCACCACACCATCCACCATTCTACTTCTCTCCCTATCCAACCAAATACTGTATGATTCCGTTAATGCCGTCTTGGAAGCTCGTTCCATAAGTGTATGGACGGCAGACCTGCTTAGACTTAATTCTTTTAGTAAGTGATGCAACAATTTTGCTGGAACTCCTCTCGCACCAACTTTCACTGCGTAAAGCTGAATCTTGAACCCGTTCCTGATCATTTCTTCTGTGAGATCATAATATTTATTCGACTTCATGTTGTGGTCTTTTGGAATATTTGATTCCCACGGAACGGTAAGTTCAATAAGGATAACTTTTTTTTTTCAAGTTCCGAGAAAGCACTAAATGTCTGGCCTATAGGCTGATACAGCTAGTTCATCTGGGATCCTATAATATGAGTATGTCCAAAATGTCCGTAATTATATTTCCTAAAAGGATGAAAATATTGTTAAAAAGTCTTTGAAAATATTGGATTGTGCGAGCGAGAGGGATGCAACAGCTTAAACCCTCTTAAATTAAATTAACGCACGCTTAATATTTAGTTTTACGCCTTGTGATTGGTAAGCTTGTCACTTTCTTTTTCGAACAATTCAAATAATGTTAAATTGGTGTTAATTTAAGACATGATTTTCACGTCATGGCTGTCATAATATTCAATACTAAATGTCATCAATGTCTCGTGTCATTCATTCTACAATTTCAAGTTTAATAAATTGAAATGAGAGAGAACCTGAATATAATAGGTTTTAAATCTTAAAATTGTACAATGAGTGACACGAGACATTGATGACATTTAGTATTAAATATTATGACAGCCATGACGTGAAAATCATGTCTTAAATTAACACCAATGTAACATCCTACACCTATGCCTCGGAAGATCTGGACGAATAAGGACTGCCCCACACTACTTCGAAGATTATGATCAATCTTAGCGGGGAAGAATATCATAATATTCAATACTAAATGTCATCAATGTCTCGTGTCATTCATTGTACAATTTTAAGTTTAATAAAACCTATTGTATTCAGGTTCTCTCTCATTTCAATGGCTCCCTAAATGAAACCATAAAACGGGCTCTTGCCGCCATTGAAGCTCCAGCTATTCTGGAACCCACTGGATTAGTCCGCGATGATGGCATGACGCTGATCACTTTGAAGCGGGAGTGTGGGATGCCACTTGTGTCGACACTTTGGATTTGTCACACCTTAGGGGAACAGCGCTAAAAGCGGGAGCCGCAGCTGATAGCGCAGAGTCTGGCATGCGGCGCAAATACGAATCTAAATATAATCAAAGACTACGTGTTTGCGCCGTTTGCTGTAAAGACTTCAGGCCCGTGGTGTCCAAGCGCTAAAACATTTTAAAAAAACATCACCCCTCGTCTATTTGTCTGCTCTGATGACAAGAGGGCTGGTTCTTCCCTCGCCCAGAGAATCAGCATAGCGATTCAGCGAGGAAATGCGGCCAGCGTTCTTGCCACCATGCCGCGAGGATACGATTTATATTTAAATTAGATTTTGTAAGTAATTTTTTTTTTGTAAAAAAATAAATTGTTAATATCTTTTTGATCTTCTAATTTTATTATATGATAGTATTAGTTTAGATTTAATTTTTATTTAAATATGTGTTTTGTTTACTATAATTTAGTGTAGATGTTTATTGTGTAATTAATTTAAATTTGGTATTGATGACCAATTTAACCACAGTACCAAAGTGAGATTATTAGAATTTAACGAATACAAATACAAAATGTAAATATTGTTGTAATTATAATAATAATTAGATCTAATAATTCGTACAAATTAAGATACATTTACAGTAGGGTCAGGAAAAGTTATTGTTAAACCTGTTATAGCATTGCTACGAATAGCAGTCATAGCATTGCTACGAAAAGCAATCAAAGCATTGCTATGTAAAGCTGTTATAGCATTGCTATGAAAAGCTGTTATAGCATTGTTACGAAAAGCAATCAAAGCATTGCTATGAAAAGCTGTTATAGCATTGCTACCAATAGCAGTCATAGCAATGCTATGAAAAGCAATCAAAGAATTGCTATGAAAACCTGTTATAGCATTGCTACCAATAGCAGTCATAGCATTGTTACGAAAAGCAATCAAAGCATTGCTATGAAAAGCTGTTATAGCATTGCTAACAATAGCAGTCTTAGCAAAGCTATGAAAAGCAATCAAAGCATTGCTATGAAAAGCTGTTATAGCATTGCTACCAATAGCAGTCATAGCATTGTTACGAAAAGCAATCAAAGCATTGCTATGAAAAGCTGTTATAAGCATTCTATACCATAGTAGACCACTTTCTTTGGCGACTGTAATCATTATATTCATATAATAAAAGTGTCTGTTTTTGTTATAAAAACCTAGTAAGTATATTATTTAACATTATTTTATAAACTTACATTGTGGCAAAAACAGGTGTTACCATTAGGTGGTCCAGCGAACATTTCACTGACTGTACTGAAGTAATTTATTGAGAGAACGGAAGTTTTTTTTATTTAAAGCATTTATAACTTTAATATTGTTGCATTTTTTTGTTTTTTATTGTGTAAGATTTGCTAGGATAAATTATTTATAGTATTGATGAATAAACCAAGTTGTTTTCTATTCGTTTGTTTTATTGCCAATTTTTAAGCACTAATCCATCTGGCCAGACCGTGGCGAGTGTTGCCCAATTGCAAAAAAGCAAGACCACCGATATGTTAGTTTTTGTCTTGCGTAAGAGTCTCGTATGACTCTATTTAAGAAATTTTTTTTCAAATTTTGCTGATTATGGTCATATTTTTTTTAGGACTTACGATTTTTTTTTAATTGGTTTAAAATTTATTTAAATGTAATGATTAAAACTACTTAAAAGTAAAAAATATATATATATAAACTAAACCTAATAAAAAATAAACTATAAGTAAAAAATGTCCTCTAGAGACGACCCTTCAGGGATAGTCCCAAGAAGACTGGCAACATCTCCCCTCTGTATAGCGAGGCTAATACGTTGGCAGAAATAATTGCCAGCTTTCCTGTCTCCAGACTTTTCCGTTAGCCGTTTGGACAACTCCTTGGCACTGAGTGTCCCCATGGGCCCACCGTCCCGACCCCAAACGGCGCAAACTCGTAAACTGTACCGAGGTTGGCATATTTGCGCAGCTTAAGGTCCTCAGCAGAAACCGCCGCACTTCCCCCGCTTGGCGAGGTCGCCTGGATATTTGATGAGGCTAATGTGTACACAAGTTTCCACGGTCATGCCGTCAGTTCTCTTTCCATCGCTGCGCGCAATCCCAGAGGGTTCTAGGATCGCGGGTACTCCAGCAGTAACTGTTTTGGTAACTGTTTTTTTGGGGTTTCGAGGGAAGCATATCGAACCCTTTAGTAGATGACTCGAAATATTTTCAAAACTACCTACTATTCCGAATTACATGCTGATACGTATTATTAAAATGATTATGATTTACATCATAATAACCTGCCTCCGTGGTCACTTCTTGCGCGTACTTCAAGGCGTGCGGCTGACTGCAGTAGCCCCGGGTTTCTTATGGCTGGATGTCACACATGTCTACACTACTTTGTAAGTATTGCGGGTATTGGTGGCTCGGTTGTAAGAACGCGTACCTTAAATACTAAAACCCTACCCGGCATGTACCAATGAGAAATACACTTTTCTTACGTACATTTGTCATAGATTTACAACACCACCGTTCCCGTGTGAGGAGAGCACGTTAAGCAGTCGGTCTTGGTTCTACTAATACCAACTTGTGAAATCGTTAATAAATTGTCATTAAAAATGACATTATATCCTCACCAAGGCGTCTGGCCAGCGTGGCGAGTGTAGGCCAAATTCTCCAGTTCTTGAAGGCCTATCTCCAGCAGTGGAGGTCTAGGACGCTGTGTTCTAGGGGCTGTAATGAAATGAATAGACTTAAGGCTATAATAATAATAATAATAATTCATTTATTTCGGATTTGATCCATATATGTTAGTAACAATTTAACTTAGAACTATGTTAGTAGAAATACACATTAATCAAAAATTAAAACAATGTAAATATAAAAAATGTTGTTCATTTTCATTGTGTGTGACATTAAGTCACAGCCCCATAACATTGGGTAACGCAAATGCTGTACAGATTTACACGTTCCCAGTTACTATAGCTAACTTTAAAAAAAGTTATTTTAGCTGACGTATTACACGATAAGTGCACGGGTTTTAGGTTACTAATTATGAATTATACTATACATACTTGAAAATAATACACAAAGTGTCGGAAAAAAGTTTTTTTTACACGCAAATGTTTTTATAATGGTAGTAGTACTCGTTCAAGTAGGTACTCGTGTTTTCCCACGATATCACGTCCTGCGAATTAAAGGCCCGGGCACATTGAATGCGTATAGCACTTGCAACGCGAACGCTATATGCCAGACTTCACACCACCGCACCAGTCCCGGCTAGCAGGGCCTTTTTTGAATCTCGCCTTAACGGGCTCTCAAATCTAGTTTTACCCCAAACGTCTATCAAATTCACGAGCCCTGTAGTAGATAAGTATTGTTTCGTAGCTAAGTCTTGTTTCATAATTATAATTATCACATGGATAGCTTATATTATTATATTAGTTCTCTATGAAAGTAAAAATTGGCATTTGACATCATTGCAAATGGCACATACTTAACGAAAAAGTATCATCACATCATTCGGGGTGGTCAGAACCAACGTTTATAAATAAGCGGATTCACAATTAGCCAACTTTATTTATTTATTTAAAAACTTTATTGTTAAATAAAAATAAGGCGGATATAATGCCTATAGGCACTCTCTTCCAATCAACTTTCATGACATTGAAACATAAGAGGTAAGGTTGTGATAAATAAACAACAAATATATATTAGATACCATCTATCATGCGCCATCTATCGTGATAAGAAGTTAGTGATACACTCCATTATATTTCGTTGAAAGCCCGATTCTTAAATGTAATTCAACAGCCCTGATCCTTGAAAATAAGTGGAAAAAACAAACTAAAGTGGATTTCTCTAGGGATATTTAAAGAGCACTTACTCGTAATTACGGATTTGCAAAGAGTGCACTCAGTTCAAGAGCTAGGCTTCCGCTTTGGGTAAATTATACCGTGTGAAAATTGTTGCGACATTATTTTTTTTATAAGAGCAAACGATTGATTTTCAAAATACTATAAAATAAGTTTTACTGTTTTGTGACATAATTACGTCAAATAGTTATCGTCAGGGGTTATCTTCCCGCATTGTGACAAATCGAGGGTTGACTTTAATTTAATTAATAAGTGAACTTTAGTCGATGTTTGGCAAATATTTTATTTTGTTTTTTTATGTATTTTTATATTTTATAATTGTAATACCTGTACTGTAAATTTAATTGATATGGGTGTATACCTGAAATAAAACTTCATTTATTTTTTATTTATTTTAATTCTTTTTTTGTAGGTAAATAAAACGTAAAGTATTATCACGACCGTTTCCCTTTCGGGGTGGTCAAAAACCACGCTTATAAATAAGCCGATTCACATTTAGCCAAACTTTACTATAGGCCAATCATGAAAATGGCAAGCTATCACAAATAAATAAAATATTAAATAAATATTGTTTACTCATTTAATCGAAAAATATATTTGCAACATATAAAATAAAATTAATATTAAGGATATCCCTATTAGTCCCGTCCGCGTGGTGGCAAGAACGCTGGCTGAATATCCCCGCTGAATTGCAATACTGATTCTCTGGGCGAAGAAAGAGCCAGCCCTCTTGTCACCGGAGGAGACGACAAGACTGTCTTTTAAAAACTTTTTTGTGCTTGGACTCCATGGGCCCAGAGTCTCTACAGCAAACATCACAAATATGTAATCTTTTAACATACCTACATACTTGCGCCGCTTGTTGGACTCCGCATGTCCCGACTAGGAATCAAAACCTCCGAGTCTAAATCCACGGACTTAACCGCTAGACCACGGAAGCAGTTTTTTTTTGTAGGTTACGAATAATATACGAGGTGTCCCTCCGTTTGACAACTGGAACGAATAAGTGTAGGAGCTGGTGAGGAAAGGTCTAAGAATACGGGTCTTGGGCACTAAACGATTAATCCTTATACGTCGAACAAGTGTATCTACAAGTTAGCGCATAGTAAAAGTAACTAATTGTAGCTACAGCATTGCGGAGGTGGTTCTTCTTGGGAGGTCCTCACACGCGTCACCAGTCGAGCCATAATGACTGCTGATGATGCGCCGCTCTCTCCAATGTATTAGACGTATACACATATAGGTACTTCTAGACAAGCCATGCTAATATCAGATCAAAGTCAAAGTCAAAATATCTTTATTCTATATTATTATATAAGTGGCCAAAAGAGTAAGCTGTTAGCAGAAGACCAGCAGCTTAGCAGATTCCAGTGACCTGTTAATGTTTAATCTGACTGGGAAAGGAAAACTCAGCTATATCAGATTTACAAAATAAAACATACAGAACTACACCACAACGATCAATAATAATTAATTCTAATTTTAGCTATGAGTAGATGCTCATAGATTATAATACCTAATACATTAAATATACATTAAGACTGGACAAGAAGTCAAACGGTATAAAAGTTAAAGCAAGGACAAGCGTTTAAGAATTTATAAGTATATGACATAATATTCGTAAAGCACCATCAATCATTATTTTAAAAAATTGCTTACCAACTTTTCACAAAAATCAAGACGAGTCTACATAACTAGACAGAGTCCGTATATTAGTGTATATAATCATATAATATATTATATAATACACACACTAATATACGGACTATGCCTAGTTATGTAGACCCGTCTTGTTTTTGTGAAAATCTTTGGTCGTGTTTGATGTGCGAATGTCTGAAGTGTAAAAAACGTTCTTCGAAAAAAGGAGAACAACAAAGTAGATAACGTAAAAGAAAACATTCTGTATAAAAATAACAACCAATGTCCGATCTCTTTGGCTAATAATATAAAAATGCATATTTGTAGCTATTAAAAATACGCAAATAACTGTGTAAATATTTTTTCTAATCCCTAACCCTCATCCATCCCTCACCAGCGACCTTTCTCAGGTCATCTGTCCATCTGGCGGGGTTGTCCCCCCCTGCGTCTTCCCGTACGTGGTCTCCACTCCAAAACGACACGAGACAGACATGTCCAGCCCTATATCGTTAACTTTGGTTCTCTGACGGATGTCAACGTTTCTTTATAGCTTACTGCGCGTCAATTTCATTGTGCTGTGTAAAAATAACAATTCTGTATGATTTAAAAAAAAAATGCTGATAAAGGCAATTGGTTAAGAGATTTTTACCAAGTATTTCATAAAGCTTAAAAAGTGTTGTGTATTTTATACTGTGTTTTACATAGACAAATTTTAGGCTTTTAAATGTAAATAAAGCGCTAACAATGCATAAAAATTGCATTGTGAATTTTAGACTGCAGCAAAAGCCAAATTCATTTATTAATTTCCTGTCCGGTTTGTCCGATTAGATTTGGGGCCATTTTAACTTAAACAATTCGATTTCGGCCTGGCCCTTACAATACGTCCGTGGGTGCAGTAATTATGCCTTGAAACTGAATAGTTCCTATATTGTTGCGCCATGATTTGATGAAGCGCCGTGTGTGGCGGTGGGTGGACCTACCACCACTGTCCGCCTATTACCAGCACGAGATAACCTAATTACGCTTTCCTCACACCAAAACTGACCAATGGCCTTGACAAATTTCACGAAATATTTAGATATTAAATAAGATATATAGATAGATAAATTCTTTATTGCACAGAAAATAATACATTTTACAGTACATAATGTCTAAAAACATTTTCTAACAGCTAACCTTTGGGAGTTGGTTGTGAGCAGGGATTGTAAGGTGCATGACCGCTAATATTTGAGTTAAAAACTTATAACTAGAAAAAGAACAATATTAAATCTATAATATACATACAATACATAGATAACACATACGTGCATATATTGGTTACATATATATGGGTACATACAATAATATACATTTTTGTGAAAGTGTTTAGTGAGCAAATTTATAAAACATATAAGTGATGGTGCTTTAAAAAATATGAAGATGGAGTCGGTTCCACTGGTGAGCTGCTGATACTGTATAAGAATCTAAACATCTGCTGGACGAATGTGGCGGGATTTTTAATTGATTATTAGAGAAAGAGCGAAGAGAACAACTTATTTAAATTACCTGATGTGTACAAAATTGACACTACCTACATCTTTCCAATTGTATAGCACAAACCAGGAATTTTAGTCTTGTGTCTTGGGCTCCAGCTGCACTAGCTACAGTAGTATTCTACAATTATTTATTTCACCTGAATTTAATTAACCGCTAGACCACGGAGGCAGTTGTGAGATCCTCAGTTAAGCATTCGTTGGCGTATTCTATGTAGTAATTAATAAGGTTGTTAGTAAGGTTGGCTATGTTACGTCGTTCGAAGCTATAGTTATTATTTGTTTAAAATATTTTTTGGTACGACTATCTCAAGAAAATTCTATTATTATTTCTTTTTTTTCAGATAAGTAAGTGAATTTTGTTTCGATCCCCACTAGTAGACTCTGCCCACGTAGAAATATAAGCATAAAATCGTGTTGGTTCCAATGTCCACGTAAGGTTTTATGTGCGGAGTAATATTGTTACCAGAATATTACGTTACGTAAGCGTTTCAAATTGGGATCACGAAAATAACATACCATAGACCTGCATTTGTGATCTGTAAGACGTGGAGGTATGTTAACGTTTTAGCCATCTCCGATTCCGATGCATCTAACTGATCACCAGAGCCATTATCAAGACAACTCTTACTGTGCAACGCCAGTTTGCTGGCTAATATACGAATCATCGCGGTGGTGGCTCGGTTGTAAGGACGCGTAGGTACTTTAAATCCTACAAAGGCCGGTTCAAACCCACCTGGCATGTACTCGTGCCTCGGAGAGCACGTTAAGCCGTCGGTCCCGGTTTCACTAATACCAACTTGTGGAATCGTCCATAAATTGTTATACAAAAAAAAAAATACATCATATCCTCACTGTTGGAGATGGGCCTTCCAGAAATTTCTGAAGAATTGGGCCTACATTCGCCACGCTGGCCAGGCGGGTTGGCAAGGGTCTGATGTCATTTTTTTTAAAATGATTTTGGCTCGAGTCGTCTCGGTCTAAGTATTTTTTTCGTTATTGTGCACTGCTGGTGACTGTGGTGTGAAGATTTTATAAACATGTTGTTGTCTTCCTTAATTAACAAAATAAATAAATAATCAAATTAGTTTTTTTGGAAACAAATAAAAGTAAAGTATCATCACGGTGTTCAGAAATCACGCATATAAAGAAGCGGATTCATATTTAGCCAACTTTACTATATAGCCCAATCATGACAAGTGGCAAGCTCGTCGATGTCTCCAGCGTACCAAACTCAGGAAATATCACAAATAAATTAAATATTAATTCAATATATTTATTTACATTAATAAATATTATTGTGTCCCGACCAGGAATCGAACCCCGTACCTCCGGTACCGGACTTAACCGCTAGACAACATAGGCAATGGAAATAAATAAACAATACTTTATTTTATTTTTTTGCGATGTTTCTCGAGTTTAGTGAAAGACTTTAGCTAAAGATGATGGGCTAAATAAAAAGAAGATTAAGTTAAGAATGACAAAAAACATCTTTCCTGCTTTTCAGAAGCGGTAGTTTTGATGATTGTATTTATAGCAAATTACTTTTCTCAAATACGTACTTAAACTGGGATTAGAGATAAGACGAGTAGCTGGTTTATCTATTGTTAGAGATGAGACATATTACAATTGCAAATAAAGAGTAGTACTTATTTTATTTATTGATTGTTAGTACAGAATTATCGGTTTAAAACAACACACAAGTTCCAAGGAGCATTGCCACGTTGAATGTCAATGCTGATCCTATGTAAAAAATCGAATAAATTATATAATTTTCTCACCGGTTCTACTACTAGAAATAATTCGAAATAATAATAATTGGTAGAGCAGAGTGGTTTCACGGCTGTAACAAGTTTCTTAAAATCTAAAAAAGGTCGGTTGAACCCCGTCATGTAGGTACCAATGAGAAATACACTTTTATAATATGCATCCTATGCCAAACCATTGTACAGCATGTAGCTGGCAATGCATTGTTGCGTGAAGAGATGTACAACGAAAGTACAGTGTAATGATGCAAAAAAATATATAATTATACTTTTCAATCGTGCGGTGGTGGCTCGGTTGTAAGAACGCGTTCCTTAAATCCTACAAAGGTCAGTTAAATGAAGTACGCCAATGTAATTACAGACCATAGACCTGCATTTGTGATCTGTGAGACGTGAGGGTTTATTAACGTTTTAGCCATCCCCTATTCTGATGCATCTAACTGATCACCGGAGCCATTATCAAGACAACTCTTACTGTGCCACTACTCCACTTTGCTGGCTAATATACGAATGATCGCGGCAGTGGCTCGGTTGTAAGAACGCGTACCTTAAATCCTACAAAGGCCGGTTCAAACCCACCCGGCATGTACCAATGAGAAATACACTTTTCTTATGTACATTTGTCATAGATTTACAACACCACCGTTCCCGTGCCTCGGAGAACACGTTCAGCCGTCGGTCCAAGTTCCACTAATACCAACTTGTGAAATCGTTAATAAATTGTCATAAAACAATGACATCATATACTCGCCAAGCCGTCTGCCCAGCGTGGTGAGTGTAGGCCGAATTCTCCAGATATATGTTCTGGAAGGCCCATCTCCAGTAGTGGAGTTCTAAGATGCTGTGTTAATTGTGTGTAATGATGTTTTCAAACTAATTCAGAATCGTTACGGATGCATATAAGATAAATAAACAATCTACAACGGAAAAACAGTACATTTGTAATACTCGTAGATTTACAACACATGTGAAATGGTTAATTTATAATGTTAATTGTCATTAAAAATTTACATCAGACGCTCCCCAATCCGTCTGGTCAGCGTGGCGAGTGTAAGCTAATTTCTCCAGAATTCTGGAAAGCCCGTCTCAAACAGTGGAGGTCTAGGACTCTATAAAGCATAATGTTGTAATGAATAATAATTGACATTAGACTTTTGACAACCCGTCTAGAATTTCACGGACATTACCAATTGAAACAGCTATATTTCAATAAAATTATATTTCATGTAGTACGTTTGGACGCATTGTATTGGTTCCGCTTAAGAACGATTAATCTATACTAAAGCAGTTACCGACCGGCCTTTCTTTGTTGTAAATAGCTACCGGTCTTCATATTGTTGGTTTTCCTAGAATATTTAATGTGTTAAGGATTAATTTATAATTTAAGGAGTTCCAAAATTATAAATATTCATCCTCACTTAAACTTATGGTTGCCAAAAATGCTAGGAGGATTCATCAGGATTTATTCCTTAGAATACTAAAGCTAAATCCAATGGTATGTTTTCTAAACTATTTCTTTTATGCTGCTTTGCTAGGACTTTTAATAATAATGCACCTACATGAATTATTTATTTATCGGTCCGATGAAACACGCTGGTACCATGGAGAATGGATCAATCGATGTGCCATTATGGCCTCGGCGTCTTAGAACTCGCTGCAAACCGCAAACGGCAGAAATACAGAGTATGTGTTTCCGTTAGGAGTTTAAACTCTCTTACTGTACTTGTCCATTTATCATTTATCCATCTTTTTTATATTATATTATCTATTTAGGTGTCCACTATAGAATCTGTTTACCCCATCGCGATAGGTTCGTCGGTTCTGCGGCAGATGTGTTCGGCCCATTGCCACTTCAGCTTGCTAATTTTTAAAGCTATGTCAGTAACTTTACATAAACGTTTTGAATTCTATCCATTAGAGAAATACCAGGCATAGCTCTCTCCATTGAGCGACATTGAATTTGTGGATCAGCCCCACTGTTAGTGTATGGGGATGAGCTTAAGTTGGCAGCACCTAGCAGAATAACCTTGAATATTACCGACTATATTTACAATATGAGCTTCCGGTCATATAATCTACCTCTATAATCTAGGGGCAAAAAATTCACATCAAATCGCTCTTGTAGAATAAACATAATTATAATTCTTCCCAGGACATCTCAATCGTAAATCTAGGAGAGTGAATTTCTAAATAATACTTCTTTGTCGTAAATAATAATGTATTACTTGCGTAAGTTCAGTGGATTTTCTCCCGATAGAACTGTCAATTTCTTAAAGCTCATGAATGGTCTTGCATAGACGTATACTTAAGAACGGGTCTAAATATATCACCTATATAGTCAGTCTATAATACACACTAACGCAGTGAAATGTCATATCATTTCTCAGCGCCAAACATTTTAAAATTAGTAGACACACATCCAGGCGACCTCGTCAGGCGCGGGAGAGCGGCGTTCTCTGCGGTAAACCTCAAATTGCGCAAATACGCCAACCTTGGTACCGGTTACGAATTTGCGCCGTTTGGGGTTGAGACGATGTGCCCATGTGGACCGTTAACGAGGCGCTTGGCCAAGGAGTTGTCAAAGCGGCTGACAGAAAGGTCTGTAGACAGGAAGGCTGGCAATTATTTCTGCCACGTATTAGCCTCGCTATACAAAGGGGAAATGTTGCCAGTCTCCTTGGGACTATCTCGGATGGGACGTCTCTAGAGGACATTTTTTATTTATAGTTTAGTTTATTTTTAATTTTATTATTTAGGTAGCTTTTATTTTATATTTAATGTATATTAATAATATGTCTGTGATTAGACAAAAAAAAATGAAACAAATATATTACCATGTTCGATTCCTAGTCGGAACACAATAATTTATTTGATTTTTGAGTCATTATCGGCCTATAGTAAAGTTGGCTAAATGTCAATCCGCTTCTTTAAAAAAAAGCGTGGTTCCGACCACCTCTTAAAAAATATATATATTATTCAAATTCACAGAAAACTATCAAAACACACGTAAAGTAACGTGTGACATGTCAGTTTTGAAATGAGACACTGGTTGTTTATGTAGCCATTTTATGTTTAGAGCGCTTTAAGCGGCGAATACTACATTAACATGTACTTAAAGCATTG
Organism: Tinea semifulvella; assembly: GCA_910589645.1. Taxonomy (NCBI): domain Eukaryota; kingdom Metazoa; phylum Arthropoda; class Insecta; order Lepidoptera; family Tineidae; genus Tinea; species Tinea semifulvella. Next base: position 8,461,047 of record OU342612.1, on the reverse strand, counting down.
TGAAGTGAAGCATTCGCAGTTCCTACGTAAACACATTGTAAATTCTGTGGTGTTTGATCTAATAAAATAATACATTATTACACTAGCTGATAGTGTCGCTTATAAGGGTCAAATTTTGGGAAGTAATGTCAAACTTATACTTTCTGTTTTCGATGCAACTTTAGTTCCACTTTGTAGTAAAGTAAAGTATCTTCACGACCGTTTCCCTTTCGGGGTGGTCAGAAACCACGCTTATAAATAAGCGGATTCACATTTAGCCAACTTTACTATAGGCCAATCATGACAAGTGGCAAGCTCGTCGATGTCTCCAGCGTACCAAACAAATATCACAAATAAATTATATATTAATTGAATGTATTTATTTACATTAATAAATATTTTTGTGTCCCGACCAGGAATCGAACCCGGTACCTCCGAGTCTAAATCCGCGGACTTAACCGCTAGACCACGGAGGCAGTTATTGTTCCACTTTGTAGGTTAGAAGAATACCCTACGAGAACAATAAGTAATGTGGAATCGGAAAAGAACGTAACTTAAGTTTAATCGAAACAATATAATATAACAAACAAGCTATAACATTTTTTTTTTGTAAATGTGCTCGCAGTTCCTAAGTGAACACGAATGTCTGTCTGTGTCTTGGAATAAATCATGTAGTTTTTATGAAGGCGTCATCGCCTCTACTGTCACCGCGTGTCGGCGGCGACTTCAAAGAGCACGACGAGCTTTGTTACACCGCTCACCTTCTGAGGACTTCATTAAAAACCCTTCGCCCATCGATATCTCATTCTGGCCGATGTTTCCTCTCTCATTATTGGACTACGAATTATTTTATGGCATTTACTTTGACTAATATGTAAGGACCGTGGCACTCTTTAGGGTTTTATTTCGAGAAATAATTGAATTTATAAACTACTGTAGAAAATAAAAATAAATATAAACTAAACGTAATAAACATAAACACAACACATATTTAAAACTTTATTGCACGTTATACAAGGGGCGGACTTAATGACGCTAGACATTATCTGACAGCCAACCTTAGGGACAATGTGGATGGTCCACAATGGTGCGGCGTTGAAAGCCGTGCATCGTCTAACGTCGTTTTAGTTCGGCAGACTTCGGCACGGTGTTTGACTAGCTGCTAACTGCTCATAACTGATTCTATCTCTTTTAGACACAATGCTAGGTGAGACAGCGTGCTTTTTGGCCGCGTCCACGAGTAATAAAAAAACCTTGAATTAAAATCAAAGAAAAAAAATTCTGCATAAATAAATAATTATATTTGCATAAGTTGATAAAAAATGCTATGCAATAGCTTTGCCGCGGCAGTCCCCGAATGCCACACGCATTTAAGTATTGGATTGTGCGAGCGAGGTTACGCAAAAGGTTAACCTGTTAAAGGAATCTGTTTGTCAGCTCAAAGGAATGGTTGAGTGGGGACGAAGTTAAGAAAATATCTTTGAATACGGGTCTTAGAAAAAATGAAGCAAATCCGGTCATAAATAAGAAGTCAATGGTAAAGTTGTTCTCTCTTTTCCATTCCCATATCATTTCAACACGTACGACTATCTACAGCTTTCGATAATGGATGATAGTGGTTTTTAAATGCTATAGAGTTTAATAATAATCAATACATTTTAAAGCATTTATTTATTTATTATTATTAATAATAATAATAATTAATTTTTATTGTACAAAACCAAAACAAGTGCAGGTACATAGGCGAGCTTAATGCCGTAAATGCATTTTCTACCAACTAACCTTTGTGACGCGGTGGTGGCTCGGTTGTAAGAACGCGTTCCTTAAATCCTACCAATGAGAAATACACTTTTCTCACTTACATTTGTCATAACACAACACCACCGTTCCCGTGCCTCGGAGAGCACGTTAAGCCGTCGGTCCCGGTTCCACTAATACCAACTTGTGGAATCGTTAATTGTCATAACAAAATGACATCATATCCTCGCCACGCCGTCTGGCCAGCGTGGCGTAGTGTAGGCCACGTTCCCCAGATATATGTTCTGAAAGGCTCATCTCCAGCAGTGGAGGTCTAGGACGCTGTGTTCTAGGGGCTGTAATGATAATGGACCATTGTGACTGAGAGACGCGTCTCAAGTGGCAGCAAATTAAAATAAATCCATCATTATCATAAACAACTGCCTCCGTGGTCTAGCGGTTAAGTCCGTGAATTTAGACTCGGAGGTACCGGGTTCGATTCCTGGTCGAGACACAAAAATATTTATCAATGTAAATGTATTTATTTACATAATATTTAATTTATTTCTGATATATCTCGAGTTTGGTACGCTGGAGACATCGATGAGCTTGCCACTTGTCATGATTGGCTTATAGTAAAGTTGGCTAAATGTGAATCCGCTTATTTATAAGCGTGGTTTCTGACCACCCCGAAAGGGAAACGGTCGTGATGATACTTTACTTTACTTTACATTATCATAATTTCACGTTGCCGCCGAATAACTGTTGAAAAGAACAATTAGTGTATAATTTAGTCATTGTAACAACATAGGGCTAATTTTAAGTTAGAGGTGGTAATTGTATTCTACTTTAGCATATTCCAACCCAGACGTCCAAGGTATAGTATTCCTTGTCCTAACCGATGGAAGTAATGCCGACCCCTTCTCGGACTTTAAAATTAAAATCCACTGCCTGGATTAGGTTTTTTTTTAAATTTATAATTGCCTAACTTTATTAAACCTTAATTTTAACTTAAGTTTGTTTGAAACCTCACTTTTAAACGGTAGTAAAACCAGTGTAAGATTGATAATTTAAATTTTATAGGCCCACCTGATGGTAAGTGGCTACATCTCGGCGAAGCTGCAGGGATTCGAGAGTTCCAGATATAGTGGCATCGTCCACAATTCGAACAGCTCGCCTTTGAAGGACATTGAGAGCATCTGTGAGGTACTTGGCTGAACCATCCCAAAGGTGTGAACAGTATTCCACGCATGATCTGATCTGTGCTTTGTACAGCAACAGTCTGATTGATGGCGGGAAAAACCGCTTCACCTTGTTCAGTATTCCGAGCTTTTTTGACGCTGTTTTGGTGATGCTCTCAATGTAGTTCCGGTGGTTAAGGTCTGAGCGTATTTCCACCCCGAGGATGCTGAAGCTGGGCTGTAGATCCAGCGTGGTGTCCTGAAGAGTGGGGGGAGGAGAGAAGGGGGACTTCTTGGCCGTCAGCGCGCATGCCTGGGTCTTGTTGGCATTAAACTGGACAAGATTTTGGACACCCCACAAATATATTTTGTGAAGGGTGTCGTCCAGTTCTGCCGTCATAATACGCCGTGATTCCTCTAGTTGGCTACCTCCCAAAGCTCGGGGACTTAGATACCTCTCGTGGGCCGTGCTGTCGTTATTTTGATTGCATTGCTTTGTCTTTCTATAAATAAATATTATTGTTCAAATTGTATTCTTGTTATTTCCCGACCCCAAAGGAGGAAAATAAAACGTTTTTGGACCCCAAACGGCGCAAATTCGTAACCAGTACCAATTTTAGCGTATTTGCGCAACTTGAGGTTCACAGCAGAAAACGCTGCAATTCCCGCGCCTGACGAGGCCGTCTGGGATGTGAGATGGAGCTAATGTGTCTACACACGTCGAATCTCACACCAGAGACCTGCCAAGTTTCCACGGCCTAGTAGTCATTCCGTCGGGTCTCTTGCCATCGCTCCGCACAATCGAAGAGGGTTCTAAGATTGCGGGTACTCCAGCAGTGACAAGAGCCCTTCGCGTGATGTCGTTGAGAGCCTCGATTGATTTGTTAGACTTGAATATCTATTGTATTCTTCTTCTTTTAAGAAAAGAAGTAATAAAAGCACCTAAAATATCAGTCGCGATGTTAGCTCAAACTTTACGGCAAACAGGTTTGCATTTTGTTTTTCAACCATCAATCCATTATAGTTGGCAATTGTAAAAGTCGTAAAAACTTGGTCTCTGCGAGTGCTGGAGGGAATGACTGCGTGTTTCGAACGAAACGTTTCGTCCTATCTTAACTGTATTTTGTGACCTATTATTAAGAATAAAGAGCCCTTGTGGCCCGGCCCTATTTCAATCAACCATCTAGTTTCCGTAACACAAGCCTCGTAGCTTACCACGGAAACTAGATGGCACTGTGTGACCTATCTGGAAATATTTATGATTTATTTATTTATTATTATTTATTTTATTTATTATTTTTTATCATCCCTATTGATTGCGCGATGTAAGCGTATTTTAAGTCCTACCAGTAGGTAGGATACTAGTAAGTCAGTCTGTTGGGATGTATTAAGAACAAAGACTCTATTTTTTATTCCGTTTAAGGCATTTTAAATAAATTATTGTAATTAAAGAGTAATTTATTAATTTGTTTTGATGCTTTTTTGTTAAATTATAGTACTTATGTACCAAAATTATGAAACTAACTAAGCAAAACTAACATATTTCTACAAGTTTACTGTAGTTACCTGTACCGTTATTGCCTTCGTAGTCTAGCGGTTAAGTTCGTGGAGTTAGACTCAGAGGTACCAGATTCCTTAAAATATTTATTATTGTAAATAAATACATTTAATTATTATTTAATTTATTTGTGATATTTCTCGAGTTTGATACGCCGGAGGCATCGACGAGCTTGGCACTTACTATATGAGTAAATATGCATTAAGTCCGCCTCTGTACTTTGTGCAATAAAGTTTTTAAATAAATAAATTCCTTTCAGATGTCAAACAGAGGGACTGTTCGACACGTTACTTTGCCCGATAAATATAACTGTCAAACTTAAGGCAAGACTCGTCCTACCTAGACGTTTCTCCCAGAAATGTTCATACTATTTGCCACTATGCACTAATATTTATTATTATATTTTATTATTCATAATTTTACATATTTTTTTTTTACCAATTTTACCAATTCTTACCTTCTTTTTTTAATAGTTACAGACAAATTGTATAATAAAACAAAAGAAATATAAATTTAAAAAACTCATAAAAATCACATTGTATTACAAAATTTATAATTTCCTAAGTTAAAGAACTTGATAATACTTCTTTCGTTGCCAACGTGGCGAGTGTAGGTCAAATTCTCCAGATGTATGTTTTGGAAGGCCCATCTCCAATAGTGGAGGTCAAGGACGCTGTGTTCTAGGGGCTGTAATAAATGATGAATGAATAATACGAAAGAATAATCTCAATTTAAAAATAATAAAAAAATTATAACCAAAATTTTTGAACTGGTCATATTTACGCCTTTCAAATTTTTAAGACTTTAAGAGTTTCTAAGAAGTTCCTAAACTAAGATTACTGGTTTGAAGAGTGTCTTAAAGGAAGGAAAGGATGTGAAAGATGAAAGGAATAGGGTTAAGTGGAGAAGCCGTTAAGGAAACGGGTGTTAGACTTCACTTACCATGGTTACAGTTCGTATTCAAGATACATAGTTCTTTAATAAGTAAGAAAACCTTTAAACAAAATTATTCCTGAAAAAACTTAGAAAATAAAATCCTAAAATGGAATCCCAGCAGATAAAATCCTACACCAGGGATTGGCTCGTCATGCAAGGCCAGATACAAGGCTCCAGAAGACCGGGGAGAAGACGCACTTCCTGGCTCAAAACCTCAGGGAGTGGTTCGGGATGAGCACCAGATCCTTGTTCCGGACAGCGGCCAACAAAATCAAAATTGCCTTAATGATAGCCGACCTCCGATAGGAGATGGCACCTTAAGAAGAAGAAGAAGGGGTTGGCCCAAACTCCAAGGTACTAGTGTCAGGGTCTGGACGCTTGCCATAGTTATTTTGTTATTTATCTTTAAAATAAATGTTTAAAAACAGGTCACAAAGCAGAAAACGCTGCGATTCTCGCGCCTGACGAGGCCGTCTGGATGTGAGATGGAGCTAATGTGTCTACACACGTCGCATCCCACACCAGAGACCTGCCAAGTTTCCCCGGCCTAGTAGACATTCCGTGTCGGGTCTCTTGCCATCGCTCCGCACAATCGAAGAGGGTTCTAAGATTGCGGGTACTCCAGCAGTGACAAGAATATCTATTGTATTCTTCTTCTTTTAAGGAAAGAAGTAATAAAAGCAAAAACAGGTCTCAAATCGGGGTACAAATGGACCTCGCAAGCGGTGCCGGGCCTGTAGGCAACCGACTCTCCGCCGCCGATAGAGTCATTATGTGCCATTACTGACCAACTATTCTCAAACTTTACAATGCTAATTTGTTTTTATTTTTATGATTTATATGATAGATATGTGTCAATAAATTATGAATATTTATGGTAAATAGATGTGCGCTTCTATTTAACCTCTATTAAGTTTTAAAAATGTTTTAAAATTTAAACAATGATATTTAAAATATGATGTTGCTATCATTAATGTTCATATCGCGTGATTTTGATTTCTGCTGACTATACATTGTGGCTTTGTATACTCTAACATTAGACTAAAAAAACCATATGTCGGAAATGATATTTTTTTTGCTTCTCCATACAAACTGTTAATTATATAATAGCCAAGTTGTATGGAGAAGCCAAACATTAGCAGTTCCGACATATGGTTTCTTGGGTAAAGTTGTTTTTATCAATAGAAGAACATATTAGTCCAAAGTAAGAGCATACAAAGTCAACCTGTACGAGTATAGTCAGTGGAAAGGTAAAAAGTCTAATGCAATTTTACAGGAATCAAAATGTAAGGTTTTCTAAGTGAAAAAAAATAAAAATATAAATGATTATTGCGACGGAATTTCGAAGTAAATTAATACACTAAAATATAAATTAAATATAATTAAAAATGAGCCCGCCTATATACAATTTTAATGCAATAAATTATATAAAATAAAATAAATAAATAAGGATAAATTTACATATGGTAAAATAGAGACTACATTACAACATATATAAACTAAAAAAAAACACTAATAAAGGTTTAAATAAAAAAAAGAAAAATGGACTAGCTAACCCTTATAACACTCAAATTAGCGAATTTACTGCCGGTCAATCATGACAAGTGGCAACCTCGTCGATGTCTCCAGCGCGAGCGTACCAAACTCGATAAATATGACAAATAAATTAAATATTATATAAATGTATTTATTTACATTAATAAATATTTTTGTGTCCCGACCAGGAATCGAACCCAGTACCTCCGAGTTAGACCACGGAGGCAGTTAATTACAGATATTAATTAAGACACATTTATATACACGTACTTTACTATATTACTAAAATATCTAAATGTGATAAGAAAATATAAATATATACATATAGAAATATAGAAAAAAAGACTAGCTTACCTTTATGCACAATATTATGATGCTTAACTTTAAGCGGGTCCCCCAATACAGGTCTAACTAAACTTAAAGGGGGATCCCATCGATGTATATAGATAAGCCTATTCAATACAAAACGCACTCTTAAAAACGTGCCGCTTGCTTTGTGTACCTACCAACTTTGGGGGGCAATTCTTAAGCAAGGATGGTGGACATGCTTTATTCATCGGAAATTATATCACAATGCATACAAAAAGACTAGTTTTACTCGATATAAATATTAATATTAGGCGCTCTCGACGCTTGCTAACTCGCGACTGTTGGTGCAGCTACATGACTTCGATTGGTTTTACGGGAACGTTTTTATATCAGTGAGGGCCTATCTATATACATCGATGGGGGATCCAGAAAATGTACTATTTACCTTTGTATTTAAAGAAATAAATATTTTTGTTTGTTTGCTTTTGTGTATTACAACAATCATTTTTTATTTCATTATATGAAAATATATCAAATGCAATAAAAAAATATTAAAATTTTCAGTTTCAAAACTTTACGTAGGGGCCGTCGAATGGGGTCTATAACTAATTTTTATCACGATAGATGGCTCATGATAGTTGGTACCTTATATAACTGTCAGTTGCATAGAAAACTTGTATTTTTATTACGAAATTTATTATTTTCTGGATATTATGTCGAAGTGAGCAGCTTTTAAGTGTACAAATCGAGATTTCCAAGCGAAATCAAAGATATGGTGATCTCAAAGTTGCCGTTCTAATAATTCAACCTTTTTTCTTTTTAAAGACGGTGTTCGCTTTCTTAATTCGTATTTTAAGGTTAGTAACGTTAATTTAAAATACTTTTTTCTGTTATAAAAAAAAACAAACAAACTACAAAAACATTTATGTTGCGTCAAAAGGTGTAAACAAGGTACCAGTGCCGCTAGCGACATCTACAAAAAGCTTTGCCTGATATACCCCATTGATTTAAATGAAAATATTGTTGCAAAAAAATAAAATCAGTTTAATGATATAAATAACTCGTTTTCGGCCTATGAGGTTCTTTAGACCTTTAGTTAATTGAGATGCAGTGGTGTAGTCTGTCTGATTAACTCGTCGGGTCGGCTGCGCGGGAGTGGAGGGGAGTGAGGGACAGAATGTACCACGAACCGTACCGAACCATATCATTTTCTTCTCGCTTTGCTTTTTTGCCTTCTTTCCCTTTTGCTTCCTTTTCTACCCAGTGTTACTGCTAATGTGATTTTTTGTAACTTCGTAGAATATTTAGTAAACTTATAATTGTGTTATATCAGCAGCCGAGCCGATATCTTTTGTAGAGAAAATATGGCTAGCGGCAAAGCTAGTGTATCGACATAGGTCAGACAAGACATCTTCTTATCTTATAAGAGACATACCATCCGGCCTTTTACCATCACTACGGGATAGACCCGTTATGGTTCAAAAAGGACGGGATTCTAACGAACCACAAGCTTCTTTTTATAAAATCGTTTCTAGAGAAATAAACTGCCTCCGTGGTGACTAGCGGTAAGGTCCGTGGATTTAGACTCGGAGGTACCGGGTTCGATTCCTGGTCGGGACACAATAATATTTATTAATGTAAATAAAACATTTAATTAATATTTTATTTGCTTCGATATATTCGACGAGCTTGCCACTTGTCATGATTGGCCTATAGTAAAGTTGGCTAAATATGAATCCGTGGTTTCTGACCACCCCAAAAGGGAAACGGTCGTGATGATGTGCTATTTTGATAACTAACCCGGTGTAGACCCATTTTATTTAATACACAGCCCCTAGAACACAGAGTACCTACTAGACTTTCAAAGTTGGGATTGGTTTTCCAAAAAAATCTGGAGAATTTTTATTGTTGGCGAGGGTCGGATGTCAATTTTTAATGACAATTTATTAAGGTTTTCACAATTTGGTTTTAGTGGAACCGGGGCCGACGGACGGCTTAACGTGCTTTCCGAGGCTCGGGAACGGTGGTGTTGTAAATGTACGTAAGAAAAGTGTATTTCTCATTGGTGCAAGTAGTGTTGCCCAAAACAAGACCAAGACTTAGCCAGTCTTGGTCTTGGTCTTGTATTAGAATAGGAGACCACCTTGGTCTTGCGCAAGAGTCTCGCAAGACTTCTGCAAGACTCAATATATATTTTATTTTCCAATTGTAGTAAGGAAACCTCTCTCCGCAAACTACTACGAGGATCTCGACAACTACTGGTCTGATTTACTTGAAATTTAAAATAGATATTTATTTAAAAAAACTAAAACTATTTGCAAACGAGCTCTCCCAAGTTCCAAATAGCTAAACGGTATTTTTTTCCTTAGGAAAAAAAAAATATTAAAATTTACGGACACGACGCATTTAAATATTTTATAATATATTCTTATAATTGTGTCTGTCTTAGCTTATAGTGTGACAATACCTATATACAGCAGCTATAATGTTAAGCGTTATTCTGTATTTATAATTTTGTTATTTTATTGTTTCTCTTTTCAAATGATGGTTATCATGTACTGCTCCAGATTCACCAATATGTACTATAAAATTATATCGTTTTATATCAATATTGTAAAAATTGACGTGTAAAAGTGCAGAATACATATCTTTTTGTCCTATGCCTACTTGCAAAAATAAACGAATTGAATTAAATTGAAAAATTTTATTGAAAACAAAAACCTAACCCCAAAAAAAGTAAAAAAATATATCAAAATTAGGTTTTTATTCTGTGCAAGAGTGTTGCGAGACTCTTGTAGGGTAGTCTTGGTTTTGCAACCATATCAGTAGTCTGCAAGACCAAGACCAAGATTGGGCAACACTAGGTACAAGCCGGAGGGGTTTAAACCGACCTTAGTAGGATTTTAAGAAAAGCGTTCTTACAGCCGAGCCACCACCGCTCTAAACATGAAAGCCATATCGTAAATGAATAAATTTTATTTGAAGTTAATTATAGTACATTAAATATAAATTAAAAGCTACCTAAATAATAAAATTAAAAATAAACTAAACTATAAATAAAAAATGTCCTCTAGAGACGTCCCATCCGAGATAGTCCCAAGGAGACTCGCAACATTTCCCCTCTATATAGCGAGGCTAATACGTTGGCAGAAATAATTGCCAGCCTTCCTATCTCCAGACCTTTCTGTCAGCTGCTTTAACAAATCCTTGGCCAAGCGCCTCGCTGACGGTCCCCATGGGCACATCCTCTCGACCCCAAACGGCGCAAATTCGTAACCGATACCAAGGTTAGCGTATTTGCGCAATTTGAGGTTCTTCGCAGAAAAAGCCGCACTTCCCACGCCTGACGAGGTCGCCTGAAAGCCATATCTGTATATTATTATGAACCAAGGCGTAAAGAAACTGCTATTCTTAAACTGTCTTTATCCAGGAGTGTACCAAGATGTATATCCTTGAAATATAATACTTGTAACAAATTTGTACCTAGATAATCTAACCAAGATGTGTAAGTGAATATTACAGCAGAAACTGCCACATAATGTGCATTAGAGTATAAATATAATAAAATTCCTAGAGAGATGCGAGAGTTACCTATAAAACGTTTTACTATTGAGTTAAAGAAAATTCTTATTGACTCAATAAAATATTTTTTAGCATGCAAATTTTGACATTAACATTGTATTCAAATAAATTGACAACAATATTAAATATAAACTATATACAAATAAATATGCCCATAATATGGGCAGATTGCATCATCATGACATGTACATACAACTGTAATTAGAATAAGCAATCTATACAATAAATAATTTTGAATTTGAATTTTGAAAAGAGGAGATGATGGCGTGAAGGGTAGATGTCAACAGACGAGCAATTGTATTATAAAGGTATTGAATGTAGAGTCTGCATATGTAACAATGTGGCATTATGGCGCACAATGGCAGGATAGGTTCGCCCACTCCATGCACGTGTACCGGATGTCACACAATGTATCTGCTTTCTCGTAGATACAAGTATGTACTGGGTATTTTACACGATATATACCGCGTGATTTTGTATGCTCTTACTTAAGACAAATATGTTATTCTATTGATAGAAACAAACATTTTTTTTTTTAGAAAGCATAAGGCAAAAGTAACAAGTTTTTGGGCTTCTCCATACAAACTGTTAATTCTAAAAGCTAAAATAAATACACACATCAAAAGTGTCTAGGGATCAACATATATTTTTGCAATAACTTTTCTCCTGATTGATATTCATTAAAATTTTCTTTAAGGATTGATCAAATAAAATGTTTTCGTTTGTCTACAGTAACGATAAACCAAGTCACCTTTGCATTAGTAAAAAAAATTGCCATTTTCCTAATAAAGGGATTTTTGACATTTGAACCACTAACATTAAAGTTCGAAAAAAAGACTGAAATAACAGTTTTTTTTTTAATTTTATTGGGTAACTTAAACAATTAATAATCCGTGTTTCTACCGCGAACACTAACAACACAAGAACATCGGTTTGGCATACTCAAAATGAGTTCATCCAAATCACGCTGTGGAATGGCCGCCCATGTTCGTTGCAACAACAAAAAAAGGTCTTCTTGCGACTGGATACCCTCCATATTCGGCAGAGCTCTTCTCTGAAGAATATCCCATGCATGCTCAATCGGGTTCAAGTCTGGCGACTGAGCAGGCCAGGGCAGGACATTGATGTTAGCTGCGGCGAGAGTCTGTGTTACAACTCTTGCGGTGTGCGGTCGTGCATTATCATGCATTAACTGAAATAAGGGACCGATATGCACTTGTAGAGGAACGATGACGTCTGATACAACCGTCTCAGCATAAATTTGAGCGTTGAGGTTGCCTCTGATCCAAATCAACTCAGTTCTTCCGCCGATCGAAATACCCGCCCATACCATGATGGTTCCACCACTATAAGGATGGACTTCCTGGCAGGATTTTAATCGCTGTTGGCGTCCAGGGGTTCTCCAGTGTCGTATACGTCTTGTATCCGGCCTCATACCAAAACGAGACTCATCAGAAAAGCACACGAAACGCCATTGTTCTTCTGTCCAATTTCTGTGTTCAAGAGCCCATTGATATCGAGTCCTACGATTGTGCATTGCTATAGGTGGTACCCGTAGCGGTCTTCGGGAATGAAGGTTCACTTCATGCAAGCGGTTTCTGACTGTTTGGTCGCTAATTAAGTTCCCTGAAGAGCGATGAAGGCTCACGGCTAACATCATGGCGGTTATTGTTGGAGTTCTTCGAGCTGTGATTTGAATGTATCGGTCTTGTCTCCGTGTGGTGCAGCGATACCGTCCTCCATGGCGCTCAGCCACGGTACCAGTGGTTCGGTAACGTGTCCAAAGTCGACTGATAACACTCTGACTTGTATTCAGAGCTAAAGCCACAGTACGTTGCCGGGAACCAGCTTCTATCATTCCCACGGCTCTGATCATTTCTTCCCTGCTTAAATGACGTCGCCGCTCCATAATAACGTTGGTTTTAATCAGTAGTAGGGAAACAGTAGCACTAATAATGTCTTCAATGCGTCTTATGTTTTTATAGGGAAAATATTGACAGCTGATTTTCATCTTTTACTCGAATTTGATTGACAGTTCCTGTTTTAAATTATGAAATGCACCAAAAAGGATCCATATAAATTTATAAAATCATAAATTTATTACAAAGCCACATCTCAATCACAAGAAATCCGCATAAACATGCTTGATCCCTAGACTTTTTTGATGTGTGTATATGCCATTTCCGATATATAGTTAGTTACTTAGGAAAAGTTGATTGTTTCTTTCTATCAATGTAAATAACATACACATCTAAATTTAGGGCATAGAAATCATTGTATATATAATTACCCCGCTTTCGTTTTAAAGCATTTCTATCATCTCGTAGCAACTTCATAAACTAGCACGAAATGTCGTTGTTGTTGAAATTCCACTTTTTTTAACAATGCTAACATTTCTATAAAAAAAACGAGCGGTGAGGCTACTTTTTGACAAGTATGACAAGTAACAAATAATAACAAATCAATTGACAATGTATTATGGTCTTTGAATTTATTACATAAAATAGTTTAAAATACATTTTAAACAAATATAATATAAAGTATACAACAATGTAAACAAACCATTTCTTATGTTAAATGACATCTGTCAAAAAGTAACATCAATAACCCTCCTTTCAACACGGTACTGACATACGAAATTAGCATCAAATGTTAGAATTTTAATTAAACGAACGACTTGTGCTAAAAAAGTGGTATTTTCATGCTAACATTTCTTAAAACGAACGCTGCCTTAGATACATATTTCATTATTTTTTTCATTGCAGCCTCCGTTCTAGACCTCCACTGCTGGAGATGGGCCTTCCAGAACTGGAGAATATGGCCTGCACCCGCCACGCTGGCCAGACGGCTTGGCGAGAATATGATGTCAATTTTTTATGACAATTTATTAACGATTCCACAAGTTGGCATTAGTGGAACCGTGACCGACGGCTTAAAGTGCTCTCCGAGGCACGGGAACGGTGGTGTAGTAAATCTATGACAAATGTACATAAGAAAAGTGTATTTCTCATTGGTACATGCCGGGTGGGTTGGAACCGACTTTTGTAGAATTTAAGGTGCGCGTTCTTACAACTGAGCCACCACCACCTTATACGAGTATATCTTCATGCCAGGTCCCTTGCGGGGAGGCAGAGATGCCATTTGACACGATCACGACATACCTCGTTCGCTTCGTTAACATTCATTATCCTCTTCATACATGCCCTTTGGTTACGAAGAGTTTTGAACGTAGTCAGTTCAGTCAGTGTTTTATTTATTTGATCGTGATATGTGAGTCTCGGTCTGCCAGGGCCTCTTTCGTCAATCTTTCATCGCTCATCCTTTCAACATGCCCGAACCATCGTAGCATGCCTTTCCTTATTTTTGTCCCTATGCTTTCCTTCATACCAACCCTTTTCCGTATTTCGACGTTACGTATGCGGTCCGCCAAAGTGACGCCACATATCCAAGGCAACAACCTCATTTCTACTGCATTAACCCTGCTCTCATGCGTATTTTGACGTATCCACGTGTCGCTTCCATACATCAGTGTTGGTACCAACATGGCATTGTGTATGGCGAGCCGAGCTTTATCACTGATATTTCGACTGGCGATCAGTGACCCGTGCCATTGCTACTAAAGAGCGACCTCTCTCGCCAACAAACCTTAATGGTTTGGCCTTACTGTGGCCACGTTGTGTTTGGCGAAATATTATGATTTTAATAAAAAAACATGGCCATGTTCTCTGCCCATAATTTCTTACTATCCCAAAGGTAAGTTGTTAGAAATTGCTGTATAGAATAGCTAACTACAATCAAGCACGAAGGCATCATAGGGCAGTGACTGCTGAATAATGGTTGGAAGAGCAAAAAGTGTTTGGCGCTCGAAACAACTTCATTGGCGCCTAACGAGCCCATCGCCTCGGTTTAACACGCCCGACAACTAAACCTGTTTTATTCCAGCGACAAAACTTTACCACTAGCTTTAGAGTTATATTCATAAGTTGGACTCATCGATATAGAAAAAGTAAAGTATAGTAAAGTATCACCACGACCGTTTCCCTTTCGGGGTGGTCAGAAACGACGCTTATAAATAAGCGGATTCACATTTAGCCAACTTTACTATATGCCAATCATGACAAGTGGCAAGCTCTTATTTTTAATATTAATTAAATGTATTTATTTACATTAATAAATATTATTGTGTCCCGACCAGGAATCAAACCTGGTACCTCCGAGTCTAAATCCACGGACTTAACCGCTAGACCACGGAGGCAGTTAAATTAAATTATTTAAAAAATATATTTTTGTTTCTTTTCTTCCGATATAAGATGTTGCTGTCATTGAAGTCAAAGGCTGGCAAAGTGTCCAGCCCATACAGCCAAGTCTGACTAATATGTTATCATCAAATTTCAGATGTTGCAAAATCTTATGCTTTCCTTGATTTATTTATTATTTTATTATATCAAACTTTTAAAGTTGATATTTTTACGGATGCTGTCAATATGTCTATATATATATATACATCCATTAAATAACGTTTGCGCTTCTGTAATAGAATAGGGCTGCTGGAGTCCTTCAAGCGAAGGCCGGCATAATGGTAGCGTACCGCATACCATCAGGTGGTATCATGATCAGAAATAAAAAAAACACAAATTTAAAAGTAATCTCTACAGATGCGCTACAGCCAGTATCAAACCTACATAGTTACGGGTACTATCTAACACAACTAAGGAATCTATTCCAGTGCATTGACTTCGATTCAAGTTTCAAAACATTTCAACTATAATTAAGGCTATGTTCTTTCGCTATACTTGATTTAATGTAACGGCAAAGTTAAGAGAAAATATTTCTGCTACGTTTATTATACAGCTTGCCTAGCTATTAATATAAAATGAATAATTATTATTTAAAAAAAAAATGCTACCATCCATCTTGCGCGCTTTACGCGGACACGATTTATATGTCAATTAGGTTTGGTTTTTATTTATTTTTTTGTTAGGTTTCTGTATGTGTTGACTCGGTTCTTTTTTAAATCCCAAAAAGATGGGTTCGAACTCCGGCTAGTACCAATGAGAAATACGCTTTTCTTAAGTAAATTTGTTATAGATTTACAACATCACCGTTCCCGAGCCTCGGAGAGCACGTAAAGGCGTAGGTCCCTGTTCCCTAATACCAACTTGTGGCATCGTTAATAAATTGTCATAAATATTGACATCAGACCCTAGCCAACCCGTCTGACCAGAAAATAAATATCTGGAAGGCCCATCTCCAATAGTGGAGGTCTAGGACTCTGTGCTCTAGGGGATGTGATGATGATGATGATGATGATGAAGTATATGCAATTTGTGTGCACAGGAAATTTTCAAGGCGTTGTCAAAACAGCTCGTCAACAACGCGGAAGACAAGAGGGCGGGGCAATATTTGAGTCAAAGGATAATCATTGCCATTTAATGTGGCAATGCTGCCAGTATCCTTCACACATTGAACATTGCCCAATGATAGCGATTTGGAGCAAGTTTTTTTTATTTTTATTATTTTTTATAAATTATTAAGTAGTTTATATTAATTGTATTTTATATTATTCCTTCAAATAAATACTACTTAGTAGATTGTAATTTTATTTTTTTATATTTATTTATAGATCAATAAAAAATTAAAAAATATAATTAAAAAATATATAATATCCATTATTCGCTATTTACGAACCAAATATTTAAAAGATACCTACAAGATAATGATTTGGGGAAAAAAAAATCTGAAACTCTTGCTTGCTTGATTTGTTTATTTACTGTAACAATTTTTTGTAACTTTTTATTATCTTTCGAAAAAATTAACTCGAAAACCACATTTTACAACCCATTGAAGCAATTATTTTTTAAAAACATCGTCATCGTATAAGATTGAAATAATTGTGTTTTTTATAGTGTAATTTTTAATTGGTGCCGTAAGGACTTGGGTTCTTCACAATACCATCAATAAATGTTACAACTTAATTTCTTCAGGCCGGACAGACAGGCCGACAGGGTAATCGCTTAAGACTGTTGGAGCGTCAGCTAAACAACTCATGTTAAAAATATTAATAATAAAATTTAATTAATAATATAAAATAAAATTAATATTAATACTAAGGATAGGGATATAAGTCCTGTCAGCGTGGAATGGTGGCAAGAACGCTGGCTGCATTTCCCCGCTGAATTGCAATACTAATTCTTTGGGCGAAGAAAGAGCCAGCCCCTCTTGTCACCGAAAGAGACGACAAGACGAGGTGCTATGTCTTTTAAAAACTTTTTTGCACTTGGACTCCATGGACCCAGAGTTTCTACAGCAAACAAAAATATGTAGATTTGATTTTGCGTAGTAAGTAGACCCTCCTAAGTTAATAGTACCCTCGACAAAACGTCTGGTCAGCGTGGCGACTGTAGGCCAAATTCTCCAGATATATGTTCTAGAAGGAACATCTTCTACAGTGGAGGTCTAGGAGGTCTGTGTTCTAGGTGCTTCGATGATGAAGTACATGGTATTTTTTTTGTGCAATAACTTATTAGACATGTTTTAAATTTTACAATCAACAGATTAACAGGTCACTGGAATTTGCTAAGCTGTTAGTCTTCTGCTAACAGCTTACTCCTTGGATCACTTCGCTTCTTAGTCTTCCACTAGGAGTAGAATCATTCTAAATAATTTAAATTATGACGTGTCACAAATGCCTGTAATAAGTTTACGTGAATAAAGATATTTTGACTTTGACATTAACTACACTACATATAAAACTAAAATTATAACCATCCGATGGGCGTAGTGTCCTACTCGCTGCGTTCCCCCGTTGAACGGCCAGGTTGACCCTTTGAACAAAATAATCCCTACTCAAAGGGTCATCCGTCGCTAAGCGGAGTTTTTTGCCAAGCTCACAAGTGAATTCAGAGCCTACTCGGACCACGGACCTATCGTTCGACTGCAATGTAGTTACGCGATTATCTTTTTTTTTTGGCAACGGAACTTAGGCTTGTTTCTTCCTTTCAAGTTTTTATTTCTTTTCAGTTTCACCGCCCCGGAAGGGATACGGTCTTGATTATACTTTTTATTATTTTTTATAGTAAAAAAAGGTCGATCAAGAACTATGAAATAAATAATAAAAGTTTGTGCTTATTCTGTTTTTGCTGACGGTACATAAAAGCCGCTTGCATCTATCTGTAGGTAAGTAACGTGGACACATTATAGACATGTATATATTTTTAAGATAATGCAAATTTAGGGCCAAATTATTCGCATTCATACTAACGTTGTGTTGTAATTTGGGAGTGACATCAGGCCTAATCTAAGAGTACTTGACCGATTTTAATTAAATTTAGTAGATACCTCTGGAATTGCGCAGAGCGATGGCAATAGACCCGATGGCATAAACGTAGGGCCGTGTAATCTTGACAGCTCCCTAGTGTGACATATCCTGGTGACCTGGTCAAGCGCGAGAAATGCGGCGGTTGTTTACATATTAATTTTAAATGTTGACGTCATATTCAATCTTAGCTGCCAAGGAAGCCAAATTTTATAAAAATTGGTTAAGTAGTTTAGACTTGAAGGCGATTTTAACAGACATACAGATACATATATGACCGTGAGGTCACATGTCGTGGTCAGATGATAACGTCATTAAAACCTATGTTCCATTCAGGTTTTCAAGAAATATTTCTGCCAAATTCTATCAAAATCGGTTAGTAATATAGGTGTGAAGGCCAGACAAACATACATCACAGCCCCTAACCCACAGCGTCCTAATCTAATTTGGCCTATATACTCGCTACGCTCTGGACAGACGAATTGCCGAAGACAAACATACATGTATCCTGGTAGGGGTAACCAGGTATTGTAATCTCATAGGTAATCATAGCAAAATTTAAAAGTTATTAATTGATCGTTGTGGTGTAATTCTGTACCTATAAGTTTTATTTAGTAAATCTGATATAGATGAGTTTTCCTTGCAGATTCCTTTTTCAGTCAGATTAAACATTAACAGGTCACTAGAATCTGCTAAGCTGCTCGTCTTCTGCTAACAGCTTGCTCTTTTTACTACTTTGCTGCTTAGTCTTCCACTAGTAGAATCGTTCAAAATAATTTAATTAATGACGTTTCATAAATGCCTTTAAGATTTATACAGGCATTTATTTTATTACGTGATTAAAGATATTTTGACTTTGACTTTTAATAATAATAAAAAAAATAATAAAACGTTTATTTCAAACTAAACTTAGTTCATAATTTATTAGTAGTTTGTTAGTAACAATGCATCCATAAAACTATATTAGTATTGTTAGTACCTAATTCTATAATTATTTTATTTTTTATTTCCAATGACTGTCTCCATCCAATGTTTTGGATGGGACAGTCAAACCTTGCAGCACTTTACACTGACAAAGTTTTTTTCAAAATTATAATTGATATGGATATTTGTCTATGTCACTCATACATTAGACTCTTACCTCCTTAACAGTGTCGTAATCAAC
The DNA here is from genome assembly GCA_910589645.1 of Tinea semifulvella. Classification (NCBI taxonomy): domain Eukaryota; kingdom Metazoa; phylum Arthropoda; class Insecta; order Lepidoptera; family Tineidae; genus Tinea; species Tinea semifulvella. The sequence continues at coordinate 8,441,749 of OU342612.1, read as the reverse complement.
TTTATGTTACTATGTATAAAGAATCTTGCCTATAAAATCGTTCTTTACGATCGATTCTTACTATAAACAATAATTTACTGCTTCATCTTATTGGAATAAATCACAAAATAGTCAGTCCGAGACTGCATGCTCGACTTGGAATAGTGACTTCCTAAAAAAGTCCCCAAGTGAGGGACGTAAAGTGCTTGGACACTACGATCTCATCATATCAGAAAAGTGACGCGTCGCTTCCGCCACGGTTCTGTCAATAATGTAATTGTTTACTGGCAGGATCCCATCGGTTCTGAAACCATCTAGGATTTCTCGCTGTGATGGTAAGACTTGACGGATTAGCTTTGGTGCATTGGACGTTGGGTCGAGCATTGGTGTGGGGCTACTTGTTTTTTTTTTTTTTAAGTCGGTGAATCGCAATATCGCCTGATGCCTGAAGGGCCACCGCGGGAGGTCGCATGCCCGAATCACCGTGAGACCCCAAGGCACCTACGGACTAAAACCCTATAAACCGTCTCTTTTTCACTGTTGGCCCTGCGTGCCTTAACAGCTGAGTCGTGGTTACGTAGTGAAGGCCCATAATCGACGGGCACATCTGTCAGGGCTGGGGCTGCAGCAGACTCGGCGGCTGAAATTGCCAAACGTAAATACCAGGCTATTAGCAATGTCTTGAGCTTTTGACTCTGTGTGGGCTTGTAAAGAACTGTCTAAGCGGCTGGTTAATGTTGTATGTTAATAGGTTAATGAGTAGTAATCACCAGCGCAGCGAAAGGAAGCTGCAAGTGTTCTTGGCACACTGCCTCATGAACAAATCTTTGTTGAAAGATTTATTTTTTATTCTTTTATTTATTACTTAGAATTAATATTATTATTTTGGGATTCAAATCTTACCTACCTGTTGGCCTTGCGTGCCTTTTACAGTTAAGTCTGAGACGTTAGCGAGGGGTAAGAGACGCCGCGTTGATATCTTTTATATGAATATTATACTTTTTGTATTCAAATATTTTTTGTACTGATGCATTTATTTTATAATATATATATATAATATATATATGAGCAAATATTTAGTCTTTCTCTTTTAGTATAGATTTACTTGGAGTACATGTACCTATATTTATTTATTAGATGCTCATAACAAGATGAAATCATACCAAAATTTAAACAGATACAAACAACTAAGATCTGGACTTCATCTCAAAAATTTGAGCATACAGCTTGCTATTTTTACAACCATTCCAATGGTAAGGTTAGGATGTGGTTTCTTAATCATATTGCAGTAATTATACATAAGGATGAGAAAAGGAGATGATTTTGAAACCGACCCCCAATTACAATTTATCAGTGCAACGCATTGAATATACACTTAAGCATACATATGTTTCGTTATGAGAATTAATTATAAAAAAAAAAAAAAAAAAGTATTTGTCAGTAGGTAATTAATGTCAAAAATCAAAACAATATAAAGGTCAAATTTAAATTAAATTAGTAGAAAAATAATAGTAATATTTCTAATAGGTATATTACCTATATTGTTGTTTTCCCCAATCAAGTACAAGTCTCTGGTTGCAGGCTTTTTCTTTAGGGATGGTCGGGACACTGCTTGACCGAAATACATTGACCATGGCGGTGTCCCTTTATCTCGGAGCCTGGACTGTCCACCCACACAAATGTCTGTGACGGGAACCAGTCGATCGTTTTAGACACCTTTCTTTTGCTAGAAGTGCTGCTCGTATTCCTCTACACACGGCTCTCAACAACATCATCCTTAGGCCTCTTGTCAGTGCTAGAGTACCCGGATCTTGTAACCCTTGACCGGCATGCCCGGGCCTTGGAAACAACCAGCTAAAGCAAACGGCACAAACACGAGTCTTTGATTATAATTTTTGAATTAGTTGTTCATATTTATTTTTGTTATCTATCTTTCTACTCTCATATATTTGAGCTTGTTACTATCATAAAGTAAACATGTTTTATTTTTTTATTTAATTCTGGTTGACAGGGTGTTAAGTCGCTGTCATGTAGTTTATACCATAGACTGACATTATATTTTAAGGCTGGGTTGCACTAAAACCAAGTCTCTGTAATTGTAACGATTACAGTTCAAAATGGCGTCGATTATATACGCTGACCTTCAAAATAAAACTAATATATTCGACGCCATTTATAACGTTTTTCGTTATATTTTCAGATGAACTAGTGATGCAACTAAAGCTACTTTCACTAATATGAATATAAAAAAAATATTAACTTTTACATTTTAAAACATAAATTACTATTAAGAAAAATAAACCTACCTAATAAATAAAAATAAAAATAAAATAAAGAAAAAACAAAATAAAATTGCTATAAAATATTGCTAAAAAAATGCTCCAAATCGCTGCCAATGGGAAAAGTGCCAAGGATACTGGCAGCATTGCCACGTTGAATGGCAATGGCTATTTTATATGTATGTCCAAAAGCAAAACAAAACTAATAACAGTATTTTTAAAAATATAAGAAATTATAAAAATGTACAACTTGATTGTTTTTGTGTAGGAATTTTTTTCCAGTAAATATTTCTGAATATAAAGTACAGTAAAAGCGGTGGTTTCTCGGTTGTAAGGAACCTTTCTTAAATATCCTAAAGAGTCGGGTTCGTACCCCGGCATGTACAAATGCGAAAAATACTTTTCTTACGTACATTAGTCAAATATATACAACACCACCGTTTATACCGCTATCAATACCAACTTTTGGAATCATCATCAGACATCATTCGAAAGGCTTTTGTCACTGCTGGAGTACCCGCGATCCTAGGACCCACTGGGATTGCGCAAGCGACGGCAAAAGACCCGACGGCATGACCGTTGGGCCGTGGAATGCTGGTGTGGGATGCGACATGTGTAGACATTAGCCCCATCACACATCCAGCCGACCTTGAAGCGCGAGAAGTGCAGCGGTTTCTGCTGAAAACCTCAAGCTGCGCAAATACGCCAACCTCGAGTCGAGACGATGGGCCTATAGGGACACTCAGCCAAGCGCCTGGCTATACAGAGGGGATATGTTGCTAGTCTCCTTGGGACTATCACTGAAGGGTCGTCTCTAGAGGACATTTTTTACTTATAGTTTATTTTTTATATTTATTTTAATTTTTACTTTTAAGTAGTTTTAATTTATATTGTAATTCTTTTATACTGTTTGTATATTACTTCAATATAAACTTGTGGAATCATTAATTAATTAAACATCTAATAAATTAAAGCTGGAGACATCGACGAGCTTGCCACTTGTCATGATTGGCCTATAGTAAAGTTGGCTAAATGTGAATCCGCTTATTTATAAGCGTGGTTTCTGACCACCCCGAAAGGGAAACGGTCGTGATGATACTTTACTTTTACTTTACTATTAAAAATTGACATCAGAGCCTCGCAAAGCCGTCTGGCCAGCGTGGCGAGTGTATGCCAAATTCTCCAGAAATTTCTGGAAGGCCCATCTCCAACAGTGGAGGTCTAGGACTCTGTGTTCTAGGAGGTGATATGAAAAAAATATATAATTATGTAAAAATCGTTTATCGCAAAAGTAATTAAGCTACAAAAATTGGCACAGTAAAGAAACAAAACAAGCAAGCAAGAGATACAGAACTCTGCTCCCACTATTATATTGTAACTTGGAGGGCAGATATGTACTATAATATCATTGCTACAAATAGAAAATGTACTGATAAACACAGAATACAAACAAAAAATATAGAAATAAACACAACACAAATAAAAATAAAAATCCAATCCGGCTTACAAAACTCCAAAGCCTTCCTATTGAGTTTAATAAAGAAAGAGACGACAATATTAAAACTGTAGGAGTAAGGGAGAAATACATATTCCTGACTTCACGACACCTGCCGACCGCCAAATGAAGATATCGCAGCTGGATGCAAAGCAAGAGCAGGGAAGACCAAGCTGTGGACCGATGTTTGTTTTTTTTTGTAGGTATATTATTATATTATTTACGTTCTACGAGGGTTTATTTTATTTATTTATTATTGCAAAACTTGATTGTTATATTTACAAAAGGCGGATATAATGCCTATAGACTAGAAGTCAAAGGACATTGAAAGCGTAAGTGGTAACGTTAGCAAAAAACAACAAATATGAAAAGAGAAGAAGAAAGTAAAGTATCATTACAACCGTATCTCTATTGGGGTAGTCAGAAACCACGCTTATAAAGAAGCGGAATTGCATTTAGCCAACTTTACTATGGGCTAATCATGACAAGTGGCAAGCTCGTCGATGTCTCTAGCGTACCAAAACCAAATAAATTAAATATTAATTTTATTTATTTATTTAAATTAATAAATATTCGACCAGAAATCGAACCCGGTACCTCTAGGTTCAAATGCACGGATTTAACCGCTAGACCTACGGAAGCAATTCATTAAAATTGAAATATAAAAAGAAAAATACAATGTACTACAACTAGAGTATAAAATTACATACATAAATGTGCATATACAATACATGTACAACGTACATACAAACATTTATAAATTATCATTTAAATTACATTTACAACATACATACATACATATACTACACAGTTTATTATTCTTATTCAAACTAAATTAATAGACATTAAATATAACTTAAAGCTACCTAAATAATAAAATTCGACGTACTCGTAGATACAAAAATATTAAAATAAAATAGATTAAAAAACCAATTATAAATAAAACTAAACTAAAAGTACGTAAGAAATTAAAACTATTCTACAAAATTAACCAGGGAGGGTAACTGAAACGCTCGCGCATTTCCTCGTTGGATTATAATCGAAATATTATGTTTTAGGTAGTCATTTATTTTTTATTTTTTTATAAATAAATATTTGCAGACAGGTCACACAGCGCCATCTAGTTACCGTGGTAAGCTACGAGGCTTGTGTTACGGATACTAGATGGTTGATAAACTACATATTATACTTTTTTTTTTGTAAATATATACATATTACATATACATATGGCATTTAGGATCGCCACACTCTTGAAAAATTCGTTTACCCAGCTCTTTTATGAATTTGTGGGTATCAAGAGAATATACCCCCATTGTTTCAACCCCAAATGCCACAAAGTTATAATTTTGTTCACTGCTATTATAAATTTAAAATATATTGTAAGGGCCCTCAAGTTGGTCGCCTCTGCTCTGGCCATATTCTATACGAACAAGTAAGTTTAAAGCGGGAACTAAAGCCTCTTACTCCAACCAAAGCTCCACATAAAACCTACACACACGTACCTTTACCCTATAGGTAGGTACTTATATAAATAACATCGTGTAAAACGATATTTTGTACGACTTTAGAGGATTAAAAAATATTTTATCGGACATGAGCTTAAACTGTTTTTTTTTATTTTTCATCTTAATATACTACTGCTGGGTGTGGATCTCTGGTGAATTTTAAGAAGGCGTTTGGCCATAATGTTCCACCATCACAGCCGTAATAACAAAGGGTTTTAGACAATGATGTAAATACACTAGATTCGCAGCGATGCGTTGTAAGCGTGTTTAAATATGTCCACAGACATAATTCGCGCCAGTGTACATCTTGGTTCCGACGGTGCAACACGCGACACTTAAGTTATAAATATGGTGAAATGCACAGTGAAAACCTGTGATTCTCGTTCACAAACGCATCATAGAAAAAGTGGCATTACATTTCACAGGTAAGTTTTAATTTAGCTTGTTTAATTACAGTAAAAACGTATATATAAACCTCATTGGTTTTAGACCTCTATTATTGCAGATGGACCTTGATTGATGGGACAGACAGCGGAGTCATCCAGGCCCGGATGTTCAATGGGCCTGGGTTGGGGATGGGATAATCTCCCGTTTTCCCCGACAGGATCTCGGCGGCTGACTACCCGCCGGTGATTCAACGCACCTTTGGTGCTGGGCGCTGTTCCTACTACAACACCGCCCTTGTGGCTCACGAATCTAGTCTCCTAGATTTGTCTATTTTAGTTCCTCTCCAAGAGCGCCTCCCTAGGTAGTGGCCTCCCCTCCGAGGGCCGTGCGAAAGTAGGAGCGGGCGGCCTTTCAGAACATTTATTAAAGAATTAGGAAGAGTTCTTCGCGCCATTTTGCACGGACATGTCAAGTCCAAGTTTTTCGTTTTGTAAATTAGTTTACTGTGGATATTGTTAGTCAAAAGTGGTGTTATTTTGTTTAATAATGTGCTACGTTGTGAATAACTATGGAAAACGATAAATTTGACTCTACGAGTATATAGGGCATTTTTTGCGGTTTTCCCGCGCTGTGAACTCCCGTATACCCTTCGTGTTTGGCGATATTGACGTGAATTACTCCATAAAAAGCATCAAATTCTGCAACACTTGGAATTTGATGATCCCCAACTCGGTTATGAACATATATTATGTAAATAAATTACGTGTTTAGGGCTGATGTATTCTGTAATTAATTCTTACAGAACTTCTACGTCATCGCTCATACTCGGTTAAAGAATTCCTCCGTACCTATCCTTTAGCGTAAGAGCAAAATTATTTGAAAAGCTTTCCATATTTATTGAAAAAAATGTGAAATGATCATTTCGAATAGTAAAAACAGTAAAGTATCATCACGACCGTATCCCTTTCGGGGTGGTCAGAAACCACGCTTATAAATAAGCGGATTCACATTTAGTGAACTTTACTATCCAATCATGACAAGTGGCAAGCCCGTCGATTTCTCGAGCGTACCAAACTCGAGAAATATCACAAATTTAATATTAATTAAATATTAATATATGATATAAAAAACATTAAGAATATTTTTCCTCCGAGTCTAAATCCACGGACTTAACCGCTAAACCACGGTGGCAGTTTCGAATAAAAACAAGTAAAGTATCATACGATTCGGGGTGGTCAGAAACCACCCTTTATTTTTGTTTAAAAAAAGCTGATTCCATTTATTTAGCCGATTATAGGCTGATCATGACGACTGGCAAGCTCGTCGATGTCTGTGGATTTAGACCGGGTTCGATTCCTGGTCGGGATTTATAATTTTTTTTGTGATATTTCTCGAGTTTGGTACGCTAGACCAAACTCGAGAAATATCACAAAAAAAATTATAAATCCCGACCAGGAATCGAACCCGGTCTAAATCCACAGATTTAACCGCTAGACCAAGGAGGCAGTTTTTTCGAATATTAAAAGAAAAACGTCCGTGAAAAATAAATAAATTGTTGGATTTTTATAATACAGTTATTCATAATTACCTCGGTAAATATTTCGAGTGGGGTCGATAATAAGTGCCGTTATATGATGACGATAATCACGTCTGGTATTAATTTAATTTACCCAACGAAATGTAAGACGGTGGCAATGCAAACCAAGTCAACTATAAGCAAACAGGTGTCTTTTCAAAGTCAATATTGATCTAATGCCAGCCTCTAAAGGACGAGAATATTCCCATTCAAAGTGTATAATTTGACCTCAAATAATTTAAAATTACATTTTGACCTTTTTTTCGTTACAACTCTATAATATTTAAAAATATATTCGTTTATTCGAAGGAATTATTACAAACAAAACTTAAATTAAATTAACTATATTACAATAAAAACTAAATTTAACCAAAAAAACTAAATAAATACCAGAGACGTCACGCCAGAGACGCCTTGGAACAATTTCCTCATATAACGCTTTCAGTTCTGATCCCCACGTGCCCATCTATAATTAATATATTATTTATTCTTTTTTTTAATATAAAATTATAATGATACTACGGATATGCATATAATTTCGGGAATAATTGAATAACTCTATAATTGAACAGAGGACTAGATGTTCCGTTGAGCTATACTACAGTGAGTGATCTGAAGAGCTCCACAACCTTATCCCTTCTTCTCTATCCCGCGACCTAATTTAAAATGCTGAAGACCAAAAATAAAATATGTAGTTTTCGTATCAATCAAGTAATAAAGCTCTCATGATGATATTTCAAAGATTTTTGACACCTAAACTATATAAAATAAATGGTTTTTTACTTAAATAGTAATCTTATTTATCTAAAAATGCATATGTAACTGTGATTATAATTTAGCCCAAATCCCCATACAAGATGAATGATGGCCTTTAAATTTCGAACTCAGCTAAAACAGGGTCGAAATTTTAAGGTCAAAAGAAAAAAGGGCAGTAACGTAATCTAGTGTAAAGTTAGCTCAGGCGCAGATTATCTTATTTCCAAATGCTTAATGGACCGGAAACACAAACACACGGCAGACAGAATCGTGCTTTATTTTTTTATAAAGTGACATTAATACTTATCATTTTTTTTATTTTTTTTTTAAACAAAACATCTTAAAATACGGGTACTTACTCGTACTTAGTGTACTTGTCTACGAATATTCTTTAACATTTATCTAGTTTATATGTTCACGTTTTAATAATAATATTAATAAAAATCGTTTATTTACTTAAAACGCTAGTACATTTTTTAAGACTGGTACCCAAATACACAAATAAGTATAATATAAAAAAAATAACATTTAATCGAAAAAAATATTTACAACATATAAAATTAAATTAATATTAATACTAAGGATAGGGATATAAGTCCCGTCCGCGTGGAATGGTGGCAAGAACGCTGGCTGCATTTCCCCGCTGAATTGCAATACATCAGTATATGCAATATATCTCTGGGCAAAGAAAGAGCCAGCCCTCTTGTCACCGAAAGCGACAAGACGCGGTGTTATGTCTTTTAAAAACTTTTTTGTGCTTGGACTCCATGGGCCCAGAGTTTCTACAGCAAACGGCACAAATATGTAATAATATTATACATATTGAATTTAAGTTCAAAGTTGTCAAAGCGGCTGACAGAAAGGTCTGGAATTATTTTTGCCAACGTATTAGCCTCGCTATACAGAGGGGAAATGTTGCCCTTCTCCTTGGGACTATTTCGGATGGGACGTCTCTAGAGGACATTTTTTATTTATAGGTTAGTTTATTTTTAATTTTATTATTTAGGTAGCTTTTAATTTATATTTAATGTAGGTACTTGTAATGTTATTAACTTCAAATAAATAACTATATATTATAGTTCAAATGACAAGCATTGATTTAATTGTATTATTTTTATTTTATTATATTTCCATTTAGTTACTTATATACTTTAAATTACTTTTTACTATTAACAATTACAATTATGTACCTACAATTCTACATAGTTTAATTTATTTAACCAAGAACTTTAACTTCATAATTAGTTATTGCAGATTGCAAACCCTTACAAGGATAATATTAGAACCACTTGCAGTTTCTATATGACATCCGATAAATTATTTATAATACGATCAAATCTATTCTCAGAAGTGGAAGAAGGCAAAAAATATAAAAAATTGACATCTCATGCATCTTTATAAGAAGCGGCTGCGTTCAGGCAAATGATGATTTAATTTATGATTTGATTCTAAGAAAACCGACCCCATAGACGAGGTATTAACTTAGGATTCGGACTGGCCTAACAACAACTGAACCATGGGTCATCTTAAGAACTGTCTAATTATGAGGTTTATGTATTAATATAAAAGGCGAAATTAGTTACCCATAAAACTAAACCAAATGTTTAATTCGGATACTTGGGTGGCTGACTGGCATCAGTATACCCCAACACTATGCCGGCTTGACTGGGCATGACAATTCGAGCCTGATCCCAAAACCGTGGATACACTCTACAGTGTTTATCGGCTCGAATGGTGGATACTTCCCTAAATCTTCCTTTCATCGGTTCACCTACCACCTATTTGTTGTTCTCGTTGTAAGTATGTGCCATTTGCAGTGATGTCAAATGCCAATTTTTACTTGAAGGTTTTCTGACGGATGTCCAGCTTTCGAATTTTATCCATCAAACAAATACTGACCATAGCCTTCTCCATGGCTAGCTGAGCGACCTTAAACTTGTGGACCAGACCCACCAGAAGACCAGGATGTGGTCACGGGGTGTTAACGATTTATATTTTATATGTTGTAGAAATATCAAATATACTATAACTTTAAATTTGCAGTTGTATGAGGAAGATTAAACAAAACATGACTTATCTTAATCCATCTTACAGACGGAGATACCGGCTTTGAATCTTGGTCAATAATAATAATAATACATAAATAAGTGTCTTTAATTAGTGTGTTCCATTAGTTTTAGTAGATCTGTTTCAGAAAATCATTTAGGGCCAACGTTGAACCAATTGTATTTCTGAGTCGGTCCTTGTAATTTCGTCTATGGTTGGGCAATCCGACAGTTCAAATAAGACGTGTCGACAACCTACAAAAGAATGATTCGGCATTTAAAATATTACTTTAATAAAAGTGTCAAAAAGAATCTTGTTAAGTCGGCATAGTGGTAGGGCCTGCCTGTCTATCACCAGAGGTTGTTTCTATTATTGCGTTCAGCCTTACCATTAGGTGGCTTCAGTGTCACATGTCGTGCCCTTGCATCATTATTACAGCCCCAACACAGAGTCCTAGAAGCCATCTAAAGGTTATTATTTGTCACCTGACATATCAAACGAGAGTAGCCATATCAAACAGCTAGTAAAAAATAAAATAAAACTGTGTCATTTTATCCGAATAGAATGACGAAGTAGCTGACAATATGTCATGATGGATGGTGATTTTAAAAGTATTTTTAACCGGACTGCTTAATCTTAAACTTGTTAATTGATCGTTGCGGAGAGCGAAGTTTGTCGATAGGCGAAGGTGGGTTGAATAAATAAATTGTCCTCAAATAAAAACACCAAGAAAATGACGAATTAACTCTGTCCTAACGTACGAGTACATTATACATCTTCGAACAATTGGTTGTCTATAAAAAAAACAATTTTATTAAGTCATTACGAAACCATCATTTGTATCACTAACTTTTTATCACGATAGATGGCGCATGATACTTCGTATCTCTGTCAGTTGCATAGAATATTTGTATATTTATTACGAAATATTTTTTTTTCAGGACATCCATCCATCATGACATATTGTCAGCTACTTCGTCATTCTATTCGGATAAAATGACACAGTTTTATTTTATTTTTTATGCCGGAGTGAGCAGCTTTTAAGTGTACAAATCGAGATTTCTAAGCGAAATTAAAGATATAAAAAATAAAACCTTTTTTCTTTTTAAGTCTTTAAAAAGGTGTGCGCTTTTTAATTCGTCTTTTAAGGTACCTAGCTAACGTTAATTTAAAATTCATTTTTCTGTTATAAACATATAAAACTACGAAAACATTTTAAAAAATATGCGATATAGGTGTAAAATAAGGTACCATTGCCGCTAGCGAAATCTACAAAAAGCTTTGCCTGATACATTCTGATTAAAGGTTTTAAATTATTAACGATAGATGCTTCGATTGATGACGTGTTCGACTTGCCCTGTGTTTAAGTTGTGGCTTTAAGCGCATTGAAAGTCGTTCGACTTGGCGTTTCTCTGTGGTTTTCATACGTTTTAAGCAAAATTCGGTAAAAAAATCGAGGTTTGCTTTTGATTTAAATTGAAGCAAGCAAAGCGAAATTCGATTTGCGGATGACATAGTTATTATGGCCAGTTCGCTCAAGGATCTTAGCGGAATATTGAACGGCTTAAACGTAGCTTCTCAGCTGGTTGGTCTCAGAATGAACTTGGACAAGACGAAAGTCATGTTCAATGATCATGTCATGCCAATCTGCGTAGGAAACGCTACTCTCGGAGTCCTGCAAAATTACGCACACTATCCTATTAGGAGCAGCCAACTTTAGCAAAGAAGCCGACAGACGCATTCAGCTAGGATGGGCGGCATTCGGGAAACTCCGGCACGTCCTCTCATCGTCTATACCACAATGTTTGAAGACGAAGGTCTTTAACCAGTGCGTCCTCCCGGTAATGTCGTACGGAGCAGAGACGTGGACACTAACGGTGGGACTGGTCCATAAATTCAAGGTCGCTCAGCGAGCCATGGAAAGAGCTATGCTTGGTATATCTCTAATGGATAGAATTCGAAACGTTGATATTCGTCAGAGAACGAAAGTTACTGACATAGCTTTTAAAATTAGCAAGCTGAAGTGGCAATGGGCCGGACACATCTGCCGCAGAACCGACAAACGATGGGGCAAACGGGTTCAAGAGTGGAGACCACGTACAGGAAGACGCAGAGTGGGACGACCCCCTGTCAGATGGACAGATGACCTAAAGAAGGTCGCTGGTGAGGGTTGGATGAGGGTAGCGAAAGATCGCGTTAAGTGGCGAGCCTTGGGGGAGGACATCCAGTAGTGGAGAGATACACGCTGATGATGATGATGATGATGAAAGCGAAATTTGCGCGTTTTTAACATATTTTTTTTTAAACATAAGTCAACGACTTTCAAAGCGAAATAAAGTAAATAAAAAGCTCTTACAGCGTCGAGTCAAATATGGGGTAAAGGTACTTATTATCAATGCTGTGTTCGACTTGAAAGCAAAACTCGCTTACCGAATTTTCCGAATTTTGCTTAAACTGTATGAAAACCATAGAGCAACGCCAAGTCGAACGACTTTCAAAGCGAAAAAAAGCGATTCAAGCGACAATTCAAACACAGAGCAAGAGGATAATTCTCGAGCTGTTATGCTAGATAATGTCACAAGAAAAGAGATCAAATATTCAATGTGTCTCTGGTCGCAAGCGATATATGTACCTAGTTAGTCTATAACAATAAATATTGTTACAAGCAAAACATTTTTTTTTATGTAACAGTACCTAAATATATATGTACGAGTAAAAACGATTGAAACCGTTTTTAATGACATTTTATTAACGATTTCACAAGTTGGAATTAGTGGAACCGGGTTCGACGGCTTAACGAGCTCTTCGAGGCACGGGAATGGTGATGGTGTACTTGTAAATATATGACAAATGTTCTTAAGAAATGTGTATTTCTTTTTGGTAAATGCCGCGGTTCGAACCCACCTCTTTACGATGTTAAGGAAGGCGTTCTTACAACTGAGCCACTACCGCTCATTTAAGAAGTTTAAAATTGTACCGTTTGATATTCTAAAAAAAGTTTAAATATTTTCTAATAATTGTTTTTTTAGAAACAATGATATCATAACGTACCTACATTTAATACAAAACACGTTGTATTATTATGTTGGTATGTATAATCATTATTAGAGAACGCTAACAGGAAATCAAATTCGTGAGAATAATATGAATTACATCAGAGTCTCGGTTCCCGCTCTTTTCCGGCCCGCTCTGTAATTGAGACGTCAAAGTTTTTTTTCTCTTTTACCAGGCCAAGATTCTTAATATTTATAACGTGAACGCGCGGCAATTTAACTTGTAGTTCTCGTTATCTCGATGTTTTTATCTAAAAGCTGGTTCGACTTCGTGTCGATAAATTTGATTTTTTATTTAGGTAGGTACTTATTTTTTATATTTTTTCGTAGAGAACCAATTAATAAATGTTTTCTACGCTTATATTTATTATGGAATGGGTGTAAGAGAAGAGAAAAAGGCTGTAAGGTGTAAGCTGCGCCACCGTTTGTAGACGAAACAACTGATAGTAGGTACCGTGAATTCGGGCTTGATTAGCCATTAGAAATTAGCAGCTTTAAGAAAATACTTTAATCTCATTTACTTCCGTTTGAAATAATTAAAGAAATAGATTGTGCAACAATTTGTGTATTTTAAAACGTAGTTAATATATTAAACTAAATAATAATAACAAAGAAAAATCAATTTTTGTTTCACATTGAATTTAAGGCTGTTGTAGACATTAAAAAGCTTTCGGAACAAAAGGGCATGTGTGAAGAGGTTGATGAATGTCGACGAAGCGAAAGAGGTATGTCGTGATAGTGTCAAGTGGCGCTCAATTGTCTCTGCCTACACCGCAAGGGATCTGGCGTGAAGATATGTATGTACAATGTACATGTGTGTGTAAATTTTTAATGTGTACTATTGTGTACATTGAAACGAATGATAAAGAAATTAACGATCGCAACTTTTTTTGAAGTACCTAATTAATTAGATAGAAGTTAAAAAAGTAAAGTTCATCACGACCGTTTCCAGTCGTCGATGTCTCCAGCGTACCAAACTCGAGAAATATCACAAATAAATTAATGTATTTATTTACATTAATAAATATTTTTGTGTCCCGACCAGGAATCGAACCCGGTACCTCCGAGTCTAAATCCACGGACTTAACCGCTAGACCACAGAGGCAGTTAATTAGATACTATTAGTATATCAAATTTGTATGTGTACATATGTATGTTTGTTTCGCCTTTATTAACTACTGGACTGATTTTGATAAAATTTGGCCGACTTGTTTCTTTGACTCGAGACAAACATACACATATAACTATGATCTGAGCACGACATGTGTCTCCAAGCCCATATATCGAATTCGCCTTCATGTCTAACCTTCTAACAGATTTTAATAAAATTTGCTATAATGTTTCTTGAAACCCAGGCCATGACGTCTGAGTCATGACATGTGACTCCACAGATATTTGAAGGATATTTTTATAGATCACTATATTACACGAACATGGCTCTTTGACAGCTCGGGAGTAAATCGTAATACAAGTCTAAAATAACGTAAGCACGCTTGATAGGTTCTTGGAAACGGGTACCTACAATTTTTTGACAATAATCCAATCGTACAATTAAGTTGTCAATCAATTCTTCGCTGTTAGTGCCCTTTGTATCCATTATTCGTTTTGGTACCTCCACATGTGCACGCACAATGCCTCATGACAATGGTCCTTATTTTTTTGTACACCATACTATAATCCGGTAAATTATTCCAATTTTACCAAATACTGCCTCCGTGGTCTAGCGGATTTAGACTCGGAGGTAACGGGTTCGATTCCTGGTCGGGACATAAAGATATTTATTAATGTAAATAAATACATTAAAATTAATATTTAATTTATTTGTGATATTTCTCGAGTTTGGTACCCCTGGAGACATCGACGAGCTTGCCACTTGTCATGATTGGCCTATAGTCTGACCACCCCGAAAGGGAAACTACTTACTTACTTACTTTTATTTACCAAATACAAAGCCTATGAGTTATCAATTTACTCTGGTAGTATAACAGTCGTCAATCCAGCATAGTAGTAGTAGTGACTGATGTCATTTGTCAGTAGCCGGTGTCAGTTGGTCCTATTACAGGGCAGCGCATACTACAGGCGTGCTCAGTAGCCCTAGCATGATCCAAGCAATCTGCATTATCAAATTGAGTAAAATAAATATTCATATAGATAGTGGGGTTGTCCAAGCGGATGGCTTTAACTCGAGAACATTAGGACAGCGACACGTTGGGCGACTTAACGGAACTAAAATTTGAAAGCTCAGCGCTGTTATACTTGTAACGGCGCCAATGACCAAAAGTGCATGAATACCGGCGCAACCCCGCTTAGATTCTGCCGGGAAAAACGTAGTATAGTATGTATAGTGTCCTTTCCCCAATCCCATTAGGCATCAGGATCTAGACGAACCCACACTCTGTCATTCGATAACTGAGATTGATTGTGCTAGGGCTGTTTAAAAAAGTTAAACCCGTTGGCTGTTCGTAGTAAAATTGCCAATAAGACTTTTCGAATTTTCGAAAAACATTGTCGGCACTAAAAAATAAGCTAAAAAAATAAGTTCTGTTTCTAGAACCAATAGCAAGCGGCTCTGAAAAAAAGTTTATCTTTTTTTTCTTGAAACATAAATCTCTTTTCTTCTGCCATCTATCGGTTATAGTTAAAATCCTCAATAACATAATTTTCTAATAGATGGCGCTTTGAAAGATATGTTTTAAATATCCAATATTTTTTAAGACCAAAATTAATGTTTGGTAAATTAATATACATCCACTTTAAATCATAATTTTATGAGTGTTTAATACTACTAAATATGCTATGATCAAAAATAATTATTTTTTATCATAGCTTCTGAACGAGTATTGTTATCGTCACGTCTCGCAACGTTGCGGTTGAGACAGAAAAAATGCTTCTAAATAAAGTTGATCACAAAATTGACAATTTATAAAAATTAAGCTGATTATGCTGTATTTATTTTGTATAGTGTATACAATAAGATCGATCGTATCATTTATTAAAAACTTCGTTTTGAGCGGCTTTCGCGCGGTTAATGATGTGCCATGGGGCCCATGCGGAGGCGGCGATCAATCACGCACCCCAAGTAAGTGACGATGTCCGACAAGCTCACTCTTATCCCACAAAGCAGCAGCGTGTCCGGCGGGTGGCGGGAGGACGTCAGAATGGTGGCGGTCTTTTCGACATTCGCCATCTGTCCAACCACGGCGGCAATAGGTCCAGGAACTTCTGTATCTTCCTTGCGGCGTTAACTGTCGAGGTAAAAACGCGCTGTCATCATCGTACAGCGCTAAGACAACATTCTTCTCTTCCCTCCTCAGGTGTCCGGCGAGGGTGAGAATGTCGTCAGTGAAGGTGGCGTAGAGCGCTGGAGACAGGAAGCTCCCTTGCGGTTTGTCTGTTGGGTTTCTCTGCAGACGATGCTTCGTCGTCTCAAGAATCAACTTCCCTCCCGGAACGATGACAGTACCCTGACTGTGACTGCCATATCGGTGGTAGACCGGCGTCGACGAGTTTCGACAGGAGGCCGGCGTGCCACACTTGGTTGAACGCCTTCTCCATATCAAGAAAGACGCCGACGGAGCACCGGTCCTTGTTCAGCTCCGACGCCAGGTAGTGCAGCACACGCGTCAGCTGGAGTGTGGTGGTACAAGACTGTGCTCCTCACGGAATGCGAACTATTCCTTTCTGGGGAGCGGAGCAGCAGTCTCTCGGACAGGTTCGCGGGGTGCGGCAGCAAGGTGATGGATCTATAACTGGAGGGTAGTCGGCGGTCCTCTCACGGTTTGGGCAGGGTCAGTGGAGCTAATGCGTCCGTCGTGTGTTACGCTAGATTTGTGGAATGGATTTTCATAAACACAACCATTTAGCAATAGCAATAGTATCGTCACCATCTTAAGAAAGGGGATCTCCAAGGAACATAATCAACCCGTATCACGTTCGAAACACTTTAAAAAAAAACATAGCTTTTTATATTTGTTGCATTATAATACTGTTTGTAAAGTGTAACGAGTCGCACAGTGCGACATGACATGTCAAGAATTTTGACATCCTCGTAGAATTCACTTGACTTTACTTCAGGTTTTTGATAATAGAAAGTGGATTGCGTTTCGAGAAACCATAGGAAAACCTTTAACTGTGCAAGTGCGAAAGTTATAGATGTGTAAGTATTCAATTATTGGAATAAAACTCAAGTAATTGACCTGTTTCATGTAAATATTAGCTTTTTTCTTTGATTACCCATTTTTTATTTCTTTTCGTACTTTTACCGTGAATTATTGACCTATCAGTTATTATTCTATTTGTTTAGCATTGTATTTATAATTAGTATTGTGTTTACAAGGTATATTTGGCATTGTGAAGGTTTTAAAGCGTTTTTTATAAGACTAATTTCGAATTTATGATCGATTTGAATTTTAATTGTTTCTACGTGCGAGTTTATTGCTTTATAGATCTAATTTTAGAGTTAATATGTGTCTATTTGAAAGAATGGAATTTAATTGAATTGTAGCAAAAACTATATTTGTACTTGTGCCCTTTGAATGTCACATTTGTGAGGTTATTAATCACAATGTTAATATTGTCAACAAAAGTATGGTATGATCATGACTGTATCCCTTGCGGGGTGGTCAGTATGAACATTCTTTTCAAAAAGAAGGTTTACATTTTTTCAACTTCACTGTAGGCTCATCAATACAAGCTCACTAGTGTCTCTAGCATATCCGACTTGAGAAATATAGCAAATACAAAATTTAATTCTTATGTCCCAAGCTGGAACCAAACCTAGTATAGTTGTTTTATATCATGAGCAGGTTGACCATAATTGTTTGCCTAGCTTCACATACACAAAACTATCTCTGTATGCATGAGGCTGGGAGCACTCAGTCTCGCCCAAATCGCCAGTTGCACAAACGAGAGAATTCAATGTTTATTTACCATTCATCATACTTTGTTTACAGATTAATACCATACAATGTGAATAGCCTGGATAAGAGGATATTTGACTTTAAAATTTGAAGCATATTGATTACAAAATGTCTGGGAATGGCGGAGGGCCACAGGTTAACAACAGGCCTCCAGGAGCAGATTTTAATGCATTACCTGGTGCACCTATAATAAATGCTACAAATAGACCGAGAAATAACAATCAGAATCCTCTCCTAAATGTAAGAGAGAGATTATTCCATGCACTATTTTTTAAAGTGGCTGTAGCCTATGCCAGAACCTTTCCAAGGACTGTGCGGAGATTTTTTGAGTTCCTTGTGCTTATGAAAGCTTTGGCAGCATTCTTTGTGCTTGCATACATACATATAACATTTTCGAGGTCACCCACAACATGTTTGAACCATGTAAAGGACTCTTGGCCGAGAGATGGAATTTTGCGAGTGGAGATTTTGAGGAATCCCTCTCAGGACTACAGTATTGAACAAAGTTATGCTAAGGAACGAAAATTGAGAAAGGATAAAGATGAACTAAATACAATGCTTGGAATGTTGGCTTCAGAGGGGTGAGTTTACTTTATATATATTAACAAACTATAGGTAGTTTTCGATAACACTGATGTGTGCATAAAAATACTCTATAAGGCATTTATCATGCCCTGAGAAAAAATGTAAACAAACCACCAAAAAGGTCTCAATCATGAAATTGATAAAATAGCTAATGCCAAAAATATGCAAGAAGAGAAAACATAATTAATAGTAATAATTTCTTGAAGACAAATTTCTAAGCATTCCATGGATTCACCGTGCGGGTGCCGGGTCCATCGTGTGTGGGTAAGAGATGAGAAGAATGGTGTCTCGGGCTTGCGACCGACAATTGGCTGGTTTAAGAAAAGGAGGCCTCCTTTTTTTTTCTATTGCGCGATAATACGCTCACCATCCACCATTCTACTTCTCTCCCTACCCAACCAAATACTGTATGATTCCGTTAATGCCGTCTTGGAAGCTCGTTCCATAAATGTATTGACGGCAGACCTGCTTAGGCCCAATTCTTTCAGTAAGTGATGCAAAGA
The DNA here is from genome assembly GCA_910589645.1 of Tinea semifulvella. Classification (NCBI taxonomy): domain Eukaryota; kingdom Metazoa; phylum Arthropoda; class Insecta; order Lepidoptera; family Tineidae; genus Tinea; species Tinea semifulvella. The sequence goes on along the minus strand of OU342612.1, from coordinate 8,422,666 downwards.
TTTTGCTGGAACTCCTCTTGCACCAACTTCCACTGCGTAAAGCTGAGTCTTGAACCCGTTCCTGATCATTTCTTCTGTGAGATCATAATATTTATTCGACTTCATGTTGTGGTCTTTTGGAATATTTGATTCCCACGGAACGGTAAGTTCAATAAGGATAACTTTTTTCAAGTTCCGAGAAAACACTAAGATGTCTGGCCTATAGGCTGATATAGCTAGTTCATCTGGGATCCTATAATGGTGTTCAAATGTATCCATGAGAATTTTCCAGTCTGATGCGGCGCCAAGGATCGAGGTGGGCTTGCATTTAGTTTTCGTGCTTTGCCCTTCCTTTACAAATGTGGTCAAAGTTTTATTTGTAGTCAGTCCCTTTCTGGCTCTTGCAATAGACAGACTTACTGCTTCACGGATAACACCTAGGACTTTGTCATGTCGGCGTGAGTAATAGCCCTTTTCTAGGAGAGTAACGCACCCTACAAGTGTGTGTCTAGCAGTTCCTATGGCAGCACCACACAATGTACAGTTCTTTTCCGTAGCTTTTCCCCACCTTACCAGATTACTCTGGTCCGGGAGGGACATTTGAAAAGCGTTTAGGTAGAACTTTAGCAACGCCGGAGACCAATCGTACATTAGTGTGCGCCACTTTAGGGCTGGAGGGATGCAAAAATCGCCCAAAGTTAGCCAGTCATTTTGAACTTCTAGAGTCATCGCGTGCACTCTGTATTCATGCTCTTCATCTTTCCTGAGGAAGGATTTTATAACCTCTTTGTCACTTTCTTTTTTCTTCCAGCCAATGCCTCTTTTGTCAGTCTGGGCACCTGTCATGAATTTCTTGAAGAATAGTAGTCTCGGTTCCATATCTGAGACCAGAGGGTCTCTTGGAAGGGATGAAATTGTATTATCCTGGGAGCTGGTTAGAATTTGATATTTGCTTATACGTAGATGTTTGTATAATTCAGATGGTCTTTTCAGATCCATTCCGAAGTTTCTCCGTCCTCTAAAGAATGTTGAGGAGTCAGCACCCTGGGCTAATCCAAGCCAAGACTTCAATGTTCTTATGACGTCCGCGTCCAGACTTGATAGTAGGCTTTTGTTGAAATCATATACTAGGAAAGGCCAAGTGAGGCGAGATGCTAAGTAGTTGTCATATATCCAAGCTTTTTTGACATTGCTTATAGGCTGTTGAGTAACCCTATTCATGTCGTCAGTGAATTGTTTTACAACTACTTCTAGGGATGGTGTTTTTCCCTGAAAATTTATCCTTCTGCCAAGAAATTTAAAGGGCATGGTTTCATTTACCGGAGCTATTCTCTGCCCTGCTATAGTCAGTCCAGGATCATAAGACGTAAATGTAGTGTTTCGCCTAGCCAGACATAGGCTGAAGCATTTTGATGGTTTCGTTCTCATTCCCTTTGTCCATGAGCAGAAATCATCCACTATTTTCAGCAAGCCCTGGCATTGCTTGGGATTTCTTGTTATCACCGCCAAGTCGTCTGCAAAAGCTAAGACGGATTCCGTATAGATGTTGTTTTGTTTGAATCTATATCCCCACTTCTTCTCACGAGATTTAAGTTTGTCGATTAGGATATTGATAATTATATTAAAAGCTACAGGTGAGGTGTACAAAACCAAAAAAAGGCGTACATGCATTTTCTACAAACTAACCTTTGTGACTGAGATCTGTAATAATTAATTGTTATATACCATAAAACCTGTTTGTTTATTTATTGGTATAATAAATTTAATTTTATTTATAATGCTATTTTTATTTAAATTGACTGCCAATTAATGTTTGCAATTAAAAAAATACCTAAAATGACAATGGTTTTGAATGCATTTTAGTAGTATAAAGATGTACCGCTGTATAAACATTTTATCTAGAATTATATTGTATACTCTTGATCTTGATTTTCTTGTTGAATCAAGTGACTAACCTTTGTGACTGAGATCTGTAATAATTAATTGTTATTACCATAAAACATGTTTGATTATTTATTGGTACAATGAATTTAATTTGATTTATAATGCTATTTTTATTTAAATTGACTGCCAATTAATGTTTGCAATTAAAAAATACTTAAAATGACAATGGTTTTGAATGCATTTTAGTAGTGCCAAATAAAGATGTACCGCTGTATAAACATTTTATCTAGAATTATATTGTATACTCTTGATCTTGATTTTCTTGTTGAATCAAGTGCTATTTTCTCCAAACAATTTAGTGAAATTATTGTTATTTCCTTGTCAAAATTAAACTTATGAAAAAACCTGGACCAAGTAGTACCTGTACATTTTCTTCTTTTGCTAAAATTTGGGACCTACTAGTTTTCTTGTTTATGTATCTTACATAAGAAATGATCAGAATTGTATTTAAGACTCAGCTTTATACAGAAATAATGTTTCAGCACAAGGAATAAACTGAAATAGAGAGATAAGCCAATATCCTCGAATATTAAAGATTACATCCTATATCTATTTAGGATATATATACTTGTACTATATGGAAGGAAATCAAACACCGTCTAGAGCTACTTATTAACTGTTTTTTTTCTTTTCTCCAACTACCTTCATACAACATCTCTCCCCTCATACATAGTCATAAATTTCTTATCTATAACAACCCCCAATATAAATAATATCAAACTTTAACATTTTTTTTATTGAAATCCATATCTATTAGGAGGTCGAGATACCTGACTGTGTGACACAATTTTTCAGCCGCATGAGAAGTACTAAGACGTGGCAATGTACTTTGCTACAAACTGTGGTGTTTTGTTATCAAAATCAATGTCATAATAATACCATATTATGACAATTGTTAAAGCTTTTTATTATTTGCTGTCTATTTCGCCTAAAAGTACAACCATCCAGCAAATCTACCCAGTAGGAAAGGGATTTGTAATTTTGGAATTCAATCAAAAATATTCGTTTTGTGGTTATACTTATAAATTGCAAAATAAATGCAATACACAAAACTTTTATATTATAGTATACATACTTACTATTTAGTCATTTATTAATCATTACAAAAACCTCAATAACATCAATTAATTATCTGTAAACAATTATTATTAATTGTTCTTGTTAATTACTTAACCTTCCATACATTTCTTAAATAAATTTTTGAATAAAAAAATCTTATTATTCTATGACTTCACCATGTGGGTGCCGAGTCCATTGTGTGTGGGAAAGAGAGGAGAAGAACGATATCAAATTCAAATTCAAATTCGTTTATTGCACAGAATACAGGTAGATATAGGATAATACAATTTTACAGTTCAGCTGTATCCTACCATAATGTATATGTCTCTGGTTTGCAACCGACTATGGGTTGGCTTAAAAACAATTTTTAATATGATTAGTCATCATAGGTCGCAAACCTAAGATACAATTGAATAGGTACATAAGTTGCAAAGAAATTTGACTTCTCTAAGGTGAAGTGGTCTAATATGTATTTTTATACCTTGTATTTCATGTATTTATTTTGTTATTAACCCTGTTGTAGTTTAGATGTATTTTTTTTTTCAATATTAAAACAAACCGCATTCTATTTTTCAGATTTATAAATATAGAAGCATCCACAACATCTACAGTAGAAGATGATGAAGAAGATGAGTATTTACGGGATGGAAATGACTATGGCAATATCTCTAGAATGCATGACGACAGTACAAATGATGGAACTAGACCAGTAATGGAAACCGCATACATTGAGGCTTCTAATAGTGAAAAAGAAGACCCAGAAATAGACCCAAATACTACAATAACTGCAGAAAACGATGTTGTACCCTCAAGCTCACTCTGGGACAGTATTATGGGTCTAGTTGACGATTCTGATAAAGATTCCAATTTAGATGTAAGTATGTTTGTTAGTAGAGCAATTGACATCAAATTAGAATAATGTCCTTCAATCTAAATTTTGCAATTGAAACCCAGGCATGTATCAATGAGAAATGCACTTTTATTTAATACATTTGTTAAAGCTTTTATAGCAGAATCAGCAGTATTTGGTTGGATAGAGAGATGTCCAAAACGAGGAAATCTGTTGGAGAACCAAAGTTACCGATATAGCCTTCAAAATTAGTAAGCTGAAGTGGCAATGGGCTGGACATGTCTGTTGTAAAACTTATGAACGCTGGAGAATGGTACGGAAAGAACCCCTGCTAGATGGACGGATGACCTGAGAAAGGTTGCTGGTGGGGGTTGGATGAGGGTGGCAGGAGATCGTGTAAAGTGGCGAGCCTTGGGGGAGGCCTATATCCAGCAGTGGAGAGCTGTTTGATAATGATCAGAGATATGTGCAGCAGATGATGTTTGTACATGTTATAGACAGCTTATAGTTAAAATAATTTCTTAGTGACTGAAATGGCATTACAGAATTAGTAAAAATTGCTAAAAATATCTTAGCAGAATTGCATTTGTTTTTTTTTTATTATTTTATTCTCGCAATGAATGTTAATGAGATGATAGGAAAGGCAAAGGGATCCAGCCCATACATCTTTGTTGTAATATAATGCTTCTTTCTCATGAGTTAATATATTAGGCTATCATAAATTCCAGATGTTGCAGAATTTGATGCTTTGGAGTTACTTGTGGCATCAGCGCCCAAACACGTCGGGTATAATATACCCGATATTATAATATATATTCCATTTTGTGGGAAATAACAGCGCGGGATACCGCAAAAAAAAATACATTATCAAATAAAACAACACCACTTTTGACTTATCATACCCGCAAAGTTAATTAAGTCTTTAATGTTTTTTTTTTAAACTAGCCCACCTAATGGTAAGTGGTGCGCGATGAATTTTAACAACATGGCTTCACGACATGACGGCAATTCAGGCCTGATCCTGAAACGTGGATACTTTACTGGTTTTATCGGCACGAACGGTGGATACAGACTGTGGAAATTATCACCATCAGTCCGCCTACCACCTATTTGCTGTTCTCGTTGATATTACTTGATGTGCCATTTGCAATGATGTCAAATGCCATATACTTTCAGGGATAACTAATTGTAAGCTTGCCGAGGTGATTTTTATATAAAAATAACACCATTTGAAACAGGACTTACTCATTATATATAGTTTCTAATTTAATTTTATTTAATTTCAGAACTCAGATGAAGATTCAACCAATAGCAGCACTTCAAAAGGTATGTATTTTAATCTATAAAACAATCCAATTACATTTTCTTTTATCACTAAAACTAAAACGATGTGTGCATCTGAACTAATCCTAAAGTATCCAAATAATTCATATCATTTATTATGTGACGACACATACGTTGAGAGGTGTAGAAGACATCATCGTCACAGCCCCTAGAACACAATCCTAGACCTCCATTGTTGGAGATTGGCCTTCCAGAAAATTCTGAAGAATTTGGACACTCGCCACGCTGCGGCCAGACGGGTTGGCGAGTTTCTGTCACTTTCTTAATAACAATTTATTAACGATTCCACAAGTTGGTATAAGTTGAACCGGGCTTGACATGCTCTCCGAGGCACAGGAATGGTGGTGTTGTAAATAATTGACAAATGTATGTAAGAAACGTGTATTTCTCATTGGTACATGCCGGGGATTGAACTAACCTATTTAGGTTTTTTTTATTTAAGGATAGCATCTTACAACCGAGCCACCACCTGTAGAAGACATTATTATTATTATTACAGCCCCTAGAACACAGCATCCTAGACCTCCACTGCTGAAGATGGGCCTTCCAGAACATATATCTGGAGAATTTGGCCTACACATGCCACGCTGGCCAGACGGCTTGGCGAGGATATGATGTCAATTTTTAATGACAATTTATTAACAATTCCACAAGTAGGTATTAGTCGAACCGGGACCGACGGCTTAACGTGCTCTCCTCACACGGGAACGGTGGTGTTGTAAATCTATGACAAATGTACGTAAGAAAAGTGTATTTCTCCTTGGTACATGTCGGGTGGGTTTGAACCAACCTTTGTAGGATTTAGGAAACGCATTCTTACAACCGATGCATGATGAACCTGCTTAATGGCTCGATTGATTGTCCCGAGTTGCTCAGCAAAATTGGTTTGCAGACACCGTTTGGGCCGTCACTAAAAAAACCTACAGTTCACAGTACATACATACATATCTTCACGCTTAATCTCTTGCGGGGTAGGCAGTGTCAATTGAGCGCCACTTGTCACGATCTCGACATACCTCTGTCGCCTCTTCGACACTCATCAAACTCTTCATACATGCCCTTTTGTTTCATTGGCTTTTTAATGCACCTTCGGCTATTGTTTATTTATTTAATCGTGTACAGTAACTACAGACAAAATTATTTTATTATTAGAAATGGTTTTTGTATGTTTTGTGATGACAATATTGACAGTGATATTTTTGCTGTGAAGGATTGTGTTCACCTTTTTTTTTAATTTCATATTTTTGACAGTTTTTTTTATTGTTATGGGCAAAAACTTTTAAATGGCTCAATTTTTTTTAATCGATTTATTTATATTGTTATATAGCTGCACAGAGATAGGGAAGCAGAGGTGATCTAACTGCGGTCAAAGCGTGGCATTTCTCACACACAAGTAATGTTCGCACACTAATACAGAAGACAGGACCGGACTCATTTGCGAAATGTCAAAATATTATTATATAAGTATAATTATGCATATCGCTCGCAAATCCGTCCCGAATCAGTGCATAAAGCCCACTTCGGAAGATAGGTTTTGTGTTCTACGATTAAAATAATGAAATGAGTATTTTTAGCTATATGGTTGTTTAAAAAATACAACATAATATAATAAAATCGTTTATTTATATTTTCTTACATATATTATTCAAAGCAATGGCACGCTAATTTTCGACCGGATGGCGAGTGGTATCTGGGTCTCGAAGAAATACCGAACCCCTCTGTACCGGCCAAATGGGCCCTAAATGGTCTGGGGGGGGGGAAACGTAAAAATTATGACGAGACAACCGGATGGTAATGCGGTTGAAGTTGCTTGGAGTTTTCTGTGAAGTTTATACCCTATTTAAATTTTCAAACATGTCTCTTTTCTTTTATCCAAACAAGTACTTTTTTTTTTAAATGGGCCGCTCTCATATTATTCTGAAAAAATAATTATAATTATTGTTTTATAACTTAACTTCCATAAATGTTTTGTAAGTATGAAATAAATCTAAGTATTGTATCTATACAAGGTGGAGTTTTGAGACGGGACAGTAAGGGCAAATACCTTAACCGTTATAGTTACAGGAAAACGTTCCTAGGAGACCATCCATAACTTATTGAGATATTCTGAACTTCATTCACAGATTTTGGAAAAATCTAGTCAGCAAAAACTTTTGTTTTTATGCCGATCGATCCTGTTTCTTATATGGATCAAAAGTCTCTACTGGAGCAACTGAGGTTTGAGTACTAGAAATGACAGAAACCAAACCAAAAAGGCCAAAAAGGTAGCTCGGTTGATAGAATGCATTCCCTAAAATCCAAAAAAGGTCGGTTCGAACCCCGGCATGTACCAATGAGAAATACACTTTTCTTGGATACATTAGTCAGATTTACAACACCACCGTTCCCGTGCCTTGGAGAGCACTTTAAGCCGTAGGTCGCGGTTCCACTAATACCAACTTGTGAAATCGTTAAGAAATTGTCATTAAAATTTACATGAGACCCTCGCCAACCCGTCTGGCCAGCGTGGCGTGTGTAGGCCGAATTCTCCAGAAATATTTCTGGAAGACCCATCTCCAATAGTGGAGGTCAAGGTCTCTGTACTCTAAGGGCTGTGATGATAAATAGAGGCGTGAAAGACGGACAAACATACATACATACATACACACATACATAAAAAGCTTTTTTCACGTTTATAATATTAGTATGGACACCCAGACAACCTAAGCGAAAAACGTAAAGATATTTTTGGCCTTGGGTAGGAATCGAATCTACGCACTGCGGGCACTCTGTGGATACAATTCCATAGGATTTACCACTAGACCACGGAGGCGGTCACAACAATAAAACGGAAAAAAAATTATTAATTTTACAAATCCGACCCTGTGTTGATGGAACTGTCAATGTTGTTGTTTTGCAACAATTTTTACGTTTTTCTCTAATAAAGCAACAAAAATTGTAAGATTATTATTTTAATTTCGTTAGAATACAATGAAATATATCTTCTGTCTCTCACATATTTTGAAATTACAAGAATAATCACTAATTTTATTGAATTATGTGTTTGAATGCATGGTGTCAACATTTAAAACTTACTTGTGGAAGGTTATTCCTAGCACTTTTTTATGTTTTGCACTGTCGCACATATAAGCACTACACTAGACCATGATTTAGTAAAATTTTCAAGATGTAATTTTAGTTAAATAATGAATAATCACAATAATAAGTCGAGATGGTTGAGTTAGCTGTTGTTACTTTATTGTCTGTCAATTGCCTTGTAGTCTATGGTTTCAATGAAAAAATGCCACGGTTGCTCGTTTATGCAGTGTGTATGTGAACTGAGGAAGTGAGATAGCTATATGATCTTTGCGATGAGAATGAGTAAGCGCAACTTATATGGTTATACGACTAAATAATATGTTGTCTCTGCTTCCTTAACTCTGTGTATAGCTGTAAGTATTCTTATAATTAAATTAATAAATAAATTTAAAATAGTAACATTTATGCGTTTCGAAGTTTGGAGAGTTTACAACTAACAGAAAAAAAATAATCAAACATCTGTTTCTAATTTTTAACTGACACTACGGTCAGAAATCTACCTGTGAACACTGTCATCTATATCCTATATAATCTGTACGTATGATAGCTGGAAGGAATAGTTAATTGAAGGAGACGTACTTACACGATAATAGTAACCTAAGCACGCTTAAAGGTGTTCCGAGACGTGTATGAACTGTTTTGCCAAATCTGCGCTGTCAGTTTTTTGTCATTATGTCGCGCGCTATTTTCAAGTTTATTTAATATTAGGTTTTCTTTTAAATTATTAAATATTGTAATTCGTTTATACTGTTTCTATATTACTTCTTAAACAAATCTATAATTAATATTTAAGTAGGAAGTGAAAAAAAAATCTCTGTAACTCAAGTTATTTTAAAAGACCAATATCAGTTTATAATATTAAACTTTACACATATAAAGATGAATAAACCGAGAGATGTTATGTTCGTTAGTATTCATACTCAAAGATGTGGATCCGCAATTTATCTTCTATACATTAAAAAAAAACTATCATGTTATGAATGAAAATGTGATTTAGACCGTTTCGAATTGATACCACGCTCTGAGCATCCAAATCGTGATATTTGATTCGGAATGGTTGTTAGTACCATATTCATTCTAAGCGCTCTGAGCTTGATTCGGAACGAGGGGTTAAAATACGGGTAAATCCCCTCTACGACCGATCCACTCTATTATCGTCTCTTCATAAAACTGTTCCCTTTCCTACCTCCATCGCTTCTCTTCTCTCTTCTTTAAGCCCTGTTATCTACGCCATACTCACAAGGTTCCTCAACCAGAATGATATCAAACTCTTAACAACCAGGATCACAGTGGCGCCTACGGGGTGGAGGTGGACTGGCCTTGCTTCGGCTCGCGGGACTGCTTCTCTCTTTCCCTCTCCATGCGGACTGATAAAGTAGTTTTTTCACTACGCATGTGGGATGGGACGGGGGAGGCAGTCCAGTGGGATTGCTGCTGGGCTTGGAGCCTTTACCCCGTACTCGGGACTGTGACCTTGGAGGACATATGTTACATGTTATTTGTCCCCACTCGTAATAACCTATTGTGCTGTGTTGTGACGTATCATACTAATCAAACCATTTTCTGTTTTAGTGTTTGTGATTCACCGCACCAAGCTAAAAGTCAAAACAATGTCACAAGATAGCTACTTTTTAAATTAATCTATACAAACGTGATGTTGGCACAAATGCCTGAGTGTCGACTAGTTTTACTGGTATTAAAAAAGAAGAAGAAGAAACTACGTCCAATTAAAGCTTTAATTCACTTGTTTCAGATGATGATTACATTCTAGAATATTCTCTAGAATATGGTTTCCTTCGCCTTTCCCCGAGTGCTCGGCTCCGGCTTAAGATTCCTGTCAAAATAGTGACCTTAGACCCAGCTAATGACAAATGTTTTGGTGACAATTTCTCCCGATTCGTTCTGGACGAATTTCTGGGCTATGACGATCTGCTCATGGCTTCTATCAAGACTTTAGCAGAGCAGGAAGATAATAAGGGATATTTAAGGTTAGTAAGCATACATTTAAAGTGGTTCTTTGGTTATAAGAAATCTTAAAATACAAACTGCCTCCGTGGTCTAGCGGTCAAGTCCGTGGATTTTTAGACTTGGAGGTACCGGGTTCGATTCCTGGTCGGGACACAAAAATATTTATTAATGTAAATAAAAATACATTTAATTAATATTTAATTTATTTGTGATATTTCTTGAGTTTGGTACGCTGGAGACATCGACGAGCTTGCCACTTGTCATGATTGGCCTATAGTACAGTTGGCTAAATGTGAATCCGCTTTAAGCGTGGTTTCTGACCACCCCGAAAGGGAAACGGTCGTGATGATACTTTGGTGCGGTTCGAACTCTGGCATGTACGAATTGAAAATACACATTTACTTAAAAATAAAGTATCATCACAACCGTATCCCTTGCGGGGTGGTCAGATTTACATTTAGCCAAAATTACTATAGGCCCATCGTAAGTGGCTAGCCCGTCGATGTCTCCAGCGTACCAAACTCGAGAAATAAATAAATGAAATATCACAAATAAAGAAATCATTGTTTCCCGACCAGGAATCGAACCCGGTACCTTTGCGTCTAAATCCATGGACTTAATAATATCTATATCTAAAACCATCTATAAAATTTAATCTCTATTTCCTTGGGTCACACACACATTTTTATTCATTCGCATTCATCTTTAATTAATTAATTAAACGCCATTTGTCACGATCATGACATACCTCTTCCGCTTCTTCGACATTTATCAACCTCTTCATACATGCCCTTTTGTTTCGATGCCTTTTACTGCACCTTCAGTCAGTGTTTTATTTATTTGATATTATAGATGAGTCTCGGCCTGCCAGGGCCACTTTTACCAACAACTTTCACATTATATATCTGGTTCGTCAATCTCTCTTCGCTTATCTTTACAACATGCCCGAACCATCGAAGCATTTAATAATATTAATATGACAGAGAGAAATAATAAAAATATGGTAACGCAATCTTGAATGGTTTAAAAAACTGCACAGGTCTATTCCCACACGCGCTCTGGACTACCTCCACGGGTAGTTACTTTTCGGTAGACCGTAGTGTGTATGCCTGCCGTTAGACAACCACTGTGGATGGGAAGTATGATAGGGATGGTGAAAGAAGAGTGAATGCGGGAAATAGTGTTAACGGTACCCTGGGGTCACTGATCGCCAGTCGAAATGTCAGTGACAAAGCTCGACTCGCCATAAACAATGCCATTCTGGTACCAACACTTATGTATGGAAGTGAGACGTGGATATGTCAGAACACGCATGAGAGTAGTTAATGCAGTGGAAATGAGGTTGTTGCTTCGGATATGCGGTGTTACTTTGACGGACCTACGCAAAAAGGTGGGTATGAAAGAAAGTATAGGGACAAAAATAAGGAAAGGCATGCTCCGATGGTTCGGGCATGTTGAAAGCATGACTGAAGAGAGATTGACGAACCAGATATATAATGCGAAAGTTGTGGGTGAAAGAGGCCCTGGCAGACCGAGACTCACATATCACGATCAAATAAATAAAACAATAGCTGAAGGTGCAATAAAAATCCATCAATGTCGAAGAAGCGAAAGAGGTATGTCGTGATCGTGACAAGTGGCGCTTAATTGTCTCTGCCTACCCCGCAAGGGATTTGGCGTGAAGATATGTATGTATATATGTATATCATTGTTTCAGAAATGTGATAACGGGAGAGCACTACAGATTTGTATCCATGTTGACAGCCAGAACGTCTTATATTGCAGCTCTGCTCATCATGCTAGTATTTGTAAGTTATTTTCGTTTATTTTTCATAATATTTATTTATTTTATGTGATTTTTTAATAAATATTAGCATGATATGTGACCTTGCCCCCACCTGATGGTAAGTGGCGCGCGAGGTCTATGAATGGAATCAGGCACTTATCATTGACATCAGTCCCTAACACTATGCCCGCTTGACTGGGCATGTTGGCAATTTAAGCCTGATCCCTAAACGTGTACACTGGGTTTATCGACACGGAAACTTCCCTGCCCTGGCAGACTTGGTAAATTGCCTAATGTTTTTAAGGTAACATTCTAAAATCTAAAATAAATTATTTATTTTATTTTAATGATTTCGTTAATTAAAACTGTTATTTTAGGTACTCTGATAAAATAAATAAATAAATATTTCCAGACAGGTCACACAGCGCCATCTAGTTTCCGTGGTAAGCTACGAGGCTTGTGTTACGGAAACTAGATGGTTGATAAACTACATATTATACTTTTTTTTGTAAATATATACATATTATACATATAAACACCCAGACCGAGACAAATTTTACAATGTACAACTTGTGGTGGGAATCGAACCCACGACCTCCCGAGTTCACGGCAACGTTTGTTACCACTAGACCACGAGGGCGGTATAAGGATTATAATAAAATTAAAAGCAAGTATTTTTAACAATCGTCAACTATCTTATTACACAAACCTTCCCCACCCTCTGCTAGATTAAATATTTATTCATTTATATAGTACACACAGCAGTACATATATTATCACACACATAACATAGAATAATTATAACTTATCTAATATATGTACCAATTAGGTGTCACAGCATTCACCAATATAAAAAGAAGAAGAAATTATAAACCTATTACTTTTAAAACATAAAAATAAATTTAACAAAAACTAACAATTTTACAAAATATAACATAAAAATATGACTTTTAAAATAAAATTATACATATTTTTATATAAAGGAAACATAAAAATTACATAAATTTGGTACCTTAAAACCGAAAACAAAACACTTGTTAAATAAATTATAAGCTACTCATATATTGAACTGCCTCCGTGGTCTAGCAGTTAAGTCCGTGGATTTAGAGTCGGAGGTACCGGGTTCGATTTCTGGTCGGGACACAAAAATATTTATTAATGTAAATAAATACATTTAATTTCTTTGTGTATTTCTCGAGTTTGGTACGCTGGAGACATCAACGAGCTTGCCACTTGTCATGATTGGCCTATAGTAAAGTTGGCTAAATGTGAATCCGCTTATTTATAAGCGTGGTTTCTAACCACCCCGAAAGGGAAGCGGGCGTGATGATACTATTTACTTTTTTTACTTTTCATATATTGATGGTTTGAAATGTTCGAGAACATTTTTTCTGAATGCATTCTAACGGTCATGAAATATGTCTATATCATTATTGGCACTGCAGAGACTACTGTAGGTGTAACACATACGGCATGTTGACGAATGTGAACCTACATTACTTCTTGAGGGTGGACAGCAAAGGATTTTGGTTATAGGATGACGTGGAATATTATAGGGTACTGTCAAGGAAATGTGTTGCAAGAGTTCGATACATCCAGTTTGGCCATTGACTATTTTATGTAATTATAAAAGGTCATGTATGGATCTATGTGATTTGAGAGCAGTCATTTTGAAGAAATCTAAACGTTGGTTGTACGGACATCAATGTGAAATTGCTGTGGCTTTGTATGCTAAATACCTAGTAAAAGATCTCCTGAATGCTTTCAATATAATAAGGGAAAGTCGGTCAATATAGTAACAGTATTATGAGAGCAAATAAAGGTTTACTGGCCAATAATAGAAGGTTTGGGATGGATGAATTTAATCAGTCGAAGACGGCCTGAGCCATGTTATCTGTTTTGAATTACAGCTTGTCACTCAAATTAAAGGTCTGGATCTACATAATGTTCACTCGTTTTGGCCAAGACCAACAGGGACAAGATCCAAAGTCAGAAGAACATATCGCCCAGATGTGTTTGACTTGAAAGCAAGGCAAAACTAGGTTTTTTTTTTACCGAATTTTGCTTAAAGTGTATGAAAACCTTAGAGCAACGCCAAGTCGAATGACTTTCAAAGCGAAATAAAACGACATGTCAAACACAAGGAGAGGTCAATGATAGATTTTCTAAAGAAATGTATTCCGCGCCATCTAGCGGTGGGTAGCAAAACTACTTCGTTAACTCATCTGTCTGATTTAATACAATAAATTCAACGCCATCTGTTATTGAGTAGCAGAAGCTTTAGTTAAAAAAATGAAAGTAAGATGTGTGAAGTCCCGGAGAGGACTGGGAGGTGGATGTCATGCTTCCACTGTTTGCGGAGGACGAGTGCATATTTCAGGCCTTCTCCAAACCACTATATTTTTTGCGTGGTTGGTTTTTGTTCCAATACGGCGATATGTCAAGGTTTGGAGATTAAGTTCAATTTTGTTTGTTTAGTCATACACACAGGTTTAAAATATTTGTATTAATCATTTAATTACTGCCTCTAGAACACAGCGACCTAGGCCTCCACGTTGGTGATTTTCCAGATCATATAATAAATTATTTATTTCAGAATTAATTCCATAATTGTTAGTAACATTTTAACTTAGAACTATGTTAGTAGGTATACACATTAATTAAAAAGTTAAAAAGAAACAGCAATAATAATAATAATAACAATACCTACTTAATTTTATTTATATAAATTCATAAATATTTGTAGCGTTTTATACTACGCAAATGCTGTACATATTTAATTTACACATTCCCAGTTACAACTCCAATCCAGCGCTTAACAAAAGCGCTGTCAAAGCGCGACGATATCATCCTCAGAATGCTGTTGTCACTGTCTCTCACTCTCTGCAGTATCGATGCTGCCTTTTTGCGGATTATGGCCGAAAATCCATCCACACGCGCCTCCGCAAAAATGCCCATTGCACTGGAGAATTTGGCCTACACGTCACGCTGGCCTGACGGGTTGGCGTGGGTCTGATGTAATTTTTTTTTACTGACAATTTATTAACGTTGATATTAGTGGAACCGGGACCGACGGCTTAACGTGCTCTCTGAGGCACGGGAACGATGGTGTTGTAAATCTACGACAAAGTGTATTTCTCATTGGTACATGCCGGGGTTCGAACCCACCGCTCATATTAATCATTACAGCCCCTAAAACACCTAGACGTCCAAGCCCCTATGGACCTTACATAACATACATACATATCTTCACGCCAGATCCCTCGCGGGGTAGGCAGAGACAATTGAGCGCCATTTGACACGATCACGACATACTTCTTTCGCTTCGTCGACATTCATTAACCTCTTCATACATGCCCTTTGGTTACGAAGACTTTTTAATGCACCTTCAGTCAGTGTTTTATTTATTTGATCGTGATATGTGAGTCTCGGTCTGCCAGGGCCTCTTTCACCCACAACTTTCGCATTATATATCTGGTTCGTCAATCTTTCATCGCTCATCCTTTCAACATGCCCGAACCATCGTAGCATGCCTTTCCTTATTTTTGTCCCTATGCTTTCCTTCATACCAACCCTTTTCCGTATTTCGACGTTACATATTTCTGGAAAATGAGGCCTACACTCGCTTCGTTGGCCAAACGTGTTGGCGAGAGATGTTATTAGTATAGGGGTCTATAAATAGTAAACATACATACATACATATCTTCACGCCAGATCCCTTGCGCCGTAGGCAGAGACAATTGAGCGCCATTTGACACGATCACGACATACTTCTTTCGCTTCGTCGACATTCATTAACCTCTTCATACATGCCCTTTGGTTACGAAGACTTTTTAATGCACCTTCAGTCAGTGTTTTATTTATTTGATCGTGATATGTGAGTCGGTCTGCCAGGGCCTCTTTCGTCAATCTTTCATCGCTCATCCTTTCAACATGCCCGAACCATCGTAGCATGCCTTTCCTTATTTTTGTCCCTATGCTTTCCTTCATACCAACCCTTTTCCGTATTTCGACGTTACATATTTCTGGAAAATGAGGCCTACACTCGCTTCGTTGGCCAAACGTGTTGGCGAGAGATGTTATTAGTATAGGGGTCTATAAATAGTAAACATACATACATACATATCTTCACGCCAGATCCCTTGCGCGGTAGGCAGAGACAATTGAGCGCCATTTGACACGATCACGACATACCTCTTTCGCTTCGTCGACATTCATTAACCTCTTCATACATGCCCTTTGGTTACGAAGACTTTTTAATGCACCTTCAGTCAGTGTTTTATTTATTTGATCGTGATATGTGAGTCTCGGTCTGCCAGGGCCTCTTTTACCCACAACTTTCGCATTATATATCTGGCTCGTCAATCTTTCATCGCTCATCCTTTCAACATGCCCGAACCATCGTAGCATGCTTTTCCTTATTTTTGTCCCTATGCTTTCCTTCATACCAACCCTTTTCCGTATTTCGACGTTACGTATGCGGTCCGCCAAAGTGACGCCACATATCCGCCGCAACGACCGCATTTCTACTGCATTAACCCTACTCTCATGCGTATTCTGACATATCCACGTTTCGCTTCCATACATCAGTGTTGGTACCAACATGGCATTGTGTATGGCGAGCCGAGCTTTGTCACTGACATTTCGACTGCCGATCAGTGACCCCAGGGCACCGTTAACACTATTTTCCGCGTTCACTCTTCTTTCAACGTCCCTATCGTACTTCCCAACCGCAGTGAAAACACTGCCCAGATATATAATTTCATTTACTTGTTCTAGAGTTTCATCATCAATCTTTATCGTCACGGTTGTCATCCTTCTTCTTTCAAACACTAGTACCTTGGTTTTTCTCGCATTCAAACGGAGTCCTTTTTCTGCACATCCCTCTTTCATTTCCGTGACTAGTGATTGCAGTTGTTGTTCGGACGATGCAAAAAAATGATGCCATAAGAACAGCATCATCTGCATAAAGCAGGCAGTTCACCACTAGATCACTCATCTTTATCCCACAGTCACTCTCTCTCACTCTTTTTAGGCATTTGTCGAGATATAGAGTGAATAATCTAGGAGAAAGCACACAACCCTGTTTGACGCCCATTTGGGATTCAAAGCAAGGCGACATACCCCCCTCCACCCGCACACAAGCTTTGCAGCCCTTGTACAGGGACTGTATAGCTTGTAGCAGTTTGTCATTCACTCCATACTCCGGCAATATGTCCCAAAGCTTATTTCTTACAACTCTATCAAAAGCCTTTTCCAAATCCACAAAAGCACAGAAAACCTTCTGGTTTAAGGCCAAAAACTTCTCTGTGATATTGCGAAGCGAAAAGACTTGGTCAGTGCATCCTCTTCCAGGTCTAAAGCCTCCTTGTGCCTCCCATAAAAGACCTTCAGTCTTCTCTTGCAAGCGTTTCGTAAATAAATAAATAAATAGTAAAGTTGTCCCAAAAGCAATAGGAATCAATTAATACGGTACACACAAGACGCGCCCTCCGCGATGGGCCACTAAAATCACAGTCTCTTTCAGCCAAGTTACAGTTATGGCTCTTTTACAGCCCTTTCAAACTTTATTACGGTACCAAATTCCACCTCCGGGTCTAGCCACCTTTGCTCGGTTGTCCAATTTAAAAACCACGTATTTTATTTATTTTTTATTTAAAAACTTTGTTGCACAAAAGTACAAAGGGCTAACAAAATGTCATTAGACATTCTCCGTCTGCAAACATTTAGGACAATAAACTGAATCCTTCCTTAGTAACATATCTTGACTTAAATACAAAAATTAGGAGCTTTCTTTATTTAAACGAACAAATTCTACCAAAGAAGGATTTAGTTACCGGCTCTACTATCTTGATCCTAAGACCTAATATATACCTACATATCTAGCAATGTAATATACCTACATTGCAGGCCTTTGTATTTAATTATAATAAACATACATATACCTACATGCATATGTGGACTAGCGGTTAAGTCTGTGGATTCAGATTCGGGGGTACCGGGTTCGATTACTGGTCGGGACATAATAATATTTATTACATACACACATATCTTCACCCAATAATGTTAACTTAATTTTAATAAATAAATTTAATTATTATTAATTTCTTTGTGATATTTCTCGAGTATGGTACGCTAGAGATATCAGCTTGCCACTTATTACTCACTGGCCTATAGTAAAGTTGGCTTAATGAGAATTCGCTTCTTTATACTCGTAAGTGTGGTTTCTGACCACCTCGGAAGGGAAACGGTCGTGATGATACTTTACTAGATACTAGGAAGGCCTGCAATTATTTAAGCCAACGTGTTTTCCTCGCCTTACAGAGGGGAAATGTTGCCAGTCTTGTTGGGTCTATCGGACCTGATGGGACGTTATTTAGGACAATATTTTTATTAGTGTTATTTAATAATAATAATAATAAATTCTTTATTGTACAAAACCAAAACAAGTGCAGGTACATAGCGAGAGCGAGCTTAATGCCGTAAATGCATTTTCTACCAACTAACCTTTGTGACTGAGAGAATAAGCGGTTGCGAAGTTACGAAGAAAATAGATAGTTGAAATTATTTATAACTATATAAAACACAAATTATTTACATACATATGGTACTTATTATATGCAATACAATATACGTAGATAAACATCCTAAATAAAAAAAATAATATATACCTAAATATAATATATATATATATATATATAATAATAAGTAAGTTATGGCGACTTATTCTGTTTGTGAAGTAAGTATTTGTATAATTTATCTTTATATATTTCATTAATAGAGATGTGTTTTTGCGCCGTTTGGAGTTGAAACTCTCGGGCCGTGGGGACCAAGTGCACATGAAATTTTCAAGGCGTTGTCAAAACAGCTCGTCAACACCTCGGGAGACAAAAGGACTGGGCAATATTTGGGCCAAAGGATCAGCATTGCCATTCAACGTGGCAATGCTGCCAGTATCCTTGGCACTTTTTGGAGCAATTTTTTTATTTATAAAAATAAATATTTTTTTTTTCTTCATTTTAGTTTTTAGTTGTATTTTTATTTATTAATTAGGTTTATTTTTATTAATAGTCATTTATGTTTTAAAATGTAAGTTTTTAGTTTAATAATATATATTTTTAAATCAATTGTACCTTAATTCCTTCGAATAAATATATTACTATTATTTAACTTTATTCAAGTAGTTTGTAATTAAATTATACTAGGTTTTTAAATTGGACAACCGTGCTGTGCTCACGTGTTTGTTTTCTATGCCGATAATGGCTTTGTGATACAAATGGTTTTCATCGAAAAACTAGGGACGAGCTCGCCTTGTATTATTTTAGCACATGTGACCTCGCACCCACCTAATATTATAACGTACTAACAGTGCTTATGTACTTGTAGTTTTACGGATAACGGACACTGAGAAAAAAAAGTTGTAAAGGAAAATCCGATTTACGCCGACAACATCAGTCTTTACGAATACAGTTATTTAGGTACAGCAACTGTTCCCCATATCTCGGAGAAGCTGTTGGTCTCGGTTTAGCGTGGTGAGTGTAGGCCAGATTATTCAGATATTTCTGGAAGGCTCATTTCTAACAGTAGAGGTCTAGGACTAATTAATGACCGCCTCCGTGGTCTAGTGGTAACAAACGTTGCCGTGAACTCGGGAGTTCGTGGGTTCGATTCCCACCGGGGGCAAGTTGTACATTGTATAATTTGTCTCGGTCTGGGTGTTTATATGTATATTTTTACAAAAAAAAAGTATAATGTGTAGTTTATCAACCATCTAGTTTCCGTAACACAAGCCTCGTAGCTTACCACGGAAATTAGATGGCGTTGTGTGACCTGTCTGGAAATATTTATTTATTTATTCAAATTAGAAGACAAATTACACAAATTAAATTCAAACATAATCAAAATTCAATAATAACAAATTCCTCATACAAATACAATTTTTAACAAAATATACATGCACAACATAGATAGATACAGGTAACATAACAATGATTAAAAAAAGATTAAAGACAATATGAGTCAAATAAGGCAGAGGAGATCTGTGGTAATCTACTTTTTATACGCTGCATTTATATTTTTTATAGTTGTATATTATTTGATAAAATGACAATGCCTATTTACAGCAGCTATAATTATAGGTGTGGTTTTGTTGTGTGTATAAATCACGTAGGTTTTTTTTAAAAAATGTTATTTGATGTTTGTATTGTAACGCTCTGCTCTGCATTAAAGTAGGGTTGTGTAGTTTCATGGCGTTCTATCTGGTAGAATGCTGTGAAATCATGTAGCCTAGTATTAAAGTATACTTATTGTAAATTTGACATGTAAAAGTGCAAAATACATTTTTTTGTCCTATTTATTTATTTAAAAACTTAATTGCACTATGTACAAAGGCGGACTTAATGCCGCTAGGCATTCTCTGACAGCCAAACCTTTAGGACACTAGGACAGTTTTCATGGTAAGTAGGTGCAATAATAGATATAAAATAACAATTTATAAAACCAATACATAAAAATAATAGAAGACAAATTTCTAAGCATTCCATGGATTCACCGTGCGGGTGCCGGGTCCATCGTGTGTGGGTAAGAGATGAGAAGAATGGTGTCTCGGGCTTGCGACCGACAATTGGCTGGTTTAAGAAAAGGAGGCCTCCTTTTTTTTTCTATTGCGCGATAATACGCTCACCATCCACCATTCTACTTCTCTCCCTACCCAACCAAATACTGTATGATTCCGTTAATGCCGTCTTGGAAGCTCGTTCCATAAATGTATTGACGGCAGACCTGCTTAGGCCCAATTCTTTCAGTAAGTGATGCAAAGATTTTGCTGGAACTCCTCTTGCACCAACTTCCACTGCGTAAAGCTGAGTCTTGAACCCGTTCCTGATCATTTCTTCTGTGAGATCATAATATTTATTCGACTTCATGTTGTGGTCTTTTGGAATATTTGATTCCCACGGAACGGTAAGTTCAATAAGGATAACTTTTTCAAGTTCCGAGAAAACATTAAGATGTCTGGCCTATAGGCTGATACAGCTAGTTCATCTGGGATCCTATAATGGTGTTCAAATGTATCCATGAGAATTTTCCAGTCTGATGCGGCGCCAAGGATCGAGGTGGGCTTGCATTTAGTTTTCGTGCTTTGCCCTTCCTTTACAAATGTGGTCAAAGTTTTATTTGTAGTCAGTCCCTTTCTGGCTCTTGCAATAGAAAGACTTACTGCTTCACGGATAACACCTAGGACTACTATTACATATACAAATACGTAAATAGGTTATATATTATATACAATAATACATACCAAATAAAACTACTCATGTGATGAAGGAAGCGGGACAAAATTAGACGTCGCGTCGTCGCTCGTTGTGAAAGTGTCGGAGAGTGGCAATACAATAGAAGTAAAAAAAATAGTTTAAGTTAAAGATTATATTTGTACACCCCATTCTTGAATATAGCACGACTAGAAGCTTGTCTAATATCCTGAGGTAATTCATTCCATAGATTTGCGGCGACGACAGCAAACGATTTAGAGACGAAAGAGGTGTGATGAGAGGGAATGGAAAGAGTGGAGTTGGAAGGAACGAATGCCTAATTACAGAAAATAAACGAATTGAATTGCTGCAAAACCACTGTCAAAAACATCAATATCAGGCCGCAAGCTAACCACTCTATTGTAGGTGCGACACATTCTCACTAACGGGCATCTTGTTGTAACAAATATTATTTATTTATTTAAATTCTTTATTGCACTTAAAAACCTAGTACATAGGCGAGCTATAACGCTATAAGGCATTCTTCACCAGCTAACCTTGGGGATCATGTAATGTGATGGGCAGGATGAAGAAAAATATTAAAATAGCTTAAATTAGTAAATAAACATAATTACGCATTTATAGCACTTAAATATACATATACATGTACTATACTAGTCTCTGGAATCAGCTGCCAGTTAAAATTCGCCAAGCTCCGAATAGATGTATTTTTAAAAAACTAGTGTATGCTCACTACATGCAAGACCGAGGTTCGTAATTTTCCATGTTCCTCCTTTTGTTTTAGGTTAGTCTTAATCAGACTGTGATTTATCATTAGTAGGTATAGTATTGTGTATATATTATATTGTATTGTTAATATTTTAATTACGTAGGTTATATGTATGTATTAGTATGTAATTATTAATAAGTATGTATATGTTATCTGCAACTAAACTACTCAAGTTTATTCAGTATTGCACCTACCTTATGTACTTACTGCTCTCGTTGTCCCGAAGGTTTGACCGTCATAGAATGTCTAGCGGCATTAGGTCCGCCTTTGTACTTTGTGCAATTAAGTTTAAATAAATAAATACATAATACAATATAAAAAAACAATACACATACATACTATATAATACAAACATACATAAACATACACTATAAAACATTAATATTTATTATTAGGTGTGCAAACAGATTCCAGTCAGTTGCAAATTAAACGAACTCAAATTTGCAACTGACTGGAATCTGTTTGCACACCTAATAATAAATATTAATGTTAATCGAAGACAGCAAATATTTAGAGGAAATGGAAGAGTGCAGGATTTTGTGAAAGCACAAAAAAAGGTCATATCTTATGCGACGGTTCTTAAGAGATAGAACCCCAAACTTGGATATCATGGGCTGTGATAATGATGAAAGTTCTTCCTTCGCCTGTACTTACAGGCCAGATTCTACTGAAATATTTTCTAGAAGGCTCGTCTCCAATAATGTAATTAAATAATTGTTAATTTAGTTCAATTTGTGGTTTCCCGGACATAGATCAAATTTACGCATGTCATACATTTCTGAACTTGCATTAATCAATTGTCAAACGCTGTGATCATATCTACCTATCTATTATTTAGCTACCATGTCAATTCATCCGCATAATTACCCTAATTACATTCCTACATTGCAATTTAACTTATCGAAAAATCATCATCATGATAGAGACGCGGATTCTCATTTAGCCAACTTTATTATAGGCCAATCATGACAAGTGGTATTAGTATGTAATTATTAGTAAGTATGTATATTAGGGTCTAGGGCGGACTGATTTTTTTTATTTTATATCTCTGGTGTCAAGGAAAAAGGGGATAAGTACATAACTTGAACTTTTCACTGGAGGCAAATTAAGAAAACAAAGAATTTTTATAATTAGAAAATTGTAATTTACGTAATGAACTCTTTACTTATTTATACATTTTAATGTTACAACTAGCCCCTTTATGTACGTAGGATGTAAAATAAACTGTACAGTTTATAAACTCATCTCCTTATTGCATTGACGCATATGAATATTTTGAACCAATAGGTGCAAAAATGTAATTTTTAAATTTTTCGACTCATCTCCTTTTTCCTTGACACCACAGATATATTCACCGCATACCCACCAAAAGCTGCGTGTTAGGCACATTAAGTAATAGTGAAAATATTTTTTGTCTAGGGTTATATCTGTGGTGTCAAGGATCGTAATCGAACCCGGTACCTCCGAGCCTAAATCCACTGACTTAACCGTCTAACGGAGGCAATATATAATACGAATACCTATCTATTAGTTGTGTTTATATATAAGCCGTCTGGCCAGCGTGGCGAGTGTAGGCCAAATTCTCCAGATATATGTTCTGGAAGGCCCATCTCCAGCAGTGGAGGTCTAGGACGCTGTGTTCTAGGGGCTGTAATAAATATATATTCATACATAATATATATTTATGTTAATTATATATATTATTTTAATTATATATCATGTAAGTATTTATGTAATAGTATTTAATTATTCTTAAGTAATTGTATTTATCTTAATGCACCCGCAATCCTCTGCCACACTCCTAAAGGTTAGATGGTATAAAATGCCGGAAGGCATTAAGTTTGCCCTTGTACACTAATATTTTAGTTATTTTGTGCAAAAAAGAGTTTATGAATAAAACCTCTCTGGCCAAATTCTGCAGAAATTACTAATTCAATGATGATGAAAATAGCAACCAATGTCCGCTATATTTAATCTCTTTGGTAACTACGAAATAGTTCACTGCATTTCTCGAATTATTTTGTTTGTTTGATACATTCGTGCGTCCTTTGATATAGTTTGGGATGCAGCAGCAAACTTAATAGCCTTAATGAATGGAATGCGCCGGTGTCCATTAGGTACTCTTTGACATACACATGTGACCGAATTACTCGTATACTGTCGCGGTATTGTAAAATGCAGTAAGTTACATAAATAAATAATAAATATTTCCAGACAGGTCACACAGCGCCATCTAATTTCCGTGGTAAGCTACGAGGCTTGTGTTACGGAAACTAGATGGTTGATAAACTACATATTATACTTTTTTTTTTGTTGTAAATATATAAGACCGCCTCCGTGGTCTAGTGGTAACAAACGTTGCCGTGAACTCGGGAGGTCGTGGGTTTGATTCCCACCGGGGGCAAGTTGTACATTGTATAATTTGTCTCGGTCTGGGTGTTTATATGTATAATATGTATATATAAATAAAACACTAATTGAAGGTGCATTAAAAAGCCTTCGTAACCAAAGGGCATGTATGAAGAGGTTAATGAATGTTGACGAAGCGAAAGAGGTATTTATTTATTTATTAAGGAAAACTATTGACATTTAATTCACAAGTATAGATACAAAAATAGAAACAGAAAGTCATTTACAAGTTTTCACTAGTAGTGTTAGAATAATATGTTTTTATTAATTTATGGAACGAGCTTCCAAGACGGCATTAACGGAATCATACAGTATTTGGTTGGGTAGGGAGAGAAGTAGAATGGTGGATGGTGAGCGTATTATCGCGCAATAGAAAAAAAAGGAGGCCTCCTTTTCTTAAACCAGCTTATTGTCGGTCGCAAGCCCGAGACATCATTCTTCTTATCTCTTACCAACACACGATGGACCCGGCACCCGCACGGTGAATCCATGGAATGCTTAGTAATTTGTCTTCTTCTATTATGAACGATGAAAGCATATGTCGTGATCGTGTCAAATAGTGCTCAATTGTCTCTGCCTACCCCGCAAGGGATCTGGCGTGAAGATATGTATGTATGTATGTTTTATAAATTGTCATTTTATATCTATTATTGCACTAACCATGAAAAATGACCAAATGTCCTAAAGGTCTGAAAGTCTGTTAGAGAATGTCTAGCAGCATTAAGTCCGCCTTTGTACATAGTGCAATTAAGTTTTTAAATAAATAAATACATGTTCATATCCCCTAAAAGTACAAACATACCTAATATGAACGAATTTCAGAACCTCACTTTATTTCGTGTTCCGCTTCACGTGAAATGCTTAATTAGTTTTGGCCAAACATGACAAGTTGCCAAAACTTGATGTTGGACCAGCCGGTGTAATATACCTACTTGAGCTTTAGGTAACAATAGTAAGACTGATTGATTGATCGGCCTTAGGGTAGCCGTGGTAATAAAAGCAGCACGGAACACATTAACTTTCCATTTTTGTATTGGAATTGCCACTATGAAAATTTATCTCAGATATTTTTTCCGTACTCAGTGTATTCTTCTTGCCTTTACTTTATTTTTATTTAATAACTTAATTGCACAAAGTACAAAGGCAGACTTAATGCCCGTAGACATTCTCTGACAGCCAAACCTTAGGGACATAGATGCAATGAAAGTGACAGTAACAATAATACAATTATAGGACAATTTAATGGATTTAATTTAAATATATACCTTTATATATATATATATATATATATTATAATATCAATACACAATAATAAATTCAAATATTTACTACTATTACTAGCACGACATGTGACCTTCCGCCCATATGATGGTAACACATGACTGACATCGGTCCCTAACACTATCCTGATCCTGAAACGTGTAATACACTTTACTGGGTTTATCGACACGAACAGTGGATACTTCTCGTCCCGGCAGACTGAGCAAATTACCACTGTCAGTCTGTCTTCCACCTATTTGTTGTTCTCATTGAAAGTATGTGTCATTTGCAATGATGTCAAATGCCATTATTTACTTTCAAGAAGAACGAATATTGTAAGCTTGTCATGGTAATATTTATATATATTGTTTAAACTTATATTTTAAGGTTTTTTAGATATGCTTATATAGCTATATAGGTATTTCTAACTACTTAATTATATTGCCTTCCTATCTATTGAATGCTTTTCGAACTTGATGTGAATAATGTAGGGATTTTTTATATTTTTTATATGTACAATATACTCCGTGGTCTAGTGGTAACAAACGTTGCCGTAAACTCGGGAGGTCGTGGGTTCGATACCCACCGGGGGCAAGTTGTACATTGTATAATTTGTCTAGGTCTGGGTGTTTATATGTATAATATGTATATATTTACAAAAAAAAAATTATAATATGTAGTTTATCAACCATCTAGTTTCCGTAACACAAGCCTCGTAGCTTACCACGGAAACTAGATAGCGCTGTGTGACCTGTCTGGAAATATTTATTATTCATTTATTTATTTATTATCCAAATTACTTATTCATTGTACTATATAGCTTTTTTTTTTCTGTGTGCCTGACTGACTTCAACAGGTACCACAAGGATACATATTTTAAAAAAACAACACTCGCCATTTACATATAACAAGCTGCCACAGTGGTAGGGACGTTAGTTCTAAGCTCACACAGAAATAATATGAAAATGTAACAAAGGACATAATGATAGTCGTGACTACCTAATTTCAATCAGTCCGTACCATCAGCTAGGCTAAAACATTTTTTAAAAAAACGATCGATTCAGTCGAGTGCCTAGTTTACGAGTATAGTAAAAACTAACAGCTTTGGCCGGTGCAGGATTACACACGGCCCATTGGTCGGTGGACGGCTGCACCACGCTCGGTCGCCTCATGAAAACAGCTACCGTCCTATTTTAAAACCTAGTACTGTCCGAAGATCACACCGTTATTTTATGTGTTAAATAATAATAATATAACCCTTTGGCCAATACAGAGGATTTACGTTGAATCGTTTTTTATATAACCTACGGATCGGTTTTTAAACAAACACTCGTGTTTATTCTGCAACAGTTTCATAAACTACTATTATTTGCTTGTAAAATACAATGCATCAATTGTGTGCAAATTTGTTGACAACTACAAAATAATAAATTAATTTATTGAAGAAATAAACAGCAATACAAATAATAACAGAAAATAACTGTAACCATAAACATTAACCATAATAAAACAAGACGACACGAAATTGAAAAAGGTACTTCAAAATTAGTAAGCTGAAGTGGCAATGGGTTGGACAAGGACATGTCTGTCGTAGAACCGATGAACGATGGAGTAGACTGGTTCTAGAGTGGAGACCACGTACGGGAAGACGCAGAGTGGGTCGACCCCCCGCCAGATGGACGGATGACCTGAGGAAGGTCCCTGGTGGGGGTTGGATGAGGGTGGCAGGAGATCGTGTGAAGTGGCGAGCCTTGGGGGAGGCCTATATACAGCAGTGGAGAGACACAGGCTGATGATGATGACCTACTTATAAATAAAATACCAAATGACATTGTATATAGGGTAAAGTAAAGTATCATCACGATCTTTTGCCTTTTGGGGTGGTCACAAACCACGCTTATAAATAAGCGGATTCACATTTAACCAACTTACAGGCGAATCGTGACAAGTGGCAAGCTCGTCGATGTTTTCAGCGTACCAAACTCGAGAAATTTCACAAATAAATTAAGTATTAATTAAATGTATTTATTTATATTAATAAATATTTTTGTGTCCCTCCGAGTCTATATCCACGGACTTAACCGCTAGACCACAGAGGCAGTATAAAGGGTACCTATATAAAATCAGCCATACTCATATACCCTGTTGTAGTACTCTTTTAAATTATAAAAGGGTCTAACCAGAAGAAAACATTTTAGTGAATGTGAAAAAGTCTTGACATTATCACTGCTTTTAATATCTGTACCCAAGCAGTACCCGATAGCAAGACTAAGGCCGCGTTCGTTTTAAGAAATGTTAGCATGAAAATACCACTTTTTTAGTACAAGTCGTTCGTTTAATGAAAATTCTAACATTTGATGCTAATTTCGTATGTCAGTACCGTGTTGAAAGGAGGGTTATTGATGTTACTTTTTGACAGATGTCATTTAACATAAGAAATGGTTTGTTTACATTGTTGTATACTTTATATTATATTTGTTTAAAATGTATTTTAAACAATTTTATGTAATAAATTCAAAGACCATAATACATTGTCAATTGATTTGTTATTATTTGTTACTTGTCATACTTGTCAAAAAGTAGCCTCACCGCTCGTTTTTTTTATAGAAATGTTAGCATTGTTAAAAAAAGTGGAATTTCTTAACAAAAACGACATTTCTTGCTGGTTTATGAAGTTGCTAGGAAATGTTGAAAATGCTATAAAACGAACGCGGCCTTCCTCTAATCTTGCTATTGTACTCATTGTACTTTAAATATGTACCTAATTAGGAAAAGTATTTCAACGGGACACAACCCGACAACCGGCGAAGCGTTGACATAACATTCTAATTAAAATTTACAATACACATTCGGAGTACTAATCACCAAAATAACGTCAAATGAAGCGGTTAATTAGACAGTAATTAAACCAAAGTTTAGGGGATGAAAATTTCACATTTGTTTGTGTATCAGTGATTCCGTAAAAGGAAACATTTGAGGTGCCCGATACTATTGTTACTTAAATGGATTCAATCTGCACTAAGCGATTCATTAAAAGCCAATAACATAGGATATGCTCAGCCAATTGTTAGCAATATTTTCAAAGTTGTTGTAGTATATGGGAGCAAATCAAACACCGTCTAGAGCTAGTTATAAACTGATTGTTTATTTCCAATTCTCCAACTACCTTCATACAACAGTTGTTAACTGTGTTTAAGTGATTTTTTAATAATCCAAGTGATTGAATCCTTTTAAAACTACAATAATAATGACAATCTCGAAAATTTTTTGATAGCGAAAAATAATTACAAAAATATCGTGATAAAAAGCAGTCGAGATTCCAGAATAGAAATTTTGGTGTCTAATATATGTATGTTATAATGTTTAACATAAGCCTACGAGGCGTCATTGGCTAAAATAACCAAAGTGACAAGTGCTCAGAAACCACGTTTTTTTTTAAAGAAGCGGATGCACATTTACCGAACTTAACTATAGGCATTATCATCATGATAAGTGGCAAGCTCGTCGATGTCTCTATCGTACCAATCTCGAGAGATATCCTAAATAATTTATTCTGTCCTGTCTACATCGACGGCCTTAACCTTTAGACCACGGAGGTAGGTGACAGTCTAACTACCAATCACGTGGCATTATGGATTATTTTATTCATTCTTTGTGCAACCGGGGCGGTAAGTCTGTCGAGTTGTCGGTTTCCTCTGGTTTTCGTTTTTGTTATTAGCCCATCAATATTGCTTTTCTTAGCGTGTTTTATTCTATATCGACCCTGGATTTCGTTCGTATAGCGGATAAGATAAGGCTTTATGTCCGCCTTTGTACATACTTTTAAGTAAAGTATCATCACGACCGTTTCCCTTCCGGGGTGATCAGAAACCACGCTTATAAATAAGCGGATTCACATTTAGCCAACTTTACTATAGGCCAATCATGAAAAGTGGCAAGCTCGTCGATGTCTCCAGAGCGTACCAAACTCGAGAAAAATATCACAAATAAATTAATTAAATGTATTTATTTACATTAAATATTTTTGTGTCTCGACCAGGAATCGAACCCGGTACCTCCGACTCTAAATCCACGGACTTAACCGCTAGACCACGGTGGCAGTCTTTTAAGTACAAAGTATTAACTAAAGTGCAATAAACTTTTTTAAAAAATAATAAGAATTGGACTACTACCGCTTTATGTTACTGTCTCTTAAATGGATTCAATCTGCACTAAGCGTTTCGTTAATGAAATTCAATCGCGGGAACTGTGTGGCGCGGGGAGCAAATGATGTGGCGAAGAGATTGATAGCCCGTGTACGACCCGACCTACCGCCCAAACCTGCTCGACTTTGATTCCTCTTCCAATTCTAATTTGTAAGCTACTTTGACTTTGACCTCTGTTGCACTGAGAAAAATGGATACTTACCCATTTTTAGTAATGGTTTTTTATTATTATTATTTTATTTAACTGCATCCGTGGTCTAGCGGTTAAGTCAGTGGATTTAGATGCAGAGGTTCCAAATTCGATTCCTAGCCGGGAGACAATAATTTAATTCATATATTTGTGGTATTTCTCGAGTTTGGTACGCTAGAGACATCACGAGCTTGTCACTTGTCATGATGGGCCTATAGTAAAGTTGGCTGGATGTGAATCCGCTTCTTTATAAGCGTGATTTCTGACCACCCCGAAAGGGATACGGTCGTGATGATTCTTTACTTTTTATTTTAGAACTTTATTATAAAAAAAAATACAAATGACGAACGTAATTTACGTAATGCCGCTAAGCATTCTCTGCCCGGTAACCGTTTTGACTTTGGGACCATTTAATATTGAGTACGGTGTAAATAGAAATCCTCCTCCTTCTTGCGTCGTTCTCCTCACTGCTGAGGGTCGTGACCCCCTCCACGGATCACTTTGTCCCGGACGATGCTGCGCCATCCGGATCTGTTCACGGCTGCATGTAGGGCATCGTGCATCTGGGTATTTAGTGAGGTGCGGATCTGGTCAGACCAGCGTATGGGGCTTCGGCCACGTGGTCTTTTGCCTTCGACTTTCCCTGTAATTACAAGCCTTTCCAGGTTACCAGGTGTTTTACGGGCTATATGGCCGAAATACTCAAGGACTCGTTTTAGGCAGATGGAAGACAGCCTAGTAGAGATTATGAGCTCTTTGAGTATTGACACGTTAGTTCTTCGGGCTGTCCAAGAGATACGCAACATACGCCACCAACACCACATCTCAAAGGCATCGATGCGGCCACGATCACCGGCTTTGAGAGTCCAAGTTTCAGCGGCATAAAGAAATATGGAGAATATTAAGCTACGTATTAATCTTGTTTTGGTCTTTAGAGTGATATTTCGATCCTTCCATATTCCTTTTAACTGACTCATTGCATTTTTAGCTATGCCAATTCTTCTTCGAACTTCTGTCTCACATGAGCCGGTGTTGGAGATGGATTGTAAATAGAAATAATAATATATACAAACTGAATAAATTTAAAGGTACACACACATTGTGTCCCGACCAGCGATACCAGTCTAAAATCCACGGACTTAACCACTAAAACATAAAGGCAGTTAATATAATATCAATTCGTCGTAATGATACTTTACTTTAAATAAACTATTATACAACAAAATTTAAATTAAACCTAAAAAAAAACTTTAAAAAATTAAATACTTACAAAAAAAATAAGTCCTCCAAATCGCTGTCCTGTCTGAGTCTGGAGACAGGAAAGGTGGCAATTGTTTCTGCCAACGTCGCTATACAGAGGGTAAATGTTGCCAATCTTCTTGGGACTATCCCTGAAGGGTCGTTTCTAGAGTTCATTTTTTTTTAGTTTATTTTTTATTAGGTTAAGTTTATATTTATTTTATTTTTTACTTTCAAGTAGTTTTAATCATTTCGTTTAAATAAATAATTAAAAAATTAAAATAAATAAATTGAATTTAATTCTTTATTCGTTATTTATTTAAAACTTTTTGCACTATGCAAATACAAAGGCGGACCTAATGCCGCTAGACATTCTTACTCGGTCAACCTTAGGGACATTACGAACATTGTATGTGGAAGGTTCGCGCAAATTATATATATAATTATATTATATATAATATATAAGGGAGAAATTTAAATACTACTAAAACTAAACTACTTACTAGTAAATAATAATAATAAAGTTACTTGCAGTAAATAAAACTTTTAAAATATTTAACCTTAAAATTTTGTTTCAGACTGTTTCAATATCGATGTTGCTGAGGTACTCCCATCATCAAATATTCGTATTTATAGGTAAGTTTTCTTATTTATATTTTTATTATCATTATTAATACAGCCCCTTGAACTCAAAGTCCTAGACCTTCAGTGCTGGAGTTTGCCCTTATTTTGCTATGTTGACTGTTTATTTATTTTTATTTCCTTCATTCATTCATTCATTACAGCCCTAGAACACAGCGTCCTAGACCTCCACTGCTGGAGATGGGCCTTCCAGAACTGGAGAATTTGGCCTACACTCGCCACGCTGGCCAGACGGCTTGGCGAGGATATGATGACAATTTATTAACGATTCCACAAGTTGTTATTAGTGGAACCGGGACCGACGACGGCTTAACGTGCTCTCCGAGGCACGGGAACGGTGGTGTTGTAAATCTATGATAAATGTACGTAAGAAAAGTGTATTTCTCATTGGTACATGCCGGGGGGGGTTTGAACCGACCTTTGTAAGATTTAAGGTACGCGTTCTTACAACCGAGCCACCACCACCACATATTTTTATTTATTTCCATGAAAATGTACATAACAGATTATACATATACATATTTCATAACAAAATTGACTAGATGTGCGAATTAATATGGCTCCCAAGTACTTTAGGACAATGTTTTTACTTTCCACATCCGTTGGTGCGAACACATCAAAATTTTCATAGGACTGCGCAAGATTTTGTTCAATAAAACGGTTGCGCGGGGAATGTGGGCACTCTGGATCTGGAGTAGGTGTCTACGAGCACTCTCCTCAGCAAATAGTCGATGGCAGCGCGCGCGCAGATACTTTATTTATTTATTAAGACACGAACAACAGTATATATACATAACATTAGATTATTACACAGTTTGAAAACTTATCTAGTACATAAACTTTTTACAGTTGAACACAGCATTTGTCAACTTGTATTTTCGAATTAAAGTTCTAATAAGAAAGCAAAATATAATAAAAAAAATAAGCAAACAAATTTAAGCTAATAAACTTATAACTATTATTATTATTATTAAATTCTTTATTGCACAAAATAAGTGTACAAAGGCGAAGATTAATGCCTACAAGGCATTTTCTAACATCTAACCTTTGGGAGAGTGTGAACTATATATGTATTTACAATTTAAATTAAAAACCTAATATATATATACATATATTTTAACCTAAATACATTTTGGACTTTCCAGATATATTGCAATGCTTACCTATTTATTTGAATTGAATATTATTTTAGTTTACAGTGGTACTTGTTAGGTTAGTTGAAATTAATTTTAATATAGCAGGTAGATATATTTTACCTTTAAGAATATTTAATATATATAAGTCTAATGCTTTATTGCGTCTCACTTCTAAGGAGTTATAACGCAGCATACCTAATATAAATAATGTGGGGTACAGAAAGGGGTAGTAACTATATGGATCTGAGAAATAGTTTTTGCACCTTTTCCACCATTAGTGTGTATGTACCTTCTCTTGGATTCCAAACTATGGCGTTCAAGAGAACTGCGGACATGTGAATTGTACTGCCAGTGTACTCGGGCAGTAAAGTCTCGCGCTTGTCGCATCACCCATCCTAAGTTTCTTCTTCTTAGTGTGGAAGACATTTTAAGCACATAATGTTGCCAATTTGTGGCAATTTCTTAATGATTTTCGAAGTAAGGACTGCGGATTCACGAACTCTCCTCCTAACAAAAACGTGGGTATTGTAAATCTATAAAAAATGTATTGTAATCTAGCGTACCAAACTCGAGAAATATCACAAATCAAATTAATTATTAATTAAATGTATTTATTTACATTAATAAATATTTTTGTGTCCCGACCAGGAATCGAACCCGCTACCTTCGAGTCTAAATCCACGGCCTTAACCGCTAGACCACGGAGGCAGTTATTTAGTAATATTGATTATTTGGTAATATTGATTATTTGGTAATATTCGGTCAAAGTGGGCGGTAGACGAAATAAGTTTGAGAATCTCTGGTCTAAACCGACCTTTGTCTTCGTCCATGACTTTAAAAAGTAAAGTTGAATAAAATTGCAAGAACAAAATTTAAATTAATCTAAAAATATTATCGTTCGCTAACATATTTTTTACTTTACTATGCTAATGTAAAACAGAAATAGCTGAAAATTGTTTTTATTAACATGATTTTACTTGTCTATTCGTAAAATATGAGAAATGAATAAAAAAGTTCTTTAAACAGTTCGTAATTTAATGCTGTGGTTTTTATTTTTACCTAAGTATACCGACCTTCTCGTACTAGCGAACTACGTCGCCTTATTTTACCTTTAGTCATTTTATTTTATTTCTTTAGTCATTTTAGGCGCGGCGGTGTGGCTCGGTTGTAAGAACGCGTTCCTTAAATCTTACAAAGGTCGGTTCAAACCCACCCGGCATGTACCAATGAGAAATAAACTTTTCTTACGTACGTTTTATAATTTGACATTAAATTATAATTATTTAGATTGTAAGTTAACACGGCTATAATAATAATAAATAATAAATATTTCCAGACAAGTCACCCAGCACCAACTAATTTCCGTGATATACCTTTTTTTTTGTAAATATATACATATTATACATATAAACATCCAGACCGAGACAAATTATATAATGTACAACTTGCCCCCGGTGGGAATCGAACCCACGACCTCCCGAGTTCACGGCAACGTTTGTTACCACTAGACCACGGAGGCGGTAATGCCTCGAATTTAGGTTAAGCTTGTTTATGGCAGCAATGTCACTTACTTATTTCGGTCTATCCATAATTTAATTTAATCTTTTAATTTATTATTTTAATAATATTGTAAAAATTGACAATATCCAAGTGTTACATGTGAACCAAATGGACATAAATATTTTGAATTTGAATTTTTACAACATTTTTTTACATTTACAACTACCGTTCCGGTGCCTCGGAGAGCACATTAAGCTGTCGGTCCCGGTTCCACTAATACTAACTTGTAGAATCGTTAATGAATTGTCATTATATTGACATCATATCCTCGCCAAGCCGTCTGGCCAGCGTGACGAGTGTAGGCCAAATTCTCCAGATATATGTTCTGGAAGGCCTATCTCCAGCAGTGGAGGTCTGGGACGCTGTGTTCTAGGGGCTGTAATGATGATGAATTTTATTTAGTTTTTCATTTATTTAAACAATTGAAGAGGGGTCATTTCATGTGAAACGGACAGCGAATGAAATGTCAGATATTGTTCATATTTGGATTAAATGTACATTATGACCTAACGGATGAACATATTTTTTTTTTCATGAAGCCTAGTTGCAAATTTATAAAGAATTGACGAAATTTCCGGAACAATTTTTACATTGCCTAAAATATAAAAAAAAAATTCTTGTCATTTACTACAAACTATTTTTTTTTAAATAATAATAATCTAGGTTTTTGCAAATGTAAAATGTTGCCAGTCTCCTTGGGACTATCTGTGAAAGGCCTTTTTTATTTATATTTTATTTTTTATTAGGTTTAGTGTATATTAACTTTTATTTATAATAGTTTAAAAATTTAAAATTATATTAATTGTTGTTTAACCTAATACTTAAATATTTAAATAATAATAGATAAATGAACAAAAAATACATAACGCCTCTAAAATGTTAGCAGTTAGAGAATTATTATCACCAATACTTCCAGATTTTTTTAGAGAATGTGACCTACACTTGCCACGCTGGCGAGGGTCTGATGTCAAATTTTAATGACATTTTTTTAACAATTCCACAATATGATATTTGTGGAACCGGGACCGACGGCATAGCGTGTTATCCGAGGCAAGGTGGTGTTGTAAATCTATGACATTATTTAAGAAAAAAATATAATTTAATGTGCATTTTTTTTTTACTTTAATGAAAAAAATCCTCGGATCTTTGTAAATAAATATCTATACAATCCAATATGAATAGTAGAAAGAAATAATTTTGCGAGAAAAATTGTCGGGTCGAGAGCTGGATGAGACGCAATCTCTTTGTAATCAAAACAATTGCAAAATATGCTCGCGGCCACGACCCCACTTCCACCCGTTTAATTTTGAAAAATATAGAAAAAATAAAACAGGATTTACCTAGAACCCTCTCTATAAAGCGCCAACAATTAGCAGTAGCCAGATAATTGCCTTCTTTCATAGACATATATGTATATAGGTACAGAGCCATAACTACCTAAAACAGAATATGTCCATAATAATTCAACGAGGAAAT
The DNA here is from genome assembly GCA_910589645.1 of Tinea semifulvella. Lineage (NCBI taxonomy): Eukaryota > Metazoa > Arthropoda > Insecta > Lepidoptera > Tineidae > Tinea > Tinea semifulvella. The sequence goes on along the minus strand of OU342612.1, from coordinate 8,386,503 downwards.
GCGGCGAGCGTTTTAGGTACGCTCCCTGGTGGTAAGCCTTTAGTTTATTTTGTAGAATAGCTTTAATTTCATAGGTATTTTTAGTTTTAGTTTTATTTATAACTAGTTTTTTAATAAATTTTATTTTAATATGTACCTACTTCATTAACAATTGTCATGTAGAATGATAATGTAAATAATAAATAAAATAAAAACTGTTTATTCATTAAATAAGTGGTACATTATAGATACAAATAACTCTTTTACTTTAGGTACACTATCAATTTATACAACAAAGTCAATAAAAAAAAAACTCCATGTACCTATTAAATAGTTACGAGGTTAAAAATAAAATATCAAGCTGGTTACAAAATCTTAGCTACGACTAGACTGAGATGCTTCTGTCCGTCATGGAATAGTATTATAGTATCTTGATCTGGTCGTCTAACTATACATACCTTTACCTACTTTTTATGTTGGTATCATAACTTAGTCTAGAAGTACATAAAATATTTATACATATAATATATATTTAGTTTTAAATAAATAAACATTTTATTTTATTATTAATATTTTTAAACTTTCGCTCGCAATTATAATAGTTTTTTAAAATAATTTTAATGTGTCTACTCGATTTACCTTAGAGACATATTTCTCCCGACGTTTATAGCCAAGTTGTATTGGCCGTGGTCACGGGTCGACTGGAGCTGTGCGGTTTGTACATAATGGGCGGTAGATGTAACACATTCAAAGTTTTTAGAAATCACGACACTCACAATAAATAGCCTTGGCGACACCGGTAGATATTTCCCGGCGTCGAAGCCGATTAATTACTTGATTCCACGATGAAGATAGCTTATAACTACATAGAATAGTTGCTAGAACATTGGCTACGTTTCCCCGCTTAATTGCAATACTGATTCTTTGGGAGAATAAAGAGCCAGCACTCTTGTTACCGTAGGAAAAGACAAGACGTGGAGTAATGACGTGGTCTTTTAAAAAACTCTTTACACTTTGATGTTAATGATAATAAATAAATATTTCCAGACAGGTCACACAGCGCCATCTAATTTCCGTGGTAAGCTACGAGGCTTGTGTTCCGGAAACTAGATGGTTGATAAACTACATATTATACTTTTTTTTTGTAAATATATACATATTATGATGAGATAAATTATATAATGTACAACTTGCCCCCGGTGGGAATCGAACCCACGACCTCCCGAGTTCACGGCAACGTTTGTTACCACTAGACCACGGAGGCGGTCTCGTCTGATTTCTATCTGTCTCTGCATTCTTGCCCACAAGCTGCAACTGGCTTAACATTTCAATTCGATGATTGGTCTGAAATTTCTTTGTAGATATAAAAAACTCAATTCCAATTTGCAGACTCTTTAGTCTTCGGGGATTGAGCTTTGTGTTTTTTTATAAACAATTATTACGATGAACTAGCAAAATAAAATTATTATTCTCTCGGCTGTAAAATACTTAGGCTAATTTGATATTTACTAGAAAGAAACAATTAGATTTATGTTTTATTCACTAAGAAAAGTGAATAAAAAGCTGGGTTATTACACTTCGCTTATTGGAAGTTAGGGCTCTTTTAAATGGCAGTCTACACACGACGCAACTTGTCAAACACAGGGTTTTAACTGTGACGCAACTAGTTGGACGCGAAACGCAGTGCTAGTTGCCAGTTTGTTGAGTTGCCAATATGTATAAAATAAATAAAAATACTTTTATTTATTTATTTAAAAAATCACATTTAAACATATAAACAAAGTAGCAATAGTGGAACACAAGCCAAAGAGATTTTATATTATTTAGACAATACAATTAAAACAGAAATAGGAGTAAAATACAGTAATTAGATTTAAATTTATAGTGCAATTGAACTGTGATTATCTAAAGTAAAAGAAAAATAATAATAATAAGAAATAAGTGAAAACCAATAGGTTAATGATTATTTACCTAAAACAAAATGAATGAATGAGATGCAGGACAAAATTATACTATATATACGAGTATAGCAGTATTCGTATATTAGCAAGCGAAGTGGATTTGCAAAGTCAGTGCGGGATAAGAGTTGTCTTGATTTATTGGATCATAATCATCCTCGCCATCCTGCCTAGTGACGAATGTAGGCGTAATTTTCTAGAAACTTCTAGAAATATAAGTCGTCTGGCCAGCGTGGCGAGTGTAGGCCAAATTCTCCAGATATATGTTCTGGAAGGCCGATTCCAGCAGTGGAGGTCTAGGGCCCTATGTTCTAGGGGCTGTAATAATAATGGTAAAAATTAAGCAGTCATCTTCCTTGGACGATTATATTAATACCTTACCTAAATTAAAATTATCTTAATCATATTTTAAGAAAACAATTAAAATTACTTTTTTAACAAACAATAAATAAACATAATTTTATTTTATTTTTATTTATTTAGGTTTACAAACAGTAACACACATATATATAATAACATTTAAATAAACAGATTGCTAAGTATGTTACCAACGACGTAAACCACAGATTATATAAATAGGTAACGTCAGATAGTGAAGTTAAACAACAATTAGTTACAAAAGAAAGATATGAGTAAAGAAGATGAAAAAAATAAGCACACTACAACAATGATACTACAATAATGATAAACATAAATAACACATTATGGTTTTAGTATATCCAAAATAGACTTCCTAAAAGCACCGGCAGTCGAGGCAATGATGTCTATAAAGTGAAATTTGTTATTGAATGCGTCAACCAGTCGGTATATTGGCGATCATTTACCCGCGTTAGTGCGGCAGCTTCCTACTGAGAACAGCTGAAAGGGTCTAGATGATATATATATATAATATCTCCTTTTATCATTTATCATATCTACTATGACTAAAAAAGTAAGAGTAGGTAAGTAGTGTGAATCGCGTAATTACAACAAAATTCTCCCAAAGTACCGAAAGAACCGGGATTAAATTTAATTTCCCGGTTCAATTTTACTGAACTAGGAAACAGGATTTCCCGGTTCTGGACCCTATTGCTTTATATGAGAAAGGCCTTAATACGATTATATCATTGTACTAATATTGTTATAAAGACATTTACTTTGTATTTCCTCTTCCTAACAAGATCACAATTACATCTGCAATATATTATAGTTATTAACTTTTTATAGAATTATATCCGTACCAATATTGTTAGTGATTTCCCGGATTTCCACAACAATAGACCACTACCAATGATCTTGAAATGTTGTAGATGTAGCATTTGTCAACAGCCTGTACAGATATAGTGAATAATGTATTTCCACCAGGAAAACACGGGTCTCAATCGGAATACGACGGCACCCAAAGTCTCTATCAATTATTGTATTATATTTCATATCCATCAATATGGAACTTTATTATTAAAAGTCAAAAGCTAATTGACAAAGCACAATAAATACGAACTTTTCCGATAAAATGCGATGGAAAACCATAATGCACTGCATCTATAGTTCCGTCCATCTGGCGGGAATTCTAGTAGCATGCAAAAATCCCGCTAAAAAAATGCCGCTAGTCATTTTCTGACAGCCAACCTTTAGGATAATGTAGAAAGTTCAAGGTAGGTGCAACACGTAATATAGTGCTCCTTCCGATTTAGTAAATGGTACTGTACATCTCTGCGACCCGTGACTCACCCAACATAAGGCATCAGCTGAAAATCAGCGCTGCAGCCTCGGCTGTAGCATATGCTGAGCTGACCACCTATTTATCGCCACACCTGTTTGTATATTTCGGTATATAGAATAGGCTTACATTTAAATTTATTCCTTGTATATTTTTATTTTTTTGTAACCATTGCAATTGTTGCGATAAATAAAGTATTTTCTTTCTTTCTTCTTTATTTAATATAGATATGATAAATATAGAACTAATTAGGTTCTAGATAAAAGGATATACTTACATGCTACATTCGAAATACATATACACATAAAATATACATATACACACTACATACATACACATACTACATATAATAGGTACTTATATACTTTGTAGGAAGCTGTTGTAGTAGTGCAAGTAGACCATTCTTTTAAAAAGTCTTGTCGAATTTCAACAGGCAGATTGTTCCATAGATTAGCAGCAACTTATCACATAGACCTGGATGATGATGATGAGGATGGGTCTTTTAGAACATAGGAACACAGACTCGATACGATAAGATACCACGGTGATTGTTCTAAGCTACATAACCTTTTTTCTATTAATTATAAAATACGCACCCCCATACCGTAGCCACTATCCCTTCGCGTACATATTTTATAATTTGAAGACTTACATATGTCGCACGCTGAAGGTGTGGAATTGATCTCAGCCACTATGCGGTATGTAATGGATGTAATATCTTTGTCCACTATCGATAATTAAATTATCTGCTTCTCTCGTGTGTAAATTTATTATTTTCCATTAGCTTTACTTAAAATCACGGATCATCGCGTACAGTTAATTGACGCTAAAAGGATTTTATTTAAACGAATTATTAGTTACATTTTACTAATATTTAAAAGTACGCCTTTTGAAATACTGACCATATGTCATGTACAAATAAATACAAATACAAACAAACCCTGTCTCCTGCGTGAGTTGAGCTGTAGACAACAATAGTCTTCCAATAATAAACACAACAATTTAGAAGAAAAGTAAAATAAAAAAAAGTTACAAATTTAGTATGTGAGTGTAGGTGAGATGTCTGTATATGCGCGTGTGTGTGTGTGTATGTGTGTGTTGTATAGGGGACGGAGTGGGGAAGGGAGGAGAGGAAGAGTAAGCTTGTGTGTTTGGGATACAATTCTGGACAATTATTTTTTTAAAATAAATTTATATATCTGAATAGATAAAATGCGTAATGTACATTTCCATCGGGAAAACTCGGGTCTCAGTCAGAATACGAGACGGCACCCGAAGTGTCAATCAATGATTACTTAGTTATTTCTTTTCCATGACAATGTACATTATAGATTCTAGGTCTAAACAAGAAATAATTCAAGCGGTGTTATTTTTTTACACCATGGAAAGCTTACAATATTAGTTCTCCTTGAAAGTAAAAATTGGCGTCAAATGCCATCACTGTAAATAGCACATACTTTCAACGAGAACAACAAATAGGTGGTGGGCTGACTAATGGTGTTAATTTGCTCATTTTGCTGGGGCGGGGAAGTATCCACCGTTCGTGCCCATAAACCCAGTAAAGTGTATCTACACATTTCGGGAACAGGCTCGAATCGTTGTCATGCCCAGTCATGCCGCAGTAGTGTTAGGAACTGATGCCAGTTATGATTGTCCATATTCCAGTTGCTAACATTTATTTGTTGCACGCCACATACCATCTATAGTAGTAGCAAGTATAAAAAAAAGTTGAAGAGTCCTTTGGGAGTTCTTGAGAGTAAAACTGCTTATTCGGTAGTTGATAAATATTTAATGTCAAACAAACATAATTATAGCCAGAAACTAGGATTGGGAAGTAGTAGGTCAGATCAGTGTGGTATCCCCACTACTTCCCAGGTCGTTGAACTTAGCCCACACAATAGTGGGTCGGTCCCGTATGGTACCCCCACCACATCGTCATCGAACCCGTGACCCTTGTGGTGAAGATACCGTTCTATGTGCCGCCACAGTCCTTTGCGCTATTTTGCGCGGACATGTGAATTGCAAGTTTTGTTTTGTAAATTTAATTTACTATGGATATTGTTAGTCAAAAGTGATGTTGTTTTGTTTAATAATGTGCTACAATGTGAATTATTATGGAAAACGTTAAATTGGACTTATATTGGATATTAGGGCACAAGTTGCAGTTTATTTTTGCGGTTTTTCCGCGCTGTGAATTCCCATATTATACCCCACGTATTTGGGCTATAATGCCGAAAGTGACTCCAAGAAAAGCTTCAAATTCTGCAACATCTGGAATTTGATGATAGCCTCATTAACTTATAAAAAATAAAGATATATTACGTCAGACTTGGCTGTATGGGCTAGACACTTTGCCTTCCCTATCACCTCAAAAAAAAAAGGTTTATCGATCTAAGCTTAAGTGTATATCAAACTGGTTATTAGTTAAACTTTTAAGACAGAGTTAAAATCGTATTTTTGCTTGATATCAAGATGTAGCCGGCTACCTCCTCCGCCGATATAAAGAATCGTGTGAAACTTTTAGAATTTCTGTCTAAAGTTTTCTTTGTCATAGAATAATAAGATAAGAATGTTATAAGACCCTTTGTAGAGTCCCAGGGTTTATGGAATAAACTATTCATCTCACAATATCGGATGAGGGTGGAATCTGTTCAATGGGATTGGCGTAACCATGGCGACTCATCCATGGTTACCGAAGCTTTGGTCGCACAGGAAGAGCTAGGATCCTGGAAACTTTGTAATCCCGCTTTAAATTGCTTGAATATTCTTCGATAAAAATGATTTTTACTTTAATCTTGTCTCCAAATGAGATTATCTATGGCTTATTTATTTAGAATAGTTTAATGCGCTGGAGATGTCATTTTTTTTACACCACGTCATCATGGTCAATAGCGGTGGTGGCCTGGTACTAAGAACAATTTCCATATAATCTTAAAAACTGCCGTGGTCTAGCATTTAAGTCCGAAGATTTAAGCTTGCCACTTGTCATGATGGGCCTATAGTAAAGATGGCTAAAACCCGCTTCATTAAAAAAAGGCGTCGTTTCTGACTACCCCAGAAGAGATACGGTCGAGATGATACTTTAATTTATTTTTACCAATAAATATGAATGAAATACCAATGAGAAATACATATTTCTTACGTACATTTGACATATGTTTTCAACACTACTCTCTCACGTTAAGCCGTTTGGTCCCGGTTGCGTTACGACCGTGATCGGGTGCTTTTGTGGGGTCGGGGACCGAGGCCGAACATGTTCAATTTATTGTATTAAATTAGCAAAGGTTTTTGCATTTTGTCGGCAAGTAGTCTATCTTAATTCTGACGTGCCTGCTAGGGTACCGCGTACCAGTTTTTGTGATCTCATAGGTGCTCATAGTTCAATTTAAAAGGTTTTTTTTTATTGATCGCTATTGTATTATTCTGTATATCTTACGTATGTTACGCTATTGTGTCCGTGGTCTAGTGGTAACAAACGTTGCCGTGAACTCGGGAGGTCGTGGGTTCGATTCCCACCGGGGGCAAGTTGTACATTGTATAATTTGTCTCGGTCTGGGTGTTTATTTGTATAATATGTATATATTTACAAAAAAAAAGAAGTATAATATGTAGTTTATCAACCATCTAGTTTCCGTAACACAAGCCTCGTAGCTTACCACGGAAATTAGATGGCGCTGTGTGACCTGTCTGGAAATATTTATATTTATTTATTTATTATTTATTAATTTTGTAAATAAAACCGTCTGGCAAAGTATTGTATAATTTAGGCGCCATACCGAAAATACTTTTACTCAAGTGAGCTGTTATATATTTAAATGAATATATTTGGTTTCGTGGACGGGACGAAAAGATTTATAAGATGAGGATTTTACAATATTGAAAAGGTTAAGATTAGTTTTTGTAAAGACTCAGACCTCGTATATATAAAGACAGGGAAATGTTACTATTTTGAGTAACTTAAATATTAAATATTGAATATATAAATATATTAAATTAAATAATAGTGATGAGAAGACAGAATTGTGTGACGAATGAAGAGATCTGTCATGAAGTGAGAAGAGATAGGTAATTTTTCGCTTGAGGTATTTCGGCGTAATCTATATATATTTGATATTTCCATTGATAGTTCCATAAATTCGAACACTGCAATTGTATTATCCATTATACCTGGCCAAGGTATACATATGTAGTACTAACGTATTTATAAATATAAATGGTGCACTATTGTCCACAGTCGGAAATATTTTGGTGGCGGGTATAATTCTAATGACTCCTGCTGTATCGTTTCTTAATTGCTCTTATACTGCCTGTCTCTGTTCTTTCTCTTCGAATAAATAAATAAATATATATAAAAATAAATATCTGTGTATGTATGTTCCCTATGCATTTCAAAACTACTTGACCGATCGGGATGAAACTTTGGGAATATGTTGTGTGAACATAGTACTACTGTTGTCCGATAGGTGGCGCGAATTAGCGCTGATGTGAGCGGGAGCCTAAAACTCCTAAGCACTCTTATATTTTTATCCACAAGCACTCGAATGAATAAAACAATTTTTAAAATATAATTGAAATAAATATATTGTCAATAAAACTAATTCAAATGTATTTTCTCATATCGATATTTCTTAAAATTATTGTTCTTAAAATCTCAGTAACGCGCGACGGGTAAGCTATATAGAATAAATGAAAAACAACCAAATTAATTAATTTAAAAAAAAAACAAATAGATTGGTCTCACTTTTACGTTGCGTAATTGTCTGTGATTTGTTTTAAAAATTGCTTTGTGTAAGTAGTATTATTATTAATAATGACATTCATTGACTGTCATTATTATTAATAATGACATTCATTGACTGTCGGTACGAAGTTCGCAGGGTCAGCTAGTAATATATCAAATATTTATAACCGTATAGATTCTTCATTACAATACGACCACCACGAAACCTTATCCCCAGTATTTGTGAACCTTCGAGTTTGAATCCTCAAAGAGATAAACATTCAAACAGTGTGTCGCATCTCTGTATATTCAAATGTATGGAAATTCAACAGCTGCAAGCTGTACCGTGTCTCTATCACTAGCGATATTCAATGCAATGAGCTCACAAAATACAGGTATCAAAGGACTGAAAAGCATAGATCTTTTCCTGGGAATTCTAGCGGTTTGTTGCGCAGTTTAAGAGGGCGAGACGAAGTTAACCCTTAGCATCTCTCTCGCTCGCACATTTATTTATTTATTTAAATTCTTTAATGCACTTAAAAATAGTACAGAGGCGAGCTGTAATGCCAGTACGCATTCTTTACCAGCCAACCTTGGGGATCGAGTTAGGTGATAGGCAGGATGAAAAAAAAAAAAAATTTAATGATACAGTTAACAAGTTACTTATCTAATTCTAATATACTACACATTATACCTAAACACATAAACATACATAAACCATACATACAATTATACATACAAGTACATCATATACATTATAACTTAAATAAATACACTGTTATTTAAATAGTGTTTTATTCTGTTTCTCCAGGAACGATGTGGTTATTAAACGTTTAATGACGCTGACAGACGGTGCACGTCTAATGGCCAAGGGCAGCTTATTCCTAATTCTAACACTTTAAAAGATTTTTCTAATATAAGTGTTTTTTAAATAAATGAATTCAATCAATTTTATAGGAAATAAAATTACGGATATTTTAGAAATATAAGAAAAAGGAAGTTAATTGACGCTAAAAGGATTTTATTTAAACGAATTATTAGTTACATTTTACTAATATTTAAAAGTACGCCTTTTGAAATACTGACCATATGTCATGTACAAATAAATACAAATACAAACAAACCCTGTCTCCTGCGTGAGTTGAGCTGTAGACAACAATAGTCTTCCAATAATAAACACAACAATTTAGAAGAAAAGTAAAATAATAAAAAGTTACAAATTTAGTATGTGAGTGTAGGTGAGATGTCTGTATATGCGCGTGTGTGTGTGTGTATGTGTGTGTTGTATAGGGGACGGAGTGGGGAAGGGAGGAGAGGAAGAGTAAGCTTGTGTGTTTGGGATACAATTCTGGACAATTATTTTTTTAAAATAAATTTATATATCTGAATAGATAAAATGCGTAATGTACATTTCCATCGGGAAAACTCGGGTCTCAGTCAGAATACGAGACGGCACCCGAAGTGTCAATCAATGATTACTTAGTTATTTCTTTTCCATGACAATGTACATTATAGATTCTAGGTCTAAACAAGAAATAATTCAAGCGGTGTTATTTTTTTACACCATGGAAAGCTTACAATATTAGTTCTCCTTGAAAGTAAAAATTGGCGTCAAATGCCATCACTGTAAATGGCACATACTTTCAACGAGAACAACAAATAGGTGGTGGGCTGACTAATGGTGTTAATTTGCTCATTTTGCTGGGGCGGGGAAGTATCCACCGTTCGTGCCCATAAACCCAGTAAAGTGTATCTACACATTTCGGGAACAGGCTCGAATCGTTGTCATGCCCAGTCATGCCGCAGTAGTGTTAGGAACTGATGCCAGTTATGATTGTCCATATTCCAGTTGCTAACATTTCGTCATGATCGTAGAACAGTGTCGGATTTAAAAAAATACCCATAAAATTGCATATATATTTATATATAGTTTTATATTGTTTGTGGTCTGTAATTTAAGTGCAAATATTAGAAAGGGTTCCAAAATGAAATCTAGAAGGTTTGCACTTATTATGAGACTTAAAAAGTGACAAAAAAACAGTCGAAATGACAGTTGAATGGCCGCCATGAAAATTTTAAATATAGCAGATCCGTCACTGTTCTACGATCATGACGATTTATTTGTTGCACGCCACATACCATCTATAGTAGTAGCAAGTATAAAAAAAAGTTGAAGAGTCCTTTGGGAGTTCTTGAGAGTAAAACTGCTTATTCGGTAGTTGATAAATATTTAATGTCAAACAAACATAATTATAGCCAGAAACTAGGATTGGGAAGTAGTAGGTCAGATCAGTGTGGTATCCCCACTACTTCCCAGGTCGTTGAACTTAGCCCACACAATAGTGGGTCGGTCCCGTATGGTACCCCCACCACATCGTCATCGAACCCGTGACCCTTGTGGTGAAGATACCGTTCTATGTGCCGCCGCTATGTGTGTGGGGTCGGGGACCGAGGCCGAACATGTTCAATTTATTGTATTAAATTAGCAAAGGTTTTTGCATTTTGTCGGCAAGTAGTCTATCTTAATTCTGACGTGCCTGCTAGGGTACCGCGTACCAGTTTTTGTGATCTCATAGGTGCTCATAGTTCAATTTAAAAGGTTTTTTTTTATTGATCGCTATTGTATTATTCTGTATATCTTACGTATGTTACGCTATTGTGTCCGTGGTCTAGTGGTAACAAACGTTGCCGTGAACTCGGGAGGTCGTGGGTTCGATTCCCACCGGGGGCAAGTTGTACATTGTATAATTTGTCTCGGTCTGGGTGTTTATTTGTATAATATGTATATATTTACAAAAAAAAAGAAGTATAATATGTAGTTTATCAACCATCTAGTTTCCGTAACACAAGCCTCGTAGCTTACCACGGAAATTAGATGGCGCTGTGTGACCTGTCTGGAAATATTTATATTTATTTATTTATTATTTATTAATTTTGTAAATAAAACCGTCTGGCAAAGTATTGTATAATTTAGGCGCCATACCGAAAATACTTTTACTCAAGTGAGCTGTTATATATTTAAATGAATATATTTGGTTTCGTGGACGGGACGAAAAGATTTATAAGATGAGGATTTTACAATATTGAAAAGGTTAAGATTAGTTTTTGTAAAGACTCAGACCTCGTATATATAAAGACAGGGAAATGTTACTATTTTGAGTAACTTAAATATTAAATATTGAATATATAAATATATTAAATTAAATAATAGTGATGAGAAGACAGAATTGTGTGACGAATGAAGAGATCTGTCATGAAGTGAGAAGAGATAGGTAATTTTTCGCTTGAGGTATTTCGGCGTAATCTATATATATTTGATATTTCCATTGATAGTTCCATAAATTCGAACACTGCAATTGTATTATCCATTATACCTGGCCAAGGTATACATATGTAGTACTAACGTATTTATAAATATAAATGGTGCACTATTGTCCACAGTCGGAAATATTTTGGTGGCGGGTATAATTCTAATGACTCCTGCTGTATCGTTTCTTAATTGCTCTTATACTGCCTGTCTCTGTTCTTTCTCTTCGAATAAATAAATAAATATATATAAAAATAAATATCTGTGTATGTATGTTCCCTATGCATTTCAAAACTACTTGACCGATCGGGATGAAACTTTGGGAATATGTTGTGTGAACATAGTACTACTGTTGTCCGATAGGTGGCGCGAATTAGCGCTGATGTGAGCGGGAGCCTAAAACTCCTAAGCACTCTTATATTTTTATCCACAAGCACTCGAATGAATAAAACAATTTTTAAAATATAATTGAAATAAATATATTGTCAATAAAACTAATTCAAATGTATTTTCTCATATCGATATTTCTTAAAATTATTGTTCTTAAAATCTCAGTAACGCGCGACGGGTAAGCTATATAGAATAAATGAAAAACAACCAAATTAATTAATTTAAAAAAAAAACAAATAGATTGGTCTCACTTTTACGTTGCGTAATTGTCTGTGATTTGTTTTAAAAATTGCTTTGTGTAAGTAGTATTATTATTAATAATGACATTCATTGACTGTCATTATTATTAATAATGACATTCATTGACTGTCGGTACGAAGTTCGCAGGGTCAGCTAGTAATATATCAAATATTTATTTATAACCGTATAGATTCTTCATTACAATACGACCACCACGAAACCTTATCCCCAGTATTTGTGAACCTTCGAGTTTGAATCCTCAAAGAGATAAACATTCAAACAGTGTGTCGCATCTCTGTATATTCAAATGTATGGAAATTCAACAGCTGCAAGCTGTACCGTGTCTCTATCACTAGCGATATTCAATGCAATGAGCTCACAAAATACAGGTATCAAAGGACTGAAAAGCATAGATCTTTTCCTGCGAATTCTAGCGGTTTGTTGCGCAGTTTAAGAGGGCGAGACGAAGTTAACCCTTAGCATCTCTCTCGCTCGCACATTTATTTATTTATTTAAATTCTTTAATGCACTTAAAAATAGTACAGAGGCGAGCTGTAATGCCAGTACGCATTCTTTACCAGCCAACCTTGGGGATCGAGTTAGGTGATAGGCAGGATGAAAAAAAAAAAAATTTAATGATACAGTTAACAAGTTACTTATCTAATTCTAATATACTACACATTATACCTAAACACATAAACATACATAAACCATACATACAATTATACATACAAGTACATCATATACATTATAACTTAAATAAATACACTGTTATTTAAATAGTGTTTTATTCTGTTTCTCCAGGAACGATGTGGTTATTAAACGTTTAATGACGCTGACAGACGGTGCACGTCTAATGGCCAAGGGCAGCTTATTCCTAATTCTAACACTTTAAAAGATTTTTCTAATATAAGTGTTTTTTAAATAAATGAATTCAATCAATTTTATAGGAAATAAAATTACGGATATTTTAGAAATATAAGAAAAAGGATGCCAGCTTTGTGCCTCCGTGGTCCAGCGTTTAAGTCCGTGGATTTAGACTCGGATGTACCGGGTTCGTTGCCTGGACACAATAATTTATTTGTGATATTTCTCGAGTTTGGTTCGCTAGAAACATCGACGAGCTTGCCACTTATCATGATGGGCATTACTATATGTAAAGTTGGCTAAATGTGAGTCCGCTTTTATATAAAGCTTGGTTTCTGACCTCCCCGAAAGGTCGTGATGATACTTTACTTTTAAATACAGTGTAAACTCCATGTAACGTCACTCGATTTAACGACAATTTTCCTAAAGCGTCGAAATCAATTAGCTTTGGTTGGTTTAGCTTGTCTTCCAATTCTGATTTTTCTTCTCTCCATTTAACGACAACTCTCTATAACGCCATAAAATGCACAGTCTCTTCAGTGTCATTATATAGAGTTTACACTGTAGATATATATATATAAATAATAATATAATATTACACCTATATAAATTTGTCCCCAAGGTTTAGCTTGTTAGCCTTTGTACTTTGTGCAATAAAGTTTTAAAATAAATACAATTTATCTTTTATTTATTTAATTATTTATTATAAGCCAGGTGTATTTCCGCCAGTTGAGCTTCTCTGCATGATAAGATAAAAATTCTTTGTTTGCATAAATGTTAGTCTAATTTACAGGTCTTATAATAAGCTAACTTAACGTAACATTTGCCAAGTAAATTGGCGAGTTAATATATACATGTTTTATATACCTATCAGTGTAATTGTAATTTAAGATATCTTTATATAAAAAACCCAATTAAAACAGAGTTTTATATTGTCATTTTAATCTTCCTAGGAAATAAATACACTGGATCGGAAGTACGGCTTTCCTGGGCAGGTGTGTTCCGGATATCCGGTATCCGGCCAATAACTAGCTGTTGCTCCCTACTCTAATTAACCGCTTCCAAGTATTATTATATAACTTGCGGCGGCAATCTGTTACTTCAAGCGCAAACAAAAATAACGATAATTCCATATACACACATCAAAAGTGTCTAGGGATCAACATATATTTTTGCAATAACTTTTCTCCTGATTGATATTCATTAAAATTTTCTTTAAGGATTGATCAAATAAAATGTTTTCGTTTGTCTACAGTAACGATAAACCAAGTCACCTTTGCATTAGTAAAAAAAATTGCCATTTTCCTAATAAAGGGATTTTTGACATTTGAACCACTAACATTAAAGTTCGAAAAAAGACTGAAATAACAGTTTTTTTTTAAATTTTATTGGGTAACTTAAACAATTAATAATCCGTGTTTCTACCGCGAACACTAACAACACAAGAACATCGGTTTGGCATACTCAAAATGAGTTCATCCAAATCACGCTGTGGAATGGCCGCCCATGTTCGTTGCAACAACAAAAAAAGGTCTTCTTGCGACTGGATACCCTCCATATTCGGCAGAGCTCTTCTCTGAAGAATATCCCATGCATGCTCAATCGGGTTCAAGTCTGGCGACTGAGCAGGCCAGGGCAGGACATTGATGTTAGCTGCGGCGAGAGTCTGTCTTACAACTCTTGCGGTGTGCGGTCGTGCATTATCATGCATTAACTGAAATAAGGGACCGATATGCACTTGTAGAGGAACGATGACGTCTGATACAACCGTCTCAGCATAAATTTGAGCGTTGAGGTTGCCTCTGATCCAAATCAACTCAGTTCTTCCGCCGATCGAAATACCCGCCCATACCATGATGGTTCCACCACTATAAGGATGGACTTCCTGGCAGGATTTTAATCGCTGTTGGCGTCCAGGGGTTCTCCAGTGTCGTATACGTCTTGTATCCGGCCTCATACCAAAACGAGACTCATCAGAAAAGCACACGAAACGCCATTGTTCTTCTGTCCAATTTCTGTGTTCAAGAGCCCATTGATATCGAGTCCTACGATTGTGCATTGCTATAGGTGGTACCCGTAGCGGTCTTCGGGAATGAAGGTTCACTTCATGCAAGCGGTTTCTGACTGTTTGGTCGCTAATTAAGTTCCCTGAAGAGCGATGAAGGCTCACGGCTAACATCATGGCGGTTATTGTTGGAGTTCTTCGAGCTGTGATTTGAATGTATCGGTCTTGTCTCCGTGTGGTGCAGCGATACCGTCCTCCATGGCGCTCAGCCACGGTACCAGTGGTTCGGTAACGTGTCCAAAGTCGACTGATAACACTCTGACTTGTATTCAGAGCTAAAGCCACAGTACGTTGCCGGGAACCAGCTTCTATCATTCCCACGGCTCTGATCATTTCTTCCCTGCTTAAATGACGTCGCCGCTCCATAATAACGTTGGTTTTAATCAGTAGTAGGGAAACAGTAGCACTAATAATGTCTTCAATGCGTCTTATGTTTTTATAGGGAAAATATTGACAGCTGATTTTCATCTTTTACTCGAATTTGATTGACAGTTCCTGTTTTAAATTATGAAATGCACCAAAAAGGATCCATATAAATTTATAAAATCATAAATTTATTACAAAGCCACATCTCAATCACAAGAAATCCGCATAAACATGCTTGATCCCTAGACTTTTTTGATGTGTGTATTTGTATTAATTTAACAGAAAATAATATAAGTACTCCTACGTTTTGATAACATATATTTAATGTAATTATAATACGAGTATGATATGACTTAGTCAGTGGATTTAGACTTGGAGGTACCGGGTTTGATTCCTGGTTCAGACAAAATAATATTTAATAATTTAATTAATATAATAAGCATTGGTAAGCTTACTTATAAAGATAGTATAACTTAATTAATATCTGCACATTAAACCTCTAATATATTTTAAAAATAATGAAGTCCATTTAAAAAAAATATTTCACTAAATAATATTGCCCATTCGTTATACTGTAATTTTAAATTTACCTAATGAAAACCAGGCTGACATTCATAGTTATTACTGAACTCAAGTTTGTCTTAGATACAGGAAACATACATTCAATATATACTAGTGAATAAATAAGTATTTGTATTAGTTTTGATAGCACCTGCCTTATCTTGTCGTAACTGCTTTAGTTGTCCCAAAGGTTTGACCAGTATAGAATGTCTAGCGGTATTAGGTCCGCCTTTGTACTTTGTGCAATAAAGTTTATAATAAATAAATACAAGGAATATCCAACAATAACCAGCGTAAACCTAAACGGTCATTTGCAGTTGTCAATATTTACGTGATTGACATTGATGCGAACATTAATCGTTTAATTTGAGAAATTGAAGTGTTTGTCAATAACTACGGTATTGATAAAACAATAGATTAATGGCACTTTTTTCGATACAAATCGTGGGCGATTGATACACCTTCAATCGGAGAATCAATCGTTTCGGGATAGCCACCCACATCCGACCACCTCCACCAGAACCCTTTATAGGTCTTCCCATCGCGATTTGCACAGTTTTTAGACCTAAAATACGGACATCCTCATTTTATTTACGTTTAGGGTAAATTATTTTAATACCGAGACTTCAACTTTCAGTTTCAGTTTTACTTATAATTGCAATTTTATAAACTTTTATAATTGCAATTTTTGTTAAAAGTCATTGGTCCGTACTGGGTAACACGGGTCCAGCCATCGGTGAGGCGGTCTACTCTGCTACTTTGTCTAGAAAATGAGTCACTAAAGCAAATGGCAAGGGTCTGCTAGAACCAACAAGTGGACAAGAAAAAAGGTTTCTTCTCACACTTCGCTTTCTCGGAACTGTTTTAGGCACAATTTAGAGTCCAACGCGGTTTGGGAGCTTTCACACTAAAATCGCGGTGATTTTCGATCCGCACAGGCCGAGCGTAGATTTTGTACTGGCGCCAACTTGGGCGCCTCGAGTGGTAGATCACGAAACTACTCGCGATCCAAGACGATTCTACCAGACTTAGTGGTAGGAATTTTGGAATAAATAAATACATAAATAAATATTTCCAGACAGGTCACACAGCGCCATCTAATTTCCGTGGTAAGCTATGAGGCTTATGTTACGGAAACTAGATGGTTGATAAAATACATATTATACTTTTTTTTTTTTGTAAATATATACATATTATACATATAAACACCCAGACCGAGACAAATTATACAATGTACAACTTGCCCCCGGTGGGAATCGAACCCACTACCTCCCGAGTTCACGGCAACGTTTGTTACCACTAGAACACGGAGGCGGTCAATGAATGAATGTGGATGGGATAAATTATAAATTGGTGTAGGATCCTGTTGGATGTCTTAACAGTCATTCTTATTTAAGACATTGAATGAAAGATGTAAGTTTAATACCAGGAAAGCCAGTAGGCTAGTTCCACCAGTTAGTAAAAGTAAGCTGCTGCCTTACTTCCATTAAATTATGTAATAAACTTACACTGGATATTGAGGAACTGCCTACAAAATTATTTAAAATTTAGGTCGAAAATTTACTAGTCCAGAAATATTTTGTATGCCAGAAATGTCGACACATTTCTATTTTCAAAACTTACTTACCACCTGTATTTTGATACCACATTTCATACGAATAATAATTCTAATTTTATTTTAATAATTAAATAGGCAAGCATTTTAGTCATCAAGACTATGAATCTGGTTTGTAGAACACGGAAAAAAGGCTTTACTTTGCATAATTAAATATCGGAATTAAGAGGACGATCCGATGAAGATAATTAACTGTTCAACAAAGGAGTTTCCGAGATGTTTTCCTTACTTATATTATTCTTATTTTCAACAAAATCATTCTACTTTATTACGCTTTTAATTTTGCAAATTCTAAGGATTTTTTAAAAATTATCATGGTTCATTACTTAGATATTTTATTCGCTTCATTTTCTCCCTGTTTTTAATTTTTACTTACTCGTACATGAAGCACTATTTGTCGCTGACGTTATAATAATAATAATAATAATAAACTTTTATTTCGGACTTTACATCCATAAATTGTTAGTAACAATTTTACTTAACCTATATTATATATTATACTAACAATAATTTATTTTAAACTACCCGCTACTGGAGGCTGTCTTATACATGTCTGTACTTGACTGTATGCAGCTGTATCCAGTGCTCCAGCAGCGGAGAGTCCCACCGATCTGCCAATACGTTTAGGAGCCTGTTGGTACTGGTTCTCATGCGGCACAGCATAGACGCAGATCTTTTGCTTATGTTATTCTTATCTTATTATTAATTTAGTTTGCTCGCTGCCCACAGCAAATTACTCCTCGCCAAAGGCGCAAAAGGCCAGAAACAATCCACTATAGAGAGCAAACACCCTATTTAGGATATATATATATATTTATTTAAAAAGTGTTTTATTTAATGTAAATAATATACATTAAATATAAGTTAAGATCTACCTAAAAATAAAATTAAAAACAAAAAAAAAGAGACGTCCCATTCGTGATAGTCCCAAGGAGACTGGTAAAATTTCCCCTCTATATATCTGTGAACATTTTTAATGTAAAAATTCTGTATACTATTAAAAATGTTGTTCTTTCAACCAGCTACCAGCTTCTTAAATTTGATTAATGATGAATTATTTTAGTTCTATAGGCAAATTGTTTAATATTTTAATACAAAATTAGTTACTATTTTTAGAATTAATGGTAAGTTTTGTAGCCGGTTTTTATTTAGAATACATCTCATACAGATCTTAGAACATAACATAATAAAAAGTATGGCAGTATGGTTGTATTTCCAAGACTACCAAACAACAGAAGAAATTCTAATGACCAGTTACAGAAAGGATGAAAATGCTTGTCATTTTGGTTATTTAAGCCGATATATTATTAGTATTATATAATATAGATTTTATTGTATTTATTATTCGTATTTATTACATAAGTTCATTATGATCCTATTTATCCCATAGTTTATTAATTATTTTATTATTATTTTTCTCTTATTTTTATTTTTTATATATATCATTTTATTTTTCTGACTCTGCACCCATAATATTCATTCTATCACTCTCCCAAAGGTTAGCTGGTAGAGAATACCTTTATGGTATTAAGCTCGCCTATGTACATAATTTGCGATATGCGGACGACACTACATTATTTGCAACAAGTATTGGTCACATGGAAGAGCTGTTGCAAAAAATGGAGTCAGTCAGTGTTAAGTTCGGCCTTAAAATTAACCGCAGCAAGACAAAGGTAATGATTGTAGACCGTGCCAACGATAACTGGCCAGAAATTAAACAGATAGCAAAATGCGATGTTGTCCAATCATACATTTATCTGGGAGCATTGATATCGAATGGCGGTGGATGCGAGGAGGAAATTAAGCGTCGTATGGCAGTGTCGAGGTCTGCTATGGAGAAGCTTAAGAAAATATGGAGGAACCGAAACATTACGAAAGCTACTAAAATCCGGCTGGTCAGAGCTCTTGTGTTCCCCATTTTCCTGTATGCTGCAGAGACGTGGACCCTGCGCGAAACTGAAATAAAACGTATTAATGCTCTAGAAATGTGGTGTTGGCGGAGAATGTTGGGCATATCGTGGACGGAGTTCCGAACCAACAAATCCATCCTGGAGGAACTGGAGATATGACAACGCCTTTCCTCAATCGTGCAATCACGCATTCTCACTTTCTTTGGACACGTATCACGGCGTGGAGATACATCCATTGAGCGCCTTGTAGTTCAGGGAAAAGTCGATGGCAAGAGAATGCGTGGTAGGTCTCCGATGAGATGGACTGACCAGGTTAAAGCAGCAATGGATCACCCCCTACATGAGTGCTCCAGGAAGGCTGCAGTTCGAGACGAGTGGCGACGACTTGTTAAGCGTGCCACTGACACTCAAGTGACGACCACGACCACTCTGCCAAGAGTGTAGCGACTAAGAAGAAGATGTACATCTTTTATATTTTATATTTTGTGTGCAATATAGGATTTTATTATTATTATTATTATGACGTGTCTCATTGGCATACGTTAAACATGTCAAAAGATAATCAGGTTTTCTGCGAATGGCGTAGTGTCATAGATTTGTTATTGATTCAAATTCTTTATTAAACCAAAGTGAGAACTTTATTGCACGCACTTGGTTGGGGACCTATTTCGTTGAACGTACGTCCGTACGTCAGAACAGCGCTCAAGGGGAAACAGCGCGGCGGGGAAGGGAAAGAGGGGCGGATAGGCGCGCGCGTATAGCCGCTGCCTCTCTCGTTCTCTCCCGCTCCTTCTTTCTCTTTCCTTCTTTAACTATGCGAGCGCACGCAGGCACGCGCATTCATTTAATCTCCATATTCCTACCAACTACGAAATCAATAACCAGCAAGTTTAGTTATAACTTTTGCGGTACGTCCCGCGACGCACCCGTTTTTTTTATATTAACTTATAATTAAAACGTTGCTGTGACAATGTCTGTTTGACACTGTGTGCCAGCAATCGTTAGCTTTCAGGGGAACATATTATGTTGAAAACATGCATACAAATTTTAATATACTTCGAGTAATTTGTAAAAAAACCATAAATATAAGCATACAGCAATATAAAGTCTAAATAAAGTATATACATATAACTACGAAATAAAATAGGGCATATGCTACATAGGTACGAGTATTACGCTTATTTTGAGTTTATTGGGGATTTATTTGCGTTTGTATATGTATGTAGATTATTTATATACTATATTTTATCTATTATATTTATATCTATTATATGGATGTATGTATGTGTATACATTTTTATGTAATTTATTAGTTAACTTGATTTTATTTTGTGTTATTTACTTTTATTTTGTATACTGTTTCCTGTATCACATAACTTCTGGTACATAGTACAGGGATCCTAGTACTTACTGATTGATGTATATAGGTTTTATAAAACGTTATTATTATTATTAAATACTGTATCCAGATTTAGTATTGTGTATTGTTTATTTTTCTATTATATGTCTTGTATGGTAACTTTAAATTAGATTGATCTCATTGTCTCTCCACTTCTCCAATCTATCCCCCACCAGCGACCTTCCTCAGGTCATTCGTCCATCTGGCGGGGGGTAGTCCCACTTTGCGTACTCCAGAACCCGTCTATTCCATCGTCTATCGGTTCCGCGACAGACATGTCCAGCCCATTGTCACTTCAGCTTGCTAATTTTGAAAACTAACGGGACGTCTCTGGCGGATGTCAACGTTTCGGACTTTATCCTTCACATAAATCTATAGCTCGCTGAGTTATTAGATTATAGTTAAGTACAATTGATTTAAAAAAAAAAAAAATAAAATATTAAAAAACTAAAAACTTACATTTTAAAACATAAATGACTATTAATAAAAATAAACCTAATTAATAAATAAAAATACAACTAAAAACTAAAATGAAGAAAAAACAAAATATTTTCTTTTTATAAATAAAAAAATTGCTCCAAATCGCTGCCAAAGGGCAAAGTGCCAAGGATATTGGCAGCATTGCCACGTTGAATGGCAATGCTGATCCTTTGGCCCAAATATTGCCCAGCCCTTTTGTCTCCCGAGGTGTTGACGAGCTGTTTTGACAACGCCTTGAAAATTTCATGTGCACTTGGTCCCCACGGCCCGAGAGTTTCAACTCCAAACGGCGCAAAAACACATCTTCCAATAAGCTGAGTGTATTTTCGCCGCTTGAGGTTCTCTGCTTGTAATGCAGCAGCGCCTGGGTCCTTAGAGGTTAAGGACAAGTGGGAAGGCGCCAGGGTGTCCACACAGGTGGCATCCCACACTAAAGGCAAACCTATCCTCCATGGAACCAACAATAGTTAAGTTATAAATCAAATAAAATGAAGTCTGGTTAGTTACACCATTTATCTTTTCAAGAAAGGCTGGATCGATTTTTATCATCTTTGATTTTGTTGGATTTGTCTCCGCCCCCAATGTACTTTCCTCAAGTACTTTGTAAAGCCTAATTCCAAAGTACGTACTCGAATATATTTCCATTGTTTCATTCATCTCTCCTTAAATATGAAAATTAACCTAAGTTTGTCACTTGCTTTGTTTCCGCCAGGTTGTTTTATTCCAAATAATTGGATGTTACATAAACATGTTTCTGATCTTTTTATCTTAGAAAAATAAAATGCTTTTTTAAGCATAATGGCGAGCTCTTTGCATTAATTTACCTGAACTAAATTTGATACATATTTGATATATAAATTTGACAGTTCAAAGTCAAAGTCAAAATATCTTTATTCACGTAAACCTATTACAGGCATTTATGAAACGTCATTAATTTAATTATTTTGAATGATTCTACTCCTGCTAGTAGAAGACTAAGCAGCAAAGTGGTCCAATAAGTAAGTTGTTAGCAGAAGACCAGCAGCTTAGCAAATTCCAGTGACCTGTTAATGTTTAATCTGACTGAGAAAGGAATCTGCAAGGAAAACTCAGCTATATCAGATTTACAAAATAAAACATATACAGAACTGCACCACAACGATCAATTAATTACCTTTTAAATTTAGTTATCAGTATCTATGAGAATACAATACCTGGTACAGCAGTAACCCACCAGCCAAGTCAGAATTAAGGTAGACTAGATGCCTATGTACAACCCGAAAGTCGACAAAACTCAAAAACCTCAGTTAATTTAAGTTAACTAATAATGTCATAAAATTCAATTATTGAATAAAATTATGTAGCATACAGCTGTATAGAGGCGTTTAATATTCTGTAATAAAAGCATTTTCAAGTTTTCTAATACCCGTTTATGTAACCAATATATTCCGTTCGGAATTCGAATCTCGGGAAGCTTTGATTCGAACCGCGCGAAGCACTTGCAAAATTAATTTCGCATGATGAATGAGTATATTGCGGCGAATGCAAAATATTAATTATTCCAATCTATTTTGACAGAACGGACATTACCTTGTGATATCGACACTTTCCAGGAAAAATACTGTAAGCTACATTTTGCTTTTTTTAACGGAAGTGTGTTTTTTTACGTTTAACGCCAAGTCGATGTTTTTAATGTTTGCAATATTCATAATACTCGTAATTTATTTATTTATTAGTTCTCCAACAAAATCAACAATAATTCAATTTCTGAGTACATATTATGTATGCATAATTAACAGAGTAAATGTATTTTAATTATAATTTTAATTAAAGGAGAAGACGGCCTGCTCATAATTACTATTGAGTATAAATTTAAAACTAGGCATGCAATAGATGTTATGCATTATATAAACAAATAATTTACCTACCTAACAGTTACAATCTATTAAATTAAATTATAATTAATAAAACTAACACCTACCTAATTACCTAAATTAATGTCAGAATATTACAAATATTATAATAATAAAAAAAAAAAAAAACAGTTTTAAGAAAAAAATACAAACAAAATTACAATCAACAAAAAAAATCAACAAAAACTACTGATTTTGTTTGCTTTTAATGCCTTTTTAAATTTAAGAGCACCACATGAAAATGCGTCAAAATCGTGAAACTTGTGCAAGTAATTTTACTGTCGTTTCATCCGGTTAATAGGGGAAAAGTAACTAAGTTAGTCTTTGAAAAGGTACTCACAAAAGGAGTGTATGTCGAGACTCTCGGTCTTCTTATGCTGGAGTAAAATGAGGCCTTGCGAAGTAAAAAGTAATAATGATTTACGCCCAATTTTTGATGGTTAGGCGATATTGTGATCCGTCGGTGAATAAACAGACATTCCTAATTTGTTACCTATATACATGTCCTGTCTCTTTCTCGCCGCTTCCTTTTTATATTACCCATCCCGGGAGGAGACGGTCGCGCATGTGCTCTTGGAGTGCGACATTGTGGCTGCGCCTAGACTGAGGTTCCTCCAGACTGCGAGGACTCTTTCAAATGTCTGTAGGTACGTGATGGGTTTCCTGGCCTTCCTGGAGGGGTTCGGATGGCTCCGCTGAATGAGTAAAGGTCACGCACTGGTACAAACATAAATACACAATCATCCATTCTGCCGGCGCTTGCGCACTAAAGATAAGCAGCGCATATATAACAGTCCTACAGTCGTCATAGTAGACTCTGAAAAATTCGCCGCGATCGTTTTAATCACCCGCATTCGTAAAACCTTCTAAATTAGTGATATAGAACAATTTATAAGTGCTGGTGATCAATTATATTCACTGCTAAATCAATTACTTCGGTGATGTGCCGACATAATAATTATTTTTTATTACAGCCCCCAGAACACAGATTCCTAGACTTTCCACTGTTGGAGATGTGCCTTCCACCACTGGCCAGCAGTTGGCGAGGGTCTGATGTTAATTTTTAAAAACAATTTATTAACGATTTCACAAGTTTGTATTAGTGCTCCGAGGCACGGGAGCGGTGTTGTTGTAAATCTATGACAAACGTACGTAAGATAAGTGTATTTCTCATTGGTACATGCCGTGGTTTGAACTTTAATCGGGCTTTTAAGATTTTAAGGAAAGCATTCTTACACCTAAACCACAACAGCTCATATTTTATTACTTATATATTTTTTATGTGGGAAAAGAGATTGCCCAAAACCAGGCCCCAACTTTTCTGCAGTTAGCCTCAATTAAATACAATTCAATAATCATAGCAATTAATAGTGTTTTTTTTAATTTAATTAAATAAATAGACAATTGGTTAAAATTTATGTATGAATTATTATATAGGTATATCTTTATTATGACCAGGACCTTTATTATAGATAAAACACTGTATTTCAAATCGGCGGGATCGAAACTATGTAATTATTAACGTAAAAAAATTTTTGTCAATTTATTGCCGTTATGCTAGGGTAAAATAAATACAATATAATTACAGATTGTGAAAACACAATATATTAATTATCAAATAAAAAATTATTCATTATGGCACGAGAACATTTTATTGGGCCCATTTCTCTAAGAATAATTGGCATTTTCATTTTCGAGTATAAAATACATATTAATCTTACAACCTTTTTTCTGTAATGTGTCGATAATCGATATGTACTTATGTATATTTCACTTTGAGTATAAAATAACATCGATATTTTCTCCTTCATTGTTCATACATTTTTAATTAATTAATTATTTACGAGTAAGGCATAAGTTCGCTTCGGTATATTAATCATTATTATACTTTGAATATGACAATACAAAAATATTCATTATGGAAGCGCTTACAATTGGAAATAAGTGAACACGGATACTGTAATACCTGTATTCTATTTATTTATTTAAGGAGTAGAAAACAATATATATATATATACATATACTATATTATTAAATTCAAATCATTTATTTGTTTATTTATTTATTTATTTAAATACTTTATGGCACTTAAAAACCTAGTACATAGGCGAGCTATAACGCCATAAGGCATTCTTCACCAGCTAACCTTGGGGATCATGTAAGGTGATAGGCAGGATAAAGAAAAATATTAAAATAGCTAATAAACATAATTACGCATAACATAATTCCAGACAGGTCACACAGCGCCATCTAATTTCCGTGGTAAGCTACGAGGTTTGTGTTACGGAAACTAGATGGTTGATAAACTACATATTATTCCTTTTTTTTTGTAAATATATATGTGGCCGACGATTTGGCATCCTTTGCCACACGTTTTTGTACTTTTTAATAATGATATTATTTTGACTTTTATATGACATATATTTGATATATTTACATTTTGACATTGGTCTAAAAATACAAGCAAGAAAAAGTCGTGATTGTGCATTTTCATTGAAGATTACCCTATTGTCTATCCCCAACTGTAGATATCGGTCACAGTAATTGGCGCCCAACGTGGGGCAAGAATTATATGATGAATACCCGAAAAAGTCGAAGGATTATGGAAAAATCCGCTACCATAGCAGCGACAGACACCGACCGACAAATGATGAGCGGTGGTGACGGACTAGGAGCTTTGGGCGATACGCGGAGACTAGAGGTAACCGACACGGATATTAGGGTATACGCTCCCATAATTGACTTAGCTGGCGAAACAGAAAATAGGGTAGACACACCAATGTTAGACTTGACTACAGACACTGGCCGACCTACCGTGATAAGTCGGTCGGGTAGCACACGAAGCATGACCAGTACCATCAGACGACGAATGTTTATGGCCCAGGCCGCGACTAAAAGGGCTATGTTAGAAGCTAAACATATAGAGGCTCGAATTGAAGGTGAAAGAATTATTTTAGAAGCACAGTTACAGGAGCAGGAGGCAGAACTTGATTGTGGGGCAACCTCGACCCAGGCGAGTGTACTTCGGTGGATGGACGGAACGACTCACGCGGATATAGCCTGCGAACCGATTACCGAAGTACGACCTCCAGTGACATCCAATGTCAACTCTGCAACGACTGATATTTCTCAACTAGCTAAAGCCATTACGGACGCCTTGAAAACGACAGATTCACCAGCCATTAGCAATGACAAGCTCATAGGACGCCTTTCTGCCAGAGATTTACCAACGTTTTCAGGAGATCCACTGGATTGGCTGAGATTTAAGAATTCATTCACGACGACCACCGAGATTGGACAATACACCGACACCGAAAATATCGCGCGCTTGCAGAGATGCCTTCAAGGTGAAGCGTGGGAGGCGGTTGCTGCTCAACTCATGACGGTCACCTCAGCTAATCAAATAATTAAAACGTTGGAATTAAGGTTTGGCCGCCCTGATCTTTGTAATAAGTGTAAGAAAAGACATAATTCACTATTGCATATGGAACATTCGAACATGATTAGTCAAGATGAAAATAGAGATAAGACAGAGACTACGGCTAACATCATTACGAGAGACAAAAAAGGTTATTTAAAGGTTCCTCCAGTTACTATCGACGGATACGCATTGTTGGATGAGGGCTCTACTATTACCCCTCTAGAACGACAGATTGCTAAAGAAATTGGTGCTGAAGGTCCTGCATCTGACCTCGTACTACAAGGAGCAATTGGCGATAGTAATATTATGCAGAGCCGCGACGCATCCCTTACCTTGCGGTCATCTGGTGAAACTTATAAACTCGACAAAGTCCGTACGATTGATAAACTCTCTCTTCCAGTTCATACACTCGATGGAGACACTCTATTAAACTATTTACACCTTAAGGACTTACCTTTACAATCTTTCACTGGACATCCTACTAAAATGGCTGACGCACCACAATGTTTTAGCTGGCGACGACGTGTATTATTTATTGATAAATGCCGACAGAAAATTAGTACACAGACACATGCGACATATGATCCCAACGAAGAGGAGTCCTATACTATGACAATTATAACACCAGATCCCAATGAAGGGTACACATGGTTTCAACGAGGAGGAGTCCCTGACGAGACGACAACGGATAACAACTGGGATTTAATACGAGCTCGGACTATTTGGGATCCTGGAAAAACGTTGCCACGACACATGGTGCAAAGTACAAGTGTGCATTGTTGATGTCAACACTAAAGGCGAAGGCCTACGCCGTCCGGCATCCAAGACTAACGTGTGCCTAAGAATACTGATGGATGTCGGCCTCCACCACTATAAGAGCGAAGCGAGGAGGAGATTGTGGCCGACGATTTGGCATCCTTTGCCACACGTTTTTGTACTTTTTAATAATGATATTATTTTGACTTTTATATGACATATATTTGATATATTTACATTTTGACATTGGTCTAAAAATACAAGCAAGAAAAAGTCGTGATTGTGCATTTTCATTGAAGATTACCCTATTGTCTATCCCCAACTGTAGATATCGGTCACAATATACATATTATACATATAAACACCCAGACCGAGACAAATTATACAATGTACAACTTGCCCCCGGTGGGAATCGAACCTACGACCTCCCGAGTTCACGGCAACGTTTGTTACCACTAGACCACGGAGGCGGTCAATATATATACATAGTTATATTTGTTGTTTAGACAGGTTAATATTATAAAGCACAGATTTAGGTTATAAATGTGCACCAGTGCTGCCGTATATCTGCCCATAGGGCGTACAAATATTAGTAATTGTGGATGGCATTTAATTTTAATACATACACGTAAACAAAATTGTGATACAATAAAAAATGTAAATGACAATATTATTCATATCTAGAATTTAATAATAATAAATTATAAGTCAAAGAAAATGTCATGTAATTATAATTTTGTCTGTAAAAAAGTCATTGATTGTGTAGTATGTCTTGTCAATTAGTATACATTTAAGTCTTCTCTTCATTTCTCCTAACTCTAGCTCCTGTAGTCTCAACGGTATTTTATTATATATTTTTGTCGTCATGATTAAAGCACTTTTATGTAACAAAGCTTTCTTGCTAACTAATGGGTATATTATATTTTGATGACGTTTACTTAGACGGTTTTGAGGATTCGTTTTTACGAATAAAACTGATTCATAGATGTACAGACTAGGGAACGTCAATAATTTGAAATATGATTTGAAATATGGCTTATTACAGTGATCAATAGTTATAAAATACAACCTGCCTTAATGATCACCCTCTTAGATTTAGTTACTAAAACTTTAACAAATAAATATCTTAAATTAAAAATAACATTAATCAATGGGGTGTATCACTAACTTTTTAACACGATAGATGGCGCATAATAGACGATATCCAATAGAACTGTCAATTGCATATAAAACTTGTATTTTTATTATGAAATTTATTATTTTCTGGTTATATTGCCGAAGTAAGCAGCTTTTAAGTGTACAAATCGAGATTTCTAAGCGATATCAAAAATATGGTGATCTCAAAATTGCCGTTCTAATAATTAAACCTTTTTTATTTTTAAAGACGTTGTTTTCTTTCCTAATTCGTATTTTAAGGTAGTTAACGTTAAGTTAAAATTCGTATTTCTGTTATAAAAATAAAAACTACAAAAACATTTAAAAAATGATCCGACATAGGTGTAAACAAGGTACCAGTGCCGCTAGCGACATCTATAAAAAAGCTTTGCCTGATACACCCCATTGTACACTTAAAGCAAAATCAAGCGGAGAAATGGAGTAAAACAATAAATATCTTACAGCAATCTTATAAATAAGCGGATTCTCATTTAGCCAAACATGACCAGTGGCAAGCTCGTCGATGTCTCCAGCGTACCAAACTCGAGAAATATCAGAAATAAATTGAATATTAATTAAATGTATCTATTTACATTAATCAATATTTTTGTGTCCCGACCAGGAATCGAATCCGGTACCTCCGAGTCTAAATCCACGGACTTAACCGCTAGACCACGGAGGCAGTTATGATGTAAATAACGAAATCCACTAATAACGTTTGCGACTAGCTAATAGAATTGGGCTACAGGTTTCCTACGAGTGGGCAATCTGTCGGCTCTACCCGCGCGATCATACCAACTTTGGATTCGTTCCTCACTTAACGCGTGGCGCCGTCAATGGAGTGACAGATTTTGTTGCGCACGTAAACGTGCTCTCAAACTAGCTGAAGTGAGAGTTTCACATGGTTCTTTGTAAAAAACCTCTATTTGATATGCAAACTAAATAGAATTACGGTGTACTCGACGTTCACCGAACTATGCTAACGAAAAGACGATAAAACCTTTATCTTATTAGGGACTTCCCAAAAACCCGGAAACCCTCGTGGCTCTGAAACTAAAGCTCATTCTATCCAATTTTTTCTTTATTTCCTGTTGTTTTTTCATTCGGTCCGTGACAATCTGTGTGCTGTAACGAACGAGCTGTTAAATCAATATAATTTTTTAAGCTATTTAAACTTAAAAACACTAGTAACATATTATTTACGATATAATGAAATTTACAAAGATTGTGATTCACATTTACAGGTCTTAACAACTACCAGCAAGAAACTAAGAAAGTTACTACCCTAGATCGATAAAAAAAAATGTAGTACCCTTCTGTCCAGGTGACCTATTACAATTTACTAATACTTTGCATGCATTCTCATAATTCGCAAGTTTATGTTGAGTACCAACGTAAAATTTGTTACTTCTCTAGTTAAAAGTTTTCCTTAATTGCTCCTCATGATATTGTGTTCTCAAAATTTTCTGATCGGCTTACATCAGAACAACGTTCTTGGCGTAGACATATACACTCATAAAGTTTCAGACAGTCTAGTCAGTTAATTGTATTTATTTTCGCCAAAGTTTAGGAACAATGTTTAAACGAAACACGCAATCACCCATGAAGTCATAGATAGACCCACGTCTAATCTGTTATAAAATCGCAAAAGTCGTAAGTTAATGGTCGCACCTAAGCTCTCATTCTAGCGCTTTTGAGTTACGTGTCGGTTCGATATATGATAGTAAAAGGTGACAGATCTCTAAAGATATCTGTCAGTTTCATTTGAACAAATCGAGGCCCTGATAGGTCGATTTTTAACGCGCCTCTATCTAATTGGTCGATTCGTACTGCACTTCCACCTGATTGAAAAGAGTACGTGGCAAACGGTTTCAGACTGCGTTTTGTATTTCATAGGCTTATATTGATAAATACAACGTTTAAATAATTGTCATTATTATTGCGTTTGCGTTTGGCCAGCCATAACAGACACTGTAACTTGTTAAACAATAGTTTGGACATTATTTATTTAGAAGAAGCCAATTGTAGTAAACATAGTCGTGTCCGAGACGGCATTCGTGTCACGCGATTGACTGCTTTTTTTTGGCTTGTTTCAAGACACAATTATGGTGTGTATCTTTGGTGTGCTACGGGCTCAAAGCTTTCTCGTATACTAGTATCTTGCATTAGGACAACCACGTCTTACGAAAATTGTTAGATTTTTCTGGTGATTTCCGTCATTCCCATAACAAGGCCTCCTAACAGAAGTAGCATTTTACTGGACATGACTACGTAATAAATTCGATACGCTGTGATAACAGGGCAGACTATCCATTTAGGAGCAGCCAACTTCAGCAAGACGCCGACAGACGCATTCAGCTAGGATGGGCGGCATTCGGGAAACTCCGGCACATCCTCTCATCGTCTATACCACAATGTTTAAGAGTCTTTAACCAGTGCGTCCTCCCGGTAATGTCGTACGGAGCAGAGACGTGGACACTAACAGTGGGTCTGGTCCATAAATTCAAGGTCGCTCAGCGAGTCATGGAAAGAGCTATGCTTGGTATATCTCTAATGGATAGAATTCGAAACGTTGATATTCATCAGAAAACGAAAGTTATTGGCATAGCTTTTAAAATTAGCAAGCTGAAGTGGCAACGGGCCGGACACATCTGCCGCAGAACCGACGTTCGATGGGGCAAACGGGTTCTAGAGTGGAGACCACGTACGGGAAGACGCAGA
This sequence comes from Tinea semifulvella, assembly GCA_910589645.1. Taxonomy (NCBI): domain Eukaryota; kingdom Metazoa; phylum Arthropoda; class Insecta; order Lepidoptera; family Tineidae; genus Tinea; species Tinea semifulvella. Next base: position 8,355,002 of record OU342612.1, on the reverse strand, counting down.
GTGGGACGACGCCCCGCCAGATGGACAGATGACCTAAAGAAGGTCACTGGTGGGGGTTGGATGAGGGTAGCGAAAGATCGCGTTAAGTGGCGAGCTAAAGAGGCCTACACCCAGCAGTGGAGAGATACAGGCTGATGACGATGATGCATGTGATAACCTTATTAATATTTATTATAGCTACGAAAAAGTCGCGGACTATCACCATGATCACGTGAGATAAATAATTGGTTTTGTAGAGCCATTCCCTATGTATTCGTCGATGGTTCTACGGAGTTTAGATAGATATTATAACAGTTACGCACTCGAGGAACACAACAAGTTTTAAGTGTGCTTCACATCGCAGTGCAAATTAATACCCTCTTCATATTGCTGCTACTATCTTAAAGGAGAACTGCAATCTAAGTGTTCTTAAGATTTAAATTTAATATTATTTTACACTGGTATTTTTAGTTTAGTTTATTTATAATTAGTTAATATTTTTTTTTGTATCTTGCTTCGTATAAACATTGTAATAATAGTTACGAGAATGTATGCCTTTGGTTTTAAAAAAATCTCATTACATACACGACTTTTTTTTTACATCCGGAAATCCCTATCCTGCCACGCTACCGCGGCCAAAGCCTGACAGCGTTGGTTTAACCGAAGCTTTACATGCGTTGAGTTTTAAAATTTAATTTAATTATATAAGCACCAATCAGCAATTCAAGCTCGGATTTATTGAGACAGAAATAACTCTTAAAAGCATTGAGTATTATACATTATTTGTATAACTTTGTTGTCGCCTCGTAAATAATGATTTAGGAGGCTTACTCTTAATCTACGAAATAACCAAAACTAACTGCCTCCGTGGTCTAGCGGTTAAGTCCGTGGATTTAGACTATCCTACCGGGTTCGATTCCTGGTCGGGACGCAAAAATATTTATTAATGTAAATAAATACATTTAATTAATATTAATTTATTTGTGATATTTCTCGAGTTTGGTACGCTGGAGACATCGACGAGCTTGCCACTTGTCATGATTGGCCTATAGTAAAGTTGGCTAAATGTGAATCCGCTTATTTATAAGCGTGGTTTCTGACCACCCCGAAAGGGAAACGGTCGTGATGATACATTATAACCAAAAATAAGGTTCGATAAATAGATAAAAAAAAAATCCACAATAAACAAAAATACATTTAAATGTCCAGTGACATTTTCTAATAGCTAACCTTTGGGATAGTGGGTGCATTAAAACACTAATTTAAAATAAATAAGAATTATCAATAAAATAAAAACAGTCATTTGTTAAAAATCTTTACTCATATAATTATTAATACACTTGTGTTAATAATAATTTAATGGCAAAATGAAGAGCTATGTAGTAATTTTATAATAAAAAAACATTATTATTATTACACAAGTATTTGTCAAAAACTTCTTACCTTTCTTACCCTTCGGAAACGTTATTAATTAGGTTTATTAAAAAGGGTTAATATTTTATACAATTTTCTTTATTTTAAATATAATTTAATAATTAATGACTTGCCTGGACTGCTTGCTTTTGTGATATATGAACTTAATAAATTAAACGAGCTTATTTCACTCCACAAGGAATTTTGATTGTAATAGTGATGTCAGGTACATAGCAACCATATCCAAATCATAGCAATCCAGGAGGACAATCTAGGTACACTAGGATTCACTCAGTTTTATCGTATTTTTTAAAATTATTTTCAATGAACTTGCATTGCGCACACGCGTTTCATGCAGCAGCTGGATTCAAATAGGGATTTGACAGATCGTGGTGGGAAAGAGGGGTAAATACGTAAAATGGCATGGGATAGAAAGGTATGGACGGCAGCCGTGTCGCTATTGTTTTAAACTAGCATGGTAACCTGACAAAATAAAGACATGTGATGACTATTTCATCATTGTCGTATTACATTGGAACATAACAGGTGACTTTATTATCTGTAACATATCGCTGCGACTGAAGTTCAAATATTCTATATTTCAGAATAACCGCCCTATGTTGGGCGATAGCATTATTTCTCGTGGCCTATGAAAAATTCATGCGGCTCCCGTTTGATAGTGTTAACGCGCGTTCTCCGCCTTTTCGTCGCCGCAACATCCCTCGAGGGTGTACTATTGCATTGCTTATGACAACACCACGTAAACAAAAGGTCGTAACTGTACCGCAACTATTGTACTGTACATTCTTATTATACTTCGGATTGTATATAATATTCCTTTGTTTCCAAATGCCACACGATGCACGTCTTTTTAAACTTACAGTATTTTCGACATGAATGCAGTTACCATTTGAAGCAAAACCAATTTAAATTACAAAGTGGCTTTTTAAAGTTAAGGTCTTATTTTTTTATTCACTAAATCTATTACAGGCATTTGTGACATGTCATTAATATAATTATTTTAAATGATCCTACTCCTGCTAATGGTCCAAAGAGTAAGCTAGTAGAAGACGAGTAGCTTAGCACTTTTCGAATTAAGGCTATTAAAACGAGATACAGAAATAGAAAAAAATAAGGACATTTATTACTTTATTGTTGACATAATTGTAAACTGACACTGCCCTTACAGCTACGTTTTTTTTAACTAAGTTGACACGGCCTCTTTACAGCCACGATCTTATTTACGTAGTTTAACTTGCTTATGGCAGTAATGTTATGCTTAACATACACACAGTTTTGTCGACTTTCGGGTTGCACATAGGCATGTTGTCGACCTTAATTCTGACTTGCCTGGTGGGTTACTGCTGTACCAGGTATTGTATTCTCATAGGTACTGATAACTTAATATAAAAGGTTATTAATTGATCGTTGTGGTGCAGTTTTGTATATGTTTTATTTTGTAAATGTTTTATTTTGTAAATCTGATATAGCTGAGTTTTCCTTGCAGATTCCTTTCTCAGTCAGATTAAACATTAACAGGTCACTGGAATTTGCTAAGCTGCTGGTCTTCTGCTAACAGCTTACTTATTGGACCACTTTGCTGCTTAGTCTTCTACTAGCAGGAGTAGAATCATTCAAAATAATTAAATTAATGACGTTTCATAAATGCCTGTAATAGGTTTACGTGAATAAAGATATTTTGACTTTTGATATGGATTATTACCTGACAGTCTAACCATTATTACCAATTTGTTGATTGTATTGGTCTGACTGTATCGAATTTGTTACAATTGAATCAAAGGAAATAACATATTTGATTTAAGATGTCTTAAACAGGTCGACATTTCGAGGGTGGTCTGAAAAGTTTTTGACCTCAACGTGAAGATGGCAGCACTCGTCAATAAAAGTCAGGGAATGTAGTTGTGCATCTTCTGACAGGTACTCACCAAAGTTTCAGTTATTTTGGACGCGCAGTTGTTATTTGACAGTCGTTTGAGTGAGTCGATGTGAGTATTTTTTTGAAATTGGTAAAAATGGAGTATCGTGCTGTCATAAAATTTTGTTTTTGAAAAGTAATACGCCTACGCAAATCAAAGATGAGTTGGACTCTTTGTACTGGGACTCTGCACCATATTACTTATTCTATTTCACAGTTTACTTTAAAATACTTATACCAGAATTTCTTTGTTTCAGTGGATCTTCTTCAAATGTTGGAGTACAACATGACTGTGTCGTTCCCCGCTGCACCGCTGCTTACTGTCATTCTAGCGTTAGTTGGTAAGTCTATTTACTTTAACAAATACTGTATTATCATCGACTTTATTGTTATTTTAATCATCTCTTAGTTAGTCAGAAATAATAATTGAACGCCACATGGCTCTATCGCTACTTCGTCTACATTCATAAACCACGTTGTTTTTCATACATGCTCTTTACAGCACTTTAACAGGGTTAAAAATCCTTGAAAGTGTTGGATGGTACGAGCGAGAGGGATGCGTTAAAAACTCAACATAAATCTTGATTTTATTTGATTTTGAGTTTACCCTCTAATTTAATAAACCAACTGAAATTTATTATGATTTACTTTTTTGACAGTTCTTTCACCATGTTTAGGTTAATCAGAAACAAAAATTAAACGCTGTCTACTTCGTTGACGTCTTCGTAAATGTTTTTTTCTATCATCTATTATATTTTCTGCACTTTCAGACAATTGAAGAATTCTTTTCAAAAACCATATTTAATATTTTATACGAAATGAGATGGTTACGCCATCTTGTAGACGACTTAATAATCCTTACATTTAACGTTTGTTTAAACTCAACCTTAGTCATGACATATTCGCTTTTGAAACTTGTATGAGTTTTTTAAAAACAACCTTTGTCAGTTATGATTCCGACAAAAAAATACCCAGAAGTGATTGGAACTTCATTATAAGTCTATATCTATGTAAAAAATACACTGTAATTAACTGAAAAGTTTTTTCTGTCTCTCGAAAAAATATATTATATTTTGACAAAGGGGTTTTTTAAAATTAAATCTTCATTTCTTAACATTTTTTCTCAACCTTGAAGTACCTACGTGTGGTCTGACAGGCCCCATAGTCTAAAATATTACTTTTCTTCTTTAAATAGACTTCAAAGTCAAAGTCCAAATATCTTTATTCTCGTAAACCTATTACAGGCATTTATGAAACGTCCTTAATTTAATTCTTTTCAATGATTCTACTCCTGCTAGTGGAAATCTAAGCAGCAAAGTGGTCCAATAAATAAGCTGTTAGCAGAAGACCAGGAGCTTAGCAGATTCCAGTGACCTGTTAATGTTTAATCTGACTAAGAAAGGAATTTGCAAGGAAAACTCAGCTATATCAGATTTACAAAATAAAACATATACAGAACTACACCACAACGAATCTGCAAGGAAAACTCAGCTATATCAGATTTACAAAATAAAACATATACAGAACTACACCACAACGAATTTGCAAGGAAAACTCAGCTATATCAGATTTACAAAATAAAACATATACAGAACTACACCACAACGAATTTGCAAGGAAAACTCAGCTATATCAGATTTACAAAATAAAACATATACAGAACTACACCACAACGAATCTGGAAGGAAAACTCAGCTATATCAGATTTACAAAATAAAACATATACAGAACTACACCACAACGAATCTGCAAGGAAAACTCAGCTATATCAGATTTACAAAATAAAACATATACAGAACTACACCACAACGAATTTGCAAGGAAAACTCAGCTATATCAGATTTACAAAATAAAACATATACAGAACTACACCACAACGAATTTGCAAGGAAAACTCAGCTATATCAGATTTACAAAATAAAACATATACAGAACTACACCACAACGAATCTGCAAGGAAAACTCAGCTATATCAGATTTACAAAATAAAACATATACAGAACTACACCACAACGAATCTGGAAGGAAAACTCAGCTATATCAGATTTACAAAATAAAACATATACAGAACTACACCACAACGAATCTGCAAGGAAAACTCAGCTATATCAGATTTACAAAATAAAACATATACAGAACTACACCACAACGAATCTGCAAGGAAAACTCAGCTATATCAGATTTACAAAATAAAACATATACAAAACTACACCACAACGAATCTGCAAGGAAAACTCAGCTATATCAGATTTACAAAATAAAACATATACAGAACTACACCACAACGAATCTGCAAGGAAAACTCAGCTATATCAGATTTACAAAATAAAACATATACAGAACTACACCACAACGAATCTGGAAGGAAAACTCAGCTATATCAGATTTACAAAATAAAACATATACAGAACTACACCACAACGAATCTGCAAGGAAAACTCAGCTATATCAGATTTACAAAATAAAACATATACAGAACTACACCACAACGAATCTGCAAGGAAAACTCAGCTATATCAGATTTACAAAATAAAACATATACAGAACTACACCACAACGAATCTGCAAGGAAAACTCAGCTATATCAGATTTACAAAATAAAACATATACAGAACTACACCACAACGAATCTGCAAGGAAAACTCAGCTATATCAGATTTACAAAATAAAACATATACAGAACTACACCACAACGAATCTGGAAGGAAAACTCAGCTATATCAGATTTACAAAATAAAACATATACAGAACTACACCACAACGAATCTGCAAGGAAAACTCAGCTATATCAGATTTACAAAATAAAACATATACAGAACTACACCACAACGAATCTGCAAGGAAAACTCAGCTATATCAGATTTACAAAATAAAACATATACAGAACTACACCACAACGAATCTGCAAGGAAAACTCAGCTATATCAGATTTACAAAATAAAACATATACAGAACTACACCACAACGAATCTGCAAGGAAAACTCAGCTATATCAGATTTACAAAATAAAACATATACAGAACTACACCACAACGAATCTGGAAGGAAAACTCAGCTATATCAGATTTACAAAATAAAACATATACAGAACTACACCACAACGAATCTGCAAGGAAAACTCAGCTATATCAGATTTACAAAATAAAACATATACAGAACTACACCACAACGAATCTGCAAGGAAAACTCAGCTATATCAGATTTACAAAATAAAACATATACAGAACTACACCACAACGAATCTGCAAGGAAAACTCAGCTATATCAGATTTACAAAATAAAACATATACAGAACTACACCACAACGAATCTGGAAGGAAAACTCAGCTATATCAGATTTACAAAATAAAACATATACAGAACTACACCACAACGAATCTGGAAGGAAAACTCAGCTATATCAGATTTACAAAATAAAACATATACAGAACTACACCACAACGATCAATTAATAACCTTGTGAATTTATTTATTTTATTTATTTATTTATTAAGAAAATCCAAAACAGCAATACATTTTACAAAGCAATACAATTAAAATTTTACATGACAAACCAAAGGATTTCACCGTTTAAAATACATTTATAATCTGATCTACAAGTAAATTACATTTTGAATCGAATTTAACATTAAATTAAATACAAACATAAATAACAAATTATTAAACATAAACTGAAATAAAAATTACGTCCAAAAAATATATAATAATAATAATGAAACAAAACTAATAAATAATCAAAATGTCACAAATTGCCATAAACACATCAAGTACTGTGTGAAATAATATGAATGAGTGTGTAAAGTGTATAGTGTGTATGTGAATTAAATTTGAAATTAAAAAAACTTGTTTAACAGAGTTAACCTGTTATTATACTCAATCAGAAATCAAAGAAGGTTGCTTTGGGTAGCAAGCCAAAGCTCCTTAAAATTTGATAAAATGGTGCCGCGTGCTCGTTGCTTTCACGCTTTATACACTGGAGTGAAGTACCATTGACTCGCATTGTCTGGGGCATTTAATATTTAAACTACATCGCTATGGTCAAAATTATAATATCTATTTTGTAATACATAATATAAAACTTTAAAAAATAAACTAAAATTATAACCGTCCGATGGGCGTCATGTGCCGAGAACACTGCGTTCCCCGGTGAACGGCGAGGCTGACCCTTTGAGCAAAATATTCTCTACTTAAACGATCATCATTTTATTATGTAATTATTAATTGTTAGGGTATTTTAATGTGTAATTATTAATTGTATTTTAATTTAAAATTCCTTTTTTAATTATAGTTTTAAGTATTATTATGTTTATATAAATTCTCACTGTATAAAATTTTATTGTTATACATAGATTTGTTTTAACAATTGAACTTAATCAAATTTATATTAAAATTGTATATATACTCTAATTTGAATGCTGTAATCTCCTATAATTAAGGTGGCACTTAGCCCCATATTATTATTGTTATGTTATAATGAATTGGTGTACATCTTGTTGGAGATCAAATAAATAAATAAATAAATCACCCGTCGCCAAGCGGAGATTTTCCCCAAGCTCACGTGATAAAGCCTGAAATACTGAACTCCATGGGAAAAGTAAACGGTAAAAAAACAAGTAGTCCCAAACGCTGGTGATTGACTACCAAAAACATTGTAGATAGACTGCGATGGAGTGACGATCCCCAACAGTGTGCTACCGACTAAGAAGGAACAGCACGTGTTGTGATTTGCAACGCCATTTACCTTTTATCATTATCTGCTATTTTTTTATTGCTTACGAAGGAATCATCATTACACGTCCTAGAACACGTACTCGTAGTCCTAGTCCTTCACTGTGATACGAGTACAAAACTTCGTAATGGTGAAACCGGCACCGACATGTTGACGTGTCTCTGGAGAATGGATAATGTTAATAGATTTGCAATTTTTTTTTTTTAAAGACACTTCGATAATTGATAAATCATCAATGATACGCCCCCCCTGCCTGAAGGGCCAACGCGGGTGGAGGTCGCATGCCCGACTCATCCGTGAGGCCTCCTAAGGAGTCCCCAGGGCGCCTACGGACTAAAACCATATAAACCGTCTCTCTCTCACTGTTGGCCCTGCCTTTACAGCTAAGTCTGAATCGTGGCTACGGAGCGAAGGCACTCGTTCGCCGCGTGTAAAACAGTAGAGCTGTATGTATATCAATACACTATTTTTCGTTTTATTGGAAAATACCAAGTTGTTATGATTTTACAGACATTTAAAATTCCCGTAAATATCGAATTCAGCTATAACAGACGCGTCTACTGCAAGACGTCATATTACAACGCTCCGCTCACTCTTATTCAGAAGCGAGCGTTGTAATATGCCGTTACAAATCCCGAGACGCTCAGTTATTTAAAAATTCTACGACTATCCATCAAAATTGATGTATTAAAAGTTTACCAAGAGTTCACCTAACAGTTGCAATGCCTTCAAACACATCATCGTTTTTTAATATACCTGGCCAAGGTGATATTTTATCAAATTATGTATCGAACAAACGATGCACCATTGTTCATAGTGTGAAATATTGTAATGGCGGGTATAATTTAAATTGCTTCTACTCTATTACTTTATTCTTGTTCTTGTGTTGCATGTCTTTGTCCTTTCTCTTAGAATAAATAAATAAATAATATATAATTTTTATTCACACGTTTTTTTTATCTTCTATGTATATACTAATGAATGTCTGTGTGTATGTATGTTCCCTATGCATTTCAAAACTACTTGACTGATCGGGATGAAACTGGGAATATGTTGTGTGAACATCGGAGAATATTTCTGACATAGTACTACTGTTGTCTGATAGGTGGCGCGCATCAGCGCTGATTTGTGGGGCATACCGACCGAGGGTACCGAGCGGGAGCCTAAAACTCTAGCGCATTTATTATATACATATATAGTTACTCATTCGTTGCTCTTGAGACTCCTACGCGTGCCCACTCTGCGCTTGACTGTCGTCGAATACAGAAATAAAGCCAAGTCAAACCATTTACCGCTTAACGGTTAATCGACCTCTCCCAGTGAGTGTGAGTAGTATTATTATTAATAATGACATTCATTGACTGTCAGACGGTACGAAGTTCGGTCAGCTTGTTTTCAATAAAGCAAAAAAATAAGTTTACATTCCTTATTGTGCAATACTCGATTTTTTGAATGCCCGGTTCTTAAAATTGAGTCAACGCGAGACTATTAAGCGTCAGTGAATCCACAAAGCTGCTTTAAAGAGACGAAGTGTCAGACCGTTTGAGGGTCGCAGTCGCACGTTCCTCTCGGAATGCACTCGTCTCTAGGAATTCAAGAGTACTGCATATTGTCCACATACTCCTAGTTCAACTTTGCTACGAGAATATATTTCTACATTTTTAGATCTTTTTTCGTTATAAATGAAATCGTGTTTTGTAAAATCGTCTACGGCATTGAAAGTACCATTATATGTATTTGTTAGAAAGTAAAGTATCATCACGACCGTTTCCTTTCCGGGGTGATCAGATACCACGCTTATAAAGAAGCGGATTCATATTTAGCCAACTTTACTATAGGACAATCATGACAAGTGACAAGCTCGTCGATGTCTCTAGCGTGCCAAACTCGAGTAATACCACAAATAAATTAAATATGTTTATTTAAATTTATATGTTTATTTTAATTTTTATATTAATTAGGTTTATCTTTTAGTTTATTTAATTTAAGGTTTTGTTTAGTTTATTTTTAACTTTATTGTTTAGGTAGCTTCAATCTATTAAATTGAATATATTATTATTAAAAAAATTATAAATATTTTTGTGTCCCGACTAGGAATCTCCGAGTCTAAATCCACAAGCTTAACCGCTAGGCCACGGAGATCTTTAAGTAATTAAGTAATGTTGATTGCAAAGACAAACAACAGACAAACAGACAAAGCTTCTTTGTCATTTATAATATTTGTAAGGATGATGGCGTCGTCGGTTTTAACTTGTGAAGCATCGCAAACCAATCATAAATGTGTGGTTTGGAGTCCTTGAGTATTTTGGTCATATAGCACGAAAAAGTTCGTCCAATCTGGAAAAACTGGTGATCACGGGTAAAATCGAAGGCAAGAGGCCCCGTGGCCGAAGCCCGATACGTTGGTCTGACCAGATCCGAACCATACTGAACATCCCAGTCCACATTGCGCTGCATGCCGCCGTGTGCAGACCCGGATGGCGCAGCATCGTCCGAGACAAAGTGATCCGTGGAGGGGGTCACGACCCTCAGCATTGAGGATGACGACGCAAGGAGGAGATTATTGAAATTGGAATAAAATACGAGGGACTTGTTCTTGTAAATTTAGTCTCTGTACAAAATAAAATTTTCTACAGAGACTAAATTTATTAGTCTTAACAGTTATTACTGCTTACGTTGTGTCGCGCCAGGCAATAACGCAGAATCTAACTCGCCTTATACGAATTTCCTGTTTCAATATCGAGCTTACGTAACTTCGGCTTGTTCTGGAATAGCTGTAGCGAGCTCCGGGAACTTTAGTAGGTCGGTCGATTCAACAGGTCGAGTGCGCACCGCCTGTTGCTTTCTCATACTCCTTGCCAACTCGACACGTTTTCCTTGCGAGAGCTTGTTTATACAATTCCTAATTGTACGAGTATTAACAGTTTGTGTTTTGGCGAAGCTTTCATTGTAGTCTGTTGTAGGTTTTTAATTTTAAAGATTTAGTAATACATGAGTGTCAAACATACACACATATACATACACAGGCATACATATTATTATACTGAGCCAAAGCTTTCTTTATATTTATAATCGCAATATCTCAGAAATGTTGATTCTAAGAAAAAAATTAATGGACGCAGTTACGCAAAAAGGATAATAATAATAATAATAAAAATACCGTTTTTGACGTATTCTAAATGTATAAAATGTTGGACTAGTCCATCGTTACATCGATGTAACGATGGACTAATCTAAATTCCAACTTTAATTGCGTACCCAAATATAAAATGACATCTAGTTCATACACACTTACGAAAAATCTATAGTATGTCAATGTCTTTTTACAGCAGCTATAATTTAGGTGACATCTTAATAATTATTTTAGCTTATAGTATGAAAATGCCATTTTACAGCGTCCATCGAGCGCTTGGTAGTACAGGGGAAAGTCGATGGCAAGAGGATGCGTGGTAGGTATCCGATGAGATGGACTGATTAGGTGAAGGTTGCAATGGATCATCCCCTACAGGAGTGCACTAGGAAAGCCGGGCTCCGAGAGGAGTGGCGACGGCTCGTTAAGCGTGCCACTAGCACTCAAATAGCGACCACGACCACTCTGCCAGGAGTGTAGCGACTAAGAACTAAAAAATAAATTATTTTATAATTCTTTATGTCTTAGTTTGTTTATATGACAATGCCTATTTACAGCAGCTGTAATTTCAAGAAATTGTATATGTTTATTTGGGTTATAATGTACTGCTCCAAATACAAGCTATTTCCAGGAAATGAACTTTAAATTATATTAATTTAGTTTTTGTAAAAGCGCAAAATACAATTGCAGAATAAATACATTATATTGAATTTAATAATTGAGCTGCTAGGGATACGGTATAATATTTAGATATGGTGGTGATATTTATATAAAAATAAAACCGCTTAAAACAAGACTTACTGAACATCATATATATACGCTTGTAATTGTCAAATAAAAAAAAAATGTTTAGGCTTCAGGAGAACCTATATTTGAAATAAAAAAGGTCACTTTTAAACATAATAATCATTATCCGAAAAATAAAACACTATTGCATGGTGAATAAGGCCGCGTCTGAAAATCGCGATATCTATCGTGATAAATATCTAAGGCTGGGAGGTATTATTATTAATTGATCTCGCCCACAGCCTAGAGACTAAATAGAGGGACAAAAAATTACATAAGTCAACGTTCGCGCGATCGTCGACCTCTCACTACCTACTTGATTAGGCTGAGTATGAATGGCGATATTTTTAGGAAAACTTCTCTGCACCGTAACTTAAAAAATATTACTGAATAATAAAATAAAAAATACAAAGTTCTTTATTTTTATTCTAGATTATAATATTAAAATATTTGCTCTTTAATAAATTTCACGCAGTAAATGCAATATATACTTGTAGTGTACGTCTCGCTACCTACTTGATTAGGCTCTGTATGAGTGGCGATATTTTTAGGAAAACTTCTCTTCATCGTAACTTAGAATTTTAATACCAAATAATTAAAATAAAAAATACGTGGTTCTTTATTTTTATTCTAGATTATAATATTAAAATATTTGCTCTTTAATAAATTCCACGCAGTATAATAAGTGACTTAAGCAACATATTCTGTTTGTGAACTAAGTACTCGTATTTGTATAACTTATATTTGCTTGGTGAATCAGGCTTCAATATATGTATTCGGTGTGTCCAGGCTCTAAAAGCCGACATTAATATAATTTTGGATCTGTCTCGAGCGATGCTATCGGTTCCTGCAGTCAGCCTCTTCAACTCTGAAAATGTCTGCCGAAGGGATTACTTCGAATCCTTTCTACCGCGAAGAGGTTCGGCATATTTAATGACTTCTATTATCTACGTCACTCTTACAGACGTTTCAATTATACTTGTTCGCTATCTCCTAAGCTTCTTTGTGCAGGACCGAGCCAACATTCAAAAATTTTTACTACGTTAAATACTATTAGATTGAAATTAATGTCTGGACAGTGGTGTTATGATAATTAAACTTTTATTACGAACTCTTTCTAAAGTATCATCACTACCGTTTCCCTTCCGGGGTGGTCAGAAACCACGCTTATTAAGAAGCAGATTCACATTTAGTGAACTTTACAATAGGCCAATCATGACAAGTGGCAAGCTCTTCGATGTCTCTAGCGTACTAAACTTGAGAATGTCATAAACAAATTAAATAGTTATTAAATTTATTTATTTAAATCGATATTATTGTGACCCGATCATGAATTGATTCCGATAACTCCGAGTCTAAATTCACGGACTTAACCGCTAGACCACGGAGGCAACAACTCTCTTTATTAAACTTTATTGCACAAAGTACAAAGGCTGACTTCATGCCCGAGGACATTCTCTGACAGCCAAAACTTGGGGACAAATTTAATTAAACATAGGTAAATAATAATAATAAATATTTCCAGACAGCGCCTTCTAATTTCCGTGGTAACCTACGAGGCTTGTGTTACGGAAACTAGATGGTTGATTATACTTTTTTTTTTTTGTAAATATATACATATTATACATATAAACACCCAGACCGAGACAAATTATACAATGTACAACTTGCCCCCGCTGGGAATCGAACCCACGACCTCCCAAGTTCACGGCAACGTTTGTTACCACTAGACCACGGAGGCATTAATTACACAACAACAATAAATATTTACTTGTAGTCATAAATCAAGCTTTTAATTTAACATTAGGCTACGTATGGGGAGCTTGAAATTTGAGGTTAGTCGTCAGTACATTTATGGAACAAGCTTCCAAGGCTGCATTAATCATATAGTTACTTCAATTATATAGACGAAAGGTTTTTTTAATACGTTATTCTACTTATGTCGTGTGAAACAGATACGTGGACACTTGCAGTGGGTCTGGTTCACAAGTTTAGGATCGCTCTGCGAGCTATGAAGGCAGCTATGGTATTTTTATCATGGATAAATTCCGGAACGTTGACATCTTTCAGAGAACCAAAGTTACCCACATAGCCTTTAAAATTAGCAAGCAAATGTGGCAATAGGCCGGACACGTCTGTTGCAAAACCTATGACCGTTGGAGTAGACGGATTCTGGAGTGGATACCACGTAGAGTGGGACTACTACCCTTGACAGACCTGAAAAACATCGTGTGAAATTGGGGAGACGTATATCCGCAGCAGAGCAGTGAAGAGACACAGGCTGATGATGAAGATACTTATCTAGAGAACTACAATAGTGACGGAAAGTTTTAAGGTTATAATATGGTTATAAGCCAAAAACATCCCAAACTCCCACATATGGCGGACCTGATTCAACTGCGAATCGATAAATTACTAAGAAATGTGTCTTTTATGTTTATTATGGACTTGTACAATACAAGCCGTTTAATTCTAACCAGTGATTGTTTTGTTTCCGCCATAAATAATACAGGTGAAAGAGAAATGCCAAAAGGTTATTTTAGTAGAATGTTCTGTTTGCGGGCGCATCGCATCACGTGCTCAACGTGCACGAACTCTGGCTCTGAGCTGAATACTAATAAAGATGCGCGGGTAGGCCCCTGTCCGAAAATTGGATTCGCGTCACATTCGATGCATGCTGTCATAGACATATTCTACAAGAAGGTTTATTTACGATCAACAATCTTAAATTTGACAAGTGAAAAATGAGATCCGTACAAAATTAGTGGTCTTCTTCTTAGTCGCTACACTCTTGGCAGAGTCGTCGTGGTCGTCACTTGAGTGTCAGTGGCACGCTTAACAAGTCGTCGCCACTCGTCTCGAACTGCAGCCTTCCTGGAGCACTCATGTAGGGGGTGATCCATTGCTGCTTTAACCTGGTCATAATTAGTGGTATCCCAGAGTTAAACTGGGATACCAAATCAAAGCTGATACTTAGTTGGATAGGCATAATACTATATATCCAACAGTACGTTCCTACATTAAAAAAAATCAAAATCAATTTAGGTGTGACGGCATAATAAATAGAAGTATAGCCGCTAGGTCATATATCGGTAAATGAACTGCCTCGTCATAGCCAAAGCTAACAATCGGTTTGTGATTTTATTATTTTTTACTGAGCACGACATGTGACATCGCCCCCATCTAATAAGCAGCATGCGAGGTTTAATAATTATTGTAATTAAGGAAAGCTACTGACGGCCAACATCAGTCCCTTTATGCCGGCATATCAAGATGCTTGTTCACACTTTGCTTTAAGAACTCCAGGTTATAGGAATGGGGAAACACACAAGTTGGGAGAGGAATCCACCACCACGCATGTAAGAGTCTCCAAATTTATATGTACGCGTAGGGATAGTGGCTATGTCTATGGCTCACGCGTGTGGTTCGGTTGCGGAATAGAGAAGGAGGAATAAGGTTGTGTAGGTCCTCAAAACACACACCGTAGTATAGCTTGTAGAACACGCTTAGCGAGGCCACATTTCGGCAGCGATTCTAGAGTTTTTGACACTATAGTGTCGTTCACTATCCACTAATCGCGGGCCTCTGCAAGAAATTGCATCTGTAACATATTTAGCGGAATCATTCCAAAGGTGAGTTCCGTATTCCACGCGTGACCTTATTTGTGCTTTATAAAGCATAGTTCTGAGTGAGGGCGGGAAAAACCGTTTCACCTTGAAAATCTGATGTCCGTAGTATTTTATTTGCTCGACTTAAACTTTCTCGTTTATAAAAGGTGGTGTTTTCTGTGGAACTTAATATTATTCTAATCTAAAAGAATATTAATCATCTAAAAGAGTTTGGTATTTCGAAAAGTTTAGGGCCACCGTATTGTCAGGTTAGTTATTTGCTTGTTCTTATTAATGTGTCCATGTATCCTGCGCTTTAATACGCCAGGCTATCTAAAACAATGTCCAATCAAATGGAGTGCAGTCCTTTGTTATATGTGTGAAGATTTCATTTACATATTGATTTCACGATGAGGTGCACTATTTTTATTATATTTAAATACACTGCGGAGCGATGAAAATGTGTCACTTACAAAAACCTTAAAATCTGGGCACACCGGTTGTAGCATCTGACGTCTTTTCTAATAAAGCCTAGTAGATCACAACTCAGTGAGTCACGCCGACATCTACATTACTTGACACTCTACCTGTAATCTGTTAGGATGCCCAAACGAACTTTAGGACTGGTGGAAAATGCCTTACGGACATGAAGCTCGCCTGTGCACATTCATTTTAAGTTAATTTAGTTTTTGTGCATTAAATATTTTTTATTACTATTATTATAATTTTAGCTTGAATAAACATATTATTTATGTATTTATTATATGATGTACTTCTAACCAGGGAATTACAAAAAACATAAATCCCTAAAATTGCCTCAGCCAACATAGGTTCCACTATTTTCATATCAATATAATCATGAACTAAATAACATAAGTACAATGATTTAAAACAGAGAACAAGAAAATAATAAAAACAAACTATAATTAACTAAAACATAAAAATTACAATAAAATCAAATACTAAATTACTTTTGACTAAGTAATATCATTCGTAAATATAAAATATTAATATTATTGTACTCGTGTGCGTGAGCGAATGCATGTGTTGGTGTGCAATTGTAGGTGTGTTTGTGGGGCATGCTTGGAACTTATGATATATGATACATTGGTATTTTTTTATTTATGAATACATATAAGATTATATTGTCACTATCTACGACAATTTGCATTTCTAAACACTCTTCTACGTATTACTATAAACTCACTACACATTATAAGAGGTTCCACTATTAGCAACTAGAATTGTTAATTTTTATTAACTGTTGATTAATTGTTAATTGTCATTATAAAATTACATCAGATAGTTTAGGTTAAATTAGAAGGCCCATCTTCGACTCATCTAGGGGCTGTAATGATCAAAATAAGTTATTATCCTGTCTTCTGCTATTATTTCCTTTAATAGATATTTACGGTTTTTATTATTCATCATTATCACAGCCCCTAGAATATAGTCTTAGACCTCCACTGTTGGAAATGGGCCTTCCAGGAATATAGGAACTTGGCCTACACTCGCCACGCTGGCCAGACTGGTTGGCGAGAGTCATGTTTTTTTTTTAAGACCGTTTATTAATGATTCCACAAGTTGGTTTTAGTGAAACCGGAACGGCTATACGTGCTCTTTGAGGCACGGAAACGGTGGTATTGTAAATCTATGACAAATTTACGTAAGAAAAGTGTATTTCTCATTGGTACATGCCGGAGGGATTTGAACCGACTTATGTAGATTTTTAAGGAAAGCGTTTTTACAACCGAGCTACCTCGGCTCTGCTTTTTATTATTTACCCGGTTTAATTGTTAAAGAGTGTATTCCAGCATGAAACCTCAGTGAAATATTCCGAATTTGTTTTCGTGTTTTGCATTGCATTTTGGGTGTACGAGTATTGCGTGATGAATTATAATCTGCTCGAACGTATAATCCCCGTGCTATGACAAACGGCATGCTCGCTACTGTTTGTCAGTTGCACCACTGTCGATGTTGAGCCTAGGCCTCGACTCTGAAATCACGAAGATTTGAGCTTTAAACCTAAAAATATTTACGTGATATAAAATTTATGGGTTTAAAACCCAAGTAAAATAAAGACATCGACGGGTTTGTTTATCAGCCCAGTCTTCGTCATCATCATCACAGCTGCTAAAGCACAGAATCCTAGACCACCACTGTTGGAGATGAGTCTTCCAGATATTTTTAGAGTATTTGGACTACACGAAGCAACGATGGTGTTGAGAATCTTGACAAATGTACGTAATAAAAGTGTACATGCCGGGCTTCGAACACACCTTTTAAGGATTAGGAAAGCGTTTTTTCAACCTAGCGTTCACCGCTATCAGCCCAGTAAAGTTCGCTAAATGCAATGGCAATTTTTTTTTTTTTTCCTATAGGGTCGTATTTCGTACGCTCAGAGTAGACCTTGTTGTTTCAGTGTGAATGTAAAGGCTTATTTACATTTCTCGTAGAGTAAGAATTTCCATCCTCGGCATCGTGAGTCGGAACCGCGCTCGTGGATTTATTTATTGTTTAATGTTATCTACTATTGATTTTAACCTATTGAATTACCTACCTATCGGCCTTTTTATATCTTAATATGGAATGATATCATACGTTATTTACTCATATTACTGTCACGTTAGCGGGACAATAAAATAAAACAAAGGAGTTTAAGCAAAGGAAGTTAATATATTAATTAAAGTGAAGTTAACAGAAAGAGAGCAATGAGTTTAAAATTATATAAGCGAGGGTCGTAAGCCACAACTTAGCCCTATCACTCTTTATGCATCCGTTGACCGTACGTAGGGGTACCTTCTCTCGGAAGGCCTGAAGATGGGGACCCGGAGAGCGCTGCCGATCCCAAGCGGACAACGAGGCGTCATGGGGATCCTGGGCAGCGGGGTTATCTTCACAAGCTGGGTCCCAGCTCTAAAGTCCAGACATAGAACCCTGGAACGCTCGGGGAACACGCGTTACGTTCCATCTCCAAATCCACCACCACTTCAGTCTACACCAAGACAAGTTACCAGAGCAGTGAGACTGCAGCGGTGGTGCACAAAATAAATTAGAGTCACTGCACGTGAAGTGACCGCGTACTATTTTCTATTCAATACTTACCCAAGCTCAGGGTACTCAGATATTCTTGCAGAAGAGAAATGTGAAGAATATATTGATTTATAATTAAGTAGTAATTGTTTTAAGCAAGGCTAGTGCGAAGCAGCTGTTGCAGCGAGAAAGAAAAAGTGAATCCGTCTGACAGTTGTTTTCTTAAAAATGGTGTGAGGCAAAGGATGTCGTTCATCCTTGGCCTTTGTCGATAATAATCACTACAATACCCCGCTCGCCGCTCGTAATCTCAGCTGGGTGGGTATAGTATGGAGTAAAATTTTAATAGCTACAAGTAACTTTGGTTTTTTAACGGATGTTAACGTTTCGAACTTATTCTTCAGAGAAATCTCGAACATAGCTAGCTGAGCGACCTTAAATTTGTGGATCAGGCCCACTGTCAGTCTTCACGTATCTGCTCCATTACTGGAAGAACGCACTGGTTGAACTTTTGTATTCAAACACTGGTATGTTCGATAGGAAGATGAGGCGTAACTTCCCGAATGACGCCTATCCTAGCTGTATCTGTCGACTTCTTTGCTGAAGTTGGATACGAATTGCATGGTCTGTGCAAGGTACACGTATTTTTCACAGCTTCGAGAGTGGCGTTTTCCACACGATGATGAACGCAGAGTCTTAAAGCGTAAATTAAATCGCATTCATTGTTTTTCGCCATTCTCGCCAAAAAATCGATAGTATCAAAATTCAAGATAATATGCAAATGGATTTTATGCGACTAGAAACCGAATATGCTATACCTGTCTCTACAGTGAAGTGAAGTATAGTTACTAAAGAAGCAACGCTGAGTTCTTTAGTCACTTTACTTCTATATATAACAGTTGTAAATTTTTTGCATGCTTATGGCGAAATATGTGACCCATTTAATGTTAATAAGACCTAATATTGTTTGTTACCATGTTTCCTGCAAATAAATATTTCATTTCATTTAATTACATCCTCTATTGTTAGTCCCTCGTAAAATTAAACACATAATTGATAAAAGATAAAAATGGCTACTTAAATTACTCAACACTTATTTTTCAATCTATAAGCTATTTGTCAATTCTGCACGCCTTTCCCTGAGCAGAAAACAGAGACATAATATTTTTCGATTAAAAATGGTCTTGTGCGAGCATCTCAACTCTATAAGCGCTCGACCTTGACAGTGTCCGTCTAAATATCAACCTTAATAGCGTGTTATATATATAGTTGACGGATTTCATTATATAACGTTTGCGCTTAAGTAACAGAATAGAGCCGCTGGTAACGCTAGTAAATTGTTAGTCTCCGAGTTTTTATAGCTTTTTAATCATTCGAAAAAATATTTACAAGATATGAAATAATAATTACAAACTACTTAAATAAAATAAATAACTATAAACTAAACCTAATAAAAAAAAAAAAACTAACTATAAATAATATATGTCCTCAAGTGACATCCCATCAGAGATAGTTTCAATAATACTGACAACATTTCCCCTCTAATACGTTGGTAGAAATAATTGTCAGCCTTACTGTCTCCAGATTTTTCCGTCAGGCGTTTGACGACCTTACCTGATTTACTCCAGACGCTTGGCTGAGGGTCCCCATGGTCCCATTATCTCGACCCCAAACGCTAACTTGTAACGTGTACCGAGGTTGACATATATAAGCAGCTTAAGGTTCTCAGCAGAAACCGCACTTGGCGTGCTGGACGAGGTTGTCTGCATGTGAGATGGGGCAACTGCAACCTCGTCACTATCATTTCTTAAAATTTTAGTTAAATGCAGAAATTCGTACGGGTAAGCCGATTTTTTAGTTAAGTAAAATGCTATGGAAGCATTGAATACCCGGCCCTTCGGTCCAAAGTGGAAATTGTTAAATTAGACCAGTCATATAGGTGTCTTTGGCGGGAAGCCTCTAAGCTCCATATAACCGAGTGGCCGACAATGGAGGCTCGCCTGAGGATTACAGACTCCCCCAGGTGCTCTAGCCTTTACAAATGGGGACTTAATTTGCTGCTCCCACAAAGACAATGGCCCTGAATTTGTTTGTTCATCCTACAATCATACCCCGCATTGGCGACCTGCAATTTGTTCCTACAATTTTGCTCACAAGTGTAGTTAACTAAATTCCTGTTGCCGACATATTCTTTTGTTGCTTTCAGGAACTATTTGTATAGGTTTATATTATGACATATTTAAGACTATAAGGCCGTAAATTTAGCCGCGAGTACTGATCCTGCAACGGCATTCTGTTTCTTTAAGCGAAAACACTATTTGTATGTACGCGTAGGGATAGTGGCTACGGTATGTGAATGCATATTTTGGCCTGTACGAGTGGTTCAGTTGCGAAATAGAGAAGAAGGGATAGGGTTGTGGAGCTCTTCAGAACATTCACCGTAGTATAGTTGTAGAACACGAGGATATTAAAATATGTTAAAAGAGGAGTCTTGTATTATTTAACTAATATGTTTATATCAACTGCGTTTTCGACAGTTCATCACTTTTAAAATTCTTTCATAAGCGCAATGGATCACTTAGAGCTGTCAGAAATGTTCAGTAGTGGATTGTCAATGGAATATGTAATTGCCCCGTCATTGAGGAGAGATGACGTTATGACAAAACTTATTTAAACCGTTGCCAAATATCTAAAATAATTATTATTATGACTAGGAATTTCTTGCCACGGAGGTCAATTCTTGAAACTTACAGTATTTTAAAACTAGTAAAATGTCTCGGCTAAATTTATCGTCATACAAGCAATTAGAAAGCACGTTTTAGAGTAAAGACCACGTTCAACACGGATTGGGGTAAACTCCGCCAGATGGTCGGATGACCCAAAGAAGGTACCTTTTTGGGTTCAGACACACTAACTAACCTTTCCACACCCCTTTCTAGTTAGAAGTGGCAAATCTGTGTCGACTAACAAAATAATATCTGTGTCGACTAACAAAATAATTCCAATAGATGTTGCATAAATTTTTCAAACAGATGCCCTGTGTGTAACATGTAACGGTAATAGAATGTGAGCCAAGCGGCGGGGCCGCGATCTAGACTCTGTAACCAGTGACGCCTCTGCTTGCGTTAAATGCTGACCGGGTGTAATCGCAGGGTCCACTTTAGACTTGCGTCCCATCAACAAGTGACTCGTCGATGTTTGTTGCGTATTCTAAATATCACGAATACATCTAAATGCCCTGCGTCTAATTCCACGGACTTAACCGGTTGACTGCTTGGAGGCAGTCATAATAATAATAAAAATGCTTTCATGAAAAAAAAAAACAAAATTAATTAAACTAATGTGCACAGGCAAACTTTATGCCGTTAGAGATTTTCCATCATCTAACCTTTAGGAGTTTTAAACATGTCACAGGCAGAGTGCTAAGGAAATATTAAGTAAACAATAACAATACCGCCTCCGTGGTCTAGTGGTAACAAACGTTGCCGTGAACTCGGTAGGTCGTGGGTTCGATTCCCACCGGGGGCAAGTTGTATATTGTATAATTTGTCTCGGTTTGGGTGTTTATATGTATAATATGTATATATTTACAAAAAAATAAAGTATAGTATGTAGTTTATCAACCATCTAGTTTCCGTAACACAAGCCTCGTAGCTTACCACGGAACTAGATGGCGCTGTGTGACCTGTCTGGAAATATTTATTATTATTATTTAATACTACATATACAACACATATTATACTCGTACATAAAATAATACATATCTATAATATAATACATCAAATTAAATATAAAATAAAATGCACATTAAACTCATGACAGTGAAAGTTAAAACGAAGAGTAAAACGAATATTAATATTAACACATAACTAGTCGTTAGTTATTTTAAATAAATAACAAATAAGAATAGATACGTAAAATGGGCAGCAGCCGTTAAAATTTGAGGAGATAGTGGAAGAGTATTCCAGATAGACTGGAAACTGTAAATGAATTTAAATATCTTGTCGGTGAATTGGTAGGGATAGCAAGAAGGTTGTTTTTAGTACATCGGATGTCTTGGGTCGAAGAGAGAGGTTCAAAACGTTTCTTGAACGAAATAGAACCAGAATATGAAGATGTCTTGAGAGCGAACATTGAGAAATTTGCGTATGCATAACATTTTATACTTCGTTGAGTTGATTCTATACGTCTTAACATACAAGAATAGGTCTCCCAGACCTTGTGTTCGTGGTTGCGTAAAACAATGCAAGCGTAGGGAGCGTGACACATCGGCCGCGCGAGACGCCGATGACACGGCATTAAAACGAAATCCACCCGATGATTGATGAGGACGACAAACATCGGCAGACGGGCCCATTCAATTTACTCCTATCATACGCGGTGTGGAGTGCAGTTATTATTAATTTTATATTTTGGATACCACATTCAGAAAAAATGTACATTTGATGTAATGAAAAATCAATAAATTTTGATTACGTCTTTACGAATACAATGCCGTTAACCTACCTAACTTATTTCATTATTCATTACAGCCCCTAGAACACAGCTTCCTAGACATCTACTGCTGGAGATGCCAGACGCCAGACAGCTTGGCGAGGATATGATGTCAAATATTTATGACAATTTATTAACGATTCAACAAGTTGGCATTAGTGGAACCGGGACCGACGGCTTAACGTGCTCTCCGAGGCTCGGGAACGGTGGTATTGTAAATCTCTGACAAATGTACGTAAGAAAAGTGTATTTCTCATTGAACGCGTTCTTACAACCGAGCCACCACCGCAGGAATCATTATTGATGCTCAAATATTTAAAACTTTAGATGACTCACTATTTTTTATCGAACGAATTTCTCCTTCATCTTATCCAAGTTTCAAAATCAATTTAGCTAATATAGTCTAGTTGTCGATCGGCACAATATATAAACGTTAACTACATCGGTAGTCGATGTGGGCAGAAATACGACGCGTGGTCGTTTGTCAGCCTGTCGACTCATTGACGGAGATGCATTTGTCGCCATCCGTTGACTGGTACCTGCGAAGCTACAAAGATAATATTGGATCAAAGTACAGTCGACCAAATGTATCCAATAAAATACACTCTTTAAATAATTATAAATTTTCACATAGGGTAAACTATAAGATACATATTAATTGGCACCAATAATAAGATATATTCATTGGCAGTGATATTGAAACGGCTAACATTTTAAATGTAATTGATAGTTGTGAAAATAAAAATAAAACTCCTAAAAATTTGGATTGTTACCAGTAAAAAAAAAAAACAATAGAGTTTCTTATCGATATAAGAAGCGTATATCATTGGCGGGTGCCAACAATACTATGGTTTACACTATGAATGTATAAACTTGTAGATTAAAGAAAAGGTAATAAAATTATAACAATAAAATAACAAAGGTAGGTATAATAGTGATTTTAACTAACCATCCGCCGGTAATTCATGCAATGTTGGTGCTGGACGCCGCTACTGGGTTTAACAGCGCATGGCTCACGAACCCAGAGGTCCTAGGTTCGACTACTTGAGCTCTCCTCCAGGAGCACTTCTCTAGGAAGTGGTCTCCCGTTGGGAGGCCGTGCGGAAGACGGGGCGATATTCTGGAGATGCTTGAAGTGTCCATTGTCGGTCATATAAAATATTAGTCAGGCAGATGCCAGATCTCGACAGTAACAGAAAGTGTTAGTTATATTAACGCTTTTCTATCCCGGTATGTACCTATGAGAAATACACTTTTTTCCCGCACATTTGTCATAGATTTACACTACCAGTGTTCCCGTGCCTCGTAGAGCACGTTAAGCCCGGTTTCACAAATAGTAACTTGTGGAATCGTTAATAAATTGTCATCAGATCTTCGACAACTTGTCTGGCCAGCGTGGCGAGTGTAAGCTAAATTCTCCAGATGTATGTTATGGAAGGCCCATCTCCAGCAGTGGAGGTCTAGAACTCTGTGTTCTAGTGGCTTTAATGACATATATGTATAATGTTAAAGAAGATAAATCTATAGAATCTTAAAGAAATGGACTGCGACTGTTGGCCTATTAGCAGTTTTTTTGTTAACTGTACCTACATATTGGTGTACAGTCATCAAGACTAACAACTCAAGATACTGTTTCGTGCATGACGTGTGTATTAATGAGAGTTCTTGCAATCTGAACTACTCGTAAAGCAAAGATGACCAATCATTTGTCTCCGCATGAGCCTTTAGGTTTTAGACTAATGAGTGTTTCATGCAACATACACTATGTGTTGATACTGTTTATACTTAAATCGAAATGTACCTATGAGAAATACACTTTTGTTACGTACATTTGTCATAGATTTATAACACCACCGGTCCAGTGCCTCGGTGAGCAAGTTAAGCTGTCGGTCCCGGTTCCACTAATGCTAACTTGTGAAATCGTTAATAAATTGTCATAAAAAATTGACATTATATCCTCGCCAAGCCATCTGGCCAACGTGGCGAGTGTAGGCCTAATTCTCCAGTTCTGGAAGGCCCATCTCCAGCAGTGGAGGTCTAGGACGCTGTGTTCTAGGGGCTGTAATGAATGAATGAATGTTGTATATAAAAGTATATTTATGTCCCTAGTGAGTACTGTTCATGGAGTCTGGCTCAAATATTGTTAATATTAACTGTTTCTCTACTAACTTTAGCTATGTTTGTATTTTAAATGTTAAATAAGTAAATAATTTTAGATGTAAGCATCACACCATTTCAATAATAAATATATTACACTACAAATCAAATTTTCCTAAAAACGTAAAGGGGAAAAGGACGGACACCCATATCAAGCAATGAGAGGTGGCTTGCTGTTCGACGTCGCAACAAATTACATTTTAACGTACCGGACTTCCTAAACGCAATAAAAAAGCACTCCGGCTAATTTTCCGACAGATGGACCGTGACACAGCATTGCGGTAGACTGCACGTGTGCAATAAACACCTATTTTCCACTTCTTTATAACTAAGTTAGGACTATTCAATTAAATTAGCTTACATTGTCTTAGTTTTGTGACGAGTGAGTATCACTGGGGCCTAATTCTAGCGCTTTCTATTTGCGCGTCAGTTCGAAAAATTCAAATGAAAAGCGACAGATCTCCATAGAAAACTGTCAGCTTCATTTGAGCAAATCGAGCGGACATGCATGTCAAAGGCGCGAGAATCGGGTCCCTGAAGCCCTGTATTCTGTTACTTAAGCGCAAACGTTATATAATGGAGTCTGTTAACTATATATATAATATCACGCCATTAAAGTTGATATTTGCACGGCCGCTTTCAAGGTCGAGCGCTTATAGAGTTAAGAATTGAATAATATTTTATAATTATGACGCAATCTCTGACGTAAATAACGAAATCCACTAATAACGTTTGCGACTAAGTCACAGCATAGGGTTGCTGATCTGGTAGAGTGATAAGACCACCTTAAGACCTACCACTCAATAGCCTTGTTTTGTAATGTTACATAAGAGTCTAATATTTTTCTATTAGTTTTGATAGCACCTGCCTTATCTCGTCGTAACTGCTTTAGTTGTCCCAAAGGTTTGACCAGTATAGAATGTCTAGCGGCATTAGGTCCGCCTTTGTACTTTGTGCAATAAAGTTTATAATAAATAAATAAGAGTGGCGGTGGCTGCGTTGTAAAAAAGCTTTCCTTAACAACCTTAATAGGTGGGTTAGAACCCCGGTATGTACCAATTTGTTATAGATTTACAACACCATCGTTCCCGTGCCTCGGAGAGTACGTTAAGCCGTCGGTCCCGGTTTCATCAATACCAACTTGTGGATTCGTTAATAAATTGACATCAGACCCTCGCCAACCCTCAGCGTGGTGAGCTTAGGCCAATTCTCCAGAAATTTCTGGTAGGCCCATCTCCAACATTGCAGCTCTAGGACTTTGTATTCTAGCGGCTGTTATGATGAATGTTTTATTATATATATATATATATATATATATATATATAATAAAAAAACTATAATAATATTATGTGACATTAAATAAAATATATATTACCATAA
This sequence comes from Tinea semifulvella, assembly GCA_910589645.1. Classification (NCBI taxonomy): domain Eukaryota; kingdom Metazoa; phylum Arthropoda; class Insecta; order Lepidoptera; family Tineidae; genus Tinea; species Tinea semifulvella. The sequence goes on along the minus strand of OU342612.1, from coordinate 8,328,357 downwards.
GAATTGAACCAAATATACACCAACAATAAAAAGTGTCAAAAATATATTTTCACATCTACCAGGCTTTTTTATCACTAATATACAATTCGGAGAGAGTAGCAGCTCAGTTGTAAGAACGTTTTCCTAAAAATTCTAAAAATCTCATAGATTTGCAATATGTTTTTATGTCTTGGGGGCTTTCAAAGGTTAAGCCTTTAGTCCCGGTTCCACTAATATCAATTTGCTGAATCGTTAATAAATTATCATTAAACATGTCATCAGACCCTCGACAACCCGTCTTTCCAGCATGACGACTGTAGGCCAAATTCTCCGGAAATATTTAGAAGGTCTTTCTCCAAAAGACTAGACTAGGATTCTTTGATGGTACAATTCAAAACTCTAATTTATATACAAGTAAGCAGTCTTGCGGATGCTGAATTCATAATTTTAACCTGGATTGCGTATGATTTTTGAAGTTAGTCTTACGCTGTATAAATATCTTTTAAAAATAACTTGTTAAAGTTATATTTCTTCCTATTCAAAGTTAATAACAGTATACGACGCTTGAACTCACGTAACTCGTAACATAATATTAACTCGCATAGTACGAGTACTCGTTAATAAAATCGACAACTTTTCAAAATAAGGCTTTTGTAAAGTAGTAAGTTTTCCGATGCTCGCTTACAGATAAATATCTCGTTTCCTTTTAAAAGTTTGTAAGACTGCTTATTAGTGCGTCCACCAGAGATATACGAAAGAAAAAATCTTTGCCAGCATGCATATGTTAAGAAGGCTGCAGCATTTCATTACACAGCGAACGAGTGCCTTCACTCCGTAGCCACGACTCAGACTTAGCTGTTAATGCACGCACGGCCAACGGTGAAAGAGAGACGGTTTATAGGGTATGTTGCTATGCTGATATTCTAGATAAGTAAGCAATGCGCGGTGGTGGCTCGGTTGTAAGAACGCGTTCCTTGAATCCTACAAAGGTCGGTTCAAACCCACCCGGCATCTACCAATGAGAAATGCACTTTTCTTACGTACATTTGTTATAGACTAACAACCCCACCGTTCCCGTGCCTCGGAGAGCACGTTAAGCCGTCGGTCCCCGTTCCACTAATACCAACTTGTGGAGTCGTTAATAAATTGACATTAAAAATTGACATCATTTCCTCCCCAAGCCAGCCTGGCGAGTGTAGGCCAAATTATCCAGATATATGTTCTGGAAGGCCCATCTCCAGCAGTGGAGGTCCAGGACGCTGTGTGCTAGGGTCTGTAATAAAGTAAGCAATTGCAAAAAAGCAAGACCAAGACCAAGATTGGGCAACACTACTTGTAGAGGATGAACAAAGGCTCCTTAAATAAAACTCCTTAAAATAATAAAGGGAAGAAAGTTAAAAGTATTTTGGACACATCGTGCGCAATAAAAATGAGCAAGTTATAATGAAGTTGATGTAAACGATTTGGATTGAATAAACAAATTGAATTTCAACATTGAAATGTATTTTCGTAGTCGCTTAGTCTACGTCGTAGTATAATCTGCAGCGACGTAGCCAAAATACTTTCGTAGCAGTAATCAATAGAAAATCTAATTACTTGAAATCCGATTGGCAAATGGTAGCGCACGGACTCATTTAACTTATTTCGTGTATATAATAGATGATTCCCCAAGGCGATGGATTGTGAGCAATCGTTGTAGGAGGTGTAAAGCTAGGTGATAGAGTCCGACTTAATCTTACTAAGTGAATTACTTCAGCCCGCCTTGTGTGTCGAGGGATATAGAATATCGCTGTCGTAGACTTCTGTATGGATTGGGCTTTCATCACTCATCAATATGACAACCTCTAGAACATTGAGTTATAGACCTCTATTGGAGATGGAGAATTTTGCCTACACACGCCACGCTGACTTAGGCAAGTGTCACGTTTAATGTCAATTATTAACGATTACAAACTTTATTTATTAAAAAATTGAATTTTACTAGGTATGTACAAATGCGAATCTTTAGGATGTTTAGACAGGATAGGTGCAATCATAAATTGATTATTAATATCAGTACCAATATACACGTATTTATGATTTGTATGTATATTAATATGTATTATGATATCATAGAATAAGTTTATTTTATTTTACCTTTAAATTAAGTTTCATATTTGAGCCCTTTGCACCTACCTCTTAATCAAAATTCTCTGTATTGTCCCAAAGGTTGGCTGCTAGAGAATGCCTAGCGGCATTAAGCCCGCCCTTTGTACATAGTGCAATAAAGTTTTTTAAATAAATAAATAAAAAAAACTATAATACATAAATTATATATACAAATACATAAATACGAATTAAGTGACCGACAGCCAGAGGATCTAAAAATAAACAATTTACTTTTAATAGTTTATTAAACTTAAATTAATTTATGCTTAATCTAACATAGATTTGATAACTTTCGAAAGTGAGAAAAGAAGTGAGAAAGAGAGAAGAACGTTATTATAATCTAGGGAAATGCAGAATATGCATTACGTGACAAATCAATCGTATAATGGGACTGAGTAGTCAGCGGTTCTCGTGGCATAGTCACATGTAACATACGCAATATATATATATATATATATAGTACCAGTAAAAAAACTGTACGTTTTCATACTATCCTTATTTTCTGTAACAACATTCTATTTCGAATTATGTCTTTAGTTTTATATTATTGTTTATTCTTGATTGTAAATATATATGTATATATTTCCATACTATCCTCGTTTGCAGTAACAGCATTCTATTTCGCATCATGTGTTTAGTTTTATATAATTGTTCATTCTTGATGGTAAATATACATATATATATATATACATGTATGTAACTGTACTGTTACTGGAACTGGGACCGAGTGACGGCGACGGTCTCTGAGGAACGGGAGTAAAGACAAATGTTGAAATATTACATTATAATTATTTTAAATTATTTATTTGATCCTTGTTTTAGTTTATTTTATATATTTTTCTATTACTTCATTTATGTTTCTTATAAAAATTTGTAAAGTGTTGTTTGAGTACCTACTTATTGTTACTAATACTTGTTGTTGCACTTAATAAATTTTATTATATTGTCCAATTCTTAAGGTGTAAAACGGGATCAGTATACAAATGCAATTGTTATTTCATATCTCATTGTTATTGTACTGATTTTGTTGGTTCTTTTTTTTATTATTTTTTATTATAGCTAACAGTGAAAATTTGTAAGGCTTTGAGATTAGATATTTTTTGTATACATAATATTGCAAAGGCTGTAAATTTTCCCACGAATAAATAAATAAATAAATAAATTTCTAAGCATTGTGTCTCAGGCTCTCGGACTGACCACAGCTATAGGCTGGTATATGGATGAGGCCTCCACTCTGCACTGCCTCCATGGAGCGGTTGGGTCCTTTCTCGAGTTTCGTACGCTTGAGACATAGAGGAGCTTGACATTTGTCATGAAAGGCCTATAGTAAAGTTGGATAAATGTGAATCAGAAAAAAGCCTGGTTTCTGACTATCCCAGAAGGGATACGGACGTGAAGATATTTTATTCTGCTCTTCTCCCTATACCCAACCAAATACTCCAAAAAGGTATTGCCCGTAGACCTGCTTAGACCCAATTATTTCAGTAAGTGGTGCAAAGATTTTACTGAAATTCCTCTGGCACCAACTTCTACTATATAAAGCGAGTCTTGAATCTGATCTGATCATTTCCGGTAATTTTTTTGCAAAATTTAAAATTGAACGAACTGGTCTTTCGTCGTAGTCAATGTTCACAACATATTCTTGAAGTGCTCGGGTTGGACGCAGTAGGATACACGTCTTTAGTCTTAGCTGGAATTTGTTTCGATTCTTATCAAGACTAATTGTTGTGTTTGTGGGACTTAATTTTCTTAATGTTTATTTAACATTATTTTTTTATACATTAAACAATAAATTAATGTAATAAACATTAATTTAACAAAATATAGAAATGCTCTATTATATTTTATTTATTTTTTTTTTTTTTATTGGCTATATATCATAGATGCATATCTTTGTCGATTTTTTTATATACTAGTGTATCAATCCTTTCCGGGATTAGAAACCACATTTTTTAACCCTGTATTACTTAACCGTTCGTTAAAATGACGACCCGTTCCTTACCGCTAGTGTTTCGGTAAGAAACAGGACGGACAGGGCGTCACCCGTTTCTAATACCTTCCTTATTCTCATCAATTATTGACCCACAATACTCATTGAAATAGCGCTTTTTGGATCGGGATATATCTGCAATCGTACTACCATTTAGTTAGGCGCAGCCAAATTCAGCCAAGAAGCCGACAGATGCATTAAGCTAGGATGGGCGGCATTCGGGTAACTTCGACACATTCTCCCATCATCAATACCACAGTGTTTATTATTTATTTATTTAAATACTTTATTGCACTGAAACTTAAATTAGTGTACATATGCGAGTTTAATGCCGGTTAGGTATTTTCTAAGAACTGACCTTTGGGAAAGTGAGAAATCATAGGCAGGCAAACAAATATATTACAAGATTCTTAAACCAATACATATGAGCCTACTACATTTAGTGCTTTAAGACGTATGGAGCAGAGATGTGGACACAGACAGTGCGTTTGGTTTACAAATTTAAGGTCGCTCTTCTATGGAGAGAGCTGTGCTTGGTATTTATCTGATAAATAATAATAAATAAATAATAATAATAATAAATATTTCCAGACAGGTCACACAACGCCATCTAATTGCCGTGGTAAGCTACGAAGCTTGTGTTATGGAAACTAGATGGTTGATAAACTACATATTATACTTTTTTTTTTTGTAAATATATACTATTATACATATAAACACCCAGACCGAGACAAATTATACAATGTACAACTTGCCCCCGGTGGGAAACGAACCCACGACCTCCCGAGTTCACGGCAACGTTTGTTACCACTAGACCACGGAGGCTGTCGAATCGAAAATTCGAAATCAATTCGAAACGTTAATAAATAATAATAATAAAATTTTTTATTGCACAAAAACTAAATTAACTTAAAATTACACAGGCAAGCTTGATTCCGTAAGGCATTTACCACCAGCTAACCTTTGGGAGTTTTAACGGGTTACAGGCAGAATGCCAAGTAACTAACAAAAAAATATAATTGAAATAAAATATGAATACTACATAAACTACATATCATACATATTATAATATATCTATATCTATAATACAATACATATAATTACATATATACAGAAATAAATAAATATACACTATATATAGGATTAAGGTAGAAAAATAGAGAAAAGAGTGAAAGATTATTTAACACAAATAAATATAACTTTAGTTATTCTGAATGGATAGAAAATAGGAGTAAAGATATTTTTTGAAAAAAGTTTAAAGAGAGAGAGGGAGAGTGTTCCAGAGAGTCTCGTCTCTGCGGTAACAGTAAAGGAATTTGAATATGAGGAGTGGAGAGGAATAGCAAGGAGGTTATTTTAATTCGTCAGATAACCAATGTTAGTGACGTAGCTTTCAAAATTAGTAAGTTAAAGCCACTGCTTTAGCTCTTTGCTTTAGATCACTGATCCTGACACATCTGCCGCATAACTAACGACAATCAGGTTCTAGAATGAAGTCTACAAAGAGTAGGACGCAGATAAACGAATGACCTAAAGAAGCTCGCTAGTGCAGGATGATGAGAGTTGCAAAATACTGCGTACAGTGGCGAGCCTTGTGGGAGACCTTTATCTAGCAGTGGAGAGACACAGGCTGATGATGGTGATGATTTTAAAACGTAAAATCTACAACACTACTCAATTCGTATGAATACCCTTAGCCGAAATCGTGATGGAACAATCAGTCGGTGCGAAGTGGTCGTAATGCGCTGTTGGGCAGTAAAGCTGTTCGCAACGACCCTTCGGATTCCTGGCTCGTCCGACGCAATCTCGCTAAGTGAATTACACGGACAAAATCGACTGTAGTACGGTGTAAATGGACTCTACCTTCCCCATTTTCATCCTACACCTTTTATAGTTTTTATTCATATACATGTAGACGTTAATTATGCACGAAAAACCTATGAAAGGTCGCTGGTGAAGATTGGTTGTATAAGGCCTATCCAGCAGTAAGAAGACACAATAAACGCATTCGATGGTTTGATGAGAAAAGGATAAGAAAACTATTATTGTATGATATATATATATATATATACAAGTAAATAAAGAAATATAATTCAATTCGTATGCTTTTTATAACCTGTCAGAATTTTTTGACGGAAAATTATTTTAAATAGTTGTATAATTTTGTGGTCTTATGCCTTCTACTGTATTGTGTTCCAATGCTCCTTTGTCTACGATGCATGGTGTTAATAGCATTATTGTTATTATTTTAAAATTTGTTAACTGACATACCAAAATATAACGATTGTTATATAGGTGAAATATACAAATATACAATTCAATTCAAATATTTTTATTTCAGATATCATCCATATTGTATTATATAACCATATTAATATTATTTTACATTATTATTAATATAATATATAATAATGGTTAGACGAGTGATGACGAATGAGCACTTCGAGTTAGTAGACTGACCTATTGTTTTTTAAATTTATTATTTTTGTTTTATTTTCTGCAGTTGTATTTATTTGTCATGTCTTTTTATTATTTTATCGTATCTATTGTTTTTTTTTGTCTTTATTTTATTTTTATTGTTGTTCCTGTATTCGTACTTTGCTTTTGAAAAGTTTTTCTTGCATGCTTTCTATTGTAACTATCTGTGAATTCTTGTTATCGGCTTTATAGTATTATTATCTTTCCTATATTTCTATTGTAGCTGTAAGTTTTCCTAAATAAATAAATATAACTGCAGTCCAGTGTTGCGCAATAGGCCCCACACTGCCCGCAAACACCCTCAGTTATAAATGTAGTAATAAATGACAGAAATCCCTTAAAAATAAATAAACCATTTTTTGACATGACAGCCCAGATTTTTTTATTATTTTTATTTTTATTTGTCAAATAAAATAATTTATATTCGTTTCAAGTTTAGTTTTTGCAGTATGTAAACAGAAAATTCATTAAGCAAAATGTATATCGTCATAAGAAGCGAGGCAAAAAATCTGCCTTCATCTATTAAAGCGCATTTTCAACGTTAAGGCAATAAACCGGTTCTTTATGATAAAGTTAATTAGATATTACAATCGTTCCCTTGAGCTGACTTTTGCATGAAGCTACGCGAAAAATACCTTTTACTTATAACTAAAAAATATCTAGCGAACTTAATTTAGCTACGACGTCAGTATTTAACAATATTTCAGGATGTACTCGTTAATCAAAATAACATATTCATATAATTGAAATCAACCAAAAATCAAAATCAAATAGTTTATTTAGCCTTTGGTTCGTTTGTAACAACTAGTCAGCACTAATAAAATCGATACAATTAATAAAAAATACATGTTCTAGTACTAAACAAACTATCTATCCCTTCTCATCATTCTGGCTTTCAGTCTAACTCTTTTGTAGTCATCATCAGCCTGTGTCTCTCCACTGCTGGATATAAGCCACGTCACGATCTCCTGCCATACTCATTTAGCCCCCACCAGCGACCTTCTTCAGGTCTTCCGTCCATCGCCCCACTCTGCGTCTTCCCGTACGTCTCCACTCTAGAACCCGTCTACTCCATCGTTCATCGGTTCTGCGACAGACATGCCCAACCCATTGCCACTTCAGCTTACTAATTTTGAAAGCTTTATAGGCGACTTTGGTTCTACGTTGGATTTCCTCGTTTCGGACTCGGTGCTCTCCGAGACACGGGAACGGTGGTGTTGTAAATCTATGACAAATGTACATAAAAAAATGATTTCTCACTTGTACTTGTCGGGGGGGTTTGAACTGACCTTTGCAGGATTTTAAGGAAAGCGTCTTACAACCGAACCATCACCGCGCCTGTTGTGTTGATATTAGTATATGTATTTGTTATCTAGTTTTAATTTTAATTACCTTTATATATTAAATGGTTGCAATAACCTTACAACACAAAAGGTTTCATTGTCCCAATTGATTGCTAAAGAATGCCTAGCGGCATTAAGACCACTTCTTGTACATAGTGCAATAAAGTTTTTAAATAATTTAAATATCAGAGAATAATATGTCGTCATCTTTTGAGCATTATCATATTTCTGGAAATATTGATCTGATTTTGACACGCTGGCCCTTCTAAGTCAAAGTGAAACTCAAAGCATCATTATTCACGTAAACCTTTTACAGGCATTTGTGACACGTCATTATTTAAATAATTTTGAATAATTCTACTCCTGCTAGTGAAGACATACATACATATCTTCACGCCAAATCCCTTGCGGGGTAGGCAGAGACAATTGAGTGCCACTTGTCACGGTCACGACATACCTCTTTCGCTTCTTCGACATTTATTAACCTCTTCATACATGCCCTTTTTGTTTTGATGGCTTTTTAATGCACCTACTGTTATTGTTTTTTTTAATTCTGCCAGGGCCTCTTTTACCCACAACTTTCGCATTATATATCTGGTTCGTCAATCTATCTCACTCATCCTTTCAACATGCCCGAACATGTATGCATTTTCTTATTTTTGTTCCTATGCTTTCTTTCATAGTGAAATATTAAGCAGCAAAGTGGTCTAAAGCAGTTTGCAGAACAGAGCAGATCTGCAAAGATTTTGGTGACCTATTAATAGCAGTTTCTGTTTAGCAACATAAAATCTTCATTCCATGATAAGTCTCTTCGCTCTTCTCATAACTCTGTTCTCTCCATTCCCACTTACCATACTGGGTTTATGGCCAACTCATTTGCTGTTGTCACCGCAAATCTGTGGAATGAACTACCGGTAGAAATCCGACAAGCATCCAACCGAAAAATGTTTAAAAAAATTGTGTCATCGCATTATTTAAATGGTTCATAAGTTATGTAATGGTATCATATGTAGTATATGTATTATCAGTATTTAATATATCATAGTTATTAGTATTAAGTAATATCATTGTATTTATATCTATATAGATTTATTTATTATTATTATATATAAATATTTGCACCTACCTTACTTTTGAAATGGTCTATATTGTCCCTAAGGTTGACTGTCAGATAATGACTAGCGGCATTAAGTCCGCCCCTTGTATAACGTGCAATAAAGTTTTAAATAAATAAATATAATGATCGAAATATATTAGGAATGTAAAATCCGAAAATCTCCACAATCTCGTATGAAGATCCGATGTGATTTCTAATTTGGGTTTTCCAACAGGTTTTTCTATTTTCTGTATTAGCTTCTGTCTGGCTTCATATGAAAACGTCGTCCGTCCGACGGAAGCACTCTTGAGAATATCTCTTCGCTTGGGTAATACATTTTTGGGCATAGACTTAATTTTAAGACCATGCCACTGACGTTTCGGTTGGAACTGTTCACCAGAAAATAATGTCAACAATAAATTTATTCAAAATAATATCTTTGGGTGTAAGGTGAAAAGTCTTAAGCACTACTTATGCCAAAAGGAGTTATGTATATTTTTTTTCTGCGTCGTCGCATATAGTCTATAAATATGCTATTTCTCTTTCATTTTTCTTTCTTAAGACATTTATTTTTCTAAGGAGAAGGTTCATCTTTTTTATTTAAAAAAAAATAAGTTAAAAATATTTCAAGTAAAATATGATTAAAAAAAAACTTTTTTTCACAAAAAGAAACCTAAAAAAAATTACTAATCTGACAGACTGTAGCGACAGCTACGACGAAGAAAGAAAACATGAAATTCAAAAGTATGACAATATGTGAATATTGTTTGGTATGTGGTAGGTAATCTGATATAGCTAAGTTGCAGATTCCTTTCTCAGTCAGATTAAATATTAACTGGAATTTGCTAAGCTGGTCTTCTGCTAACAGCTTATTGGACCAATTTGTCGTTTAGTCTTCTACTAGCAGGATCGATTCGATTCCCACCGGGGGCAAGTTCTACATTGTATAATTTGCTCGGTCTGGGTGTTTATATGTATAATATGTATATATTTACAACAAAAAAAAGTATAATATTTAGTTTATCAACCATCTAGTTTCCGTAACACAAGCCTCGTAGCTTACCACGGAAATTAGATGGCGCTGTGTGACCTGTCTGGAAATATTTATTTATTTATTAAAAATAATTAAATTAATGACTTTTCATAAATGCCTGCAATAGGTTTATGTGAATAAAGATATTTTAACTTTGACTTTTTACACCAATATCCACAGTTCTTATTTATCAAAAGCGAAGACGCGGACTTTTACGGACCAAAGTTATGGATCATTTTTTTACCAATTTGGTTGTATAGAACTTAGTTGTTAGTCAATGTTTTTGGGTCTATTCTTTGCATATTTACTAGTCGTACATTCTCGGATATGGAACTACTTTAATTTCACAGTTGATGATTTACTATTCGTTACGATCCTCATAACGTACTCTTATTCCAAATAACATCACGGTTTTGTAATGATAAATATAAATAATAAATGCACGATACGAGCTACCCGTAATGTTTATAGAATAGAATGTCTAGCGGCCTTTGTACTTTGTGCAATAAAGTTTAAAATAAATAAATAAATAGGGAAAAAGCAGCCCTAATGTTACTTAAGCGCAATTAATATTTTCAACGACTCCGTAGCCGTAATTTTATTGGAATCACTAAATTTCAAGTAACCTCGTTTTTTTTTATTCGCATCAAAATCGTTTGTCATACTTTTTACGTCGTAAACAAGAGTTAATCCCATCCAACCTAGCTATACAACAAAATATTGGAAACTCACAGTGCCATCTTCTAATTTTCCTCGGGATAGTGGGAATATAATTAATTATATATATATATATATATATTTCTTTCCATCTTCCAACCGTTGTTAGTAGTCACTAACAAAAAAGAAAAATAAATCGACACAAATTTAATTGTTTTTTTTAAATAATTATTATTCATTCTCACTTGTCAGGCTTGTCTCACGGATTATGGTTTTAACTATAATGCTTGCGCCAGCGACTGACTTGTAATGTAACTTTGAAAGAGATTCGCTAAAAAGCGCGGTCGGGTGCTTGGCGCCTGTCATCGATCAGCTCGTCTCGCTGTACTGTCATGCCGAATTGTAATTTGCTCTCATCGAGGAAATATTCAAGTCTGTCGCCACCTTAATATGCTGAGCTGAGTTCATTTTATCAGAGAGATACGGGTAAAGTATATTTCGTGCTCGACCATGTACCGGCAGTGTACGTGCAATTGCATGTCAGTTCACATGGAAACTGATATCTAGGGGCTGTATAAGAGAACTAACATTTACCTATGTCAAGTCGGGGCTATTGAATTAGTTTTTTTTTTTGTTTTTAGTTTATTATAGTATTTATTATTGTAGTTTAGATAATATTGGATATTTATTACGTAATCATATTTCTCTAATTGCACCTACCTTACGTCTTTAATGTTCTACAGTGTCCCTAAGGTTGGCTGTCAGAGAATGTCTAGCGACATTAAGTGCGCCCCTTGTATATATTGGGCAATAAAGTTTTAATAAATAAATAAATACTTTATTGCACTTTACTAAAAAGTATGTACAAAGGCGAACTTAAAGCCATTTCGGCTTTTTCTACCAGCTAACCTTTGGGAGAGTGAGACAGTATAAATATGTGGTACGGGTTTGTACTACTACGCCACTATATTTCTTATTACAAGTACATTACATATAAGTCAATAAGTACGGTACTAAGCTCAAATGTTGAAATATTTTTGTGAAATCTCGCAGAATAGAATCGAGATTCGTATTATGGGACGGTGTTAAAGCTTGTTTCTGTTTTCCTCGCTCTATAAAAACAAATACACTCGCTAGCAATGAAAACGCGTCTCGCAACAAAACAAATATAATCTGTCGCTAATGCAATTGCTAACGCAAAAATAATGCAAGCTGTTAGTCGCAAACGTTATTAGAGGATTTCGTTATTTACGTCGGAGGTTGCGTCATAATTGCAAAATATTATTCAATTCTCAACTCTATGAGCGCTCGATCTTGGCAGCAGCCGTGTAAATATCAACTTTAATAGCGTAATATATAGTTAACCGATTCCATTAGATAACGTTTGCGCTTAAGTAACAGAATAGAGCTGCTGGTCTTGTCTGGGGGCATTGTTGCATGATAGCAACTGGTTTTTGAAAAAGTAATAAATACATTTTATTTAGTAAAAAAAAAAAAAGTTAAGTATCATCACGACCGTTTCCTTTTTGGGGTGGCCAGAAACCACGCTTATAAATAAGCGGTTTCACGTTTAGCTAATTTTACTATAGGCCAATCATGACAAGTGGCAAGTTCGTCGATGTCACCAGCCTACTAAACTCGAGAAATATCATAAATAAATCAAATAGTAATTAAATGTATTTATTTACATTAATAAATATTTTTGTGTTCCGACCAGGAATCGAACCCGGTACCTCCGAGTCTAAATCCACAAATTTTACCGCTAGAATACGGAGGCAGTTTTTATTTAGTGAACCGATTTATAGTCATCGAGTGTATGGCAACATAGTCGGAAGCAATAAAAAATATTTCAACCCGTACCTATTTGTGGAACTTGTGATTGGTAACACATTAAAGGCTTTGGGCACACTAGATGTAAGGGAAAATTTATTTTTGATCCCTAACTATGATTTGATGCCATAATATCTTTAGTTTTGATCGGACATGGACCTAGACGTGCACGAGGAACTCTGTGGCATACGTCATGTAATTAAATAAATACAATTTATTGAGACCTTACGTCACATCAACGTCTACATGTTTGCATTCAGTGTGCCCGAGCCTTGAAATCTCTAGAGCACAAAGTAATAACGATGACTAGATTTAAAATTCAACGGTTGGTTCCAATAATGATAGTATTAAAGTTTGCCAATAAAAAACTCGGAATGATGAAGCACTCCAATTCCCTTGCAGGTAAACTACGAATAGACCAACTCATCACAAAGTTTGATTAAACATTGGTAATACAATACATTCAATCGCCAAACCATCTCCAATCACCCAACATAGCGAGAAAAAAAACTCTAGAAATATGTATTTATATTATCATACCATTATATCCAGCATCGGAGGTCCACGGCTCTGTGTTCTATTGGGGATGTGATAAATAAAATATCAACACGATCGTTTCCATGCTTTTTAAAAAAGCGGATTCACATTAAGCCAACTATACTGTAGGCACATGATGACAAGTGCCAAGATGACAAGTCTATGTCTCTAGTGTAGCAAAGTTGAGAAATATCACAAAAATATTAAATCATTGTGTTCCAACCAGGAATCGAACCCGGTAACTCCGCGTGTAAATGCACGGGTTTAACCGCAAGACGACGGAGGCAGTTGGTATTGGATTTAAATGTTTATATATGTGGACTGATCCCGACAGCCGTCTGTCCCGGTTCCACTAATACCAACTCGTGGATTGTTAATAAATTGTCATAAGATCCTCGCCAGCCAGTCTTACCAGCGCGGCGAGTATAGGTATAAATTCTCCGGAATTTTCTGGAAGTCCTATCTCCAGTAGTGGAGGTCTAGGACTGTGTTTTAGGGTCTATGATGATGAACACTTAAAACAAGAACAAATAGAAAAATAAAAATATATAAATTAAATTAAAAATAAAACTAAACTATATATTAAAATATTCACCCATGAATTGATCATGTGGCAGTGTACCAAGAACGCTGGACATCGATGCTGATTTGCTGCGGGAAATAACTGCCAGCCCTCTTGTCACATACAAAATGATCAGACAAGTCACAATATTATACCGATATAATCCCAGACAATTGAACAATTACGTGGGAGCACACCCATCCAGGAGCATTCATAATTTCATGTCAAAAGGCAAGCTTATTCGTACCTCTGGCGCATATAATCAAAAGTTGGGCGACTAGAGGACAGATGAGAGATGCTTGCAGTCAGAAACATGTATGCAATACACGAGCGTAGTAATTGTGTTTTTACCCTTCTTATTGTATTTGTTCTCTGGTACCTCCAGTCCCCGTGCTAAAGGTTCGAGGCCTAGCATGTACAAGTACCAATAAGAAATACTATATAATACAGATGTGCATAATGGTAAAACGTATTTTATCGGAAAAGTTCGTATTTATCGTGCTTTCTCAATTAACTTTAATAATATTAAATTCGTTTATTTCAAACCGCTACAATTCATATTTTAAAAAATATTAGAACTTACAGATGAAGGTGCTTCAATTTAACTATAATAGTATGTAGACAGCGTCAAAGCCTATCATAACGACCGCACAGCATACATATGCAGTTTTAGCAACCCACATAGCAGTACACTATGCGGCCAGTTCTATCCAATACCTGTAACACTAAATACTTCAAAATACTAATATAATAATACGTAAGCGTATAGATCGCAGACTACTTTGCTTACTATTCAGTATCCTTAACGAACCGGACACACTGCAATACCTGAAAGACAGCTTTACTTTTCTATATTCAATCCATGATCGAACTCTTTGCTCTTCTTCTTTTTTTTTATTTATTTTTTATTTATTTATTGTTTAAGGACAACTTACAGCTAGATACATAAAATACATATACAGTACATATGGGTATTGTATGGCTATTGACAAGTTGCCACCGATAGCTAAAACTACATAATTAGGTGGTGCTCGCTGCAATAACAACACAAGTAAAATTAACCTAAACTTAAAACTAAGAACAATAAACTACATAACATAGAACAAAAAAAAAAAAAAACAAAAAAATCAAAAACAATTATACATAGATACCTAATAAAATCAATAAAAATGAAAATAAAAAATCTGAAATAATAAAAATACATTGTACGTAAAATGTGAGCAATGTTCTCAGCCCCGTTTTTTTCGAGGAAGCAGAGGTTTAAAAATACATATTGGCAAAACACATAAACAAAATTCTATTCAAGCTTCCTCGAATACCTGCCCAGACCAATTAGATTTTAGCAAAATTTTAGGCCATTATAAAAATTCGTTACCATTGATAAAAAGAATTCCGCGTGGCGCACGCATTACTGTTGCAAAGGCGCTAACAAAATTAATAAATAAAGTAGTAGCTGAAAATTCAAAAATAAGCTGGGAATATCTGCTTACTTTTGCGTACCGGACTCTATATGTCAAGAGAGGAGAGGGTCACAGCGTTTCCTTAACGCAAAAAATCAAAGATAATTGTGACCAAATTTCAGACGGACTAAATATCATCACCCCACCCCCTTTCAAAAACCACACCAAAAACTACAGCGTTAAAAAAATTGAGGACAAAATTAATGACGGTGACCTGAAGGGAGCTGCTGACCTTCTCTTCTCTCATGATGTTGTCGCTCCTGACTCTCCAGAAACTTTGGCTGCCCTCCAAAACAAACACCCCCCACCAGCAACAACACTTCTGCTCCCCGATCCTCCAGGACAAAATGAGCCTTGCCTCCAAGTAACATCATCGGAAGTGCAAAATGCCATTTTGTCCTTTAAAAATGGATCGGCAGGTGGCCTTGATGGTCTTACTCCACAGCACTACAAGGACCTGATCAGCGGTACAGCAGGCGACGCTGCTGAACCCCTCCTTGTCGCCTTAACCTCACTTGTGAATGTTATGTTATCCGGCCAAGTACCTATTAGCATCACTGACATACTATACGGCGCAAACATATGCGCACTTAAAAAAAAAGACGGTGGTATCAGACCGATTGCCGTCGGCTGCACTTTGCGCCGTATAGTATCCAAAATTTGTAGTAAAATCATATTACCTACACTTACCTCGAAATTTCAACCTTTACAAGTGGGGTTTGGCTCCAAGGGTGGCTGCGAAGATGCTGTACATGCTGCTCGGAGCTTTGTAGTGCATCACGGGGGAGATGTGATGTTGAAGGTGGACGTCAAAAACGCGTTTAATTCGGTTGATAGAGGTGTCATGTTGGACCAAGTTAAACAACAGACCCCAGAAATTTTTAGTTACATTTGGCAGTGCTATAGCACCCCTTCAAAATTAATTTATAAAAACAATTCTTTACTTTCGGCAGTTGGTTGTCAACAGGGCGATCCGCTCGGTCCTGCCATCTTCAGTTTGGCAATACATAATATCATAAGCAGCCTAAATTCAAAATTTAATATATGGTATCTCGATGATGGCACGATTGGAGGAAATGCGGATACAGTTCTCGGTGACCTTCAAAAACTTATATACGATTTTGGCACCATAGGTTTAGAATTAAATTTTTCAAAATGTGAACTTTATTTATCAAATTTATTAACTCATGGCAAACAAATTGAAATTATTTCCAAATTTAATAGTCTAGCGCCCAATATCAAAATTTTAAATAATGAATCTCTTCGGCTCCTAGGATCACCAATCCTAGATGAATCCATTCAAATTTATGTTCAGGAACAATTAACTAAATTTAACTCAACTTCAGAACGCTTATTCCAAATTCAACCCCACATGGCACTTTTTATCATACGATTTTGTTTGTTCGCCCCCAAATTTACGTATGTACTCCGTTGTTCTCAACTTTGGAAATTTTCAGAAGAACTTTTTTTATTAGACAAACAATTGCAAAATTCACTAACCGAAATTCTAAATTGCCCCATGAATGACCGTACTTGGGCCCAGGCCTCACTACCAATTCGGTTCGGAGGCCTAGGCACCCGCAAAATTTCTAGTGTAGCACTGCCAGCTTTTCTGTCGTCTGTACATAGTACTGTCGAGCTATACGGGAGAATCACTAACCCATCTTTGGGTTCCGTTGAGCCGTCGTACTTGTCAGACGCCAGAGATGCCTGGTCAGTAGCATGTCCAAACGTTTCGGTTCCAAATTTACCAAAAATCCAACGACTATGGGACGAGCCGCTCTGCAAACTGGTACAGGAAGATATTTTATCTGCCAGTAATATGAAAGAGCGGGCTCGCCTCATGGCCGTTTCCACTAGAGAGTCAGGTCTTTGGTTGCAGGCCTTTCCCTCAGCATCGGTTGGAACACTCCTTGACCGAAATACACTGACCATGGCGGTGTGCCTTCGTCTCGGAGCCCGGACTGTCCACCCGCACCAGTGTCGATGCGGAGAACCAGTCGATCATCTCGGACACCACGGGCTTTCTTGTGCTAGAAGTGCTGGCCGCATTCCTCGTCACGCGGCTCTCAACGACATCATCCGAAGGGCTCTTGTCACTGCTGGTGTACCCGCAATCTTAGAACCATCTGGGATTGTGCGGAGCGATGGCAAGAGACCCGACGGAATGACTGTTGGGCCGTGGAAACTTGGCAAATCTCTGGTGTGGGATGCGACGTGTGTAGACACATTAGCTCCATCTCACATCCAGGCGACCTCGTCAGGCGCGGGGAAAGCGGCGTTTTCTGCGGAGAACCTCAAATTGCGCAAATACGCCAACCTTGGTATCGGTTACGAATTTGTGCCGTTTGGGGTCGAGACGATGGGCCCATGGGGACCGTCAGCGAGGCGCTTGGCCAAGGAGTTGTCAAGGCGGCTGACAGAAAGGTCTGGAGACAGGAAGGCTGGCAATTATTTTTGCCAACGTATTAGCCTCGCTATACAGAGGGGAAATGTTGCCAGTCTCCTTGGGACTATCTCGGATGGGACGTCTCTAGAGGACATTTTTTATTTATAGGTTAGTTTATTTTTAATTTTATTATTTAGGTAGTTTTTAATTTATATTTAATGTACTTTTAATTTTTTTAACTTCGAATAAAAATTAAATAAACTAAACAATAAATTTACAATATATATAAATATACTATTAATGAGAACCACTGGCGAAACGTTTCGTAAGAATGCGTCGTGTAGCTGTCGGAGATAATATAAATGGATCCAAGTCGTTGCAATAATCATTAACATAACTGCATGTCCTGCTTATGAATATTTATGAAAATTCTAACTCCACCCTTTCCATCCCTTCCCATCGCACCTCTTTTGTCTCTAATTTGTTTGGTTACTGCAAATCTTTGAAATGACCTACCTTACCTAGGTATAAGCAAGCTCCAAATCGAGTCATCTTCAAATTATGGTTTACAAACATAATTTTCTTTCTAACTAGATTGCCCTAAATTTATGTCTCTTTTCCATTTCCCCACTATTCTCAATTGCAGCAACATCATGTTTCACTTCCCTCATCATGTAAGTAGTTTTATTTTATATAATTGTTTATTTATGATGAACTTTATGTTTATACATACTCGTATATTGCGTATTTATGTGTATGTATTAGAATGTAATATTTTTATGTATGTATTAATACTATTAGGAATAACTTAATTAATGATTGCAACTACCGTCTATACTGTCTAAATGTCCTAAAGGTTTGGCTGTCAGACAATTCCTAGCGGCATTAAGTCCACCTTTGTACATGTGCAATTAAGTTTAAAATATTTCTAAGTTATGCATGGTCTCCTAGGAACGTTTTTACGCCTGCCATTACTGACCCATCTCAAAATCCATCCTGTATAAGTGTATAATTATACAACATTTAAATTATTTTAAACTTTTCTCATTAATTATTTTTTTACCAGGTCTGCTATTCAAATTTCTTACCAATTACATAAGTTTGAACCGGAACCGACAGCTTAATGCGGACACCCTATTCGACAATTGAAAGATCAACCCTTAGTTGTATAAAACGTTTGTTGTTGGAATTTGGTTACTCATGACCGTTGTAATTTGGGTAACCGCTTTGCGGCTAAGGGTTGGTACGTTACACCTCAAAGGGACGTGCGGTCCAAATATGTTACACAGATTACGATATTATTATGCTTACATATTAATGCAACCAACCAAAATGATATCAACAATACCAATTTTAAATTAACTATTGACATTTTATTTTTGTAGAATTTTAAATTATACACAAAAAAAATCAATTAAACTCTAATGCTATTAAAACATCTAATTACGGCTAACGGAGAAGTCTGAAGACAGGAAAGCTGGCAATTATTTCTGCCAATGTATTAGCTTCGGTATACAGAGGGGGAATGTTGCCAGTCTCCTTGGAACTATCCCTGAAGGGTTGTCTCTAGAGGACATTTTTTATTTATAGTTTTTTTATATATTTAATTTTTACTTTTTAAGTGGTTTTTAATTATATAAAAATAATCGATATTTAAAACTAAAAAAAGTGAAATTCAAATTCAAAAGTTTTGTATCCCTCTCGCTCGCACAATCCAATATTTTTAAAGATTTTTCATTTAGCATCGTATGTGTTGCTCTTGTTTCTGGACCTCGCGTGCTTAAAGCGTGAAGTGATGAGCACGGGTCACATGTTGTGCTCAATATAACAAAAAAAAAAAAGATTTAGCTGTGTGTATGCCTGCTATAGGGAGACGTGTAAAGTTAATAAAGCTGTGTATGCCTGCTGTATGGATACGTCCAGCGTTAATAAAGCTGTGTATGCCTGCTATATGGAGACGTATAGAGGTAATAAAGCTGTGTATGGCTGCTATATGGACACGTATAGCGGTAATAAAGCTGTATGGCTGCTATATGGATACATATAGCGTTGACAAAGCCGTGTATGGCTGCTATATGGAGACGTGTAGCCTAAATAAAATTGGCGAAGGTAAACTAGATGCGGTGATTATTACTCCAGGATTAGATTTTCCTTGATTTTTCACGTGTGAGTGCACTGTTACGCTTGCAACGTTTTAAAAGTTATATAATGTCGCAAATTGACTTATATGTACCCATACTGGGCGTTTATTCAATACAATTTGGTTGGCGAAACACATAAAGCACCAATGCAATGTTAAATATCTAAATAAGGAATGATTGCGGTATAGGCTAGTGCCAATACGGATTGTGATTATATAAATATCTAAAACCTTTATGTTTGATGTATTAACATGACCTCAAATTTACCGATAAAATAGCGACAAAACTATTTTTGCTTTTATTTTATTTATCACGTAATAATATTTTAAGTAAGTAAGTTAAACAAGCACTAATGAAAATAAACGTGGGTTCCATCCAATGGGGTGTATCAGGCAAAGCTTTTTGTAGATGTCGCTAGCGGCACTGGTACCTTGTTTACACCTATGACGGATCATTTTTTAAATTTATTTGTAGTTTTACATTTTTGAAACAGAAAAATGTATTTTAACTTAACGTTACCTACCTTAAAAGACGAATTAAGTAAGCGAACACCGTCTTTAAAATAAAAAAGGGTTGAATTAATAGAACGGCAATTTCGACATCACCATATCTTTGCTTTCGCTTGGAAATCTCGATTTGTACACTCAAAAGCTGCTCATTTCTGCATAATATCCAGAAAATAATAAATTTCGTAATAAAAATACAAGTTTTCTATGCAACTGACAGTTGTATTAGGTACCATCTATCATGCGCCATCTATTGTAATAACAAGTTAGTGACACACCCCATTGTTTTTCTTGAGTTTTTCTAGTCTTCGTCGCGCATTTGCGAGCTTGCTACTGTCAAGATGGGTTAATGTAAATTAAAGTATAATCACGACTTTTTTTTATTATTTATTAAATTTTTCCTTATATCATAACATTTAAATTCAACATTATTCTGCCAAACTATAAAATATGTAGTTTATCGGCATATAGCTCTCATCACAATAATGATATACTCGTATTAGCACAGTTTAGTTTACTAAAGATCAAATAAAATACAACTATAATAGATTAGGTAGCAGTTAAATAACAAAAAATTAATTTAAATAAGATTGTTCACATTTAACCAACTTTATTATATGCCCATTATGATAAGTGGTCAGGTTATTTGTAATTTTGGCACACTTTTAATATTCCCTCTGTATCCGCTTTCCGTTAGCAGCGCACATCACTTTGAGTTTTAGTGTCTCTGCCGACGCCGTTATATTTAAATTTCTCTTTAAAAACCGCGAAATACTGTGAGTGTGTACGTTTACTATCAGGACTATAATTCCTTGTGAAATTGTGTTTGTGTTTATGGATCAACATTATCCGAGAAGTCGCCTGAAGGTAAGTGCTTGTTTTCCTGGAGACAGATCATTTCTCTAATTTCTCCCCACTGTCTCTCCTTTTATATTTTCCTACACCTTTTTATTAGTATCCCGCAAGTCCTTCGAGTTTTTACATATTAAAATAATAACCACAAATTTAATTCGCATCAACCCAAATAGTTGCCGCACGTCACATAGGCTTGGCCACTTTGACCACCCCAATGACAAATAAAATATTGTGTCCTGACTAGGAATCGAACCAAGTACCTTCTCCGCGCTTAAATACACGGACTTATCAACTAGACGAGTGAGTTTGGGTGAATGCTTAATGACATATATATATATATATATATATTCATACATAATATATATTTATGTTTATTATATATATTATTTTAATTATATATCATGTAAGTATTTATGTAATAGTATTTAATTATTCTTAAGTAATTATATTTATCTTAATGCACCCGCAATCCTCTGCCATACTCCCAAAGGTTAGCTGTTATAAAATGCCGGAAGGCATTAAGTTCGCCCTTGTACACTACTTTTAAGTTATTTTGTGCAATAAAGAGTTTATAAACAGAAAGATAAAGATAAGAAATTATTGTAATAACCTCAATTACTCCTTTATGATAGTAGTAATGATGGTTAATCATAACCATATATCAGTCAATGCTGTCAGACTATTGAGTTAGCGGTGGATTTTAGCATTTTTTAGCACGAAAAGCGCAAAAAGGTGTGCCGGTCGCCGACGGACGTAGAATCAATTACTTTACGTTGACGCGAGCAGCAATTCGATCCGTTCGCAAATGTTGATTTGGCCGCCAGCTACGATACCCTCCGTGTGGGTGGCACTGCCCTTCTGATCTAGTTTCATTATGTCAGCCAAGTAATTAGGGACGCTAATTAATATTTTCCAAATAATGCGTCTTTTACATTGCGGTATTATAGTTGTGCATACACTGAGAAAAATGGATATTTAATGTAATTGAAAATTGACGAAATATGACATCGGTAATATCTTTACGAATACAATGCTGTTAAACTGCCTCATGTCATTACTATCATGAGACTACGAGGTGCGGACAGCGAAAAATTATCCCAACTCTTACCAAGAAAGGTACCACAAAGGTCCCCGGTTAAAGGGAACAAGCTTTACTGACCATCAGACAAGCTCCTTCCATTCACATCTATAAAAACCAAAGTCAAAAATATCTTTATTCACGTAAACCTATTACAGGCATTTATGAAACGTCAATAATTTAATTATTTTGAATGATTCTACTCCTGCTAGTAGAAGACTAAGCAGCAAAGTGGTCCAATAAGTAAGCTGTTAGCAGAAGACCAGCAGCTTAGCAAATTCTAGTGACCACTATATAAATATATTTTAACTTCACAAATTTCATCTCCTAATAATATATTATATTCATATATACTATATTAAGTATATATTAATAATTATGTAGTCCATGTATACATACTCGTACTATTTATGTAGTTTATTGGAATTGCACCCCACATGCATATTTTACATATTTAACTGCCTCCGTGGTCTAGCGGTTAAGTCCGTGTATTTAGACTCGGAGGTACCGGGTTTGATTTCTAGTCGGGACACAAAAATATTTATTAATGTAAATTTAATTAATATTTAATTTATTTGTGATATTTCTCGGGTTTGGTGCGCTGGAGACATCGACGAGCTTGCCATTTGTCATGATGGGCCTATAGTAAAGTTGGCTAAATGTGAATCCGCTTATTTATAAGCGTGGTTTCTGACTACCCCGAAAGGCAAACGGCCGTGATGAGACTTTCCTTTTTTATATTTATACTGTCTCACTCTCTTAAAGGTAAGCTGGTAGAAAAAGACGAAACCAAAAATCTGTACGTAGCAAAAAAATTATCAATGCCACATCGGAATACTATGTAGTTTTAGAGTTATTTCAAGTCATCTGTAAGGGTTCGATATTATTACCTCTGAACCATAAACAAGACAGACACGAAACAGTTATCAATTTAATATATATAATAAGTTAAAAATATATCAACTTTTAGCAAAATTAGGAGAATAAAAGCTGAGAACGAGTCTTGGGTTAGTCTTGGTATTGGTCTTGCTAACATATCGGTGGTCTTGTTCCAAGACGAAGACCAAGATTGGGTAACACTAATAGTACTTGATAGACGCTGATAAATGACAGTAACTAAGTTATCAATATTATATCGGCTTAATAAAGCCGTGGGCCGACAGCAGAACACCATTGTATAGCGATGACACTAATCCACTAAAGCTTGTTGATAACGTTACACTGTTAGCAGCAGGATCATTTTGTAACCTATACGAAATAGATTGACTCTTGCACTAAAATAAATATTTTGGATTAATTAAAAATCATCAGTTAATCGATTTCATTCGTCCCACCGCACTCGGCTGTAACCGGCTCGGATGTAAGAATGCGTTCCTTAAATCCTACAAATGTCGGAGCAAACCCACCAGGCATGTACCAATGATAAATACACTTTTCTTACGTACATTTGTCATAGATTTACGACACCACCGTTTCCGTGCCTCGGAGAGCACTTTAAGCCGTCGGTCCCGGTTCCACTAATACCAACTTGTGGGATCGTTAATAAATTGTCATAAAAATAAAATGACATCATATTCTCGCCAAACCGTCTGGCCAGCGTGGCGACTGCAGGCCGAATTCTCCAGATATATGTTTTGGAAGGCCTATCTCCAGCAGTGGAGGTCTAGGACGCTGTGTTCTAGGGGCTGTAAAGATGAAGAATGATAATCGATTTTATTGCCAAGAAAGGAATGAAATGAAAAAAACAAGGCCTAGTCGTTTTTTGACAGGTATCATCATTACAGCCCCTTGAACACAGAGTCCTAGACCTCCACTACTAGAGACGGTCTTTCCAGAAATCTTGTGGCCAGATAGTTGGTATTAGTGGAAATGGGACCGACGGCTTAACGTGCTCTCCGAGGCACAAGTTCGGTGGTGTTGTAAATCCATCACAAATGTACGTAAGGAAACTGCTAAACTTTCACGCCCAAAACTAGGCATTCTAAACCATATTTCTGGAGAATTTAAAGGAAGTGTGAACTGAGTTGAATCATTGATGAGATATAGAATAGCCCTATAGATTTTGGCGCGAGAGGAAAAGCGGATTATCGAAATTAACCTCTTCGGAGGCTGCAGTGATTGAGGCTGTTTCCGCTTCACTGCTAGGGGCTATCGCGTTCCAGCAACAGCTTGCTTCACGTTAATTGGCTACTCGATTGTATCAAATTTCACAAATATTTTTCCGATTTCGATTTGATAATTGATTTTTTTTTGTTTTTATTCTATATACTCGTAAAGGACATTAGGACCTTACGGATTCGCTTTTTAAAATTATATTGTCACAAACAAAACGTAGTTTATATTTAATATTATACTTACGTATTTTCCAAAATTTTTTTTTGTAAAAAAAATAGTTTTATTTATTTATTATAATCTCTATTTTTTAGGAGTAGGTAGGTACCTAAAATCACACTGACTTTCGTTTTAATCAACGAAATCATTTATGTTTTGATAAAATAAATACATAATTTTAGATTTTGGAAAAACAATAGTCAGCGTGAGTGACGTCACTTAATAATACGAACATGTTGTTTGACTTGAAAGCAAACATGAAAATATAGGACATATTTTATTACATAGCAACTTTAACAGTCGTGACCCATTGTAGAGGGAAGATTTAAGCCAGTGTCGATTTTCGGCGACAGAACACTCGACAAGCTTATATTAGCACTCGGGATTTTATATTTTAAAATTAACTCTATACTTTTTAGTTATCGCTGTCTGTTATAAGATGGTAAATAAATAATAGCAATATATAGACAATATCTAACTATTGAGGGTATACGAGTAATACCTACGACCTACCTCTTTGTAGTGGAGGCCAGAGCGCGGCACGGGCGCGAAGGCGATCGCGCCTAAATATAATTATTACAATTGTCTGGATTTTAAAACTTTAAACTGTTATAAATAATTGCCTACACTAATTATGAGTCCTCCTTTTATATTTGATGTCTTCATAGATTTAACGACAAACTAAAGTAAGAACAAATAAGATGCCGTAAAAAATTATGTACCAAACATTTTGTATGAAAATAACAACCAATGTCCGCTCTATCGTATATTTGATATCATTGTTCAGCATTTATTCTCTGTGAATTCGCAAGACTTCAACTACAAAGAAGTTACATATACGTCATTTGTGCTTTGAAGCAAATTATTAGCGTACCAGTACAGCGCAAGATGCATGCAGATTATATCTTTAGCATTGACTATGATATCAGGACTACGGAATTTAATACCAATATTTACGCGTATGTGATTGTGGCCCGGTTGTAAGTTTTCCATAAATGGGTTTAACGCATATGCATTCCTCTCCCTCGCACAATCCAATATTTTCAAGTCTGAGTGTACTTTTAACTAATGTAGTCTATCAACATTTAGACATATTATCACTTTCATATACCTAAAAACAAAATAACCTTTATCACATTGAAATAATAAGTTCTTAATAAAATAAAATAAAAAGTAGTGTTGGTCGCATGATCTGTCCACTCCACCTTGCCCTCAACTTATTAAAAAAATGAGTATGGCATAAGGCGAGTGCAATTGGACTCGTTACCGACTATACAGAGCGACTCTGTTGCAAGACCGCTTTCATTACTCTGTGTTACTAGCTGTCCCATATATGACCGGGGCAAGCTTAGTATAGGGGACAGAGGTCTTTTATTTAATTAAGCATGTACAATACTGCAAAAAATTGTTCATTCTTGTTTTTATGTCAATAGATTATTATTATTATATTAGTGTTGCGGCCTAGCACATACCTAGGCCTTAAATCCTATATTTATCCAAAAAACCAATCGTGTGCCCTCGCCTTACAAATGTAAATTGTCATTGTGACGTGTCGAGAACATTCGTAGAAGTTGTGTTTTTTTTTATTTCCGCGTTTTTCTTGTACCGAAACATGGACCATCAAGCAGCAAGTTTAGTTAGCAAAGTATACGAAAACCGGTGAGTGCCATTCCTGGTGAGTTGTTCTTTTTCTACCTGTGTTAGGCTAAAACATCAACTACCGGAGAATCAGCGGGCTCTTGCATTCCAGAACTCCGATTGAGGACGGAGTGGATGGAATAGGAATTACCCCTGTGTTGCAGTTTATCTCTATAATGAAATTAATAAAGCTATTAATGTAAATTGTCTAAACTATAACAAATGTAAATTTATTTTGAGTTTTTGGTTAAATAAATTAAACTATGATGAAACAGAAGAATTGTTACAAATATTAAAATAGTAGGTACATAATTCAATTTGTAATTGTTAATAGTAAAAAGTAAGAAAAAGTATAAACTAAGTGGAAAAAAATTCAATATGTATTATACAGGGTGTTTGGAAGGGAGCTGTACATACGCCTAGGGTAGAAACTAGAGATAGTCTGCTACCTACCCCCGCCCAATATATTGAATTTGGCCTCAAGGTTTTTTTTAAATTTATTTTTATTCGTTATTTGACTTTTTTGTGAATTTTTTACTAAAACTTCCTGTAGCTCAAAATCTATCCATGGGACCGGTCTGCTAATGGTCTTGTTTTAATCGTTAGAGTCTTAGGGTCCTGCAAAAATTATTTTACACCAGAAAATTGTGGAGAAGAAAAGTTATGGGGCCTGAAGTACCGTAGTAAGAGAAATAATTTTAAGGGCAACTTTCTATGGGGTTTAAAAAAAAACTAACAGGGTTGGAGTTCTTCTGATTTTTTTAAAACATCCTCAGTCCATGCCCTTTCTAACGATATGCTAAAAGTGTAATTATCACTTTTAGTTTTAAAGTTATTAATTAATTTCCGCAACTAGGGCACTTTAAGCAAAAATTTCAACTAATGAAAATTAAATGTCTTCGATCGTAAAAGGATGGCAAATGAAAAACATTAGTCATTACTAAATTTTTATATTATACTTATTTGTGTAATGGAACTGGTGCCTGAGATTCAGATTAACTTTGTTTGGGCACCAGTGGCCAATTCCTAAAAAAAATGTACTAGTTTTTTAAGTAAATAAACGATTTTTTTTTATTATTATATTATTAACTAATTGCTTAAGAAAATCTAAGAATTAGTATTGATATATTATATTCGTAATAATAAATGTCTGGGCACTACGTATAAGTCAACGCTTTGTATACTGTAGGTAATCTCCTTAAAGGGGCCTCCACACAATAGGCTTTATTAGCATGCATGCTGGTCCGCTCGATACAAATTGACGATGAGTCGCCATATTTATGTGGCTTATCCTTTCCAAATATTACGTAAACTCGCTTGCTGTAATTAAACTGGAAATATTTTGGCATGACAATGCGACGGAATGAATTTTGAGCGATTACATGAAGATGTAAAATTATAGTATTTGGGGAAATATTTTATTAATATATTTTTTATACTTTAATTAATAACTTATTTTATGTATTGTTTAACAATCACTCGTTTTCTTGTTTACATAATATTGTTTGCTATGTTAAATAAGGTATAGTTGCTGGTTTAATGGTAATCATGTTTATTAGAAAGCTACTACCATCTACTATCAAACATAAAGTAGGCAGCAAAGTTTTCCACCCGCTTCTGTTGATAGGCAGCCTAAAATTAACTGTATCGCAGGGCCCCAATAAACGTCCTGTTGTACATTGTGCAATAAACTTTTAAATAAATAAATGTCGCGGCTAAGCCTCGGAGTGCCTCCTTTGGGAGCTGGAACATTAAGTGGATAAATGGTTAATGAAAATTGAATGAGCACTAAACATCGAAGCGAAATTTTGCGAGTCACCTAGCTGTCGTTAAATGTTGTTATCGCCGCGATTAAGTAACAAAACAAGTCATGAACATGGAACTTTATACATATGGACTTACTCAATTATACTAATTGTCTTGCTGCAATAATTTAAATGTTAATCATTCAACGACAGTAGAAATATTGCCGTAGAAGACAATACAGTTTATTCTATTACCACATATCATCATCACCTGTGTCTCTCCACTGCTGGCCTCACCCAAGGCTCGTTACTTCACGCGGTCTTTTGCAACCGTCATCCATCCCCCACCAGCGATCATCTGCGTTGTCCCTTACCTCAGCTCTACTCTAAAACATTAATAATTATTCTATAATAATTTAACTGCCTCCGTGGCCTCGCGGTTAAGTCCGTGGATTTAGACTCGGAGGTACCGGGTTCGATTCCTGGTCGGGACATAAAAATATTTATTAATGTAAATAAATACATTTAACTAATATTTAATATATTTGTGATATTTCTCGAGTTTGGTACTCTGGAGACATCGACAAGCTTGCCACTTGTCATGATAACATCCCTATAGTAAAGTTGGCTAAATGTCAATTCTCTTATTTATAAGCGTGGTTTCTGATCACCTCGAAAATAATTTATTTACATACATTAACTTAATATAGGTTTATTATATGTCAATCTTATACTAATGAAATAGGTGGTAGGTGGACTGATGGTGGTAATTTGCCCAGTCTGCCGGGGCGGGGAAGTATCCACCTTTCGTGCCAATAAACCCAGTAAAATGTATCCACACGGATCAGGCTCGAATTACCGTTATGCCCAGTCAAGCCGGCATAGTTTTAGGGAATTATCATTCACTCATGAGTGTCCGATTCCAGTTGCTAACATTCATGGACCTTGCTCGCTACGTACCATCAGGTGGGCGCAGCGTCACATGTCGTGCTAGTATAAAATAATAATAATAATATAAATGTCATAACAATAGACCTAGGTAAGAAAAAATACAAATAAATGTCTTACGTGATTCGTTTAGACTAACTACATAAAATTGTATTGTTTAATTGTAACAATTACGTATATGTCTGCGTTTATGAAGGACGACGGGAGGGCGCAAGAGGTTCAGGGCGTCGCGAATAATAATCTCGCTTTACGACGCCTGCCGACTAAATCAATAAAAACACTAATAATGCACAGGCGTAATCCTGCCTCTGCAGCGTCGCGATTACCGGAACTAACGAGCTCGTAAAGACGATATCCAATGCAACGCTCACTCGCGCCGAAACATTAACTCTGCCTTACTAAGGACTTACACACACGCGCTGCTTAAAAAAACAATTAATTACCTGACGGGAGGAAGTGTTGCAATACCTAAAAATCAACCATTTGAATTTGTGTTCTGTAAAGTGTTCACTGAATTGATAAAATCAATAATAACCAGAAACTAACTAGGTCGCAAAAAAGATATCCGATGCAATGCTAACTCGCATTGAAACACAAAATCTGTCTGACTAAGAACTCAGTTACACGTGTTATCCTTTAATGTTACACATAGTTATTATTACATTATTATCCTAGTGTTTAGACTTAAGTTAAGAATGATTAGCAATATGGTTTTGTAAAGTAGGTGGCGTTGTGTACGAACGTAGTCGCGTGCTGATTCATGATTGGTTCAATAACGACTATTTACGAGTCGCTTAGAGAATGGCGCGTCGGTCAGTCGGTCGTTGCGCGCCTTTAATATAGTGAAGGTTGTAACTAATTATTGGCAACGGAAATAAATCATACAATATTTAAGACTTGTTTAATTTGACAAATTAGTCCCAACACACGGGTAGCTTTTTGAAGCAAATAATTACTAAATAAAGATTTAAACACCTTAAACTCTATGACAGATGTCATACCACTGTCACGCAAACGTTTTTATAAAGTTAAATAAATACATTACTATTTAGTGGAATATATGTATGCATCTGCCGGCATCAACACAATGTGCTAACATCATCACCGTAATTTATACGTAGCACAAATAAAAATATTGATATCGGATTTAAACTGTGACTAGTTTCCTAAGTTTTGCCTAAGGAACAATAATAACAATAAAAAGGTTTATTGCAACAAAAGTGGGGTTGCTCGGTTGGCCCCAGGTCTCGGTGGTAGTGGTCCGTGTGACCGGGATCAATCTCTCCCAATTGCAATACAGTGTGGAAAAAAATAATTATATGAAGTACTTGTATGTTACTCATAGTTAAGTTTTTTATTTTATTTATTTCGTTCTTAACATTTATATATTTCAAGGTATCTCATTTTTTCATACACAAACTGCCTCCGTGGTCTAACGGTTAAGTCCGTGGATTTAAGACTGGGAGGTACCGGGTTCGATTCCTGGTCGGGACACAATAATATTTATTAATTTTAATAAATAAATTTGTTTAATATTTAAATTATTTGTGAGTTTTTGAGTTTGGTAAGCTAGAGACATCGACGAGCTTGCCACTTGGCGTGATTGGCCTATACGTTGGGTAAATGTGAATCCGCTTCTATATAAGCGTGGTTTCTGACCACCATGCAAGGGATATGGTCGTGATACTTAAGTTCGTACTTTACTTTACTATTTTTTTTGGTTTCTAAAATCTTCTCTTAGCGTCTGTTAAATACGGTGTTCTACAATATTTTATTTTAGTTTTCGATTTATGACATAAAAAAATAAATTTATATTCGCTCGTGTAACTCCACCTTAAAGCGAGTTCTTCGTCTAAACTAAGATGCATAGCATCTTTGTTTAAATCTGCTTTCTAAGTATTTTCTAGCAGTTTTAATGTCTATTAGAATTACAAAATTTTAGCAATAATTATTTAAAACTTAAAACCTCGCTAACGCGTCTGGCCAGCGAAAATCATCATAATCATTACAGCCCCTGGAACACAGTCTTAGATCTCCATTTTGAAAAAATACCTAACACGTGTGACATTGCGCCCAACTGATGGCAAGCGGTAAGCAAAGGCCCAGGAACGGTAGCAACTGACGCCAGCCACAGACGGGCGCCATCAGTCCCTACCATTATGCCTGTCTAACAAGATGACTTTCACACTTCGTTTAAAGGACTCCAGGTTATAGGAATAGGGAAACACTGGCCTGGAGAGCATTCCACATCTTCAGCGTGCGACAGATGTTATAGTCTCTAAATGTATATGTACGCGTAGAGATAGTGGTTACAGTATCGGAGTGCAGGTGTGGTTCGGTTACGGAATGAAGACTGCTGGAGATGGGCCTTACAAAATATATTTCTGGAGAATTTGGCACACACAAAATACTTAAAAAAGTGTATTGGGCGGTTGTCATATTCCTTATATTTTCCTATAGTATTATTAAGAGTTAGTTATTTAAGTTAAGTAGGAACAATAAATAATTTTGTTAATTTTTTTGTGAATCTTCAATCATTAATATTTGCACAGACACTCATAGACGCAAATAAATCCCCATACACTTACCTACACACTCACGACACACACACTCATATACACAAACGAATACATATATACTCACTCACGACATACAAACATACTAATAGTGTCCCACGTAGATAACATATGTAATTATTTCTACATATGTAATTATTTCTAAAATATAAAGTATAAAAAAGTTTTATGCATTTTCAATTAAAAAAAAAGGAGTTCCGTAGAATCCTCTCCGTAACAATTAAAAGCAACTACATCCAACCGCAGGCGTTGGATAATCATGTAACTGCAAAGGGCAGGTTACAGTACACACAACAGAAATGAGTACAAACCATTTTTAAATTTCAAATTTACTATGCAATTCCATTACTATCTCCAACAGCATGTGCACACAGCATGCAATTATGAAATATTTACATATATTTAAAAATAAAAATAACACTACAATACCCACAGTGAGTAATTCATAAATATTAATTTAGTTTTCTCGCCGTCCACAGCAAATTACTCCTTGACAAAAATGTAAAAAAAAATTATGATAGAATAAACAATTTGTTTTCTTTATTGCACCTCGCGCGGTTTTATATCGTTCTCAGTATTATATAAAAAAGTAGTAAGCTATATTTACGTAATAGGCAATGTTTCTTTCTATATGTCAATTTGTTGATCATACATAAAATTTCAATCTAACCGAAAATTAAACAATTTTAGTAGCGTAATGTATGTAATTTTCACATGAATTTCGGTGGCTTCTTTAATATTTCGTATATTCCACCACTACAATCATGAAATCTATTTCGGGAAAATATTTCTCTTCACTGTTGCCATGACAACTAACATGATTTTGATATGTTATCACGTTTTAAAAGGAGAGTAATATGTTAGCATGTTACCTACTGCTTATATTTCTGGGAACTTTAATAAAAAAATATATTCATAACATGAGATTTCATTCGAAGTAAAATGTGGGCAATAAGGCCTACCCTGAAAGTATCAATACGTAATTAGTAAAAATAAAAAAGAAACAAAGTCAAAGTCAAAATATCTTTATTCACGTAAACCTATTCAGGCATTTATGAAACGTCATTAATTTAATTATTTTGAATGATTTATTCCTGCTAGTAGAAGACTAAGCAGGAAAGTGGTCCAATAAGTAAGCTGTATAAGACCAGCAGTTTAGCAGATTCCAGTGACCTGTTATTGTTAAATCTGACTGAGAAAGGAATCTGCAAGGAAAACTCAGCTATATCAGATTTACAAAATAAAACATATACAGAACTGCACCACAACGATCAATTAATAACCTTTTAAATTTAGTTATCAGTACCTATGAGATTACAATACCTGGTACAGCAGTAACCATCCAGGCAAGTCAGAATTAAGATAGACTACATGCCTATGTGCAACCCGAAAGTCGATGTAACGGGTGGTCAGAAACCACGCTTTTTTAAAGAAGCGGATTCACATTTAACCAACTTTACTATAGGCCCATCATGACAAGTTGCAAGTTCGTCGATGTATCTAGCGTACCAAACTCGAGAAATATCTCAAATAAATTATTGTGTTCCGACGAGGAATCGAAGCCGGTACGTATAATAAGGTTAGCTAGTAGAAGAAGTATATAGGTGTAAATAAAGATCAAAAAGGTTTTAATTAATTAATTAGGTATTCTGTCAATAAAGTAATCCAACGGGTTTTGGACACTGCCGGGATCCCTTCGTCTTCTTGAACCGTCCGGGATCTCTCGCAGTAATGGTAAATGTTGGGAAAGAAAAACTAGACTTGTGTATACAATAATTTATTTTGTTATATACATATGTCACACTTAACATTATATTTCATCTGATATGAATTAGAAGTTTTACAACAGTAACAGACCATATGGTGCCGTGGTCCATGGGTCGAGCCTTGGTGTAGGACGCTACTTGTGTCGACACCTCCACTTGACCGCCTCCGTGGTCTAGTGCTAACAAACGTTGCCGTGAACTCCGGAGGTCGTGGGTTCGATTCCCACCGGGGGCAAGTTGTACATTGTATAATTTGTCTCGGTCTTGGTGTTTATATGTATAATATGCATATATTTACAAAAAAAAAGTTTATTATGTAGTTTATCAACCATCTAGTTTCCGTAACACAAGCCTCGTAGCTTACCACGGAAACTAGATGGCGCTGTGTGACCTTTCTGGAAATATTTATTATTTATTTATTTATTATTATTTACCCTTGATCGGTCTCATGTCCAGGGCACATCTGTCAGGGCTGCTGCGGACTCGGCTGAAAAGGCCAAAATGTCGCAAATACGAGTCTGCTGTTAATGATTACATGTTTGTGCCTTTTGTTCTTGAGATAATGGAACCGTGGGGGCCAAGCGCTAAGAAGTTCTTTAAATAACTGTATAAGCGGCTAGTTAACGCTGTATGTGACAAGAGCCCTCTTGTCTGGCAGTTTTTTCGCGCAGCAAATCAGCATCGCTATGCTGCAAGTGATCTTGGCATACTGCCACATGATCAAGTCATGGGTGAATACTACTTCGAATACATTATTTAAAATCTTAAAAGGTATTTAAATTAATAATAATAGTTAAGAAAATACACGAGGGATTAAATTATGCTTCCAAGTGTATAATGCGTACGTCAGAATCAGTCTATCATGAATAATTCGTTACGATGTAAACAGAACTGCATAAATTATCTAAATCCAACGTAATTCAAAAGTAATTTTAAAAAGGAGCCGTAAACCATTATTTTCAATTTGCACGCGAAGTTGACGGAAGCCGGCATAGGGCGAGGGAGATGCGCCGCGGGTGTCCCCCTTGATTAAACCCCTGAAACTGAGAAGTTGCATTTTCTTTAGTTTTACTCTAGCAACATTCACACTGTTATAGTTTTTATTTTATTAAGGTTTATGTTGCCAGGAAAACTCTCAAGGGCCGATATACCTACTATAATATTGCGCAATATCAATGATTACATAAACTATGAAAAGGTTTCTAATCGTCGTAAGATAATAATAATAATAATTTATTTATTATTATAGTGACACGGTATAATATGTGGGGTGCAATTTTGACCCTATTTTAAATTTGAATAAACACATAAATAGTATGCATACATACACTATGTAAATTAATATTCCCCTGGAAGTCAACGATTGCTGTCACATAATGTCACATGACACACAGATAGCAACGTTATAATTATAAAGATTATGTAAATATTTTTGATGAATAAACTGCGGTCTCTTGGAATTAATCTCGAATATGACATAAACTTTGATGAAGCCACAAGGAGTCTGTTTCAAGATGCTGGCAGCTGGAGTTTGACGTGGATATATTCAGTGACACCCGCGCCGCCTTCAAAGTCAAAATCTAGAAGCTGCTACTCTTGGTTTAGCTCGTAAAGTATGGGCAGTTTGCTTCGAAGTTCACCTAACAATTTTAATGCATTCTAAACACATATGTACAGTGCAGTTGTTTTCTTATATACCTGGCCAAGCTAATAAATAAATTTTGTATTGCAGAAAGTGTGCACTATTGTTCACAGTGAGAAATATTCTGGCGGCGGGTATAATTTTAATTGCTTCTACTCTGTTGCTATATTCATGTTCTCATATTTCCTGCCGCTCTCTTTTCTTTTTGAATGAATAAATAAAAATTTGAAAGATATTATTGGAACCAATAAATTCACTTAATAGTATAGGATTTAAAGTAAATTCGTGTTTGACTGTAAACGCATGGGTCGTCTCGTGTGCGTGCCGGTCTCTGATTCCAAGCGATCGTCTCCGGACTCAGGGTCCATTCCGGAATTAAAATTAATAGCCGGGAGGTAGCCGTCAACCGGCACGTCCCGGCGCCAAGGCTCTACTGTGAACATCCGGGAATCTGAAACAAATTAAATTAGAATGTATTTAATGATCAGTTTTTAACATTATTTTGTAGGATTAGATTAGGACTGTAGACAAGACTAATTATGACTTCAGCGGCCAATGCACAACAGTCAAATTAGTATTTGACATTTTACGTTAGTTTCGCTGCACAATATTTTTTATTATTTATTTATTTCTTAAATTTATCTTTATCTGCACCCAAAAACTAAGAGTACCTACATTTGCTATTTTTTTTAATATTCTACCTGGGTGTTATTAATTACTGTAACAATAATTTTCTAGGCCTTATATTGTTTTCTACTCCTTAAATAAATAAAGTTTTTCGTATAGAAAGTGTAGCGAAGATCTCCGAAGGTACACGGACACTCCCGAAGTAAATTGTTTTCTTGCCAGTTGCTGGTACAACCCGACCTCACCCGCCTGTCAAGTAATTTGTTTACTCGTTTCATTCTGGATTACTTGCTACATGCTCTGATGAATAGAAAACTAGCTCCAGGATTCTGTAAGGGATAAAAACTTGTAAATGTGTTGCGACGTGAGGGTTCTAGGTCCGATTTTTGATTCATCACGACCCCTAGAACAAGAGTCCTAGATCTCCACTGCTGGAGATTGTAACTGGTACGTGTAGGTTACGGATTTTTATTTGTATTTCAATGGAAAATAGTATCGTCATGAAAATGACAATGACATAGTCGGGGTTTTTGTTTTGTAAAAAAAAGAGATGACCGGGAGGGAAAAACGAAATAGTGAGAGAAAGAATTACGTAAGTCAACGTTCGCGCGATCGTCGACCTAATCAAGCTCAGTATGAGTGGCGATATTTTTAGGAAAACTTCCCTGCACCGTAACTTAAGATTATATTACTGAATAATAAAAATAAAAAATACCTAGTCCTTTATTTTTATTCTTGATTATAATATAAAAATATTTGCACTTTAACAAATTTCACTCAGTATGTTTCCAAATTCGAGTTCAAAATTATTTATTCCATAAGACATCTGAACCTATAATTTGTTACAAAAATAATAAATTAATCATATTTTCTCTCTTTTTATGATAAAGCATTCATGCCCGTGTAACCGGACCTAACACTGCAACATATTATATAACTCAATATAGCCAAAAATATAGCTTGGTAATACCTTTAAAGCGTCGTTATACATATTTTTATTGTTTCTAAGAATATAGAGAAACTGGTCACTCGGGATGAAGGATACAGCGTGTTTATTATATCAGTGTCGAGGCTCATCAAAATGTAAATAAGCACATCCTATGTCACTCCTCGACGGGCAGTTGTATCGAGTTATGTCCCATCGCCATAGAATCTGCCTACTACACTCTGGTACAATGGCAACGGCTCACTAACTAAACCTTATTTATACAATTATTTATACATACGCCATCTAATGCCGATTGGCATTCTTTTACCAGCAATTATATCAATACTTGCGTCGACGCCTTTGAGATGTGGTGCTGGAGGCGTATGTTGCGCATTCCGTGGACAGCGCGGAGAACCAATGTATCAAACTCAAGGAGCTCAAAGTCACTACCAGGCTCTCTTCTATCTGCCTGCAGCGAGTCCTTGAGTATTTTGGTCATATAGCACGAAAAAGTTCGGCCAATCTGGAAAAGCTGGTGATCACGGGTAAAATCGAAGGCAAGAGGCCCCGTGGCCGAAGCCCGATACGTTGGTCTGACCAGATCCGAACCATACTGAACACCCCAGTCCACAATGCGCTGCATGCCGCCGTGTGCAGACCCAGATAGCGTAGCATTGTCCGAGACAAAGTGATCCGTGGAGGGGGTCACGACCCTCAGCATTGAGGATAACGACGCAAGGAGGAGGATATTAATACTATTGACAGTCAAAGATAGGTTATTAAAACAAAACTTAACCAATGCACAGCATATAAGTGTAACCTGCCTTCTATTTCTCCACGTCGACAATTGTCAGTATATATGTCGAGTGACAATTGTCAAGCGACAGGTGACATATGTAAATATAAAAAAATATTTTCAATAGAAATGCCTATGACAGGATTTTGTTATAATTGTATGTGTCTAAATTTAATACATGTATTATTTTTCCTAGTCGGCATATTTGTAGATTTGTCGGTAAATCTTGACATGTCAATGTTGCGTTACAATTGTAGTGTTTCGTGGTCAACCTATGCGTATTTTGTTGTACGTGTATGTGTTGTTATGTCTACATATACCAACATATATCTTACAAATTTTCATTTAATAATATTGCACCTACTTACCATTGATACTGTCTAAATGTCCTAAAGGTTTGGCTGTCAGAGAATGTCTAACGGCATTAAGTCCGCCTTTGTACAAAGTGCAAATAAGTTTTTAAATAAAATAAAATAAATAAATATTTTTGAAATGGCTCTCCGTGAAAGTAGTAGTGACGATAGTAATAGTAACAGTGATTTTTATGACTTCGCCTATAGAATTTTTGAGTTTTATTTTTTTATTTTACGTAAGTTTAAGATTAACACCCGTGTTAGGAAAACCAGTGTAGAATATTTAATAAAAAGAATAAACATTTTCTTGACAATTGTCGTACCTGTCGGCATGGTAAAATAGGGGCCTAAGCATCGATGTATATAGATAAGCCTATTCAATACAAAACGCACTCTTAAAAACGTGCCGCTTGGTTTGTGTACCTACCAACTTTGGGGGGCAATTCTCAAGCAAGGATAATGCCACATGCTTTATTCATCAGAAATTATATCACAATGCATACAAAAAGACTACTCGCGACTGTTGGTGCAGCTACATGATTTCGATTGGTTTTACGGGAACGTTTTTATATCAGTGAGGGCCTATCTATATACATCGATGGGCCTAAGCATCATATATGCCGATGCCATAAGCATTATCACATATCTGACAACTCTTAGACTTGTATTAATATTACTCTTTTAAGTAGAGTTAAGAAGACGCTACCGGTGATCATTAGACAAGCAACATTTATACGTCCAATTACCACATTATTTCTTAATAAACAGGAGTTAACCGCATCAAGATAATACTATAGATATTTGGCATAATATATTTATAGCTCGTAGTATATGTAATTGTCTCATATTGTGACAAGTTACACTAAGTATATTGTAATATATTTATATGCGCCCTGCTCATGATTTCTCACTTTTCAAAAGGTCAGTTGTTAGAAAATACCTGACCGGCTTTTAACTCGCATATGTAATGTTTTTTGTGGAATAAAGTATTTAAATAAATATAGTTTAGCATATACTCGTATATACAATTTTATATCCTACCACTTGGAATAATGCATCGAATGACTTACGATATAATAATTACTTTTGCTTATCTTATCACTCTCGATTTTATTTATTGTGATTTTATTACCCATTATGATTGCTTTAAAGTGTAGATCGTCTGGCAGGTAATACGCAGGGGAATCTGGACAATCAAAAGTAATGCTTCAATATCGGAATTATACTGCATTAGGATTTGGTGAAACAGAGTTTTTATTTTATAAAATAATGGTGAGCCATTTGTTTTTTTTTTTAATCAGGATATAAATTTAGACTGCCTCCGTAGTCTAGCGGTTAAGTCCGTAAGACACGATAACTTTTATTATTTGTGATATTTCTCGAGTTTGGTACATTGGAGAAATCGACGAGCGTTGTTGATTCATGATTCGTTGTTTTTATCGCCCCGCAAGGGATACTTTATCGTTATGATACTTAACTTTTTAGGATATTAATTTAGTAATTGTCTTCTGTTATAGCGAGTTGGTTTTTTAAAAATTGATTGTGTCTTGAGCATCGATAAGACAATTATAATCAATAGCGTAGCTGTTATAAGTGGACTTATCTCTCTCTAGCTTGTACCACCTATCTGTAGTATACTTTAATACTATTCTTAAAATTATTAATTTCGTTATAATCCCTATGTTTAACGCGACTGATTCATAGATATACTGTATTAGGACTGTCCCAATACCAATTTAAATCGTGACTAAAACGTGTTACAAGCATTTTTAGCGTGAATATGCCCAAAAAATCAAGCTCAAAAAATTTGCTACTCCAAAACTGAATATACTGCTTGAAATTTATAAAAGAGCATATATTTTTATATTATAATCTAGAATTATAATAAAGAACTACATATGTTTTATTTAAATTATTCAGTAATAAAATCTTAAGTTACGGTGCAGAAAAGTTTTCCTAAAAATATCGCGACTCATACTGAGCTTAATCAAGTAGGTAGCGAAAGGTCGACGATTGCGCGAACGTTGACTTACGTAATTCTTTCTCTCTCTATTTCGTCTCTCGGCTGTGGGCGATATCAATTAATAATAACACTCCATAGCCTTTAATTAGGTATTTATCACGAAGGATATCGCGATTTTCAGACGCGGCCTTTTTCACTAGTAGTAGTGTTTTGTTTTTCGGATAATAATTTTTCTCTTAAAAAAAAAGTAATCTTTTAATTTTAAATAGAGGTTCTACTAATGGCACATAGAGCCTAAAAAAATATTGCTGTTTCGAAAATTACACGCTGTATAAAGTCTACCATAAGAAGTATTTACAGTCAACTGCGTTACTATAAAAACTACTTGATCTATAAATAAAAACATAAGATTATGGGAACCATGATATTACTGCCTTATTTTTTAAGCGAGTTGTTTTTAGGGTTTTTTTTACAATATTATTAGTAGAGACATAAAAGGAAGTGTCTAAATGTTGATTCACCCTGTTCGAGTACGAATCTCTTGTGTCGATAGTTCCTTACTAGATGGCGCTAGCGTCGTATAAGGACGTATCTTCCTTTAGCGAAATGTTGTAAAGCTATACTCTTATGTTAATTATTGTTAAAAAGGATCTCTACAACCTTATCTTCTCTCATAACCTCCACTATTCCGCAACCGAAACACACGCCCTGTGCGTGCGTAACATGCATCCACTTGTCGTAGCGTGCTCATAAATTTAAAGACTCTTACATCTGTCGCATGCTGAAGATGTGGAATTCTCCCAGCCAGTGTGTTTTCTCACTCCTATAACCTGGAGTCCTTTAAGCGAAGTGTGAAAAAGCATCTTGTTGGGTCGGAGTTAGAGAATGATGAAGATCGTTAGTGTTCATGTTGTGTTCAGTATAAATAAAATATGTATAAATTCCGAGTAAAAAAAGTGATTTAATCGAGATTCAAGTAGTAGCAGAACCCTCGAGAAGTGGCCGTTTGTTAGCAATTACAAGTATAAAGTACATACATATGCGTGGAATCATACCATTGTAGAGTATGGCCTTTGAAATGTTGCGTTCTAGCAATTTATACTTAAAACTTTTGGACAAGTACAAATAACTGTCTACGTTAGCTTTCATATTGCAGCCATATCGAATGCAAAGACGTCGTTTCTCACCCGCACGTTGAGCAAAGTGCAGCAGACGATATGAAGACGAAGTCGTATGTATGAATCAGTCGGGTGCATGTCGAGCGAGGGGGTTAATAAGCTCGGGGTTCGGATTTCGGTCGTTAGCGTGTAATTGTCGACACCTAATTAGCTACCCGACAAGCTAGGTCGGATGACGCTCACACATGACCCGCGATATTTATTGCGGCGCGCCATCATATACGAAATAACATTTTATCTAGTGGTAACTAGTTACTAACATGCATGTTTAACCTTTCTTGCTTGAATAATCGTGGATCTGGACGTTTTGTGTCTTGGGAAGTTGAAACATAATATTATTAACCAGTATAAAGACTGCTACACTCAAAATATAATTGACTCTTTGTTTAACATGCTGAATATGATACTTCATGTTAATTAGCTTTCTTGGTTTAGACGTTACACGAATTAGCTACCTGTTAAGTTGCTCCTGATAAAGATTACATATGATGTCCGATATTTATTCTTTGTATTTAATACTATAATATCTTACAAATTGTCATTTAATAATATTGCACCTACTTACCATTGATACTGTCTTAATGTCCTAAAGGTTTGGCTGTCCGAGAATGTCTAACGGCATTAAGTCCGCCTTTGTACAAAGTGCAATTAAGTTTTTAAATAAAATAAATATTACTACACTTCGAAATAACAATGCGGATATGTTTGGTGTTATTGGGTCTTCTGGTCTATCATCATAATTATCAACCCGTGTCTCTCCACTGTTGGATATATCTTTTGTTAACCTTAAGGGAAGGTCTTACACGTCGACCAGTTACATTTAGGTCTTCCGTTCATTCTAGTTTTCCTATACGTGGTCTTTATTGCAGATGCCGTCTATTCCATAGTTCATTAGTTCTACGACAGACGTGTCCCAATCTTTTTATACTCTAGCCATCTTTTTAAAATACTTAAATACCTTTCTAATACTCGCAAGGTATCTTTTAAAGTGCCTTTATTAGTATGAAGTCAAATTGATACTATTAATGTATTATTTTACCTATTATGTTTTCGTCTTCTATTTCGACGTTCCTA
Organism: Tinea semifulvella; assembly: GCA_910589645.1. Taxonomy (NCBI): domain Eukaryota; kingdom Metazoa; phylum Arthropoda; class Insecta; order Lepidoptera; family Tineidae; genus Tinea; species Tinea semifulvella. Next base: position 8,286,710 of record OU342612.1, on the reverse strand, counting down.
TGATACCAATTACGTCGGATTACAGCTTCGCTTAAATATTTTAAAGAGTCTCGCAAGAAAAACATTAGTTGTTTTCTGATATTCTCGGAATTTATATTTTCACCTGAAGTGTTTTATCTTCTTAAATAGCTTACCTTGTTGTTTTTACGGGAAATATTAACCCTTGTCTATTTTGTACTTATATTTTTTATAATTTAAGCTTTTGAATTAAGAGGATTATTAAGCTTTGCATCCATCTCGCTCGCACACTTACATTTTCTAATAGTTTTAATGTCTGAATTAACTTGTGAGAAATTTACTCGACCAACTTTCCAGGAAATAAAAATACTGTAATTTTAGACATATTTTCACTTCCATATAGTGTAAAAATAGTATAAAATCCTCCATTGTCTAACTGTGAAGTCCGCGGATTTAGACTCGGAGATACCGGGTTCGATTCCTGGTCGGGATACAAAAATATTTATTAATGTATGAACATACATTTAATCAATATTTAATTTATTTGTGTTATTTTTCGAGTTTGATACGCTGGAGACATCGACGAGCTTGCCACTTGTCATGATTGGCCTATGGTAAAGTTGGCTAAATGTGAATCCGCTTATATATAAGTGTGGTTTCTGACCACCCCGAAAGGGGTGTCGTGATGATGATACATATAGTAAATTTTAGATAGAGAAAAATAGCAAAACATTTATAACTATGTTCCTCTATTTTATTTAATAAATCAAATTTATGATTAATATATCTCTAAAATATCCGTAATTTTAATTCCTAGTAAACTGTTTGACTATATTTCTGAAAATTACATTCGGACTTGAGAATTCCTTAAAAATGTTCGCAACCTTTAAATGAGTACAGTTTGATTTTTAAGCCAATATTCTTTGTAGCATTAAAGTCGGAAATCGAAATACAACAATATACATATATTGTATATAAAATATACCTTTGAATTTGTATTACCTAGTGGTTGGGTTTTTGGAACATTCATTCTAAACTAAAAGCACCTTTCATCATCAGTCTTCTCAACAATCTTAAACATCATCATTGACTTCACTGCTGGATTATAGGCCTTTCCCAATTTCAATAAAATTTCATACAATCTCCTGCCAATCTAATCCAGCCTACACAGACTTTCAAGTTATCCGTCCATCTAGCGAGGAGTCTCTTCTCAGAACATCGTTTTTCAATTCTGCGACAAACGTTTGCCACTTTAGCTTGCTAAATTTAAAAGCTATGTCTGTAACCTCACCCGTATTCTTAGACATTTCCTCAACGGCTCCTCCACTCAATTAATCCTTTTAGCTGTCAAACGGAGGAACATCTCGGCAAGTGAGTTAAAGAAGATTCTTATTGACAACTGTTTTTATTCAATAAAATAATTTTTAGCATGCAAATTTTGACATTAACGTTGTATTCCAATAAATTGACAAGAACAATATTAAATGTTAACTATATACAAATAAATATTGTAAATAAATATCTATCGACATAAGCATATTGTATGCCCATAGTATGGGAGATTGTATCATCATGACATGTACATACAACTGTAATTAGAATAAGCAATCTATAACTGTCAAACTTAAGGTACTTCGCGTCTTACCTTACAACCACGTTTGTGATATTTTCGTTGTAATTAATAATACATAAATTAATTATTTTAGTTAGAAATAATACATTTGAAACATTTTTAAACAAAACAAAATGTCACACTCATTTAAATCAAAATTCGTTCCAAAATTATACATGACAATTTCATTATATGAAAGAGACGGATTTATGAATGTCAAAAGTGCTAGAACGTATAGTAATTCTGATAAAATAAATATTTCGGATAAGGGAACGCAATCTGTCGCATCGCAATGTTGCCAGAAACAAAACTTATCTTACCGGAAATATTTAAAGCGGTAATATTTATTTCTTTCGAGGTTTGGAGAATTTTCAATACAGATTTTGAGGAACTCTTGAGGGAACTCGTTGGACTGCTGAAAGAAATGGTTGAGTGAAGGAAAACGCCTTAGAATACGGGTGACTGATGATGAACAACAATCTTAACTAGAAAAAAATTTTTTTTTTTTGTTCACAGGTATGGAGGCTATAATGTCCGAGTTCTTCAATGATACGACTACAGCGTTCTACATCATTCTTATTGTCTGGATCGCTGACCAGTACGATGCTATTTGCTGTCACACTAATATCACAAAGAGGCATTGGCTGAGGTGAGTAGGCTATCAATTATTTTGTACAATATTGACTATATTTGCTTATCTTACAGCTTACGTTTAAATTAAAGGTTTTTTTTATAAAAAAAACTACAAAATAGTTGCTCTGGAATGAAAAAAGAATGCCAAGCTCGTGTAAATTTTCTTTATCGACTAGCATACATGATCAGATCAGATTTTTATATACCTACGATGTGGCACTGTTGCCCAGGGATATTTCGAAATGTAAAAACAATTTGTATGAAAAACCGAAGTCGCGGTATGCATAAATACATATACCTACGTCAGTTTCTACCACTATGACAGGATGTTGAATAATACTAATCATCATAGCCCCAGAACACAAAATCCTAGACCTCCACTACTGGAGTTGAGCCTTTCAGAAGAAATTTATGAAGAATCTCCTTCACTCGTCACGCTGGCCACACGGGTTGGCGAGGGCAAATAATACTAATACTTAGGTAATATTAATGTAAATTTGTATTCACAATTATGTAGCCAATGTTTGTGTCATCTGCTGTATAATTAAACGCGGTTATGAAATGATCAATATGCTTTGGAAAACATTGTCACGGTTTGTGTGAGAGACATAATGAAATGAATTGTGTTATTTTAGTGATAATCAATGATCTTCCCAACTATAGATACAGCATGAAGTACAAAAGTAGGAACAATATTTTTAGCGCTAAGTACGTTTTGAGACTAACTTAAAATATTATGAATTTTTTTTTTTTAATCTCTTTAGTATATATTTTTTATGTTCTAGCTAGACAGTATCACAAAATAATTAAATTATACAACCCTGTACTATAATTATGCAAAGCTGTAATGCTAGTCTCACTAAGGAGGTCCTCATGGCGCCTACGGACTAAAATCCTATAATTGTCTTCTTCATTGTTGGCCTGCTGGCCTTTACATATACGTCTAAATCGTGACACTCGTTCTCCGATATTATCATTATCAACATCGCAGCCCCTACAACAAACATTACTAGACCTCCACTGTTGGAGATGGGCTTTTCAAAACACACATATATATATATATATATATGTATGTAGAATTTAGCCTACATTCGTCGCGCTGGCCACACGAGTTGTCGGGAGTCTGATGTCAGTTTTAATGACAGTTTATTAACGATTTCTCAAGTTGGTATTAGTATCACCAGGACCGTCGGCACAGCACGGTGGTGTTGTCAATATGTAACAAAATCCACGTTCGAAAAGTGAAACGCGACCTTTTTCGAGTTTTATGGAAAGCGTTCAAACAAATGTAGGTGAATGATTATATTTTTGTTTTTATAAGGTATCCTTGTACAATGATGATACGAAGACATTAGTTAATAACATTAGTCATAGTATGTTTTTCCAAGGGTGACAGATGCATCCGCATCTGTACAATAATATGTTATAAAACGAGTGAGTAGAGGGAACTATTTTTGCCCGCTAATGCTACATCTGCAAAAATTTAAGATCATTGTGTTTCGATCATAATGTATTTCGACTATATTGTAACTGTGTTGTGCGCTTTCCGAGGCGTTCAATGGTACTTGTTTTTCATACCTGACTTATTCCGTTTTCAAACTACGATACCTTTGTTAAAATTTATATATTATTTGTCATTAAAATCATTCACTGCAGACATAATAATCTACGCTGGATATTGTTTTTTTAAAACTCGAGCTTTAGTGAAAGTTGGTGCGAGAGGAATTCCAGCAAAATCTTTGCACCTTTTACTGAAATAGTTGGGACTAAACAGGTTTGAATCCAGTTCATTTTTAGAACATAAAAAACAGCATTTGCAGAATCATATAGAATAGGGATGGAGAACGTTATTGCGCAATGAAAATAAGGGGTCTCTGTTAAATCGAGGCTCGATTTGTCGGTTACAAAACTCGATACCTATACTTATTGCATATTCTTTTTAATTTCCTACACACGACGGACCCTGCACTCTCACTGTGAATTAATTTGTATTATCTTTTACTAGCGGCTGTAATCTCAAGATAGGTATTGTAGATATAATATAAAAATCCAAAGCTTTAACAAGATTCGAAAAATATTTGCGCAAATGTTTAAAAGATACTGTTATACTGCTCTAAACACAACAAAACTTATATTTCAAAGGTATGGATTTAAACATTTGTACTCGTACGAGTATGTCTATTGTGCTAGTATTTTTAAAGTTCTCTTGTACCTCAAAGGGTAGCACGGAAAAGATTTAAGGTTGTCCATGCTAAGTCTTCTTCTGTGCACCTTTTACAAAGAATTCACGACGTAAAGTAGAGTTGCACATAAAGTGTACGCCTTAACAATGAGAGCATTACAGCTTCAGCTTTTTTGTTTTGGTCTTTACAGAAAACGAATTTATTAATTATATCCTCCCGTACGTTCCTTTCTTATAACTTGGCTGTGTCAAATGTATAGTGATTCCGTCTTGTCAGAATGGAAAGAGTAGGCTAAATTTCTCAGAAATATATTTTGGAAAGCTTTCTGAGCTCATCTGTTAAGATCTAGATAGTATGCTCTTGATATGAAATAATAATAATATTAAAAACTGGTTGAAATTCAGCTCGAAAGACCATTTTAAGTAGAGTTTGCATTTTAATGTTAATTTAATGAATGTAGCAATAGTTATCTTTGACATACTTTTCTTATATTGTTAGTGTAATGTTCTACTCTGAAATAGCTTTAAAATCGTAAGCAACTAGCAATAGGCAAAAGTGTTTTATGCCGACTTGTCGACATAAAGTACATTTCCCATTTGGCTCGAAGAAAAAACATAGGAAAGCATTAAATTTTTTTAGCGAGCATTATTTCTGTCCCTTTGTCAATGCACAAGACAAATTATGTTCTCATTTATATGTTAAGGTAAACATTGAGAAGTGTTCGTGATAAAACACAGGGAGACCGACAAGTGTTACATATGCTGAGGACACAGTATCGTACGAATATTCTGGTTTCGTAGCTACGGTTTTGGAGAGAGATTTGTAGCGAATGATCTCGTACCTATATAGGGGATAATTACATATTTCATTGACGATCCGCTAAAGATGATTTCTAACAGCTGCGACCGATCTATTTGTTTCTATTTTTATTTTAACACCATACATTCCTACCGGAATTCGGTTAAGTCGTACTCGTAGTTTACAATTATACGCACACAATTTCAAGCCGGCATAGTGTTAGGGACTGATTTCAGTTGCTAACATTAATGAACCTTGCACGCCACTTACCATCAGATGGTCAAACAAGTCACATTTCGTGCTAGTATAAAAAATAAAAATAAAAACATTTTAGATTAGTAGTAGTAGTAGTAGTACATGACATTAATAAATAAGCATTTTCTAACAACCAACCTTTGGGAGTGTGGATAGTTACGTATAATTTTATTTTATGTGTATAAACTTGCATAATAAATAATATTACATAAAAGATTTACATACATATACCTATATATATTTAAAATAAAATGACAACACACAAATATAAATGTTACATAAGAAATAAGGAAAATAAAAATGTAGTATAGATTTAGTTTTTACTGTTCTTTTCTAAAGAAAGTATGTGGTAAGTAAATGTTTAAAAAAATATATATTATGTGTATGTGTGTATTTATTTGTATGTAATTTTATAATTAATTAATAATATTCTATACACTTATATATTCAATATCATCATTTTTTTGTTGGAGATGGGCCTTCCAGAACATAAATCTGGAGGATTTGGCCTACACTCGCCACGCTGGCACGGAAAATGCATTTCTCATTGGTACATGCCGGGTGGGTTTGAACCGACCTTTGTAGGATATAAGGAACGCGTTCTTACAACCGAGCCACCACCGCGCATATATTCAATATATTTAATTTGAATTGATATATTGCACCTACCTCACATAAATGTTCTCGTTGTCCCGAAGGTCTGACATGCAGAGAATGTCAAGCGACATTATGTCACGCCTTTGTATATTTGTGTGCAATAAAGTTTTAAATAAATAAATAACATTTTTTTTCTACAGCGCGTTTTAGGCGGTACCTATACCGCGATGTTACAATCTTCGCAAAACTATTACGAACCTTTGCAAAACTAACAGACGACTTCGACAATGTAGTCCCAGCAATATAAATATTTATTGAGTATCGATTGAGTGGACGTTGGACATTTTGTTTTTACGTCTAGTTCCATCGAGCGTGTCTCCTTAATCGAAAGGCGACCGAGCACGAAGTAATTTGGTGGGTCGTAGCAATAAGGACTTGCTATTAAAACAAGGGCAAATAAAGCAAATTGAAAACGACACCACTTCCCCCCCTTTAAAATGCCCAGCACCCCCTAACAAATACACTAGAATAACAAGGCTGTTTCTTTTAGACTTTTATACAGCATTCTACCAGGCCATGAAACTACACAACCTTACTTAAATGTAGAGCAGTGCGTTAAAATACAAACATAATTTAATTTATATATATATATTATTATATATTATTTATATATATTATTATATATATATAATGATTTATACACATAATTCCACACAAAACTACACTTATAGTTAAAGCTGCTGTAAATAGGCATTGTCATCTTATTAAATAATAAACAACTATAAAATATATAAATGTCACTTAAAATTATAGCTGCTGTACTAGCAAGCGTGTGCGAAAATAGACTATTCAGTCTGTCAGTGTTAACAAACGTTGCCGTGAACTCGGAAGGTCGTGGGTTCGATTCCCACCGGGGGCAAGTTGTACATTGTATAATTTGTCTCGGTCTGGGTGTTTATATGTATAATATGTATATATTTACAAAAAAAAAGTATAATATGTGGTTTATCAACCATCTAGTTTCCGTAACACAAGCCTCGTAGCTTTCCACGGAAATTAGATGGCGCTGTGTGACCTGTCTGGAAATATTTATTATTATTTATTCAAAATTAGCTTCGAAAAACATATATTTGCAGATGCGAGAATACCTGCCCCATCACTTTTCATGTTACCCTCAATGTACGTTTTTGACGATCAAAATTTTTCCGTCAAAAAGAACTCTTAAATAATTCATTCCTGTAAAAGGGGATCTCTTTGTCCACTTAACTGCATTGTTTATGTATAAAAATTAAATTATTAAACAACATAAGCTAGATTGTAAAGCATTTTCCGCGTTTTTATTAAATTAGACTCAACAAAGCATATTGAATCATGTATAAGACACGATTATCTATCTTAAGTAAAACGTATGTGTTTAAAATTCTACAAGATTTTTATCTTTATTGAAAAGAAAGCTTTTAGTTACGTACTTACTGTAAAGTGATTTTAAATGCAGTTTATTTATCATCACATCACAGCCCCTAGAACTTGGAGTCCTAGACCTCCATTCTTAGAGATTGGCTTTCCAGAAATTTCGGGCGAATTTGACCTTATAAAAAACATTTTATTAACTAATAGAAAAAAAAAAGTAAAGTATCATCACGACCGTTTCCCTTTCGGGGTGGTCAGAAACCACGCTTATAAATAAGCGGATTCATATTTAGCCAACTTTACTATAGACCAATCATGACAAATGGCAAGCTCGAGAGATATCACAAATAAATTAAATATTAATTAAATGTATTTAATTAATATTATTAATAAATATTTTTGTGTCCCGACCAGGAATCGAACCCGGTACCTCCGAGTCTAAATCCACGGACTTAACCGCTAGACCACGGAGGCAGTTTATTTTATTTATTAACTAATATTTTAGTATACATGACGTGATGTATATATTGTAGATACATCGCTTCCCGGCGGGGACGTTAGGAGCGGACACATGTAGTGTAGAACCGATAAACGATGGGGCCAACAGGTACTGCCAAGAGTGATGACCCTTCGTCAGATAGACGAATTAAAATGTTCGCTGGTGGGATTTGTTTGAGGGTTGCAAGTGGAGACCTCCTCGTATATCCAGCAGTGGTGAAACACAGGCTGATGATGAAGGTTTTAAGTTTATGCACAGTTTTTCATGCAGTCTTGCGTTCTTACGATTATTTTCCTAAAATATCCAACTTTGATTTTTGTTAGTACAAACAGCGGTCACGTGACGCGCGGCTCCTCGCATAAATCTTCACGACCGCCAATTAAGGGCCGCCCCGACAGTTTGTCCACGAAGCCGCCCTGATTGCTTTCACCCCAGACCTCTCAATCAGCGTGGCTATTGCGTATCTCATCGGTGATCGAACACCTTTACAAAGTTTGTGTAAGAATGTTTACAGCTCAAAAAGCTATCGGATGAAACTAGTATAACTGATTGCAGGTAAGTCTAGCTATGAAGGTGTTGCGGCTTTTCCAACCTTTTTAGACATACTTTGACCTTCTTTCTGACTGACAACTTTAGAGGACATTATTTTATGACAAAACGACTTTGAGTTTAGAACACAGACATAAACAAAGACGCAATGAATGAAGATTAAAGACAAAACTTATGATTTTTATTTAATACTAGCTGACCCGGCGAACTTCGCACCGCCTAACCGTCATTGAATGTTTATAAACCTGGTAAATGTTTTTTCTTTTATTTTATTTTTTCTTCAATTTTATTTATAGTTATTCTGCTATTCGGGACGGAGACAAATTCAACAAATCATAAACCGTGAAAATCTGTCCAGCCGTTCTCGAATTATAAGTGTTCTAACAAACCCTGCTTTGTTTTATATATTAACATTTACTTATTATACAATCTAATATGTCAGAAACCTTCCCCGATGTTCACACAACATATTCCCAAAGTTTCATCCCGTTTGGTCAAGTAGTTTTGCAATGCATAGGGAACACACACACAGACATTCACCTTTATATATATAAATCATGAATAAAGTACTGCTTTCAAGAAAACAAGGTAATATGGAGTGGATTACCAACTGGTAATCGTGCGACTGGAGAGCTGATCAGCTCGAACGATACGTCTCCATGATACTCTGTTTTTGAATTCTGCGTTTTAACAGTCAGATCTCTGAAGAATTTGCTTCTATTCTTTTTGACAGCTCCAGACGTTCCATATCTATAATTCGTTTATTTAAAGATTTTTAGAACACAGTTGATTAAGAATGGTAGTGGTCGAGAATGCTGTCTTTCAATCTAAAGGTCGTACTTCGACCCCCGGCATTTACTAATAAGTTTTTATTTTTACGTATGTACCCGCATTTGTCATTGTTTCGTTGCTTTAAATCGTTATAGCGTCGCTCCCGGTTCCAATAATACCAACTTACAAATTACTTGTTCTGGAAGGGTTACCTGTAGGTAGTAGAGGTCTGTTCAAGAGTGTGATCATTGTGTATATGGATTAGTTCGACCTTTTGGAAGTGATCGTGAGTCGATTTCAAATAGTCGATGAGTTACAAAATTACCTCACTCGATTGGATCGATGTTCGGTCAACACAAATACTTTTGCATTAACATTGACCCTTTCTAAATGGTTGTTTAATTTAATCTGTAATAATATTCATTTAAATCTATCATTATCACAGCTCCTAGACCACAGAGTCCTAGACCTTCACTGTTGGAGATGGGTCTTCCGGATTTTTCTGGAGAATTTGGCCTACAATCGCTACACTGGCCAGTCGATTATATAATTTTTTAATGACAATTTGTTTATTTTTTTTTCGTATTTAAAAGAAAAACATGTCTATATGTATTTATATATAATGGCCTGACATATGTTTAAAAACAAAATCGTATCGTACATTTGATTTTGCATTGATAGACGACACATTTCTAAGCATTACATATGGATACACCGTGCGGGTGCCGGGTCATGTGTGACAAAGCGACATGAGATTAATTTTGTCTCGGGTTTAAGACTGAGTTGAGGCTGGTTTACAATGCCGGCCTACTTTTTTTTATAGCACACTCACCATTCACAATTCTGCTCTTCTTCCTACACAATCAAATACTATATGATTGACGGCAGACCTGCTTAGGCCCGATTCATTCAGTAAGTGGTGCAAAGATTTTTTTGGAATTACGTAAGAGTGTCAGCGACCCGTGAACTGAGCTGTCATCATAGTATACTTTTGGTTTACTTACATCTGTCAAGAAAGTTTGACAAGAAAAGTCCCCAATATCAGCAAACCTTGAAATAGATCCTGTATTCTTTCCGGGAAAAATATTTTATTTATATTTCCTATACTCCTATATACAGCCGTTTTATCTCACGAAGGCGGATATGTTTTAGTTCTAATTTTAGATTCATTTTTTTTGCATTTTAAGTGCTACATCTTTGCATGCTGAGTGGGGGGGAGATTTCTAACTCCCTCATGGGGTTGTTGCATAAATGGACTGTATATGGGTTATTATGGGTTTGATGACGAGCCAGCTCCGTCAAGTCCAAACAGAGAGGCAGAACCACTTACCACTTCCAGCAGCAGCTAACCATATCTCAATGTCGACCCCAGGGTTGCAGAAGAAGACCAGCTCATCTGGTGCTAAAACAGCCAGTGTTTTATTTATTTGATCGTGATATGTAAGTCTCGGTCTTCCAGGGCCTTTTTTACGCAATACTTTCGCATTATATGTCTTGTCGCTGTTTACATAAAAATAATTTGATGAAGAGCAGATACGATGAGCATTCCCTCGTTTGGTCTAAACCCACCTCAATAACGTCTATTAATTATAGCCCGATTCTAAACAAAATAATCCAGATATAACCTAAAATTAACACTTTATCATTTCGAATTTATGGACCGCCTCCGTGGTCTAGTGGTAACAAGCTTTGCCGTGAACTCGGGAGGTCGTGGGTTCGATTCCCACCGGGGGCAAGTTGTACATTGTATAATTTGTCTCGGTCTGGGTGTTTATATGTTTATTATGTATATATTTACAAAAAATAAAATAATAATATGTAGTTTATCAACCATCTAGTTTCCGTAACACAAGCCTCGTAGTTTACCACGGAAACTAGATGGCGCTGTGTGACCTGTCTGGAAATATTTATTTATTTATAATTATACTATATTTACACTATTAAATAGACATGCACGCATATGCCTCTGTGGTCTAGCGGTTAAGTCCGTGGATTTAGACTCTGAGGTACCGGGTTCGATTCCTGGTCGGGACATAAAATTATTTTTTTAATGTAAATAAGTACATTTAATTAATATTTAATTTATTTGTGATATTTCTCGAGTTTGGTACGCTGGAGACATCGACGAGCATGCCATGTTTGACCTTACGTAGTTGGCTAAATGTGAATCCGCTCATTTATAAGCGTGGTTTCTGACCACCCCTGTCGTGATGATACTTTACTATGCACGCATATGCCAAATTAACTTCTTTGTATCTTTTACAAATATAAGTATACGATTTGGCCGCCTTTATAAATTATAACATCTGTAGTGTTTGATTTATAAGATAGGTCGCGAAGAGCGCGAGTTGACGCGCCCCGTCGTTAGGGTGCGCGCGTGTCGTGTGTCATTTTAAGGATGTGCCAAATTGAAGGCTTCGACGAGCGTCATCGCAAGGGAGCCTGATTTATGCCAACACCCCTACTCTTTTATAGATTTTTATTACTGTTTTATTATTTTTTATTCGCTAATCTCCAATTTTGAGTTACGTCCTTTTTTCCGATATGTATCATAAGGGAATTAGTAGTACCTACCTAACAGTGGACCAAAAAAGTGGTCTTTTACTTTTAACAAACGTTCTTTTGAAATTAAAATATTGCTAAGATCGAGAGGTTAATTTAGTTATAGTTTCAAGGGAGAACCAACCTTACTATTAGATGACATGGAAATAAATCTTAACCATAATGTGGTAGAACTCTTTTTGGCCGACTATACAAGTATATATGTATTAGTTTTTTTATTTTACATCAGGTATGTACAGCCCACTATCTGGTATTCTCGTTTATTATCTACAACTTGTGAGTAAAATGTTATATTTAAATTAAATGAGATTACCCAAAACCAGGCCCCAACTTTGTTGCAACGTAAAAGTAAAGTATCATCACGACCGTTTCCCTTTCGGGGTGGTCAGAAACCACGCTTATAAATAAGCGGATTCACATTTAGCCATTTTTACTATAGGCCAATCATGACAAGTGGCAAGCTCGTCGATGTCTCCAGCGTACCAAACTCGAGAAACATCACAAATAAATTAAATATTAATTAAATGTATTTATTTACATTAATACATATTTTTGTGTCCAGACCAGGAATCGAACCCGTTACCTCCGAGTCTAAATCCACGGACTTTACCGCTAGACCACGGAGGCAGCGTGCCTCAACAAAATACAATTCAATAATTATAACAATAAATTGTGTTTTTTTTTTCGTTTTATATCATCTACATTTTTACCTTAGCATTAAAATATATTAAAGGATTTCTTTTTATTGCTAATTACTTTTCTGTGAATATTGGCAGTCAAAAGTGGTGTTGTTTTGTTTAATAATGTTCTACAATGTAAATAATTATGGAATATAATAAATTGGACTTTAAATATGGGGCACAAGTTGCAGTTTATTTTTTGCGGTTTTCCCGCGTTGTGAACTCCCATATTATACACGACATGTTTGGGCTATAATGCCGCGCGTGACTTCAAGAAAAGGACCAATTTCTGCAACATCTGGATATGTAGATAACCTCATTAACTCATAAAAAATAAAGATATATTTATTACGTCAGAGTTGGCTGTATTGGCTAGAACACAAATATAATTTCATTAAATTGTCTATTGGTTAAGATTTATATAATAAGGTACTTTATTATGATTATTTTATTATAGATAAAACACAGGATTTTAAAGTTGATTCGTAAAAAAAGTTTAATAGTAAATCCTCTTATTTTATCGACAGGACCAAAACTATATAATTATGAAAGTAAAAAAAAATATATGTTTATTGTGTTTATGCTAGAGTAAAATAAGTAAAATTTAATAACAAAAATAATCATAATGCCACGAGAAGATTATTGTGCATAATAATTTCATTTCCATTTCTCTAAAAATGGGCATTCTCATTTCCACCAAATTTCATAATAAGGGCTGTATAATTGTTATAATAATAAAGACTGTTGTTTGTTCAGTGTGGGGTCACATGTAATTAACACGAATAGACTACACCCCTCGGTCGGCCGAACACTGTCACAGCCTTTATGTCAATTTATTATAGGAAAAATAATCATTTGAAGTAATGATTTACCTCAATTTAGCTCGTCGTTATGCTGTCTATAATAAACAACTTGATTGTGTATTTCTATTTTGTTTATATTAATAAAATAAACAAATGCGTTTATTTCGGAACGAACGGCTGCTTGCCAGTGGAACAAACTTCCATTGGTGATCAGGCAAGCACCGTCTGTCAGCATCTGGTGAAAAAATGGTTTATATTCACTTTCGTGACATGCAAAATGTGTCCATCCCGCTCTGATATGGTAAATATATGTATATATTTATTTGTGTATATGTGTATGTACATGGATGTAATTAATATTTATTGTTTGCTTTTATGTATATATTGTAGCTATTTATTGTTATTGTTAAGTATCGATATTTTATCGTTTATAAGCACCCTATAATCTCACTTATCACTATCACAAATACTAATAAATAATAAATTTAATAATACTAATAAATTTATATATATATATATATATTCTAATTTAGTTTTAATGACGATGCCCTTGTGGTGTTTAATAATATTCGTTATTTGACATATTTTAGTGTTGTATACAATATATATATATATATTTATATTAGATTATAGTAGTACCCTGTAGTACTTGACATTTTTTTAACATAGTTTGACATTAGTAGTATTTAAATTTTATTTTCTGTATTTGACTATATGGCATTCAATATGGCTCTTCCATAATTGTATTGATAGTTTGGGCTGTTTCTGGTCTTTGTCGTGTGGTTTCGTATTAAACTGTCTGACCATGATGGTGTTATTTCGTTTACTGTAGGTAACTTATATTAGTTACAGAGTGTTATAGATTGACTTAGCCAAGTGTTCCAGACGGTCCCTATGGTGATAAAAAAATGAAATGAAAAAATGACACAAACAAAGGTTAACTGTAAGAAAATACCTACGGCATTAAGTTTGACCTTGTACACTACTTTTGTAATTTTGTGCAATAAAGTATTTTATTATTATTATTAATAGTATCCATAGAAGTCAGTAACATAGTGTTTGCTTATTCTATATTAGTAAAAAGAGAACGTTAATTTTTATATTTGCCTTGCCCTCCCAAGCATATACATATATCTAAGGCTCGGTATATCGATCACGGTCATCTAAAGTGGCAAACGACAATGCACGATTTTAGATTTATTTTTAAAATTATATATTATACAAAAAGTGCTCTTTACTTATTTTATTTTTAGTCTATATTAATAAGTTTTTTTTACTACAAAATAAAAACAGTTACCATTTTTGTATATATATTTTTTTATCATCATGATAGCCCCTAGAACACAGAGTCCTAGATCTCCTCTGCTATATCTGGAGAATTTGGCCTACACTCGCCACGCCGGCCAGACTGGTTGGCGAGGATCTGATGTAATTTTTTTAATGACAATTTATTAACATTTCTTCAAGTTGGTATTAGTGGAGCCAAGACTGACGGCTTAACATGTTCTCCGAGGCACGGGAATAAAAAAAGTTTTTTTTTTTCATTGGTACATGCCGGGGGGGGGGGGGGGGGGGGGGGGGTGTTCGAACCGACCTCTGTAGGATTTTAAGGAAAGCGTTCTTACAACCGAGCCATAAATTTTCCTCGTCTAAAATAACTGGTTACCGGTTTTACTGGTTACTCGATTCCTGTTTGCGACACAAACTATTTAATTGTGATGTTTCTGCGTCTGGTAAGCTAGAGACATCGACGAGCTTGCCACTTGTCATGATGGGGTTATAGTAAAGTTGCCTAAATGTGAATGCTCTTCTTTTGAAGGATCGGTTTTGGGATCAGGTTAGAATTGCCGTCATGACCAGTGTTAGGGACTGATGTTAGTCATGTTTCCGCAGATCCCCAAACTCCTTCATACCTTAAGACTCCTTTCCAGTTTCTTGGAGACAGTCATAATCTTCCCCTTCGCTCTGCTAATAACAATCAGCTCAAAATCCCTACCCATTCGTCCAGGAGATATTCAGGTTTTTTCACAGTGTCCGCTGCTCGTGACTGGAACAAACTACCTCTGGTTATCAGACGGGCACCGTCTATTACTATATTTAAAAATCTCCTAATCGCTCACTTTCTCAACAAACAACTTAGCTCTTAGTGCCTACATCTATTATACTATTTTTAATGTGTGTAAATAGTTCTATAGTTACCAATTCTTGTATGTATATATATGTTATTTAAGTAATATTATGTAACGATTATTATGTAGTGTATGTAGTTGTATATTTATAATAATAAACCCCGCAATCCTCTACCACACTCCCAAAGGTTAGCTGTTATAAATTGCCGAGAGGCATTCAGTTCGCCCTTGTACATTACTTTTAAGTTTTTTGTGCAATAAAGAGTTTATAAATGAGTGTCCGATTCTAGGACATTTATGGACCTCGTGCTCCACTTACCATCAGGTGGGCACAATGTCAACTGTCGTGCTAGTAAAAAATATACGTCTATAATAAATGTGACTTTAATAAAACCCCTATTAAAGCATATGTATTGATTAGTTTAATATGGTGTTGAAATCAAAGAGTTTTGGATCGTATTCAGTTGGTTGCCGAACGCCAGAGCGGCGCCTAAGCCTGGCGCCGAGCCGCCCGCCCTGCCTCATTTGCATCCCAGCAGTCACATCTACTCGTTTAGGCAAATTTACGTTGACACGACATATATGCCACTCTTAACACCTCTTGATGTGTGCATTCAAACGTAATTATCGTATGTATTAACAGTTTAATACACTTGGTTTAGTTTTACATTAAATTGTTGCTATTCAAACACTAAGATAGTCTCGAATTTTGTTATTTAATTTAATGCCAATGAAGTCAAAGTCAAAATATCTTTATTCACGTAAACCTATTACAGGCATTTATGAAACGTCATTAATTTAATTATTTTGAATGATTCTACTCCTGCTAGTAGAAGACTAAGCAGCAAAGTGGTCCAATATGTAATCGTATCATCACGACTGTTTCCCTTTCGGGGTGGTCAGAAACCACGCTTATAAATAAGCGGATTCACATTTAGCCACCTTTACTATAGGCCAATCATGACAAGTGGCAAGCTCGTCGATGTCTCCAGCCTACCAAACTCGGGAAATATCAAAAATATATTAAATATTAATTAAATGTATTTATTTACATTAATAAATATTTTTGTGTCCCGACCAGGAATCGAACCCGGTACCTCCGAGTCTAAATCCACGGACTTAACCGCTAGACCACGGAGGCAGTTACTATTACCACTTATTATTATTCTGTTTTTTTTTGGGTGTGTATGAAACTGATCAAGAAGGTGAGCATCCGTACATTATTTACATAATTTATTATTATTATTTTATTTTTCCATTTCCATGCATTGTCATCCACTTCTGAGCTTTGGTCCAAACTTCCAGTCTCTAGATCATCGGGAAGTTAGTTAAAAATCAATTACAAAATTTCACCCGGACAGACATATGTACAAGAAAGCGAGTTAATAAAATCATCGTAAAATATACTGTGTTTATCGAGCAGTTACAATTGTCTGCTTTTAATCTTAAGTCGATGCTTCAGAAAGACTACACATTGTAAATTATTCACCAACGACAATAGTAGTAGATGTATTACACAATATAGTTACAACAGCAATTACATTAGGCAATGTAATCGCCGGTCTGTGTAATGAAGTTAAGCGTATCTGTCGTCGGATCAACGTGACTACGCCCTCAATTAAAATCACATTATGGACAATGCCACCATAGAAACAAGCTGTGCGAGAAGTGGAAATTAAAGGAAATAAAATAAATAACTATATTAACATAATAAATAAATCTATTGGTGACACATCTGCTGCAGAACCGAAGAACGATGGGGCAAACGGGTTCTGAAGTGGAAACCACGTACGGGAAGACGCAGAGTGGGACGACCCCCCGCCAGATGGACAGATGACCTAAAGAAGGTTGGATGAGGGTATCGAAAGATCGCGTTAAGCGGCGAGCCTTGGGGGAGGCCGACATCCAGCAGTGGAGAGATACAGGCTGATACTGATTGGGGACATTATAAATTGTCTAAATGCTAACAATCTAAAAATTAATTATAATTAGACGCAATTAAATTTATAAACAGACACAACGTTAACAATAAATACAAAAAACAATAAATACAATAAACATCATCATCAGCCTGTGTCTCTCCACTGCTGGATATAGGCATCCCCCAAGGCTCGCCATTTCACACGATCATCAGCCACCCTCATCCAGTCCCCACTAGCGACCTTTTTCCGGTCATCCACTCTTCAGTTTGGATACCGTCCACTCCAACGAACATCGGTTCTGTGACAGACGTGTTCAGCCCATTGCCACTTCAGCTTACAAATTTTAAAGGCTATGTCGGTAACTTTGGTTCTCTGACGGATGTCCACTTTCGGACTTTATCCATAAAAAAAAACAATTATAGCTCTTCATGGCTCGCGGATCAGACCCAAAATTACAGTGGTCAATACTGGAACAACGCCTTAAATAAAAACTTTCGTCTTTGGTTGTAAGAACGCGTACCTTAAATCCTACAAAGGTCGGTTCAAACCCACCCGATATGTACCAATGAGAAATACACTTTTCTAACATACATTACATGCCTCGGAGAGCACGTTAAGCCGTCGGTCCCAGTTCCACTAATGCCAACTTGTGAAATCATTAATAAATTGTTGTTATACAAAAATTGACATCATATCCTCGTCAAGCCGCCTGGCCAGCGTGGCGAGTGTAGGCCAAATTCTCCCGTTCTGGAAGGCCCACCTCCAGCAGTGGAGGTCTAGGACGCTGTGTTCTAGGGGCTGTAATGAAAATGATTGAGAAATGTATAGACACGCAGCCTAGTTGTAGCTCTAGTTGGATTCCTGTTCGGGACACAAACTATTAAATTTTATTGTGATATTTATCGATTTTGGTACGCTAGAGACATCGACGGGCAACGTGTGATGTTGAGCTTTGCAATAAAGCAAAGATGGATATACTTGTATGTAATTCAGCTTCTTTAAAAGCGTGGTTTCTGACCAACCCGAAAATGATACGGTCGTGATGATACTTTACTTTTACTTTAATCTGTGTTTTAATAATAATATATATATTCGTGATTTCTATAATAAAATAATAAATTTCTACAATAAAAAGAAAAAGGACTCCGTTTGAATGCGAGAAAAACCAAGGTACTTGTTTGAAAGAAGAAGGATGACAACCGTGACGATAAAGATTGATGATGAAACTCTAGAACAAGTAAATGAAATTATATATCTGGGCAGTGTTTTCACTGCGGATGGGAAGTACGATAGGGACGTTGAAAGAAGAGTGAACGCGGGAAATAGTGTTAACGGTGCCCTGGGGTCACTGATCGGCAGTCGAAATGTCAGTGACAAAGCTCGGCTCGCCATACACAATGCCATGTTGGTACCAACACTGATGTATGGAAGCGAGACGTGGATACGTCAGAATACGCATGAGAGTAGGGTTAATGCAGTAGAAATGCGGTCGTTGCGGCGGATATGTGGCGTCACTTTGGCGGACCGCATACGTAACGTCGAAATACGGAAAACGGTTGGTATGAAGGAAAGCATAGGGACAAAAATAAGGAAAGGCATGCTACGATGGTTCGGGCATGTTGAAAGGATGAGCGATGAAAGATTGACGAACCAGATATATAATGCGAAAGTTGTAGGTAAAAGAGGCCCTGGCAGACCGAGACTCACATATCACGATCAAATAAATAAAACACTGACTGAAGGTGCATTAAAAAGTCTTCGTAACCAAAGGGCATGTATGAAGAGGTTAATGAATGTCGACGAAGCGAAAGAAGTTTGTCGTGATCGTGTCAAATGGCGCTCAATTGTCTCTGCCTACCCCGCAAGGGATTTGGCGTGAAGATATGTATGTATGTATGTAATTTCTACAATAAAATTTATGATCTGGCTACGAATTTTGTAGCGACAACTTTGACAGTCTTAGCATTATTTTAACGTTTTATATTTTAAATGCTATTAATAAAATTAAAAAGTTCTGTAAAGTTAAATAGACATTGTCCCGGTCTATTAGTACATGAGTCTATTTTTGTCGTGACGGCTTACATTATAAGAAAACTCATTATTTCATTAATTCTTGGAGGGTTCCTTCCGACGTTGCTTCTTTAGCTTTTTAAATAGTGTAATCTCTACTAATTGCCCGTCAATATACAAGTACCTGCAAGTATATTTTAATTGCAATTAATCTTTGAAGTGGATTGCTTATTTTAGAATGCTACTCCACCTAAATATAAACAACATGTTTTGATTAATACCTAATTATTTAGGGTGTATTTCTAATAAACAAGTTTTAACTTCATAAGGTCACGGTTATGATTTAAAATGATTGGGGAATGCTAATTAATAATAATTAAACGCGCACGTTAGACGATGGGCTCGTCTTCATATATATGGAATAATAATAAAAACGCAAAGTAAAGTATCATTACGCTTATAAACTTTACTACAGGCCAATCATGACAAGTGGCAAGCTCGTCGATGTCTCTAGCGTACCAAACTCGAGAATATCAAAAATTAATTAAATGTTAATTAAATTTATGTATATTAATTAAGAAGTATTATTGTGTGGATCAAACCCGGTACCTCCGAGTCTAAATCCACGGACTGTAACGCAGATTGAACTAAAATTGTACGTAGACGTAATCCAAGGCTGTGACGCTGTTTAAAAAACAAATTTAACTTTTTCGACAATCATGAATAAATTATGGAATGTGGCCACGCCATTTGGTCTGTTGAATGGTTTAAATCGCTAAGATAATCGCTATCTTATCGAATGTCGAAACTACTGCACTGGATTATTTCTTACATTAACAAATAAAAACATTAATGTCAGTTAACTTTGCGTTTGTCCTATAATCGATTATTAATAATAAATTACAAAGTTGGGTAGATAGGACGATGTAGAGCCACGTAAGGCTACGAAGTTACACATCTGGCGCAATAACAAAAATAATTGTACAATATATTAGCTGTTTCTATATCGTTTGGACGAGTGAAAACCTCGAAATTGTCTAAGACAACGTTTTACAAGAGGATAGAAAAATACAAAAACGTTCATTTGTTCCCAAAAATTGTTTACATAATTTTTTGGAGGAGCTCTTATCCCTAGACTAGAATTCTCTGAGATCAGTTTCTTCCTTGGTTACATTTTATTATTTAAGAGTATAAATTTTATGCCTCAATATTATTTTTGTTTTATTATTTATTAAATTAATTTATCATGCCATCCATGCATTATACTATTTTTATATTATATACATATTATATTATATTATATTCCACCTTATTTATTTTATGACTATTATTAAATTTATAAATCTATAGGTATATACTTTCAGTAGTCTGGTGTATAGTTATTTCTGGTGTATTTTATCTAAACGTTTATTATATATTTAGTTTTTTATCTCTATCTATTTTTATTTATCTATTTCTATAAGTTTTTCTGTTTCTCTTTAATATTTATGTATGAGCCGTTTCTTTGATTTATCTTGTTTTTTATTTAATTCCGTTGAGAAAAGGTAGTCCAGCGAAATTGTATAATAATTACCATAATATTGGTTTAGTTTATGTGACCATTAAAAAAGTAGAGTTGACCATTAACCAGCGCAAGGTGAAGTGCCACATAAATTGTTTCGGGTCTCGATTTGAGGTCGGTGATCGGTCAAGTATGTTTGCAGCGGGCGCGGCGCTGGCGCTCCTCTGTTTGACAGCCTGTGTTTGGTCTCCTTCTTTATGGCGACCTGACATAGACGTAATTTATATAGACCTGCCTAATACTGACTGAACTAATCTTCTTAGATCTTTAAGCTCTTAAATGTGTCATATATATAGTGAGTGAAAAAAAAATCCAATCTAGCAAATTTGAAAGAAAGAAATAAATACGTTTATTCATCGCAAAACCGATACAACTTACACAATTATAATATGCAGCACAACGCGCCCCGACAGGCACCCAAGAACTCCAGGATATAGCCGTTCATAGGATGTGCACATGGTCCGTTGATATTAGTTGATATTAAAATATGGAATTGGCCGCCCCCACACCCCACTGCCACATCCCGAGCACCACCAGAAGACAGCCATCGAGGCGCACTGCGCTAAAATTCACACCGTAATTCCTGCAGTGATGAACGGGCCCTAAGCTCAGCATGTGTCGCGAATTACCTAGTTGGATTCGCGACGCTGTTCTTCCGCTAGTACCCAATAAAATAAAATATATATTTTTAAATAAATAATAAATAACAAGTATATACTTACATATAACCATACGAATATACAAATATACAAATTGAAATCGTTTATATACACAGTACACGGTAAAATTTGTACATTTCACCCAAAAATGCATTTAAATTATTTACATAAGTAAATATAAAATAAGGAAGATAAATAAATAAAATAAAATACTCAATAAAATACTCAATTTGTTGAATGGGACAAACTAAACACACCTATGTTTCTTTCTTTAATTTCACAAAACCCCCTACGCATATTCGTGCGTTGTCGTCTTCTAATCGCACCGTCGTGCTTTTGGTAATATAGTGGAAATAAAAACCACTTTTGTATGTTTTTTTCTTTACTAGTCCTAACAATTTAATAATGATAAGAATAATAATTCTTTAATAAGTAGCTAGATGAGTGCAAGAACTACTCGTATTGAGGCCGAACTGAATTTGGCGACGAGCGACGCGGCGACGACGGCTAGATTTTTTATGTAATAACGTACGCTTGGTATTGTTCGTGCTGAAAGGGAGAAATGTTTTTGTTATTTTACACTAAAATTAGGTCATCATCACAGCCCCTAAAACACAGATTCCTAGACCTCCACTGATGGAGATGAGCATCTAGAAATCTGAGTTAGGTTACGTTATAATTATATTTACTTAAACTAACAATATTATAAATTTTAAAATGATCAGGAACACATTTAAGTAAGCATTGGTGCGTGTAAAAAATCTTCGACCACTTATTGATCTAATCCTAATAATAATAAGGACTAAGCAGGTCTACCGTCCGTCAGTACATTTATTGAACGAGCTTCCAAGACAGCAATAGCGGAATCATACATTGTTTGGTTGGGTATAGGATCAGTATAGTAGAGGGGGCTTTGTAATTAAATATTTACACTCGGTACTCGGCACTCGCACGGTAAATTCATGAAATGCTAATAATAATAGTAAATTATTTATTGTACAAAACCAAAACAAGTGCAGGTACATAGGCGAGCTTAATGCTGTAAATGCATTTTCTACCAACTAACCTTTGTAACTGAGATATGTAATAAGCGGGTGCAGCAGAAGAAATTTTTAATTTGTCTTACTATTCGATTATGTTATACAATTCTGACTTTTTGGGGTAAAACAATATTTTTGTCATTTTTGTATATATGTCTATGCGTCCTGACAATATGGTGTACCTCGCGAACCACCCCAACGTCGACCACTCATAACAATCAGCAATAAATTGTTCGACACCGCCGTATGTAAACACGCTTTATTTTACATCGTACAAAAAGAAATTTTATTGTAGCTTTGATCGTATTTACCTAAAAATAATGATCGGCATGAACCAATGAGAAATAATAACTTACGCACATTTGTCATAGGTTTTATATTATATTTATTTATATTAATAAATATTTTTGTGTCCCGACAAGGAAACGAACCCGGTACCTCCGAGTCTAAATCCATAAACTTCACCGCTAGACTACCGAGGCAGTCTAATTTAAAGATTAGCCGAAAATAACATTTAACACTCTTCAAGGAGGTTTCGTCGCGATGTACGAGTACCGTTGGTTTGACAGTTCTATCCTCGAGCGAAACGACGTGCCGAGTAGTCCTTCCGTTTGACAGCTGAAAGGAATAATTGAGTGGAGGAAATTTTGGGGAAACGTCATAGAATGCGGGTGTTAGCTTCGCTTCTTATGAAATTATATGTGCTAACATCCACTGCAACCCACGCACAATGCTACACACGAATCGCACGAATTTGTTTAATTTCGTTTGTGAATACTTTTGCCATATAAATAGGTCTGGTTTGTGTCTAAAAAGTAGTATTAGTTACTATATTATTTCCATTTTCACACTCTGCACCCATAATATTAATCTCTCATTCTCCCAAAAGTTAGCTGGTAGAGAATACCTTAATGGTATTACGCTCGCCTATGAACACTTTATATTGTATATTTTGTGTGCAATAAAGAATTTTATTATTATTATTATTAGTATTTCGTTTTTGAATAACAATCCACAATTGTTGCTATATTATTTTCCCCAAAATGAATTGTTTAATTTTGTCAATACCGCTCGAAAACTCGTTTCATAATTTTCATAAATATAAAATAAATACGTAAATAATGGGTTACACGTGCGAGGGATATACAAAACCACAATATGATTTTAATAAGCCTCACAGGACAATGAATTGTGAATAACAATAATAAAATAACGTACAATCAAATTGTCGGTACTCCTTTAATACCTTTATAATAATACTAGGCTATTGCACGACAACATTTGGGTACTAGGAAGTAATTGTTGTATTGATGCTTGTGTGTGTCTCGAAGGTTATTGTTAGAGTTCAGGTTCTCATGGTGTGGCGTAGTGGTCGTCCCTTCCGGTCCGCACCTTAAGGGCCTTGTTAAGCGGGGGAAAGGCTGGCACATGCGTTACGTCCGTGATCGGGTGCTGCTGTGGCGGACTGGGACCTCTGCCTAACACGTTCAATTTATTGTTCTTAAAAATCAATTTAAGTTCTTGCAGAGGTTTTTGCGTTTTGTCGACTGTCGGGTTGCATATAGGCATGTAGTCTTATCTTTATTACGACTTGCCTAGTAGGTTATCGCTGTATCAGGTATTGTAATCTCATAGTAAACATCCATTCATTCCTTTTTCAAAATAAACCGGAGCTATTCCCGGCTAAGAGATTTTTCTATATTAAGTTTTTTTTTTGTCTAATTCGGCCCCAAATCTTCTTCGTTTGCTTTTGCTACAAGCAGTTTAGGAGTTGGCCTTGCGACGCTGTTGCATCCCTCTCGCTCGCACAATACAGCATTTTTAAATATTATTCAAGTCTGAGGGTACTTTGAGAAATGTAGTCTACTAACTTTTTTGCGAATAAAATTGCGGATATTTTAGATATATGTATATTAATCATAGATTTCTTTTAGTAAACATACATACATACATATCTTCACGCCAAATCCCTTGCGGGGTAGGCAGAGACAATTGAGCGCCACTTGTCACGACACACCTCTTTCGCTTCTTCAACATTCATCAACCTCTTCATACATACTCTTTTGCTTCGGTGGCTTTTTAATGCACCTTATTTTAGTAAAATAATGGTAAATCGTTATAATTTTTTTTTGCTATTAGAAAGTTAATAGACTAAATTAGTCAAAAGTACCCTCATACTTAAATAATCTTTAAAAATGCTGTATTGTGCGAGCGAGACGGATAAGACCCATTTATAAACCCTGTATTTTATTAATATTAAGCGCAGTCGACTAGTGTTATTTAGACTGCCTACGAATATATTTTAATTAGAAAAATGAGAGTGTAAAATGTTTTTATAGTTTAACATATACCGTTGAGTTAATAATAATAATTGATTGATATATATTATAGGTACTTAGATATATACGAGTATATATAATTTTGTAGCATAAGTTTGTATATATTATAATATAAGTCCTGACCAATGAATTTGTTTGCTGTATTCATGGCTAAATGTGCAGAGCCAATTTTTGTATTGTCAAACAAAATTGTTACCACATTTATTGCAAATACATATTTTGATTTGATTTATCACTCCATACACTGAATTCATATTAAAAAGCTGGATGTATTTTTCCCATATTAATAATGAAAATGAGATTAGATTTTTGTGGTTTATTTTATGTTCGCAATAGTTGTCTCATCAATAAGCTCGCTTGAATTGAATGCCAAGCGGAAGAGGCATTACCGCGACGTTTGTATTTACGTCCAAATATAAGCGGGTATTATGTCAGTCGAACATGTCAATGTGAACTAATAGTTCTTGATCACATAGCGGAAAACTTAATCTACCATACATATGTATTAATAAACTACCCGTAAATATTATCGCAAGATACTAAGATAGTTATTAATTGCAATAACACTTTTATTTATTTATAAACTCTTTATTGCACAAAAAACTTAAAAGTAATGTACAAGGGCGAACTTAATGCCTTTCGGCATTTTATAACAGCTAACCTTTGGGAGAGTGGTAGAGGATTTGCGGGGTGCATTATTATAAATATACAATTTACATACAATACATAATAATCGTTACATACTACTACTTAAATACATAAATATATATACAAATACGAAACTAGGTAGGTATATAGTACTGTTTACACACAATAAAAATAGTATGATAGATATAGGTACTAGGAAGATCTATGTTGTTTGTTAAGAAAGTAGATTTTTAAATATATTAATAGACGGCGCCCATCTGATAACCAGAGGAAGTTTGTTCCACTCCCGAGCTGCGGAAACTGTAGAAGAATCTGAATATCTGCTGGAAGAATGTGTAGTGATTTTGAGCTGATTGTTATTAGCAGAGCGAAGATGAAGATTATGACTGTCTCCAAGGAACTGGAAACGAGTCTTAAGGTATAAAGGAGTTTGGGGATTGTAAAGAATGCCGTAAAGTGAAGTCAAGAGATGTGCAGATCTGCGGAAGCGGATATTGAGCCACTTTAATTGAATACGTTATTGGGATACATGGTCATACTTACGCTTACACTGTAAAATATTAATATAGAATTTCGTCATTGTTCACTTAGCATATTTTTTTTTTTTAACATAATAGCACGATTTTTATTATATTAGAGACTGGTGTCAGTCATAAGTGTCTGATTACAGTTGCTGACATTCATAGACCTCGCGCGCCACTTACCATCAGGACCAAAAACACATGGTTTATCGGCACGATCAGTGATACTTTTCTGCCCGGCAGACTCTGCAAATTACCGCCATCAGTCCGCCTACCACCTATTCAAACAAGTTATTTATAGTCCAATTCATTAGATACCTAAATTGAAATTAGGCAATGTGCGCTATGGACTCAACAAAGAGCTGTTTACCAAAATTGAAGCTACTCAAAATACTAACATTTCCCTGTCCTTATATATACGAGGTCTTAGTCTTTACACAAACTAATCTTAACCTTTTCAATATTGTAAAATCCTCAACTTATAAATCTTTTCGTCCCCGTCCACGAAACCAAATATACTCCTTTAAACATAAAACAGCTCTCTTGAGTAAAAGTATTTTTGGTATGGCTCCTAAATTGTACAATACTTTGCCAGATGGTTTCAAGGACTTGCCTCTGCCATTATTTAAGTCAAAACTAAAGAAAGCTTTACTGGGAAAATGTTATTATACAATTGACGATTTTCTGACTGACGATGATCTCACATTTGACATACATTATAATATTTAAAATAGGATACTAATTATATTTTTTTTGTGTTTGTATACCAATTTTATTTATATGCATTTATGACAATAATTTTGACTTTGGCATTTAAATAAATATAACTGTATGCCCTTAAGGGTAAAATATAGCTGAACGAACAAACTACTGAATACCAATTGTAATATGTATGTACCTATACTTAATGATGAATAAATGATTTGATTTGAAATATAACGTTATGTTGTATGGTTATACTGTAAGTGCTCCGCCATTTTAAATCTGGGCTATTTCCTCTGTAATATTGTAAATAAATACATTGACATTTTCCTGAAGCACTTCAGCGGTAGTTGATGTAATTTATGTAGTAGATATTTACGGGCACGACTCGGTGCCCTATGATTTCATTATTTGCTTTCAATCAGCGTCGTGAGCCCCGGCGTCGTCGGTCGGTGCCAACCAATCCAGAACTTGTTTGGTTTCGTTTTAGGATGCTGTTTGTTGTCGGACTACAAAGGTTTTATGAATTCGTCAAATTCAAGCCTCTATTTTTTAACCAAAGCCGCACTCTACATTTTAGAGTCTGCATTTGATGGAGAATTTAAAATGGCGCAAAGCTTCGAGTAAAAGTAAAGGAGTAGATGTTTTACCCACAAGAGGCCCTGGAAGACCAAATAAATAAAACATTAGCTGAAGGTGCGTTGAAAAGCCATCGAAACAAAAGGGTATGTATGAAGAGGTTGATGAATGTCGACGAAGCGAAAGAGGTATGTTGTGACCATGACAAGTGGCGCTCAATTGTTTCTTTCCAAGGGATTTGGCATGAAGATATGTATGAGCAGATGGGCACGTCTGTCCGTCTGCCTCAGGGTTCCATGGAACAACTCTGCTCTGGCAAATTTCATCAAAAGTAGTAAGCGAGTCAATCATACGAACAGATTGACAGACAAAGGTTCTTTCACATGTATAATATTAGTATGAATATCAGTTTCTCTATACTATTTATGTAGTTTATTGGTTAGGTAGTTTAGAGGTTAGCATATTTATACTGACTCACTCTCCTAAAGTTTAGCTGGTAGAAAAAGCTGAAATGGCTGAAATTTAAATTCGCCTTTGTACATACTTTTAAGTAAAGTGCAATAAAGTATTTGCAAATAATAATACTCTAGGTACTTGTATAAAAACAGAGTCGCTGATCCAGGAATGGATCGTAGCTTTTTCCACTGACGAGCGGCAGCAACAGTAATATAATCTGAAGGAATGGGAAGGAATCTTTAGCTGATTGCTATGAGAGTATGAGCTTTACAGCTTTCATTAAAACAAAAGGAGAAGTTCGCCATCTGGATATAGGCCTCGCCCAAAGCTTGCTATTTCACATAATATTACGCCATCTTCATCCAGCCACTACCAGCGACCTAATTCAGGTCATCTGTCGATTCGGCGGCGGGTCGTCCCACTTTGCATTTTCCCGTACGTGGTCTTCTCGACTACTCCAGACCGTCTTTCCGTCCAATTGCTGTAAGCTAAAGTAGCTTACTAATTTTAAATGCTATGTCGGTAACTTATGTTCTCTGTCGGATGTCCACGCTTTGAACTTTATCCATCAAAGAAATACCGAACATAGTTCCCTCCATAGCTCGCTGAACTTGAGGACCAGACCCACTGTCAGGATCCACGTCTCCTGCTCCGTACGTCAATACTGGAAAAGCGCATTGCTTGAAAAACTTTCGTCTTCAAACATTGGTATGTCTTATAAGATGTGCGGAAATTCCCAAATGCTATCCATCCTAACTGAATGCGTCTATCAGCTTCTTTGCTGATTGAGTTGGCTCCGCCTAATTGTATATTCTGTCCAAGGTAGACGTATTTTTACACAAGTTGGAGAGTGGCATTGCCCACTCAAATTGGTCTCGGTGGTGGTGATTATTGAACATGACTTTTGCCTTGTCTAAATCCATTCCAAGAGCAACCTGCTCCAAAAACAGCTTTGCTAATTCAATAGTGGATCGCTGCAGGATTAATAGTGTGTTACGGGGGTGTCTGATGATTGTCGGGGTTTGGTTGGGTAAGGTGCGGAGGCGGCTAATTCTTAATTATTGGTCCTTCTAGATTCGCCGTTTCTGGATCTTATTGCGGCTGTAGTCTGGATATTGTTGGTACCCTGTTATGTAACTTTTGCGTCCTACTATCATCAGATCAGCGCGAAGTCGCATATCTTGGTTAGTTCATTTCATAGTTATAATATGATTTGTCAAATATTGCGAAAGAGCTCAGAAAAATGTCAAGAACTTCATGTATTCGCACTGTGCGAGGAGCGTGATATGAGTTTGTGATATTCGGTGTGCGAAATGTAATTTCATATTTTGTTGGAAGCGAATTAAATTTTAAAAATATTCGTATCATCGCGTCGCTATCGGAGTGCAGCGATGTTCACAATATTCGCTTCTCGGAAAATCTTCATAAAGCAACTGAAATTGCAGACTCGATCGCAGAAGGTGTATCTCGATCTAACTAAATATACCATCTTTATTTTGGTATTTTATAATTTAATTTAGTTTATCGTTTTACCGTTGTACATTGTTTTTTATTCTAAATAAAAAATATACTGTGTGACTTTGGTGGTTAGTCTTATATGTTACTCTATTGATAGAAAATAACAACTTTTTCTAAGAAACCATTTGTCGGAAATGACAAAACTGTTAATATTAAAATAGCTAATTTGTATGGACAAGCCAATATATATATAGTAAAGTATCATCACGACCGTTTCCCTTTCGGGGTGGACAGAAACCACGCTTATAAATAAACGGATTCACATTAAGCCAACTTTACTATAGGCCAATCATGACAAGTGGTAAGCTCGTCGATGTCTCCAGCGTACCAAACTCGAGAAATATCACAAATAAATTAAATGTCTTACATTAATAAATATATTTGTGTCCCGACTAGGAATCGAACCCTCAGAGTCTAAATCCATTGACTTAACCGCTAGACCACGTTAGCAGTATATTTATATATACATATTTCGGACTTATGGTTTCTTATGAAAAAGTTGTTAGTTTCTATCAATAGAATCACATTTTAGTCTAACGTTAGACGTTTTGGAATACATTTCAGTTTCTCATAAATAGTTTTTTGTTATTTGTATGAATAATAGCTGTTTTATTTATTTTAAAGCGATTTCACTTCCGTCCAATTATAAAATAGAAAATTGTTGATAAATAATCCCGCTGAGTGTACATTTGTAAGCTTGGTGTCGCGTGGCTGATACCGTATACGCGTCAAATACTGCTCCCTTGCGACTTCGTTAGCGGGAAGCGGAATCGTCATTCAACCGTTTATTAATAATATTCCTTTTCCGATACTCGTACCGACTTGCTTATTTATTAATTTCCCCGACATGACATCGTTAGATGAGATTTTCTTATCATATTAACTCTCTGTTCTTCCTCTAATATCAATCGTCGATTGTATTAGTTTTATTTTAAAGGTCAGCTGTCAGATGGTGCAACAACGCCATTTTTTATATTAATAGTTACAATTTGAAAGACTTTATTTTGGTGCAACCCAGACTAAGTCTTTTAAGGTCTAAAGTTATTTAAAAATAATACTTTATTTTACACTTAGGTGTTCAGAAAACACGCTTTTAAAGATTAACATTTAACCGTAGTAATAGACAATTGTCTTTGGCAGGCGTCGTGGTGTTTTATTTTGATGGCTGACTTTTGCAAATGCACTTTGCTTGCTAATATACGAATACTGCTATACTCGTATATATAGTATAATTTTGCTTCTGCCTTCAATTTCATTTAATCATTTTGTTTTAGGTAAATAATCATTAACCTATTGGTTTTCACTTATTTATTATTTTTTATTTTTTCTTTTTCACAGTTCAATTGCACTATTAATTTAAATCTAATTACTATATTTTATTTCTGTTTTAATTGTATTGTCTAAATAATATAAAATCTCTTTGGCTTGTGTTCCACTATTGCTATTTTGTTTATATGTTTAATATAAAAAGCTGTGTTTTTTTTTAAATTAATTTTAAAAAATGGTATATCCCTTAGTTATAGGTTTATGGTTGTAGTCGATATCCCTGTCGTCTAATTGTACTGCCTTGAACCGGAAGCGCTCACTCGCTTCGGCGCCGCCCAACTTCCGCCCCGACAATAATCAACTTTCAATACTAACTTACAAAGGAACTTGCCCTTTTAACGCAAACACTAAAACCACTTTACTATAACACAATCGTTGCTATGGCTATTGGGAATATTACTTTAAAAAAAAAAGTATTATTATGACCTTACTACCACTTACTTCAAAGTTATTCATAAAAATATTTGTAATTTAATGTTATTAACTGCCTTTGTGGCTTGGCGGGTAAGTCCGTGGACGGTATATTTAATTTCATTGTGATATTTCTCGAGTTTGGTACGCTAGAGATATCGACGAGCTCGCCACTTGCCATGATTTTTATTTATTTATTTATTTAAAACTTTATTGCACATAAATTACAAAGGCGTTACATTATGTCGCTTGACATTCTCTGCCTGTCAGACCTTCGGGACAACGAGAACATTTATGTGAGGTAGGTGCAATATATCAATTAAAAATATACGTCTATAAAATATTATTTATTGCTTATAATAAATATTTATTAATAAAATTACATACGAATTCATACACACATACAAATATATACTACATAAACATAAATTAGGTACTACGTACTTATGATAACCGATGATAAGCCTATAGTAAAATTAACTAAATGGGAATCCGCTTCTTTAAAATACCGTCGTGTTAATACTTAATATTTATAATATTATATTGCATTTCTTTATATTAAGAGTCTTTATTGATTTAAAAATAATATTTTCACAATAAATTGAAATAACAACAAAACATCACGACGCCATCTTCCGTTTGACAGTTCCGATCGACTAGTGCTGTCCTCTCAATCAGTAGTGTTACTCGATTGAATTCATTCAATTGAATTCCTGTCTATCATTAATTACTTATTTATTCTTATTTTTTTCACATTACTTACCATAAATACACACGTAGGATATTTTTTTTTATATTAGCAAATATGTATTATAATGTCATGTTAAACTTTTCGATATATTTTATGTTTAAATTTTGTATAAAACATTAAATATTTAAGTGGTATGGGCCTTTATTTTGATTGTTTCATTTTTAAGCGCGATTCTATTACCAAATAAATGAACTAAACCTACATTCACATGCCGATTTTGTTTAGGTTGTAACTTAATTTGATATTTTGACTTT
Organism: Tinea semifulvella; assembly: GCA_910589645.1. NCBI lineage: Eukaryota > Metazoa > Arthropoda > Insecta > Lepidoptera > Tineidae > Tinea > Tinea semifulvella. Next base: position 8,254,574 of record OU342612.1, on the reverse strand, counting down.
GACTTTGACGAGCTATCAACAATTGGAAAAATTACCTGTTACTCCTTTACTTTTATATAGTCGTTTCACTACATATTATAAGGCAAAGTCTTCCGCCGCGTCTGTCTGTCTGTACGCGATAAACTCTAAATTAAACACTACTGTACCGATTTTCTGCTGTTTTCATCAATGTTGAAAGTATACATTAACGATATTTGTTGGAGGTGTCGGGAAAAAATAAGCTGTCTGGGAGCTTTCAACGAAAACGCTACCTAAACCCTTTGAGATAAAACAAATAATGTATGGTGGAATTGTGTATCTTATATAGATCTACATAAAAGTCCGCGATGACATACTCGTATATCTTTCTCTTAAGAATAACAACTCTATATCCATTTGAATACTTTAAACAATGGGTAATTACAAGCAAATTTCATGATGATTTTTTATTTCTCTACACAATGCAAATTAAATAAATACCTTAGGAGCTATCATTACAGCCCCTAGAACACAGCGTCCTAGACCTCCACTGCTGGAGATGGGCCTTCCAGAACATATATCTGGAGAATTTGCCCTACACTCGCCACGCTGGCCAGACGGCTTGAGCTTGAGCAGAGGAGCTATAGTAAAATCAAAATAATGCGCAACAAAATTAATTTCGAGTCGCTGTTTACACGTAAGACTGGTAAAACAGCTATTATATTATACAATGTGATGCCTTTATATACTATTTCACAAAAATATTACCACATTTTAATAGGGAACGTAAAGCTTTGATGAATTCTACATTTATAACCAAGTCAAATTCTTTACAAGAAAAAATGTATTACGTATTTAATATCAGTATGAAAAGTTTACAAGGCTGAGCTCCAAGGCGATTCAACGAATATCGGCTGTCCGATTTTAAAACATATAAACTGACATTTATTTTTTTATAAATTCTTTATTGCACAAAATTACTTAAAAAGTAATGTACAAGGGCAAACTTAAGATGGTTTGACGCTTTTGCATACCTTTTGCTCGCACAATTCAAAGATGTTTCATGTGTGAGTTGACTTTTGAGAAATGTAATCTATCATTGTAGTGAAACCTTCTGGCCAAAACCAATAGGCACAACATCCAGAGTCAGCAGGACATATCTCTCAGGGAGGTATCCGGAGCGAACGTGGTTCGTACGAAATTCTAATCCTCTTGCTTGATTAGAATTTCGCACGAACCACGTCGCTCCGGGGAGATGCCTACTATCGAATCTTTTGTTGTAGGCCTAGCTAAACGTATGTTTTTCTGGGCTGGCAAGTAATCCAACATGCGTCTTCAGGATGTACCCGTAGCTCCTACTTTCGTATGGTGTTCGGAACAATAAAATTACAGACATTTTGGACATATTTTTACAATGCTAAATTTTAAAAACATGTATAACACTCCGGGTCCGACTCCCGGCTATCAATTTAGTTTTTTTTTTATTGCAGATTTTTTTTATATCAGGTCTCTGGACCGACTTAAAAATACATTTTTCGTTATTCCTCATACTTTAGGCAGTACAGCTTGAAGTATTCATTATTATGAAAAATAATGAATATTTCAATATGAAAAATGTATCATTCAGCTAGTGCAGCAATACAGGATGTTTTTTATTTGATTAAAATAAAAAGATATCCTTGAACATATTTCGTTAGAGTATTTTATTATATAAAAAGTGGATTTCATTCAGATAACCGATAAGTGAAGGTATATCTTAGAATAAGATGATTTATAAAAAAATATGTTGTTACTCCGCTGCCTCCGTGGTCTAGCGGTTTAGTCCGAGGATTTAGACTCGAAGGTACCGGATTCGATTCCTGGTCGGGACACAAAAAATTTAATTAATTTTTAATTTATTTGTGAGTTTGGTACGCTGGAGACATCGACGAGCTTGCTACTTGTCATGATTGGCCTATAGTAAAGTTGGCTAAATGTGAATCCGCTTGTTACTGAGTTTTAATACTGGACAGCGGTACTGTTTTGAGGTTACAGCAGCCGTACCAATGGGAACGTTTAACTTGAAAGGTGAATCCTTATCAAAAGGCCAATTGGTGAGAAACCTTACAAAGTGGTTCTTTTCCTACGAGTTTTAAACGCCTTACAGCGCGCCGTTTGAACGCCCTTTTCCTTCTCACAATTTATTTAAGACTCAATAGCATTCTTCTTCTTCTTCTTAGTCGCTACACTCTTGGCAGAGTGGTCGTGGTCGCCATTGGAGTGCTAGTGGCACGCTTAACAAGCCGTCGCACTCCTCCCCGGCTTTCCTAGTGCACTCATGTAGGGGATGATCCATTGCAACCTTCACCTGATCGGTCCATCTCATCGGAGACCTACCACGCATCCTCTTGCCATCGACTTTCCCCCGGACTACCAAGCGCTCGATTGATGTTTCTCCACGCCGTGACACGTGTCCGAAGAAAGTGGGAATGCATAATTGTACAGTCGAGGACAGGCGCTGTCTGATCCCCAGTTCCTCCAGTATGGATTTGTTTGTTCGGAACTCCGTCCATGATATGCCCAGCATTCTCCATTCAATAGCATTAGTCATCGTTAGATATTAATTGACGGTGGGTCTGGTCCACAAGTTCAAGGTCGCTCAGCGAGCTATGGAGAGAGCTATGCTCGGGATTTCTCTTAAAGATAAAGTCTGAAATGTTGACATCCGTCAAAGAACCAAAGTTACCGATATAGCTTTTAAAATTAGCAAGCTGAAGTGGCAATGGGCGGTACACATATGCCGCAGAACCAATGAACGATGGAGTAGGCGGGTTCTGGAGTGGAGACCACGTACTGGAAGAGTGGGACGACCCCCGCCAGATGGACAGGTGACCTGAGGAAGGTCGCTGGTGGGGGATGGATGAGGGTGGCAGAAGATCGTGTGAAGTGACGAGCCTCGGGGGAGGCCTACATCCAGCAGTGGAGAGACACAGGCTGATGATGATGTTGATGTTGAGATATGAATTATTTATTTATTTATTCAGAAAATCAACAGCTTTAAATACATTTTTTTTACAGTAGTGATAATGAGTACAGCCAATTAAAGATTTCCAAAAAAAAATAATTAATGTAACAAAAAAAAAACAGAAAAGAAGACCTTTATCAACAAATACATAACCCAATAATAAACTTAAAAAGCAAAAAGAGAGTAACTGAATAGACATATTTAAATTTATTATAAATGTAAATTATAACCTTATTTATTTATTTTACGATGAACTATTTTAAACGCAGCGATAAGGTGACCGAATGTTTAAATGTTCTCTCTGAACCAACAAAGAGAATAATATAAGAAAATATTTTGTTATATGTATTTGATTGATTGTATACACACAATCATATTTATTCGAAGGAAGTAAAGTGATTTAAAAAATACTAAAACCTAAAATTTTAAAACTATCAATTTAAAACATATAAAAAATAAAATTAAAAATACAACTCAAAATTAAAATAAAGAAAAAAATGCTCCTAATCGCTGCTAATGGGCAAAGTACCAAGGATACTGGCAGCCTTGCCACGTTGAATGGCATATGAAAGTAAAAATATGTCCAAAATGTCCGTCATTTTATTTCCTAAAGTTGTTTACTCGTAAAGTAAAAAAGTAAAGTATCATCACGACGGTTTCCCTTTCGGGGTGGTCAGAAACCACGCTTATAAATAAGCGGATTCACATTTAGCCAACTTTACTATAGCCCAATCATGACAAGTGGCAAGCTCGTCGATGTTGTTTACTCGTAACTTAAAAAAATCTTTGAAAATATTGGATTGTGCGAGCGAGAGCTGCACAGGATCGGATCTTAGCTAGCAGCTCTGGGCAGTTGAGGCGCTCATGTTCATTTATTTATTTATTTATTCGAAGAGAAAGGACAGAGACAAGCAACATAAGAACATAAAAGATAGCAACAGAGTAGAAGCAATTAAAATTATACCCGCCACCAGAATATTTCTCACTGTGAACAAATAGTGCACTCTTTGTGCGATACAAAATTCATATAGATATATTATTTGCATAAAATACCTTAATATAACCTATGCTACTAGCCCATAACTGCAAAGAATCACCTCAAAGCCATTCATATTGGCGAGTTTCAAAACCTTTTCATACGAAAGCAGAGTTTCTCCCAATACACGCTAGCTACGGTATTATTCTGTTTTTTACCTTTTTCTTTTCAATTTGTTTCTGTCTTTTTAAGTTCAATTGGTTTTCCCACACTTGTTTTTTTATTATTTTAATTTTATTGCCAGCTTTTAAGCAATCTTTTAAATTTGCCTTTGTATTTATGTACTATAATAAATAAATAAATATTTCCAGACAGGTCACACAGCGCCATCTAATTTCCGTGGTAAGCTACGAGGCTTGTGTTACGGAAACTAGATGGTTGATAAACTACATATTATACTTTTTTTTTTGTAAATATATACATATTTAAGTTCGCCTTTGTACATACTTTTAAGTAAAGTGCAATAAAGTATTTAATAAATAAATAATAAATAAATATTATACATATAAACACCCAGACCGAGACAAATTATACAATGTACAACTTGCCCCCGGTGGGAATCGAACCCACGACCTCCCGAGTTCACGGCAACGTTTGTTACCACTAGACCACGGCGTCGGTCACTAAAGCACTATAGTTGAGTTTAGTAAGTGGCGCGCAAGGTCCGGGATTGTTAGCAACTACAATCAGACAGTGACGGAGAAATATGGACGGACAGGACAGGACGATCTCCATAAAAACGAAATCCAGGGCCGGCAGTCTCGACAGATCGCTATCTTAGCGATTTCGGTCGGTAAGTCGTAAAAAAATGTTGCCACTTACAAAATTAATAGTAATAAGTAATATTTTAATATGAGAACTTATGTCATTGAAAACTCAGTCAGTTCCATATTAACAAATTTTACCTACGCTTAATTTTCTCTGCCTACCTCTCAAGATATGTATGAAAAGTTAGTTGTGTGGACTACATAATCTGTCCATTCCGCCTTGCCCTTAACTTATAAAATGGAACTCTCAAATGGAATTATATTTAATCTACATGTAGTATATTAGTATATTCGTATATTTATTTATATATGATATATATATATATATATATTTGTTGTATATTGAAGTAATATACAAACAGTATACAATAATAACAATATAAACTAAACCTAATAAAAAATAAACTATAAGTAAAAAATGTCCTCTAGAGACGGCCCTTATTATTATTATATTTTGTTTTATTTGAATACAAATTATATTATTATTAGTTATTTTGTTGTATATTTAATTTTATATTGTAAATTATTACTTTTCCATAAAATTCTCGGACTCTTCACCCATCTTATAAATCTATCACTCTCCCAAAAGTTAGCTGATAGAAAATACCTTCATGGTATTATGCTCGCCTATGTACATCTTTTTATTTTGTAGATTTTGTGTGCAATAAAGAATTTTACTATTATCATTATTAATCTAAATGATTTATCGTATTAGAGCGTGGATGAGTATGACTACAAAAGGAGTTTAAGAAATAACGAAAAAGAAATACGTTTAGTATGCAACAATAATAACTGCCTCTGTGGTTTACAGTTAAGTCTGTGGATTTAAATACAAGTAGGTATATATAAAGAATTTGTTTATTTATTTGCTGACCGTACACTACTACAAACGCAAAAAAGTCTCCAAGCTGATTTGTCTGGTGTACCGCGTGACATACATTATGATCAATTGAATTCGTAATTTTCCAAATGTGTTTTTATTTCTACTATAAACAAGGACACAGTATCCAAAATATCGATGTATCGTATCCACGGTCGTAAAGTGCACTCAAGATGGCACAGTCCCCACAAAAGTGGGCACTCAGTGTTTGCCCGGCGCGCCGGGGGGTACAAAATTCAGACACGAGAGAGCTTTTCCTTGTAACCGCACATAATACTAAACGATAATCTCAATATGCGATATCGGAAACTGTTAAACGTTATTTTACTGCGGATTCGAGCTAATGGTTCAGGTGCAATCGCAGGGTCAGCCGAGTGAATGCTACTTTAGATCTTCAGTTTGAAAATAGTTATTTTATATTTGTGTTGCATTAGGTGTTCCTGTATGTGGGGGCATGCACAGCATCATTGACGCTAGTGTCGGTGGTGGAGCGGATTTGGTCGGAATAGCGTACCGGGCTTCGGGCTCTCGGTCTCTTTTCTTCCACCTTGCCAGTAAAGTTTCCCCAGATTATCTCCTCCTTTTCTGGCAACGTGTCCGAAGTACTGGAGTATCCGACGACGACATATAGTGGAGCCTAGTCGATATGTCTAGATAAATCCTGACTCCACGAGATCCTCAGCATTTTTCTTCCAACACCACATATCAAAAGCATCAAATCACTTTCGGTCGGCAACCTATGGGGACAACCAGTGATCTAACGAGCCTGGGGCAGCAGTCTCGACCAAATCGCGTGGTCATTTTCCAAAATTTGTTCACAATTGTCGAAAACGTATACTGTTTTTTTAAACGACGTCTCAGCCTTTGATTACGTCTACGTGCATTTAATTTATTTTGCGTTGCGCCGCCGCCAGTGACGAAAACTTCATAATCTTGATAATGGCATCCTTCAGTCATAAAAATGTCGGAATCCTATCGAACTTTTCTGTCACTTTTTTTTTTCTTATTAATATTATATTATCTTCATAATATTAAAATAAAATAGATTAAACACCTAATTATAAATAAAACTAAACTAATAATACCTATGAAATTAAAACTATTCTACAAAATAAACTAAGGGAGGGTCTAATCGGGCCTAAAACGCTCGCAAAAAATCTGTCCAATTAGCGATTTTCCCAAACTATTTATCTACGAAATTTGAAAGCCCGCAAAGCTATCGAATATTATCAATACAGTTTTACCGTGAGACAGCAGCCAGCTGACATTTTGAAATTTGCTTTTAGTGTTGCAAAAAAAATTTATATAATATAAAAAATAAGGTAGGTAAAATGAGTTAAAAGTAGTTAAGATGCAGAAATGGATATACATAGATTACTCGTATTTGACGTCTTCATCTTCACCAACAACTACTTGACGGATTTTTGATGACTACAAAGGCGGAGCTGGGTCAAACAGCTAGTTAATTATATTTTAACCTTTATTTTTAGATAAAGGCTTAACATTCTATTGCAAAATTTTAAATTGGTACTCAAAAGTACTCGACGGATTTATGTTTTGATGATTAACAACATTTCTACTTCATTATATCCTTAGAAATAATTATCGATAGAAATAAAGCCTTAAATTTTCTCAATGAAACAAGATTCGTCATTGACTTAAAAGGAACTGAAACATGATAGTCTCGTATAAACTCCTTTTAGAAATGACTCTTATTTAAGGACCAGGTATTCAATACATGCATGTCAAAAGCGCGAGAACAGATACCCAGAATCGAAAAATGTCACAATTAAATTAATTATTTTTATTACATATTCTCGACCAGAAACCGAACCCAGACCCTCAAAGTCTAAATCTAATGTATTAATTTCTGTTTGTTTTCCAATAAAATTAATTGTTTACTCCAACTCCACTCCAACACTGCCTTTACACCTTATAAGTTGTATTTAAATATCTATATACCGTGTGCAATTGTTTTAGGTGTCATTGGTAGAGAACCTCTATTGTAAATAAAAAGGTCACTTTTTTTAAAGATAAAATCATTAACCGACTAAAAAAATAACACTACTGCATGGTGAATAAGGCCACGTCTCAAAATCGTGATATCGATAGTGATAAATACATAAATAAAATAGGTTGTTATATTATTAATTGATCTCGGCCACAGCCGAAACAGAGTGAGAAATAATTACTTAAGTCAACATTCGCGCGATCGTCGACCTCTGATTTGTTCATCTTGATTAGGCTCTGTATGAGTGGCGATATTTTTAGGAAAACTTCTTTGCATCGAAACTTAAGATTTTATTACGCAATAATTAAAATAAAAGATAGGTAGTTCTTTATTTTTATTCTATATTATAATATTAAAATATTTGCTCTTTAATAAATTCCACGCAGTAAATCTATATATACTGTCTGGCCAGCGTGTCGAGATAGGCCATATTGTATGTTCAGAAAGGCCAATCTTCAACAGTGGAGTTCTAGGACTAGTTGGACTCACCCTAGGTACTACAAAAATAAATTTATAACATTGGTAAGTAATATAAATAAAATGTAATCGTAGTAGCACCTGATTGGTCGATTTGTATTGTGCCTCCTTTTGATTGGTCAATTTGTTCTCTTTTCCAATGTTGGTACGTGGCAAGTGCAATGTTGTTACTGCGTTTTGTAATGAATAGGCTTTTCTATATTTATTTATTTATTAAGGTACTAAAAACAATTAACAGACAAAACATTTAACAAAATACAGTGATATAAATAAGTAGTAAGTTTGCCAACCTAACATTTGTACACAGCATGCAGTAAACAATATTAAGAATGAAATACAGAAATACATTAATATCTAAATTTAAACATATAAATAACAATTTGGCATACATATCTTATATATAACCAAAATTATATATATTTATATAAACCCAAAAACAATAATAATATAATAGTAGTAATAATAAGTATTCTTAATAACATTAAATCAAACAATAAAATCAGCATATTTATTGGTTCAGTTTGTGTACGGGGTGTTTAAACATTGAATAGGTACAGTTAGTATACATCGATGTATTCAAAGCCCAGTTCTAAATTATAGGTCACTGCTTTTTGAGAAGTTTTCTTTCTTCCTCGCCTGTAGGGTGTTCTCTGTACCCAGTTTAGTTTTGGCGTACAAACAATAACAACGCCGTGGCCGCGGGCGGTTTGTTACTCCATGTTTATGTTTCTCATTTGGTTACCATCGCGGCTCCATTCCTCGGCTCCGATATCCTTCGACTAAGAATGGGAAATTAAACAACTCAATTTTATTCTGTAGTTATTATTTATAAGAGTATTTTTCTTCTTCTTAGTCGCTACACTCTTGGCAGAGTGGTCGTGGTCGTCACTTGAGTGTCAGTGGCACGCTTAACAAGTCGTCGCCACTCGTCTCGAACTGCAGCCTTCCTGGAGCACTCATGTAGGGGGTGATCCATTGCTGCTTTAACCTGGTCAGTCTATCTCATCGGAGACCTACCACGCATTCTCTTGCCATCGACTTTTCCCTGAACTACAAGGCGCTCAATGGATGTATCTCCACGCCGTGATACGTGTCCAAAGAAAGTGAGAATGCGTGATTGCACGATTGAGGAAAGGCGTTGTCCTATCTCTAGTTCCTCCAGGATTGATTTGTTGGTTCGGAACTCCGTCCACGATATGCCCAACATTCTCCGCCAACACCACATTTCTAGAGCATTAATACGTTTTATTTCAGTTTCGCGCAGGGTCCACGTCTCTGCAGCATACAGGAAAATGGGAAACACAAGAGCTCTGACCAGCCGGATTTTAGTAGCTTTCGTAATGTTTCGGTTCCTCCATATTTTCTTAAGCTTCTCCATAGCAGACCTCGTTAAGAGTATTTTTAGATACACATTATTAATAACGACGAGCTTGCCAGTTGTCATGATTGGCTGATAGTAAAGTTGGCTAAATGTGAACCCGCTTCTTTATAAGCATGGTTTCTGACCACCCCGCAAGGGATACGGTTGTGATTAATACTTTACATTATTAATAATCTTATTTGACTGACGTTTATTGTCCACGTCAAGTCGGACAATTACATTTTTATGATATACTCGATTTTTAAGTATAATTATTTACAAAAGAATATTAAACTAATATAATACCCAATTACAATAAATAATATTTTAAACATAAACAATCATTACGTCATTACAGCCCCTAGAACACAGCGTCCTAGACCTTCACTGCTGGAGATGGGCCTTCCAGAAAATATATCTTAAGAATTTGGCCTAGACACACGCTGGCCTGGATTGGCGAGGATCTGATGTCAATTTTTAATAACAATTTATTACCGATTCCACAAATTGGTATTAGTGGTCCCACTTACAGACAGATAGGGTGGAAAAATTATGTATGAATTATCAAAGCACTATTTATACGATTAGGTTCTTTATTATGATTAGGTACTTCATTATAGCTAAAACACGGGATTTCAAAGTGTACATAATTCTCCAATTATACCGGCGGGATCGATATTATATAATTACATACATACGCCATATGACACGATCACGACATACTTCTTTCGCTTCGTCGACATTCATTAACCTCTTCATACATGCCCTTTGGTTACGAAGACTTTTTAATGCACCTTCAGTCAGTGTTTTATATATTTGATCGTGATATGTGAGTCTCGGTCTGCCAGGGCCTCTTTCACCCACAACTTTCGCATTATACGAGGGGCGTTCAAAATATTCTCGGTATTGATACGTTACAACCTCTTTTATATATATATTTGTTACTGGCCGCTAAGATTCATCCATTGACATTAAAAAAAAGTAAAATTGGAACCGAGATGTTCTTTTGTTTTTCTGCAATTGCCGAACAAACATGAACACCATGAGCGAATTAACAATTTTAACGAAATTAGAGCACCGATCCGTCATAAAATTCTTGACAAAACAGGGTAAAAATCAAAAAACCATAAAAGAGGAAATGGATTGTGTTTACCGTGAGTCTGCTCCTTCTTTATCTACTATTCAAAAATGGTCAAGCGAATTTAAGCGTGGAAGGGAGAGTATTGAAGATGACCCTAGACCTGGCCGGCCTGTAGTGGCTACCTCACAAGAAAATATTGATAAAGTGGAAAAACTTATATTGGAAGACGGCCGAGTGAAGGTAAAATCTATAGCTCAAGTAACCAATCTCTCTATTGGTACCGTACATGACATTATACATGACCATCTTAATATGTCAAAAGTAAGTGCAAGATGGGTTCCGCGAATGCTGACGCTTCTTCAAAAGGATATGCGTGTGGCTTGCTGTTCAGATTTTATCGACCTGTGTGGTGAAAATCCCGATGAGGTGCTGCAAAAAATAGTTACTGGAGATGAAACCTGGGTTCATCATTATGACCCAGAGAGCAAACAGGAGTCCATGCAGTGGCACATTAAGGGTTCAGCTCATCCCAAGAAGTTCAAGGTAATCCCGTCAGCTGGCAAGGTCATGGCCACAATATTTTGGGATTGTGAAGGAGTTTTGCTTATCGATTATAAAGAAAAAGGTGTAAATATCACAGGGCAGTACTACGCTAACGTTATACGTCAATTAAGAGATGCGATCAAAGAAAAGAGGCGAGGAAAGTTAACCAAAGGTGTTCTGCTTCTGCATGACAACGCCCCTGTCCATACTGCTCATATTGCCAAGGCAGCTATTGTTGAATGTGGGTTTGAAACTGTTACTCATCCACCCTATAGTCCGGACTTAGCCCCAAGCGACTTCTTTTTGTTTCCCAATCTTAAAAAGGATCTGCGTGGAAATAAATTTTCTGACGATGAAGCGTTGAAGACGGCCGTGGAGGAGCATTTTTACACCAAAGATAAAAAATATTTTTATGAGGGATTAAAAAAAATAATTGATCGATCTTATAAGTGTATGAACATAGGGGGGGAGTATATTGAAAAATAAAAATATCAAACTTTTCGTACTTGTTTGTTTTTATCCACATACCGAGAATATTTTGAACGCCCCTCGTATATCTGGTTCGTCAATCTTTCATCGCTCATCCTTTCAACATGCCCGAACCATCGTAGCATGCCTTTCCTTATTTTTGTCCCTATGCTTTCCATCATTTTATTTTATTTTATTTTATTTTATTATGGCACAAACAGTCATTACAAATGAAGTTATATAATTTAAAAAGAATACATAAAAGAAGACCTTTAGGGCCAATAGTTTAACAAATTGTAAGCAGTTAATTATGAATATTGAAATTAAGACAATATTTAAAAATTTAAAAGAAAGAAACAACAAGGTATGATATAGTAATAACAAGTAAGTAAGTTAAACAGTTACAGTTTTAATTTTATTTTGGATAAGTCTCTTAAAGGTGGCTGGTGAGGTATTAAATATATCTATTTCAGAAAAATGGTTATTATACAATGTAAGAGAGCGAATTATAAACCTATTTCTAGTGTAGTTATTTAGGGCTCGCGGTGGAACAAAAATATTAGCATAACTGTGTTGAAGTTTCTTATTTCGTGGTATACGAATAAGCAAACGTGAACGGGCTACGAATGGAATTCTTTTTAGGATATCAGGGCAATTAATTTTGTTATTAAGTATTTTATGTAAGAAACACATGTCAAATTGAATTCGTCGATGACGAAGAGATGTCAACCCATAGGTCCCCAACAAATCATCATACTTGGACTTAGTTTCACCTTTACGGTAATTTAAAATCTTTAAGAATTTGGCTTGTATATTTTCAATTCTATCCATATGACACTGGTAGAAGGGATTCCAAATAATACAAGCAAAATCTAATACAGACCGAATAAATGCAAAATATAATATTTTTAAAGTTAAGGTATTTTTAAACGGTTTGGTGACTCTGTTTATGAAACCAAGGCTTTTAAAACCGCGTTGTATTATTTTGTCAATGTGCATATTAAAAGACAACTTGTCATCCATTATTATTCCAAGATCACGGGTGCTCTGAACCCTTTGAAGAGTGTAGTTGTTAAGTGTGTATCTAAACTGTATAGGGTTTTTTTTGCGAGTATAACTTACAATATGACATTTATCAGCATTCAAATATAATTGATTAAGTGAACAATAGTTGGCAAAAGCTGATAAAGCAGACTGCAAGTTAGAACAGTCATTTACATCAGTAACCGTCCTATAAATTTTTGTGTCATCTGCATACAGCAGATGACAGGTATCCCCAAGACAGTCACCAATGTCATTAACATAAATTGCAAATAATAATGGTCCAAAATGGGATCCCTGTGGAATTCCGGAGGGAATAGGCAGGAACTCTGAGCAGTAGCCCTTAACACAAACGGCTTGGCTCCTATTCCGTATGTAGGAGTCGATCCACCTGAGAAGGCTGCCGTGTATACCAATTCCGAGCAGCTTTGCAATCAGAATGTCATGGTTAATTTTATCAAACGCCTTCGAGAAATCAGTATACACGACATCCACCTGTTTGGTATCCATTGCTTCTAATAAATAGTCAGTAAAGCATACCATATTGGTTTCGACGCAACGACCACTAATAAAACCATGCTGACTCAAAGAGATTTGGTTGCGAAGCAAGCTGGACAATGTGGATGTTATTAGCTTCTCCAATATTTTACCAAAAACACACAATTTAGATATTGGTCTATATTCAGTAATAATATCTTTTTTTGAATTTTTAGGAATCGGTGTTATAAATGTTTTCTTCCAATAATTTGGAAATGTTCCATATGCAAGAGAGGCTCTATAGATTCGCATGACTGGTACTATTAAATTATTTGCACATTGAGATATGAAGTAAGGGTGTACACCATCCCAGCCAGCACCCTTATGTATGTTCACATAACGCAACTCCCTGAGAACCGCATCCTCATCGAGGCTAACATTGCTAATGTCACAAAAAATTGATCCATTGTGATAGTTAAGTTGTGGCTGAGGGGCAGCATGCACAAAGACCGAGCTGAAATATTGATTAAAAGAGTTACAAATATCCTGACCTGTATTAACAGCCTTTCCTTGATAGTACATGGTTTCTGGCATATCATTTGAGTTACCTCTTTTAGATTTTACATAGGTCCAGAAAAAATTGGGGTTTCTTTTGATCATTGTCTCTGAAAGGCTGATATAATTTCTATGACACTCCAATTCCATTTTTTTAAATCGTTTTCTAAGTAAAGAAAATGTAAGATAATCTCCCAGACACCGATAACGTTTCCACTTTGAATGATACTTTTGTTTTTCTTTGCTTATTTTTATAAGTGGTCTATTAAACCATGGTGGGTATTTATTTTTATTATTTGTTATTTTAGTAGGTACATGTTCATTAATTATATTATTCAAAATATCATAAAAAATATTGGTAAGTAGGTTTACATCTGTACTATTAGGTAACACACTATCCCAATCAATGTTTGCCAAGCCTAAGTTTATTGCTTCATAATCGGCCTGAAAGAACATTTTTCTCCTGATGTTATTATTATGAAGGATAGCCGGTAAGCAGACAGACAGTTCGATTTCCAAAGCCTTATGATGCAGATCAATAGGTATCAGAGGATTATCACAAGATGTTACTTCACACTGGTTAGTACAAAAAACTAAGTCTAGCAACCGGTTATTTATATTAAATTCAGAATTATATTGTGACATCATTGATATGTTCATAAAGTCAGCCAGCGCTATACACATTTTATTGTTGTTGGTGTTGATGTTCATACAGTTCTGTTCATCATCAAAATACCAGTCCGCATGGGTCACGTTAAAGTCACCCAAAACAAGAAAAATGTCCTGTCGACATAAGCTAGCCTCCGACACCCTCTCAAAGAATCTAGTCAGTACTTGTTGATGCCTACAGCCATGAGGAATGTAAGTACATACTACATACAAAGCTGAGGGAGCTGCGCCGCGCGAACCACCTGTCTTTAGGGGTATCTTAACCCAAAGCTCCTCCTCTGGCGGCTGGTCCATCCACTCACCACACTCCTCCGCACACAGCTCACTCCGTATCGCCACCAACACCCCTCCACCCCGTTCGCAACCAGTGAGCTCGGCATTTCGATCGCGTCGAAAGACCCGATATCCACTGTGGAAGTACTCATTATCATAAAATGATTCGTTAAGCCAAGTTTCTGTAATGCAAACAATATCATAATCACAGTTCAGAGTCGCTAAAAACAATTCATTCGATTTAGTTCGTAACCCTCTAACGTTTTGATAGTAAATTGATAGTTTATTAGTTGTATCTATTTCGGTAAACTATGAATGATCAAAACTAATAGTTTATTTGCTATAATTGCCCTATTATTGCGTTTAAATTCACTCTCCCTTATAAACAACACTTTAAATCCTGTATAATAATAATGAAATTTATAAATGTTACATATTTCACACCTCATAATAACAAAACAGAAACAAAATAACCAATAAGAGACATAACCTTCAATATCAAACCACAGATTACATGGGAAATCACACCAACATCCACAGACTGAAATGTCAATAGAATTTAACGTTTTGCCTATACATAATTGTGTATTATAAATAAAAAATAAATAGTGGCTTTCCAACCAACAAACAAACATAAGTAAATGTAATACATTGTTACACTCCCTTGACCCACAGTCCATATACGAGTACAATATTATATTCCAACAAAGATGTGTATCAGAAGTAATATAGATTGCCAAAAAAATACTACTTATTTGTATAGGTCTTGAAATTAACAATTGATAGACAACAAAATGGAATCCCACAATACCATTATGTGAAAGTAATAAATGTGGTAGTCATTTTATTCTATTTAAATCGGACTCGCACCCTATAAACAATGCTTTAGATGTATCGTTCTTACGTAAGAATATTTTACAGTCACTTATCCAAATATACCTATAATCGCACTGTTTGCCGAGTTGACGCGCTTGTCGATAAAGGTTCTTATTATATGGAGTAAGGTGGTCGTTAGCAAAAATGGTTCTGGCTGGCCCGTCGATGCCGGCGTCGGCCGTCGTCAGGCCCCGGCGAGCGCGTACAGCCGCTATCATGTCTCGCTTACGTTGTCTTTGTGTGAATCTCACGATGATATTCGGAGGTAGTTCAAATCGTTGCTCGCCCTCCAATGTAGTTTTAGACGAGTTAGTATTTGTAGGAAATTTACGCACCCGATGAACATAATCAATATCTGAGGGGTTGATTGTTATTCCCACCTTAGCTGCAATATTATTTACCAAGCTAAATAGATTTTCGTTTTTTGAGGTCGGTACCCCAGATATTTCAATATTATTTAAACGACCCTGTTGATCATTTAATAGCATTTGTTTTGACAAGGAATTAATAGTATTTTTTGCTTCACAAAGGTCTTTCTCCAGAGTCTTCTCCCTAGTCTCGCATTCGTCTAAGCGAGTTTTCAGACTTTCATTTAGAGAATTGTAAAAAGACAAAGAGTTTTCGAATGATGTTATTCTTTCAGTAATATCTGCAAATTTCTGAGATATTAACTTATTGAACGTGGAAGACAATGCTTCTCGTTCTATCCGTAATTCCTCCCTTATAATAGCACGTAAATCTTCATGGGGGGTTTGTAAATCCTGTTCTGGACTATCATCTGATGACTTGCGACGAAGCCTGCCTTTACTTTTACCACGCAGAATGACTTTGCTACTATTTGACATTACAAAAAATTACAAATCGCACACCAACAAGCTTGAACGGGTTAGAAGATATATATTGCAACTCTTCCTTTGTGAGACTGCTCGCTTCTCGTAGAGGTGAGGGGCGCCGCAAATAGCTTCGCCGTCAGCGACGCACGCGCATACAATAATAATGGCGTAAGTCACAGATAACGTTCCCATACAATTTAATGCACTACTGTATGAGGTTAAGATACACTTCACTTTATTAAAGTACACTGTTCACGAAATAAATTTTAGTAAATTCAGTAACACGTCTACTCCAACTGCTGCCCAACGATGAGTAATCATACCAACCCTTTTCCGTATTTCGACGTTACGTATGCGGTTCGCCAAAGTGACGCCACATATCCGCCGCAACGACCGCATTTCTACTGCATTAACCCTACTCTCATGCGTATTCTGACGTATCCATATATATAATATAATTATCAGAGTGAAAAAAATTTTTGTCAGTTGTGGTTATGCTAATAAATAAAATTAATTAAAGATTATGAAAACACAATCACTATCAAATAAAAAAGAAATCATTATAGCACGAGAACAATTTATTGGGCCCATTTCTCTAAGAAAAATGGACATTCTCATTTACAATAAAATAGAAAATCCTTAAGTTTTCCACGACAAATTGCTTAAACGAAGCACTGATTCCCTCCCCTGTTTCAATGAGTTTAATGTTGAAATTAATAGGGCATGTCTTAACAACCCTTGAATCAGCTGATGATGGCTGAGCATCAAGTGTCGATGCTCACGTAACGCGTCACTGGCGCCCTGTTGCTCGCCGCCCTGGCGCCGCCCCCCGCCGGCGATCATTTCCCGCCATTATACCAGTTCGTATTAGGCTCTACTGACACGACTCACGTTACAGTGACATGTAATAAGTATTCAATAAAGTTTTAGTATATAGTTATTAGTATGTAGTTCAGTAATTTAGTTGTATATAATTATGGAATGATCTTCCAGTAAACATAAGGCAGGCAACTAACAGATTGTCGTTTAAAAAACTGGTCTATTCACACTTCAAGAATTACTAAACCATGTTAGTAAGTTGTATTTGTGTATGTTTATGTACAATTTTGTGTATGTATTTAGTATATTGATATTATAATACATATATCAGTAGGTATATAATATTTGTTGAATTATCCTATAATTGTATATTACTGTTACTTTCTATGCACCTATATTTGTTCAAATTTGTCCCTAAGGTTTGGCTGTCAGATAATGTCTACGGGCATTATAATAATAATAATAAACTTTATTGTTTAAAAAAAACTATACAATAATACAATATACATTTGGAACAGTTAAATTGATCAATGCTTTGTATACAATTTTAGCATCCTCTGACTCCCGAACTATTTATGTGTGTTTCAGGAGTCAGTGTCTTCCATGAATTTGTACATAAATGCTTTTATCCATACCTAATGTATTTGCCAATATACTATTATTACAATGAAACCTTTGTCTATTTACTCATTCCAAAATACACATTATTATTCAACTACACACAAAAGATTTTCCAGATGATTATAATTTAATAAGTCCGCCTTTGTGTTTTGTGCAATAAAGTATTTAAATAAATAAATATATTGTATAACATACTATCATCATACTCACAGCCCATTAAACACATAGTCCTAGACTACCACTGTTTATGATGAGATGGACCTTTAAGAAACTTGTGGAGAATTTGGCCTATACTATCCAGGCCAGACGGGTTGGAGAAGAAAAATATAATGTTTTAATTGTATTATTATTATTCACATTATTATTATTATGCCTATGAGACACGACATTGGCTGAAATAACTAAAGTGACAAGCTAACTACCAATCACGCGTCGCATATCAAAATATTGATCATAGATTATTTTAATCATCCTTTCTGCAACTGGCCGAATATCTAGCCGCATCAAGTCCGACCCTTGTATAAAGTGCAATAAAGTTTTCAATAAATAATAACACTGATAATGGGGTCGTTCAGGCCCGGATGGCTAATAGGCCTGGGTTGGTGATGGGGACATTCCTCCTTTTCCCCGGCAGGATCTCAGAGGGTAATTCTTGCACTTCCATCGTTCGTGCCGATAAACCCTTAAAGTATATTTACACGTCTGCATTAGGCTCGAATTGCCGTCATGCCCAGTCAAGCCGGCATAGTGTTAGAGACTAAAAACATCCTGGCTTGTTTATTTTACGTCTGTCAAGCAAAAAACGTTAGCCGTCCTAATTTATTTATTTAAAAACTTTATTGCACAAAGTACAAAGGCGGACTTAATGCCCGAAGACATTCTCTGACAGCCAAACCTTGGGGACAAATTTAACCATATAAAGGTGCAATCATAAAGATAATAAAAATAAAATTAATAAAAATTAACAGTAAACTAATATATACTTACATCATATAAACTATTATAATATCAATAAACTAAATACTAATACATACACATTATTATACATGTAGCGATTGTTATCGACAATGACCAGGGATGAACGTTTTCGGCTGCGAACGACATCCTTTGCCTCACACCATTTTTAAGAAAACAACTGTCAGACGTTACTTGTTTTTTTTTGCTCCGCTGCAACAGCTGCTCGAAATTTTCTAATTGATATATATATTCATATTAACATACAATATTCAATAATATTCAATTCGACTCATCATTTGCCAGATATTGTACACCCCCCAGCTTGGGTAAGTATTAAATAGAAAATAGTACGCGGTCACTTCATGACCACGTGCAGAAAAATATTTTTGTGCACCACCGCTGCAGTCTCACCATCTATCTGGTATCTTGTCTTGGTGTAGACTGAAGTGGTGGTGGATTTGGAGATGGAACGTAACGCGTGTTCCCCGTGCGTTCCAGGGTTCTATGTCTGGACTTTAGAGCTGGGACCCAGCTTGAGAAGATAACCCCGCTGCCCAGGATCCCCGTGACGCCTCGTTGTCCGCTTGGGATCGGCAGCGCTCTCCGGGTCCCCATCTTCAGGCTCTCCGAGGGAAGGTACCCCTACGTATGGTCAACGGATGCATAAAGAGTGATAGGGCTAAGTTTTGGCTTACGACCCTCCCTTTATATAATTGTAGATTCCCATTGCTCTCTGTTAACTTCATTTTTGTAATATATTAACTTCATTTGCTTAAATTCCTTTGTTTTATTTGAATGTCCCGCTTAACGTGACATACATAAAGATACATATATATATACTACTTACTAACGCTAGTTTTTTAAATAATGTCCTTGTAGTCGTATGACAGGTAGATTATTCCACAAATTAGTAGCAACAACTACAAAACAGTTAGAGACAAATGAAGAGTGATGAAAGGGGACAGATAAAAGGGAGTTGTGAGCAGAGCGAAGAGATTTGTCATGAAAAGAAGAGAGATAGGCGAAATTGTCCTTGAGGTATTTCGGTGTCGCAGGCTCAGTCAAGACAGAAAAAAGGAGAATGCCACTGCATAAAAAATTGTGTTGTCAATTTCTTTCCGACCACTTGTAGCGAGTATCCCATGTGCGGCGAGCTTTATACCAGTTCGTATTAAGCCACTTAGCTCAATCATGATTAATGTTTTACCGAACGCGACCCGACCCGACGCAAATAGAAAAGTTATTTGCTCAGCGTCGTAATTAGGCATTCACGAGTCGTCTAGATCGGCTGCCGGCTGTCTTTGCTACGCTTAATTAAGGGACAGACCTGATATTAGTTTTTGTGTCCTTTGAAAACATGCTATTTGATTCCTTTTGACAAATGTAAACAGCAAATATGTATTAGGAGTTTTTAGTATTTCATTAAGAGGGTTGTTACGCTTTGCATCTCTTTCGCTCGCCCATTCCAATTTTTTTTTCCCATCACTATGCCGGCCTGACTGAACATGACGGCAATTCGAGCCTGATCCAAAAACGAAAGACTGGGCAAATTACCACCATCAGTCCGCCTACCACCTATTAATCCGCCTACCACCTATTAATCCGCCTACCACCTATTAATCCGCCTACCACCTTGAAGCGTGTTTATGTTATTTTCAGCTTATATTATTTATTTTATTATTCATAATTAGTTAAATTGATTGTGTTTTTAAAAAACACATTTTAAAACAAATTATCAAACTCATTCAAATCAAATTAGTTTCGAACATTAGAAAAAAAAAGGTGTCATCTGAATATTTATCATATAAAAGAGACAGACTTATGGATGTCAAAATTGCTAGAGCGTGTAGTACTTCTGACAAAATTAATATTTACAATACGCGAACACAAACAAATAAAAGTTGCCAGAAAAAAAATCTAAATTTAAATATTTAAAACATACTTTTGGACGCGACTCTATTTCTCTTAGCACAAACACATCTCCTTCATTGTCGCTCAGTGGCCTTTTTATGTGACGGCAACTACACGTATAGTACTCGTATCGTTTCGTCTCTCGGGTTTGCTAATTAAAGGTATTAAGGTAGAAACATCTTTATTGTGATATCGACTACGAGAATTCTCTTTGATTGTACCTATTTTGCACTAATTACATACTACCCGTTTGTTTTCTTCTAACGTTAAAATCTATAAGGCGTTCCTATGCTTTGCTTTAATGATCCCATACTTTTATTGTCTACTAGCTGACGCGGCAAACTTCTTACCGTCTGACAGTCAAGTTTTGGTTTTGTAAATTAATTTACTGCGGATATTGTTAGTCAAAAGTGGTGTTGTTTTGTTTAATAATGTGCTACAATGTGAATAATTATGGAAAACGATAAATTTGACTTTGAATATGGGGCACAAGTTGCAGTTTATTTTTTGCGGTTTTCCCGCGCTTAGGACTCCCATATTTTACCCGACGTGTTTAGGCTATAATGCCGCGAGTGACTCCAAGAAAAGCATCAAATTCTGCATCATCTGGAATTTGATGATGACCTCATTAACTCATATAAAAGAAAGATATATTACGTCAGACTTGGCTGTATGGGCTAGACCCTTTGCCTTCCCTATCACCTCATTCATCATCCATCGGTAGAAGAGAACAAAAAAAAAAGTGAGATCAATCGATTTGACTGTTGTAGTTTTTTTTTATTAATACATTTGGTTATTTATTATATATTATATGAATAAGCTAAATATAAATTTCTGAACGCACGCATAAATATTTGACAAACAACCAAAATTGTTTGACAGGTACGAAACCTACACATTTTGCATGGGAAAATGTTAATATTATTCTGTTATTCGGGCGAGATTTGAAACCAAATAAAAAACCAAAATTTGTAAAAACATTTATAATGAGTTTCCTCTATTTTACCAAAAACAACAAGATTTTTAGTGTATAAGAGATCTGTTACCGCATATTTTGCTGGTACTACTGTGACCAAAATATAATCTACCTACTTAATTAATGTAATATGCTGATGCTTTGTTTGTTTCTTAATATTTTTCTGTCTGTTCTGGATTTTATTGTTTATATATTTATGATTGTTATATTATTTTATTATTATTATTTTAATTAAGTGACATTATTATTTCTATTTAAAAATTTTCATAGCTTTTTTTATTTTTATTATTATTATTGATTTACTACCTTATTATTTTTCTTTGAAATACCAATTTTTTTTTATTATTATTTTCCTTTTGACATATTTCAATGAAATGAAATAATTTAATTGAAATGACAATGTCATGGTTAAATCACAATAAGCATGCCGTGTACACTGCTTTTGGATTGCAATCTAGAACTTAAGAAATTGCTGTAAAATGTGAACTGTATAGATTGTGATCTGTTTGTGTACCTATAGTAAATAAATAAATAAATACCATGTAAAGTGTATGTAAATAAAATTAAAAAAAAAACAATTCATCAATTTTTATTCCATAAAGAGTTGATTTTGGTTGGCATTTACGTCATTAATCTCGCCTATTTGCTCACAGGTCACGGTCAAGTGAGCATCACGTGTTCAGTGCTTCTTCAAATCCAAACATCTTAACTATAAGACAACCATTAAGGATTGTAGCTTTTTGTAATTATTATTATTACTGTTATTTATTTTTATTATTATTATTATTACTTGACAAAGTCCAAATACACTTTATAAATATCAGTGTAAGATTTTTTGCTCTTTGCTTCTAGAAGCTTTAAATAAATCCATTAGCATTTTACGTACGTATTTTTTTACATTTTTCCTGAACAAAAACAATCTTGATTATAGTCCAGCCGCTGTGAGAATGCGTTTCCGACTGTATAAAACATTCTGACAGGATAACATGAACACTTTGTTAAAAAATAATTATAGTTTAATAATATTAAACTTATTTTTCTGACTTCAAATTACATAGATAAACACATTTCACAAACTATTTATGCGTTGAACTTAAAACTCAGGGACGCATTCTCTCAGCCGCCGGTCTGTAGTCTGTACATTATTTTTGTTAAAAAATATAAAGAAAGGTCCATTAATTTGAGTCTTTATAAACATAATTGTTTTCTTTCTTAATTCTGAATAAACAAAATCCTTTACCTTTTTTACGGGTATCGAATAACAAAAAAAATACATGAAGATTGAAGGGTTGTAAGATAGCTCGTTAAGAACAGAAGTGATCTAAGTAGCACTTTGTAATTAATAAAAAATGAGATAAACACGTTTTTTTATTTATTATTATTATTATACTTTATTGCAAATAAAAGTATGTACCTACTTACAAAGGTGAAAGCAATTTCGGCAAATTTGTACATGATTGTCGAAAACGTAATTGTCCATTCTTTTGCTTTGCGCCGCCGCCTGTGACGACGTCAGCTTCATAATCTTGTTGAAAATGATATCGCAAACGCCGAATAATAGATATATAATAGAGTGATAACTGCCTCCGTGGCCTAGCGGTTAAGTCCGTGGATTTAGACTCGGAGGTACCGGGTTCGATTCCTGGTCGGGACACAACAATATTTATTAATGTAAATATATACATTTAATTAATATTTAATTTATTTGTGATATTTCTCGAGTTTGGTACCTGGAGACATCGACAAGCTTGCCACTTGTCATGATTGGCCTATAGTAAATGTGAATCCGCTTATTCATAAGCGTGGTTTCTGACCACCCCGAAAGGGAAACGGTCGTGATGATACTTTACTATAGGTAATAGAGTGATATGAACAGTTTGATTTAAACGGTGTCCGTTTGGATTTTTAGTAAGTGTCTACGTTTAGTCTTAAAAATGATTCGAAATCGTATCGAATTTATTTGTAAAATTTTCGACTTTCGCAAACTATTTAGCAACGAAACTTGACAGCCCGCAAAGTTATTAATTATTATCCATAAAGTTTTACCGTTTGACAGCAGACATTTTGGCATTTGATTCTAATGTTGCGAAGAAATCACTATTATTGTCCATTGATATAAATATTTCCAGACAGGTCACACAGTGCCATAGTTTCCGTGGTAAGCTACGAGGCTTGTGTTACGGAAACTAGATGGTTGATAAACTACATATTATACTTTTTTTTTGTAAATATATACATATTATACATATAAACACCCAGATCGAGACAAATTATACAATGTACAACTTGCCCCCGGTGGGAATCGAACCCACGACCTCCCGAGTTCACGGCAACGTTTGTTACCACTAGACCACGGAGGCGGTATAATACGAGTACATATATTAGGGAATAAAATAAGTTATTATGGAGCTGCCTGAGTTTTTAATTTATTTATTTAAAAACTTTATTGCACTATGTACAAAGGGCGGGCCTAATGCCGCTAGGCATTCTCTAGCAGCCAACCTTTAGGACAATACAAAGTATTTTGATTAAGAGGTAGGTTAATTTAAAATTACTTAAAATGTCTCTATTTGGTATATGAATACATTCATATGGTTTTTTAGTTAAGCAAGCGAACGACTATCTTGAACACCAGAACCCTAGAACCAAAAAGTGTAGGTGCAAATTACTTAAAATTTATTTATTTGTAGTATTTTTTTATAAGAGTTTTCTCATTTTCTCTGTCTCTATTTGGTATATGAAACAAATACGAAACTTAATTTTAAAGAAAAATAAAATAAACTTATTCTATGATATCATAATACATATTAATATATATACATACAAATATATACACAATAATACTATATAATGCTACATACAATATATCTTACATACGCTGTTGGGAGCTGTTTAAGTAATGTGAATATACCATTTTCTTAAAGAGTAATCTATTAGGTGCTCGGCGAATTGTTCCACAAATTAGCGGTCACTACAGCCATATGTTAATGTTAATGACATAAGTTAAAATATTACCGTCCTTTAGAACCAATGATATTAACCAAATCAGCTTTTTTATTTTGTAAGTGGCAACATTTATGACTT
This sequence comes from Tinea semifulvella, assembly GCA_910589645.1. Classification (NCBI taxonomy): domain Eukaryota; kingdom Metazoa; phylum Arthropoda; class Insecta; order Lepidoptera; family Tineidae; genus Tinea; species Tinea semifulvella. The sequence goes on along the minus strand of OU342612.1, from coordinate 8,229,897 downwards.
ACCGACCGAAATCGCTAAGTTTGTTTATTTACTTTATTAATAGTAAATTTGTATTAGAGCCTATACAATAGTTTGTATCTCTGTTTAGAAGCCTATTGAAAACGGTAATTAAATTGTTTGTAGATCGGTCGTCTTACGCATAGATGTGGCACAAATTTTACAATAGAGCGTTTTAGTCCTACACCGCCATTAAGGCTTCTCCTTCTCTAAAAGCTGCGATACCGATATCCTATGCCTGTAGTCCAAGATGTTTTCGGGAGACAGGGACCGAGGGGACTGTATCGCTGCTATCGACGAGTAACCTTCCCATTGGTATGACACTAGATTCAGATTCAAGGCCTTTAGGATTCGTGTGCGGTCACAGAATCTCAAAATATTCCTGAAGAAGGAATTCTGGCCGCTTGGTATTGTGTATCGTGGATTTGCTTCACGCAGCACCAACGATGTTCCTTTCGTTCCTTCTCGTACTCCTCTGAAGGTACAGTACCTGATAGGTACTTCTATGACCACAAGAAGATGAAGATACGAAAGCTTTAGATTAATTAATATTATTATTTTTGTTTAGTATATCTATGGGTCAACAGTTGCCTGATTTTAAACGATTTATTATTATTATTAAGGCACCCAACATAAGTGTATTTAAATGACAAGTTTTAAAGATGCAATAAATATTCTTTCATTTCTCATTGTTAATGTAATGTTCGAGTAGTTGTTTAATATAACTATACATTTTCTGTTTATGTATATATCGTATATAATTTAGATAGTTTATGTATGTATTATATTATTTATGTAGGGTATGTATTATTATTATGTAGTTTATGTATTTATTTTATCAGTTTTAAATAAATGTTTTTAAAAATTAACTGTTTTTTTTATTTTGTTTCTTTAACAGAATGATACAATGTCTCGTAGGTTGATGGTAAGACAATGCCAATCAGCATACGCAATTAGTTCATCTTTGGAACACTGTTCCTAACTAGCCAAATATAACGCAAATACGACAGACGTGTCTAGCGGTTACTATTATAGATGTAAACGTACCAGGTTCGATTACTTGTCAATGACTAACCCTAGTCTTAATAAGACATTTTTTTGATAATATTACTAAATATGTTTTAATTTTACAATTGTAACCGTTTGTCTCCGTTTTTGATTCCGACAAAAAAATGGAACCCATATGGATGACTAGTGACTGCATGAAATTTCTCCAAAACTACCTACTGTTCGATGTTAAACCGACTTTATTTCGGTCTGAAAACACAAATCGGGACACAAAAATATTAATAATGTAAATACATTTAATCAATATTAAATTTATTTGTGATATTTCTCGAGTTTGGTACGCTGGAGACATCGACGAGCTTGCCACTTGTCATAATTAGCCTAAATAGTAAAGTCGGCTAAACGTGAATCCGTTTATTTATAAACGTGGTTTCTGACCATCCCGAAAGGGAAAACGGTCGTAATGAAAATTTTTTTGGATACTTGTTGGTAAACAACTACATTAGACCAGGTGCTGTCGAGAGTAAGGCGCCCGTGCGTAGCAATGTATGTATTGTATAAGTCCTTAACATATGTTATTGGTTGAAAATAATTTATATAATCATTCTTGATATTGTTTACTGCATGCTGTGTACAAATGTTAGGTTGGCAAACTTACTACTTATTTATATCACTGTATTTTGTTAAATGTTTTGTCTGTTAACTGTTTTTTGTACCCTAATAAATTAATATAATAACATCGCTCTGCTTATCGCTCCGCCTATGTTATTGGACCTCGGCTAGCTGCAGTCCAATGCGATTCATGTCACAAGCATGGTTTGTTTGTGTTCCCGACCGCTTTAATGTGTAATTTGTTTCCCATACTATGATGTTGCCAAACTGACAGCGTGTCGTCGGTATTCAGTGATAATTGCCTAATAATTACGCTCATTTTCATTGTAATAAGTTTATATGTTTTATATGTGCATTGTTTTTATATTGTGTATGTACGAGTGCGAGTATTATGTATTTTTAAGTTCTATAAATGCGTAATTATTTATTTACATATTTTTCTTCATCCCGCCTATCACCTTTAATGATCCCCAAGGTTAGCTGGTGAAGGATGCCTTATAGTGTTATAGCTCGCCTATGTACTAGGTTTTAAGTGCAATAAAATGTTTTAATAATTATATAATAACATTTTTCTTAAATATCTTATTTACATGTCAAATTGTTACGAACAATGTCGTTAAGGTCATCGGACTTGTTAATAACTTCGTCGACAGGTCTTTTTGCGTTTCTTGTCGGAAGTAGCAATTTTTCCATGACATCCGGACGGCACCCCACTGTGCCGTGTCCGCCGCACGCCGCCCGCCCTGCGCCGTCCTGCTCCGTCCTAGAAATAAAGAACTAAGACACATTATAGAACTGACTTTAGTTTAATACGATATCGATATCTTCAATGGTTTCATGAGCGATGACGAATGGGCACTTTGAGTTTGTAGACTTGTAGCATTTGTAGTTTGGTTAGGGCAAATTTGCCTGCTATTGTTATTTATGTTCTTGCATGCTTTCTATTATATCTATCTATAAATTCTTGTCGTGTAATATGTCATATAATAGTATTATATATTTCTTTCATATTCATATATTTCATATATAAAAAAAAATACGTGTGGCACTCGGAGACTGCCGCGGTAAAGCTATTGCATAGCATTTTTTATCAACTTATGCAATTATAATTATTTATTTATGCAGTTTTTTTTTATTGATATTAATTCAAGTTTTTTATATTACTCGTGGACGCGGCCAAAAAGCACGCTGTCTCATCTGGCATTGTGTCTAAAAGAGATAGAATCAGTTATGAGTAGTTAGCAGCTAGTCTACACGCATACGTCTAGGCGCACGCACATAAACACAGTGCCGAAGTCTGCCAAACTGAAACGACGTTAGACGATGCACGGCTTTCAACGCCGCACCGCTGTGCCGGTCGGAGTGGGGGGTGTTAGGTTTATTTTCGTTACGGAATTTCTTGTATCGGTCGCCGCGCTCAAAGCCCGCGATAAAAGCTATGCAATAGCTTAAAAAAATATTTCCCTTAATAAATAAATAAATCAATTTTAAAGAAATTGATACTTCCATCGTCTCAGTAAAACCAGTAAGTCTTTTTTGGTCTTGGGTTGGATAAATAAAAAAAAATGTGATCGCAGTCATTAAATATTAAGTTGACACCAGAAAAATGTAATTTATGTACATTGTTTACGAGTAAGTCAAGAGGACAGATAACTTATTATTATTTATTTAAAAAATCATTTTATTTTATTTTAAATATTGAACTATTTTATTTCTTAAGTCAAATAGTGTTGAGCTTTATTAAATTTAATTCTTTAACTCTGGTTTTAAAACCGTAGATTTAAACGCGGAAGTACCGAGTTCTATTACTTGACGGGGCACAATCATTTATTTGTGATACGTCCCGAGTCTGGTACGCTAGAGACATCGACGAGCTTGCCACTTGTCACTTGTCATATAGTAAAGTTGATAATCGTGGTTGCTGACTCCCGGAAGGTAAACCGTGATGATACTTTACTTTATAATTATTTTATTTTATATATATATTTTGGTTAATGCTGTGGCCTAAATGGTACAGTATTTGAAGTATAGTATTTGAGTGTGGGTGCGATGTCTGTATATACGTATGTATATATATATAGGGGAGGGAGTGGGAAAGGGAGGAGAGGGAGAGTAAGCTTGTGTGATTGGGATCTATAATTTTGCCTAGGGAGTTGATAATTGTGTATCTTTTTTATTTATAAGTCAATTTACATAATGTCATGTCATCATCTCTTCTGTACTGTCATAGTGAAGGTCAGATAAGTAGTTATTAAGTAATATATTTAGTTATTTTTGATTTAGATTGGTAATTTTTGTTTTTGTGTTGATTCGGTTGTACAGTTTGGGCGATAGGTACTCGTACTGCTTCTGCGCAAATGTGCTACGGGTGAAAGGAACCTGAAATTCCTGTATTCTTTCAGTTTTTGTTAGTGTTGTAACATGTGCTTGTTTTATGGTATCTCTTGACACATTAAAAGTTATAAAGCTTTCTGACTGTTAATACGTATGCTAGGAAATGTTGTTGGGTATCGGTAGGGTAGGAACATAGATACTTTAAGAACTGCTCTTTATACCCGCTCTAATTAATGTATAATGTTGAGTGTGTAAAAATGTATGTACTGCTGTACTAAATAAATAAAAAGAATATTGTCATAATTATTTACATGTAAAATTTCAGAAACATTATCTACATATACATTAATGTTGAAACAATCTGCCCCCATTAGGCATACAATATTTAATATTTTAACTAAACAAAATTATATTATACTATTATTATTCCTATCGGGACTTCGTAACAGTCCTTGTATCATCCTCCCCTCCCTGGTGTTCCTAATTACGTTCCTTCTCCAAACCGTTCATATCAAGAATTTAAATATCGCGCGCCCTGTCATCTTGTGTGTCACGTGATCTAATTCGTGACACCCGAGCCTAGCGCCAATGTGGCCGAGGCGAGAACAACGAAGAAAAAAGTGGGTTGCGATCTATAAAATACTATTTAAAAAAGAGTGAAATTAAAAGTTGTTGCATCCAACGCAGTGATCAGAAGTTATCCTTCATTCCGATCGCCCTCACGTAAGTCCTCTTTTCATATCATTTCGTTGCGAGTTTTGATATTTATCGCCGTGTGAAATAAGCAGGTTTAGGTGTTCTCTGTGGAGTCAACATCAGGCCTCTTGGTCCAGCCTAATTTCTCCCAAAACAAAGGAAAACACAACCACCAATTGCGTATAATATTGATGTTAATCAAAAGCCAGTGTCTCCGGAGCCCTGAGCTGCTCAGGAGTACCCAACAATTCCTTTTAATACAAATTGGTTTTAAATTTAATACCTATGTCAAATTAACGTATTATTCAAACATTTTATTTTTACTATACCTACTACTTATTTACTAATATTAGTATAAATAAATCGTCAACTACAAGGTGCAAAGGTCACATTTAAAACTAAAACAATAACAACCAGCAATACAAATAACAAAAATAGGTACTCAATTTAATTCGCTGTCATTTAGATCATCATCATCATCAGCCTGTGTCTCTCCACTGCTGGATATAGGCCTCCCCCAAGGCTCGCCACTTAACACGATCTCCTGCCACCCTCATCCAACCCCCACCAGCGACCTTCCTCAAGTCATCCGTCCATCTAGCGGGCGGTCGACCCACTCTGCGTTCTCCCGTACGTGGTCTCCACTCTAGAACTCGTCTACTCCATCGTTCATCGGTTCTACGACAGATATGTCCAGCCCATTGCCACTTCAGCTTACTAATTTTGAAGGCTATATCAGTAACTTTGGTTCTCCGACGGATTTCCTCGTTTCGGACTTTATCCATCAGAGAAATACCGAGCATAGCTCTCTCCATAGCCCGCTGAGCGACCCTAAATTTGTGGACCAGACTCACTGTTAGTGTCCACGTTTCTGCTCCGTACGACAGCACTGGAAGAACGCACTGGTTGAAAACTCTCGTCTTCAAAGACTGGGTATGTTTGATAGGAAGATGTGGCGCAGCCATTTAGATAGTCCATAATAATTATAATTTAAAAGACTAAATATTGTTATGTGACAGTGGCGTGGATTAAACGATGTTTGCCAATTCTATTATTTTATACATACGAGTAGGTAATGTAAATGAAACACTGGGCACTGACATACCCAAGTGCCCGACCCGGCCGCCTTAAAATAACTTTGCATATTTTTTTACTTGAATACTAATTGATAAATCAATAGCAGAAGCGTAGTTACTGCTCTGGATATCAGTATTTCATCCACTAGTATAAATCCACATGCATTCAAAAAAGTACCAGCAGACCTATTCTGTTACTTAGCGCAAACGTTATTAGTGGATTTCGTTATTTACGCCAGAGCTTGCGTCATAATTACAAAATATTATTCAATTCTCTACTCTATAAGCGCTTGACCTTGACAGTTGCAAATATCACCCTAACACTAGCATAGCATGGTAGGATACTTGGAAGCGGCATACATACCTATTATAGGTATAGCTTCTATATAAGAATTGTATTATATCCGAAATTAGATTTTTGAGCTCGCTACCTATTAACTGCCCAACAAAAATATTGTGTATTTTGTTACTAAAAGTTACACAAAACATTTTTTTTACTAAGGTTGTATAGTTAGCTTGTTGACAACAATGGCCGACATGTAGAATGAATTGAACCAAATTTCAATGACATTTTTTTATGTTCAAACAACTGACATTACGACTACCGTCTACTAGGCGGCGCCACATTCTATGTGAACTTAAATTAATTTAAAGTCATGTTTATATGATTGTAAAACTTTACCAAACCAACCGTGGCAAAACTAAATTGGCCATAGGATATCCATAACTTTGTGTTTCAGGGGTTAAAGGTAATTAATTTAGTTGCAAAGAACAATGGGCATATTTATATGGACCCCGTCCCCAGTGTTGTAACATCACGGGCAAAGCTTTAAATTACAGAGGGGTATCTGTATATGCCGATGGTAAATGATTTATTTAAAAAAATATGTAAATTTAAAGATCTTTTTAATAGAATAGGTACCAAATTGTTACAAAGGCGGGGACATTTTGCCCATTGTTCTTTGGATTTCACGAATATACCTATATTGCAAAAAGTATAAAACTGGATTTTGTGATAGCCATAAATCACACAATATAAAAAATAAAATTTAATTAAATATTATTTTATTAGATAATTAACCATAAAATCGATACTTACTCATATATTAATCCAATTTTTTTTTAATATGGTCATAAAGTAGTCGTATATTTATTTATTTATTTCAAAACTTTTAAGTACAAAAGGCGGAGTTAATGTGTATACTCGCAGTACTCTTATTTTGTTCTGCTACTTGTTCTTAATGCCCTTTAATTCCTCTGTCCACGACCTAAAGATAGAAGACCTTGTAATCTTTCAGATTCCCATCTAATACGCCTATTTGTAAAGCACCCTAAAATACCAAATTTGGCATAGACATATATTATTATTGTAATTATTTCTGCCAACATATTAGTCTCGCTATACACAACGCAAATGTTGCCAGTCTTCTTGCGACTATAAGTGCAGCGTTTCTGCTGACAAGCTACGCAAATACGCCAACCTCGGTACAGGTTACGAATTTGCGCTGTTTGGCGTCGAGACATTGGGCCCATGGGGACACCAAGCGTCTGGCCTAGGAGTTGTCCAAACGGCTAACGGAAAAAACTGGAAATTATTTCTGCCAACGTATTAGCCTCGTTATACAGAGGGGAAAACCAGTCTCCTTGGGACGATCCCTGTGAAGGGTCGTCTCTAGAGGACTTTTTTTCTTTTTTATTATGTTTGGTTTATATTATTTTTTATCGTAAGGTTTCTCATCTTTAACTAGTTTTAATAATATAAAAATCAATTAAAAAAGTAAAGTATCATCACGACCGTTTCCGTTCCGGGCTGGACAGAAACCACGCTTATAAAGAAGCGTATTCACATTTAGCCAACTTTGCTATAGGACAATCATGACAAGTGGCAAGCTCGTCGATGTCTCTAGTGTACCAAACTCGGGAAATATCACAAATAAATTACATTTATTTTGTTTGTTATATTTGTACATTTGTTATAGATTTACAACACCATCGTTCCCGTCCCTCAGAGAGCACGTTAACGGGTCGATCCCGGTTCCACTAATACCAACTTGTAGAATCGTTAAATTGTCATTAAAAATTGAGATCAGACTCTCGCTAGGCCTGTGTGGCGAGTGTAGGCCAAACTCTCTAGAAAATTATGGGGGCCCATATCAAACAGAATAAATTTTTCGACTTTGTGTTCTAGAAAGTTCTAAAAATAGAAAGGTTTGCGTTTAATATACGTCTATGAAATATCGCCATTCTTGGCTCGACCAACTACAAGTACCACTTGTGCCCTCCTTTCGAATTTGTAGAGTATTTTCGATTAATTTATCTAAGTCGATAGCTCGTTTTAATAATTTACTTCCAAACATTAAACCAGGTCAACGCCGCCTGCCTACATAAACAAAACCCAGCTTTCTGTATCATGTTCATAAGGCATAAATTTGTGTACGTGTACATTTGCTTTATTGCCTTTTTTTCATAAGTACAATTTGCTGCAAAGGGTGGTTATACTTAAACAAACGTACAGGCTATTAAATAGTAAAGTATCTTTACGATCGTAATACTTTCCAAGTAGGCACAATCTGTTTTTAATGAACCTGCGAGTTGTTTTAAGCGGAAACGTTTGGATCAGGCTTGAATTGCCGTGATGGCCAGTCAAGACGGCATAGTGTTAGGGACTGATGTTAGTCATGAGTGTCTGATTTCAGTAGCTGACATTCATGGACCTCGCGCTCCACTTACCATCAGGTGGGCGCAAGTTTATATGTCGTTTTAGTATTAAAAAAAAGTTTGTCGAAATATTATATACAAGTATACTGAGCACGACATGTGACATCGCGACCAACTCATGCAATAATGGGAGCAACTTTCGCCAGCCACTGACGTTCGATAAGTCCCTGCAATTCCTATTAAGATGCTTTTTTACACTTCGCTTGAAGGACTCCACGTTATAGGTATGGAGAAACACACTGTCTGGGAGAGCATTCCACATCTTCAGCTTCGACAGATGAGAGAGTCTCCAAATTTATATAACTTTAAAAATGTCGGAGCAAATGTACCTATATATTTAGAATTGTATTATGAATTTGCTGCCTGTAGATTTAGACGCAGAGGTACCGGGTTCGAAATCTGGTCGGGACACAATAATTTATTTAATTTGATATTTCTCGTGTTTGTTACTTGCCACGTTTTGTACAGGTGGTAGGCGGACTGATGGTGGTAATTTGCCCAGTCTGCCGAAGCGGGGAAGCCGAAATAAAGTTTCGTTTCGGGATCAGGCTCGAATTGCCGTCATGCCCAGTCAACCCGGTATAGTGTTAGGAACTGATGTCAGTCACGAGTGTCTGAATCCAGTTGCTAACATTAAAGGACCTCGCGCGCCACTTAACATTAGGTGGGCGCAAGGTCTCATTCCGTGCCTATTATAAAAAAATATATATGACAGATCTATGTTAAAGTTGGATGAATGTGAATCTGTTTCTTTAAAAAGCGTTGTTTCTGACCACCCCCCGAGAAATACGGTCGTGGTGATACTTTACTTTACTGACTTTATTATTAATTTATTATTTGTGTTGTCCATAAATTCAGACTACCTACGAAATTAGATTCACTTGTAGTGTTTTCAATAACGTAGCCCAATTAGGTAAATTGCAATTCTTCAAGTACTTCGTTAGTGGTTTAAAAGGAGATTGCAATATATTGTATGTGATGATAGCGGGAGACGAGCTGTCCTGGTGGGTATCACGACATCTCGCCTGTTATTAAGCTGCTCTCAAACAATATGCCGCAAATTGAGTTAACTCGTAGACAAAATTATAAGGACCTACCTTACAATAGAATTTAATTTGACGCGAATGATTACTGTATTTATTATCAGCCTGCGTCTCTCCACTGCTGCATATAGGCTCGCTATTTTACCCTCATCGAGCTGTATTGAAAAAACAATTTAAAACAATTTAGACAATGTAAAAACTTAGGTTATAATGATTCGGATCAACAGTATTTTTTTGCTAGTTGTAACCTAAAACGATAAATAATCCATATTTCTACAAATAAATAATCCATATTTCTACAAGTAAACAATCCTTATTGATGTGTCCATGGTTAACTCTATAATAACAGTATCGCGAGGGCTCTCTGACTCCTATTGAGAACAACTTCCCCTCCTATGAACCTCTATTACCTTTTATTTGATTCACTGTAAGAAGATTAATAGTTATTCGTTGGACGTATATTCCCCAAATTTTCTTGATCTATTTATGAAGTGCAATGTTGTAAGACAGATTTTTTATTGTTAAAATTATCAACGCTATTTAAGTCATTTTTTATGAGCACAAGTTACTTAAAGATAAGCTGATGAGCAAGTCTGTAACTGAAATTAGACACTACCGACTGACATCTATCTCTTCTTCTTAAAGTGCTATTCCCTATTGAAGGTCAACTGGTGGCTATTCTGGTGGCGGGTATAATTTTATTGCTAATTTCTATGTTCTTATGTTGCCTATCTCTGTCCGTTCTCTTCAAATAAATAAACAAATATACTATCATAATTGGCGATTTTGATTTTGTTGCTTTTTGTTGCTGTTTGCTGTTGTCCGGAACAAGGATAGGCTCATCTCGAACCATGATTCTTAAACCAGCACTGGTTTTCATAAGCATAATATTTCCTTGCATGACGAGCTGCAGCAAGTAATAATTTGTATGGAGCATGATTAGTCCTAAATACTTTAGCTTCCTCTGTTTTTGTATTAAGTAGTTCTCACACTATCCTTGCATGACGTCTAACATCTAATTTATCTAATACAGTTGCTGAAAGAACATAATGGTTAGAAAACACGATTTGAAAATTGCATCATGACTAGAGGAAATTGCTCGTCGATGCTCAAGCATACCGCGAAAGAGAAAAATCACAAATAAATTAAATTTGTTTTCTCGAACTTGTCACATCCGCCGCGTTTAAATCTATGTCGGGAAGTAACCGCAAAGGAAGGCAGATTTTTATTTAAAAAAACGAAGTGTTGTTAAATACCATGCTTTTTTAGGAGCGAGTTAGCAATGGTGCCTATTCAGCTAACTTTACTTTAGTCTTGTCTGTAGCGTACGAGACTCGACAAATGTTACAAATAAGTGAATTATTATTGTCTTCTCGAAATCGGATCCAGCACGCAGAGTTTGAGTTTACGGCCTTTCAACCGCTGGTCTACGGATGCAGAGGTAGAATTTTATAGTTTAAAAAAAAACACCGACATTTTCCGCGTCTACTTAGGAAGTGAGAATGTGCGGCTTCCAGGTAGTCCACTCTGGACTAACGAAATATATAGTGTAAATGATTCACAATTTTGGTATTAGTGGGACCGGTACCGAAACACGTTATGCTCTTCGTGACATGGGAACGGTGGCGGCGGTAATCTATGACAAATGTACGTCAGAAAATTATTTCTCATTTGTACGAGTACATACCGGTATGTAAACTGTTTGAACTGCGAACCCATACACGGACATAGAATATATGAAGTTATCATGACCTCGACCCCGCAATCATATAATTCTGTCTATTGATTTCGCCTTAACTACTGAAGCATCTTGATGAAATTTGGCAGAGAAAATTCTTGGAACACTGGGTTCAGGACGTCGACAACTAAATATGACATGTGAACCTACGGCATGTCCTGAAGTTTCTTTTTGCTGACCACATATTTTAAATATAAACACCGATCGAATTTACTTGTTCCACAATAGTAATCTTAGTGGAGCTGGACACTTCCGCCGTAATACTGACCACCGATGACCTAGACATATTCTGGAGAGCACATACCGCTCTGGGAAAGGCGCAGATACCTGACTAAGATCTGTATATCACTGGTTTCAAACAGGCTGGATAATTATGGTTTAAGAACTTGGAGGCAGTGTAGAGAGAAAAATGTAACTTTACTTTTTACTCTCAACTGCTTCGGAAAATCAGGACAGATATAAGAAAGCGTGCAAACTCTTCGTTTATAGGAATATAATTTTTGGGATTTCAGAGTAGAGAATCAAGCAATTCAGTCTGGCGTCGGCTTGTGTGGTTTCAATTATTGTTTGACGACGTTATTTTTCTTATATTTGTTCTGGCTGTATTTCTCTAGTTTTTATCTACCGTCTTCATGGCCTTGTAGATTGATGCACTGAGTTATATTTCTGTAGTACATTCTTGACACATTATATTTCTTTGTCTATCTTATTCTTGACTTTGTCGTTGATGAGCTTAACCAAACGTCGTGATTGTTAAATAACAATAAAACATTATTTATTAAATGGCTCAGTCAGAGGGATTACACGGAAACTGAAAACCTTCTAGTGTCGTTAGGTAGTCTGGCCTCTTCACCGATCCACGCTGATATAGACACACATACACACACAACTACATATACACTCACGCCTACATACCCACACAGAACATTTTTGGTGGGTATTTGTTTGTGCTGTTTTGCTTGATAATAATTAATTGTTTAATAATAAAATAAATGGTATTTTCTATCGACCGGATAAAACAAAATGGTATGCTACGACCTGCGGCACGGTTGCTACCAGTGCAGGTCATTGAGCATATAAAAATGTAATAGATTTAAGTTAATTGGATCAATAAACGATTTTATTTATTTATTTAAATGCCCCTTGGTTTAGCATGGCGGATAACGTCCTAAAATTAGAAGCCGAAGAAGTCATCGATCAGCTAGTCATAAACATTTACAGTACATTTTCATGGAAATAAATAAATAAATTAGTTAAACCTTACTGTTATGGTAGAATAAAGATGGAAATAAATACTAAAAACTGGTAAATAAAATATAATGTAAAAAATATAACCTTGTATATTGTCATGAAGACGTCTTAGATTTAAGTATACTCGTATCTACTTGTTCCACACCACTTTCTACAACGTTACTGATTACATTAGTGCTAATACAATTTTTATGTTTGCCCTTTCCTATTGTATTTGTTCATTGCCGACAGCTCAACTCAGTGGCTGCAAACCGGATATGTTTAAAGAATCTAAGGTATTTAAACAATAATTATTTAAGGTATCACTTGGTTTAGCCGTAAACTCTTGATTCTTGGGGCTGAAGTCTCGACTTTCCAAAATTTGTTTACGATTGTTAAAAACGTATATTGTCATAACGACGTCACAGCCTTGGATTACGTCTACGACCATTCTGTTTATTTCACGTTGCGCCGCCGCCAGTGACGAACTCAGGCTTAATAATCTTGTTGAAAATGGCATCGCGAACGCTGAATGCGATAATCGATCAATAGTCTGCCAAATAATTGGACGCATGTGTATTCGAATAGTTTAATTAAAACGACCTTTAGTCATAAAATATCGCAATAGTATCGAATTTATTTGTCAAGTTAGCGATTTTCGCAAACTATTTAACGACGTAATTTGTCAGCCCGCAAAGTTATAATAATTAGTCTATAATAACAGTATCGCGAGGGCTCTCTGACTCCTATTGAGAACAACTTCCCCTCCTATGAACCTCTATTACCTTTTATTTGATTCACTGTAAGAAGATTAATAGTTATTCGTTGGACGTATATTCCCCAAATTTTCTTGATCTATTTATGAAGTGCAATGTTGTAAGACAGATTTTTTATTGTTAAAATTATCAACGCTATTTAAGTCATTTTTTATGAGCACAAGTTACTTAAAGATAAGCTGATGAGCAAGTCTGTAACTGAAATTAGACACTACCGACTGACATCTATCTCTTCTTCTTAAAGTGCTATTCCCTATTGAAGGTCAACTGGTGGCTATTCTGGTGGCGGGTATAATTTTATTGCTAATTTCTATGTTCTTATGTTGCCTATCTCTGTCCGTTCTCTTCAAATAAATAAACAAATATACTATCATAATTGGCGATTTTGATTTTGTTGCTTTTTGTTGCTGTTTGCTGTTGTCCGGAACAAGGATAGGCTCATCTCGAACCATGATTCTTAAACCAGCACTGGTTTTCATAAGCATAATATTTCCTTGCATGACGAGCTGCAGCAAGTAATAATTTGTATGGAGCATGATTAGTCCTAAATACTTTAGCTTCCTCTGTTTTTGTATTAAGTAGTTCTCACACTATCCTTGCATGACGTCTAACATCTAATTTATCTAATACAGTTGCTGAAAGAACATAATGGTTAGAAAACACGATTTGAAAATTGCGGGTAACAATTAAAATTAAAAGTAAAAATTAAGCCCATCATGACTAGAGGAAATTGCTCGTCGATGCTCAAGCATACCGCGAAAGAGAAAAATCACAAATAAATTAAATTTGTTTTCTCGAACTTGTCACATCCGCCGCGTTTAAATCTATGTCGGGAAGTAACCGCAAAGGAAGGCAGATTTTTATTTAAAAAAACGAAGTGTTGTTAAATACCATGCTTTTTTAGGAGCGAGTTAGCAATGGTGCCTATTCAGCTAACTTTACTTTAGTCTTGTCTGTAGCGTACGAGACTCGACAAATGTTACAAATAAGTGAATTATTATTGTCTTCTCGAAATCGGATCCAGCACGCAGAGTTTGAGTTTACGGCCTTTCAACCGCTGGTCTACGGATGCAGAGGTAGAATTTTATAGTTTAAAAAAAAACACCGACATTTTCCGCGTCTACTTAGGAAGTGAGAATGTGCGGCTTCCAGGTAGTCCACTCTGGACTAACGAAATATATAGTGTAAATGATTCACAATTTTGGTATTAGTGGGACCGGTACCGAAGCACGTTATGCTCTTCGTGACATGGGAACGGTGGCGGCGGTAATCTATGACAAATGTACGTCAGAAAATTATTTCTCATTTGTACGAGTACATACCGGTATGTAAACTGTTTGAACTGCGAACCCATACACGGACATAGAATATATGAAGTTATCATGACCTCGACCCCGCAATCATATAATTCTGTCTATTGATTTCGCCTTAACTACTGAAGCATCTTGATGAAATTTGGCAGAGAAAATTCTTGGAACACTGGGTTCAGGACGTCGACAACTAAATATGACATGTGAACCTACGGCATGTCCTGAAGTTTCTTTTTGCTGACCACATATTTTAAATATAAACACCGATCGAATTTACTTGTTCCACAATAGTAATCTTAGTGGAGCTGGACACTTCCGCCGTAATACTGACCACCGATGACCTAGACATATTCTGGAGAGCACATACCGCTCTGGGAAAGGCGCAGATACCTGACTAAGATCTGTATATCACTGGTTTCAAACAGGCTGGATAATTATGGTTTAAGAACTTGGAGGCAGTGTAGAGAGAAAAATGTAACTTTACTTTTTACTCTCAACTGCTTCGGAAAATCAGGACAGATATAAGAAAGCGTGCAAACTCTTCGTTTATAGGAATATAATTTTTGGGATTTCAGAGTAGAGAATCAAGCAATTCAGTCTGGCGTCGGCTTGTGTGGTTTCAATTATTGTTTGACGACGTTATTTTTCTTATATTTGTTCTGGCTGTATTTCTCTAGTTTTTATCTACCGTCTTCATGGCCTTGTAGATTGATGCACTGAGTTATATTTCTGTAGTACATTCTTGACACATTATATTTCTTTGTCTATCTTATTCTTGACTTTGTCGTTGATGAGCTTAACCAAACGTCGTGATTGTTAAATAACAATAAAACATTATTTATTAAATGGCTCAGTCAGAGGGATTACACGGAAACTGAAAACCTTCTAGTGTCGTTAGGTAGTCTGGCCTCTTCACCGATCCACGCTGATATAGACACACATACACACACAACTACATATACACTCACGCCTACATACCCACACAGAACATTTTTGGTGGGTATTTGTTTGTGCTGTTTTGCTTGATAATAATTAATTGTTTAATAATAAAATAAATGGTATTTTCTATCGACCGGATAAAACAAAATGGTATGCTACGACCTGCGGCACGGTTGCTACCAGTGCAGGTCATTGAGCATATAAAAATGTAATAGATTTAAGTTAATTGGATCAATAAACGATTTTATTTATTTATTTAAATGCCCCTTGGTTTAGCATGGCGGATAACGTCCTAAAATTAGAAGCCGAAGAAGTCATCGATCAGCTAGTCATAAACATTTACAGTACATTTTCATGGAAATAAATAAATAAATTAGTTAAACCTTACTGTTATGGTAGAATAAAGATGGAAATAAATACTAAAAACTGGTAAATAAAATATAATGTAAAAAATATAACCTTGTATATTGTCATGAAGACGTCTTAGATTTAAGTATACTCGTATCTACTTGTTCCACACCACTTTCTACAACGTTACTGATTACATTAGTGCTAATACAATTTTTATGTTTGCCCTTTCCTATTGTATTTGTTCATTGCCGACAGCTCAACTCAGTGGCTGCAAACCGGATATGTTTAAAGAATCTAAGGTATTTAAACAATAATTATTTAAGGTATCACTTGGTTTAGCCGTAAACTCTTGATTCTTGGGGCTGAAGTCTCGACTTTCCAAAATTTGTTTACGATTGTTAAAAACGTATATTGTCATAACGACGTCACAGCCTTGGATTACGTCTACGACCATTCTGTTTATTTCACGTTGCGCCGCCGCCAGTGACGAACTCAGGCTTAATAATCTTGTTGAAAATGGCATCGCGAACGCTGAATGCGATAATCGATCAATAGTCTGCCAAATAATTGGACGCATGTGTATTCGAATAGTTTAATTAAAACGACCTTTAGTCATAAAATATCGCAATAGTATCGAATTTATTTGTCAAGTTAGCGATTTTCGCAAACTATTTAACGACGTAATTTGTCAGCCCGCAAAGTTATAATAATTAGTCTATAATAACAGTATCGCGAGGGCTCTCTGACTCCTATTGAGAACAACTTCCCCTCCTATGAACCTCTATTACCTTTTATTTGATTCACTGTAAGAAGATTAATAGTTATTCGTTGGACGTATATTCCCCAAATTTTCTTGATCTATTTATGAAGTGCAATGTTGTAAGACAGATTTTTTATTGTTAAAATTATCAACGCTATTTAAGTCATTTTTTATGAGCACAAGTTACTTAAAGATAAGCTGATGAGCAAGTCTGTAACTGAAATTAGACACTACCGACTGACATCTATCTCTTCTTCTTAAAGTGCTATTCCCTATTGAAGGTCAACTGGTGGCTATTCTGGTGGCGGGTATAATTTTATTGCTAATTTCTATGTTCTTATGTTGCCTATCTCTGTCCGTTCTCTTCAAATAAATAAACAAATATACTATCATAATTGGCGATTTTGATTTTGTTGCTTTTTGTTGCTGTTTGCTGTTGTCCGGAACAAGGATAGGCTCATCTCGAACCATGATTCTTAAACCAGCACTGGTTTTCATAAGCATAATATTTCCTTGCATGACGAGCTGCAGCAAGTAATAATTTGTATGGAGCATGATTAGTCCTAAATACTTTAGCTTCCTCTGTTTTTGTATTAAGTAGTTCTCACACTATCCTTGCATGACGTCTAACATCTAATTTATCTAATACAGTTGCTGAAAGAACATAATGGTTAGAAAACACGATTTGAAAATTGCGGGTAACAATTAAAATTAAAAGTAAAAATTAAGCCCATCATGACTAGAGGAAATTGCTCGTCGATGCTCAAGCATACCGCGAAAGAGAAAAATCACAAATAAATTAAATTTGTTTTCTCGAACTTGTCACATCCGCCGCGTTTAAATCTATGTCGGGAAGTAACCGCAAAGGAAGGCAGATTTTTATTTAAAAAAACGAAGTGTTGTTAAATACCATGCTTTTTTAGGAGCGAGTTAGCAATGGTGCCTATTCAGCTAACTTTACTTTAGTCTTGTCTGTAGCGTACGAGACTCGACAAATGTTACAAATAAGTGAATTATTATTGTCTTCTCGAAATCGGATCCAGCACGCAGAGTTTGAGTTTACGGCCTTTCAACCGCTGGTCTACGGATGCAGAGGTAGAATTTTATAGTTTAAAAAAAAACACCGACATTTTCCGCGTCTACTTAGGAAGTGAGAATGTGCGGCTTCCAGGTAGTCCACTCTGGACTAACGAAATATATAGTGTAAATGATTCACAATTTTGGTATTAGTGGGACCGGTACCGAAGCACGTTATGCTCTTCGTGACATGGGAACGGTGGCGGCGGTAATCTATGACAAATGTACGTCAGAAAATTATTTCTCATTTGTACGAGTACATACCGGTATGTAAACTGTTTGAACTGCGAACCCATACACGGACATAGAATATATGAAGTTATCATGACCTCGACCCCGCAATCATATAATTCTGTCTATTGATTTCGCCTTAA
The DNA here is from genome assembly GCA_910589645.1 of Tinea semifulvella. Taxonomy (NCBI): domain Eukaryota; kingdom Metazoa; phylum Arthropoda; class Insecta; order Lepidoptera; family Tineidae; genus Tinea; species Tinea semifulvella. The sequence continues at coordinate 8,211,858 of OU342612.1, read as the reverse complement.
CTACTGAAGCATCTTGATGAAATTTGGCAGAGAAAATTCTTGGAACACTGGGTTCAGGACGTCGACAACTAAATATGACATGTGAACCTACGGCATGTCCTGAAGTTTCTTTTTGCTGACCACATATTTTAAATATAAACACCGATCGAATTTACTTGTTCCACAATAGTAATCTTAGTGGAGCTGGACACTTCCGCCGTAATACTGACCACCGATGACCTAGACATATTCTGGAGAGCACATACCGCTCTGGGAAAGGCGCAGATACCTGACTAAGATCTGTATATCACTGGTTTCAAACAGGCTGGATAATTATGGTTTAAGAACTTGGAGGCAGTGTAGAGAGAAAAATGTAACTTTACTTTTTACTCTCAACTGCTTCGGAAAATCAGGACAGATATAAGAAAGCGTGCAAACTCTTCGTTTATAGGAATATAATTTTTGGGATTTCAGAGTAGAGAATCAAGCAATTCAGTCTGGCGTCGGCTTGTGTGGTTTCAATTATTGTTTGACGACGTTATTTTTCTTATATTTGTTCTGGCTGTATTTCTCTAGTTTTTATCTACCGTCTTCATGGCCTTGTAGATTGATGCACTGAGTTATATTTCTGTAGTACATTCTTGACACATTATATTTCTTTGTCTATCTTATTCTTGACTTTGTCGTTGATGAGCTTAACCAAACGTCGTGATTGTTAAATAACAATAAAACATTATTTATTAAATGGCTCAGTCAGAGGGATTACACGGAAACTGAAAACCTTCTAGTGTCGTTAGGTAGTCTGGCCTCTTCACCGATCCACGCTGATATAGACACACATACACACACAACTACATATACACTCACGCCTACATACCCACACAGAACATTTTTGGTGGGTATTTGTTTGTGCTGTTTTGCTTGATAATAATTAATTGTTTAATAATAAAATAAATGGTATTTTCTATCGACCGGATAAAACAAAATGGTATGCTACGACCTGCGGCACGGTTGCTACCAGTGCAGGTCATTGAGCATATAAAAATGTAATAGATTTAAGTTAATTGGATCAATAAACGATTTTATTTATTTATTTAAATGCCCCTTGGTTTAGCATGGCGGATAACGTCCTAAAATTAGAAGCCGAAGAAGTCATCGATCAGCTAGTCATAAACATTTACAGTACATTTTCATGGAAATAAATAAATAAATTAGTTAAACCTTACTGTTATGGTAGAATAAAGATGGAAATAAATACTAAAAACTGGTAAATAAAATATAATGTAAAAAATATAACCTTGTATATTGTCATGAAGACGTCTTAGATTTAAGTATACTCGTATCTACTTGTTCCACACCACTTTCTACAACGTTACTGATTACATTAGTGCTAATACAATTTTTATGTTTGCCCTTTCCTATTGTATTTGTTCATTGCCGACAGCTCAACTCAGTGGCTGCAAACCGGATATGTTTAAAGAATCTAAGGTATTTAAACAATAATTATTTAAGGTATCACTTGGTTTAGCCGTAAACTCTTGATTCTTGGGGCTGAAGTCTCGACTTTCCAAAATTTGTTTACGATTGTTAAAAACGTATATTGTCATAACGACGTCACAGCCTTGGATTACGTCTACGACCATTCTGTTTATTTCACGTTGCGCCGCCGCCAGTGACGAACTCAGGCTTAATAATCTTGTTGAAAATGGCATCGCGAACGCTGAATGCGATAATCGATCAATAGTCTGCCAAATAATTGGACGCATGTGTATTCGAATAGTTTAATTAAAACGACCTTTAGTCATAAAATATCGCAATAGTATCGAATTTATTTGTCAAGTTAGCGATTTTCGCAAACTATTTAACGACGTAATTTGTCAGCCCGCAAAGTTATAATAATTAGTCTATAATAACAGTATCGCGAGGGCTCTCTGACTCCTATTGAGAACAACTTCCCCTCCTATGAACCTCTATTACCTTTTATTTGATTCACTGTAAGAAGATTAATAGTTATTCGTTGGACGTATATTCCCCAAATTTTCTTGATCTATTTATGAAGTGCAATGTTGTAAGACAGATTTTTTATTGTTAAAATTATCAACGCTATTTAAGTCATTTTTTATGAGCACAAGTTACTTAAAGATAAGCTGATGAGCAAGTCTGTAACTGAAATTAGACACTACCGACTGACATCTATCTCTTCTTCTTAAAGTGCTATTCCCTATTGAAGGTCAACTGGTGGCTATTCTGGTGGCGGGTATAATTTTATTGCTAATTTCTATGTTCTTATGTTGCCTATCTCTGTCCGTTCTCTTCAAATAAATAAACAAATATACTATCATAATTGGCGATTTTGATTTTGTTGCTTTTTGTTGCTGTTTGCTGTTGTCCGGAACAAGGATAGGCTCATCTCGAACCATGATTCTTAAACCAGCACTGGTTTTCATAAGCATAATATTTCCTTGCATGACGAGCTGCAGCAAGTAATAATTTGTATGGAGCATGATTAGTCCTAAATACTTTAGCTTCCTCTGTTTTTGTATTAAGTAGTTCTCACACTATCCTTGCATGACGTCTAACATCTAATTTATCTAATACAGTTGCTGAAAGAACATAATGGTTAGAAAACACGATTTGAAAATTGCGGGTAACAATTAAAATTAAAAGTAAAAATTAAGCCCATCATGACTAGAGGAAATTGCTCGTCGATGCTCAAGCATACCGCGAAAGAGAAAAATCACAAATAAATTAAATTTGTTTTCTCGAACTTGTCACATCCGCCGCGTTTAAATCTATGTCGGGAAGTAACCGCAAAGGAAGGCAGATTTTTATTTAAAAAAACGAAGTGTTGTTAAATACCATGCTTTTTTAGGAGCGAGTTAGCAATGGTGCCTATTCAGCTAACTTTACTTTAGTCTTGTCTGTAGCGTACGAGACTCGACAAATGTTACAAATAAGTGAATTATTATTGTCTTCTCGAAATCGGATCCAGCACGCAGAGTTTGAGTTTACGGCCTTTCAACCGCTGGTCTACGGATGCAGAGGTAGAATTTTATAGTTTAAAAAAAAACACCGACATTTTCCGCGTCTACTTAGGAAGTGAGAATGTGCGGCTTCCAGGTAGTCCACTCTGGACTAACGAAATATATAGTGTAAATGATTCACAATTTTGGTATTAGTGGGACCGGTACCGAAGCACGTTATGCTCTTCGTGACATGGGAACGGTGGCGGCGGTAATCTATGACAAATGTACGTCAGAAAATTATTTCTCATTTGTACGAGTACATACCGGTATGTAAACTGTTTGAACTGCGAACCCATACACGGACATAGAATATATGAAGTTATCATGACCTCGACCCCGCAATCATATAATTCTGTCTATTGATTTCGCCTTAACTACTGAAGCATCTTGATGAAATTTGGCAGAGAAAATTCTTGGAACACTGGGTTCAGGACGTCGACAACTAAATATGACATGTGAACCTACGGCATGTCCTGAAGTTTCTTTTTGCTGACCACATATTTTAAATATAAACACCGATCGAATTTACTTGTTCCACAATAGTAATCTTAGTGGAGCTGGACACTTCCGCCGTAATACTGACCACCGATGACCTAGACATATTCTGGAGAGCACATACCGCTCTGGGAAAGGCGCAGATACCTGACTAAGATCTGTATATCACTGGTTTCAAACAGGCTGGATAATTATGGTTTAAGAACTTGGAGGCAGTGTAGAGAGAAAAATGTAACTTTACTTTTTACTCTCAACTGCTTCGGAAAATCAGGACAGATATAAGAAAGCGTGCAAACTCTTCGTTTATAGGAATATAATTTTTGGGATTTCAGAGTAGAGAATCAAGCAATTCAGTCTGGCGTCGGCTTGTGTGGTTTCAATTATTGTTTGACGACGTTATTTTTCTTATATTTGTTCTGGCTGTATTTCTCTAGTTTTTATCTACCGTCTTCATGGCCTTGTAGATTGATGCACTGAGTTATATTTCTGTAGTACATTCTTGACACATTATATTTCTTTGTCTATCTTATTCTTGACTTTGTCGTTGATGAGCTTAACCAAACGTCGTGATTGTTAAATAACAATAAAACATTATTTATTAAATGGCTCAGTCAGAGGGATTACACGGAAACTGAAAACCTTCTAGTGTCGTTAGGTAGTCTGGCCTCTTCACCGATCCACGCTGATATAGACACACATACACACACAACTACATATACACTCACGCCTACATACCCACACAGAACATTTTTGGTGGGTATTTGTTTGTGCTGTTTTGCTTGATAATAATTAATTGTTTAATAATAAAATAAATGGTATTTTCTATCGACCGGATAAAACAAAATGGTATGCTACGACCTGCGGCACGGTTGCTACCAGTGCAGGTCATTGAGCATATAAAAATGTAATAGATTTAAGTTAATTGGATCAATAAACGATTTTATTTATTTATTTAAATGCCCCTTGGTTTAGCATGGCGGATAACGTCCTAAAATTAGAAGCCGAAGAAGTCATCGATCAGCTAGTCATAAACATTTACAGTACATTTTCATGGAAATAAATAAATAAATTAGTTAAACCTTACTGTTATGGTAGAATAAAGATGGAAATAAATACTAAAAACTGGTAAATAAAATATAATGTAAAAAATATAACCTTGTATATTGTCATGAAGACGTCTTAGATTTAAGTATACTCGTATCTACTTGTTCCACACCACTTTCTACAACGTTACTGATTACATTAGTGCTAATACAATTTTTATGTTTGCCCTTTCCTATTGTATTTGTTCATTGCCGACAGCTCAACTCAGTGGCTGCAAACCGGATATGTTTAAAGAATCTAAGGTATTTAAACAATAATTATTTAAGGTATCACTTGGTTTAGCCGTAAACTCTTGATTCTTGGGGCTGAAGTCTCGACTTTCCAAAATTTGTTTACGATTGTTAAAAACGTATATTGTCATAACGACGTCACAGCCTTGGATTACGTCTACGACCATTCTGTTTATTTCACGTTGCGCCGCCGCCAGTGACGAACTCAGGCTTAATAATCTTGTTGAAAATGGCATCGCGAACGCTGAATGCGATAATCGATCAATAGTCTGCCAAATAATTGGACGCATGTGTATTCGAATAGTTTAATTAAAACGACCTTTAGTCATAAAATATCGCAATAGTATCGAATTTATTTGTCAAGTTAGCGATTTTCGCAAACTATTTAACGACGTAATTTGTCAGCCCGCAAAGTTATAGAATGTTATCGATACAGTTTTACCGTGTGACACCAGCCAGCTGACAATTTGGCATTTGCTTCTAGTGTTGCAAAGGAATAAATATTATTGTCCATTGCTATAATACACTTTTTTTTTTCGTCTCAACCCTACAATTCAATTGACACGACGAGCTGACCACTTGTTATGGTAGCTAGCAAAATTGGCTAAACTTAAACACGTTTCCATCTTACCGATTACGTTGGAGCTGATACTTTTAACGTTCACTCTTCCCTTCGTATTTGCCCGTTGACGGCAGCTCACCTCTGTGGCTGCGAAACTGATATGTTTGAGACTTCTGAGGTGTTTGAACAAGCGAGCCGGCGAATGGAGTGCAGTTACAGCAAAACGTGCTGCGGTTTCTTACATTTAAACCCAATACCCTTTGCTTGTTTGTACTGGCGCTCTTTTCATGTAAAGCCAAAACGCCTAATAATAACTAAATAAACAACTTATTCGGTATATGGTGGGTGGAATATTTGTTTAATTATTCCTAGCAAATGTTGATATATCAATAATAATTATTTACTATTTTAAAAATTATATAATGAAAGAGAGAAAGAAACTTTTTTTTTGCCACATATTAAACAAAACTTAAACAAATAAATCTTAGTAGTGTACGCAATTTGTTAGGTGACAAATAGGGAATCCTCACTCTGTTAAGCAATGATGCAGTGGTTTATGTATTATTATAAACAGAAAAGATTGTTTGTATGTATGTAATCGATAAATTCCGAAACTACAGGACCGTTTAAAAAAAATCTTTTTTTTTAATTGATAAATATATAAATAAATAAAGTGTGGTAAATATATACATAAATAAAATATAAAACAAAGTAACAGTAAAAACAAACTATAATATATTGATCAGTTGCCGTTGGTATGTCAGAAGAGAGATTTTTTATAGTAGAGATAGTAGCTTGAGACTGGATCGTCTGCCGTATCGTTTATTTTGTACAGTGATATTATGAAGTTAGCAGATAACATAGAGAAATGTCAATTAATAATAATTAGCGGGCGCGGGCCGCGGCGGAAAATGCGGAGTCCGGCAAGCAGCGCAAGTGTATCCATACTAAAAGATTACATATTTGTACCATTTGCTGTAGAAATTCTGGGCACATGAACTCCTAGCGACAAAAAGTTTTAAAAAAATAAAACCAGGCTTTGTCGTCTCCTCCGGTGACAAGAGGGCTGGTTCTTTCTTTGCTCAAATACTGATTGTATTGCAATTCAGCCGGGAAAGGCGTTCTTGCCACCACTCAACGCGGACGGGACACAAAGTCAAAGTCAAAATATCTTTATTCACGTAAACCTATTACAGGCATTTATAAAACGGCATTAATTTAATTATTTTAATTGATTTTACTCCTGCTAGTAGAATACTAAGCAGCAAAGTGGTCCAATAAGTAAGCTGTAAGCAGAAGAGCAGCAGCTTAGCAGATTCCAGTGAACTGTTAATGTTAAATCTGACTGAGGAAGGAATCTGCAAGGAAAACTCAGCTATAGCAGATTTACAAAATAAAACATATACAGAACTGCACCACAACGATCAATTAATAACCTTTTAAATTTAGTTATAACTATGAGATTACAATACCTGGTACAGCAGTAACCCACCAGGCAAGTCGGAATTAAGATAGACTACATGCCTATGTGCAACTCGAAAGTCGACAAAACGGGACTTTTATCCGTATCCGTAGGTAATATTAATTTTATTTTATATTTGTTAAAGTACATAAACACGCTTAATGCCGTCATTTTATTTTGTAAAACTAATATTCAGAGTTTTCTTTGCAGATCACTTTCTCAATCAGATTAAACATTAACAGGTCATTGAATTCTGCTAAGCTGCTGGTATTCTGCTAACAGCTTACTCTTTGGACCACTTTGCTGCGTAATCTTCCACTAGCTGGAGTACTCGTAGAATCATTCAAATAATTAAATGAATGACGTCACACAAATTCTTTCAATTCTTAATGCATTTTCTACCAACTAAACTATGTACGTGTAAACTATGTAGTACCTACTAATAAAATATAAGTCTCAATAATGTGCACTATCTATCAGTCTGAAAGGTTTATTAGAAAATTGCTTAGCTTCTATAGAATTATCTTCACTGTTCTTTCTTTCATCTGGGTAAATATGATATTTTAAAAACAGTTTTGTTTCTTCGCGACACATAAATGGATTCTTTCATTATGTTGCCAATCATCTCAACACAATGATAGGAGCTAAAGGCCATGGTGTTGAGTTACGTATAGGGCTGCCATTCGTTCTCAATCTATGTGCAGTTAGTAATTATCATTTCATCCCCTAGACTACTGCTACAGTGAGTCTTCCAAAACATATTTCTGGAGAGTTTGGTTTACTTTTGCCACACTCCTTCTTTGGCTTCTTTTAGCGTAAGTCTTGTTTTAAACGGTGGTATTTTGATATAACCCTTACCATGGCAAGCTTACAATATTAGTCCTCCTTGAGAGTAAAAATTTGGCATTTGACATCATTTTTGCTGGTATTCTTACAACATAAATAATAAAAGTGACGATGGACGCTCTTGTTCTGGGTGTAGCTCTTTGTTCATTTGGTCTAAACCTTGTTACGGGGAAAGGGGTAACAATGAAAATAAAAAAAAAACTACAAGAATAAATATATACTTTAAACTATTTTATAAATTTAAAATTTTGACCGAGATCGAATGAAACATAGCATTTAAGTGAAGTGCAACACATTTGTCGATGGTTGTTTTTTTTTTAACGCTACAACCTTTACATCAAATTAAATTATTTATTTCATTATGGTTAGTAACAATTGGATATTGTCAATACATATTTGTTTTATACAATACAAAAGAAAAAAAAACATGTCGTTAAATATACATTCGTGGCTGTAAAAGTAAAAGCTTACAATTATTATTTACTTAAGTTAAGTATTCCTACTATTTATTAGTTTAGAATATTTATCCTATGTATGCGCGCGGTGGTTGCTCGGTTGTAAGAACGCTTTCCTTAATATCCTACAAAAGTCAGTTCAAACCCCTCCCGGTGAGAAATACACTTTTCTTACGTACATTTGTCATAGATTTACAACACCACCGTTCCCGTGCCTCGGAGAGCGCGTTAAGCCGTCGGTCCCGGTTCCACTAATACCAACTTGTGGAATCGTTAATAAATTGTCATTAAAAATTGTCATTTTCCAGGCCAAATTCTCTAGATATATGTTCTGGAAAGCCCATCTCCAGCAGTGTTCCAGGGGCTGTAATGATGAATGATGATGATTTTAATAATAATTATCTTATTGCTTTACTTTATTTAAATTAACAGCAATTTTTTTTTATTTTGTTCAACACAGTTCAAACATGCCCCTAATTTAAAATAGTACGCTACTCAGTGACAATTTGTACAAAAAGCAAATTATAAAATGGAATATTATTTAAGTAATGTTTTGCATTTAATGTGAATGTAACCTTTGTATTTTTAACTTATGGTAATAAACGAATTATTGTTATTCTAATTTAACAATTATAATTTTTATGTCGAATAAATTTAAAAATTCATCCAGCGTTTTAACCGATAGTGTGACATTAAGTTTTGATAATGCAACTGCTACTGTATATTAATAATTTCTTCTATTTTATTGTTTGTGTTTTCTTCTCCCGATGGATGATGAATAAGGTGATAGGGAAAGCAAAGGGTTCAGCCCATACAGCCAAGTCTGACGTAATATATGTTTCTTTCTTATGAGTTAATGAGGTTATCATCAAATTCCAGATGTTGTAGACTTTGATGCTTTTCTTGGAGTCACTTTCGGCATTATAGCCCAAACACGTCGGGTATAATGAACTCCCATCCACAAATCCGCGTAAAATAAACTGCGACTTATGCCCCATATAAAATAAATAAATATTTCCAGACAGGTCATTTATCCAATTTATCGTTTTCCATAATTATTCACATTGTAGCACAGTATTAAACAAAACAACACCACTTTTGACTACCAATATCCACAGTAAATGTATTTACCTAAAACTTGCACTTGACGTGCCCGCGCAAAATGGCGCGAAGGACCTGTCTATTATATTGCGTTTTCCAAAATGTACTATTCCACTGCGACCACAGATGAATTTATCTATGGCTGCTCTATAATCTCGTTCGTAACGAGACGCGAGATCCTGGCGCCAGCGAAGGTATTATCTGCGCCCAGCACCTACTCGTATTGTACGCTATTGTCATGTTGAGTACTTAATGGACCGCCGTCGGACATTGAGTAGAAGACAAAACTAAATAATACCTTTGTATTTTTAGCACTTTATATTTATATCTTACTAGCTGTTTGACCGTGCAGTAACCTGGTCATCATGAGCCCTCGATTTAAAAATGATATAATAATAATAATAATAAATTATTTATTGTACAAAACCAAAACAAGTGCAGGTACATACTAACCTTTGTGACTGAGATATGTAATGAGCTGGTGCAGAAGGTTACGAAGAACATAGATAGTTGCAATTATTTATTACTATATAAAACACAAATTAATTACATACATATAGTACTTATTTTATGCAATACAATACACTTAGATAAACATACTAAATAAACAAATAAATATATACTTGTGATATAAACACTATTTACTTACTTTAAGGTTATCATCACGACCGTATACCTTCCGGGGTGGTCAAAAACAACGTGTTTAAAGAAACGGGTTCGCGTTAGGGTCGTGGTCGTGATAATTTTTACTTTTAGTAGGTACTGATATTCTTTCATACGAGGTTGCGACACTGAAATACCTCAAGGACAAGTTTGCCTATCTTTCTTCGTTTTACGACAAATCCCTTCGATTTTTTCTCAACTCATTTCTTTCTCTCCCATTGCATCATACTGGATTTGTTTCAAATTATTTTTGCAGTCGTCGCCAATGGAACAATCTCCCTATTAACATAAGAACAATTTAATAGGTGGCAGGCAGACAAAAAAAAAAAAAAAAAATTCAATCATTTATTTACTTTCCAATACATATAACTCATTAAATAACCCGCCAAACTGTAACCACAGTTTGTTGGCGGAGACAATTACTCTCAAAGCTTAATAATAAATATTTATAGTACGTGCATAAAAAAGATGCTCGGGCGCGAACCACTCCCCCCCGCGGAACAACCCGTCCTCCTACAGGTACCATTAATTTATGTCTATCTCTTTCTTAGGATTAACACTCATTTCTTCTGAAGATTATTTTAAATTTTGAAACTAAAACTCAATATGCAATAAACGACTGCAGGCAGGAGGCGAGGTGAGGGCGCGCGGGGATTCCGAGCGCATACATGGCTTACAGTCAGCCACAAATCACACCTATAAACTTTTAATACTTATATAAAAAAATAAAAACATCTGATATTAATTTAAATAATACAGGTGCGACATATAGCCGTCTGCCGCCACTTCTAACAGATGAACTTCTATGACACTTCTAACTGATGGTTATAATTTGCCCAGTTTGCCGGGGCGGGGAAGTATCCATAGTTCGTTCCGATAAACCCAGTAAAGTGTATCCACACATTTCGGGATCAAGCTCGAATTGCCGTCATGTCCAGTCAAGCCGACTGTGTTGGGGACTGATGTTATGAGTGTCTGATTTCAGTTGCATGTCATAGACCTCGCGGGTCACTCGCCTTCAGGTGTGCGCAAGGTCACATGGTGTGCTAGTATAAAAAAAACATATAACAAAAAAAACATATAATAAAAAAAACATATAATAAAAAAAATATATACCTCTACGAGATCTTCGTTCAAAAAACTCGTCTATCTACACCTTCTAAATAGATCCCAACAATGTTAATAAGTGTCCCAATAATATATGTTTTAGTATACTGATATTACAGTATATATGTATATTATATAAGTAGCTCAGCGAGCTATGGAGAGAGCTCTGTCCGAATCTCTGAGTCCGAAACTGTTAAAACTTAATCTATCTAGCATTATGTTTTGTAGTAAAAAGTCAATGTTCTGTCAGAGATGTCTAATATGTCACTATATAACAAAGCTAGAAAAGTATTACTGATATTCTTTATTATTTAATGCAGTGAATAATCTACAATGGCTATGCAATTTTTAATAGAAACGTAGACATCCGTCAGAAAACCAAAGTTACCGACATAGCCTTCAAAATTAGTAAGTTGAAGTGGCAATGGGCCGGACACGTCTGTCGTAGAACCGATGACCGATGGAGTAGACGAGTTCTGTAGTGGAGACCGCGTACAGGAAAACGCAAAGTGGGAAGACCCCCCGCCAGATGGACGGATGACCTGAAAAAGGTCGCTGGTGGGGGCTGGATGAGGGTGGCAAAAGATCGTGTGAAATGGCGACCCTTGGGGAAGGCCTACATCCAGCAGTGGAGAGACATAGGCTGATGATGATGATGATATAAGCATTTATAATTTTTTTTTTTTATTCATTTTGGAAAACCAACAGTTGACAATATTATAGTAAATAATATACAGTAAATTCACTAAGAACTATTAAAGGTTTTCACATATAAATTTAAAGTTAAGTAATAAAGAGCAAGAGAACCATAAGTAAGTTGATAGTGAAAAAACAAATCACTCATTAGGGATTGCTGCCGATGATCGATTCAACGTAATGAAGCGTCATTAGACGTCTAATATATGTTGCTTTGGAGTTAAACATGTCTATGTCCAAATATTCCGCAAGAATATTATAGTTGTTACATGTTCTTAATAAATAACTGTTCTGTCTATACCTGGTACTAGCATATGGTACGAACAAGAGTGGGGGACATCGAAGATTAAACCTAGGTATTCGTAAGCCAGCAACTCGACGACTCATTATGTCGAATTTATCCTACTATTAATATTTTACTTCATTGCAACTATAAATGTTTTGATTTGTCCTCAAGGTTTGGCTGTCAGAAAATACCTTCGAAGCATTAAGTCCGCCTTTGCAGTAAAGATTTTAAATAAATAAACAAATTCATCATATTTAGCTGTCACACGTTTTTGCTTTAAAAGTTTACTAAGCGCTAAATTTAATGTACTAAAAGCGCTATAATAACCGAGGGTAATAATTCCTGGGCTGAGTAGTTATTCATTTTCAGCTAGTTTTTAGCGCTTTAGGCTGATTTTCCACCAGAGGTTTGCGAGGATTCTGAGCGTTGGTTGCGTAGCGAAGCTTACACCTATACATGTAACTCGAGAAATATTATTATTAATTATTAAATACTTTATTGCACTTTACTCAAAAGTATGTACAAAGGCGAACTTAAAGGCTTTTTCCACAAGCTAACCTTTGGGAGAGTGATTTTATTTATTACATATTTTATATATATATTTATTATTATAACTGCCTCCGTGGTCTAGCGGTTAAGTCCGTGGATTTAGACTCGGAGATACCGGATTCCTGGTCGGGACACAAACATTTTTATTAATGTAAATAAATACATTAATTTAATTTATTTGTGATATTTCTCGAGTTTGGTACGCTGGAGACATCGACGAGCATTCTCTTGTCATGATTGGCCTATAGACGGGCGCCGTCAATAAATATATTAAAAAATCTCCTCATTGCCCATTTCTTATATATTATTATTGGTATTTCTTAACAAAATAATCCGACTACCTGATATCTATTTCTGTCTCTTTTTATTTGTTGTGTAAATTATACGTATTTTTTCCTTCATTTTGTTATGTATTCTTACATAAATTTAGTTAAATGTATATATTATTATTATATATTATTATTGGTATTTGTGTATTAGTATGTAAATTATTGTTATGTATGTTTAAGTAGGTATTTGGTTTTATTTCTAATGCACCCGCAATCGTCTACCACACTCCCAAAGGTTAGCTAGTATAAAATGCATTAAGTTCGCCCTTGTACTCAACTGTTAAGTTTTTAAGTGCAATAAAGTATTTATAAATAAATAAATAGTAAAGTTGGCTAAATGTATGTAAAAACCACCCCGAAACAAACAAACAGATCGTGATGATACTTTTAACAAAATTATTTTTAATCGTATATTATTTATTATTGTGTAATAAGTACAGCTTGTTTTTTTTTTACTAATTTGTATTACTTGAGAATTGGCCGGGTGCAGGTGGTTAGGAATTAGCGATTAGTTGACAAAACATTTCGAGTAGTGTCCAATGCCGTTTAGTTGTTCAAACGCATCTCCAAACGTCTTTAGTAGCAGGCATGCTACTCGTTAATTAAATAGACTATGCTTCTATTCACTTTAATTCGCTGATAACTAATGCCTCGCACTTATCAATCAACAAGAATTATTCTTTATACATTTTGTGCAACAGAAAAGAAGTAACGTCGTCGGGGCGCTTGGGATATTATTATTTGGTGGAAAAGCATGAAAAGCACAGCAGACCGCCGGCGCTGAAGTGCGGGGTGCTTTAAGATAAATGCAACGTTTCAGCAGTGATTCACGGCTCTCGGCAACTACTACCACCTGCGCCAACCAAAAAATAAAAATTCCAAGACCGTTACAAAGGACATCAGATAAATTGGTTCAAAAAAGTTCAAGATTATTTTAAATAGCTACGTCATGTAAAAGCCTGTTATATTATGACAAACGATCATAGTGACTGTCAGAACTGTACGTGACGCAAGCGTTGTGACGTACAGACAAAACTGATACTACAATTATTATGGCACGACGCACTAACGTTTCAGTGCTCGGAGAGCTCAAACTTGCCAAGAGACAGAGACTTTCTGCCGTCTGCTTTACCCGAATTCTGAAATATTTTGGCCACATTGCTAGACGTGCCGACAATCTGGAAAAACCACCTAAACATCCCAGTACACCACGCCATCCATTGCTTCACATAACATGGACTGCGACAGAGTCACGATCCTAACAGTGGGATACCGACTAAGGAGGCGGACATGTCCCAAATGTACCATGACCAAATCTCTCACTCGTACTTGTCATCTGTTATAATCACTAATCATATCAACAATAAGCACAGAAGACAAAGTTCTAAGCATTCCATGGATTCACCGTGCGGGTGCCGGGTCCATCGTGTGTGGGTAAGAGATTAGAAGAATGGTGTCTAGGGCTTGCAACCGACAATAGGCTGGTTTAAGAAAAGGAGGCCTCCCTTTTTTTATTTTATTGCGCGATAATACGCTGACCATCCACCATTCTACTTCTCTCTCTACCCAACCAAATACTGTATGATTCCGTTAATGCCGTCTTGGAAGCTCGTTCCATAAATGTATTGACGGCAGTCCTGCTTAGGCCCAATTCTTTCAGTTAGTGATGCAAAGATTTTGCTGGAACTCCTCTCGCACCAACTTCCACTGCGTAAAGCTTGAACCCGTTGCAGATCATTTCTTCTGTGAGATCATAATATTTAGATTATTACCTAAGAAAATGTGTATTCGATTGTACGTAGGTTTAAGGGGACAATAAAACTCCATTTGTACAACACTCACACCCACCTATCGCACTAATCGCGCCCAGTGATTTATTTATTTAAATACTTATCGCCTGCCTCTGCAGGCAGGACATTGAGAGCATCTTACTTAGCGAAACCATCCCAGAGGTGTAAAAATTACTCAATGCATGGCCATATCTGTGCTTTATAAAATTCTTGTTCAGTACCCCGAATTTTTTGGACACTGTTTTGGTGATGCTTTCAGTGTAGTTCCGGTGGTTCAAAACCAACTCGTCTTTGTAACAGAAAACAAATGTATCTAGTTGTTCATTCAGGCGGCGACACGACAATATTTTAGCACTTCCTTCAAGAAATAACAATGAAAGTGTAAAGTAGGGGAAGAAAGCACTACTTTTAAAGTGGAGCACCGGCAGCGATATGTCATCGTCGTAACAATATACACTCTCGAGCAATGTAAACGTGTTGTAAATTATTTTGTTCTATGGAATTAAGCGTTTATTCGAAGGAACATTACAAATTATTATTGTTAATAATAAAAACTACAAACAAAAAGATGAAAAGCAAAAGCAAAATTAAATTATAAATAATAAACTTCGCCTAAATTACTACCAATGGGCAAAGTGCCGCATTGCCATATTTAATGACAATGCTGATCCTTTGTCCCAAATAATACAAGTTTAAAAGTAAAAAAATATCATGTGACATGTTGGCGGTATTGACTTATATTATATCGTTGAAATCAGAAATAAAATCTGCGTCAATTGGTAATGCGGTGTAAAGTTTCCAGGGTATCAATTAATTAAATCTAAAATTACGGAATTACTTAACCTTATGTCAATATATCAATAAAATAAGTAAAGTTAAAAAATATTATTGGTTAATAAATACAAATGATAATATAAATAATAATAAGTTAATACTGTTTGAGGTAAAAAAAACATCGCGAGCAATTCTGTTCTTATCGCTTTGGTTTGAACTCATATATTTCAAAGTACTAATCGTCGTTATCCACCATGACGAACTCTTTGTTTTTGAAATAATATTATTGCCCTCGTATGATTGTTTCAAAGTGTAGTTTTATTTTTGTGTACGCTTTTATAGATTGCTACTAAAGTTTTAAATATGTTTTTCTAAGAAAGCTTTAATTTTATTAGCTTTGAAGGTGTACATTTATTCATTCATTCATTACAGCCCCTAGAACACAGCGTCTTAGACCTCCACTGTTAGTAGTGGCCCTTCCAGAACATACATATATCTGAAGAATTTGGCCTACACCCACGCTGGCGAGGCGGGTTGGTGAGGATCTCAGGTTAATTTTTAATGACAATTTACTAACGAATCCACAATTTGGTATTAGTGGAACCAGGACCGACGGGTTAACGTGCCCTTCAAGGCACGAGAACGGTGGTGTTGTAAATCTATGACAAATGTACGTAAGAAAAGTGTAGTTCTCATTGGTAAATGCCGGAGGGGGTTTGATTATTATTATTATTATTTATTTTTTCGTATTTTTCTAAAGTAATGATAAAGATTAAAGCCGATTAAAGATTTCCACAAATAATTTTAAAAATATAACAAAAAAAAATACCTTTATCAATAAATACGTTATTTATTAATATTAATAGACAAGTAAAATAAATATTTATTTTGACCTAAGATTCTTTTAAAAATAAATACCTTATTTTTCCCGCTCAGAACTCAAAACATGGTCTGATACTTTAGGTATTAAAAATAAAACTGTTATGAGTTGGCACAATAAAATAAGTGGGCACAGAAGTTGGAGCGGGAGGTTTGTGACCACAGAGCTAAGAATAATACTAGAAAGGTTACGACAGAATTATACACTCTTGTCAGTGTGGTTGTGGTCGTTACTTGAGTGTCAGTGGCACGCTTAACAAGTCGTCGCCACTTCTTTTGAACTGTAGCCTTCCTTGAACACCCATTTAGCGAGTGGTCCACCTTATCGGAGACGTACCACACATCCTCTTGCCATCGACTTTTCCCTGAACTACCAGGCGCTCAATGGATGTATGTCCACACCGCGACACGTGTCCGAAGTAAGTGAGAAGGCGCTGTCTGATTCCCAGTTCCTCCAGTATTGACTTGTTGGTTCTGAATTCTGTCTATAATATGCCTAATAAACTCCCCCAACACCACATACAGGAAAATAGGAAAGAGAAGAGCTGTGACTAGCCGGATTTTAGTAGCTTTCCCTATGTTTCGGTTCCTTCATATTTTCTTTTTTTTTTTTTTTTTTTTTATTCGGAGCACGACATGTGACACCGCGCCCACCTGATGGTAAGCGGTACGCGAGGTCCAAGAATGGGAGCAACTGACGCCAGCCTCGGACGACCGACATCAGTCCCTACCACTATGCCGGCCTATAAAGATGCTTTTTCACACTTCGTTTGAAGGACTCCAGGTTATAGGAGTGGGGAAATACACTGGCTGGGAGAGCATTCCACATCTTCAGCGTGCGACAGATGTAAGAGTCTCCAAATTTGTATGTACGCGTAGGGATAGTGGCTACGGTATGTGGATGCATATTTTGGCCTGTGCGAGTGGTTCGGTTGCGGAATAGAGAAGAAGGGATAAGGTTGTGGAGCTCTTCAGAACATTCACCGTAGTATAGCTTGTAGAACACGCTCAGGGAGGCCACATCTCGGCGAAGCTGCAGCGATTCGAGAGTTTTGGACACTGTAGTATCGTCCACTATTCGAATAGCCGCCTCCTCTTTTCTCGACACTGCCATTTGATGCCTAATTTCCTTCTCGTATCCACCGATATTCGATATTAATGCTCCCACAGATTAATGTAAGACTGGACCACATCGCATTTTGATATCTGTTTAATTTCTGGCCAATCTTGATTCAATCCGCACCGAAACATATTTTAAAATATTTATTTTTTAACCGTCACAATCATTTTTTAAAATAATTTATTTGAACGAATATAAACAGAAGAGCTATTTCAGATTGTAGCATAATGAGTGAAACTTGTTGGGTGATACTAAAATACACTTTGTCTATAAGGCAGATCATTTAACTACAATATTATTGTTATATTGCCATCTATCCGTCTGGCCAGCAGTGGTGCGAATAAATAAGTTCTGCGAGACCCGTCTCCAGCAGGAGGTCTAGTGCGTTCTAGGGGCTGTTATTACAGTTTTTAAAAACTCATAACACTAAAACCCGACATAGTGTGGTCAGTCGTCAGAAACTGATAAAAATCTACAGAAGCCAAATGCCAGTTGCTTTCATTTTCAAGCGTTCAGCTTACCATCAGTTAAGACAATTTAGGAAGAAAGCGGTCTAGAATTCAATGTCATTTCTAGCCTATTCTTCGCTCTGTTTATATAACAATGAGAAAGACCGCAGATATAAGCTCTCACAGGTGGCGACCGCTTCAACTTTCTATACTTTCCCACGACAAATATCGAGAACGTGATACATACAATCATAATACTGTGAACCCATAGACATCATTATATTTTTTTTTTTATAAATATTTCCAGACAGGTCACACAGCGCCATCTAATTTCCGTGGTAAGCTACGAGGCTTGTGTTACGGAAACTAGATGGTTGATAAATTACATATTATACTTTTTTTTTTTTTGTAAATATATACATATTATACATATAAACACCCAGACCGAGACAAATTATACAATGTACAAGTTGCCCCCGGTGGGAATCGAACCCACGACCTCCCGAGTTCACGGCAACGTTTGTTACCACTAGACCACGGAGGCGGTCAATATGGACCTGCTCATCGTTATAATAGTTATTTTAACTCTAACATTAGACATAAATCACGCAAAATAACACCACCATCACCATTACAGTCCCTAGAACACACGAGTCCTGGGACACTGTTGGAGTTGTGTCTTCCAGAATATTCTGGAGAAATTCGTCACTATTTTTTTTTGTTGTTTTTTTTTTATATACTAGCACGACATGTGACCCTGTGCCCACCTGATGGTAAGTGGCGCGCAGGGTCCATGAATGTTAGTAACTGGAATCAGACCCTTATGTCCGACATCAGTCCCTAACACTATGCCGGCTTGACTAGATGTCTTTTCACACTTCGCTTGAAGGACTCCAGGTTATAGAAGCGTCGCGTTGGTTAGACGGGTTGGCGCGAGTATCTGATGACAATTTGTTAACGATTTTGCAAGTTGATGTTAGTGGAACCGGGAGCGAGGCGGAAACGGTGGTGTTGTTATATATGACAAATGTACGTAAGAAAAGTATATTTGACATGACACGTAAGAGGCTGTGTAATTTTCAAAGGGGTCAGACAGTCTAGGCCTGAGGTTCCCAAACTTTTTAGTTCGCGCACCTTCAGGTTTTATATTTCGTCTTGGCGCCCCGTTGTCGTTAGTACTCGAAAAACTCGTGATTTTTGAACCATAGCTTTTTTTAAAATACTGTCAACTATTACAAATTTCAATTATTACAAAACGCTTGTAGCCCAAGTTGTAATTCTACATCTATCGAACGGCGCCGCAGCCAGGTGTTTTACTACCTCATGATGCGAGTGGGTGTTGACTTATGTACACCGTCAATACTAAATCATATTAAATTATGGTCCATTACATATCTCTTACCGATTGTTGCCGCGAGCTCTCGGAATATAACTACGTCTCTCTTATCATCATGTGTGCCGTAAGAAAAGTAAAATATTGCACAGGGTGGTCAGAAACTTGGTGGCCTATCATGACAAGTGGCAATCTTGTCAATGTCTCTAGCGTACCAAACTCGAGTAATACGACACTAAATTATTTAAAATATTGTGTCCCGATCAGGCATCGAACCCGGTACCTCAGCGTCTAATTCCACAGCCTTAACCGTTAGACCACGGAAGCAGTTTACATAAAACTCCTATATATATGAGTATAGTATATTTGCATTTTAGAATTACCGGCGCCTGCGTCGTCTGTTAGGCAAGTCCTAATATAATTATGTCTTTGTCAAACCTCTGTTATTGTTGTAGATATTTTCAAGCGGATCAAAGTCGAACTTTAATAAAGTACTTAATAAAAATGGCATTATATATAAAAAAAATTAAACCCACTTAAAACAACAACTTATTTGTTGTTTCTTCTCAATTTTTTTTGCTAATATTATATTTATTGTTGGCGAATAAGATAAACACTGATCGTGTTTCATTGTATAAAATTTACCAATAATTTGAGATTTCTCTTTGATTTGTTTTTATTCCGAAAGGTCGATAAAATATTCGAATATTCTCCCTTCTCAAAATACAGGAGGCTAAAGAAAACAGGTACGCAATAATAATATATATGTAGAACACTATGCTAATATAATACAAGGTTGAACACAGATTTTAAGGTGATGTTACACGAGTGATTTAATTAAGTATTGTTTTCGTCATATTGAAGTCATTGTTGCGAACAAACTGACTGACATATTAATATTATATGATTTCTTTTAAAATTATATATGTCTGTATATTATCAACCTTTATCAACAAATACATAACCAGATAATAAACTCAAAGCAAAGCAAAAAGAAAGTGACTGAATAGACATACTTAAATTTAGTATAAATATAAATTATATTACTATTTATTTATTTTATGATGAACTATTGTAAACTATTGTAAACGCAGCGATAAGGCGACCGAATGTTTAAACTATCTCTTTGAACCAACAAAGAGATCAATATCAGAAAAAAATTTGTTATATGTGTATGCAATTCGGGTTAGAGGTGAGTTTTTTCCATAATTAGTGCGATGCTATGGTACAAGCAAAAGATCTGTAGAGCGGGTACGACGTTTCGATGCTATGTACCCAATACCACTAACTAACTCCTCGCAGTCCAGCCGACCTCCAACCACATCGTGCAGAAACATCATATCAAGCAGAGCTCTTCGGTCCTTCAGTGTATTAATATTATAATGATAACACATATTATACACACGAATTTAACATATATTATATTTTAAGTAATGCATAACTCTAAAGGCCGGATTAATAATAATGATAATTATAAAATACTTTATTGCACAAAATTACAAAACAATAATTATTATTATTTGCTAAAAGAAATTAAATTATTTTTTCAAAATTTATGACAAAGACCTTCAGTCACTGTCACTGATGACGCCGCTCCAAAGAGAGGCGAAATATTTGGCAATAAAATTTTATAAATGTGAAAATGCGTCTTTAAAAACCGTGGTTTCTGACCGCCCCGGAAGGGATGCGTTCGTGATGATACTTTTTTTTTTTCTACGAGTTAAAGTATTGTTGTGTCCAGGTAACCCAGTTAACATTTAGCAAGTCTAAAACCGGACATCTAACGGCCAATTAATTGCTTTAAATTGGCCGTGTAACTGAGTCTTTAGGATTGTGTTTCGCTTAATTAACGAGTACTGATCCGGCTGGCATTACTGCACAAACGACCTATTTGTGTTACCAGCTCTTAATTAATTAAAATTAAAGTACCTAGTATCTACTGCCTTCGTGGCCGAACGGTTTTAACCGTGGATTTAATATAACTAGCTTTTGACCTAGCTACATTCGTCCACATTTTATTAAAATCGTTTCGGTAGTTTAAGAGGGTTTTACTTATACTTATACTTTATTATTATTATTATTTACGCTTTGCGGGATGCAATCTCAGTTTCACTATACAACATTTTTTAAGATTCTAGTTTTTAATGTTCTTTTAAGAAATGTACTGACATTTTAAAAATATGTATATATAAGTATATATATTTATTTATAAACTCTTTATTGCACAAAAAACTTAAAAGTAATGTACAAGGGCGAACTTAATGCCGATCGGCATTTTATAACACCTAACCTTTGGGATTGGTCAGAGCTCTTGTGCTCCCTATTTTCCTGTATGCTGCACAGACGTGGACCCTGCGCGAAACCGAAATAAAACGAATTAATGCTCTAGAAATGTGGTGTTGGCGGAGAATGTTGGGCATATCGTGGACAGAGTTCCGAACCAACAAATCCATCCTGGAGGAACTAGAGATAGGGCAGCGCCTTTCGTCAATCGTACAATCACGCATTCTCACTTTCTTTAGACACGTGTCGCGGCGTGGAGATACAGTCGATGGCAAGAGGATGCGCGGTAGGTCTCCGATGAGATGGACTGACCAGGTTAAAGCAGCAATGGATCACCCCCTACATGAGTGCTCCAGGAAGGCTGCAATTCGAGACGAGTGGCGACGGCTTGTTAAGCGTGCCACTGACACTCAAGTGACGACCACGACCACTCTGCCAAGAGTGTAGCGACTAAGAAGAAGAACCTTTGGGAGTGTGGTAGAGCATTTGCGGGGTGCATTATTATAAATATACAATTTACATACTAATTGTTACATACTACTACTTAAATATATATATATATATATACAAATACGAAACTAAGTAACTATATACTTACCTACTGTTTACACACAATAAAAATAGTATGATAGATATAGGTACTAAGAATATCTATGTTGTTTGTTTAGTAAATGAGCGATAAGTAGATTTTTAAATGTATTAATAGACGGCGCCCGTCTGATAACCAGAGGAAGTTTGTTCCACCCCCCAGCAGCTGAAACTAAAAGAATCCGAATATCTGCTGGAAGAAGGGATTAAAGTCGGGTAAAGCTCTCCAAAAAATAGCATAACGAAAGGACGTACGATAAAGGAAAGGCCTTTATCGTACGTCCTTTCGTTCATCCAGTGTTGTCCTGCTTCTTTTACTATCTTGTCCCCCAATCTTTCCTTAGGTCTTTCCTCATTTCTCTTGCCCATGGGTCGCTTCCATGTGGAAGTACTACTACCAGTACAGTACTATTTTATTACTATAGATTTTCATCACATAATATCTCACTAGGAAATCCAAATCCTTCCTCATAGTATCATCACGACTATTTCCCTCCCGGGGTAGTCAGAAACCACGCTTATATTATATTTTGCCAACTTTACTATTAGCTAATCATAACAGGCGCGGTGGTGGCTCGGTTGTAAGAACGCGTTCCTTAATTTCTACAAGGGTCGGTTCAAACCCATCCGGCATGTACCAATGAGAAATACACTTTTCTTACGTACATGTGTCATAGATTTACAACACCATCGTTCCCGTGCCTCGGAGAGCACGTTAAGCCGTCGGTCCCGGTTCCACTAATACCAACTTGTGGAATCGTTAATAAATTGTTATAATAAATTGACATCATATCCTCGCCAAGACGTCTGGCCAGCGTGGCGAGTGTAGGCCAAATTCTCCAGATATATGTTCTGGAAGGCCCATGTCCAGCAGTGGAGGTCTAGCATCGAACTCTGTACCTCCGAGTCTAAATCCAGGAACTTAACCGCTAGACCACGGAGGCAGTTCCTCCTCATACTTAGAATATAATGTTTTAACGATGAAATTAGACTACATTGTCTAATAATTTAGAAAAATATATTTCCAAAACTACAACATAAATAAAACAAGAGATTTTGGAAAGAAATTGTGTTTGATAGAATATTCGTAGTGGGTAGTATCCGGTGGCCGCTCCGGGGCGCACTGTCCGGGAAATAATGCCATTTCCGCCACGACCTAATGTAAGGACCGGTTCATACCAATATTATACACGTAAATGTAAAATATTTTTTACGCAATATTAGGAAAGACACGGTGGTAGAAGAAGACAAATTTCCAAAAGCATTCCATCGATTCACCGTGCGGTGCTGGGTCCATCGTGTGTAGTTAAGAGATGAGAATAATGGTGTCTCGGGCTTGCCACCGACAATATTATATTACAATATATTTCGAATCCAGACGCACACAAGAGTCCCCGCAGTCTGGAGGAACTTTAGTCCAAGCGCAGCCACACTGCAGCACTCCTCCTCTGCCGTGCATCATGTGGGCTATCTGTCATTTATGTCATCTATAGATGTTTGTTCTGTTGAGGCTCAAGAGGCGTGGCGTGAGTCGCCTGCCTGGGTTCGAAAGAGCGTCCGTAGACTGTCTGCAGTCTGTGGCTGATTCAGAGGGGAATGATAGTACTTAATAAGACGAAAGGCCCGAGCCCAATAATTAGGTCAATGCATGTCGATGAGGGCCCGCGGGGCGTGGCGACAACGGGATTAGGGAAAAAGACGAGAATTTAATAACACCACGACACACGTCGCGCGTCGAATAAACAGTATCGCCGGACCCCACGCTGTCATGATCACGGTACTCGATTAACCTAATACAGCTATATGTTCGCTAATATGGATAAATGTGTATGAATACACTATTAAATTTTTGTTGAATCATTTTTCTTTTAGTTTCTCGTGTTCGTGCTTTACCACCAGCGAGAAACGCGCAAGTGATTTATACGCCAATATTTAATAATTTATTTAACCCTGAAAAGATTAAGTGCGCGATACAAATATATTGCTCATATAACCTATCACCATTAATTTTGAATTATCCAGAAATATAAATAAATATATATATAATAAATGAAGGCGCGGTTGTAATAACGCTGTCTTTACAAATCCTATAAAGTTCAGTTTAAAGCCCTCCCCGGCTTGTACAATGAGAAATACGCTTTTCTTATGTACATTTGTCATAGATTTACAATACCACCGGTCCCGTGTCTTGAAAAGCACATTAAGCCGTCAATCCCGTTTGCACTATTTTATTTTTTATTTTTTTTATTTATTCAGGAAACATACAGATCTTAAATCATAATTACAACAATCTTAAAAGTTACACAATCCAGCAAAGTTTCCACTTAAATATTAAACATAGATTTTGCAAAAAATATATATATATAAGGATAAGCTTAAAAACAATACCTATATAACAAAATAAATAATATACATATAGTAAAATAATGGAAAATAAAAAAAAATATATAGTAATCAAAAATAAATAAATTAAAAGTTCTCCAAGCATTCCAATTAGGATTCATTTAGATAATTTTATATTAATTTCTTTTTTTAACCTAGCAACACTAACACTGAACAAATCAATATCACCGAAATTTTCATTGTAATTTAGGCATGATCTTAGCACAAAGGAGTTTTTCAAGTATTTTGTTCCAGCAAATCTGATAGCAAATAACAGTTTGGATCTATTCCTTTTCCTACTACAATTCAAGTTTATTTTGCTTAATAAATACGGCGAGCTAATCTTACAATTTATTATCTTATACAAGAAATGGATGTCTCTTACAATGCGTCTATTTTTTAGAGAGATGAAAGCGGGTTAGTTGTAACACAGTCCTCTATATTTAAGATGTTTTATGAATGTGTTTTGAATAGTCACAATATGTCCAACGTAGACCATATACATAGGGTTTTAATACCGACTTGTGGAATCGTTAACAAATTGTTATTAAAGAAAATCATTCGATCCACGCCAATCCCGCCAACGCGTCTGATCAACATGGCGAGTGTAGGCCAAATTCTCCAGATATTTGTAAAATGGATATGTTTTAACTTTTTTGCTGTATTGAATCAAAATTTTGGCTATATTTATATATAGTATTAATTTTAATTTAATTTATTTGGAATGTTTCTATTTTAATTTTGATAGATATATTTAATATATTTAATACCTCACCAGCCACCTTTAAAAGACTTATCCAAAATAAAATTAAAACTGTAACTGTTTAACTTACTACCTATTGTTATTATTTTATTATTTTATTTTTATTTTATTTTATTTTACTATATCATACCTTGTTGTTTCTGTCTTTTAAATTTTTAAATATTGTCTTCATAATTAACTGTTTACAATTTGTTTAACTATTGGCCCTAAAGGTCTTCTTTTATGTATTCTTTTTAAATTATATAACTTCATTTGTAATGACTGTTTGTGCCATAATAAAATAAAAAAATAGTGTAAAGTGTAAATTAAATATTTAAATGTTAAGACATTTTTTGCTTCTTTAAAATTATTTTTTAATCATAGTTATGTAATTGCTTGGTATGTAGTGTACTTATAAATTAGACTAATATTATTAGATTGTTGCACCTGCCCATAATCTCTCACCGCAGGGCTCTGTGTTGTCACCAACACTCTTCCTTCTGCATATCAATGATATGTTGTCTCTGGGCAACATTCATTGTTATGCAGATGACAGCACGGCTCACGGGCGGTATCTGAGTCCTCGAGCTTTGGTGGGCAACCAACTAGAGGAGTCACGGCGCATTATGACGGCAGAACTGGACGACACCCTCCACAAAATCTATTTGTGGGGTGTTCAAAATCTTGTCCAGTTCAATGCCAACAAGACCCAGGCTTGCGCGTTGACGGCCAAGAAGTCCCCCTTCTCTCCTCCCCCTACTCTTCAGAGCACCACGCTGGACCTACAACCCAGCTTCAACATTCTCGGGGTGGAAATACGCTCAGACCTTAGCCACCGGAACTACATTGAGAGCATCACCAAAACAGCGTCAAGAAAGCTCGGAATACTGAACAAGGTGAAGCGGTTTTTTCCGCCTTCAATTAGACTGTTGCTGTACAAAGCACAGATCAGATCATGTATAGAATACTGTTCTCACCTTTGGGATGGTTCCGCCAAGTACCTCACAGATGCTCTCGATGTCCTGCAGAGGCGAGCTGTACGAATTGTGGACGATGCCACTACATCTGGAACTCTCGAATCCCTGCAGCTTCGCCGAGATGTGGCTTCTCTGAGCGTGTTCTACCGGCTATACTATGGTGAGTGCTCCGAAGAACTTATAACCTAATCCCTCCCTCTCCATTCCGCAACCGAACCACACGCACAGGTCAGAATATGCACCCACATACCGTAGTCACCATCCCTTCGCGTACATATAAATTTGGGGACTCATACATCTGTCGTACGATAAAGATGTGGAATGCTCTTCCAGCCTCTGTGTTTCCACTTTCCTATAATTTGGAGTCCTTCAAGCGAAGTGTGAAAAAGCATCTAGTCAAGCCGGCATAGTGTTAGGGACTGATGGCAGTTACGAGTATCTGACTTCAGTTGCTAACATTCATGGACCTTGCGCGCCACTTACCATCAGGTGGGCCCAAGGTCACATGTCGTGCTAGTATAAAAAAAAATAAAAAAACCATCCCAAAGGTTAGTTGTCAGAGAATGCCTTACAGACATTGAACTTGCCTATGTACCTAATTTTAAGTTTTGGTGCAATAAAGAATTAAGTCTAGTATAATCGTATTACTGTTTGCTCTATGTTCACATTTTGAGCTGTGGTCCAGATTAGTACCTAGCAGATTAATTTATAATAGTAGCAGGCGTCGACTGCAACTTGTAGTGAGCATCTTTGTGTAATATAATATGCTAAAGTTTTTTTACAACTGATATTTCCAAAATAATTCCTGTAGCTTGCAGCGCATTAACGTAGATTCAAAAGTTAAAATACTTAGTAAAATCTATTTAAAATGTGCGACAGCCGCGACCGCCGTCGACGTGGCTTATAGTCTAGGAGGCCATAGCAAAAACATCTACCTCATCCGATAAATCATTGACTGCCTCCATGGTCTAGCGGTTAAGTCTGTGGATTTAGACTCAAAGATACCGGGTTTGATCCCTGGTCGGGACACAATAATATTTATTAATTTACATAATTAAATCAATATTTAATTTAATTTTGATTTTTTACGAGTTTGGTACGCTAGAGACATCGACGAGCTTGCCACTTGTCATGTCTGACCGCATCCGTGGTATAGTGGTAACAAACGTCGTGGGTTCGATTCCCACCGGTGGCAAGTTGTACATTGTATAATTTGTCTCGATCTGGGTGTTTATATGTATATATTTACAAAAAAAGTTTAGTTTAGTTTATCAACCATCTAGTTTCCGTAACACAAGCCTCGTAGCTTACCACGGAAACTAGATGGCGCTGTGTGACCTGTCTGGAAATATTTAATATATATTTATTATTTATTTATGATTGAACTATAGTAAAGTTGGCTAAAAAATCGCATGTATTTATCACACAATTTATATATTTTTTTTTTGTAAAAAAAAAAACTTACGCATAAACAATCTACTGGTACATAAATTATAAAAAGGGCTAATTGCAATTAAACACAGTGGCGTTATAGTGAAAAGACAGAATAACATGTATGGCCATGTGACCTGTCATAAACTCCAATGAGGCAAGCATTTTGCAGTAGACTCATATACTACAAGGGAAGTTTTTAGTAGAAAAGCGGAAGTGCGCTAAAACGTTCTGCGATTGAGAAGCACGTGACCAGCGATACGATTTCAGGCACAAGTTGCTACGGCATAGTAGATCGTAGCAGCGTAGCAAGTCGTAGCAGAAACGGTTATATTGTAATCATTTTATAAGCATGAAGAATTTAAAAGCAATATAACACTAAATTAATGTATTATTGTGATTAATGTAAAACGGCAAATTCATAGATCGCTTAGTGTCTTCAAAGAAATACTATATTTTATATAACGATGGATAGATAATTTATTTATTGCACAATAAACAAAAACACATTTAAATGTACATAGGCAAACTTAATGTCTAGTGACATTTTCTACTAGCTAACCTTTGGGATAGTGAGCAATGATTGCGGAGAAATAAAGGCCGAAATAAACACTATGGCTGTGGTAAATAAATATAATAAAAGGACAACACAAATTAGGACATTTTTCCGAAAAGTTACATAATTTAATTAGAATAAGTTACATATTGACAGTCTTCTGTCTCTATGACAACCTTATGTCATAGAGACTTTACGAATCTATTTGTTCCTCAAGACTATGTAGATTGTACTGTGATCGGCATACACCTGCTATTATTATTCTTTTTTTTTCTATTTTTTATTTTATTATGTAGTTACGAGATGACCACATGTCTGGCAGTGCCGAGTGTGGAGATCACTAATAATATGTTTCGCTTGTAAATTAGTTTTTTTTGTCAATAAATATATTTTTCTTTTCTTTTCTTTTACTTGGGCCAAGGGCCTAATTCTGGCGCGTTCGACTTGCGTGTCGGTTAGAAATATTCGATTGAAAAGCGACAGATTTTCATAGAAAACTGTCAGTTTTATTCGAACAAATCTAACGGACATGCATTTCAAAAGCGCGAGAATCGTGGCCCAGATTCGCTATTTTTTGATAAGACCTGTATTTTAAGACATTCGGCTCCTCCACTTTATTATACCTTCCAGCTGTACAAAAAATAATAATTAATAAACGTCTGTTTTTCATTTTGAACTGAACGGTCAAAAATATACCTATGAACACTGTCAACAATATGCTATATTTTACTTTAGAAGTTATACATTTATTCCAATCCTTCAAACACGTCAAAAACTATTGTTTGTGATATTGTTCAGCACCTCCGTCGGATGCCGTCTTTATCGCCTCAATGGTGGCGTTGCGTCGTTTTTTCATGAGCCTCTTCAGTTTTTGGGAACAGGTAAAAATAGTCTGGGAAAGACGGTAGCTGCGACATCATTAGGGTTTTTTGCCAAAAAATCGAGGACAAGCAACGATGTGTTAGTTATCGTAATACAAAAGGTAATTATTGATTTTCCAAAAATCCGTTTTCTTTGGCAGATTGCTTCGCACAAATTGCGCATTAATTTCTAGGTAATATTCCTTATAGTCTTGTACGACCATGTAGCAAGAACTCATGACGCACCACGCCCCTAAAATCATAATTTATTTATTATTATTTGGTACACATAACAGAAATGAGTACAAAACATTTTTAAATTTCAAATCATTACAATGCAATTCCAGTACTATCTCCAAAAGCAGTGTGCACACAGCATGCAATTATGAAATATTTACATATTTTTAAAAATAAAAATAACAATACACTACCCACAGTGAGTAGTTCATAAATATTAGTTTAGTTTGCTCGCCGTCCACAGGTAATTATTAGGATAATTTAGAGCGAACACATTTTTTTTTTAAATTCTCAATATCTTGCACAAGTTAATTTTATAAATGCTGACGAATTAAAATAAATCAGGAGCGTCTCCCTGTAAACATAAATCATTGTATTGCCTACACATTCGAGTGAGGGGGTTGCATATAGCAAACAACATTGAATTTCTTTTGGTTAGAATTGGTATACCAAAGTTTAGGTCCCGAATACCATCGGTCCTCAAATTTCCACCAACGATTCTATGCAAAACAACGAAGTCTCCGAATAATAATATTAAGGAAATTCAAAAGCAAACTTCCACGCGTTTTAAATTTCGCCAATTATAATAATAAGGTTATAATTGCCAAAATAACATCGTCTTTACGCTTGAGTAACTTTTTACATGAAATTTCCAAGTTATTAGATTCAATATTTTATTTCACTTAATAAATTCACCAACTTCTGTAACTTATTGCTTTTGTAGATTAGCGGTGGATGACGTAGATCTAAACGCAAATGTATCTGGTTCGATTTTAACAATTTATTGTTCTTGAATTAGCAGTTTTATCAGATTTCGGGTTGCACACGAGCAAGTAGCCTATCTTAATTCTGACATGCCTGGTAGGGTTAGTTTTAGTTTTTTTTAAACAACATACATTCCCACCGGAATTCGGTTAAGTCATACTCGTATTTTTTTTTTTTTTTTTTAATTTTCACTATAGATAGGTACATAACAAATAACAGAACTGGAGGTTAAAACATTTACAAAAAAACACTTAAATAAATAGAGGTTATTAATGCGGCTTTGTCAATAACTTATAAGTACCTAATAAATAATGATTAAAAATATGTCAATTAACTTAACTAAATAATACTAATTATTGTAGCAGTTGTAAAGGTAACACTAATAATAGTAATATTGTATTCTCAAAGGTGAATTTTAAAGATATTTATGTATTGTTTTTGTGCAATTCTGTATTTGTTTCGTTTGTAAATTTGCTTTATTTTTATATTTTTTATTTATTAATTCTTTATTTAAAAATTAAAAAATAAAAAAAAATGTACAAGGGCGATCCTAATGCCTCTCGGCATTTTGTCTACCTAACCTTTGAGAGTGTGGTAGAGGATTGCGTGTGCATTAAAAACAATTAAGTCTTAAATGTCTTCGCACCTACTCATCGATCTAAGTTATACTTTTCATTGTACCAAAGCTTGGCTGTCAGAGAGTGTCTAGCGGCATTAAGCCCGCCTCTTGTACATAGTGCAATAAAGTTTTAAATAAATAAATATAGCTTGTAGAACACGCTCAGGCCACATCTCGGTGAAGCTGCAGCGATTCGAGAGTTTTAGACATTGTAGTATCGTCCACTATTAGAATCGCCCGTCTCAGTAGGACATTGAGAGCATCTGTAAGCGGAACCAGCCCAGAGGTGACAACAGTATTCCACGCATGACCTTATTTGTGCTTTATAAAGCATAAGTCGGAGAGAGGATAAATAATGAAGGAAAAAATACGTATAATTTACACAACAAATAAAACGAGACAGCGATAGATATCAGGAAGTCGGATTATTTTGTTTTATTTAAGTAATGGGCGATAAAGAGATTTTTAAATATATTTATTGACGGCGCCCTTCTGATATCCAGAGAAAGTTTGTTCCACTCACGAGCGGCTGAGACTGTGAAAGAATCTGGATATCTGCTGGAAGTGTGAGGAGGGAACTTAACTATAGCTGAGGCTTTCTTAGTCAGATTAAACATTAACAGATCACTGGAATTTGCTAAGCTGCTCGTCTTCTGCTAACAGCTTACTCTTTGGTTACTCGCTGCTTAGTTTTCCACTACCAGAATCATTTAAAAATAATTTAAATAAATATAAAATCTGTTAAGTTAATGTACAAATTCGTATCCGAGTGCACGCAGAGAGCAGCAGGCAAAGTGTCGCCACGTTATATCGTAGCTGTCATAAATACGAACCTGGCTTTGGCAGCAATAGACGGCAGCAAACAAATAGCGCTTTCCACTGAATTATAATGTACGAAATTGAATTTAAGACAACATACCGCTTGCGTTACGTACACGTCTGTTGGCATATTGTCTGTCAAGTTAATGTGGCTTTATAGTTGTGCGATCCTTACTATTTCGTTAGAGATTACGGTCGTGATGATACTTTAGTGAAAACTTATCGCGGAGTAGCGGCTATAAGTTAATTTAATAGGCGGGCCCGCGGACAGCGACAAATCGCTCCAAGCTTTTACTCGCCGCTTCTTCCGCCTCTCGTTTCCGCTCGTCGAAAGCCTTATCATGGACGCATATAACAAGGACTGACCTAAATATTCAATATAAAAAAACATTTATTTAAAAACTCGCTCAATGATATACTCGTAGTTATTCGTCGGAATATTAATTTTCGTGTAAATTATATAAGCCTATTTTTTATCGCCAACAAACTATTTTCAAAAGTGTGATGGACACAATAATATTTATTATAATAATAATATAAATAATAAATATTTCCAGACAGGTCACACAGCGCCATCTAGTTTCCGTGGCAAGCTACGAGGCTTGTATTACGGAAACTAGATGGTTGATAAACTACATATTATACTTTTTTTTTTTTGTAAATGTATACATATTATACATATAAACACCCAGACCGAGACAAATTATACAATGTACAACTTGCCCCCGGTGGGAATCGAACCCACGACCTCCCGAGTTCACGGCAACGTTTGTTACCACTAGACCACTAGACAATTTTTATTAATTAATTAATTTAAATAAACAAATAGATTAATGTTTAATTTATTTGTGACATTTATTTTTAGTTTGGTACGCTGGACACATCGACGAGCTTGCCACTTGTCATGATTGGCCTATAGTAAAGTTGGCTAAATGTAAATCCGCTTATTCATAAGCGTGGTGTCTGACCACCCCGGAAGGACAACGGTCGTGATGATACTTTACTTTTTACCTAAATAGGTATACTATTATTGTGATAAATAAATAAATTAATTAATGAAAACCGCGAAATAACTATGATTTCCTGAGAAAGCAAGATATACATTTACATGCATTTAATAGTTACTATAGTAATAGTAAATTAGAACGTGGACACTGACAGTGGGTCTGATCAAATTCAAGGTCGCTCAGCGAGCTGTGGAGATAGGTACGCTTGGTATTTCTTTGATACCAAGCGTACCTATCTCCACAGCTCGCTGAGCGACCTTGAATTTGATCAGACCCACTGTCAGTGTCCACGTTCTGCGTACCTATCTCCACAGCTCGCTGAGCGACCTTGAATTTGATCAGACCCACTGTCAGTGTCCACGTTCTAATTTACTATTACTATAGTAACTATTAAATGCATGTAAATGTATATCTTGCTTTCTCAGGAAATCATAGTTATTTCGCGGTTTTCATTAATTAATTTATTTATTTATCACAATAATAGTATACCTAAACTTTGATATTCGTCAGAGAATTAAAGTTCTTCTCTCTGCAGTGGAGACCACGTACGGGACGACGTAGAGTGGGACGACCTGAAGAAGGTCGCTGGCGAGGGTTGCAAAAGACCGCGTGTAGTGACGAACTTTGGGGAAGGTTTACATTTAGCAGTGGAGTGACACAGGCTGATGATGATAATGCTTAATAGTAAATTGACAAAATTATTATTATAACCAAATTACTTATAGGTAATAATAATGGTTTATATTATTATTATTATTCCTAAACTATTATTATTTTAGTACTTATTATTGTTCTTGCTCAATAAATTGTACCATTCTACGAGTATTTTTAAGCATATTGTTACGTTGTTGGTTTTGTAATAAATCCTCATCCTCCGTAGTCGGTGCTGATGGGGATCGTGACTCCGTCGCAGTCGCAGCTCATCCACCAGCCGTCTCCAACGGTTTCGGTCCTCGGCGTAGTGGATGGCCTGGTGTACAGGGATATTCAGGTGGTCAGTCACCTGACTGAACCATCGCTTGGGGCTTCTTCCTCTTGTTCTTTTACCGTCTACCTTGCCCGTGATTAGAAGTTTTTCTAGATTATCGTCTTCTCTTCTTGCAATGTGGTCAAAGTATTGCAGAATTTGGGCAAAGCAGACGGTAGAGAGTCTTTGCTCCCTGGTCAGCTTTAGCTCTTCGAGCACAGAAATGTTAGTACGTCGTGCGGTCCAATGGATTCTGAGCAAACGGCGCCAGCACCACATCTCAAACGCATCAATCCTCGCTCTATCCGCGGCTTTTATGGTCCATGTCTCCGAACCGTACAGAAAAATGGAGAAGACAAGTGTTCTCACGATGTGAATTTTTGTCTTTGTTTATGTTGCTGTCACCCCATATTCTGTTGGTGTAATAAATAAGAAGGTTCATATAATATGTCTACACCTCAAAATTAATCACGATAATGTAGAAGCGGGGTCCTTCTTGGCCGAATTTCGTTCATCATTTTGTTGTTTTGTTGCATTGATACTTGGTCGCTACGATATTATTTCTTAGTATTTTCTTGCGTTGCGTTATCTTAAAATAAATTATGACAAATTGTACATAATTCATTTAGTTGTATAATTATTCCCGTTTTCCCGAAGTCACATGGTATTTGACCTTGTTAATTAAGGCCAAAGTAACTATATAGTCTACGTAACCCGTGCCATCAGGATCCTAGAGTCAAATCTGATGTTTCGTCAAACAGGAACTAAGTCTTAAGATAAGAAAAAACGTAGGTATTATATGTATATATTATATATACTGTTTGTATACAAATATAATTATAGATAATTTATTTGGATTGGACGCACGCATTCCGCAGGGAAATTATCTGTTGAAGATCCCTCTTTTAGACATCATTTCGTTATGTACAAGAAATATCTACTACCTATTTCTGTTTGTACAAACAGAAAATATTTTATTTTATTTTTATTTATTCAGGAAACATACAGATCTTAAAACATAATTACAACAATTCTAAAAGACACAATCCAGCAAAGTTTCCACTTAAATATTGAACATATGTAGATTTTGCAAAAAATAATAATAAAAGGGATAAGCTTAAAAACAATACAACAAATACAACTAAATAATATATATATATATATATAGTAAATTAATAAAAAATTAAAAAAAAGTAGTTATCAAAATAATAAATAAATAAAAAGTTCTCCAAGCATTCCAATTGGTATTCATTTAGATAATTTAATGTTAATTTCTTTTTTTAACCTAGCAACACTAACACTAAAAAAAATCAATATCACCGAAATTTTCATTATATAATAGACTAATGCCCGTTTTCACCATCATTCCCTAGATTTTAGGTAGCCCTTAAGAAAATTTAGATGACACCTATCACATGTTTCGTTTTCACCAACACTTAAGGCAACAAAAGGCCATAAGGGATCCCTTAACTTTAGGGGCTTAACAATCGCCCCCCCCCCAAGCGCTAAGTGACGGTTGTGTTTAAAGATTTATTTTGTTGACTACTCTACTATTACAAAATTAAAGATTAAATTATTTATTTATTTATTTTTATTTATTTAAACTTAATTGCACAAAGTACAAAGGTAGGTGCAATACTAAATAAACTCGAAGAGTTTTATTGTAGTTAACATATACATACTTATTAATAATTACATACTAATACATACATATAACCTACATAAATAAAATATTAACAATACAATATAATATATACACAATACCTACTAATGATTAATGATTTCTTTGAAGCTCTTGATGCAATTGAGACTTTGAGACTGTATCAAATCCATTAACATTTAATGAAATACGACGATAGACTTTTTCATAAGATATAGGTTATCGAAAGTGTACTAATTTTATTAGAGCAAATAGAACAACATTTAGAATATCCCGACAACAGGTAATTAAACGTATCCGTAACTGAAACCCACGCATATTTTTTATATTAGTTTGTCCACCCATCTGTTTTTTTTAATGGACTCTCTATGCGTTAACAATATTGTGACCGATTTATATTTTTCTTCTGTGGAGAAATTCTGACTTCACTACTTTTTCTCGGCCATAATAATTCCGTCCGAAAGCACAAGAAATTTACAAAGCAAGTGAAGAGAAATAGAGAATACTTTATACATAAAATGATAAATAGACACTGATTTATAGATTTAGTTGCCTTATTATTTTTATTTTTTTAAATTATTTATACTAATATTTTAATTTATATGTTTCTTCTATTTATAAGTTTTTTAGTTGTATAAGATATTTGTGGAAACTTGTAATTGGCATCTAGTTTTTATTTTATATAAGTAATCATTGGTTAGAACTTGTAAGTTTTCCTTAATGATAAATAAATAAAATAAAATAAGATGTCAGATTGACACACAATAAAAAAATGTTTCATACATAATCAGGGCACACGTAACCAAATTTCACTGTAGTTTCTATCTTATAAAAAGTAAAGTATCATCACGACCGTTTCCCTTTCGGGGTGGTCAGAAACCAAACCACTATAGGCCAATCATGACAAGTGGCAAGCTCGTCGATGTCTTTAGCGTATCAAACTCGGGAAATATCATAAATAAATTATAAAGTATATAATATATATATATATATATAAACTTCTAAACCCGGCTTTAAGCAGTGATTTATTTTACTAGGTTTTTAAATAGGGCAGTAGGTAAGGTATCTCTGATACTAAGTAAAAATATATTTATCTGGGAGAATAGGGGTAGATATAGGAACATATAGAATGAGCAAAGAAAGATTGACGAACCAGATATATAATGCGAAAGTTGTGGGTGAAAGAGACCCTGGCAGACCGAGACTCACATCTCACGATCAAATAAATAAAACACTGACTGAAGGTGCATTAAAAAGCCTTCGTAACAATAGGCATGTATGAAGAGGTTAATGAACGTCGACGAAGCGAAAGAGGTATGTCGTGATTGTGTCAAGTGGTGCTCAATTGTCTCTGCCTACCCCGCAAGGGATCTGGCGTGTACATGTGTCTAACTAACTACGTACTTTAAACATTTGATAACCACATCGTTCCTGGAGAAACAGAATAAAACACTATTTAAATAACAGTGTATTTATTTAAGTTATAATGTATATGATGTACTTGTATGTATAATTGTATGTATGGTTTATGTATGTTTATGTGTTTAGGTATAATGTGTAGTATATTAGAATTAGATAAGTAACTTATTAACTGTATCATTAAAATTTCTTTTTTTCATACTGCCTATCACCTTACTCGATCCCCAAGGTTAGCTGGTAAAGAATGCCTACTGGCATTATAGCTCGCCTCTGTACTATTTTTAAGTGCATTAAAGAATTTAAATAAATAAAAATAAATAAATAAATCTATCTTGTAACTATCTTTAAACATAGTAGTAATAGTTTCGCTGTGGTATCGAATGCCGCAGGAATCCGCAACCCTTCGCGACCGCTATCGAAATGAAATTCCTGACATTTCGAGCACCAGTCCATGTGACTAGCTCGTGTCAGTATCTGATACTGTTACAATAATATAAATAAAGATATCAATTATAACAAGGTGAAGCGGCTTTTTCCGCCGTCAATTAGACTGTTGCTGTACAAAGCACAGATCAGATCATGTATAGAATACTGTTCTCACCTTTGGGATGGTTCCGCCAAGTACCTCACAGATGCTCTCAATGTCCTACAGAGGCGAGCTGTTCGAATTGTGGACGATGCCACTTTCTGAAACTTTCGAATCCCTGCAGCTTCGCCGAGATGTGGCTTCTCTGAGCATGTTCTACCGGCTATACTATAGTGAGTGCTCCGAAGAACTCTATAACCTAATCCCTCCCTCTCCATTCCACAACCGAACCACACGCACAGGTCAGAATATGCACCTACATAACGTAGTCACCATCTCTTCGCGTACGTATAAATTTGGGGACTCATGCATCTGTCGCACGATAAAAATGTGGAATGCTCTTCCAGCCTCTGTGTTTCCACTTTCCTATAACTTGGAGTCCTTCAAGCGAAGTGTGAAAAAACATCTAGTGCAAGGAATAAATCTAAATGTATAAATGTAAGCCTATTCTACATATATACCAAAATATATATACAGGTGTGGCGATAAATAGGTGGTCAGCTCAGCATATGCTACAGCCGAGGCTGCAGCGCTGATTTTCAGCTGATACCTTATGTTGGGTGAGTCACGGGTCGCAGAGATGTACAGATGTATTGTGTTCCTAATGCTTCTTTGTCTACGATACTCATATGTAATGCCTAGGACTATTGTTATTTTAAATTTATTAACTGTCATACCAAAATTTAACCATTGTTATATAGATGAAGCATACAAA
This sequence comes from Tinea semifulvella, assembly GCA_910589645.1. Classification (NCBI taxonomy): domain Eukaryota; kingdom Metazoa; phylum Arthropoda; class Insecta; order Lepidoptera; family Tineidae; genus Tinea; species Tinea semifulvella. The sequence goes on along the minus strand of OU342612.1, from coordinate 8,174,010 downwards.
TAAATAACAATAGAATAACATATTAGTCTAAAGTCAGAAAATACAAAGTCACATAGTGTAGTATATGTGCTTTTTCATATTTTGCTTAAAGGAGTCCACGTTTTATGAAGGGGAAACACTGACAGCAGCACGCCGTAACATTGTGTTATACTTTATCGAATTTGCATGTTTTTACTGAAATAACATTCCTTTGGCGCCGAGATCAAAGGACGAGGCGAAAGTGATTTCGCACTGAGTTAGTTGAACAAGATTCACTCCAGCTCCTCCCACTTTCCCGGCTTCTGAATAATTTTGATGTAATAAGAAAAATTGTAAATGGGCATTCGACTTTTGATATTTTATATTAGGGTGTGGTACGCTGTGTGCATTGATTTAATATATGAATAGGGCATTATCTACTACTTGCAAATATCACAATTGCTTTGTTTGTTTGAAAGCAAAACTTGTTTTTTTACTGAATATTTCTTAAATGTATGAAGACCATAGAGCAACGCCAAGTCGAACGATTTTTAAAGGGAAATAAAAAGGGAATATAAAAAGCTTAAAGCGACTAGTCAACCACAGGGTATGCCAAGATAATTAGAACTAGTTTTTTTTTTGTATTTTGTGTAAGTCGTTGAATACATTTATTACCAACGCACAATAAAGATGTGGAAGGCTCTTCCTGCCTCTGTGTTTCAACTTTCCTATAACCTGGAGTCCTTCAAGCGAAGTGTGAAAAGACATCTAGTCAAGCCGGCATAGTGTTAGGGACTGATGTCGGACATAAGGGTCTGATTCCAGTTGCTAACATTCATGGACCCTGCGCGCCACTTACCATCAGGTGGGCGCAGGGTCACATGTCGTGCTAGTATAAATAAATAAATAAAATAAAAAAGGTAATTATTTTGTCATTGCGACACTAACCATTTTATAAAATACCTTCCGTCAAGCAACACGTTTACAGCGATACCTCTAGCCAGGTTCGCATTCTGGACTGTAAACTCGTATACATGCTGTTGCTATTGCTGCGTCAGTCGGACGAACTTGTAACTTGATGCTGTAAGAGCTTGTTTTGAAACAAAACGTTGGTCCTACGCTAACGTCAAACATAAATTGTTGTGTAATTCTCAGACCTTAAACATAAGTCAATTGAATTTGCACATTATTTCAATGATGTGAAACACAGCACATGCTATTTTGTGAAGAAAACTTAAATATTTGAGGCGATTTGCTACGCATCTCCGGCACAAGGTGAATCAGTTTTGCCGCCTTCAGTCAGAATGTTGCTGTACAAAGCACTAATTAAGTTATGCGTGGAATACTGTTCTCACCTTTGGGATAATTCCGCCAAGTACCTTACCGATGCTCTCAATGTCCTTCAGAGGCGAGCTGTTCGAATTGTGGACGATGCCACTAATCTGTAGCTCTCAAATCCCTGCAGCTTCGCCGAGATGTGACTTCACTAAAATCATTCTGCCGGCTACACTATGGGAAATGCTCTAAGGATCTCTATAACTTAATCTCTTCATTCCGCAACCATACCACACGCATAAATTTGGGAACTCGTAAATATGAGTATGTCGCACGATAGAAATGTGTAAAGCTCTTCCAGCCTCTGTGTTTACGCTTTCCGATAACCTGGTGTACTTTAGGCGAAGTGTGAAAAGGCATCTAGTCGTGTTAGTGACTGATGTCCGCTATAAGTGTCTGATTCCAGAGTCAGGTCAAGCTCATTTCGTGCAAGTATATAAAAAGAAAAAACTAAACTAAGTAGCAAAGAATAGGAGGAATAAAAATACCCAAAAATATCTAAAGTAGGTAAGCACGCTTATTTGCATCATCTGTCTTAAGAGTGCTCGACCCGATCAAATATTTATAAATGAAATAATGCTAAGTATCTATTTGCCGGAATTTTTTCGCTTTTATTCTCTGAATGTTTTCTTGGAGATTTTCTTAAATATGCATGTGTTGCAGGAATTTTATTCTTTTGATTTTTATATTACGTCATTTGCGATCATTATTAGCTTATGTTTATTAGCTTTGTGATTATATGTAGATTGGTAACTCGCATATTTTATCTCTTCGCTTTGGGCTATATTTGTTTTTAACCGACTTCAAAAAAAGGAGTTTTGTTGTAAAGGGATGTTATTTGTCTTTAATACTGTGTGGGTGTGTTAACCCGTATTATAAGACATATCTTTAACGGCTCCTCCACTCAACCATTCTTTCCAGCTGTCAAACGCGTTTCCTCAGGGATTTTCGAAATTGGTTTTTTTTTTCTGGCAACACTAAAGATTGCCACATCCTCTGCCACTCTCCCAAAGGTCAGCTGTTATAAAAAGCCGGTTCGTTCGTGAATATTACTTTTCAAGTTAAGTTAAGTTAAGTTAATTGCGGTCTAATCAGAGAATTACTATTCGCTCTAGAATTTTTGACATCCATAAATCTGTCTCTTTCATATTATGAATATAAATTATTTATAAATATGGAACGAAATCTGATGTGTATGACTTTGTCAATTTGTTTCGTTTAAGAAATTAATAATGTGTTCTTTAACTAATTATTCATAAGAAATATAAATGTTAACAGAAAATTACATAAAACGCTTTACAGTTTCAAGGTACGTCGCGAAGTACCTCGAGTGTACGTGCCGAGGCGTCCCTCAGTGTGATAGCTGGAAACAATAATTAAGTGGAGGATTAAGTGAATTCTTCACGTTTCCTCAAGCCGAATAAAAATAAAAATAATCGTTTGTAAATGCGCACAGTTCACATCATCACATTCTTTTAACCTCGAACGAAAATTCTCAATCACACGCTGGAGCATCGAACTAGAAATAGCTTTAATTTCGTCTGTCATTTTTTGCTTTAAAACATCCAAATTCACTTGTTTTTTGTTTTAATGTAGTTGTGAATATGATATTAGTATGTATGTAAAGATTTGCACGCCTGCTTGCAGGTAGAATATATGTGAGTAGACCTGACTAAAGTTTCGTGACCACTGTCCTGTATTTATTGCAAATAAACGATATTTCATTTTAAAAAATCAGCATGAGTGGCCAGTTAATGTCTCCTCGACGACATTACTATCACTGTCAGGGAATAACTCGTAAAATGGCTCCATGTTGCTGGAAAAATTACACTACAACCGCAGCGAGATGGAGCCACCTCAGATGTTACAAATCCTCTTCAGACAAATAATGTTTTACACCAAAGACTTACAGACGAATTAGACCTATTCCTAGCTCGATGCTCCAGCGTGTGATTGAGAATTTATTTTAATTTTAGGTTAGACGAGTGTGAAGAAGTTGTTATTATTAGATCGTTTATTCAGATAAAAACTTAACTATTTACATTTTTTAAATTATACGCCAAACTGCATAGCAGTTTGTTGGCAAATAGTACACTCTTTTTAACACTAATTATTTACAGTGAACAGTGCGCATTTTCAAACGGTTGATATTCACACATAATATTTGAACTGTTCTTTTATTTAGTATCAAAAACCGAATTAAAATTGATACCTGGATTTTTTATGTTTTAAAGTACAAAACCGAAAAACATTCAGAGACTCCTTCATAACATAATATGTCAGTGCGCTTGTGACTCACGAATACTTAAATTGTCGCAATATTTTAGTGGTAATTATCGACTTAATTAACTTATTAGATTTATCCGTATCAATTTCAAATTAATTTCCGTTGATTCATGTAGTCGCGTACATCAAATACCAAGGGGGTGGAATTCTAATAAGATATCTTTCGGGATTATCTCGAGTTGCTAATTAGCATGTGTTGTGTTCGCATTAACATGTTAATCGCTGATCGTTCTCAGGAGAAGCCTTGTTTTGTTTACAAGTACGAGCTATTTCATTACTCAACCCGTACTTGTGTTTATCAAAACAAACGAGTGAATTGTTTTAACTTTGCTATATTATTCATCATCATCATCATCATCAGCCTGTGTCTCTACCTAGCCTATGTGCTACAAATATTTATGAATTTATATAAATTAAAATAAGTACGTATTATTATTATTATTATTATATTTGCCGTACGTTTTTAACTTTTTAATTAATGTTTATACCTACTAGCATAGTTCTAAGTTAAAATGTTACTAACAATTATGGAATTCATTCTGAAATAAATAATTTATTATTATTATTACGGTAGTGTAACCTGCTTTTGCAGTCACAGGATTATCTAACGCCTGCGGTTGTATGTAGTTGCTTTTAATTATTACGGAGAGGATTCTACGGAACTCCTTTTTTTTATTATTAATGCATAAAACTTTTTTGTGCATTTTATATTTTCTATATAATTACAAATGTAGAAAAACTGAACACTTTCCTACGTGGGACACTATTACGCGGTGGACTTTAACCGTAATTATTATTTTAATCCTAAATATAAAAACACTCGGTCTCTCGATCTTCTCTTTTTTTTCTCAAAACAAAAACCCATCAACTATGTCATTGTCGTATATTGACAATACTCTTCTTTTTTTTTGTTTTCTTCTCCCGATGGATGATGAATAAGGTGATAGGGAAGGCAAAGGGTCTAGCCTATACAGCCAAGTCTGACGTAGTATATCGTTTCATTTTTATGAGTCAATGAGGTCATCATCAAATTCCAGATGCTGTAGAATTTGATGCTTTTCTTGGAGTTACTCATAGCTGAAACACGTCGGGTAAAATATGGGAGTTGACAGCGCGGGAAAACCGCAAAAAATAAACTGCAACTTGTGCCCCATATTTAAAGTATATATATTCACCATAATTATTCACATTGTAGCACATTATTAAACCAAACAACATCACTTTTGACCAATAATATCCACAGTAAATTAATTTACATAATAAAAACTTGCACTTGATATGTCCACGCAAAATGGCGCGAAGAACTCCATATACTCTTCTTTATTAAAATGCAAATAAAACAGTAGTAATGCTACTTGTTTTTATCGGCGGTTTTTTTTTTCGTTATTTGCCCTGCATGATTTGCATTATCCATTAAAGAGTAGGTGGAGCTGCTTCGATCAAATATTTATGAACAAAATCACATTAAGTACGCGTCTAGTTGCATGTATTTGCTTCTATTTATTTGTGTACCTCTGAAACGTCAAGGCTTTGATGTTAGAGGGCCAATTCTTGAAACTGATAAAAATATAAAGTAGAATAGATGCCAATTTTCATGCAAACAAAAATGCTATTCTTAGCTTTAGTATAATGTATTTTAAAAAATATCATCATAACCACATTCATTGCGCGTTGACCAGAAACCACGCTTTATTAAGAAGTGGATTTACATTTAGTCAACTTTACTATTGGCCCATCTTGACAAGTGTATTAATATAAAAAATATTATATATTTATTCGAAGTAGGTAATTCGATACAAAAATATTAAAATAAAATTGACTAAAAACTAATTATAAAGAAAACTAAAACTAAAAATACCTATGAAATTAAAGCTATTCTACAAAATAAACTAAGGGCTTACCACTAGGGAGGGTACCTAAAACGCTCGCCGCATTTCCTCGTTGAATTATTATGGACATATTCTGTTTTAGGTAGTTATGGCATTTGGGATCGCCACACTCTTGGAAAATTCGTTTACCCAGCTCTTTTATGAATTTGTGGGTATCAAGAATCAAATTAATATAATACATTTATATACTTTTAGAAGAGGGGTGGTGGCTAGGTTGTAAGAACCCTTTGCTTACAACAAAAATCGAACCCCTGCATGTACCAATAAGAAATACATTTTTATTACATACATTTGTCATTTATTTACAACACCACACCGTTCCCGTGCCTCGAAGAGACCACTATGTTGGGTATGGCCTTCAATAAAAGTCAGGTTTGTGGACTGTATCATTTATTTGTATGGGTCGCGGTTTTGATTATAAGCAGCGTTGCTCCACCGTGCCGTCGTGGAATGCAGTGGCGGCCGCGGTCCGAGGTCGCGCCCCCGCCGCGCTGCCCCGCGACGTATGCGCATGTTGGCCACAACAGCCGTCGGTCCCGGTTCCACCTATACCAACTAATGGAATCGTTAATAAATTGCCATTAGTAAAGTGATATCAGATCCTTGTCAACCGGCTGGCCAGCGTGGTGAGTGGTGGCCTAAATCTCCAGAATTTTCTGGAAGGCTTATCTCCAACAGCTGAGGTCTAGGACTCTGTGTTCTAGGGGACTATGATGATGATATTTATTTATTTAAGGACAACCAGTGGTCGGTTACATCATTACTTGCTTAAAAACTATGACATTGAATTGACGATAAATGTACCACCTTTAGGTGCCACAACATGCACAAAATACAAGTGGTGGGTAATAATGGATAATTAATATTAAAATAAAATCAAATTTAATTCTAAGTTTAAACATGGAAAAAGCTTAATGAAAAATATGAAACACGTCTAAAAAACATAAAATAAAATATTGTACTCGTACTTAGTCTAATTTAATATTATTATTAATATTAATAGGAACAATTTATCATAACATTTAACTTAAATTTTAAAAGCGAATCGTTGAACATATCTATTTCTTGACGAATCTCTTGATGTGTATTCTTTATAACGATAAGCTAATTTCTGTGGACTTATTTGATAAGTCCCCCGCAGCCTATAAATCAAAGGTACTTGACGCGATAACTAATAACAAAAATAAATAAACTTTTAGCTTATTACTTAAATACGAGTATTATATTTTTCAGTATTATTGTATTATATGTATGTGTATATATAAATGTATACATGTATTTTTAGGTATATATGTATATATATTATAAATATCCTATATTACATGCTAGGGTTTCTACATTGCTGTAAGATATGTACAATTAATTAATGTTATTTTTAATTTAAGATAGTAATTTAAGATATTTATTTGTTAAAGTTTTACTTACTAAATCCAAGTGGGTGATACTTAAGGTATTAGGTTGTATTTTATAAATGTTGATCACTGTAATAATATGTTTTTAGGCCTAATATTGTTTTTTACTCCTTAAATAAATAAATAAACAAATATATTTTTAGATAATCTAGATACAGGAGAGCTTTGTTTAAGAATAGTTCTGGCTTGTGGTGGGTGAGTAGTGCAGTAGGATATCGTGGTAGTCGGTTTGGAACCCAGATTTTAAATATACTTCTTTGTCGGACGCTGAATGTGTGGAATGCTCGCCTAGTCAGTGTTTTCCCATTCCTATAAGGAGTTCTTCAAGGGACTGATGTCACATGTCTCCTTAGTATAAACATAAAATAAAAAAGTAGCAAGCTCGTCGATCTCTCTAGTGTATATCGAGAAATACCTGAATATAAAGTGTTGTTGTAAACAAATAAATATTTCCAGACAGGTCACACAGCGCCATCTAGTTTCCGTGGTAAGCTACGAGGCTTGTGTTACGAAAACTAGATGGTTGATAAACTACATATTATACTTTTTTTTTTGTTAATATATACATATTATACATATAAACACCCAGACCGAGAAAAATTATACAATGTACAACTTGCCCCCGGTGGGAATCGAACCCACGACTTCCCGAGTTCACGGCAACGTTTGTTACCACTAGACCACGGAGGCAGTCGTCTAAATCTATGACAAATGTTGATACGTAAGAAAAGTGTAATTCTTTTTGTCTTGGTACATGTCGGGGTTCGAATCAACCACCTTAGCATTTTATGTTACCACTAGACCACGGAGGCGGTCGTCTAAATCTATGACAAATGTTGATACGTAAGAAAAGTGTATTTCTTTTTGTCTTGGTACATGTCGGGGTTCGAATCAACCACCTTAGCATTTTATGTTACCACTAGACCACGGAGGCGGTCGTCTAAATCTATGACAAATGTTGATACGTAAGAAAAGTGTATTTCTTTTTGTCTTGGTACATGTCGGGGTTCGAATCAACCACCTTAGCATTTTATGTTACCACTAGACCACGGAGGCGGTCGTCTAAATCTATGACAAATGTTGATACGTAAGAAAAGTGTATTTCTTTTTGTCTTGGTACATGTCGGGGTTCGAATCAACCACCTTAGCATTTTATGTTACCACTAAACCACGGAGGCGGTCGTCTAAATCTATGACAAATGTTGATACGTAAGAAAAGTGTAATTCTTTTTGTCTTGGTACATGTCGGGGTTCGAATCAACCACCTTAGCATTTTATGTAAAGCGTTCTTACAACCGAGCCACCACCGCGTCTAGCATCTTGACTGTTCGAGAATTGCCCCCCCTGGTAAAATTACTTACAAACGCGATATATCAATTACTCTATTTATTTAAAACATTCAGGGCCTGTGTACAAATACGTGCAAACACATGCTAGTAATTTTGTACAAATATTAAGACAGTATTTTAATATTTTGCCTTTTAACCATTACATCGTGTTAGATTTTCTTGAGCAATTAGTTGTTCCTACTTTATTTTATTTTTTATTTATACTCATACGGTATACGGTTAGCAACTGGAATTTCCATTTCCAGACAGTACACACAGCGCCATCTAGTTTCCGTGGTAAGCAACGAGGCTTGTGTTACGGAAACTAGATGGTTGATAAACTACATATTATGCTTTTTTTTTGTAAATATATACATATTATACATATAAACACCCAGACCAAGACAAATTATACAATGTACAACTTGCCCCCGGTGGGAATCGAACCCACGACCTCCCGAGTTCACGGCAACGTTTGTTAGCACTAGACCACGGAGGCGGTCAATTAGACACTCATGACTGACATCAGTCCCTAAAACTATGCTGGTTTGACTGGGCATGAAAGTAATTCGAGCCTGATCTCGAAACGTGTGGATACACTTTAATGGGTTTACCAGCACGAAGGGTGGATCATTCCCTGCCTCGGCAAACTGGGAAAATTATCACCATCAGTATGTGCCATTCGCAATGATGTCAAACGCCAATTTTTACTTTCAAGGAGAACTAATATTGTAAGCTTGCTATGGTGATATTTATATAAAATTAACACCGGATGAAACAAGACTTACTGGAATAGTTCTGAAATGCAAGAGCTCGCTGGTTCTCCGGTAGTTGATGTTTTAGCCTAACACAGGTAGAAAAGGAATGGCACCTCGCCGATTTCGTGTACACTGAGTTTCACTTGCTGCTCGAATAATAATAATAATTGTTTATTGACACAAAAGAAAATATACATATTGAACAAAAAAATTAAAATTACAGTGTTGTACATGCTTAATTTAGTAGACGACTTCTGTCCCCTATACTAAGGTTGCCCTGGTCTTATAGGGGACAGCTAGTTGACACTATGCAATGATCTTGCAGAAGGGTCGTTTAATATAATATGTTACAAGTCTAATTTCACACGCCTTATGTCATACTATTTTTTTTTAAGTTAAGGGCAAGGCGGAATAGACAAATCGTGCGGTCTACACAATTAACTTATATTATTCAAGAATAAAAAATTTAGGCACACAGGTTTTTTCAACGATAATAGTATAAGTTAATGCTTACTTGAGATATTTAAAAAGTTAAAGTTGTTGGGCACTCACTCTGCTACTAGTAACAATTAAATCAATTTCGGTATTATGAATTATAAAAAAAAAAAAACAATAATAGAAGATAGAAGAAATCGAAGTGTCTTGATTCGTGTTTCGGTAGAAACGAATGCGGAAATTTAAAACCAACTTGAATATATCAAATTCTACGAATGTTCTCAACGCATCACAATAACCGTTAAGACAAATGCGATTTCTTTGTTAGATAGAGAATAGTGAAACGATGATAAAAAATATATATTCAATCCAATAAACTGTAAATGCTATATACATAAATAGTTACTAAACTTTCGCCAAGGTTCACAACGGTTGCTCGTTTTCTAGCGAAATTTTCATAACACTCTAATTGACATAGCTTCGTAGCGATTGGTAGCGATCTCGTGTCCGACAGACTGCGAAGCAATACGTTGCGTCCGAATTAAATTAATTATTTAGGGCATTGTTGCACGTGGCGTTTAGTTTCAAAGATCATACTTCTGTGTAGTATGCATATATAGGTGCTCGTAGATATCGAAATAATAGTTTTTTTTATACTGTTTTAAACACACGACGTACATGTAGACATAGTAGATAGTTTTCACAAAGGTTTTTTGAAAATAGCGAACGGTTACGTTTTGTTATTTCAAAAATCCATAACGTCACAACTCTATTCACCACTTCGAGTTGGGACTTTAACATTACGCGCAATAATATAATTATATATTTTTTTAGTTAAGTACTCTTAAAACATCGGTGAACTTGTTGATTGCCTCACTAAAGTTATCTTAACGTAAACCCACTTCTCAAAAGCACAGTTCTGACGCGCGATAACGAGTTTCAGTACAATTCTCACAGAATATCGATTTCAAATAAAATTGCAACCTTTTGAGATAACGAGACGGTATTTCCCCCTTTCTGTCCCGTTTGTCGCCCTCGTACATTGGGAATTTATCCACCGAAATAAGCAGATAACGAAGCTATTGGCAGAATTGTGAAATACGATGACAAGAGGGTACGCTTTGTGGCCCAGCTTGTTGCATTCATCTCGGCGCTTGCCAGCTGCTGGCACGTTGCCACTAAGCTGTCCAATTATGGAGAAATATGTTTTAAGCGATAGAAATATATGGAATACATTCTTACTAAAAAACGGGAAGAACAAACCCAACAATAAAAGTTGTATGATTTCAACTAAACCCTTTTTATATTTGTCATGTATTTTCAATTCTTAATTATGTTTTCTTTTGTCCTCAGATTCTTCTATCTATACCATTTCTCGTTCTACGCGTACCACTACCGCTTCAACGGACAGTACAGCAGTCTTGCACTCGTCACCTCTTGGCTTTTTATACAGGTAAGATAAGTTGTAACCTTTTTTTTTTACTTTTTAGAAGTCACAAAATATAAAACCAAAAAATACGCACTTGTTAGTAGTCTCATTGACAATCCGTATCATAATTATTATCAGCATGTGTCTCACCACTGCTGGGTGTAGGTTTCTATCTTGCCACTGCACGTCTTTTACAATCCTTATCCAACCCCCGCTAGAGACCTTCTTAAAAACAAAAATCCTAATTCACGTAAACCTATTACAGGCATTTGTGACACGTTGTAATTTAAATTATTTAGAAAGATTCTACCTCTGTTAGTGGAAGACTAAGCAAGTGGTCGAAGGAGTAAGCTGTTAGCAGAAAAATAGCAGCTTAGAAATTTCAGTGACCTGTTAATGTGAATACTTCCCCGCCCCGGCAGACTAGGCAGACCCCTCCTGTTATGTAAGATGCATTCTTTGCTCAGATTGGTTTCAAATGATATAAAAGTCTGGTCACGCAATCTCGTGTCAGGATTTAGCGATTCCGCAGCAGCTGCTATTAATCATGACCACACGGAAACTCTTAACTTATTATTATTTTTAAGTACACAACAAAAAAGTGGAAGAAAAATAGCTTCTTAGTTGGCTCGAGGCTCACAAGCATTTGTCAACGAATCACGTCCGTGTCTCTAGTGTAACAATGTCATATTTTCTCTGACCTGACAAAGACATATATATATTATTTAACATGTTTTTATTAACTCGTTTTTTTTTGTATGTTTGTCCGTGTGGAATTTTGTAAATGATTTTTAACTAACTTCCCGACTTAAAATTTGGACCATAGCTCAAAAGTGGTGGAAAAAGTGGACAATGCATGAAAATGTGAAATTTAATAATAATATAATAAAAAATAATGCACCATGTTTTTAACCAACTAACGCTCAAATTCTTGATTTCATTCATTACATACAATAAAAAATAAAAATAATGTTTTATAACGCACTTAAAAGTTTTAAATAATTTCTCTAATCCTTATGAAGGATAAAACCACATTCAGATTTATTTATCTTTTTCTAATTTATCCAGAATATTTATTTACTAAGAGTCAATTGACATTTTACATACTTGTATAATTTTAGTTTAAGCTTGATGTCAATTTGTCAGACTACATAACTAATTTAACTATGGACATGGACACGCGGTCTCATAGACCGCTCTCAGTTTATAATTTTCGTGTTTACTCACTTCACTGCCTCTCACTACTAACCGTTTCGGTTTTAGATATATTTATTGCACAATAAACAAAACCTCATTTAAATGTACACACGAGCTTAATGTCTAGTGACATTCTTTAACGTAGGGATTGTGGGTGCATTAAATAACTAAATTAAACAAAGGGTTTTAGTATCGAAACGATAATATTATTTAATTTAATATTTGATATCTCTAATTTTATTTGTTTTCTTTTATTTGTAAAATTGATTTATTTAAGTATCAGTAATAAAGTATGATTCCTAATTTGGCCAATGTATAAACTCAATTATTTACTAACCTTTATGTCCAGTAATGTGCTGTGGAAATGAATAAATAAATAAATTTGACATTATAATTTAGCGGTCTGTGAGACCGCGCGCCTATGACAGTGTTACATAAAAGTAACTACATAATAATATTAGATTGGTAATTTAGGAATGTGCTGCTCTTAATTACTGCGTCAACAACAAAAATAATTTGTATCTTTTTTTTTTTTTTTTTTTATACTAGCACGACATGTGACCTTGGGCCCACCTGATGGTAAGTGGCGCGCAAGGTCCATGAATGTTAGCAACTGAAGTCAGATACTCGTAACTGCCATCAGTCCCTAACACTATGCCGGCTTGACTAGATGCTTTTTCACACTTCGCTTGAAGGACTCCAAGTTATAGGAAAGTGGAAACACAGAGGCTGGAAGAGCATTCCACATCTTTATCGTACGACAGATGTATGAGTCCCCTAATTTATATGTACGCGAAGGGATGGTGACTACGGTATGTGGGTGCATATTCTGACCTGTGCGTGTGGTTCGGTTGCGGAATGGAGAGGCTCGTCTTAGAAATATATGTATCTGGTTCCAGCACACATTCAATTCGTGCTTTAATGTGTGTCGTATAAGGGTCATAATTGTGTTACTAGTTATTCAGGTAGACGGAATATCGCGTCAAACTTTTCTCACATGTTTTACGAGACAATTCCCAAATAACATCCGTGCGTGTAATATTTCGGGCTCGTCTCCAGAGGTACAACCACGCAGACGTACTTAAAATAAAGTAACATAATCCATTATTATATTATAAATGTGAAAAAAACCTTTGTCTGTGTGTCCGTGTGTATATATAAATGTTTGTCGCGTTTTAACGCCTATAATACTAAATCTATATATATATATATATAGCGCGGTGGTGGCTCGGTTGTAAGAACGCGTTCCTTAAATCCTACAAAGGTCTGTTCAAATCCCCCCGACATTTACCAATGAGAAATACACTTTTCTTACGTACATTTGTCATAGATTTACAACACCACCGTTCCCGTGCCTCGGAGAGCACGTTAAGCCGTCGGTCCCGGTTTGACTAGTACCAAATTGTGGAATCGTTAATAAATTGTCATAAAAAAAAATGACAAAAATCGTGGCAAGTGTAGGCCAATTTCTCCAGATATAAGTTCTGGAAGGCTCATCTCCAGCAGTGGAGGTCTAGGACGCTGTGTTCTAAGGGCTGTATTGATGATATATGTATGTATGTTTGTTTGTTTCTTTGTGGCACACTAGAGACCAAACGCGTAGCCCGATTTTGATAAAACTCACGTCAATCGATTCGTCTTCATCACGCGAGTGTCATCAAGATATGACATTAATCAAACTTCATTAAAGCTACAACAAGACGCGATATTGTGGAAATAAAAAAAAAATAAGTCGAACTATATTAAGTGGGGTATCGTTGAATAGGTATTTCAAAATCACGTTAAGGATTCTTTTCTCGAGTTTGGTACGCTAGAGACATCGATAAGCTTGCCACTTGTTATGATGCGCCTATAATAAAGTTGGCTAAATGTGAAGCAGATTTTTAAAAAAGATTGGTTTCTGACCAATTTTTTTGAATGGCAATTCTTTGTTGTACAAAACCAAACGAAGTGTAGGTACATAGGCGAGCTTAATGTCGTAAATGTATTTTCTATCAACTAACCTTTGTGACTGAGATATGTATATAATACGAGGGGCGTTCAAAATATTCTCGGTATTGATACGTTACAACCTCTTTTATATATATATTTGTTACTGGCCGCTAAGATTCATCCATTGACATTAAAAAAAAGTAAAATTGGAACCGAGATGTTCTTTTGTTTTTCTGCAATTGCCGAACAAACATGAACACCATGAGCGAATTAACAATTTTAACGAAATTAGAGCACCGATCCGTCATAAAATTCTTGACAAAACAGGGTAAAAATCAAAAAACCATAAAAGAGGAAATGGATTGTGTTTACCGTGAGTCTGCTCCTTCTTTATCTACTATTCAAAAATGGTCAAGCGAATTTAAGCGTGGAAGGGAGAGTATTGAAGATGACCCTAGACCTGGCCGGCCTGTAGTGGCTACCTCACAAGAAAATATTGATAAAGTGGAAAAACTTATATTGGAAGACGGCCGAGTGAAGGTAAAATCTATAGCTCAAGTAACCAATCTCTCTATTGGTACCGTACATGACATTATACATGACCATCTTAATATGTCAAAAGTAAGTGCAAGATGGGTTCCGCGAATGCTGACGCTTCTTCAAAAGGATATGCGTGTGGCTTGCTGTTCAGATTTTATCGACCTGTGTGGTGAAAATCCCGATGAGGTGCTGCAAAAAATAGTTACTGGAGATGAAACCTGGGTTCATCATTATGACCCAGAGAGCAAACAGGAGTCCATGCAGTGGCACATTAAGGGTTCAGCTCATCCCAAGAAGTTCAAGGTAATCCCGTCAGCTGGCAAGGTCATGGCCACAATATTTTGGGATTGTGAAGGAGTTTTGCTTATCGATTATAAAGAAAAAGGTGTAAATATCACAGGGCAGTACTACGCTAACGTTATACGTCAATTAAGAGATGCGATCAAAGAAAAGAGGCGAGGAAAGTTAACCAAAGGTGTTCTGCTTCTGCATGACAACGCCCCTGTCCATACTGCTCATATTGCCAAGGCAGCTATTGTTGAATGTGGGTTTGAAACTGTTACTCATCCACCCTATAGTCCGGACTTAGCCCCAAGCGACTTCTTTTTGTTTCCCAATCTTAAAAAGGATCTGCGTGGAAATAAATTTTCTGACGATGAAGCGTTGAAGACGGCCGTGGAGGAGCATTTTTACACCAAAGATAAAAAATATTTTTATGAGGGATTAAAAAAAATAATTGATCGATCTTATAAGTGTATGAACATAGGGGGGGAGTATATTGAAAAATAAAAATATCAAACTTTTCGTACTTGTTTGTTTTTATCCACATACCGAGAATATTTTGAACGCCCCTCGTAAGTGGGTGCATAAGGTTACGAAGAAAATAGATAGTTGAAGTTATTTATTACTATACAAAACACAAATTAATTACATACATATAGTACTCATTTTATCCAAACGTTACCAAAGTTACCGACGTAGTCTTCAAATTTAGTAAGCTGAAGTGGCAAAGGGCCAGACACGTCTGTCGCAGAACCGATGACTGTTGGAGTAGACGGGTTCTGGAGTTGAGACCACGTACGGGACAGAGTGGGACGACCCCCCGCCAGTTGGACGGATGACCTGAAAAATGTCGCTGGTGAAAAATGACGCCTATATCCAGCAGTGGAGAGTCTTAGGGTCAAGCCGGCATAGTGTTAGAGACTGATGTCGGACATAAGTGTCTGATTCCAGTTGCTAACATTCATGGACCATGCGCGCCACTTACGATCAGGTGGGCGCAAGGTCACATATCGTGCTAGCAAAAAAAAAAAAACACAGGCTGATGATGATGATGAGATAAACGTCCTACATAAACAAATAAATATATAGGTACTTACTAAATATAAAATACATATATGTATGGTTTATGTATGTTTATGTGTTTAGGTATAATGTGTAATATATTAGAATTAGTTAAGTAACTTATTAACTGTAGCATTAAAAATTCTTATTTTTTCATACTGCCTATCACCTTACTCGATCCCCAAGGTTAGCTGGTAAAGAATGCCTACTGGCATTATAGCTCGCCTCTGTACTATTTTTAAGTGCATTAAAGAATTTAAATAAATAAATATATACTGTAAAAGTGTGTTATGGCGACTTATCCTGTTTGTGAAGTATTTCTATAATTTATCTTAAAATATTTTAAGATATGGTTCCTGTCTTATAATTACTTGGTGAGCTGTAAAGGAATTTGAATATCTAATGGAAGAGTGGGGAGGGATTTAAAGTAGGTTATTTTGGGAAGAACTATATGTAAGGCTGTGAGAGTCAGATTCAGAGGAAACGATTTTTTAGGTACGGCGGTGCGTGCATTGGGATTATATTGAATTCCATAAAGAAACGAAAGACTATGTGCATAACTGCGATTACGGATACTCGTATAACAGAAGCAAAGTCGCAACTAAAATAATATATTATATTAAACACGTGATCCCAAGAACCATGAAATAATGATAGCTGCATGTAAAATAATCGAAATACATGTAGAGGCGCTTTTGTCTGTGCCTTCGGGCTGTTGGGCTCTGGCGGATTACAAACAGGAAAGGGCGATGTCGAAAAACAAGGAGCCCCTTCGGAATGCAAAGTGGGGCTTATCTTATAATCATCGAGCGTGTCAACTTATTAAAAATCATATTTTACGACAGTCTCCGCCTCGGCCGCAGAACAGAAATAACTACGAGTATGTAGATACTTTCATCGTAAGCGTAGTAGTTTTGTACTTTAGCCTCTGCTTTCTCAGCTGTCAAAAGGTTTACTTAAAGATTTTTTTGAAAAAAAAAAAAAAAAAAAAAAACAACACAATCTAAATCAAAATAATTTATTTCCATTGGTTTTCTCGAAACAACTTGGATACAGTCAGAACTAATAATATCAATACATTTTTCACAACATATGTACTAATCAAAGTGGTAATAATAATATTATAATAATCGTATGTGTACGGATTTTAGTCACATTAGCTAAATTTTAATAAAATCGTCCCAGAGGTATACGCGACAAACAGATAGGTGTGCGATAAACACACAGTTTTCTTACTAAACATCACATCACAGTTCCTCGAACACTGAGTCCTAGACAATTTATTAACGATTCCACAAGTCGGTATTAGTGAAACCGGGACCGAGGCACGAGAACGGTGGCGTTGTAAATTTATGACAAATGTACGTAATAAAAGCGTATTGGTACCTGCCGGGGGGATTTGAACCGACTTTTGTAGGATTTTAAGGAAAGCGTTCCTTCAATCGAGCCACCGCTCTGTGCTAATCATAAGGCCTGTATAGTATATTTAAGGCGATCGCTTGCCACCGTCGTTTAAACCCCACCAGCGAACTTCTTCAGGTCATCCGTTCATCTACCGGGGGATTGTGCCACTCTGCGTCTTCCCGTAATTGTCCTCACTTCTGAATCCGTTTGCCCCATCGTTCGTCAGTTCTGCAGCAGATGTGTCCAGCCCACTGTCACTTCAGCTTGCTAATTTCAAAAGCTATGGCAGTACCTAACTTTTCTTCTTTAACGTATATAAACGTTGCGAATTCTATCCATCAGAGAAATACTTAGCATAGCTTTTTCCAAAGCTCGCTGAGCGACCTTAAATTTACTGATTTATGTTTTTTTTACTAATATTTAACATAAATTAATGATTTATGACAAGCTATGCCAATTTAGTGGTAGAGACTGATGTCATGTCATTAATGTTATTATTATATTATCCAATCGAGCTATTTATTTTTAATGGCGACTAGAGATTTGTTAGAATCACGAATTTATTTAGTTAAAAATTAATGATGATATGATATGGAAAATACATCTCGATCACATCGTTGATTCTGTGAATGACATCGCTTTCATTTAAGAAGAGCACTTTTCTTATCAGTTTGAAGTTATATTAGTTTATAATCCATCTTTAAAAGCAATATAAAAATCTCATTTAGTTTTAACATTTTGACACATTGTAACTATGCTAATAATTATTAAACATGTCTCATCATCATCATCAGCCTGTGTCTCTCCACTGCTGGATATAGGCCTCCTCCAAGGCTCGCCACTTCACACGATCTCCTGCCACTCTCATCCAACCCCCTCCAGCGACCTTCCTTAGGTCATCTGTCCACCTAGCGGGGGGTCGACCCACTCTGCGTCTTCCCGTACGTGGTCTCCACTCTAGAACTCGTCTACTCCATCGTTCATCGGTTCTACGACAAACATGTCCAGCCCATTGCCACTTCAGCTTACAAATTTTGAAGGCTATATCGGTAACTTTTGTTCTCCGACGGATTTCCTCGTTTATGACTTTATCCATCAGAGAAATACCAAGCATAGCTCTCTCCATAGCCCGCTGAGCGACCTTAAATTTGTGGACGAGACCCACTGTCAGTGTCAGTGGATCATTAAACATGTATTTCTTTAAATATACATATTATATTTGAGTAATATCCAAGTCATTTTAGTACATCTATCTACTGTTTTTTATTTCTGTTCTGCAATACGGCCGACTTGGGGACGTGAAGAGCATACCAGCTTACCGTCCCGGCCGCTACATTAATTCTCACCATTAGCAGGACTTGTTGACAGCGGCTCAAACTAGGATTTTATGTTAAATTAATAAACTTCCAACTTCCCCAGCGTCTTGTACACGTAATAAGTTATTAGGTGGATTCTTTGCTATAATATGTAAACTTACTGCTGCATTATTAAACATTGTTGTTGTTTTACACTGCACTAAAGACGTCTTGTCTATAATTATGTATATATATATGTATGTCCTTTCTTGACCAAACGCGTTGACCGACTTTATTTATTTTATTTATTAAAACTTTATTGCACAATATATACAAGAGGCGGACTTAATGTCACTAGACATTCTCTGACAGCCAACCTTAGGGACATTGTAGAACATTAAAGACGTAAGGTAGGTGCAATTAGAGAAATATGATTGCATAATAAATATGCAATATTATCTAAACTACAATAATAAATACTATAATAAACTAAATACTAGGTACATATATTACATAACATTAATACATACACTACATATAATAATATAATAAATAAATTAAATGAGTTATGAGCTATTTAAATAATATGAATATACCATTTTTTTGATAATGCTTCGGTTGGATGCTTGTCGTATATTTACCGGCAGCTTGTTCCACAGGTTTGCGGCAACAACAGCAAAAGAATCGTTCATGAACCCAGAGTGGTGCGATGCGACTTTAATGATTCTTCTGGCATTAATTAGATTTAATTTAGGATCTATAACGATTCAAAGTTGTTACCTACCTAGCTATAATAAAGATGTAATAAAGTTCATATAAAAAAGTATCATCACGATATATTATATGAAAACAGATATTGATTTGATTGAGACAGAACTAAAAATATTTAAATAAATAAAGTAATTATAGTTAATTAAAAAAATTAAAACTGGCCTGCGTAAAAAATAATCATAAATTAAAAACTAAAAATTAATAAATAAAAAGAAACAAACAAGCCCAACTTTTTGGCGACGGAACATTGGGTCTGTTTTTTTTTTTGTTTTTTTTTTTTGTTTTTAATTCAATAACATTCTTCTCCAATATTTAATACATAGTTTAATACATATATTCACGCCAGCTCCCTTGCAGGGTAGGCAGAGACAATTAAGCGCCATTGTCATTTCCTTAACATTCTCAAAAGGTTGGCATGAGAACTACACAAATGAGAAATACACTTTTCTTGCATACATTTGTCAGTTACAACACCACCGTTCCCGTGCCTCGGCAAGCACGTTAAACCGTCGGTTCTGGTTCCGTGGCGAGGGTAGGCAAAATTCTCCTGAAAATTCTGGAATGCACAGTCTAGGACTCTTGTGTTTTAGGAACTGTGATGGTACATACCTCTTTCGCTTCGTTGACATCCATCTATCTCTTCATACATTGCTATGCTTTCCTTTATATCTACACTCTGACAGTCCGGGTCAAATTTGATCACATGGTAAATATGTTTACTATAAAATTTGTGTGGATTATTTATTGTTTATTTTTCTAATAAGTATGCACTAGAACCTGTGTACTCGTCAAATACGCACTGGGAGTGTAATGGTGGTACTTCGGGTAATATTAGATCCTAAGTCAACAAGCCAGAGGTTGCTCGCTATTATGGAAACACCGTAAAGCGTGTAATCTTTCGGATCTCAGCCAAATTATACCGGAACTTAGAACAAACACGTCCATCCTTGTAGGTACTTCGTAACTTCGCTTCCTGCATCTAATAATTTGTAACTTACACATTACTTACGGGGTTAAATTATTATTGTTATTATTTGTAAAGCACCATCACTTATATGTTATAAAAATTTGCTCACTAAACACTTTCACAAAAAGCAAGACGAGTCTACATAACTTGACTAAATCAGTATATTATTGTATGTATATATATATATATATATATAAATATAGTATATAACCAGTATATGTATGTGCTATCTATGTATTGTATGTATTTATATTATAGATTTAATATCGTTCTTTTTCTTAGTTATAAGTTTACTAGTGTTAGAAAATGTTTTTAGACATTACGCATGTACTGTAAAATGTATAATTTTCTATGCAATAAAGAATTTATCTATCTATCTACCTATTATCAGGAACGGGTTCAAGACTCAGCTTTACATAGTTAAAGTTGGTGCGGAAGGTATTTCAGCAAAATCTTAGCGCTACTTACTGAAAGAATTGGGCCTAAGCAGGTCTGCCGTCAATACATTTATAGAACGAGCTTTTAAGAGCTCGTTTCCAAAGATGTTATTTTATATAAATAACACTAAGGCAAGCGGTCACATACTTTCAACGAGAACAACCAATAGGTGGTAGGTGGATTGATGGTGGTGATTTGCCCAGTCTGCCGGGGCGGGAAATTATCCACATTCCAAGTATAGTGTGTGTGTGTCTTCGCGGACCCACGCTGATATACGACAGCTAGAATGTTTTCAGTTATAAGTTTTTTTTTTCATTTCCAATCTTGTTTTCAGTGTTTGTCGTAATTAAAACTTCGAGCAACGATAACCCTGAGTGGACTGTCATCTGCTTTAATGACCCCTTCTGTTAAGTAACTTTTAATTCCGAAACTTGATGTTTTTTCATCTAATTCGTCAAAACCAGAGATGTTTTTAATAAGGATACCGCGTATTTCCAATTTTTGTTTAAATTGCTTTTTTTAATGTTTTTGTTATTACACCTTAGGGTATTAGTCACGTGAAGCTCGAAAAGGTGGAAAAAATCACGATCTATTATAAAGTATTACGTGTTTTTGTTAACAACAACCTGCCCATACATCCCAACTTTTTAGAAATAAATTAGATATTTAAATAAAATATTCTATAAAATAAAGAGTTAGTTTGTACTAAAACAATACATATGTATTGTAGTTATATTTTCGTTAGGGGTAGTGTAAAAACCTCACCATGTCTCACTAATAAAAAATATCACGTGATTAATCGACGACCCTTAAAAGTCATACAAAATAATTAATCCTTAGCATTAGGTACACTCCCAAAAACACTGAGTCCTAGATCTCCACTACTTAAAATAAACCTTTCAAAAGACACCTATACCCTACTACATACATACTACTTTTGCTAGGTTGGCATGACGGGGTGGCCCATTTGTTGGGGCCAAGGCCCGGTGTAAGTTAACTCGGGTTACCCTAGCTGAGTTTTATTATAAAAATGGACTGTAGTCTGGTTTAATGCGTTTATTGCAAAGATGGTGCTTGTACAGAGATTGCCCGACAAATAAATGAACGCTCGTCTCCGCATTAAATTAATTCAAAATTTTGAATTGTCGGTATGGAGGCGAGCGACGCCATCCTCGCCTGAAATGACATCTGTTATACGATTTAGTAACTATTGCTGAGGAGGCAAGGCCTTGATGAGTACTAGAGTTCCTTCCTTGAGCTCTCCTTGTGATGATATCTTTTAGTCTTTAGCTGAAGTAACAAAATATACTTGCTAGAAAATCGCTTCCAAAAATGTAATTTTAGCAATCTCTGCAGCGACGGATATCATAGTGTTGCTGGACATCTGTGGATGAGGCACTTATATTAGATATCTCCCAATGAGGAAGTGAGAAGGAGATAGGGGACAGAAATCGAATGGTTCGCCTCGAATATAGAAGTGATACGTCTGGAATTTAGGAATGCAAATTCCCCTGCCCAAATACTGTGATCATTATTATAAAACTTATTGTTGTCTTATGCTACGTATACTCTAATATCCTGCAGATCCGATTTAGGTTAACGCAACGTCACGAGGAAGTGTGGCTTACTGTTGATGTGGGCACTTATTTTTGGGCACCATTTTCGCACGCTAATCTTACATCTACATAATTTTAAGATCATTGGTCAGCGCAGTGTTGGCATGTGTCTGTCGAGGGATTAGCTAAATGAAAAAGAAATTCCTCAGTAAAAAATGTGTCTCGCCTTGCCCGGATTCGCAAAAGCAAAGAGCTTTTTCTTTACATTTTAAATCAAAATAACTTTATTTTCCCTACCGTCTTGGCATAATCAACGCTCGGCTCGAGAGGTGTTTAAGACAATTTTGCGGCTAAAAAATTTTAAATCACAAAGAGCTACAACACCTTTGAAGTATTATTATATTTTTGGACTTTAAACTCTTCTTTATCTCTCGTTGCACTTTTATAATGTTTTGACTGCATTGTGTAATTTATTTACATACTTACATCTTTTGCTTTGTCGACTTTCATCATACATGCCCTTTTGTTTTGTAGACCTCTTTACTGCACTTTCAGCCAGTGATTTATTTATTTGTTCGTGATGGTTGTCTTGGTCAGCCAGGGGGCCTCTTTCGCATTTTTTTTTGTCTCCCTTCCTTTCAACATGCTTGAGCCATCGGAGTTGTGGGTCGGTTGTAAAAACACTTTAATACTTAAAATTGTGGTTTGAACCCCGGCATGTACCTCCTTACGTACATTTATCATAGATTTACAACACTGTTCCCGTGCCTTACGTACTGTTAAGCCGTCGGTCCCAATTCCACTAAAACCAATTCGCTAACTCGTCTGGCCAGCGTGGCGAGTGTAGGCCAAATTCTCCAGATATAAGTTCTAGAAGGCCCATCTCCAGAAGTGGAGGTCTATGACTCCGTGTCCTAGAGCTGTAAAGTGTAATTTATCTAAACATTTAAACAAATAATTTTTCGTCATCTTGCTCAGCTCCTCCTCATCTTTATCGTAGCTTAGTGTCGTCCTTTTGTAGTAACACAGTACAGTTGGTCAGGTCATTAAAGTATTGTTTACCGCCAAAAACTTGCGCACAAGTAACGATGTGTGGAGCAGAGGTGTCATCGTGGTGTTGTTTTGTAGAAACAAATTCGAGCCTTTCTAGCGGATTGCTTTGCGCAAATTTTAGGTAATACACCCTGTGGTCAAGAACGCATGACACATACAGCAAAACTTTGACATTCGCATGAACTAGGTGTGTTTTTTTTAGTCATGCATTCTGTACCACTAATAAACGTTGCCTTGGACCAACACCTTCGCCACAGTCAAATGCGTCCGCGCACTTGTGTCTTTGAGTACACACTTCATGACGTACTCACTTCAACCACAAAAAAAAAAAACAAATATCGTAACGTACACCACATACATTTTTATTTCGAGATATTTTTTCGTGCACTGTACTTACGTACATTTGTTATACACGCCACACAGATTAAGACGTCTCGGTTCCGATTCCAATAATACTAATTTGTGCAATTAATTTGTTAAAGTATTAAATTAATAAAATTAAATTTAACTGCCTCCGTGTGGTTCAGCGGTTAAGTCCGAGGATTTAGACCGGGTTTGATTCCTGGTCGGGACACAAAAATATTTATTAATGTAAATAAATACATTTAATTTATACAGCCACTGTCAGTGATGACGCCGCTCCAAAGAGAAGCGAAATATTTGGCAATAAAATTTTTAAGCTTCAATTTATATATTTTACCAAGTAAGAAACACATCTAACACACTTTATTTGTTGCAGATAATACATTTAATTTATTTGTGATATTTCTCGAGTTTGGTACGCTGGAGACATCGACGAGCTTGCCACTTGTCATGATTGGCCTATAGTAAAGTTGGCTAAATGTGAATCCGCTTATTTATAAGCGTGGTTTCTGGACACCCCGAAAGGGAAACGGTCGTGATGATACTAAATTACAACCCTCGCCAACCCACTAGCCAGAGCGTAGCTCTTCTCCCTGTTTCGTTTTATATAAAACTCAGCTATACCATCGTAGCAACATCAAAAATATTTTAAATCTTGTACCAAACTGTACTTTTATCTTTTATTTTCACAATTGGAAACGTGCAGATGCTTCGAAGTGAAAATTTAATATAACGCTGACATGTGAATGTTCTGCGCTTTAAGTTCATTCAGCAATCCAATAATTTACAAACACGTTCCGTTGGGAATTGGGTAGAAAACATAGACATAGTATTTACACACAAAGAAAAATATGCATCATTTTCATTCTTAGTACGTAGAAGAAGAGGGATTTATACGTACGCGTAGGGATGTTGACTACGGTATGTGGTTGCAAAATCTGACCTGTGCGTGTGGTTCAGTTGCGGAATGGAGAGGAAGGGATTAGGTTATAGAGCTCTGCTGAAGATGGGAGGCTTCCAGGACTATCTTTCCGAAGAATGACAGCAACAGTTCCCATTACCCATCACTCTAAGTAGGTATTATATATAGTGTATATAATATATACATATAGTATGTAGTATTGTGTACATATTAGTATGTATTTGTCTATATAGATATAATATTTAGATTTAATGTATATTACCTATTAATCTATTTAATGGTTGCACCTACCTCACACCACAAATCGTTTCATTGTCCCAAAGGTTGGTTGCTAGAGAATGCCTAGCGGCATTAAGCCCGCCTCTTGTACATAGTGCAATAAAGTTTTAAATAAATAAATAAAATTATTTTTTTATGTTTATATGTTCACAATCTGTCCGCCACATGTGACATCCAGCCATAAGAAACCCAGGCCCGCTGCAGAGTCATCAGCGCGTCTTAAACGCAACAAAAATACGCGGAGATCATCATTAATCATTATTATATTACTTCATTTCATTTGCAGTCGAAACGATGGGTCCGTTGCCCGAGGAGGCTCTGGTGTTCTCTCGTGAGCTTGGGGAAAAATTTCGCTTGGCGACGGGTGACCCTTAGTCATCCTAGCTGTTCAACGGGGGAACCCGAGTGTCCTCTGCACATTACCGCCATCGGACAGTTATAAATTTAGTTTTTTTTTTGTTTATTTAATTCTAGGTTTTTATTTTAATTGTTCAATAATATAATAAGAAATAATAAGAATTACATTCTTTTATACTGTTTGTATATTACTTTAAATAAAAAAAAATATATTACCTTACCTAAAAATCCATGATCCACATAAAATATTTTGAATTTGCTTTTTTTTAAGTAAAAAAAAGGTACGCGTATTTTAAAATAATGTAATTATTAGTGCATGCACTCGCCCTTTGATGCAGTAGCTTTTCAATATAATTAGCGTTTATTATTCGAGAATGCTTTCACAATTTATTTTTCATGGAAAATCAGGTTGCCTTTAACCGTATTAAAACATTTTTTCATTTCGGTCGGCTCGCGCGGTAAATATCGTCGCTGGTATTGCAGACAGATATATCTAAAAATATATTTAATTTATGTTTTATACATATAGGCGCGGTGGTGGCTCGGTTGTACCTTAAATCCTATTATTATTATTAAATTGTTTGCAATGCCACGTTGCCGCACTAACTTGGGAACTCATGCTCCTCTTGTGCGAATGATGTCTTTGTCTGACGGGATAGATGGTTTCGACGTATTTTGTTCGTCTATTAAATCGATTAAATCTTTAAATGTTGGATAGATTTAATTTGATTGTATTGATTTGATTTAATTTGATTTGATCTGATTTAATTTAATTTGATTTAATTTGGTTTATATTGATTTTGATTTTAAAAAAAACAGGGAGATTAAAAACTGAGGATTGCGCTTTGTTACAAAAAGATGTAGAAGAGATTGCAAAGTTATTTTATTTTATTTTATTTTATTTTATTTTATTTTATTTTATTTTATTTTATTTTATTTTATTTTATTTTATTTTATTTTATTTTATTTTATTTTATTTTATTTTATTTTATTTTATTTTATTTTATTTTATTTTATTTTATTTTATTTTATTTTATTTTATTTTATTTTATTCAATTAGATTTTTTAAAGACATTTTATTGTTTTATAGATTTACGTAAATTTAGATTTTAAGTAATTTTAGTTCTTAGATTATGTTATGTTTAGTTCATAGCTGATTTGATTATTGTTTAACTGTTGTGTTATAGCATGTGGTGGTCGCCTATAATAGGTGCAGCATCAGACTTTTGATTTAGCCTTAGATACAAATGCATGGAAGCTGTTGGCACTGTTGGCGACCCTATTATTAATAAATAAAAAATTAAAAAAAAATCCTACAAAGGTCGGTTCAAACCCAATGAGAAACACACTTTTCTTACGTACATTTGTTATAGATTTACAACACCAACGTTCCCGTGCCTCTGATAGCACGTTAAGCCGTCGGCCCCGGTTCCACTAATGCCAACTTGTGGAATCGTTAATAAATTGTGGTGAGTGTAGGCCAAATTCTCCAGTTCTGGAAGGCCCATCTTCAGCAGTGGAGGTCTAGGACGCTGTGTTCTAGGGGCTGTAATGAATGAAAAAATACATATTTCTAAGCATTTCATGGATACATCGTGCGGGAGCCGGGTCCATCGTGAGTGGGAAAGATATATTTTATTTTATTGGAAAATAAACAGTACTTAATAACTAATTACAAAATAAAATCATCAAAAATCAAAATCAAAATATTTTTTATTGTGGATCATAGGTTTTTAGTATAGGTATTGTACATGCTGTTATAATGGTCGCTATGTCCCGTCCATTGGACATACAATAATTATTTAAACATTACAAAAGGTTTTACAATGTTGTTGATGGGTGATGGTAAGGGGCATGCTAATTGTTCCTCTCATGTTTCGGAAAGATAGTCTGCTACGCTGTAGTAGCATCTTTCAGACAGAAAGCTTTGAAGCTTTGACTTAAAAACTGTCATGTTTTCAACTTCACGGATGGATTTGGGAACTTTATTGTAAATTTGTGTCACCATACTTATAACATTCTTGCTAAAAAAATTCGTTTTAGATACTTTTGTACACAATAGGTGATTGTGTCGTGCGCGAGTACGGTACGAGAACATTCTTATATTATTTTTTACAAATATTGCACTTTCATAAATATATAGTGATGGAAACGTTAATATATTATATCTTTTAAAGTATGGACGGCATGAATCCATCCGTTTTAATTTAAATATTGCTCTAACACATCGTTTTTGGGCTATAAATGCTCTTAATTTGTCTGTCGAATTTCCCCAAAATATAACACCATATCTAAGGATGGAATCAACGTAGGCCATATAAGCAGTTTTTACTGCGGATTGATTAACAACTTTTGAAAGTTTATACAGAGCATACGCGAATTGGTTGAGACGTTTACATATATGTTCAATGTGTGATTTCCATGTAATATTATTGTCTATGTGTAATCCTAAGAATTTTGTTGTTTCTACCTCTTCTATTTTAGTGTCTAAATAATTAATGTCAATGTTTAAAGGTTGATGGCGTCTTAGTTTAAAATTCATTATTTTTGATTTGTCCAAGTTAATATTTAGGTTATTCCATGTCAACCATTGTATTATAGATGTCAGAGTATTGTTTATGTCACTTTCTAGATTAGTCGAATCATTTCCTGTGAATAATATCGTACTGTCATCTGCAAATAATGTCATGTGGTGGTTTGTTATTAAAGGCATGTCATTTATATAAATTAAAAAGAGCAGAGGGCCCAATACACTGCCTTGTGGCACACCATTGCGAACCTTTCTAAATTTAGATAAATATTTAATTTGCTTTTTAGTTGTAGTGCAAATCCTATTTATTTGTGTTGCCTGAACTCTTTCGCATAAGTAAGTTTTAATAAGGTCATACACGTTTCCCCTTATCCCGTATAAATATAATTTATTAAGCAATATATTATGGTCTACATTATCGAAAGCTTTTGATAGATCCATATACATAGCTATAGCGGGAATCCGTTTATCCATATTAATCATAACTCTATTCAAGAAATTATAAATAGCCATATTAATATTTTTGTCTTTTCTAAATCCGTATTGTTGATTATTTAATATATTATTTAATTCAAGAAATTGATATAGGCATTGATATATATGTTTTTCAAATATTTTTGAAATAACTGGAATTAGAGCTATCGGTCTATAAGACTGTATTTTTGTTTTGTCTTCTTTTTTATATAGCGGCTTAACTATTGATACCTTTAACTTGGAAGGGTAGACGCCTTCTACAATGCAGACGTTCATAATAAAAGACAAGACTGGTGATATTATGTCTGATACGTCTTTTATTATTTGTGTACTAATATCATCATATCCGGTGCTATTTGTAGTTTTTAAGGATCCTATTATTTTGTATATGTCATTTGCAATGCTTGGTGTCATAAACATAGATTTGTAATTATTATTAAATGTCAATTTGTATCCATTATATGTCAATTTACTATTATTTATTTTAGATGTCCCTACATTAGTGTAATAATTATTAAATGCTTTTACAATTTCATAAGGATCTTTTATTGTGGTTCCATTAACAATAATTTTTGATATATTTTCTTTTGGTAGGTTTGTTTTAGATTTATTAATTATACTCCATGTGGCTTTTGATTTATTACCTGAGTTTTTTATATAGTAGTCGTTTTGTGATTTTTGTGTTAATTTAATTATTGATTTATATCGTTTAGAATATGATTTAAACTTTTGTTTGTTATCGTCGGATGAAAGTCGTCTATATTGCCATAGAAGATGCCTTTTTCGCTTGCTACAAATGGTAATACCACGTGTTAACCAACGCGGTCTTCTTATTGTATTTATTTTAACTCTTAGGATCGGGAAACACAGGTTATATAGCATTGTAAAAATATCATAAAACATGTTGAAAGCTTCATTTGCATCGTTAGATTTATATACATCTTGAAATTTTAGTTTACTTATGTGTTCCCTAAATTTTGCTCGGTTCTCAACAGCATAGTCACGTCTATATGTATAGTAAAATAATAACGTGCATGTTTTCTTAGTCGGAACTCTAATAAGTTGAGCAGTGTGGTCCGACAATGCTAGTTCTATAACTTCACTTTTTCCTCCACGAATATTGTGAGCGATATTATCAATGCAAGTTTTACTGCTAAGACGTGTAGGTTCGCTAATAGATAGCTTAAGATTATGATTAAGAAGTAATTCGATAAATTCAACAGTTTGTTTAGTTTTTCTAAGCGTGTCAATATTAAAATCTCCGCATACTATAACTTTTTTACTTTTTTGACGATATCTTGTTATAATACTGTATAATTTTGAAAAGAATAAATTATAGTTATACGATGTATTTCTTGGTGCTCTATAGATACATATAATATCAATTTTATAATCAGTAAGTTCTATTGCCGAACACTCAATTATATTAGCGAGTGATAGTTTTGTGATTTCAGTAATTTGTTTGTACCTAGTATAGTTACGTTTTATAAGTATACATGATCCACCGTGTCGTTTGTCTCTTGAGTAGCATGAGGCTAATGTAAAGTTTGGAATAGTCAACAAGCCTACATCACCACCAACCATGTTATGTTCTGTAATACAAAGCACATCAATAGATTTATTATTACATGTTAAGTCTTCTAAGCACACTGTTAATATGTCTGATTTATTAATAAGTCCATTAATATTTTGATGCAATATGTTAATAAAGGAAGTATTAGCGAAAAAAATCTTCATCAGTGTCGGTATTTCCATCGGTTTGTTGTTGATCAGGATTTTCAGTTGTATCTGATTCTAATACGTTATCTGTTTGTGTCATCTTGTTACAGCTTTTATTCTCTTTTGCCATTTTATTATTTGTAAATTCTTCAAAATCAGTATGGTAACTTATACGTAAAATTTACTGCCTCCGTGGTCTAGCGGTTAAGTCTGTGGATTTAGACTCGGACGTACCGGGTTCGATTCCTGGTCGGGACACAAAAATATTTATTAATGTAAATAAATACATTTAATTTATTTGTGATATTTCTCGAGCTTGGTACGCTGGAGACATCGACGAGCGTGCCACTTGTCATGATTGACCTATAGTAGAGTTGGCTAAATGTGAATCCGCTTATTTATAAGCGTGGTTTCTGACCACCCCGAAAGGGAAACGGTCGTGATGATACTTTTTTTCGTTCCATAAATATGTTGACAGCAGACCTACTTAGGCCGAAATCTTTTAGTAATTTAACGTGATTTAACAGATTACTCAATTTGTGTGTTGCAAGTCAAAAGATAAACTGAGCTTAATCGAGGTTGAAACTTGACATAGATAGATAGTTTAGTATTATCATTGTATTTATATGTATATAGATTTATTTATTATTCATATATATTTGAAATGGTCCACATTGACCGCCTCCGTGGTCTAGTGGTAACAAACGTTGCCGTGAACTCGGGAGGTCTAGGGTTCGATTCCCACCGGGGGCAAGTTGTACATTGTATAAAATGTCTCGGTCTGTGTGTTTATATGTATAATATGTATATATTTACAAAAAAAAAAGTATAATATGTAGTTTATCAACCATCTAGTTTCCGTAACACAAGCCTCGTAGCTTACCACGGAAACTAGATGGCGCTGTGCGACCTATCTGGAAATATTTATATTTTATTTATTTATTGTCCCTGAGGTTGGCTGTCAGATAATGTCTAGCGGCATTAAGTCCGCCCCTTGTATAATGTGCAATAAAGTTTTAAATAAATAAATTTAAAAAATAGATGGTTTTTTGCACTATAAACAAAATACATTTATATGTACATAATCGAGCTTGCGATAGTGAATAGGAATAGTGGGTGCATTAAATCACTGTTTCCTCATATTTTTTTGTTCTCTTGTAATTATTTGCTAAACGTAAGATAATTCTGCCTGCATCTTCAGCATCGGTATGAAAGCGACCGATGTTAATGGATGTATAAAAGGGAATCATCTCTGTCCATTAAATACCTTTTAAACGTTTGATCCTTTTTTATATTTGTCATGGCGATGATTTGCGAACGGATTTAGGTTGGTAGGGCGTATCGTTAATTAACGGTTGTACCAAACCAGTCCAGCTTTTTTGTGTTATATATTTTTAAAATCTAAAAATAACAAGCCAATAGGTACGAGTGTAACCTTTAAAATAGGACATGCATATTAAATTCATCAAGTTACTGATATTTTAATACTGAACAAGTTAAAACGGTTTTTTCCCGCCCTCACTCAGACTTGTGCTTTATAAAGCACAAATAAGGTTATGTGTGGAATACTGTCTCACTTCAGAGATGGTTCCGTAAGCCTTAGAGATGCTCTCAATGTCCAATTGCGGGCGATTCGTTTAGTGACGACACTAGGTCTAAAGCTTTCGAATTACTGCAGCTTTGGTGAGATGTGGCCGCCTTAAGCGTGTTCTACTATCACTTTAAGCGGGCCATTGAAATAAAACATAGGAATTTAAGTAAAGTGAAGATAACAGAACAAGAGAATCTACAATTATATAATAATAATAATATATTCAATTTAACAGATAATTACAATCCATTTTTGTTAGTATACCTATCACTATGTTAGTAACAATGGGTTACATTAAAGTTAGTAAACTAAATTTTTATGTTAGTGCAGTATTTATACTTATTTGTACACGTGTCAATTTGTGTGAATCTTAATAAAGTGATACTGTATTGGACAGTACACTTTATCCGATATGACTTTAAGCATATTGTTGGTGCTGCCTCTAATTCTATTGACTAGAGATGCAGTGCGTTTACGCATGATAGCAGAAAAACTATCAACACGGTTATCTGCAAACATTCCGGACGCACTGCAATAATGTGGCAGCCCCAACAATACCCTGAAACCATTATTATACTGGACTCGTAGGGCGCTGTATGCTCGCTGCGTATAGTTGACCCACAGACTGCAGGAGTAGAAGGATTGGCAATATGCCCTAAATAATTAACCTGTTTTGTGCAGCGAGGGAGGGTCGTAAGCCAAAACTTAGCCCTATCACTCTTTATGCATCCGTTGACCGTACGTAGGGGTACCTTCCCTCGGAGAGCGCTGCCGATCCCAAGCGGACAACGAGGCGTCACGGGGATCCTGGGCAGCGAGGTTATATTCTCATGCTGGGTCCCAGCTCTAAAGTCCTACTGTAAAAACCCCAAGCTAAGGGGACGACAATATCCAGTAGGTTTATTAAGATTTATAATGATTAAGTAATACAATATGCTAGTGAATAAAATATTTATTATAAATTAAAGTAGCACATTGCTCGCAGTTGGTTTTTCAATAGTGAGGAATGTCAAAGTCTACACTGACAGGTGGTGTCTTAAATATGTGCAAGGCAACGGATGTCGATTGCAGCCAACAATATATATTCCTTGGCCGCACGTAATACAATCGTTACACTACTAGCTATACTACGGTAACTGTTCGGTAGAACTCAACTACCTTATGGAGGGTACTCTATTCCGCAACCGAACCAAAATAAATATCCCCCTACCGTAGCAACTATCCCTACCCGTACATATAAATTTGGAGATCTCTAAGATGTGGCATGCTCTCCCACATATAAATTTGGAGATCTCTAAGATGTGGCATGCTCTCCCAGCCAGTATGATTCCTTATTCCTATAACCTGGAGTCCTTTAGTATGAAAAAGCATCTTTATAGGCCGGTATAATGATAGCGGCTGATGTCAAAAAAAAAAACACTTCATATTATGTACAAAACACTTAAAAAAGTATATTTGTATGTAATGTAATTAAATATATTTAATTAATATTACATTTATTTGTGATATTTCTCGAGTTTGGTACGCTGGAGACATCGACGAGCTTGCCACTTGTCATGATTGGCCTATAGTAAAGTTGGCTAAATGTGAATCCGCTTATTTATAAGCGTGGTTTCTGACAACTCCGAAAGGGAACGGTCGTGATGATACTTTACTTTTTTTTTAAGTCAGAAACCACGCTTACCAAACTCGAGAAATATTACAAATAACTTAAATATTAATTAAATTTATTTATTTAAATTAATAGATATTATTGTGTCCCGACCAGGAATCGAACCCGGTACCTCCGATTCTAAATCCACGGACTTAACCGTCACCACCGTTAACCACGGAGGCAGTTTAACCAAACTTAAATTTAACCAAAAAAGGACGCCCATGCCCTATATTACTCTTTCTAGGGATGTTGCTGCAGGGTACATATATATTAATTGTCTCTACCTGTTTCGAACCGACCCTACATAAACACAGGGTTATTTTCATTACAAAAGGTTTCCAAATTTAAATCACCTAAAACAAATATAAAGATTGAGCCCACTGTAATATGCTCTCGGAAAATGTTTAGCTAAATCTTTTCATATATATATATATATATATATATATTCTTTTTTTTTTTATGTAAGTAACTGTATATTTTTACGTTCATGCTAGTCGTAAATCTGAAACTATGAAAAACATTTTAAAAAATGTGAATCCCGCAGGCCGTAATGACTAAACTAAAAAAATACATCCATTTGGTCCTGCGTATCTAGATTATTTTCAGAACATTAACGACCCGTAAATTGACTTGACCGCCTCCGTGGTCTAGTGGTAACAAACGTTGCCGTGAACTCGGGAGGTCGTGAGTTCGATTCCCACCGGGGGCAAGTTGTACATTGTATAATTTGTCTCGGTCTGGGTGTTTATATGTATAATATGTATATATTTACAAAAAAAAAAAGTATAATATGTAGTTTATCAACCAACTTGTTTCCGTAACACAAGCCTCGTAGCTTACCACGGAAATTAGATGGCGCTGTGTGACCTGTCTGGAAATATTTATTTATTTATTAATTGATTTAAATTTGGAGGAGACGACTTTGATTTTAAAAAAACTGCTTCACAATACACAATAATTTGAAAAAATCCCTTTTACACTAGTCAAGCGGCGATATTGGAAAATGCAATTTTTTTACATTGTTGAGTTGGGCATAGTAGTTCCTGACCAGAAGCGCTCTATTTAGCTCCTCGCTCCTTAGTGAACTAGGTCGTTATTTTAGTTACTCAGATCCAAACCCCTGTCTCGAACCAGAAGAAGGTAGCGCTCATTCCTACGGATCTTTTGATCAAGGCAATCGTTCGCTCGCTTTTTTAATAATCTTTGAGAATTGGTTTTGATATGTACTATTCACTGTATTGCAAATTAGGATTTTGGCATTAGTAGCTATAACGCATATTTTGGTCCAACATCCATGTTCAATCTGGGCAAAAAATTAACGTTGTAAAACTGTGTTTTATTCTCCTGAATATTTTTGTAATCATGAGTTACTATGTTTTGATTTTTAACATCCGAACTAATCGTAAGTCGAACGAGAGATCCGCGCATTCTTCGTGAACTGTTCAGTGAGCGATAATGTGACGTGACAAGCTCCGCTCATCGATTCCATTCGTCGCTTCTGCTCCCTCGCTAATACAAGTCTGTCTAAATGGAATGGGACGAACTAAGGAGCTAATATATTTAGAACTAGTTCCGGTAAGTCCTCTGTGGGAGCGCTCTTTGGAACTAGTTCGCGAACTTATTGTATCACATTTATGACATTGTGCTTATTTTATTTTTATTGGTATATATTTATATGAATGTTTATTATATTTAATTGATATATCCCCGGCATGTACCAATGAGAAATACACTTAAGTACATTTGCCAAGATATACAACACCACCGATCCTGTGCCTCGGAGAGCACGTTGAGCCGTCTCGGTTCCAGATCCACTAATACCAACTTGTGGAATCGTTAATAAATTGTCAATAAAAAAATTATATCAGATCCTCGCCAACCCGTCTCTCCATATGTATGTTCTGGAAGGCCCATCTGCAACAGTGAAGGTCTAGGACGCTGTGTTCTAGGGGCTGTAATGAATTACATATGTAGTGACCTCTTTTACGTTAAAATCTCTGCCTATGTCAGACAGGCAAGCAATTGTCAAATTGTAAATAAACAAGTCATTCAATTACCAATAAACGAATCTAAAAAGTAATATCGAAACAATCTATTATTATTATTATCATTTATATTACATCATAATTTTTATTATTTCTTTTAAACCATTTATGTGATATAGTATATTATTAGGGTGATGTAGTGACCTCTTATACGTTAAAATCTTTGCCTATGTCAGACAGGCAAGCAATTGTCAAATTGTAAATAAACAAGTCATTCAATTACCAAATCTATTATTATTCAACACTAAACATATGTAGGTAACATAACACAACGAGTATATTCGTTCTACTTAAGATAATAAAATAATGTCCTTATTTTAATCATTTTTTTATTATATTTATGTAGGAACGTAATTTGGAGAAAAATAAACTTCAAGAAACGGAACGCAGGAGAGGGGAGAGAGGGAGAGGAAGGTGTGTGAAGTTAAAGATGTAAAACGGAGAAAAGTTGATTTAAATATAGTTAAAGTGTTTTCAAGCGTAATTATTGTTTTATTAAGCCCCGATTTCCCACAATTTTGGGGGCTCGTCCGGGATCGGGCAAAACAATATCGCAAAACGATGGAAAACAAAGGTGCAGCGGGTTCGTCGGAGGCGAAACACGAGGTGAAAGGAAGTCTATTCGGCTTTCAAGATGTAATTATGAAGTTCAGTGGCGACGACAAGACATATTCATCAGTGAAATGGGCGCAGGATATACAGGATAACGCTGAGATATTTGGATGGACGGCGCAGCAAAAGTTGATTATTGCACGTAGGTCACTGATAGGTACCGCAGAGCTTTGGCTAAGATCTGAGAAGACATTTAGGAGCTATGAAGAACTACAAACGGCGTTACAGAAGGAATTTCCCGATTATTTTAATAGCAAAGAAATGCACGAAGTCATGGCAGCGCGGCATAAGCGTAAGGAGGAGACTTGCTATCAATATATGTTAACCATGAAGGAGTTAGGTAAACGTGCAAAGTTTCCAGACTATGTGGCCATACAATACATTGTAGACGGCATCAGAGATCACGAATATAACAAGGTAATGTTGTACGGCATCACATCCTACGCAGCTTTCAAAGAAAAGTTAGCAATTTACGAAAGCATAAAGAACAATAGTAAGAAACGTGAAGATTTGGGTGCGAAGTCGGAATGTAAAAGCAGGGATAAAGTGGTGAAACTTAAAACAGTGCGGTGAGAAAGATCATTTGGCAGCTTCCTGCAAGAAAGGGGTGAAATGTTTTAGGTGCAATTTATATGGACATATTGGTTCAGAATGTAAGGTTATGCAGCAAGGTAAAAATGGCGGCTTCGTCGGGAACGACAACAAGAAATCAATGTGCGCGAGGTTGGTATCTCCGGACAGTGTAGGCGACGCAAGCGCCAGTTCGTGCGCTACGGCTGAGGACTGCAACGCAACGGTTTTATCGTGCGAGGTTGGCAATGCTGTGCGGATGACAGATGACAAATGTCAAAATGTTATGAACGTAAATAATAACCTAAAAGTGAACAAGTCGATTAAAATGTTAAAAATAAGTGGAATAAACGTTGAAACTTTAATAGATTCGGGCAGCGACCTTAATTTAATTTCAGAGGAACTATTTTCACAGTTGAATATTAGTGACATTAGGCAGTATAATAAGGAAACAGTCATATTGTCGGGACTGGCTTCCTCCAGAGTTTGTGCTGTCGGGAATTTTAATGTGGAACTGGAAATCGATGGATGGTGCATAAGTATGTGTTTCTACATTGTGCCACAAGGTGCAATACCCTACCAGGTAATTCTAGGGCAACCATTTTTGTGTAATACTATAACAATATTTGACAAGGGAATGGTCAACATCATACCATCTAGTAGTGATAATCTATACCTGTCTTGTTTATTAAGTGAAGTAGGGCAACCAGAGTGTAGTATAAACCCATCAGTTCAGTCGTTAGTTGAGGGATACAACCCAATTAAAATAAAGGAGGCACCGATAAAATTGAAGATAGTTTTGAAAGATGAAATTCCTATAGTTCAACGTCCCCGAAGATTTGCTTTGAAGGAAGAAGAGATAGTTAAAGATCAGATTAATAACTGGCTACAGAATGGTATAATAAGGCCTAGTTTTTCTGAATATAGTAGTCCGTTAGTTTTAGTTAAAAAGAAGGATGGTAGTACAAGAGTGTGCGTAGATTATAGAAAGATTAACCAAAAAATTACAAAAGATGAATACCCATTACCAGTGATCGATGATCACATTGATAAGTTGAGTAGGGCGTTAGTATTTAGTACTTTACTCGTAGATTTAAAAAATGGTTTTTTCCATTTACCTATAGAAGAAGGGTCAATCAAGTATACAGCCTTTGTGACGAGTAGTCCCGAGGGCCAGTATGAATTTTTGAAGGCACCATTTGGTCTTTCAATATGCCCAAAGTATTTCACGAGGTTTATCAACATCATATTTAGGGAACTTATTGCAAAAGGGATTGTGTTAATATTTATTGATGATGTCATTATTCCGTCGGCAGATGATGATGAGGGAACCCAGAGGTTAAAAATGGTTTTAGATGTAGCTTCTGAGTATGGACTTGAGATCAACTGGAAGAAGACCCAGCTGTTGCAGCGAAGAGTAGAGTATCTAGGTCATGTCATTGAGAATGGAACAGTGAAACCTTCCACAGAGAAGACTGAAGCGGTTATGAAGTTTCCGGAGCCAAAAACCATAAAACAAGTACACAGCTTTGTTGGATTAACATCATATTTTCGTAAGTACATTCAAAATTATGCTTTGATAGCAAAACCTCTCACTGACCTGTTGAAAAAAGAAACAAATTTTTATTTTGGAGAAGAACAAAGAAGAGCATTTCAGAGTTTAAAAGTTAAGTTAAGTAGCGAACCAGTATTAAAGATTTTTGAAGTAGGATTAAACACAGAATTACACACAGACGCGTCGAAATATGGTTATGCAGCTATTTTATTACAGAGGGACAGCGATGATGGTAAAATGCATCCAGTACATTACATGAGTAGGAAGACAAATGAAGTTGAGCAGAGAAATTATAATAGTTATGAACTAGAAGCGTTGGCAGTAATAGAGGGTGTTCGGAAATTCAGGAAGTATTTGTTCGGCATTCATTTTAAAATTGTAACTGATTGTTCAGCTTTTCAGAAGACATTATACAAGAAGGAGATTTCAGCGAAGGTAGCAAGATGGATATTATTTTTACAAGATTTTGATTATGAAGTGGAGCATAGAGCAGGAAAGAAAAT
This sequence comes from Tinea semifulvella, assembly GCA_910589645.1. Lineage (NCBI taxonomy): Eukaryota > Metazoa > Arthropoda > Insecta > Lepidoptera > Tineidae > Tinea > Tinea semifulvella. The sequence goes on along the minus strand of OU342612.1, from coordinate 8,135,509 downwards.
GCAGCATACTGATTCATTAAGTAGAAATCCTTACATTGGTGTGATTCAAACAGAATTACATGCAAGAATAAGTAAGGCACAGAAGGAAGATGATACACTGAATGTTATAAGAGAAATACTAAAAGAAAAAGAGTACAAAGATTATTACATAGAAAACGATTTGATTTACAAAGGAATAGATAAGAAGTTAGTATTACCTGAGATTATGGATTTAGAAATTATTAGAAAAGCACATGATATAGGACATTTTGAAATAAAGAAGACCATGGAAGTATTAGAAAGAGACTATTACATCAAAGACTTAAATAAGAAGATAAATAAAATAATTTTAGCATGTGTTCCATGCATTTTAGCTAGTAAGAAGGAGGGTAAGCAGGAGGGATTTTTATATCCAATAGGAAAAGGTGAGTTACCATTTGAGACGTTACATTGTGATCATTTAGGTCCATTGGATGCTACGAAGAAGATGTATAATTATATTCTCACAGTGATTGATGGCTATACTAAATTTGTTTGGATATACCCTACCAAGACATTGACATCAAAAGAAACTGTAGAAAAACTTAAAATACATCAGAAAGATTATGGAAACCCAAGTAGAATCATAACAGATAGAGGTACAGCTTTTACAGGAAAAGAATTTGTTGAGTATTGTCAAGAAGAAGGAATTGAACAGCATAAGATCACCACAGGTATGCCTAGAGGAAATGGACAGGCTGAGCGAATGAATAGGATAATTATATCAGTGTTAACTAAGATGTGCATCGAAGAACCTACGCATTGGTACAAATTTGTAAGTAGACTTCAAAGAGCGATCAATAGTACTTATCAAAGGTCAATCAAGACTTCACCTTTTGAATTATTGACAGGAACCAGGTTGAGACAGAGAGAAGACATGCAAATTATAGATTGGTTAGACGAAGAAAGCAGACAAGACTACCATGGCAAGCGTGATACACTAAGAAGAGAAGCAAAAGAACAAACTTTGAAAATACAAGAGGAGAACAGACGAACCTATAATAGAAAAAGAAAAGAAGCACAAAATTATGATATAGGAGATATTGTGGCTATTCAGAGAACACAGTACGGAAATGCCATGAAGTTAAAACCAAAGTTTTTAGGACCATATAAAATATCACAAAAAGTAGGTAAAGATCGGTATTATGTAGAAAAAATTGATAATAATAAAGAAGGACCTAAACAGACTACTACAGGTGTAGATTTCATGAAAAAATGGCCATGATGTACCTAACCCAGGTTGTTGTAATTGTATTTGTTGTGACTATACATAGTCAGTACCTACATGAAAGTCGCATTTAACTAAGTTGTACGTTGCGATCATTAAGATCAGTAATGCTGTCAAGTTGAAGTAAAAATAAATACCTAGTCTTAAGGATGTGTAAAATATTATGTTCTTAAAGTTGTCATATTTAAAATAATAAGTTACTATTTAGTTAAGGAGTTTGTTTTTTTTTGTTTAAAGTAGTAGTTAATTTTGAAGATTTATATTTTTGTAAGAGGAAGATTTTTGTTTAGTTTTAGTTTTCATAAGCGGTATGGAAGATGATAGAATGAATGTTTTTTTTTTAGGTTGATTTAAAAATAAACATGGTGTCAATTAGGCACACTGTCCACTTCTATAGTAAGATCTCATTTTACTGAGACTGTTGAGGAAAAATTTTGTTGAATAGTTCTATGAGTAATTGTTGACTTCATTACATATTATTGCAGTAGGTGATAGCAAGTCATGTAAGACGTACTCAGTATTGTAAATTCTGTAGGATATGGTCCGATAGTTCAGGTAAAACCATATTATATTGTACATAGTTTAAAGCCTTCAGCCTGAGGTCAGACTGATAGCAGAATGGCCGAGTTGTAGGAACGTAATTTGGAGAAAAATAAACTTCAAGAAACGGAACGCAGGAGAGGGGAGAGAGGGAGAGGAAGGTGTGTGAAGTTAAAGATGTAAAACGGAGAAAAGTTGATTTAAATATAGTTAAAGTGTTTTCAAGCGTAATTATTGTTTTATTAAGCCCCGATTTCCCACATTTATATGCACCTACTTCTGTCACCTAAAACTCTATTATAGTCCTTAGGCTTAACAGGGAGAGATTGTTCAACGACAAAAAGAAAGTTTTTTTAAATGAAATAAAATATATATATTTTGTAAAGTATCTAATGTCATCTTTTGAGTGATTGGAAAGTGTTTTCAATTATCGGGCCCTAAAGTAGAAGGAGGCTGGGTACACCTGAAGAATAATAAATCATAAAGGTGTCGCAAGTTGTCCCCATCAGTAACCCGTTACCCCGCTCGAAAAAATCACAACACCCCGCTAGGAAAATATAATTTCAAATAAAACTTGAGTCGGGAGCGGTCACAAGTTTCTTAATTAAAACTTACGTCGGACCAAGCAAGGGGAGGATACAGTGTTGCCATCATTTGATTATGATTTACCTTAAAAAAATCCCCAAAATTACACTTTAAAATATTTACCTTTAACATTCAGTGCTATCAACCCAATTAGCTAGGTTTTTTTTTTTAATGATTCAATTAAAAATAGATAGAAAATTTATGATTGTTTGTTAATTTAGGTTCGGTTTGTTATGGGGTTATGATCCTCAATTTGGGTAAAAACCCCTAATAAATTATTAATAAAAAAAAACATTTTTTTAAAATATAATGTAATATCTTTATTAAACAGTCTTCAAGCAAGCATCCATTTGGTCCATATCAGTATTTTAAGTGGTTTTTTTTTCTATGTCTTTAAAATACGGTAAATTGTCTAAAAGTGTATCTGCCATCTACGGCAAGGTTTACGTTTCTGAAAATATTTTACCTACTTAATCATAAATTATAAAATCTCTTTTCCTCCTCCTTTTGTCGTTCTCACTGGTGAGGGTAGTGACCCCCTTCACGAATCACTTTATCCCGGACGATGCTACGCCATTCGGGTCTGTTTACGGCTGCATATGCATCGTGCACTTGGTTATTTAGGGTGGTGCGGATCTGGTCAGACCAACGTATGGAGCTTCGGCCACGCGTCCCCTTGCCTTCGACTTTTCCTGTAATATCATGCCTTTATTATTATATTAGGCTATATGGCCGAAATGCTCAAGGACTTGTAGGCAGATGGAAAGCAGCCTAGTAGATTTTTAGCGCCTTGAGTGTTAACAGATAGGTTTTTTGCGCTGAAAATCGCTTTTAATAAACCCTAAATTCAGGGAAAATTACCTCAAGTGGAGAACCCTGAAAGGGTGAACTCTGACCCAGAACCAAAATAAATACGAAGCGTCTCGTCGCCGGCACGGGCGACTCATTTATTTGTCTATAGGAGTTTTGCTCAGTTCGACGGACGTGTCTCATAATCTGTCGCTCGGTAAATATCTCCCAGAGGGATTATTGCGTATCTTAATGCTAATAACTATACGCGAACATTTTATAAGAATAAGAAAAAAAAGTTGTTGCCACATCAATCAATATAACTCTTCTTCTTCTTCTTACGGTGCCATCTCCTATCGGAGGTCGGCTATCATTAAGGCGATTTTGATTTTGTTGGCCGCTGTCCGGAACAAGGATCTGGTGCTCATCCCGAACCACTCCCTGAGGTTCTTGAGCCAGGAAGTGCGTCTTCTCCCCGGTCTTCTGGAGCCTTGTATCTTGCCTTGCATGACGAGCTGCAGCAAGCTATACTTTTTATTGCGCATGATGTGTCCCAAATACTCCAACTTCCTTCGCTTTACCATTTTCAATAGTTCAACGCCTTTGTTCATTCTCTGCAAGACAGTTTCGTTTCTTACTCTGTCCTTCCATGATATCTTCAACATTCTCCTGTATATCCACATTTCAAAAGCTTCTAACTTTTTCGACATTGTGTTTGTCAGGGTCCATGATTCGACACCATACAGGAGAATGGAAAATATGTAGCATCGGACGAGTCGGCATCTTGTAGGAAGTTTAAGATTGCGATTGCAGAGAAGGTGGCTCATTTTAACAAAGGCGTTTCTAGCTTGTATGTAATATAACTCTACAAAATATTAAATAAGTTTATATGATGTGGCAAGGGTTTTGGCTCAGCTTCAGTCAGCGTTGTTTTTATGCCTAAACCCTAGCTCACGTACAGGTTTAAAAATAACAAAGGGCATCAAGAAAACGACATAAACACTAAGATAAAGACATGATAATAAAATTTTGTATATAATATACTACTCTAAAATTTTAATAATAAAGATAATAATTATATAATAAAATATATAATATTAAGTAGGCATATAAATAAAAATAATAGAATTTTTATTCAAAAATATAAAATAAAATTTATATTAATACTAAGGATAGAGATATAAGTCCGCATGGAATTGTGGCAAGAACGCTGGCTGCATTTCCCCGCTGAATTGCAATACTGATTCTTTGGGCGAAGAAAGAGCCAGCCCTCTTGTCACCGGAGGAGACGACAAGACGCGGTGTTATGTGTTTTAAAAACATAAATATAACAACTTTATAAATACTTAAATAAGATTTATTTAGCTGGCCATGCTTGGTACTAACATTAACTAAAATAAATAAAACATAATAATTAATATTTTAGGGTTATTATATAATTTTAATATTAAGTGATTACTGTCTTCTATTTGCTTTTTAAAAAGCCATTTCTTTATATAGTTTGTAAATGCGTGTACGTAAATGCAAATACGCATTGATACTTGCCGACATTAGGATGTGAGTTCATAGCTAGACTTGTTAATAGATTTGTTAAAACTTCTAATCATCTTGAGTTACGGAATTGGCTCTCTGAACATCTCGATGGGGCGCTCTCGCTTCACTTCATCCCACGTCGCGTTCACTCTGCTTTTATTGGCAGCTAATAAATACTCATGATTAGTTACAGAAAGTGTTGCAGTTATTGCACCGTGACTCACTAATTGACGCTACTACTGATCACTATTGATAATCTTATAAAATTTATATTATATTTACGGGCAAGAATTTTTATTGTTTTTTATTTATTTATTAATGGAAAACTATTGACGGTACAATAAAAATAATAGAAACAGAATGTCATTTAAAAGTTCTCACTAATAGTGACAATATAGGAATATAACGTCATAATTTAACCTAAGATATACGAGTATTCCTCGCCAAGCCGTCTGGCCAGCGTGGCGACTGTAGGCCAAATTCTCCAGATAAATGTTCTGGAAGGCCCATCTCCAGCAGTGGAGGTCTAGGACGCTTGTTCTAGGGGCTGTAATGATGATGATGATGATACAAGTATACTCAAATAATAGATAAAAACAGCATAAAGAACATAAAATCAAAATAGTTTATTTTTTACTTTGGTTCGCTTGAAACAACTTGGATACAGCCAGAACTAATAAAATCAATACAATTATTAAATCATATGTACTAAACAAAGTGGTCATAATGGTTGGGCCGTAAATAGGCAATAATCCATAAATATCAAATCTTAATACTAGTTCGTGGCTGTATACGGGCCGTGTCACTTTAAAATGTAAATAATAATACTAATATGTCAATTAAACATATATTCGTAGCTATAAAAGTGCCGTGCATCGCAGTAATTGTTATAAATAAAAACACATTGTCATTGTAGAAGTACTTTTATTTCATTGAAATATATCGTTTTTAGCTGTGGTAATTCGGTTGTAAGACCCTCGGCATGTATCAATGAGAAATACACTTTTCTTACGTACATTTGTCAGATATTTACCAAACCACCGTCATCACCAATACCAACTTATGAAATCGTTAATAAATTGTCATTAAAAATTGACAAGAGACCCACGCTAACCAGTCTGGCCAGAGCATGGCGAGTGTAGGCCAAATTCTGTAGAAATTTCTGGAAAGCCATCTCCAACAGTAAAAGTCTGTGTTCTAGGGGCTTTACAGTAGAAAGAAACGTCGCAGAAATCTGCATAATAATGCAAAACCATTGTATTACGTGTTTATTGTACAATACTGTTCTTAGTCAATTTAATTCAATATTTTTGTTGCAGCACTCCATGTTGTACTTCTTCCATCACTACGAGTTACCGGTGATACTACAGCAAGCGCAGATTCAGCGTTTGCTTATGCGATCCCACCACGGCGTTGGCGGCGTCCTTGGCTTGGCTGGTATTGCAGCCCTAGCTGATGACGGGGTTTACCCTGATGCAGCTGGAACAGGGACTCAAGCTTCGCCATCAACAGCTCAATCCACCACGCAAACCATCAACTCCACCGCTCAGTCAACAACGCAAACCACGCCTTCAGTTTCCACAGCGCAAACTAATACAAGCCATAGTCTTGACGTAAGTAACGAGTCTACCGATTCTAGCAATTTAGATGTATCAGCTAGTGATGAGGGTCAGTCTCCCCATACGGGGGATGATGTTCGAATTCAAGTTATAATCAGAAAGCACCAAGCAGAAGCAGTACAAAGTGCTAGCGAAAGAGACCGTATTCAGATGAATATCACTGTTAGTGGTGTACGGGCTGTAAATGAGGAAGTGACGTCAGAGACTCGTGTTGACGACGGCTCGCAGCTCGATCGTAGAAGGGGAGAAGACGTGGATGACGACCCTCCCTTGATATCGACAGATGACTCTATAAGACGGCGGAGAGCATCCCAAACGCCTCCAGATCACATAGATTAGGTTAAATTTATTCCAAAATCACATATTTTCTTCAGAAGTTATATTTGTTTAATATGGGAACGTAACTGAAAACCGAAAATTAAAATAATAATAATAACTAATGGATATATTATGACCGTAGTTCTAAATACCGAATAGTCAAAAGACTGAAATTCAATTAATTTCCTAAATGATGTATAAAATAACTAATGTTGTTAGTCAACCCTTTGTTATGTTCTTACCTCTGTGATGGTTTTGCTAAGTATCTTACAGATGCTTGCAATGTCCTGCATGGATTGGGCGATTCGGATAGTGGACGACACCAAAGTGTCTAAAACTCTCGAACCACTGCAGATTCGCCGAAATGTTGCCTCTCTGAGCCTCTAAGCAATACCGCCATGTGTTCTGAGGAGATCCATAGTCACTACCTACGCGTACTCATAAATTTGAAGACTTACGCATGCTGACGGTTTAGAATGCTCTCCAAACCAGCTTGTATCCCCACTTCTATAACCTGGAGTCCTTCAAGCGAAATATGAAAAAGCATCTTGTAAGGCGGGCATAGTGGTAGAGACTGATGAGTCGTTAGTGGTGACCGTCAGTTGATCCCAATCTTAAACCTCGCGTATCGCTTACCACCAGTTGGGCGTGTCGTCACGTTTCATATTCCTCCTTGCGTCGTGTTTCCTCATTGATGAGGGTCGTGACCTCCCGATGAATTAGTGTGCGTCTTGATGATAGCACGCCACCCGTTCCTGTCTTCGGCGGCATGCACAGCATCATGGACGCTAGTGTTGGTGGTGGAGCGGATTTGGTCTCGACCAGCGTACCGGACTTCGGCCTCTCGGTCTCTTTCCTTCCACCTTGCCAGTAACAAAAAGTTTCTCTAGGTTATCCCCTCCTTCCCAAGTCCAATTACTGCATATTACTGTCTATTGTATGTCAATACAATGTCTGCATATAACTGCCTCCGTGGTGTAGCGGTTAAGTCCGTGGATTTAGACCCGGAGGTACCGGGTTCGATTCCTGGTCGGGAGACAATAATATTTATTAATTTAAATTAAATTAATATTTAATTTATTTGTGATATTTCCCGAGTTTGGTACGCTAGAGACATTGAGGGGCTTGCCACTTGTCATGATTGGCCTATATAGTAAAGGTCAGATAGACAGGCCCGAAAGCCTAATGGTAACGACCTGCCGGTAATTCATGCACTTTTAGTTTTGATCTCTGTTACTAGTATAACAGCGCTCGTGTGGCTTACGAACCCAGGGAGCTAGGTTCGACTGCTTCAGCTCTCCTCCAGGAGTACTTCTCTAGGAAGTGGTCTCCCGTTGAGTGGGCGTGCGCAAGACGAAGCGATATTCTGGACATGCTTAAAGTGTCCGTTGTCGGCCCGATAGAACATACGTCTGGTCAAGCCGACAACAAACTCCTGAATAATAGGCATCTCCTAATCTCGAGCTATGACGGCATTACGCACGAACCACGGCGCTAATGAGCGATAAGTTTTGCTTTCTCAAAGGTACGAGTACATTCAGACTTGACAAATCTTTGTAAATGTTGGAGTGTGCGAGCGAGAGGATAAAAATTCAGGCTTGGGAGAACATAGAAGTGCTGGGTTTAAAAAGGAAATAATATTTTTTAGTTATATTGGAAAAAAAAAGCTACGAGATTTAACTTTAACTTCGTAACAACATTTGCCAAGTAAATTGGCGAGCAAATATATCAAACATTAATAATAATAATTGTAAAATTATAATTTGGCTAAAAATATATATGTAGGTATTTATACAATATTGTCAGCTTAAACCTTAGGTATTACAATTGTCAAAATATTCTTAATAGTATTTCAGGCTTGCGAGGAGGTAAAAAGGAAATACCTAATAATTTTTATTTATTAAAAAAAAAAATGCTACGAGTTTAATTTTCGGTATTCAGTCAGATACGTTCCCATTGAATATCACTATCGGTGTTGTAAATTATTGTTCCTTTAAATCTGGCATCGACGGTAGCGTAGATAGAAGATTAATACAGTCTTTTGTTGTGAATTGCAAATAGATCCTATGATATCATTTATATCATATAAATCGCGTTGTCACAAATTACGTTGTTAACGGTCGGTATTCTGCGCCATTATATTTTTGTTAGACTTCATATGAGCTTACTAGATGTTTCACTAAGCGAGAACGTTAAGATAAAATATCTTTATTTGCATTAATTTCAGTTTTTAAAGTAAACTAACTTCGTAACAATAAAATTTTAATTTGTCTAAAAATATATATATTCATACAATATTGTCAGCTTAAACTTTAGGTATTACAATTGTCAAAATATTCTTTTACATTATAAAACGTCTTCTCTTTTAACCAAATTATTAAGTGATTTTTACAAAAACATTGTTATCTAATAATTTTAATTTGTTAGGCAATTTATTATACATATAATTAAGCTATTATTATATTTCGTTTTGTTTTATATCAACAGGGTTTCTCCGACTTCTAGCGTTAACATCCTTTATTTTATTTATTAAATTAATGCTTTCACGTACTGTCAAAGTGGACACCTCCAGCTTGCAAGGGTCCGGATGAAACCTGGGTTAGGTTTGTTTATTGCCTATGAATAAATAATTCTGGTAATAAAAGTCTTAACGGCCAGTTGCAGAAAGGTTGATTAAAATAACTATGTTCAATAGTTTGACATACGTCACGTGATTGGTAGTTAGCTTGTCACTATGGGTATTTCAGCCAATAACGTGCCTTATACAATTATAACAAACATATCAAAAGCGAGTCAACCTTTCTGCAACCGGACGTAAGATACGGAGAAGAGCGAGCTAAGTTGTTACGTCGTCTGTTCCAAATATTTGATGAATTATTTTTTGTGTTTGTTATCATATTTGAGATATTTTTGGCATACAAAATGGCGGCCGTTCCTTCCTTTAACGTTTGTTGTTTTTCATATTTAATAATTTCTCACCCCTTCTCGCTTTAGACAGGAAATTTTATAATATATCGTCTCTTGGCCTTCTATTAAACTAATTTTAAAATAAACAAGTACGGCAGTTGTTCACGAGACCTTTTTATATTTTTTTAAGTGAACACGTTGCAAATGTTCAGGTAATTTCGTGTGTGGGCGATGTATGGGCCATTGTTTTTTCCAAATTAACAATAAGATGGAGACCACGTACGGTGTAACGCAGAGTGGGACGACCCCCGCCAGATGACCTGAAGAAGATCGCTGGCGGGGGATGGATGAGGGTTGCAAAAGGCCGCGTGCAGTGGCGAGCCTTGAGTGAGGCCCACGTCCAGAAGTGGAGAGACTGATTATTTATTATTATTAATTTTGGAAAACCAACAGTTGACTATTGTATATAGATATTAAACAGTAAATTCCCTAAGAACTATTAAAAGTTTTCACATATAAGCCTAAAGTTAAATTAATTAAAAAGCAAAGAAAAAAAACATCGCTACAGAAGAATATTAACAATATAGGCGAAACACAAGTTACTTAAACTAATAAACATTATACAAGCATTTAATTATAATTGATGCCTGCTATTGACCGATTCAACATACCGAAGCGTTTACTGACGTCTAATGCCTGCAGCCTTGAAATTAAACAAATCAATGTCCAGCTCTTCCGCAAGGAAATTGATTAAAGACTCTCAATAAATAACTGTTCTGCCTATACCTAGTACCAGCGTATGGCACGAGCAAGAAGGGAGAACGTCGGAGATTGGGTCTTGGGACTCGCAGTCCTATACCAGCCAGCAACTCAGAACTATCGACTGTACCGTTGGCTATGTCAATTAAATAGGCGACATCAGTTATTTTGCGTATGATATCTCAATGATAATAAACAACTAGTAACGCCTTTCATCATCAGTGTCTGTTCACTACTGGGTCTTCTGTCACCCTCAACCACCCCCTATCAGCGACCTTTTTCAGGTCATCCGTCCATCTAGCGGGGGATGGTCCTACTCTGCGTCTTCCCGTACGTCGTCTTCACTCCAGAACTCTTTCGGTTGCCATTGCCACATCCGATTACCACAGAATTAACTTGTTTTAATCATTCGCAACCAAGTGGTTCCTATTTTTATAAGTTGCTGAACATTTATTTTTCGATTATTTTGTATAGTTTTATTCTTTATTTTATTTAGTACGCGAACCTTTATATAATTTTCTGTCTGAAGCGAGAAAAAAGCGAAAAAATAATTATTAACCTCCAGTTATCTAAAATATCATTAAAATAACACTATTCTTAATGCTTTGTGCATATTTTCAAGTAGCAACACTGAATAGCTTTAGTTTTTAACAATTTTCTTTACATTATTGTATTGACGATCACTAAAACTGTCAAAAAGTAAAGTTCTTAGCAAGCATTCAGTATTTATTTCCTAATCAGAGCTCTAGAAATAATCAATCAAATGATTGGTAGTTTGTTTGTCACGTTGTAATTTCAGCCAATCACGTCCCTTATAAGCGAATATATATATATATATATAATGTGTTAAATTAATAATTCTTATATAATGTGTTAAATTAATAATTCTTTTTGAAACTGGAGGTAAAAAAAATGTTTATTTAATCATGAAGTTTTGATGTTTTTACTTTGATTTTGTGTCGACAATTTCCTGATTTAATTACAAATCATAAATCGATTACTTTTAGCACGAAAAACTTCGTTATCGAATTGAGAACATTGGATACAGCGCCATAGGGTTCGACGTAACTAACGTAACAAATTGGCAGCACGGATGTATTTTTTTTTCTTCTCGTTTATAACAGTTTTGCGTGCTAGAGTTAAAGAATGAAAGAGTTGTTTTGGCCATTCCAATGGGATTTTTAGTTAACTGTTTTTTAAATTAAGTTTTTTATATTAAAATCATCATAAAGACATTTAAAAGAATAGGTTTTAAGTTTCATTTTTGGTAATATACAGTCATCTAAAGTTCGTTTCTAGGACAGGCAGAAAAACGGTCAACAACAAAAAGTATTATGTTAGCACCGATGTTACGTATTGTTTTCCATACATTTATATCGCTTACATTTTATACCGCGTTTAGTAGTACGGAGTGGGGTGATGCGCTCAATCAGAGAAAACAAACCAGTTATTTTTGGGTTAATTATGATAATATTATTAAGAAGCAAAAAATGTTTGTTATACCTGCGGTAAGTGCAACGGTCATTGACCGTTTTTCTGCATGCCCTGATAACCTTACAGAGACTTAATTTTCGTTTGACAGCTGGAAGAAAATGTTGAGTGGAGGATATGTCTTAGAATACCGGTGTAAGTCTCTGTAGTTAGAACGATTAAAGAATGCACTGACAGCTGACCTTCATAGTTATTCTGGTACATTCGACGCCATTTTTAACATTAATTGTTACGATCATTTTGGTGCAACCCAGGCTAAGACTGTCTCCGTGGTCTAGCGTTTAAGACGGTAGATTTTAACGCAGAGGTGCCGGGCTCGATTCCTGGTCGGGACACAATAATTTATTTGTGATATTTATTAAGTCTGGTACGCTATTGACGAGCTTGTCACTTGTCATGCTGTAGCTTCGGCTAAAGTTGGCTAAATTAACTTTTGATACTTTGGCAAAAGTTTTGAGCCATGAAAGTAATATATATTTAAAATTTATTGGTTTGGCCAAAATGTTAGTTTGAATGTTTTCAGCTATTTTTGTACTTTATAAGGACTGCATATTACTAGTGTCATCATCTATGACATCAACAGGAAAGTTTGTAGTTTGGTGTGTTCTCTTCTCCCGATGGATGATAAATGAGGTGATAGGGAAGGCAAAGGGTCTAGCCCATACAGCCAAGTCTGACGTAATATATCTTTATTTCTTATGAGTTAATGAGCTTATCATTAAATTCCAAATGTTGCAGAAATTGATGCTGTTTTTGGTGTCACTCGCGACATTATAGCCCAAACACGTCATGTATAATATAGGAGTTCACGGCGCGGGAAAACCGTATAAATTTAACTGCAACTTATGCTCCATATTTATAGTCCAAATTATCGTTTTCCATAATTATTCACATTATTAAACAAATAACATTTTTGATTTACAATATCCACAGTAAATTAATTTACAAAATAAAAACTTGAACTTGACATGTCCGCGCAAAACGGCGCGAAGTTCTCTCCAATTTTTTTTTTTAATAAGTGATGTACGTCCTTACAAATTAAATAGTTGTAAATAATAAGGAGCGGTGTCTTTAGTCATAAGTAGAAAGAGGAGTATAAGCATGTATATAATGTAATTCGATGCTCTTAAAGTAAAACATCGTAAGTGACATTTTCCAATTTTAGTTTTTTATTTTTAATATTGAGCTTTGACTATTGATTTCACTACTTCGGCGATGGGTGAAACTTCGTAAATCACCATTTTGGTAAAAATGCCAAATAAACTTTTAATACTAGTTTAATAATTAAAATTGATCATATTAAATGTCGGAGTAACCACGAAGAGAAATTAATTTGAACTCCATGGATCTTAAGAGAGAGAGAGAGAGAGAGGGAAAGAATGGTGTCTCGGACTTGCGACCGAGTATGGACTGGTTTAAAAAAGAAGCCTATTTTATTGCGCAATAAGACGCTCACCATTCACTATTCTGCTCCCCTCCCTTCACATCCAAATACAGTATCATTTCGCTAATCTCGGAAACTCGTTTCATAAATGCACTGAGGAAGTTTAAAAACCTCGTGCATTATCGATAAGTATATATGTATAGAGATAAGCCGTAACTGATATAAAAATGTTCCCTTAAAAACTAATCTAAATTGTAAAAGTCTATTCGTTCGTAGTCGCTCCTGATTGTTCGAGCGTTGCGCTGTCATTGGTACGTGGCAAACGGAACGGTGTTAGACTACGTTTTGTATTGAATAGGCCTATCTATATATTAAGTGACTTTGTATGGTCTTGCGTTAGACTAATATGACATTCGTATCAACTTTTTCTAAGAAACTATATGTTTTTTAATTAATTTTTAACTTCTTACAAATTTGCTATTTATAAATCATGAGCTTGTGTGGAGAGTTAAAAAAATTGTCACTTCCGACATATGGTTTCTTAGGATAATTGTTGGTATTAATCGAATCATATATTAGTCTAAAACAAGAGCATACAAAATCATGCGATATAAGATTTTAATAATTTTATTATATCGTATGTGAACTGGCTTGCCACGTATCAAATTGTAGGCGCAGTACGAATCGACCAATCAGGTGCGACTACGAACTAATAGACTTTTACGATTTAGGTTAGTTTTAATGGAACATTTTTATATCAGTTAGGGCTTATCTATATATATACTAATAGATAATCGATAATGCACGGGGCTTTAATTAAAGAATTTACTCATCGCTGACGATAGATATAAAAAAAAAAATAGTAAATATTATTAAGTTATTGCGTCACATTTTATTTTCCTATTTCTTAAACTATGAAGTTACTTAAGCCACTTTTATGGAAAAATTCAAACGTAGCTTACGATGTTCTTCATGTGAAGCGTCAATATTTAGTTTTTAATTTATATTTATTTGAAACCATTTGTGGTATTTTGAGTTAATAACAGCATAAATGAATGAACGCCGAGCTCTATGTCAGTGATAAATATATTCATTTTACGGCAATTAAAATATTTTTTTGTTTAATTTGTATTTTTATTTTGACCCTTCCCTGTACGTATTTTATTCTTAAGCAGAAAGCGAGTTAGGAGGATTTAATCATCCGTCTCGCTTCCACAATCCAATATTTTTAGGAAAATCCAAGAGTAATATTTATTTATTTATTTAAAACTTTATTGCACGTTATACAAGGGGCGGACTTAATGCCGCTAGACATTATCTGACAGCCAACCTCAGGGAAAATGTGGACCATTTCAAATGTAAGGTAGGTGTAAATATTTATTACCAACTTATGGTAAATATAATAATAATAATAAATAAGTCTATATACATATACATACTAAAATATTACTAAGATATTACTAAAATACATACAAATAACCATGAACTGCTAGACACACACTTGTAGGGTGCGTTACTCTCTTAGAAAAGGGCTATTACTCACGCCGACATGACAAAGTCCTAGGTGTTATCCGTGAAGCAGTAAGTCTTTCTATTGCAAGAGCTAGAAAGGGACTGACTACAAATAAAACTTTGACCACATTTGTAAAGGAAGGGCAAAGCACGAAAACTAAATGCAAGCCCACCTCGATCCTTGGCGCCGCATCAGACTGGAAAATTCTCATGGATACATTTGAACACCATTATAGGATCCCAGATGAACTAGCTGTATCAGCCTATAGGCCAGACATCTTAGTGTTTTCTCGGAACTTGAAAAAAGTTATCCTTATTGAACTTACCGTTCCGTGGGAATCAAATATTCCAAAAGACCACAACATGAAGTCGAATAAATATTATGATCTCACAGAAGAAATGATCAGGAAGTTGGTGCAAGAGGAGTTCCAGCAAAATCTTTGCATCACCTATTGGGCCTAAGCAGGTCTGCCGTCAATACATTTATGGAACGAGCTTCCAAGACGGCACTAACGGAATCATACAGTATTTGGTTGGGTAGGGAGAGAAGTAGAATGGTGGATGGTGAGCGTATTATCGCGAAATAGAAAAAAAAAGGAGGCCTCCTTTTCTTAAACCAGCCAATTGTCGGTCGCAAGCCCGAGACACCATTCTTCTCATCTCTTACCCACACACGATGGACCCGGCACCCGCACGGTGAATCCATGGAATGCTTAGAAATTTGTCTTCTGTCTTCAATACTAATAATACATATATTTTTTATTTATTCGAAAAGAAAGAACAGAGACAGGCAGTATAATAACAATTAAGAAACGATACCGCAGGAGTCATTAGAATTATACCCGCCACCAAAATATTTCCGTGCACCATTTATATTTTTAAATACGTTAGTACTACATATGTATACCTTTACATAACTTAATTTCTTAAATAAACGAAATAATCCGACTACCTGATATCTATTTCTCTCTTTTTATTTGTTGTGTAAATTATACTCTCCGTGGTCTAGTGGTAACAAACGTTGCCGTGAACTCGGGAGGTCGTGGGTTCGATTCCCACCGGGGGCAAGTTGTACATTGTATAATTTGTCTCAGTCTGGGTGTTTATATGTATAATATGTATATATTTAAAAAAAAAAAAAAGTATAATATGTAGTTTATCAACCATCTAGTTTTCGTAACACAAGCCTCATAGCTGACCACGGAAATTAGATGGCGCTGTGTGACCTGTCTGGAAATATTTATTTATTTTTTACGTATTTTTCCTTTATTTTATTATGTATTCTTACATAAATTTAGTTAAATGTATATATTATTATTATATATTTTTATTGGTATTTGTGTATTATGTATGTTTAAATTTTTGTTTTTATTTCTAATGCACCCGCAATCGTCTACCACACTCACAAAGGTTAGCTAGTATAAAATGCCGAGAGGCATTAAGTTCGCCCTTGTACTCAACTGTTAAGTTTTTAAATGCAATAAAGAATGTATAAATAAATAAATGATTAATAGTAAAATAGAGGAAAATGACTGCCTCCGTGGTCTAGTGGTTAAGTCCGTGGATTTAGACTCGGAGGTACCTGATTCGATTCGTGGTCGGGACACAAAAATATTTATTAATGTATAATGTACATTTAATTAATATTTAATTTACATGTGATATTTCTCGAGTTCTGTACGCTGGAGACACCGACGAGCTTGCCACTTGTCATGATTGGCCTATAGTAAAGTTGGCTAAATTTGAATCCGCTTATTTATTACCATCCCGATTATATTAGCTTCATGTCATGTCCAGGCGACCTCGTCAGGCGCGGGAAGTGCAACGTTTGGGATTGAGACGATGGGCCCATGGGGATCTTCAGCAAGGAGTTGTCAAAGCGGCTGACGGAAAGGTCTGGAGACAGGACGACTGGCAATTATTTCTGCCAACGTATTAGCCTCGCTATACAGAGGGGAAATGTTGCCAGTCTCCTTGGGACTATCTCGGATGGGACGTCTCTAGAGGACATTTTTTATTTATAGTTTAGTTTATTTTTAATTTTATTATTTAGGTAGGTATTTATTTACATATATAATATTGTTGATAGTTTTAAAATAAAATAAATAGGATTCCACGTCGAGCTAAAGTTTATTTTCTCTAATAAAGTCCTGTATTCTAGAACTGGTGCGTTACCATAAAAAGCCGTAAAGTCACATGAGGAGCAAAAGTTTTCAAATCAATATTTGTTTTCTATTATAGGAAACGAAGATTAGGTATATACATACTTTGTCGATGAAGTGACAATACTTCTACAATAATATTCCCTTTTTCATTTGCACCGAAATCATTATTTCTATATTACTTCCCTCATCGTGTAAGTGGTCAAGTCAAAGTCAAAATATCTTTATTCGCGTAAACCTATTACAGGCATTTATGAAACGTCAATAATTTAATTATTTTGAATGATTCTACTCCTGCTAGTAGAAGACTAAGCAGCAAAGTGGTCCAATAAGTAAGCTGTTAGCAGAAGACCAGCAGATTCCAGTGACCTGTTAATGTTTAATCTGACTGAGAAAGGAATCTGCAAGGAAAACTCAGCTATATCAGATTTACAAAATAAAACATATACAGAACTGCACCACAATTAATAACCTTTTATTTTTATATTTATTGGCTTATTTGTATATTTATTATGTGTATATAGTGTATATAAATATATAATGTATAAATAAATATACACTATATGCACATAATAAATATACAAATATACTATTTACACGATGAGGGAAGTGTATATATATTATTTATTTATGTACATGTTAACCACCCCGAAAGGGAAACGGTCGTGATGAAAACAATGTTATGTAATATAAATTAAATATTGGTATGTATATATAGATATATATGGACTTATTTAATATTGCACAATATATCGAACATATTGCATTAAAGTTTTTTAAATAAACAAATAACAATGTATATTGTACGTGTATTATTAAATCTTGTTAAACGAGGTGTTGTCACTTCATCGACGGTTTATGAAATAAAACAATATAAATTATTTGGTATTATTTTATTTTATTAGCTATGTTCATATAAATAAATACATCACAGATGGTCATCATTACAGTCCTACTCGTAGACCTCCACTGTTGTTCAAATTCCAGAAATTTCTAAAGAATATAGCCTACAATTGGCATGCTTAATTATTACTGACAATTTATTAACGATTCCACAAGTTGATATTAGTGGAACCAGGACCGACGGCCTAACATGCCGAGGCACGGCCACAGTGGTGTTGTTTATCTATGCCAAATATAGCAAACGAGGACTGTCAAATTTCAACTGCGGATAAAGTTAATTTTCGTATAATATTTTTTATTGTCTAATGATTGCTGAAATAAAGATATATTTGGCTAAGCTCAGGCAGTTTAAGAATAAAATAATGATTTTTATTAACCAAAATAAAGAGTACAATATAAAAAAAACCTTAAATCTAAGTACAAATAAATATACTGTAAATATGGGGTTCCCTGGCCTCCAGGAAAAGTTAACTTGCGTTATGGAGACCAGTTGATTTCCTACAATTTGTGAAAATAGTTACATCAAAATATCTATAAACGAACTTAATAATTAAAACCAATAGTACGTATAACTATCAAACAAATGTAACTGTAAATATTAAATAATACATAAAATGCAGGTAGTTTGAAAAAAAAAGATAAAGCTATTCAATAACACTCGCTAAACGAAGTCACGAAGCAACGGCTGTTAATTGATGGAACAACTCTGCAAACTCACTCGCAGTTGTCAGTGAATATTTTAATCTACTATTTAATATTATTATTATACTATAAAAGATATGTAAAATATATTAAAAATTCTTTAAAATTGTAATTAGTAAACCTGGATCTTTGAATTTAAAACTAAACCGTTTCATAGGAAACGTTACAATATAGAAATACTTCAAATGTAACAACCCGACTATGCCTAATGTTACAAAACAGAGATATGCGTTTATCCAAAAATGAATTTACTTAAACTCAATCTTAGAGGGTTCTAGGATCGCGGGTACTCCAGCAGTGACAAAAGCCCTCGGATGATGTCATTGAGAGCAGCATACATACATACATACATATCTTCACGCCAAATCCCTTGCGGGGTAGGCAGAGACAATTGAGCGCCACTTGTCACGATCACGACATACCTCTTTCGCTTCTTCAACATTCATCAACCTCTTCATACATGCCCTTTTGTTTCGATGGCTTTTTAATGCACCTTCAGCTATTGTTATATTTATATGATCCTGGTCTGCCAGGGCCTCTTTTACCCAGCGAGAGAGCAGCGTGACGATGTATGCGGCCAGCACTGTATGTACCAATTAGGTGTCACAGCATTCACCAATTAAAGAAAAAAAATAGAAACTTATTATCTTTAAAACTAAAATTAACAAAACATTACAAAATATATCATAAAAAGAAGACTTCTAAAATAAAATTATACATTTTCCACTTGTCCTTGACCTATAAGGACCCAGGCGCTGCTGCATTACAAGCAGAGAACTTCAAACGGCGGAAATACACTCAGCTTATTGGGAGATGTGTTTTTGCGCCGTTTGGAGTTGAAATTTTCGGGCTGTGGGGACCAAGCGCACATGAAATTTTCAAGGCGTTGTCAAAACAGCTCGTCAACACCTCGGGAGACAACAGGCTGGGCAATATTTGGGCCAAAGGATCAGCATTGCCATTCAACGTGGCAACTGGTCGAGACACCATAATGTATTTAATTAATTTATGATATGTCTTGGGGTTGGTACGCTAAAGACGAGTACTAATATAGGAGTTAATGTGGGAATATGACATCTTAATATAACATATGACCTACATAAAGAAGAAATAAAGAAAAATAGTTTTATTGGCACCAATCTTTTTTTTTTTTCTTTCTATGACCTACATCCACCTATAGTTTTTTTTTGCCGACCACTATTTCCTATATAATTACTATTAAAGTATTGTAATAATGTCAATAATCGAAATTATTAAACAAATATAGAACAAAACACATAAACAATTCTCTTCATTTCTTCCAAAATCTTCGTCTTCAAGTCTTCGCTGCTGGAGACCCGAAGATTTTGTCCTTTGTCAGCTACGTGTATTCTCAAGCAATAACATCTCTTAATGTGTGTTAATTCCCCAAGAATACGCGTGACCTCCAAGTAACATTTATTCTTCTGTCGACATTCTTCTTTACTTCTTTATTTCTCTTCTAGAGTTACACATTTAATAATTATACCCACGGTTTTCTGAAAAGACTACCTGTCTGTTTGTTGGTTAACCCAATCAACTGCCTGAGAAACAGTTACAGCTGCATTCTGTTAACTATTGCTGCAACTATTGCCCCATTTGAAAACATTGGGTGAAGACAGTTCTAATTAATAAATAATATTGTAAGGTACTAACAATACTAATATCGTTTTATTAATGCATTGTGACCAGTAATAAAGAACAATGGCAAGACTTGAACTAAATTTGAAACGTCTTAAAAATCATAAAAAGCACTCGAAAATAACTGCGGAATGCGTGAAAAGGAATATTTTTAGATAATTTTAATAATAAAAGTAAAGTATCATCACGACCGTTTCCTTTCCGGGTGGTCAGAAACCACGCTTTCAAATAAGCGGATTCACATTTAGCCACTTTACTATAGGCCAATCAAGACAAGTGGCAAGCTTGTCGATGACTCCAGCGTAACCAAACTCGAAAAATGTCACAAATAAATTAAATATTAATTTAATTTATTTATTTAAATTTTTACAATATAAGTTTTTTTTAAAGTCACTCATTAGGACGCTTCATTAGAAAAAATAAATATCACGCCATTATTCTTTATGAAATACAACTTGATTTTATTTTTATTATTATTATTATTATAACCAATAAGCTCAAGTTTATATAACGTTTCAGAAACCGTAGGTTAAAGTTTAGAAGAAACATAATCAGATACCAACACGAAATACAAGTGTGAGACATCGTTTGGAATATTAGTTTTTGGAAAAACAAAACGTAACTGTTATCTGTTTTCAAACAACGTAGTGAAAACTATCTACTTTTAATAACTATCAATTTCAAATACGTCGCATGTACAAAACAAATATTAGACGATTGTATTTAATTTTTTATCTAATATGAAACTACACAAAAGGATGATTATTCATTGAAAGTTACATTTATGCAATTTTTTACTTGCAGTCGGGCAAATATTTATAGGCATCGCAATGCTTCGCACTCTGCCCGTTGCGATATCGTTACCAATCGCTACGAAGCTATTTTAAGTAGAGTTTTATGAATCGTTGTGTGAAGCTCATTTTAGTCTATTTCTACAAATATTTACATTGCGCCGGCAAGTAGAGTGTTCAATTCAATTCGTTTATTTTTGCAAGTATAGGACAAAAAGAGATGTATTTTGCACTTTTACATGTTATTTTTTTACAATATTAATATAATACAATATCATTTTATATTACATACTGGTGTATCATTTGTGAAGAGAAACAATAAAATAACAAACATTTTACAAAATTCTAAATACACCATAACGTTTAAAATTATAACTGACAGTTGCTGTTGTTATAAATAGTAGATAGTTTTATTTCGCTAGAAAACGAGTAATCGTTGTGAACCTCGGTAGATAGATTAGTAACTATCTACACAACTATCAAAACAAAATTCATATTGAGGCATAACATTTCGTCATAATCGTAGAACGGATTTAAAAAAATACCCATAATTTTGCATATATATTTATATATAGTTTTATATTGTTTGTGGTCTGTAATTTATAGTGCAAATATTAGAAAGGGTTCCAAAATGAAATCTAGAAGGTTTGCACTTATTATGAGACTTAAAAAGTGACAAAAAAACAGTCGAAATGACAGAATGGCCGCCATGAAAATTTTAAATATAGCAGATCCGTCACTGTTCTACGATCATGACGATTTATACTCGTGAATAATAAAATGTAACCAATAAAGAAACTGATCCTCAGCTTAATCCAGAGAATTCTAGTCTGGGGATCAGAGTTCCTCCAAAAGAATTATGTAAACAATTTTTGTGAACAAACAAACGTTTTGTATTTTTGTATCTATGTTCCATAGCGCTTAGATAGAGCGCCACAACGGCTCGGTTATTTGAGTTTATATTTTTTTAAGCTCATTTCATGGTAGTATCTGAAAGTGGTCTATATGTATTTATTGTAATAAATGTTAAGAAGGTCGCTTTTGCATCCCTCTCACTCACACAATACAGAGTTTTCAAGTTTAAGTTTACTATGTAGCCATCAACCTACAAGTACTAGAGAATAAACGTACATTGTAGAGAGTTTATTAGTTTTTAATTTTAGTATTTTGCAAGCCACAGTGGCAATTTTGTTTATCTGTGATATTGTTTGTGTATGTTGACTGTTTGTTGCCTAAATATTAAAAAAAAAAAAAAAAAAAAAAAACTATATTATTCATATGGGACCAAACATATTTAATATTATTAGCGACGTTATTAAACTTTTACCGCATAGTCTGTTGAAATAGACGTCGACTAAAGTTCTAATTAAAAAATCATATTATTCTGTGCAAGAATTTTTAAGTGACCCAAATTGACATCTAAATATTAATTTTAATTTGACCACAACCAGAAATTACATACAATTATCACTGTGAATTAACTTTTTTTTTTTGTGTTGTGATTATATAACCATATGTATATTTAACAATATATACATATATACAATATTTGTACGCCTCATGACAGAACACAGCTGCACTTTTATTAATAAATAAATAAATATTTCCAGACAGGTCACACAGCGCCATCTAATTTCCGTGGTAAGCTACAAGGCTTGTGTTGATAAACTACATATTATACTTTTTTTTTTGTAACCCAGACCGAGACAAATTATACAATGTACAACTTGCCCCCGATGGGAATCGAACCCACGACCTTCCGAGTTTACGGCACTAGACCACGGAGGCGGTTAACGAGATTAGCTGTGTTGAAACAAATAAATGATTTGATTTGATTAAAATAAAGTAAAATCGTTATGTTTTAGCTATTTTTCTCTATCTTTAATAGGTGGCAGACTGAAGGTGGTAATTTGCCCAGTCTGCCGGGGCGGGGAAGTATCCACCATTCCTGCCGATAAATCCACACGTTTCGGGATCAGGCTCGAATTGCCGTCATGCCCAGTCAAGCCGGCAATGTTAGGAACTGATGTCAGTTATAAGTGTCCGATTCCAGTTGCTAACAACCTCGCGCGCCATTTACCATCAAGTAGGCGCAAGGTCACATGTGATAGTAAAAAAAAACTAAAATTAGGTATATTAAAATGAAAACATGACCAAAATGTCCGCAATTTTAAAAAGAAAATTATAGAAAACATTCGATTGTGCGAGTGAGAGGATATATAATTACATCTAGTATTTATTATAGATAGCTTGTAATAATAATGGTCGGATTTGGGGTCACATATCGTGGTCAGATGATGACGTCATATAACATATGTATTATCATGGTACTTTCAACCATCAAAATCCGTTCAGTAGTTTTTGCGTTCCAAAAAGATCAAATAACAATTTTAAAACACATTAAAATAATTCAGAAAATTATATACAGGGTGACTTTGTGTGCTCTTACTTTAGACTAGTATGTTATTCTATTGATAGAAACAAACAACTTTTCCTAAAATTTCCTAAAAAGCCTTCGCAACAGAAGGGCATGTATGAAGAGGTTGATTAATGTCGACGAAGCGAAAGAGGTATGTCGTGATCGTGTCAAGTGGCGCTCAATTGTCTCTGCCAACCCCGCAAGACATCTGGCGTGAAGATATGTATTTATTTATTTATTTATTTAATGCACAAAGTATAAAGGCGGACTTAATATCGCTAGGCATTCTATGACAGTCAAACCTTCGGAACAACAAAAGCAATTAAACAATGAAAGGTGGGTGCAATTACAGGCTTAATTAGACAATATAATGACATATATAAATTCATACATACTTAGATACCTAAATAACTAATATTTACATATATACATACTACATGCAAATACATACATATAAACTCCACATATAAACAATAATAATATACATACATATAAAATGTATATATGTATGTAACAGTTGTATGTCGATTATAATTCAACGAGGAAATGCGGTGAGCGTTTTAGGTACCCTCCCTGGTGGTAAGCCTTTAGTTTATTTTGTAGAATAGTTTTAATTTCATAGGTATTTTTAGTTTTAGTTTTATTTATAATTAGTTTTTTAATTAATTTTATTTTATTAATTTTGTATTTGTAAGTACTTAACTTCGAATAAATGTAACAGTTTGTATGGAGAAGTAAAAATCAATGTCGCTTCCGACATATCATTTAAGAAGAGTTGTTTTTTCTATCAATAGAATAACATATTGGTTTAAGGTAAGAGCATACAAAATTACAAGGTATAATTTAATTAAGTAAATACAAATTATTTAATTAAAATTAAGAATAATTATTTGCTATAATAATTTATTATACACGTAGATTGTAAGAATAAATAAAATACTTAAATAAAATATAATCACGACCTTTACGAAGTGGTCAGAACATTAAATCCAACATAAATTAAACAAAGTTATAACTTTGTAGCATTTGGGGTTGATACCCACAAATTCGTAAAAGAGCTGGGTAAACGAATTCTTCAAGAGTGTGGCGACCCCAAATGCCATAACTACCTAAAACAGAATATTTCCGTTATAATTCAACGAGGAAATGCGGCGAAGGTGGTAAGCCCTTAGTTTATTTTGTAGAATAGTTGTAATTTTATAGGTATTTTTAGTTTAGTTTTATTTATAATTAGTTTTTTAAATTTTATTTATATTTAATGTATATTAATTTACTTCAACATAAGTTATAATAAAAAATAATGGGAAGTGGCAAACTTAACCTATGTTTATATATCTACTAGACTAAAAAGTCATTTAATATTTGTTACGTAGTAATAACAAATATTAAATGACTTTTTAGTCTAGTAGATAGTATAGTACTTCTACGACTAGAAATCGAACCCAGCAACTCCACATCCAACCAAAACATAAATTAAAGTATTATCATGATCGTATCCCTTTTGGGGTGGTCAGAAACCACGCTTTTAAGCGGAGTTACACTTGCCAACTTTACTATATAGGCACATCACAAGTGGCAAGTCTAGCGTACCAAACTCGAAATATCACAAATTAATTAAATAAATGATTGTGTCCCGACCAGGAATCGAACACCAAAACTTAGTATACAATAATTAGCAATGAAATCCTTGCTAACCCCTCTGGCCACGTATATTTTCCAGAAATATGATCTATAAAAATAAGGTCGATCTTTAACAGTGGAGTCTACTCTGTGTTCTAGAAGCTAGGAGCAGGATAATGAAGACTTAAATATCTTATAATAACGAAAAAAAATTAATTAACATTTTTTATTCTTAAACTAGGTACCAATTGTTAACATTTATTAAAGAATAAGAATTACCTAGATCACATTTTTTGTGTAATTTTGTATTCGTTTTATTTGTAAGTCTGCTATAGCTGAGTTTTCCTTTCAGATTCCTTTCTCAGTCAGATTAAAAATTAACAGGTCATTGAAACCTGCTAAGCTGCTGGTCTTCTGCTAACAGCTTGCTCTTTGGACAGCTTTGCTATTTAGTCTTTCACTAACAGTAGAATCATTCAAAATAATTTAAATAATGACGTGTCACAAATGCCTGTAATATTTACGTTTACGTGAATAAATATATTTTGTCGACTTTCGGGTTGCACATAGGCATGTAGTCCATCTTAATTCTGACTTGCCTGGTGGGTTACTGCTGTACCAGGTATTGTAATCTCATAGGTACTGATAACTAAATTTAAAAGGTTATTAATTGATCGTTGTGGTGCACTTCTGTATATGTTTTATTTTGTAAATCTGATATAGCTGAGTTTTCCTTGCAGATTCCTTTCTCACTCAGATTAAACATTAACAGGTCAATGGAATCTGCTAAGCTGCTGGTCTTCTGCTAACAGCTTACTTATTGGACCACTTTGCTGCTTAGTCTTCTACTAGCAGGAGTAGAATCATTCAAAATAATTAAATTAATGACGTTTCATAAACGCCTGTAATAAGTTTACGTGAATAAAGATATTTTGACTTTGACTTTGACTTCAATATCATCATCACAGATCCTAGAACACAGAGTACAACTCCACTGTTGGAGATGGGCCTTCCAGAATTTCTGGAGAATTTAGCATACACTTGCCAGACGGATTGTCAAAGGTCAAATGTAATAATTTTTTTTGGAGACAGTCCATTAACTATTCCACAAGTTGGTAATAGTGGACTTGGGACCGGACGGCTGAACGTGCAATTCTAGTTCCAGTGCAGTACGGAAATGGTGGTGTTGTAAATCAATAACAGATGCACGTAAGTGTGTTTCTCATTGGTACATGCCGGGTTTGGAACCGATCTTTTTAGGTTTTTAAGAAAAGCGTTCTTACAACCTAGCTTCAAGAATTTCTGTTCGTTAATCTATATACAAGTTTCAATCAAGCCTACATACACATTGAAGCAATAAAAACGGGACACTAACAAAAACCTTCATGCGAGTTTATTATATAAAAAAATTAGGCGTTTAAAAACTAACTGTTAAAAATAAAATACTATTTTGTTTACAATCATATTCGTTATACATAATTTAACTAATTTTAAATTCTGGTGTCATTTTATAATTCCATCATATACAAAATTAATTCTCAAACGAAGTGACGAATTATTATTATTAGATAAGGTGAGTTGAGGTAAATATAGTTTATTTTGTAGAATAGCTTTAATTAAATAGGTATTTTTAGTTTTAGTTCTATTTATAATTTATATATAAGTTTTTTAATGAATTTTATTTTAATATTTTTGTATCTAAGTACCTACTTCGAATAAATATAGGTAAACATTGCTTATAACCCTTAAAACAAAAGTCATAAATATAGAACTGTCAAATCGTTTTTTGTTTTTCCCCAATAGCGGGAAAAGTGTGACTAGGGAAGGTATAACAACTATATGTGGTATTTATCGATATTCTTAAGCGTCACAGAGAATTTGAGTGATCGTAATTTGTATAAAATTACGATATAAGTTTATCTCTTGTATTTATATTCCATATAGTTATTTGACTTTAGCCAAATGTAATCTGTCATACAAACGGTAACAGTCCGTGTCAAATGGGATGTGGTACTGTTTTTTAATTACAATAGATGCCTCATAATAGATGGTCCTAATATAACTATCAGTTGCATAGATTATATATTTTTATTTTTTTATATTTTTTTCTTAAATCAAACCGCAGTGTGCAGCTTTAAGTGCATCAATCGAGGTGTTCATTGTTTTCCAAAGATGAGGTGAGCCCAACTTTAAGTTCTATTAATTCAGATTTTTCCCTTCTTTAATTCGTCTTTTAAAATATTTTACATAAAATGAGAAACGTCAAAGGTACCATCACCGCTAGCGGCACCTACAAAAAAGTCTTAATAAGCGTGATACAACCCATTCGATTTGTACGTTGGAACTGTTTAATGCTGTTAGTACATATTTTCAAGCACAGCGTGACGGTGACAGATTTTGTGCTATTAATATTGTGATTATTTCAAGATTTAATTTACCAGGTTTAGGTTTTTGAAAGGATAATAAAATAACGAACATTTAAGGATCATTCCATTGGGACTATTGGCAAATTTGACTTCAGAATTAATTTAACTTTGTAACTATAGCATATATACTACAGCGGTGAAATAGATATAGATAAATGTCTATTTTATTATGCAGACATCACATACATATATAGGTATATATATTTACGGAGCATAAAGCTAAACGGTATGAGAAGGGACAATCATCTGAATTAATTAGTCTATGACGGTGCATTGCCGGTTATTGGTTATTTATTTTGTTGTATCATGTGCCGACGTACGTGCTACGGAAGTGTTAAATACGTTTTTCTTCGACAAGAGACGAACAGGGTAAATTTAACACACACACACATATCCAAGTATTTTACAGCCGCAATATCATTATTATTAATTCAATTAAATTGTAATTTTTATTTATTAGGCCATTTTAAGTTATTGACAAGGCCCCTTTACAGATGCAACAATAATTCGTATTATTTGATTAAGTGCATTAACATATTATTAATTATATATTTATTTTAAGTTTTAAGTTTTTTTTATACATAAATTTAATATGTTACCTCGCGCCCACCTGATGGTAAGTGGCGCGCGAGGTCCATGAATGTTAGCAATTGGAATCAGACACTCCTGACTGACATCAGTCCCTAACACTATGCTGGCTTGACTGGGCAAGACGGTTATTGACAAAGCTCCTTTACAGCCGCATTTTATTTATTTGATTTTTGGGTATGACGTACATACATTCACGCTGTAAGATTTCTGGTGACATAGTTGAACTTTTTGATTATAATATACGTGATTAATTTAACTAACAATGTGACAAGCAAGCTATCTATCCGTATCCGTAGTGATGTATAACAAAAAGTAATTAAATGCCATAACTACATTCAGTAGAAATGCGGTCGTTGCGGCGGATATGTGGCGTCACTTTGGCGGACCGCATACGTAACGTCGAAATACGGAAAAGGGTTGGCATGAAGGAAAGCATAGGGACAAAAATAAGGAAAGGCATGCTACGATGGTTCGGGCATGTTGAAAGGATGAGCGATGAAAGATTGACGAACCAGATATATAATGCGAAAGTTGTGGGTAAAAGAGGCCCTGGCAGACCGAGACTCACATATCACGATCAAATAAATAAAACTGACTGAAGGTGCATTAAAAAGTCTTCGTAACCAAAGGGCATGTATGAAGAGGTTAATGAATGTCGACGAAGCGAAAGAAGTATGTCGTGATCGTGTCAAATGGCGCTCAATTGTCTCTGCCTACCCCGCAAGGGATCTGGCGTGAAGATATGTATGTATGTAACTACATTAAACATAATGTTTCCCTATTTTTTTAAGTTGGAATAATTATTTTTATTTCCTAGGTATTTATATTATAGTTTTATTCATAATTAGTTTAACATTTATTTTACAGAAATGTTAGTTAGATTATTTATCCTTTCATAAACAGTTAGTGACCAATTTTCTTTGCTTTGGAGTGTATCCATCGTCGATGGTACGGGGTTCTAATCGTCGTACTGGATGCGAGGGCACGCTCGTCGTCGTCACATCCGGCTAATCCATGGCCCGGATATCCGGACACCCGGCATCTGAAATAGACAAACACTGTTTTGATTGCTGTTCTCTGGGTTTGTAGGTAAGGGCGCGAATCGATTTTTAATTTTACGATTACATCATACAGTTAGAAGATGGCGCATTCTTAGAATAATCTTAAAATATAAAGTCGGGTTTGTTAGAACACTTATAACTCGAGAACGGCTGGATCGATTTTCAAAGATTTGTTTGATTTGTCTCCGTCCCAAATAACAGAATAACTATTAATTATATTGGAAAATAGACGAAAAAATTAAATAGAAGGAAAAACATTTTCCCATACAAAATTTTCGTGGGTACCTGTCAAACAATGTTGGTTGTCAAATATATATAATAAAGAATAAATGACAAATAACCAAAGAAATTAATTAAAAAAAAAAAAACAACAATTATCAAATCGATTGGTCTCACTTTTACGTCGCGAAATTGTCTGTGGTTTGTTTTGAAAATTGTTTTGTGTGAGTATTATTATTATTAATCATGACATTTATTGATTGTCAGGCGGTCCGAGGTTCAGCTAGTTATTATTATTATATGTGCAAAGGGTGGGACTACACGTCACCAAGTCACTGCGACCTATTGTGACCTGCCAAAACTATAGTTCATTCGCTAGACCTACGGCTTCAAGGAACCTTAGTATGGGCTTAGGAGCGAGGCGTCGCACCTCCTCGGGGTTTACTCTGTGAGCACGCAAGTAATAATAAAATAAATAAATAATAAATATTTCCAGACAGGTCACACAGCGCCATCTAATTTCCGTGGTAAGCGGTAAGCTTGTGTTACGGAAACTAGATGGTTGATAAACTACATATTATACTTTTTTTTTTGTGTAAATATATACATATTATACATATAAACACCCAGACCGAGACAAATTATACAATGTACAACTTGCCCCCGGTGGGAATCGAACCCACGACCTCCCGAGTTCACGGCAACGTTTGTTACCACTAGACCACGGAGGCGCAGTAATGATACTTTACTGATTTAAAAAACAATTCATGGAATCTACTAGTAGTTTGAAAATAAATAAGTTATAAAGGAGAATAAAACTTTCGATAGCTTCAACTTTTATAAATGTATTATTGCCACTTGAAATTTATTTACTAACAAATAAGAACTTTTTGAAAGTTGTGACAATAATCTCATCGTTGGACTTGTTGTTATTTTTATATTGATATTAACCCTCTGCAGCTGATGTGGTAGTCTCTTAGACACCGTGTTTCAGTTTTTCATTTGCGCCGTTTGGGGTCGAGACGATGGGCCAAGGAGTTGTCAAAGCGACTGACAGAAAGGTCTGGAGATAGGAAGGCTGGCAATCATTTCTGCCAACGTATAACCCTCGCTATACAGCGGGGAAATGTTGCCAGTCTCCTTGGGACTATCTCGGATGGGACGTCTCTAGAGGACATTTTTTATTTATAGTTAAGTTTATTTTTAATTTTATTATTTAGGTAGCTTTTAATTTATATTTAATGTACTAATTGACTTCGAATAAATTTAACCAGTTTTTCATTAAATGGGTTCATGTTTTTATCAAAATTAAAATATTACTGCTTCCGTGGCCTAGCGGTTAATTCCGTGGATTTAGACCTGGAGGTACCGGGTTCGATTTCTGGTCGGAACACAATAATATTTATTAAATTAAATAAACAATAATATTTAATTCATTTGTGATATTTCCCGAGTTTGGTATGCTGGAGACATCGACGAGCTTGCCACTTGTCATGATTGGCCTATAGTAAAGTTGGCTAAATGTGAATCCGCTTCTTAATAAGCGTGGTTTCTGACCACCCCGATACGGCCGTGATGATACTGATGATACTTTTTAAAATATTTCTTATATAACATATACTTGCTTAAACTAAAATCGACAAAATAATTTAAATTCATAAATACAAATAAATATCTTGTATAATTAACTTTTATTACAAAATTAAAATATACGGGGTGACTTAGTATGTATGTATCTGACGTTAGACTAATATGTGATTCTATTGATAGAAACAAAAATATTTTCCTAAGATACGATATGTCGGAAATGCCTCTTATTGGCTTCTCCGTACAAATTAGCTATTTTAAAATTAACAGTTTGCATTTTTTTTTTTTTATTTCTGTCATATGTTGACTTAGGAAAAGTTGTTTGTTTCTATCAATAGAATCACAGATTAGTATAATGTAAGACAGTATAAATAAGTTGTACGATGTTTATTTATATAATAGTTACCAATAAGACTGCGAAGAAATCTTAGAATCTTGTGACTGTTATACTCAATGTTAAATGAACCTAATACTTCTATATACCTAAAACAATACTTCTCATTCCTCAGCTCCTTTCACGATAGAACTCTTCGATCTTCACAAAACTCCGTCCTTTCTATCCCTTCTCACTCTAACTTTGTCTCAAAGTCTTTCGTAGTCGCACCGTCATCCCTTTGGCCTTCCAGTCAGTATTCGTCAAGCACCGAATAGAGCCACCTTTAAAAGGTTTGTGTTCACACATTTAATTAAGTCCCAATAAATATATATTTTTTAATGTGTGTTTTTATAGTATTCTAATTATTATGTAGTTATATATGTATGTATGTATTATGTATATATGAGTATATGTAGGTTTATATATGATGTATATTAAGTAGTATATGTATTTGATATTAGGTTAAGTATTAGTTATAGCAAAAACTGTCTCTTTTAACTCTTATTTTTGCACCGTCTTATATTTCTATTTGTTATCTCCTTTGTCCCCAAGGTCGACCGTCAGAGAATGCCTTTAGGCATTAAGCTTCGCCTTTTGTACATTGTGCGATAAAGTTTTTAAATATAATATATATATATATATTAGACCGCCTCCGTGGTCTAGTGGTAACAAATGTTGCCGTGAACTCGGGAGGTCGTGGGTTCAATTCCCATCGGGGGCAAGTTGTACATTGTATAATTTGTCTCGGTCTGGGTGTTTATATGTATAATGTATGTACAACTAATATGTATATATTTACAAAAAAAAAAAGTATAATATGTAGTTTATCAACCATCTAGTTTCCGTAACACAAGCCTCGTAGCTTACCACGGAAACTAGATGGCGCTGTGTGACATGTCTGGAAATATTTATTATTATTATTATACATTAACGTTAACGATTCCTATGTATAATCATTACACTACATATAAAGTTCATTTTGAGTTTGTTTTCTATTAAATTATCAACAGTCCGTAAAAATGAATGCTATTAAATGTCAGCACGTGATGTGTACGAGTACATAAGATCATAAGTCCATTATTCACGCGGAACTAATTGTCTTTGCCTTCTATAATCCGGTCCAAAATCCGAAATGTGCAACTTGCAAATGGCAGAAGCTTGTCCTATCCGCTTTTGGTCATGGTTTAAACAGATCACCTGATGGATAATGAATGACATTAGCCACTCGCAAATCCTTAAATCCAATTATCGATTGCGATGCCAGCTCTGTCATTATTTACTTACGAGTTCCTATGCATATAAAATAAATAAATATATAAATTTACATATAAAATGTTTGTTATTTTTTTATTTATAAACATTAACCTTTAGGAAAATACAGTAAAGTAAACTATCATCACGACCGTTTCCGTTTCGGGATGGTAAATAAGCGGATTCACATTTAGCCATCTTTACTATAAACCAATCATGACAAGTGGCAAGTTCGTCGATGTCTCCAGCGTACCAAACTCGAGAAATATCACAAATAAATTAAATATTAATTAAATGTATTAATTTACATTAATAAATATTTTTGTGTCCCGACCAGGAATCTTACCCGGTACTTCCGAGTCTAAATCCACGGACTTAACCGCTAGACCATGGAGGCAGTTTCTAAATCCACGGACTATAAAATAAAATAAATAAATAATCAAAAATTATTTTTTAATACTGCTAAAATAGGGCTGTATCAGATTTTGTATAGATCATACAATAATATTCAAAGAGTATTCTATTGCGGGAAATTTTGAGATTTAACTGTAATCAGATATGAAGTGGAGGTACGGTTTAGTCCGGTTCTCGTGAAAAGGCCTTTGATCCGCGGCGATTGCTTTGAGTACTGCCTTTGTAAATGCGCGTAGAACCGACTCAGTTAAGGTACGTATGCTGTATCAAATTCAAAGATTGTGGATAGTGATATATATAGGTTTAATGTTAGGAAATATAAGTATAATAGATTTGACGGTGAAATTGTCTGTTCTTTATTTAGAGTTATTAATAAAGCTTACTAAATAATTTAGGCCATTCTATAAACATTACTTACAGGCAATATTGAAAGGATATATATTTTTTTATTTGTGTACTAAACTAAATAACGTGCTGTGACGTGGGACGCCACGTGCGTCGACACCCGTGCTTAGTCGCACCTCAGGGGCATAAAGAGTGGGCCACGGCGGAAATTGCTGAGTCTGGCAAACGGCGTTGTAGAAATACAGGGACCATGGAGTGCAAGCGCCAAAAAAATTTTTTTCGAATAAATGAAATTTCTCCCTATATTAAAATAATATATTCTGCTCCTCTCACTACCCAACCAAATACTGTATGATTCCGTTAATGCCGTTTTGGAAGCTAGTTCCATAAATATATTGATGGCAGACCTGATTAGGCCCAACTCTTTCAGCAAATTGTGCAAAGATTTTTCTGGAATTTCTTTCGCACAGAACCCTAGAACACAGCGTGCTAGACCTCCACTGTTGGAAATTGGCCTTCCAAAACATATATCGGGAGAATTTGGCCTACACTCGCTACGCTGCCTAACCAGACGGGTTGGCAAGAAGCAACGTCAAAAATTTGTTTTTCAGATTTTCAAATATAAAACAGTAGAAACAAAACGCTATGGAAATCGTGCGAGAACAAATGAGGTTAGTGCAGCGAGTCGCAGACAGGAGAAAAATGACAAAGCGCTCATAAATATGAACGACAATTAGATGCCAGACTGACTGGAACATACTGCCACCTGTTGACTTTATATTCATACAGAGCAGCGGAGTCAGAGTTCTGAGGCTGTATACTTCATAATTATATGTTACGCGTTAACATCCTAAATCTATACAGAGTTGAATCAGTAACAATAGCCTTGTATATTTTCCCAAATTATTCACTAAAACAGTATTAGAAAA
This sequence comes from Tinea semifulvella, assembly GCA_910589645.1. Taxonomy (NCBI): domain Eukaryota; kingdom Metazoa; phylum Arthropoda; class Insecta; order Lepidoptera; family Tineidae; genus Tinea; species Tinea semifulvella. Next base: position 8,101,371 of record OU342612.1, on the reverse strand, counting down.
CTATTCGCGACCAGTACGCGCAAATAACACTTTCAGACTTCTATTTAGCTATTCTTGAAAACGTACTATGTAATTGTTAGGGATTTTTATTTATTTATTTTTTATTTATTTTAAAACTTTATGCACTAGGTACACAGGCGGACTTAATGCCGCTAGGCATTCTTACTAGTCAACCTTAGGGACAATTTAGAGCATTTGTTATGTGAGGCAGGTGCTAAATATAATAGGAGCATTTAGGTATTTTATATTATATTATCTATATTGATTGTAGATGCTAGATACTGTTGACGCCATGTCATCCACCTTCAATTTAAGGCCAAGTATGTGCTTCTAAATGATGTAATTATTTTTGACTGCTGTGTTTAGAACTAAATGAATTAATGTAAAATTGTGTAAGCTTCATCATCATCATTACAGCCCCTAGAAAACAGCGTCCTAGACCTCCACTGCTGGAGATGGGTCTTTTAGAACATATGTATATCTGGAGAATTTGGCCTACAATCGCCACGCTGGCCGGACGGCTTGGCAAAGATATGTCAACTTTTTATGATTATTTATTAACGATTGCACTAGTTAGTGGAACCGGCACCGACGGCTTAACATATATACTCTACGAGGCCCGAAAACGGTGGTGTTGTATATAAGAAAAGTGTATTTCTCATTGGTACATGCCGGGTGGGTTTGAACTGAACTTTGTAGGATTTAAGGAACGCGTTCATACAACCGAGCCACCACTGCGCCAATTTTTATTGTCTTATTTTTATTAAGTAGTCAATTAACCCACAAATAACAATATTTGCATTTAGCCAACTTTAACAACTCGAGAACAATCACGAATAAATTAAATAAATTATTGTGTCCCGACCAGGAATCGAATCTAAATTCACGAACTTAACTGTTAGACTACGGACACAGTTCTAATACAATATTGTAATGGCTGTAGATTTTCCTAAGATGAAATAAAATATTATATTTGTTAAACATAAATATTTGCTCTAGATAGATCCGTCGCAGGAAATGGCAAGTCTCTGCGGCTCATATGTTCCACTTCCGGTACCCTATTTATATGTAAATGTTTTCACGGCATTGTGAACTTCACAACCTCGAGCCAAATCACTGCCGGATAAAAACCTGGTGACAAGTCTAGCGACTAATGCGTGTATACTGCACTATTCATCATCATAATCATCAGCCTGTGTCTCTCCACTGCTGGAGAACCTACCCCAAGGCTCGCCACTTCACAAGATCTCATGTCACCAGCCATCCTGTGCCGTCCAGCCCCTACAGCGATCTTCTTCAGATCCTACATCCATCTAAGAAAAATGCTTATGTTTTGTTTACATAGAGATCGTTTCATAAATTTGTGCGACAACGACAAAAGAGTAATATGTTTTACGCTATGTGGGTAACAGTATTGTAGACTACAGCATATGTTAAATATTGTCAGTTAAATTGATTTAGCAGTCGCTTTTATTGCTCTCAATGAAATATGAAATTGTTAAAAGTTGTATTGAATTGGCTTTTAAAAATGTTGCGTTCTATTTTCATGTGAAATTCACAATAAGGGACTTATCCTACTGCCAACGATTTGCGAGAAGCTAGTTAAACTATTTTTTTCTTTTATAGCGCTATTATAATATTACACAGAGATATCTCTGGAAATTCGATCAACTACTTTTTTATGCTGAGCACAACATGTGACATCGATCCCGCCTGATGGTAAGTGGTACTTGAGGTCCAAGAATGGGAGCAACTGACGCCAGGCACTGACGACCGACATCAGTCCCTATCATTATGCCGGCACTAGTTTTAAGTTTTACTCTAAAAAAAAAAGTATTTTTAATTCAGAGCGGAAATGCTGCCAGTATATAGTCATGCCACAGGACAGCGATTTGGAGAAGCATTATTTTTGTAAGTATTTAAAAAGTTTATTTGGTTTAATATAGTTTTTGATGAAGTAAATTAATATATGTACATTAAATATAAATTAAAAGCTACCTAAATAATAATATTCGAAGTAAATACAAAAATATTTAAATAAAATTGATTAAAAAACTAATTATCGCCGCACTCTTGAAAAAATCGATTAATCAGCTCTTTCACGAATTTGTGGTTATTTATTTAGTTTCAACCCCAAATGCCACAAAGTTATAACTTTGTTTATGCTATTATATTTTATGAGCTTTTTGAATTCGGCTGTATGAGTATGAGCAGCTGAACCGGCTTTTTTAATGTTCGCGGATTTTCAAGAAATATTTACGATCAATAAAGAAAATATTATTTATTTATTTTATTATCTGCACGTTATGCACAATTTGCGCGAAGCAATCCGCCAGAAACGCCCGGATTTGTGGGAGAACAAAAATTGGCTTTTGCACCATGATAACGCCCCTGCTCACACATTGTTGCTTGTGTGCGAATATTTGGCCAAAAACAACACAGTAATGCTTCTTTTATCTGGAGCCTAATTATTTCCATATTTATCATATCTATACTACATGTTGCACCTACCTCACACCTTGAACTTACTAAATTATCCTAAAGGTTGGCTGTCAGAGAATGTCTAGCGGCATTAAGCCCGCCCCTTGTACATAGTGCAATAAAGATTAAAAGAAAAAAAAAAATAAAAAAATGGTGCCGCAGCCACCGTATGCCCCAGACCTGGCCCTTTGTTGCTTTTTTGTTCCCAAAACTGAAGAGAACTTGGAAAGAACAACACTACGCTACGATTGAGGAGATTAAGACTGCATCGAAGATGAAACTGAACTAGATCACAAAAAAAAAATGCAAGTGCTTTGAGGATTGGTAAAAACGCTGGCATTAGTGCATAATATCTGAGGGTAATTACTATGAAGGGGGCAAAATAAATATTCATGAATAAATAAACACTTTTTAAGAAATAGCTAATTCGCCATACTTGGGAGTCCTTCAAGCGAAGTGTGAACAGGCATCTAGTCAAGCCGGCATAGTGTTAGGTATTGATGTCGGACATAGGTAAGTGTCTGATTCCAGTTGCTAACATTTATAGACCATGCGCGCCACTTACCATCAGGTAGGCGCAAGGTCACATGTCGTGCTAGTATATCCCTTTCAGCACGACAAAAATATTTTGAATATTAAAAGTTGTATTCATAACTTTGAGGTCCTTAAGGTCTAAAATATCCCGTAAAAATAGTAATAAATAAAAATATAAATTGCTTATTCGTTTTCTAATGTTCTAACGCACCATCATGCGTTGGGTTAGGTATATAAGAAAATAAAATTCACTTTTGTATGTACAATGTAATAAAGATAATAACTAAGTAGGTAGATGAGTTCAAGAACTATCGAGGGCGTTTCGGAGCGGCAAAACAGAATTTGGAGACCGCTAGATTTTTTTGTTGTTATAACGCACGCTTAATACTGTCCGTGCTGAAAGAGATTCAAAAAAACTTTTTGAAGAGACTTCATAGTCTATCGCTCATCGCTTGTACATCGGCAGTGGAACACGTACCTAAACATTACGAAGTGGCCATATAAAAGCCTGACAATGATCTTTATAAAGAACAATCCCCCATTTTTATAGCCATTGTAGTCGAAAGCTTTTACAATTATACCTTTTACAATTTAGTCGTTTACAATTTGTCCTGGGGCGCATTCGCCACAAAAGCTAAATTAATAAAGTAAAAAAGTAATGTATCTTCACGACCGTAAGCCCTTGTTAGTAATCACGCTTTTTAGGTGTCTCTTCGCATTTAGCGAACTTTACTATAGCCCCATTATGACAAGTGGCAATATCTCGTCGATGTCTCTAGCGTACTAAAATCTCCCTACATTATCAGTAAAAAGTACAGTATCATCACGACCGTTTTCCTTTCGGGGTGGTCAGAAATCACGCTTATAAATAAGCGGGTTCACATTTAGCCAACTTTACTATAGGCCAATCATGACAAGTGGCAAGCTCGTCGATGTCTCCAGCGTACCAAACTCGAGAAATATCACAAATAAATTAAATATTGATTAAATTTTACATTAATAAATATTTTTGTGTCCCGACCAGGAATCGAACCCGGTACATACAATACATTATCAGTATTATTTTTATCTATAAGAGATTTTCTAAAAATAATTATGAATTTATAAAAAAACTAAGATTCATAGCGCAATTTTGCACGGACATGTCAAGTGCAAGTAATTGTTTTGTAAATTATTTTACTATGAATATTTTTAATCAATTATTTTGTTTAATAAAGTGCTACAATATGAATTTAAAAAAGTTAAGTTAATTATCATCACGACCGTATCCCTTCACGAGTTCACATTTAGCCAAATTTACTGCCGGCCCATCATGACAAGTGGCAAGTTTGTCAATGTCTCTAGCGTACCAGACTCTAGAAATGTCAAAATTCAAAATTCTTTATTGTATAGATTGCTTATTCTAATTACAGTTGTATGTACATGTCATGATGATACAATCTGCCCATATTTTTTTTGTGTTCTCTACCAGGAACCGAATCCATTATAACCGCGTTTAAATCTACGACCGTAACCGCTAGACCATGGAGGCAGTCTGTAAATGTGAATGATTATAGAAAACGATAAATTGGACTCTATATATGGGGCACAAGTTGCAGTAATTTTTTTGCTGTTTTCCCGCGCTCTGTATTAAATAAAAAATAAAAATAAAATGCGTTTATTTCGGAATAGTATCCATAGGGGTTAGTAACATAGTGTTTGCTTATTCTATATTAGTAAAAAGAGGACATTTACTTTTTATATTTGCCTTGCCGTCCTGAGGCACTGGGCACATACATATGAGTATGTACCCAGTGCCCCATGATAGGGCTTCTCACTAACTGCCTTTAAGATGATTATACATCGCAGTGAAACAAGCTACCCCTGGCCATAAGGCGTGCACCGTCCGTTAACGTATTTAAAAACCTTCTAACCACATTATTTCTTGAGAAACAGAATGTATGTCTCTCGAATTAGTTGTTTGACTTTTTATTTATATATATATATATATATCTATTTATTTATAGTGTATGTTTATGTATTATATAGTATGTATGTGTGTTGTTTTTTTATATTGTGTATGTATATTTAATAAATGCGTAATTATGTTTATTTACTAATTTAAGCTATTTTAATATTTTTCTTTATCCTGCCCATCACCTTACATGATCCCCAAGGTTAGCTGGTGAAGAATGCCTTATGGCGTTATAGCTCGCCTATGTACTAGGTTTTTAAGTGCAATAAAGTATTTAAATAAAAAAATAAAAAAAAATGTGAAAAGAAATATTACGCAGACTTGGCTGTATATGGGCTAGACCCTTTGCCTTCTTTATCATCTCATTCATGATTATCCATCGGGAGAAAAGAAAAAAATATAAGTTCTTCGCACCTTTTTGCACGGACATATCAAGTGCAGGTTTAAATTGAAATTAATTTTCATCCTAACTTTTAATATTTTTTTATTAATAGTTTAAATTTGTCCCCAAGAGTTGGCTGTCAGAAAATGTCTATGGGCCTTTATACTTCGTGTAATAAACTCATATTTAAATAAATAAATAAGTGATCCGCTGATATAAAAAAATCGCACCCTGGAATCGAATCCGGTTGCTACTTTTGCTTATCCACTTAACCGCTAGATCACGAAGGCAGTGGAAAACTAAGTTAATTTAAAAAATACACCAAAAGAAATTACCTTTCAACTTGCAGCCGAAGTAAAGTTTGCCACAAGGGTATTCCGCAACCGGTTAAAAATAACGAGAAACTATATTTATCCGACTTACTTCTTGTATTTTTCTTTTAGTTACAAATAACTTTGAGGGTGAGTTGTATCAAATTGAAGACTGAAAAGGAAAAATAAACTATATTTAATCACAAATAAAAATACCGTTTTGATTATTCAAGATCTGACGTAAAAGTGTTAGATTATACATAATGACCGCCTCCGTGGTCTAGTGGTAACAAACGTTGCCGTGAACTCGGGAGGTCGTAGGTTCGATTCCCACCAGGGGAAAGTTGTACATTGTATAATTTGTCTCGGTCTGGGTGTTTATATGTATATATTTACAAAAAAAAAGTATAATATGTAGTTCATCAACCATCTAGTTACCGTAACACAAGCCTCGTAACTTCCACGGAAATTAGATGGCGCTGTGTGACCTGTCTGGAAATATTTATTTATACTGTGTATATTTTATACATAATGAAATTTTTATATTGTGTATATTTTATACATAAGATAATTTTTACACTGTGTATATTTTATACATAATGTAAATTTTATATTGTGTATATTTTAAACATAATGTATTTTTTATTAGGAAGAATAAAATATATTTTTGTAATTTTTACGTCAGGTCTTGAATTAGCAAAACTACATTTTCATTTGTGATTAAATATAATTAAATTTTCCTTATGGCGTCAAATGTATTTTTATTTAATTTATTTATTTTTAAACTTTATTGTAAAAATACAAAAGGCGAACGTAATGCCTCTATGCCGAATGTATCTATCGAATGTACGTAGATGTTTTATTTTGAAGATACAGTACGTCTGTACTGCTGGTATAATCGACACCATTTTTAACTTTTATCGTTTCAATTACAAAGAATTCGTTTTAAAATTAAAAATAGTAACATATCGTCATCATCACAGCCAACAGAGTCCTAGACCTCCACTATTGGATATAGACCTTCCAGAAATTTATTATTATTGAATACAGACGGGTGGGCGAGGGTTAAATGTCAATTTACGATATCACAAGTTGGTGTTAGTGGAACCGGTACCAGACTGCTTAACGTGCTCTCCTCCTCACGGGAATGGTGGTGTTGTAAATTTACGTAAGAAAAGTGTATTACTCATTGGTGCATGCTGGGGTTCGAACCCACCTTTCGAGGATGTTAAGGAAAGCATTCTTACATCCAAGCTACCATCGCTCTACGTCTAACATACGAATATTGTTACTGAATAAGCTGTCAAATACTGTGTTTTATATCTTGTGATACCCGCAATATTTATGACAAATATGGCGGCTGCGACAAGCTGCTCTTAAATCTGTCGCACACTGAAGATGTGAAATGTTCTCTCAGCTAGTGTGTTCCTCCATTCCTATAACATACTTTATGTGACGACAACACAGTGTGAAAACTCTTGAAATGCTGCAGCTTCGCCAAGATGTGGCCTCCCTGAGCGTGTTCTGAAAAGCTCCACAACCTTATCCCTTCTTCTTTATTCCGCAACCGAACCACACGCACAGGCCCTTGTCGCTTCTTTTTTATTCCGCAACCGAACCACACGCACAGGCTCTTGTCGCTTCTTTTTTATTCCGCAACCGAACCACACGCACAGGCTCTTGTCGCTTCTTTTTTATTCCGCAACCGAACCACACGCACAGGCCCTTGTCGCTTCTTTTTTATTCCGCAACCGAACCACACGCACAGGCTCTTGTCGCTTCTTTTTTATTCCGCAACCGAACCACACGCACAGGCCATTGTCGCTTCTTTTTTATTCCGCAACCGAACCACACGCACAGGCCTAAATATACACTCCCATACCGTAGTCACTATCCCTACGCGTACATATAACTTTGGACTCTTATATCTGTCGCATCTGAAGATATGGAATGATTTTCCAGCGACTGTGTTTTCTCATTCCCATAGTCCTTTAAGCGAGTTTGATCATATTGATAGACTGACACAATGGTAGAGACTAATGTTTGATGTCTGGTCATAATTAATTATTTTTTTGTTTTTTAAATAAAAAATAAATCTATCGGTCCCGTCTGAAGTAGATTAGATTAAACGATGCTTTTTTTAAATGTCATATTATAAAAAGTAGTCTGGAACGGCGGAGAATCTTTCAAAACTGTTCGGAGAGACGCTTCGGTTCATTAATCTGGCTAATGCACACCTGATGCACTCGGTATAAACTGAGAACTATTAGATAAATTACATTTATATTTAAATCTTAGAGACGACTTCGATTAATTATGTTTATGATTTTAATGGTTGATGCATTTTTATTTAATTTAACTTTTTTATCCCAAGGCAAGCCAGACATAAGGACGTTATACCCTTGTGTCTGTGGATTCGTCAGCCATCTTAAAACCCAGTAGCATGGCCCGCGTCGATGGCAAGCGGCCCAATGGAATAATGCTGGTACCATGAAGTTTAGGTCTGCCTTTAGTGTAGGATGTCACCTGTTTGGACACCCTGGGCCTTAACGTCTATAGACCCGGGCTCTGCTGCATTACAAGCAGAGAACCTCAAAGCGGAAATACACCCAGCTTATTGGAATATGTGTTTTACGCCGTTTGGAGTTAAAACTCTGGGGGCGTGGGGACCAAGTACCTATGCAAATTTTACACAAAACTTTCACAACGTTGTCGAAATAGCTCGTCAATACCTTAGGAGACAAGAGCGCTGGGCAATATTTTGGCCAAAGGCAATGCTGCCAGTATCCTTGGCACTTTGCCCATTGGTTTAGATTTGGAACAAGTTTATATATATATATATTTCTTTTAAAATATTTTTTAATACGTTAGTCGGCTTGAGCATTTTATGAAGAATCTTTTTTCCATTTACACCATGCAGTTTTATTCGTAAAAACGAATCCTGGACTATACCAAAACCGTCTCAGAAGTAAACGTCATCAAAATATAATATACCCATTAGTTAGCATGAAAGCTTTGTTACATAAAAGTGCTTTAATCATGACGGCAAAAATATATAATAAAAAACCGTTGAGACTACAGGAGCTAGAGTTAGGAGAAATGAAGAGAAGACTTAAATGTATACTAATTGACAAGACATAGGTACTACACAATCAATGACTTTTTTACAGACAAAAATATAATTACATGACATTTTGCTTAACTTATAATTTATTAATATTAAATTTTAGACATGAATAATATTGTCATTTATATTTTTTTATTGTATCTCAATTTTGTTTACGTGTATGTATTAAAATTTAAATGCTATCCACAATTACTAATATTTGTACGCCCTCTGGGCAGAGCACTGGTGCACCTTTATAACCTATACCTGTTGTTTATAATATTAACCTGTGTCTAAACAAATAAATGATTTGAATTTGAATTTGAAATTAAATGAATACCTTGGGAGATATAGCAAAATCCAAATAATTCGCAATTAAATTAATTTCGTGTCGCCGTTTGCACAGGTAAAGCCGGGTGGTTAAAACAGCTAGTATCTTATACAACTAAAAATATAAAGTTAAAACAATAATAACATACTCGCATAAATACAATAATACAAAATATTAGTATAGATGTAATAAATCTCTACATTCATTATTTGTAGAGGTGCAAAAGGGAATGCACTTTATACTTTCCGACAGGTAATTAAAACAGTAATCATAGGTCTGTACTTCGATGGACATTTAATTAATACTACACAAATTATTTTGCAATTATTTCCGCCATTTCGGCGAAATTCGTAGGTACTTGTTACATCAGATCATCCAAATATAGAATTTGCTTTACGATTAATTTTAATGAAATATAATGAAACATGTTTGATAGCTGCCTTCGTGGTCTAGCGGTTAAGTCCGTGGCTTTAGACTCGGAGGTACCGGGTTTGATTCCTGGTTATATGGATTATTTAATAATGTATATAAATACATTTAATTATTATTTAATGTATTTGTGATATTTATCGAGTTTGGTACGCTGGAGACATCGACAAGCTTGCCACTTGTCATGATTGGCCTATTGTAAAGTTGGCTAAATGTAAATCAACTTATTTATAAGCGTGGTTTCTCACCACCCCGAAAGAGAAACGGTCGTGATGATACTTTACTTTTTTACTTTACTTTTATGTTTGATGGCTGATCTTCAGTCGTTGGAACTCCGACAATTATAAATGAGAAATACAATTTTATTACATTTTCATACCTTGACCTTGACTTGATGACCTCCTGTGGCGCGCAAGGTCCATGAATGTTAGTAAGTGGACACTCATGACTGATATCAGCCAGCCAACATTAAACCAGCTTGACTGGGAATGACGGCAATTCGAGCCTGATCCCAAAGCGTGTGGATACACTTTACTGGGTTTATTGACACGAACGGTGGATATTTTCCCGCCCTGGTAGACAGGGCAAATTACCACCATCAGTCCGCCTACCACCTATTTGACGTTCTCATAGTATATGTCATTTGCAATGATGTGAAATGCCAATTATAGGATGTAAAGGCTGCAGGCCCTATTTTGCGCTGCTAAGGCAAGGATTCTGATGCTGGTCTTCGATGCCTCAAGAAAGAAAGAAAGACAGAAATTTATTTATTTTTCGCCAAACCATACACATAGCATAATACAAATTTAAAAAACTAAGTAAAAAATAGTAAAAAGATTATGCGCAAAATACTAGCCTACCAGCACATGTCTAGCGACAAGGCGATAGGCGATCAGCTTGGCGTCCGTTACAACCTATAGATATATATATATTTTTTTAAATATTTCAGACAGGTCACACAGCGCCATCTAATTTCCGTGGTAAGCGGTAAGCTTATGTTACGGAAACTAGATGGTTGATAAACTACATATTATACTTTTTTTTTTTTTTGTAAATATATATACAGGCCATAGCGTCGATTTTGAGCCGCCGCCTTACGGATGGAAAGTACGTCACGGACACAAATGTACTAAATACAACCTATTTAACACATATTGCATGAATACACACACACATACACGCACGTAATAATAATAATAAAAAGGACCGACCTATTGCAGAAAAAAAATTACAAATTTACTTAGAGTAAATTTACTTTTTTTTAATAAGAAAAAATATCTTGCCACGAGTGTAGAGGCATATCCAGCAATGACTATGTGTTCTAATGTAATGCTAATATGCCCGATCCTCACATAAGTCCATGTTTAATACATAGAAACTTTCCCAAACAGTAACTTTAAATGAATTTGTTAATTACTGTAGTGTTGATGTGCGTGTTAAAGGAACACCAGAGAGTCTCCCGGGCCCCACGAATACCTATCAACAAACGAAAGCCATTGATGAAATTTATAAGGTTTTACCATCGAGTTGCTACAGATGACAATTCTATAAATTTCGGTAGTCGAAGCATTTATGGTCCAGGCACAAATATTTACGTAAGCTGAACTCGATAAAGACGCCCAATTTTTTATATATTTTAAGGTCGGTGTTGGCCTGGATGTAAGAACGCTTTAATATACAAAAAGGTCGCGGTTTGAATCCCAAGGTAGGTAGAAAAGAACTTAGGTATTTTGGCGTAGATTTACGACGACATGTGGAATCGTTAATAAACCCGTCTGGACAACCACATTCTCTAAAAATGTATTCTGAAAGGACAGCTGGTCGTCAAGCTTGGCGAGTGTAGGCCAAATTCTACACAAATTTCTGGAAGGCTAATCTCTAACAGTAGATACTACAGTGTCCAAAACTCTCGAATCTCTGCAGCTTTGCCGAGATGTGGCCTCCCTGAGCGTGTTCTACAAGCTATACTACAGTGAATGTTCTGAAGAGCTCCACAACCTTATCCCTTCTTCTCTATTCCGCAACTGAACCACTCGCACAGGCCAAAATATGCATTCAGATACCGTAACCACTATCCCTACGCGTACATACAAATTTGGAGACTCTTACATCTGTCGCACGCTGAAGATGTGGAATGCTCTCCCAGCCAGTGTGTTTCCCCACTCCTATAACCTGGAGTCCTTCAAACGAAGTGTGAAAAAGCATCTTTATAGGCCGGCATAGTGGTAGGGACTGATGTCGGTCGTCTGAGGCTGGCGTCAGTTGCTCCCATTCTTGGACCTCGCGTACCGCTTACCATCAGGTGGGCGCGGTGTCACATGTCGTGCTCCGAATATAAAAAAAAAAAAAAAAAAGGCCTGGGACTCTGTGTTCTAGAGGCTGTGATAATGCTAGTTAGCATTAATAATCAACTTTAGGATAGGTATTAACATTAAGTGTGTGTAAAGTATGATATCTTTATTAGGTAATATTTACGCTAAGTTCTGTTATACAGCCTATTTAACAGAAGTTACTGCTATAAATTTGTTAATTATATTTAATTCGTATGTAATTTTATATAACTAATATATAAATAATAAGTCACAATGCATCTATTCAGCATTGGGTTTCACTGACTGTTCCTTGCCAACAACAGCATTATTGCGAGTTTGTCACTAGGAGGAGCCTATAGTAAAGTTGACTAAATGTTAATCCGCTTCTTTAAAAAAGTGCGTGTTTTCTGACCACCTACAAATTCAAGTGTTACTATAGGTTCCTATGGACGATAAACAACAATATGTCACTGGACCATAGTTTATTTAATTTAGGATAATTATTTGAGATTGCTCCCCCATCAACTCAATGGGCTTTCCCCGGAAGGAATTTTAGTTACATCGAGTGAAAATTATTTAACCGTTTCCTTTAATTATTGTGGCAGTTGATTGGGGTTGATTTCACCTTATTAAATTTATACTAGCTACTTTGAATCGAGTTTGATTAATGTTATAATTCCATAAATGTTTAAATATAGTATCAAATTTAAGTTAGTAGGTATTTATTATCTAGCTAATACTTAGAATTGAGAGCAGTGTTGGCTCGGTCGTATAAGGCCGCGGCCAATGAGATTTTTTTTCTTACCTATGTTTGTCATAGATACTTGTATGTTAAACACACAGTATTTGGTTAGGTAGGGAGAGGAGTAGAATGGTGGATGGTGAGCGTCTTGATGCACAATAAAATAAAAAAGGATCATCTCTTACCCACACACGATAGACCCGGCACCCGCACGTTGAATCCATAGAATGCTTGGAAATTTATCTCTTCCATCACACTATTTGGTTGGGTAGGGAGGGGAGTGGAATGGTGGATGGTAAGCATCTTGTTGAGCAATAAAATAAAAAGGAAGGCCTCTTTTTGTTAAATTGTAAAATAACAATAATAATGCTATTAATACATGCATCGTAGACAAAGGAGCATTAGGAACACAATACAGCAGAAGGTATAAATAAGACCACAAAACTATACAACTATTTAGTGATGCTGCTGCTGGTCTTCTGCTAACAGCTAACTTATTGGACCACTTTGCTGCTTAGTCTTCCACTAGCAGGAGTTGAATAAATTTTACAAATTAAAAAAGCATTATTTTGGAAAAATAGTTTTGTTTTGTTTTAAAATCATTTGGTTGTAGTCTAGTTATAATCTCAGGTAGTTTACTGTATGATGTCATTTTCAACGCAAACCTTGCTTAAACGTTTTTTCAACCTGTTTCTTAGGTTATACCAAGTCAAACAAGAGATTTTTGGATGCTCATTAGCTTTTGCATCAACCTTCTATAAGCAACTGTATACATATAGACGTAATAGTCATAATCTTGGCGTCAACAAGATTATTATATACTATAGTTTTCCTTAGTTAGCAGCAAGATTTATCTAACCAATAAAAAAAAAGTAACTAAATATCATATATTTCTATATCACCATAGTTGGTTGCGTAGAGAGAGCTAATCTCCATCGAGCGGCCGAGCGTGTTGACTCTATGCCCAATAACTAACTTCAAACATAATTATCTTCGTCGATTTACCCTAAAATTGACGATCCCTCTCAGGGATTCCCCCAATATCACACCGACAAATTTCTTGTGCCAACAACGATATCGATAGCCGGATGCGTGGACGTATATAAGTATATATTTTAAAGACCAGCCGTACAATGCATATTGTTCTCTGCGACGCTTATTTATTTAGTTGTTCATTTAAGTTTAAGTTTAACTCAATTAAGCATTAAAGTTCATCATCATCAGCCTATGACATGGCCTCCTTACAGCCACGCTCTAAATTTAAGGACATAAATAATTTGACATAATCAATATTATATTTTTTTAGTTGTAAGATGACACGGCCTCTTTACAGTCACGAATTTATATTTAAATTAATGTTATTTAACTTTGTTATTTAAAGAATAAGTTGTCACGGCCCCTTTATAGCCACAATTTTTTATATTTATATATTCTTAGGTTAAGATATAAGTAATTGTGCCTGCCTTCGTGGTCTAGCAGTTAAGTCCGTAGATTTAGACTCGGAACACAAAAATATTTATTAATGTATATAATTCATATTTAATTTATATGTGATATTTCTCGAGTTTGTTACGCTGGAGACATCGACCAGCTTGACACTTGTCATGATTGGCCTATAGTAAAGTTGGCTAAATGTGAATCCGCTTATTTATAAGCGTGGTTTTTGACCACCCCGAAAGGGAAACGGTCGTGATGATACTAACAATGTATCATACCTTCACGGTCCACCCATAGTTTATGCTATTTATCTAGTTTATGTATAAACTGAAAAATGTATCTCACAATATCCAGGAGTTACAATGTGAACCATATGGAAATAAATAATTGAAATATGTCTCTCCACTTGGCCTCCTCCCAAGGCTCGCCATTTCACACGATCTTATGCCACCCTCATCCAACCCGTATCAGCTACCTTTTTGAGGTAAATTCTGGCGAGGAGTCTTCATACTCTGTGTTGTCCTGTACGCGGTCTTCACTCCAGAACCCGTCTACTGGTTCTGCGACAGACGTGTCCGCCCATTGCCACTTCAACTTACAAATTTTGAAGGCTATGTTGGTTTTCTAATGTCAACATTTCGAACTCTATCCGACATTAAACTTGTAGACCACTTGTAGTGAGTACTATTAGTCTCCACGTTTCTGCTTAGTACAACAATACTGGAAAAACGCATTAGTTAAAAAAAATCGTTTGTTTGATAACATGAGGCGTAACTTCCTGAATGCAGCCCATCCTAGTTGAATAGGACTAAAGTTAATTTTGTTAAATGTTTCTCTATTTTCTAATACATTAGCAAATCTTAGGCAAAAATAAATACCAGAAATCTATCCCACATAATACATTAATATGAAAATGATACCAAACTGAATATCAAAGCTCTACGTCAGTGTCTTCCTTAAATTTGTACAATAAATGATTTTATTTTGCTTTTATATATGTTATATAAATATAATATTATTATATAAAACATTTTTTATTTGTTTTTTAGGATTTCTTCTTCTTCTTACGGTGCCATCTCCTATCGGAGGTCGGCTATCATTAAGGCGATTTTGATTTTGTTGGCAGCTGTCCGGAACAAGGACCGGGTGCTCATCCCGAACCACTCCCTGAGGTTCTTGAGCCAGGAAGTGCGTCTTCTCCCCGGTCTTCTGGAGCCTTGTATCTTACCTTGCATGATTATCATTAAGTCTTTGTATACTTGTCTATGACAAAATATTATTGCGTCCTGCTGTTTGATAGACTCATTATAGGCTGATTGATTCGATCAGCCTTCATTAAGATGTTTGGAAATGGATCGGCCTTATTGATACAATAAATAGGACGCAGATTTTTGGAGCTCAAAGATTATTATTGTTGATTAAATAAATAAGAATTTACGAAAAAAGGTATTTATGTTTTGTCCTTTTTTCGTGTCTAGTTATAGTCGTCTAAAGCTACGGATATACGAAGACACACTCGACACTAGTGTCGACACTAATGTCGCGGTACATTCCATACATAAGCAAGTTTTGGTGTCGACAATAGTGTAAAGCATAGAGTGTCGTAGACACGAGTGTCTGGTGTCTACGACACTATGAATTAGACTAGAGATATTAGACACAACTTCACAATTTAGTAGTACCTCTCAAGTTATTATGAACGTAGCACCAGTCATAACAATATGCGTTGCAATCATGTTTTAATAATAATAATAAATGTTTGCGATTCGTCTTCAAAAAAATGAAACCCACTTCTTCAAATTTGTCCAATAGTATGAAATGGACTATCTCTGATGGAACGTCTCTTGAGGACATTTTTTATTTCTAGTTATTTTATTATTTATTAGATTTATTTATTTATTTAAGTACTACCAGTAATCGGTAACATTATTACTTGCTTAAAAACTAGGACATTGAATCAACGATAAATGTACCACTTTAAATGCCACAACATGCACACAATACAAGTGGTAGGTACTTAATGGATAAATAAAATTAAAATAAAATAAAATTAAATTTAAAGTTAAAACAATAAAAAAAGCCAAATGAAAAATAAAATAATGTACTTAGTCTAATTTCATATTATTTGGCTTAATGTAAATCCGCTTATTTATAAGCGTGGTTTCTGATCACCCCGAAAGGGAACCGATCGTGATGATACTTCACTTCACTTCTTCATATTAATAGCAATAATTTATCTTAACATTTAGTTTGTAGGTGTTTAATTTTATTTATTATTTTTAATATTTCATTGTTTCTCTTCCCAAATGATGGTTATCATTCCTACAATGACATCTGAAACACCGTCCACCGACTATTTCAGATGTCACAGCTAAACTGCTTTTGTTACTATGTACGATTTATTTTATGCCCTAACCTATGTAACAACTAAATTGTAATGTATATTTATTTTGCAATAAAGATTATTATTATTATTATTATATTACATGTTCCATGCTCCAGATACACCAATATGTACTATAAAATTATATTGTTTTATATTATTATTGTAAAAATTGACGTGTAAAAGTGCAGAATACATCTCATTTTGTCCAATGGCTACTTGCAAAATAAACAAATTGAATTGAATTAAGTACAATGTAATTATTATTTTATATTTTGTGAATATTTTTTTATCGAATATAGGTATATTTTCTGGAAGGCCCATCTTCAACAGCAGAGAAACGCTGTGTTCTGGGGGCTGTGATAATTATGATAATAGTGATAGCGTAAATAAAATCCCAAGATAAAGCTGATGTTTTAGACGCGTGTAATGTGACGATATCGTCGGAGGACGCTGGTGGTGATAAATTTAAATGTATGCGTGCAACGAGGAGGCCATCTGGAATACTAAGGAGGTGGTTATATCAGCTTGGAATGAGTTTTAAAGGCCAGGTTACACTGGATATGTACATTAAATAATATAATAAAAAATTGCTTTATACACAAAAACGGTGAATTTCAAATGTTTGTGAATCAAACCAACAATTGATAGTGTATCTAATGTAAAAGAGCTCTTTTAATTTAAGATGTACCACTTATTTCATGAATAATCATTTTTTATTATTATTATTATTATGTTTTTCCGATGGTTTCTGACACTCATATATTGCACAAAAATAAATAATAAGTCATAGTCAAATAAAAATCCCGAGAGATGGTAGCACGATCATTAGACATTGGGTTCTTCTGTAACTAAGCCGTTTTGGCTAAGTTTTACTGGCCTCACATATCATGCACGAACTTGGTTTCTGAGCGGTGGTGGTTGTTAGATTGTAAGATGTCAACTTGTGGAGTCGTTAATAAGGAATTGGTTAGTAGATAATTATTTTTATTTTAATGAATTGTGTTTGTTTTTATTTTTTATTTATCTACATGTTTATTCTTCGTTTCCTATTATTTTTATTACATTAGATTGTTTTTAGAATAATATGTTGCAAATAGTGTAACCCGTTATTTTCAAGGTGGGGAAAATGTTGTGAAAAGAATAGATGTGGGGTGATGGAGCGCACAATCGTCCGAAAACGAATCGTCTAAAATCGATTACGTATGTCAGAAATGTAAAAAAGGTAGGCGGAATCTTGGGCTACTATATACCTATTTTATTTATTTGGAATAACAAACAATTGTACAATAAGGGTACAATACAAATAAAGATTACATAGTACAGGTAATTATACAATTAACACCGTTATCCATAGATAGGTACCTACACTTATATAGATATACCTACACTTTTTATACATACATTCGTGTTAGATTTTTAACATTTCCGTTTCCGAGCCTCGAACAGGAAGTTATGCCGTCCCGTCGGTCCAGATTCAACTCGTGAATCATCGATGATATATCACATCAGACCTTTGCCAACCGGTGTGCCCCGGCCTTAAAACCTAACACCCCTTCGTATGGTAAATGCATTACGTTTAACGTCTCTTACAATATTATTTTCCGTGCATATAACGTTTATTGAGAAAATTTATTTTTTTGTTTTTCATCTCGGCACCCTGAGACACAGGCATCACGCTAAGTTTAGGGGCCTTCGTAAAATGAAAAAAAGTACTATGAAAAATAAACGTTTATTTTATTTTATTTTTTATTTTTTTATCTCTGAAAACGTTTTCAATAAAAAAAAACCAACTACGTTTAAATGTTAATTTAAGTAAAGAAATCCATCCGCATTCATTTGCCGACATTAAACTACCAAATTTCTGTAATGTTTTTTTTTAGTTCTTTTTTTTTAAAAATATTATTGGGGAATGCTGCAAGTGTTCTTGGCACACTGCCACATGATCAAGTCATGGGTGAATATTTTTATATATAGTTTAGTTTTATTTTAAATTTAGTTAGCTCAATATTTATTTATATATTTTATTTTAGAAATCCTATTTAATGTTATATTATTAAGTTTTCTTAATTTTAGATTTGAAAATAATAAGTCTTAATTGGTACATAGATAAGTTATAATTATATCGTATATTATGTGTGTAATAATATCTGTACTGCTGTGTGTACTACCTTGGACAGACTATGCAATTAGGCGTAGCCAACGTAGTCCACAAATTTAATGTCGCTCAGCGGGCTATGGAGAGAGCTATGCTTGGTATATCTCTGATGGATAAAGTCAGAAACGAGGAAATCCTTTGGAGAACCAAAGTTACCGATATAGCCTTCAAAATTAGTAAGCTGAAGTGGCAATGGGCTGAACATGTCTGTCGTAGAACCGATGAACGATGGAGTAGACGAGTTCTAGAGTGGATACCACGTACGGGAAGACGCAGAGTGAGTCGACCCCCCGCTAGGTGGACGGATGACCTGAAGAAGGTCGCTGGTGGGGTTTGGATGAGAGTGGCAGGAGATCGTGTGAAGTGGCGAGCCTTGGGGGAGGCCTATATCCAGCAGTGGAGAGACACAGGCTGATGATGATGATGTGTGAACTATATAAATAAAATAAATGTCTGGGGTTTTATTGTTGTATAAGAAAATGCAAAATATACTCAAATCAACGCTCTGCTTTAGTACTTTTGTGGACACATATTTATTGACCTATTGTTATTTATTAATCGAGTCGGTTATTGACGTTCATTTGTATGATTAATTTTTGTTCGAAACATGATTTTAGGTAGATATGAAGGAATAGAAAAAGTACCTGTATCATTCAATGAAAAAGGGAGCTAAGATGGAAAATTAATCGAAATCAATTCATAAAACAGACCGCAGGCAATATTGAAATAAAAGTATATGCGGAGTCACTTTGGCGGATCGCATACATAACCTTAAAATACGGAAATAAATAAATAAATATTATGTGGAAATCTTTGAAAGGCTGTACTCTTTGTCATTACTTTTTATATAATATATGTATATAAAGCTGTTGATTTTCCGAATAAATACATACAAGTATCATTATCCGGAACACGTTACATTCCAATTATAATTCGATCCATGCCGCCGTATGTCCCAGTTTTTGATATACAAAATATATGATATATAAAATATATATTCTTAATTTAACGCTCCTGAATACCAAAGACTTTCCATTACCCACCTCTCTGTTTACAACACACTTCTTTTTCCGTCAAACGAAATTTATTCGCCTCAAAAGTATGTAAAATTAGCTCGGCTGTCCAATTCAAAAACCTACTTTGTTAGCTTTCGTCCATTAAAGTCGGGATTTTTTTAGCAACTTTTTTAATTTTATTTTATTTATTAGGGAAAAAAACAATTGTACAATAATTACACTTCTTAATCTTAAAGATAAATTACCCTCAATAAATTATCATTAATCAGAACATTATATTATATTTTTGGCAATGGTTAAGCGCCGCTTTTCGATTTGGAAATCGCGCGTTCAACAAAAAATAAACACCCGAGTTCTAAAGTCAAAATCTCAATCATCTCACCGAAGATTCAAGATTCGAATTATAGCTTCACTTACTGAAACGACAACAAAGACTGCATTAGAGGAATAATAATAATATAATGTTTGGTTGGGGAGGAAAAGGTACAGAACCACGCAACAAGACCACCATTGTTGCGCAATACATAGAGAAGGAAGGCCTCCTTTTCAAGCCAGCCCATAGTAGGTCGAAAGCCCAAGGCAACATTTTTCTCCTCTCTCCCTACAGAAAAACTTTACTTATAATATTGATGTTAATTCTATGTATTTAATCATTTACGGTTCTACTAAAGTGTAATTTTCGTCAATACTGGACGGCATACTAAACATTACACTACATTTTATTTCATTTAATGTTTTACAAAAATATAAACGGTGGGTACCTATTAACATAAGGCGAGCATCTACCAGATCTATTTTCAAATCTGGTCTACGCACATTTCCTGTGTCTCCCCACTACACAAGGCTCGCCACTGCACGCGGTCTTTTGCAACCCTTATCCAACCCCCACCAGCGACCCTCCTTAGGCCATCCGTCCATCTGGCGGGGGGTCGTCCTACTCTGCGTCGTCCCGTACGTGGTCTCCACTCCAGAAGCCGTTTGTCCCATCGGTCGTCGGTTCTGCGGCAGATGTCTCCGGCCCATTGCCACTTCAGCTTTCTAATTTTGAATGCTATGTCAGTAACTTTGGTTCTCTGACGAATTTCAACGTTTCGAATTCTATTCAGCAAAGAAATACCAAGCATAGCTCTCTCCATAGCTCACTGAGCGACATTGAATTTGTGAACCAAAAACTTATTTCTAAATATATTGAATATTTATTAGTAAGTATTTGGTATATATTTATGTTAATAAGTAAATTATATATAAGTAAGTTTATTATCTGATGTTCAATATTTAGTTGTAACATTATTATTCCTATCTAATTGTTGTTTTGCTTATTGCACCTACAGTTGTTCAAATTAGTCCCAATGGTTTTGCTGTCGGAAATTGTCCGCCTTTGTACTCTGAGCAATAAAGTAAAATAAATACCTACTAGTAAAGTGGATCCAGTCAGTTGCCAGTTGGTAGGTTTTTGAATTGAACAGCCTTGCTCTAGACAGCGGAAGATAAGGCGTCGGATGCGGGCGCCTAAAATTAAAATTATAACTCGGTATTCGAGTCACGCTAAACATTAAGTTCGCCCCGCAATAAAGCGCACCCTTAGGCCCTTCGTACATATGGCAAATTTAAAACTAACCCTGTGGCACGGCTTTCTTGTAAAAGTCCAAAATTTGGTATCTATATACTAATATCTACATACAATATAGATACCATGTATCCTTTTTATTTGTATTTTTTTGTGTTGAGCACATTTTTATTTTTATATATAAAAAAGTATATTTATTATTATCTTTATTGGTTTCTGCTGTGAAACTCAAGCTGCCCAAATATGCGTTTGGGGTCGAGACGATGGGACTATGGGAAAGCTCAGCCAAGCGTCTGGCCAAGGAGTTGCCCAAACGGGTAACGGAGAAATCTGGAGACAGGAAGGCTGGCAACCGCCTCCGTGGTCTAGTGGTAACAAACGTTGCCGTGAACTCGGGAGGTCGTGGGTTCGATTCCCACCAGGGGCAAGTTGTACATTGTATAATTTGTCTCGGTCTGGGTGTTTATATGTATAATATGTATATATTTACAAAAAAAAAAAAAAAAAAGTTTAATATGTAGTTTATCAACCATCTAGTTTCCGTAACACAAGCCTAGAGCTTACCACTGAAACTTAAAAAAAAAAAAAAAAAAAAATATTTTTGCCAACAGAGGAGAAGACCAGTTGATGATGAGTTTTTTATTGCACAATAGTTAGAGGCCCTATTTAAACAGGACCATAGTCCAGCAAACCATCTTCTCTCCTCCCCACACATAATGGACCCGGCACTCGTGCGATGTATCCATGGAATTCAGCATTTCATTGTATTTTACTAGATTTAAAACTAGAACTGATAGTAACGTCATCGCATCTAAATGCACTTCGATATGCACAAGAATGTAAATATCGTTTTGACGTCGCTAATTGTCTATGGTAAACAATGTAAAAATGACTTTTCGAGTAAATGAACAAAGCGACATTTCGTGGTACCGGTCGGTGTTTTGCCATGTTTAGCAAACAATTGATTGCTATTTTATTCAGTGCTGCAGCTAAAGATGTAGCTTATACTGTAGCTGATTTCCGATTACACTTGTGTTTTTGTAAAGGGTAACTCAGTCACATCTACCTTTAATACTATATTAATTAATACCAACTTTCTACTAATCTACTCTGTTTTTTTTTTTATTTTGTGACGTCAATAAAATTATTTTCTTCTTTTCATTATTGATCATTTAATGTAACCGTATCTGACGCGTTCGAACAAAACATGTGTTATCAATATTGGCTGTGTTATCTGTTATTTTTGAATTATAATGAACACGTTTATAAATAATTATATGTTTATTAAATTTCTTTATTAATAATTGTTGAACACACCTGCATTGTCTGATGACATCACTGTCAGTTCTCATGGAATAGAGTTTAATGGGAATTAGCTTAACCCTTTTGCACTTTTGCCGCGCCGTCTTTGATAGATAATAATCGATTATTTTATTATGCTCTGTATTTCTTTATTTACGCAATAAAAAAATGATTTATTAGAAAATCTACTCACTAATTATGACTACCACTGTACGTTGTGTATATTGAAAGAGAGCTAGACGAATCGACGAATAATAATTATTATTCTAATTATTGTGTACGATAGGCCTTAAGAGTTTGAGAATGAAAATTTGCCGCCTGATCTCTCCTCACTGACGTTTACTGATGGATTACAAATTTAGGCATTTTGTTGTTTAATTTTGGCCGAAAACCGTCAACGTCCAAGTGCTTCGTACTCCCCTACAGTAATACTTGATACCCATACTAATTTCATAAATGCGAATAAAGATTTGTCTGTCTGTTTATATCTACAATTTTCGGAAAATATTTAATAACTTAATATATCAATATAAATCAATGACCTTAGAACCCGGTAAGGACCCGATTGTGAGCCCGCCACCCGCACGGTGAATCCATGAAATGCTTACAAATTTGTGTTTCTCCGATGATGACTACTATATTTTATAATTATGAATGCCAAAGAATTTTTGTTTGTGTATCTGTCGTCTGTCAGTTTATCTCATTTTTACGCTTATACTACTGGACCGATTTTGATACAATTTTGCAGATACGTTCCAAGACATATGACCTTGCACGCACCTCGTGGTAACAGGCGCGCTAGGTCCATGAATGTTAGCAACTGGAATCAGTCACTCATGACTGATATCAGTCCCTAACACTATGCCGGCTTGACTGGGCATGACGGCAATTCGAGCCTGATCCCGAAACGTGTGGATGCACGTTACTGGGTTTATTAGCACCATCAGTCTGCCACTTATATTTACTACGGGCCAAGCCGGGCCAAACAGCTACAAGTATCAAATATTAATATATACCGCTGTCCCTTGCGCTTGAATTGCCAAGTCAAAATTGAAAATTGCCACCAGTAAACCTATTTTGCTTCACCATCCGCATCGCCATAATATGATCAATCAAAGAGCTCTCACCAAAATTCACGACAATTTTATTATTCAATTACGTAGCTACGCGGCAATATTGCTTCGTAAAAATGGCACCACAATTTCCTCTTTGCCCGGCCTAATCCCGCGGCTTAAACCCGGCCTGATAGCGTATCCTAACCAGATAATAAACAATGTGTTTAAGAAGATTATCTTATAGTATAAACTTGTTCGTAAATTAAGCAAAATAAACATAGAGGGGTGTAAGGCGAAGCCACACTGTTAGCTAAGCTATGTGAGCTAAAATATATAACTTCATAGTTTTTTTAGGTTCAATTTAGTTTTAGCGGAACAAGCTTAAATCAGCAAGCGTTGAAAATATGAAACGATTTGCGCAACAATAGTTACTTTTTCCACGTTTGCCGTAGAAACGAATGGATCGTGGGAATTAGAATTGTAAGCATTCTAAGATTCATTGTGAGAATAGCTGGCAGTTTATTCTCTCAAAAATTAAGTATCTTAATTCATAAGGGAAATCCTGCCAGTGTATTGGGTACCAAGCCACAGGAGAGCGATTTGGAGAAGCTTTTTGTTTTGTAACTGCCTCCGTGGTCTAGCGGTTAAGTAAGTGGATTTAGACTCGGAGGTACCGGGTGCGATTCTCTGAGCGAGACATGAACCAGCGAGAGTTGTCACCGGAGCATACAATAAGACTAAGGAGTGATGGTTTTTAAGAATGTTATAGTATTTACACGTAGTCTCTGCTTATAGATAGGTATTTGCGCCGCTTGCCAGACTCTGCGCTTTCGGCTGAGGCCCCCTCTTTTTGCGCTGTTCCCCTGAGAATTTAGACTCGGAGGTACCGGGTTCGATTCCTGGTCGGGACACAATAATATTTATTAATTTAAATTAAATTAATATTTTATTCATTTGTGATATTTCTAGAGTTTGGTACGCTGGAGACATCGACGAGCTTGCCACTTGTCATGATTGGTCTATAGTAAAATTGGCTAAATGTGAATAAGCTTGGTTTCTGACCACCCCGAAAGGGAAACGGTCGTGATGATACTTTACTTTTTTCTTTTTTTTGTAAGTTAATAATATTAATTTTCAATTTTTATTTGTAAAACATTTATTTTTACATTGTACTGTATTTTTAATACGATGTGTAAATAATGTTTTTCCCAATAAAGTATTTTTATTATTTATTTTAGTTAGCTTTAGTTTAGCTTAGCTTGCAATGAAAGCTTAGCTTTAAGCTCATCAGTATCCGGACGAAACCAAAATTTAATTTATGTTTGTACATACATTAAAACTTTCGCTATGTCTCTTCGCGTAAGTCTTGGTGCAGGTGGTTGCACGTATACTCGTCAGTCCGACGTGCAATTGTTTTGCTAATTACTTACCAATTTGTATTGTTTTGAAGTTACAAATTGTCTTCGTAGCCTAGCAGTAAAGGTTCAAAATTTAGGCTTAGATATACTGCGTGGATTTATTAAAGGGCTAATATTCACATATTATAATGTAGACTAAAAATAATGAACCACGTATATATTTTTTTGTTATTTAGTAATACAATCATAAGTTGCGGTGTAGGGAATAAGCCTAATCAAAATCAAGAAGAAATCAGAGATCGCTCGAACGTTGACTTACGTAATTCTTTCTCTCTCTATTTTGTCTCTCGGCTGTGGGCGAGATCAATTAATAATAACACTCCATAGCCTTTAGGTATTTATCACGATGGATATCGCGATTTTCAGACGCGGCCTTATTCTCTATGTAGTAGTGTTTTGTTTTTCGGTTAATGATTTTTATCTTAAAAAAAGCTTTATATTTCATTCTTGGACTTAGGCCCAGTTTATACTGCTCCGTAGTGTAGTGGTTAAGTACGTGGATTTATAAGATTAAACATCCACTAATAAGTAGTAAGTCGACTTTTCTTTAAAAAAAAAAAAAAAAAAATGATTTTACAAAGCACCTCTGTGGTCTAGCGGTTAAATCCGTGGATTTAGACACGGAGGTACTGTGTTCGATTCCTGGTCGGTAGACAAAAATATTTATTAATGTACATAAATATTAATTATATAAATTTAGCTATATTTAATTTAGGTTTTGTACTTTTATATAGTTTATTTTTATTATTACTAATAATCCAGTTTTAAATCGATAAGTTTATATATAGGTTGTTGTTAATATCTTTATTTTAAACTATCAAATTAAATGTTTGTAATTACTATTTAAATAGATACGACTATAATGTCTATGTTAACATCTAAACTAAGAAACAATTTTACTAATTTCTCAATTGTCAGTTGTTTTCAAGTTACAAAGTGGCCAAAGTTTATAAAAACATTCTAACTTGAGCTGGAATCTAGTCTGACTGGATTCTGGAACTAATTTGGGATATATTATGACTTAGCAAAATGTTTTATGTATGTCTGTAAATTTAATATGCAACTCTGATTAAAACTTCACTGACTTGTGTGTAACTGACAAATTAACGCTAGACTACGGAAGCAGTTTTAGATTTTATTATATATATAATTAAAGATCGAATATTTTTATTTTATAATTATAATCTAGTATGAAAATAAAGAACAACTTACGAATATATTTTTTTTATATTTAGTTATAAAATCTTAAGTTACGGTGCAGAGAAGTTTTCCTAAAAATATCGCCACTCATACTGAGCCTAATCAAGTAGGTAGCGAGAGGTCAACGATCGCGCGGACTTTGACTTACGTAAAAAAAGAGCCTTGAGATTCGAGCGAGGTTGCCGCCCCGCGCCGCCCGGCCGGCGTGTGACCTTGTCACACTCCCCAGCCTTTAGGTATTTATCACGATAAATATTATTTTCAGACGCGGCCTTATTCACTATTTAGTAGTTTTGTTTTTCGGTTAATAAAAGGTACCTTCTTTTAAAAAAAAAATGACTCCTACCATTGACACCCTAAAAAAATATATGCTCTTCTTGCAATTACACGTAGTATAATAATGTGTATTATTAGTATTTAGTATAGTGATATTATGATATATATGATATAAGTTTAATCCTATTAAATTAACTTTTAATTTAATAAAAGATTTACTGTGGATTTGCTTTATAATTATAGTATTGTTATTATTTCTATGATTGCACCTATAATTGTTCAAATTTGTCCCTAAGGTTTGGCATTAAGGTTATTATGTCTTCGGGCATTAAGTCCGCCTTTGTACTTTCTGCATTAAAGTTTTTTAAATAATATATATATATTATATATATATGTTGACACGGCACCATCTGAATTAGCGATGACCTGAATTATATATTATTATTATTTAGCATTTGCTGTATTATTATTTAGATAGTAAGTTGACACAGCCTCCTTACAGCCACGATCTAAATCTAAAGATTTAATTTATTTGACATAATGAATATTATTATGAGTTTGTCCCATCAATAATATCTACTCATATTATTATAATTTTTATAAAAAGTATAGAAGTCTCTAAGCAGTTTAGTTATGGTCGACCACCTACGAATCTTACGGTTTGCTAAGTGGATTGAAGTGGGACTCATCTGTTCGTCGCTAGTTTAACGCCGTGTTTACACCTTTCAAGCTTACGTGCACGTATTCGGTTGCAGTCTCTATTCGCTCACTAATGTAAACAGGTATTCGGTTGACTATATTCGGTTACGTGGTTATAACCAACGACGTAATGAAAACGTGCAAGTAGTAAACATACGTCTATTAAATTTATCAGAACTTTTGAGCTGGAATAGGTAAAAAAAAATATCCTAGATTGGTACAACCTTTGTGTATGTTCATGTAAAGTTAGAGCGCTATATGTCAATTAGTGTGTGTTTAGCGGTTTTTGTTTACGACTCGAAAAGTTTGTCTGGCGATTTTTGCTATGAAAAAAAAAATGATTGCTTGAAATTTTATGTTTCCAATGGAATTACAGCAACGTTGAAAATGTTAAAGAAGTGTTTCAGTGAGTGTTTTTAATCGCAAACCGAAGTATTAGAGTGGCACAAAGCAGTCAGTAAAGGTCGTTAAGTCACCGAAAACCAGCCTCGTCCCCCCACCTTTGTTAACGACGAAAACATCTAAAAAGTTGATGAAATGGTGCTCGAAAAAAGTCGTGTTGGCATCAGGCAGATAGCAGAGGCTCTAACATTTCTTATGGATCGAACTAAATACAAATTCTTAAATTATTATAAATAAAATTAAATACTAGTTGCAGCTGTAAAAGGGCCTTGTAAAACTTAAAAATAATTAATTATCTTTAAAATGTATCAATAAAAAATATATAAATATATATATATATATATAAATGTTCAAATTAAATTATGCAGCTGTAAAATGGTATGATTAATAGTTTAATACTAAGCACTGGAGGCGTGTAAGTGAAGCCTAGGGGGTGTTAGCTCCTTCCTCCCCGCTCGCTAGCGAATTGTGTTAAATAAAGTCAAATTGAGCAATAAAGCGGGCCCCTCTACTTCGTAATGCAATAGACCGCGGTCTGTCGACATTAAAACTATACTATATGTAGGAAAAACTATACTCCTATACTCGACTATGGTGACGTGTGTGGTGTCGATCTCTCAGAGATGTTGCTGAACAAGATGGAGCGGTTACTAAATACATGTATCCGGTTCATCTTTTGCTTACGCAAATATGATCACATCTCTGAGTTTCGGACGAAGTTGAGGTGGCTACCAATTCGTTGTCGCAGGAACCTTAGAATCCTCTGCTTACTCTTTTCTATACTCAACGAGCCTGCGACACCGAAATACCTTAAGGACAAATTTGCCTATCTCTCGTCACTTCATGAAAGATCCCTCCGTTCGTCCCACAATTCTGTTCTATCTATTTCTTCTCATCACTCTAGCTTTCAGGCTAACTCATTCGCAGTAGTGGCAGCAAATTTGTGGAACGACTTGCCAGTTGAAATTCGCCAAGCTCCCAACAAAACACTATTTAAAAAGATGGTTTACTCTCATTTCTTAAAGAGCTCCTTATAGCGTATGTAAGTAAATGTTGTATGTAGTGTATATCTATGTATGTATATAGTGTGTAGTATATGTATTTTATTTTATTTTTATTTAATATTTGAATGTATGTGTATTTGTAGTAATATATATATAAGAACGATTTAATTTATTATGTAAATCTTTCATATAGCCAGTTGCACCTACCTTTCAACGTTAATGCTCTGTATTGTCCCAAAGGTTGGCTGCTAGAGAATGCCTAGCGGCATTAAGCCCGCCTCTTGTACATAGTGCAATAAAGTTTTAAATAAATAAATAAATAAAATGTCAAGATTATAGCAGTTTTTTGTGAAATATATCCAAACACAACAGACTCGATATACATGTCACAAACTAAATTTGATATTTTTTATGTTCGTGACCTCTCGACATTTCATTACGGTCGGTAAGTCATACAAAAAAAGTTGCCGCTTATAAAATCAAAAAAGGTGATTTTGTCAATATCATCAGTTCCAAAGGACCGGTAATATTATAATATGACAACTTATCCAGTAAAATATATTTATTAGAAGGAATTATAAAAAAAAAAAACTTAAATTAAAAAAAACTAAATATAACCTAAAAAAAAAAGATAATAAAAATTAAATACTAGCTAATAATAGCTTCTCCAAATCGCTGTCCTGTGGCATGGTGATCAATACACTGGCAGCATTTCCCCTCTTAATATGTATCGATAATATTTGATAAATTGGCGGGCTGTCAAATTTCGATTCCGACATTTTTATGACTAAAGGCACTGACCATACATCCAAACGGACGCGATAATTGAACTATCCGAATATAAGTTATCAAGCTGACATCGGCACTGGCGGCGGTATAATGCAGAAAAAAATTGATGTAGACGTAATCCAAGGCTGTGACGACGTTTAAGGAACAATATACGTTTTCGACAAATATGAATAAATTTTGTTATTTGGCCAAACCATTTTGTCTGTTGGAAGGCTTGTCAATGGCCATCTTAAATTGCTAAGTTAGCGATCGCTGTATGTCGAGACTAGTGCTCTAGGAATCCAACGCCTTAACCGCAAGACTTTCAGGGTTTTTATAATTGTTTTACGAAAATTTTAATGAAATTCTTGCAAGAATGAGGTTTGCTAAATATTTATTTATATGTTTAATGACATCATATCATTTCATATTTCCACCTATAAGACAATATATATTTATTATCTTCATCACTATAGTAAATGAAGATATTTTTTTATAATATATGTTTAGTTGATAGATGCTCTTCCTACACTTTTTTTCCATTTATTAGTTTTAGGTTTTATTACCTTTTTCAAATATATATCTTTTTATCTTGTACCTACTTAGCTTAGCGGTAAAGTCCGTCGATTTAGACTCGGAGGTACTGGGTTCGATTCCTGGCTGGGGCACAATAAATTATTTAATTTGTTTGTGATAATTCTCGAGTTGGTACGCTAGAGATATCGAAGAGCTTGCCAATTGTCATGATGGGCCAAATATTAAAGTTAGTGACTGACCACCCCGATCGTGATGATACTTTATATCTTGTATTTATAAGAAAACTTTTTCTTGTGCTAGAAGTGCTGACCGCATTCCTCGTCACGCGGCTCTCAACGACATCATCCGAAGGGCTCTTGTCACTCCTGGGGTACCCGCAATCATAGAACCATCTGATTGTGCGGAGCGATGGCAAGATACGGAATGACTGTTGGGCCGTGGAAACTTGGCAGGTCTCCGGTGTGGGATGCGACGTGTGTAGATACATTAGCTCCATCTCACATCTAGGCGAACTCGTCAGGCGCGGGAAGTGCGGTGTTTTTTGCGGAGAACCTCAAATCAACCTTGGTATCAGTTACGAATTTGCGCCGTTTGGGGTCGCTTGGCCAAGGAGTTGTCAAAGCGGCTGACAGAAAGGTCTGGAGACAGGAAGGCTGGCAATTATTTCTGCCAACGTATTAGCCTCGCTATACAGAGAGGAAATGTTGCCAGTCTCATTGGGACTATCTCGGATGGGACGTCTCTAGAGGACATTTTTTATAGTTTAGTTTATTTTTATTATTTAGGTAGCTTTTAATTTATATTTAATGTACTATAATTAACTTTGAAAAACTTAAAGTAACAGTTCCATGCTGTGCTGAATAAACTTAATAAAATTCACACTATATCGAACTCTACCTATATGTGATTGCCAAGTTGAACGTATTGCAAGATAAAGAATGTCCAATATTGTTTTGCATTTGCATACACAATCCGGCGACATTGGAGAGTTTAAAAATTTCACGCGTAGCGCGCGCTCGCCGGGGTGAAAGAAATTCCGGGCAGATTCCGTACAACATTTGAACAGAAAGGAACCAACGAAAAAATACTTTTAGAGCTTGTCCAGATAAAGCGACTTACCCGCGACTTGGATATTGTGAATTTACATATCACTATTATTATTTAATCAACATATTTTTTTACTTTCCTTTTTCTCTATTCCGCAACCGAACCACTCGCACAGGCCAAAATATGCATCCACATACCGTAGCCACTATCCCTACGCGTACATACAAATTTGGAGACTCTTACATCTGTCGCACGCTGAAGATGTGGAATGCTCTCCCAGCCAGTGTGTTTCCCCACTCCTATAACCTGGAGTCCTTCAAACGAAGCGTGAAAAAGCATCTTTATAGGCCGGCATAGTGGTAGGGACTGATGTCGGTCGTCTGAGGCTGGCGTCAGTTGCTCCCATTCTTGGACCTCGCGTACCGCTTACCATCAGGTGGGGGCGGTGTCACATGTCGTGCTCAGTATTAAAAAATAAAAAAATAAAAAATTAAACTTATTTAAATAAATACTGTTTAAAAAAAAGAAGTATTGCTCTACATATGTGGTGTTGGCAGAAAATGTTGGGCAAATTATTGACGGAGTTCTGAACTAACAGATCCATAATGGAGGAACTGGGGATCAGACAACGCCTTTCTTTGACGTACAGCGCATTTTCACTTTTTCAAACACGTGTCACGGTTTGGAGAAACATCTACTAGCCATCTAGCGCCTAGGAAAAGTCGATTGCAAAAGGAAGGTAGGTCTCCGATGAGATACACTGACCAGGTGAAGTCTGCAATGGATCATTCACTACATGAGTGCATCAGAAAAGCTGCGATCCAAGAGGAGTGGCGACGGCTTGTTAAGTGAGCCGCTAGCACTCTAATTGCTACCACGACCTCTAAGCCAAGAGTGCAATGTAGCGACTAAGAAGAAGAATATTTTCCACCTACCTTACACAACAAATGCTCTAAATTGTTCCTTAGGTTGACTAGTAGGAGTGCATAGCGGCATTATGTCCGCCTTTGGACCTAGTACATAAACATATCGTCACGCCAGATCCCTTGCGGGGTAGGCAGAGACAATTGAACGCCACTTGACGCGATCACGACATACCTCTTTCTCTTCGTCGACATTCATTAATCTCTTCATACATGCACTTTTGTTACGAAGGCTTTTGAATGCACCTTCAGTTAGTGTTTTATTTATTTGATCGTGATATGTGAGTCTCGGTCTGCCAGGGCTTCTCTCACACACAACTTTCGCATTATACATATATCTACACACATCAAAAGTGTCTAGGGATCAACATATATTTTTGCAATAACTTTTCTCCTGATTGATATTCATTAAAATTTTCTTTAAGGATTGATCAAATAAAATGTTTTCGTTTGTCTACAGTAACGATAAACCAAGTCACCTTTGCATTAGTAAAAAAAATTGCCATTTTCCTAATAAAGGGATTTTTGACATTTGAACCACTAACATTAAAGTTCGAAAAAAAGACTGAAATAACAGTTTTTTTTTTTATTTTATTGGGTAACTTAAACAATTAATAATCCGTGTTTCTACCGCGAACACTAACAACACAAGAACATCGGTTTGGCATACTCAAAATGAGTTCATCCAAATCACGCTGTGGAATGGCCGCCCATGTTCGTTGCAACAACAAAAAAAGGTCTTCTTGCGACTGGATACCCTCCATATTCGGCAGAGCTCTTCTCTGAAGAATATCCCATGCATGCTCAATCGGGTTCAAGTCTGGCGACTGAGCAGGCCAGGGCAGGACATTGATGTTAGCTGCGGCGAGAGTCTGTCTTACAACTCTTGCGGTGTGCGGTCGTGCATTATCATGCATTAACTGAAATAAGGGACCGATATGCACTTGTAGAGGAACGATAACGTCTGATACAACCGTCTCAGCATAAATTTGAGCGTTGAGGTTGCCTCTGATCCAAATCAACTCAGTTCTTCCGCCGATCGAAATACCCGCCCATACCATGATGGTTCCACCACTATAAGGATGGACTTCCTGGCAGGATTTTAATCGCTGTTGGCGTCCAGGGGTTCTCCAGTGTCGTATACGTCTTGTATCCGGCCTCATACCAAAACGAGACTCATCAGAAAAGCACACGAAACGCCATTGTTCTTCTGTCCAATTTCTGTGTTCAAGAGCCCATTGATATCGAGTCCTACGATTGTGCATTGCTATAGGTGGTACCCGTAGCGGTCTTCGGGAATGAAGGTTCACTTCATGCAAGCGGTTTCTGACTGTTTGGTCGCTAATTAAGTTCCCTGAAGAGCGATGAAGGCTCACGGCTAACATCATGGCGGTTATTGTTGGAGTTCTTCGAGCTGTGATTTGAATGTATCGGTCTTGTCTCCGTGTGGTGCAGCGATACCGTCCTCCATGGCGCTCAGCCACGGTACCAGTGGTTCGGTAACGTGTCCAAAGTCGACTGATAACACTCTGACTTGTATTCAGAGCTAAAGCCACAGTACGTTGCCGGGAACCAGCTTCTATCATTCCCACGGCTCTGATCATTTCTTCCCTGCTTAAATGACGTCGCCGCTCCATAATAACGTTGGTTTTAATCAGTAGTAGGGAAACAGTAGCACTAATAATGTCTTCAATGCGTCTTATGTTTTTATAGGGAAAATATTGACAGCTGATTTTCATCTTTTACTCGAATTTGATTGACAGTTCCTGTTTTAAATTATGAAATGCACCAAAAAGGATCCATATAAATTTATAAAATCATAAATTTATTACAAAGCCACATCTCAATCACAAGAAATCCGCATAAACATGCTTGATCCCTAGACTTTTTTGATGTGTGTAGTTCGTCAATCTTTCTTCGCTCATTTTTTCAACATGCCCGAACCATCGTAGCATGCCTTTCCTTATTTTTGTCCCTATGCTTTCTTTTATACCGTTTTCCGTATTTCTACGTTACGTATGCGGTCCGACAAAGTGACGCTGCATATCCGACGTAAAAATATTATTTCTACTGCATTAACCCTACTCTCATGCGTATTCTGACATATCCACGTCTCGCTTCCATACATCAGTGTTGGTACTAACAAGGCATTGTGTATGGCGAGCCGAGCTTTGTCACTGACATTTCGATTGCTGATCAGTGACCCCAGGGCACCGCTAACAATATTTCCCGCATTCACTCTTCTTTTAACATCCCTATCGTACTTCCCATCCGCAGTGAAAACACTGTCCAGATATATAATTTCATTTACTTGTTCTAGAGTTTTATCATCAATCTTCATCGTCACGGTTGTCACTTGTTCTTTCAAACACTGTACTAGTTGAAGAAGTTGGCATTCCAACCTAGTACATAAAGTTTTAAATAAACTTATATTTACGAGTATAAATCCAATTGGATTGGTTTTGATGTCTATTTTAATAATAATTTATTAACACAGATTTGTAGACATAAGCTGTTTTTTTTTAAAAGAATTAAGCCTGCTTTCGTTTAATCTGGTCAAATAGGTTTGTATATAAGTATATAGCGAATTGAAGATTATTGCGATGCAAAAGCAACTTTTGTCGCGGCACTCGAGTTGCACAAACTCATAAGTCGCCTCATCTGGACAATCTCTTAGTCAGTCTACTACAATCTAACAAACGTAAAAGAGATTAAATACGCTCCAACAGTTCTCAACTTGTATAGACAAAAAAAGCTTAATTTGTCTGCTTTAAAACAAGGCGAAATTGCGATAGAACGGGCAAAAGACGGCCGACGAATATTAAAAACGTTTAAAAAAGACAACAACAAATGCGGGTGCAATTTATTTGAATTTTTATTGCGATAAAGTGACAACGCTCGCTTTAAATAGACAAAGGGCTGACTGCAGTATGTTTACTTTAATTTAACGTCAAAGAAATGTTAACCATCATCCGTAGTAGCTATTATATAAACTAACATATATATTTTGATAATTGTGTCTGTCTTAGCTTATAGTGTGATATAGCCTATTTATTTACAGCAGCTATAATATTAAGCTTTATTTTGTATTTTTTTTTTATTTGTTTATCTTCCCAAATGATAAGTCATGACAATTCAGTAAGTCTTGTTTCAAAAAAAAAAGTAAAGTATCATCACGACCGTTTCCGTTTCGGGGTCGTCAGAAACCACGATAAATATATAAATAAGCGGATTCACATTTATCCAACTTTACTATAATCATGACAAGCGGCAAGCTCGTCGATGTCTCCAGCGTACCAAACTCGATAAATAACACAAATAAATTAAATATTAATTAAATGTATTTATTTAACCCTCATCCAACTCCCACCAGCGACCTTCTTCAGGTCATCCGTCCATCTGGCAGGGCGTCATTCCACTCTGCGTCTTTCTTAGTGGTCTCCACTTTAGAACCCGTTTGCCACATCATTCATCGATTCCGCGGCACATGTGCCGGCCCTATGTCAGGAATTTCGTTCTCTGATATAATATCAACGTTTTCAATTATATCCATAAGAGAAATACCAATCATAGATCTATCTATAGCTTGCTGATGGACCTTAAATTTATAGACCAGATTCACGTCTCTACTCCTTTCAATATTAAAGACCTTTGTCTTCAAACATTGTGTTATGGACGATGAGAGGATGTGCCGGAGTTTCCCGTAAACCGCCCATCCTAGCTAAATGCATATGTCGGCTTTTATGATTTACTATAATATGTATAAAAAACTTTGAGAAAACCAAAAGATCTTTACTGATCTCGGCCGGGTATACAGCTCGTTTTTTATTTTTGTGTTTCTCCCCTTTCCATGATTACACACAAATTGAAACAAATTGAATATAAAACCTGACCGTCTGTAGAATCACCCGCAGAGTCCCCGCTACCACAATTCTGTCCTAAAAGGGTTGTCTCAAAATTAGGGTTGACAAATTCGTTAATATTCAATTAATAATAATATTTAATTCAATTGGTTGACTAATAGTTTGTGACATAATGTTCTTCTGCAAAAGGACCAACTTGTCCATTATGTTTGTGATAATTTTATATTACTTTATTTCTGTCTGCCTCCGTGGTCTAGCGGTTAAGTGAGAGTGCCAATGAGAAATACACTTTTCTTACGAACATTTGTCATAGATTTACAACACCACCGGTCCCGTGCCTCGGAGTGCACGTTAAGCCGTCGGTCCCGATTCCACTGATACCAACTTGTGGAATTCTAATAAATTGTCATAAAAAAATGATATCATATCCTTGCCAAACCGTCTGGCCAGCGTGGCGAGTGTAGGCCAAATTCTCCAGATATATGTTCTGGATTTAATTGTTTATTTATGTACTTATTGTACTCGTATTATTTATCGCCTCCGTGGTCTAGTGGTAACAAACGTTGCCGTGAACTCGGGAGGTCGTGGGTTCGATTCCCACCGGGGGCAGTTGTACATTGTATATTTGTCTCGGTCTGGGTGTTTAATGTATAATATGTATATATTTACAAAAAAAAAGTATAATATGTAGTTTATCAACCATCTAGTTTCCGTAACACAAGCCTCGTAGCTTACCACGGAAACTAGATGGCGCTGTGTGACCTGTCTGGAAATATTTATTATTATTATTTATTTTATTATTACTATTTTATATTTATATCTTTATTCATGTTGTATCTATACTATTATTATTTCCAATCTCAATCACCCTATTACCTCACTTTTTACCATCACAAAGGTTAACTGGTAGAGAATGACTTCGGCATTAAGTTCGCCCATGTACACTACATTTGTAAATTATGTGCAATAAAGATTTTTATTATTATTATTATTAAGGCCCATCTCCAGCAGGGGTTCATCTAGGGGTTCTAATGATGATATGATATATATGTATATATTATTAAATTATTTATTTAAGGTCCTTAAGATATTTATGGCCACATCATCACAAGTGGCAAGCTGACAAGACACATGATGTCTAGCTCATACGTACTCGTTTAAAAATAAATATTTAATACACAATAATGTGTCCCTCCATTTTAGGTAATGAACTCGTTACCTCCTCGTCTAAGTCTACAGGCTTAACAGCTAAACCACGGAGGCAGTCTAATCTATAAAAATATTTATTGCCCATAATGTTCTAAACAGTTTCTGACAGCCAAACCTTTGGGACTAATTTGAACAACTATAGGTGCCATGAAAGTAAAATATATGAAACATTAATTATTTATTTACAATTTCCTTAAAACAAATAATTGATATCTAAAAGATAACATGCGAAAAATAACAATTTAAAGAAAATAAAAGTAAAGGAATGAACCCTAACCTGGCAGACAAGAATATTGCGGGCCCGTTTATTGTGGTGATAATGAAGGCGATGATTTCTTGGCCCTGTGAGCCGCTTAAACAACAGCCGAGTACTTCTACCCCCGACGATTGCTCTCACGGCAAACTTTCGGTAAAAGCCATTTGCTTCATTTTAACTTCCAAAGGCGGGCTTGCTATAATTTTACACTAGAATCTCTATACTTCGACTTTGTTTTTATTATTTTTTTCGTAAGTATATTTTGGTCGATTTTATGATATCCATGAATTCTTAATCTTAGAAATTAATTCTACACAAGTTATTTATTTGTCGTTACATGACGACATGTTAGCCAAACATCTAGCCAAGGAGATATTTAAACCGCTGACGGAGAAATCTGGAGACAGGATAGCTAGTAATTACTACTGTTGCCGCCTGTTTTATACAAAGCAAACACAGACGTACCGACCCAGCAGGGAAGTACCAGGATACCACGATTGATACAATTATTTAGTTAATTTATGATATTTAGCAATATTTTGATGCGCGCACGTGGCTTCAGGCAGCCGGTTGGAATAGAAGAGGATTTGACAGGCGTGGTGAGAAAGAGAGGGAAATACGGAAAATTACAAAATTACAAGGCATAGAAAGGGATGGACGGCAGCCGTTTCGCTATTGTACCAAACATGCATGGTAACCCGACAAAATAAAGACTGCGCACATTTGCCAATGACCATTTAATCTTGTCTCATAATAACAAGTTGGGATGTAAAACCGCCCTTCTTAGGACTATCAATATATATGGAAGTAATTTTTTATCTGGTTTAGTTTATAGGTATTTAATTTTATGTAATTAGTAATTATTATTTATGATTTTATGATTATTTGAATAAACAGCTTAATATATTAAAAAAAAACACATTGGCTATTTTTAAAACGCCTGTTTGTAGAAGGCAAAAAATATTGTCACCTCCGACATATGGTATCTTAGTAAAAGTTGTTTATTTCTATCAATAGATTTACATCTTAGTGTAAAGTTAGAGCGTACAAAATCACGCTTATATACAAGTAAACACCGCGTGTAATTCTCAAAAAAGCAAATATATTTTTAGTCTTCAGGTGTCATTAGTAAAACCACTATTTGAAATTAAAATGGTCACTTTTTTTTAAATAAAAAGCATTATCCTAAAAACTAAAGACTACTGCATGGTGAATAAGGTCGCGTCTGAGAATCGATGATAAATACCTAAAGGCTGGGGAGTGTTATTATTATTTGATCTCTCCCACAGCCGAGTGACGAATTAGAAAGAGAAAGAATTACGTAAGTATACATAGTGGTTCGCGCGATCGTTGACCTCTCGCTACCTACTTGATTAAGCTCAGTATGAGTCGCGATATTTTTAGGAAAACTTCTTTGCTTCATAACTTAAGATTTTATTACTGAATAATTAAAATAAAAAATACGTAGTTCTTTATTTTTATTCTAGATTATAATATAAAAATATTTGCTCTTTAAAAAATTCCACACAGTATATATCTCTCATTATTATTAATTGGTAGGTATTCGCATTGTGGACTTTGGCATAAAAGCGACTGCCTTCGTGAGTTAAAAAACAATTTTACAACGTTTTGAATAAAATTTAATCTCTGCTATAAATGATACTCTGCGTTTATACGGATTTAGGATTAACAAATAAATTAAATTGAATTATCTCAACTCAATTGATATTGTTTTGTTTTTAAAATGATGATTGGTGATTAAAGTACCTGAAGGTTATTTATTTAGTAAAAAACATTTAGCTTATAATCAAATTAAATGGCTTTTACAAGGTTTTGCATCCCTCTCGCTCGCACAATCAAATACTTTTAAGAAATGTAGTCTATTAACTTACTAGCGAATAAAATTACGGCCATTTTGGAAATATATTATGGTGGATGGTAAGCGTTTTGTTGCGCAATAAAATAAAAAAGGGGTCCTTTATAAACCAGTATATTGTCGGTCGCAATCCCGAGGCATCATTCTTCTCATATCTTACCCACATACGACGGACCCGTCACCCACAAGCGGTGAATCCATAGAATAATTAGTTAGAGCTTGTAATACTCTTAATGCATTAATTGATGAAACTGATGTTAATATCTTTCATGACAAGGTGATGGCAGTGATAAATGCGTTTAACTTAAGGTTTTTTAAACGATAATAGTTTTTGTTATTGTACAGTTATTAGTTTATTGCATGAAGTGATAGTTTGTAGATGCTTACATCGTTCATAATATGTATTATTCTAACACTACTAGTGAAAACTTGTAAATGACTTTCTGTTTCTATTTTTGTATCTATACTTGTGGATTAAATGTCAATAGTTTTCCTTAATAAATAAATAAAAATATCAAGAGGGCTGGCAGTTCTTTCGCGCAGCAAATCAGCATCGCTGTGCAGCGGGGGAATGCTGCGAGTGTTATTGGCACACTGTCACATGATCAAGTCATGGGTAAATATTTTTATATATAGTTTAGATTTTAGTTTTATTTTTAATTTAGTTTTTAGGATAATTTTATTATTATTTTAAAACTTAAATAGTTGTATTAAATAGAATATTAATTTTTCATCCATATATTTATTTTAGTAAAAATAAAGTAAAGTATCATCACGGCTGTATCCCTTACAGGGTAGTCAGAAACCACGCTTTTATAAGGAGCTAGTTCACATTTAACCAACTTTACTAGAGGTTTCTCACTATACAATAGGACTCTTTGACTATAGGCCATCATGACAAGTGGATTCGTCCGTAATTGTATTATGTGTATTTTATGTATGTATATGTGTTTGTATGTATTATAGTATTATTATATAAACTCTTCTCATTCTTCCCATACCTTCTCCTCTCCCTCTTAATGCATATAAAATTAAAATAGATGAAAAAAATAATAAAATAAACATCACCATTAAAGATGGGAAAGCACTGGGTCTCCATAGCACATATCCCATGTTTTGGAGCCCAGGGCACATTATTAGTGAAAGCACCAGCCTGCCCCCTACATTACTTCTTTTT
Organism: Tinea semifulvella; assembly: GCA_910589645.1. Taxonomy (NCBI): domain Eukaryota; kingdom Metazoa; phylum Arthropoda; class Insecta; order Lepidoptera; family Tineidae; genus Tinea; species Tinea semifulvella. The sequence goes on along the minus strand of OU342612.1, from coordinate 8,061,216 downwards.
TATTTTAAAGTAGTGTTGTATTTTGTTTTTTTATTTTGTTATTTTATGTAACTAGTACTATTTTTAAGCTATTTTGTATTAGGCTTTTTTTGATCAATAAAATATTTGAATTTGAATTAATTTGTAATTTATAATTCCTAGAAAGTTGATACCTACATACTGGTTGTTGTGGTTGATACTGGCTCAGGGGTTGGCGAGGGTCTGATGTCAATTTTAATGACAACTTATTAACAATTTCGCAAGTTGGTATTGGAAAATTTTTGCCTTCTTTAGCTACGTTGGCCAGACGAGTTGCTTTAATAAAGATAACCACGTTAGCGTAAACTATATTAATAACATTTACCTCAAGCTAAGTTTATCACAAGCACAATTTGTAGCTAATGATGCTTGCGCGAAACCAATTGAACGTACCAATTAAACTGGAGTATTCACTAATTTACAGCTGCCGTCTCAATGGAACAACACGTGAGTGGAGGGAAATTACCATTACAATTGCGTTTAATTTATCAACATATGAGAGTTGGGGCTGCACTCTGAAATCTCCATGATCTGAGATGGAATAAGTTATTTTTTGGGAGCGTGGTAGCGGTTGTAAGAAATCTTTCCTTAAAATCCTACAAAGGTCAGTTTCATCTATCAATGGGAAATACACTTTTTTACGTACCTTTGTCGTAGATTAACGGAATCATACAGTATTTGGTTGGGTAGGGAGAGGAGTAGAATGGTGGATGGTGAGCGTATTATCGCGCAATAAAATAAAAAAGGGAGGCCTCCTTTTCTTAAACCAGCCTATTGTCGGTCGCAAGCCTGAGACAGCATTCTTCTCATCTCTTACCCACACACGATGGACCCGACACCCGCACGGTGAATCCATGGAATGCTTAGAAATTTGTCTTCTCTTCTTCTGTGCTTGGCAGAGGACGTTAAGCCGTGTATATTCTAGGAGTTGTGATGATGATGACGATGACCATAATCATATTGAAACATAAGAGGCTTAATCAAACTAGGGAAATTAGCATCGTGGAAAAAATAATAAATATAATGATATTTACAGTGGGATCATTTATTCATCATTAAAGCCACTAGAACACAAAGTCCTAGACCTCCACTGTTGGAGATGGGCCTTCTAGAAATTTCTGGAGAATTTGGCCTACACTCGCCACGCTGGCCAGACGGGTTAGCCAAGGGATACAGTGGGATATTTACGAGTATTTCAGATATTAAATAATATTTATGAAATTAATTTGAGATATGAGAAGAAAAAAGTAAAGTTGTTTTCAGAAACCACATTTTTTATAGAAGCGAATTACGTTTAGCCAACTTAGCCAATTATAACAAGTGGCAAGCTCGTTGGTGTCTCTAGAAAAAAAAAATATGGCCCGACTAGGAATGGAACCCTGTACCTCCGAAATTTCTGGAGAATTTGGCCTACACTCGCCACGCTGGCCAGACGGGTTAGCCAAGGGATACAGTGGGATATTTACGAGTATTTCAGATATTAAATAATATTTATGAAATTAATTTGAGATATGAGAAGAAAAAAGTAAAGTTGTTTTCAGAAACCACATTTTTTATAGAAGCGAATTACGTTTAGCCAACTTAGCCAATTATAACAAGTGGCAAGCTCGTTGGTGTCTCTAGAAAAAAAATATATGGCCCGACTAGGAATGGAACCCTGTACCTCCGCGTCGGGCTTAACCGCTGGAGCACGGAGGCAATTGTAAAAATAATTCAAATACAATTCATTAATATATAAATGAGGGTAGGTGTAACAAATTTATTCAACTAAGAAGAACCGTCGAGTTAACGAAAAGATAATAAATAGCTCAAATTGCTCCGTCAAATTTGTAAACACCTGTAAAATAAGCGCTGCCTCCGCGGTTGGTCTCAAAAGAACTTCGCCTCGAGCTTTCATTTGAATTTTACGGTGATAAAAACAACTGAAAATAATTCATAAAGTAGAGTGAGCAACGCAGACATATGATTTATGAACCGACCCCACAATACTGTAGTCTGAATATAAGCATCTCGGATTATTCTCACTATAGCCATAGCCACATCATAAATCAAATCATTTATTTCCTTAGGTTAGTACACAACACTTGGATATTGTCAATACATATATTTTTATACAATACAAGCTTGGTTGTACCGAATCTAACAGCAATACAATTTATAATAAATAAAACATTGTTGCCATAAGCGAGGATTTTGTACTTATTTATAACTAGATACTTAAAATTAAATTCGTGGCTGTAAAATGGCAGTGTCAGCTTACAATCTAGTAATAATAATATTTATGTTCATAAATAAAAATTCGTGGCTGTAAAAGGGCCGTGTCAGTTTACAATCTAAAACAACAATTACAATTATTAATATACATAGCTTTAAAGAAATACAGATAATAAGTAAGGTAAGTCTTGTTTCAAGCGGTATTATTTTTATATAAATATAATCATGACAAGCTTACAATATTAGTTCTCCTTGAAAATAAAAACATACTGTAAACGAGAACAACAAATAGGTGGTAGGCGGACTGATGGAGGTATTTTGCCTAGTGTAAGTGTATCCACACGTTTCGGGATCAGGCTCGAATTGTCAAGCCGGCAAAGTGTTAGGGACTGATGTCAGTTATGAGTGTCTGATTCTAGTTGCTAACATTCATGGACCTTCCACGCAACTTACCATCAGTTGAGCGCATGGTATCGTGCTAGTATAAAAAAAAAATACCTATACATTTCGGTCCGTTTCAAAACCACTTCAGCATTGCGACGCGTGTAAAATATCTGACATGCAAACATTTATTCTGGTGGTTGCACGTCTTATTGGACAGTCTTATATCTACGTCTATGGAGTGAAATAAAAGTTCACAATAGCAAAGACAAACGCAGGCCTCGGGCGGAGTCCGACCGAATTATCTTTTGCCGGCGAAAGCGTCTTCTCTTTAAGAATTCTCTTTTAAATTGTATTTTGGTTTGAGTCGTTTTTCAAAAGTGCGACGACGTCCTTTGGCCGGTCACCGGCTTTTGAATTAAAATCCGCGAGTCGCTTCAGGATTCTCAATAACCACTTTTCCGCCAGAATGTAGTTTTTTAAAAAATATGGTATAAGCTTTAAGGTTTCATACTAATTCACAGAAACAGCATTAAGAGAAGAGATAAATTATAAAATGGAACAAAAAACACATATTTTACATTGGGATTTACAATATCAATTTTAAAAACTCTGTAGTGCACAAAAAAATATTACATAGGCGGGTTTAATGACTAACCTTTTTCTATCATTGAAATATATTATATAGGTATGTAATATACTAAAAGTTTTTGAAAGACAAAACACAGCGTCTTGTCGTTTCCTCCGGTGACAAGAGGGCTCTTTCTTCGCCAAAAGAATCAGTATTGCAATTCAGCGGGGAAATGCAGCCAGCGTTCTTGCCACCATTCCACGCGGATGGGACTTATATCCATAGGGATAGCCTTAGTATTAAAAAAATAAATAATAATAATAATAAATAAATAAATATTTCCAGACAGGTCACACAGCGCCATTTAATTTCCGTGGTAAGCTACGAGGCTTGTGTTACGGAAACTAGATGGTAGGATTAAAAAAATGTACAATCTATATTAAAATTATGATTTAAAAAAAAATACGCTTAATTTTAAAATGCTTTCCTACGATTGCTGTACCTACTTATTAAAAACTAAATATTCATTAACAATAAAGATATTGTAACAATAATAAGATTAACTCCTATATCCCTAGAACATGTAGAGGTTTTAATGACTTGTTACAACGTTTGGATGTCGACCTGTTTGAGACACCTCCTTCCACCCTCAGACGTTTATTGACTACAGAGTATGCCCATTAAAATGTTGAAATATTACATTATTATTATTTTAAATTATTTATTTGATCCTTGTTTTAGATTTTTCATTTTATATATTTTTCTATTACTTATGTTTCATTTATGTTTCTTGTCAAAATTTGTAAAGTGTTGTTTGAGTACCTACTTATTGTTACTAATACTTGTTGTTACACTTAATTACTTTTATTATATTGTATGATTCTTAAGTTGTAAAACGGGATCAGTATACAAATGCAATTGTTATTTCATATCTCATTGTTATTGTACTGATTTTGTTGGTTCTTATTTTTATTTTTTTTCATTATACTAACAGTGAAAATTTGTAAGGCTTTAAGATTAGATATTTTTTGTATACATAATATTGTAAAGGCTGTAAATTTTCCCACGAATAAATAAATAAATCCGAAAATAGTTTGTAAAACCCTACAAAATGACATAGTCATTAAGTGACGTACTTAATTTAATTTGAACTAAAACAAACGATAACTCCAACAAAAAGCTATTAAATGAAAACTGACAATGAAAAATCGCTGCTCAAACATAGCTTCGCTTTGTTCATTTTATTTTGCAAAACTAAAACAAATCTGAGGCAATTTGAAGCGATGCCGTGGCTCGTGGCAGAGTTTTCATTTGTAAAGATTTAGCCTGATGTGAACACCGACAGCGGGGTAGATCTGCGCTCCTTATCAAGTGTAAACACTCGCAGTTCGTTCCGGCCATTGGGCTCAAATAACCGCTTCAAAAAGACGTATATCAAACGACCTGACTAAAAATACACATTATTTTAACTATAAAGCTTACTGGTCTGCACCAAAGTGTACTTCAAGATATCTTTATTGCTGATATTGTTTATAATACAAATGTTAACACTAATACAATTTGAAAAAAAAATCTGTGAAATCATCTGGCTAAGAATATTCATTTTATTTTAATTTATTCGTGTAACCTTTAATAAAAATAATAAAATACTTTTTTGCATATAATTTACAAACGTAGTGTATATGGGAGAACTTCTCTCGCATTCTCTACCAGTTAAACTTTGTGATGGTAAAACAGTGAGGTAATAGGGTGATTGAGATTGAAAATAATAATAGTATAGATACAACACAAATAAAGATAATAATCAATACTTAGAGATTAACATTATTAAATTATATGTGATATTTACTCATAATAATAATTCAAACAACAAATTATATAGAATAATAATAATACTAATATAATAGGTACATAAGTAAACGTACCTACACATATATAATATTTACTATGACAAAGCGTAAATTGAGTCATTTTGCAATTTAAGGAAATTACTGTAGACCAAGTTTTTAAAGATGGAGATAGAAAGAGCTGGCGAGCAGGCGAAACAGTACGAGAATCTGAATATCTGCTAGAAGAGTGACTGGGCATGGAAAGTTGGTTATTCTGAGAAGAGATAGATAGATAGATAGATAAATTCTTTATTGCACAATAAACAAAAACACATTTAAATGTACATAGGCGAACTTAATGTCTAGTGACATTTTCTACCAGCTAACCTTTGGGATAGTGAGCAATGATTGTGGGTGCATTTAATCATTAATTTAAAATCGAGAGAAATAGAAGAGCTTTAGCTATTACAATGAAATAAATAATACTTGAACTTGGCGAAAAATATTAGACACCCGATGGCGCGCAGGGTCCATTAATGTTAGCAACTGGAATCAGTCATTCATGACTGACATTAGTCCGTAACACTATGCCGGCTTAACTAGATGCTTCTTCACACTTCGCTTGAAGGACTCCAGGTTATAGGAAAGTGGTTACACAGAGGCTGGAAGAGCTTTCCACATCTTGATTGTGCGACAGATGTATGAGTCCCCAAATTTATATGCACGCGAAGGAATGGTGACTACGGTATGTGGGTGCATATTCTGAACTGTTCATTAAACATTAGCTGTTACAATTTTTTAAATAATTTGGCTACTCAATCAATACAAATTCACAATCATTAACGTAACCAATAACGTAATACTAGTTGTTAAGTCAAAGTTTTACAGTATGTTTTAAACTATAATCAAACATTTAGTCAAAGTCAATTTAGTTTCCAAGCCACCAAATGGTAACCATAGATAATTTTACTCACGTTAATAATTAATGATGATGAGAATAAATTTAATATATGAAATAAAAAATATTTGGATCAAAATATTGATTGACGAGGTTTATTGTGTTGACCAGCAGCCTTATTCTATTATTCTATTACTTAGTCGCAAACGTTATTAGTGGATTTCATTATTTACGTCATAATTACAAATTATTATTCAATTCTGAACTCTATAAGCGCTCGACCTTGACAGCGGCCGTTCAAATATCAACTTTAATAGAGTGATATAATTATAGTTAACGGATTCCATTATATAACGTTTGCGCCTAAGTAACAGAATAGGACCGCCGGTGTTGCTATGGTTCGATTCATTGTTGATGGTAATTCTTTGTTTTCTCAGTCTGGTCCATCTATATTCGTATATGTCTGTCAATGCCACTTCCTTTATTATTTTTACACATCCCCTTTAGTGGCAGAACAAGAGCCCTATCTGCAGCTGTAACTCCAGAAGGGGGAACGCTGATTTCCTCTACTTGAATCGAATTTAAAATAGCACTGTTAGCTCGGTTCAAAGCGTTAGTGATTCTTGTATACTGAACATTATTTAGATTGGTATATTTGTCTGTACTGTACAGCTAAGGCCCATCGCCAACTGGTATTGGTAGTAACTGGTACTTGAAAACTTAACAGTTATGTACAAGAGCGAACCTAATACCTCTCGGCATTTTAAACTAGTTAAGACGTTTGTTTAATTTAGAAGATAGCTTGCTGATTATGGGATGAATAAAAAGTGTAAATGCTGCAGGAACTATAGGATCTCCTTGTTGACGTTCCATTTTGGATTCAATAATTGTATTATTGTAAAAAGAAGGTGGCGCGGTGGTGGCTCGCTTGTAAGAACGCGTTCCTTAAATCCTACAACGGTCGGTTCAAACCCATCCGGCATGTACCAATGAGAAATACACTTTTCTTACGTACATTTGTCATAGATTTACAACACTACCGTTCCCGTGCCTCGGAGAGCACGTTAAGCCGTCGGTCCCTGTTCCACTAATACCAACTTGTGGAATCGTTAATAAATTGACATCATATCCTCGCCAAGCCGTCTGGCCAGCGTGGCGAGTGTAGGCCAAATTCTCCAGATATATGTTCTGGAAGGCCCATCTCCAGCAGTGGAGGTCTAGGACGCTGTGTTCTAGGGGCTGTAATAAATGAATGAAAAGAAGGTGTATTGTAATATACGGATATTCATATATACGAGTATAATTTAAAACTATGGAACATGTGCTTTTAATGTCATCAAGCATGAAGTCTCTCTCGACAAAATCAAACGCATGTTTATAGTCTATGTTTAAAATAAACCGATGGGCGATGGGAACAGTTTTAGTAAATTAGAAGAAAATCGTCATAAATATTTTTTGATATTTTTTCTGTCTAAAATTAGGTAATTGAAAGTGAAAATATGTCCAAAATGTCTGTAATTGAATTATCTAAAAATATAGATAAAGTCTATATATGTTTGTTGAAAGTCTCATACTTGATAAATCTTTGAAAATATTGGATGGTGCGAGCGAGACGGAGGGATGCAAAAGTTAAACCCTCTTAATGCAAAAAAGGAAATTTGTTTTTCTTAAAAAACTGTCTAATCGTGATTAATGTTGTATGTGACACTCTTGTCGTGGCTAACACTGTTTTCGCGTAGCAAATCAGTATTTTTGACATACACCACATTCACATGATCAAGTCATAGATGAATATTTATAACGTTATATTTTTATTTTCAATACATTTAATTGTAATTTGTTTTAGTGGTGGGTTCTTGTAGATTTTTAGAAAACAAAACGCAACCGTTTTTCGCAAAACGAAAACTAGTTGCAACTGGTTTTAATGCAAAGCGACGGTAGCCGTCACAAAATTACTAACACACTTTACACGTAGGTACTGATGAAAACGGTTATATACCTACGTTTTTTCTAGTAAAATGGTTGTGGGTGATATAGATTACAATACGAGTAAGAATGTATAAAACTGTTAACCTTATAGTTGTTAAATTTATATGTAATTTAATGACTTTATAATTTAGAAATGAACATATATATATATATATTATAGAAAAAAACTATATAAACTAAAAAACGAATCAGGAAAGAGTTGCGACAAGCACTACTGAATAGGTAGTTCGCGCAACGAAGACTATTAGTAGTAGTAACTGTTTAGTCCACATCTAAAAACGGTTCTATCGTTGCAGAATAAAAAACTAATAAATTAACGTCCACCACTAATTTATTTGCACCCTTTAACTGTATGTAATCTTCGTTAACGTCATAAATATTTAATTCTGACGTGTTCATCGCTCTCTGTATTATGTAATACCTAATCATAAATAAGCTTGACTTTTGGTAGTCTATGAGTATATCTATGGAGCTTAATAAGTAACAAAGGTATTATGCCTTTACGGTGTGTTAAGTTCTCTTACATATTGTAAGCTTATTTGATGACTTAGGCAGGGCGTACATCAGGAACTACTTACATTTGTATTACGTTATTTGTTAGTTATATTAACGGCCAGTTGCAGAAAGGAGAATTAAATAATTATCTGATCAATATTGACCTGGCATGATTGGTGACCTTGTCACTTTGGTTATTTCAGCCAATGACGTGCTTTATAAGCATACGTTAAACATGTCAAAAGCTAATCAGCCTGCAACTGGCCCTAAAGGTAAAATATGGAAATGCGTACGTAAATAAATATTTTAATAGAAAACATAGATACATGATGAAAGTTAACAAAAGGACAATGCCAGAAATTACCCCAGCACGCCCAGTATTTTCTGAATTATCAAAAACACTGTAGTAATAATAATTATAAAATATTTATGGAAATAACATTTTTTTTTTTTTTTTAAATATAATAATAATAATAAAAATTCTTTATTGCACACAAAATATACAAAATAAAAATATGTACATAGGCGAACATAATACCATGAAGGTATTCTCTACCAGCTAACCTTTATTAATACTAGCACGACATGTGACCCTGCGCCCACCTGTTGGTAAGTGGCTCGCAGGGTCCATGAATGTTAGCAATATCAGTCCCTAACACTATGCCGGCTTGACTAGATGCCTTTTCACACTTCGCTTGAAGGACTCCAGGTTATAGGAAAGTGGAAACACAGAGGCTGGAAGAGCATCTTTCACCACATCTTTATTGTGCGACAGATGTATGACTCACCAAATTTATACCTATAAAGGGATAATACGCGAAGGGATAGTGACTACGGTATGTGGGTTCAAAAGGCGGGGCAAATTAAATTTAAAAAATCATTTTTGTTTTTAGATTCATATACCTACGTTCGAAAACTGCATTACCAGGATTTTGGATTTAGCTTCCTCCACACTTAGGGAGTGTTTTGTTTTTACTCAATTAACATCGATGATGACATCCTGCTGCGTATTCCATTATTTAACCACAAACGTTAAAATGACAAAATAGTGAATTCTGTTATTTACTACCACTTTTAGCACGAGTTTCTCCGATGATAGCCGACATTACGTCAAAATAGCGTTTCCACTATTTCAAATGTCACCCAGGTTGCAACTTCAAAATCATTGGAAAAACGTGAATTAAATACATTCATATTATTTAAACTAAGATTATATATTTACAGTAATAATAATAATTTATCTATCTTCTAAAGGTACCGCCAGTTCTGTTCTTTGCTTTTAAAATAACCACTAACCAGGCACGATTTAGTTCGGTAATTAAATTAAAATATCGAATGTAGAAATTGATGTAATCCTGGACCTAACCAAATTCCGGTGGGAACGTTCGGTGACAAATAAAGAATAAGAATAAGAATACATTAAACATAGTTTTATAACACACATTAGGTAATAAATCAAATATATGGCAAATACTAAAAGAAATATATAATAGTTTTTTTTTAAATGAACGCATCGTAACGTGATTTCACTGTCGTCTGTAGTGGAAACCTTTATACGAGAATACCAATTTTAATAGCGTTTTACACTGACAGTTCCGTTATTTAAGGGATTCCACTATATAACGTTGGCGCTTAGTAACAGAATAGGGACAAACCTAAACTCTAAAACAAACTATAAGCTTTTACAAAGCGTAAGATATGATCGAAATAAAAAATCATTATCTGTTATTATGCCTAAAAATGAATATATGTATAGATTGTTTTAGTAATATACTATATTATATATTATATTATATTTTTATCTATTGTATTTATATCATATATATATGTTTATTTATTTTTATCTATTTTATTTGTTTATTCATACTTGATTTATGCAATGAGTTTTATAAATACTGTAGTATTTGATTTTATATCGTGTTATTTTTATTTTTATTATACTTGTCTAAACTGTTTTCAAATTTATTGATTATGCATGTTGATCACGAATACCTTTGTAAGCAAGAGTGGGGCTCCCTGTATCACAGACCTTCTGGGTCATAGTACAGGGATCCCCGTATTTACTGATTGATGTATCTAGGTTTTTAAGTCAATAAACGTTTTTATTATTATTATTATCATATATATATAAATAAAAATGCAAATTGCTCATGTAATCGAATTGTTATAATACCCATGTTCTTTTTATTTTTTCTCTCTATTCTATTTAGTAATATTTTTAAATCATTATATAACCTTAATGATTATAGATATAATAATTTAATATAACAATTTATGTTTTAGTGGTTCAGAGGTTACTATTACAATTTATGTTTTAGTGGTTCAGAGGTTACTATTACAATTTATGTTTTAGTGGTTCAGAGGTTACTATTACAATTTATGTTTTAGTGGTTCAGAGGTTACTATTACAATTTATGTTTTATTGGTTCAGAGGTTACTATTACAATTTATGTTTTAGTGGTTCAGAGGTTACTATTACAATTTATGTTTTAGTGGTTCAGAGGTTACTATTACAATTTATGTTTTAGTGGTTCAGAGGTTACTATTACAATTTATGTTTTAGTGGTTCAGAGGTTACTATTACAATTTATGTTTTATTGGTTCAGAGGTTACTATTACAATTTATGTTTTAGTGGTTCAGAGGTTACTATTACAATTTATGTTTTAGTGGTTCAGAGGTTACTATTACAATTTTATTATAGGTATTGTATTACAGGTAAATGAAACCTTCTTAGGTATTTTTTTAACAACTGGCTTAGTCAACTCAGGTTTCTCTGTCAACCAGTGCAGCTCATTCCAGATTTTCAGAATCATGTAATTTGATGTTCTCTCTCCATAGTAGTTAACAGCTGTGGATTGCAACAATCTACCCCGAGCTACAGATCTAGTGTTATGATTATTTCGGGCTTTATGCTTATAACTTTCATTTGCATCGCGCGGTCGGATATAGACATCAGGCGTTTAATGATTTTTATGTTTGAAGATCTAATATTCACCAGCTTCTTGAAAGGTTACATGTGATAACATATACTCTATATCTATACGCATATACTTTTTGGTGGGCATTGATCCATATTGAAATTGGCAATGTCTTTTTTGTATTTGCCTTTAACCATAGATTAATGATTGGTTCGCAAATATCTTCAACATATTTTTAAGTGGAATCGTATGAAAAATAAAAATATATAAACTCATAATTCTTTTGTATTTATAATTTCTATAGACGCCCTGAATAAGAGTATGACGCTTGAATCATATTACACCATTTATTTATTTGTTGTGTAATTTTGTATTTGTTTCATTTGTAAATCTGCTATAGCTGAGCTTTCCTTGCAGATTCCTTTCTCAGTCAGATTAAACATTAACAGGGCTAAGCTGCTCGTCTTCTGCTAACAGAATATTCTTTGGACCACTTTGCTGCTTAGTTTTCCACTAGCAGGAATATAATCATTCAAAATAATTTAAATAATGACATGTCACAAATGCCTGTAATAGGTGTACGTGAATAAAGATATTTTGACTTTAACTTTGAAACAATATTGCAATATTCAAAAATAGTCATGTAAAGTTAGGATTTTTTCCGAGTATGGCGTATATTTTGACGATGTTGAGGCAGCTTTATTGTGGATGATGGTATCTAATATTACGTGATAAGTCATAACGGTACATACGCCTGTACCACGTCAAGTCCTCTCTTCGGGCCCGTAAAAAAGTAATAAAAACGAAATAAATCCACGCTCATGTCGCCCGGCCCTTCGCAAAACTCTTATTATTATGAACCCCCAAATATCACCTCTTATACGTAACTAGATATTTATAGAGGTACAGTCAAGAGGAATTAATTTTGTTGGTAAACATTATTCGCAAAATTTGAGTTAAGTAGTGCAAAATTATTACTTTGATCATCAACTTTCTATTTTATGTTCCATAACACTCCAGAAAATATATATAATAAAAAAAACGCGTTTTTATTAATTTACATTATGTAAAATTTTTAGGTAAATAAAAGTTGGTTAGTCGTGTTAAGGATCAACGCTAGTAAGCTTCGTCATAATATGTCAATAAGCTTGCCTATCTAATGAAAAAATTACATCAAACCTAGAATTTTATATTTTTGGTATATTTTTTTAAATTAAAAGTGGTATAGTGTATAAACAATGTGTTTACTTATAATCGACATCCAAAGTACACAACATATGAAACAAAATATATCCTAAATACATAAGGGCCCCACACGCCTACCTGCGGGAAGCCTCGTAAACTAAACGAATACAGTTGCGAGACGGGTGCCTTAGTCTCGCGAGGCAATTCTCCCTCCTATTTAAATTTGTTCATAAATAGATAATAAAGGCAGACTGCCATAGACAGAAATTGTACCTGTTCAACTCTCTCTGATCTACACGATCAAATGCCTACGTCAAATCAGTAAATACATTTTTGAAGACAAAACGCAAATATCACTAAATAATGTTTAAGAGATTTTATAAAACAATATAATAAGTTTCGTAATAATGTTAGTCTATTCAATAATAAGTCTATTCTAAAATTTTGATTTTTTATTTTAATTCCAATAAAACGGAATTCACATAAATTATATGTTTTGTGTATATAGTAGTTTTAAATCCGTAGCTCTAGTACCAACAAACTCCGTTACGTTATTATTATAAGTATTACTTACAAGCTGTCAAAATGTAAATGTTCGAGGTACCAATTTATAGATACCGTTACATCTCACCTCACGGCTTTATTTGATATTTATTTGAAACCCTATACTTTATATTCTCGGTTTAATTCGAGCACCTCTTATAGTATATACATACATTAAACATAGTTGGTATCAATGAACGATAATTCTAGCTTTTTATATTACACTTGTATCTTTTTGTCACTAGTAATACCAACCACAATAATGTCTCATATTATTTTTTATTTCATTTTGTACTCGAGGTTCTCGAGATTTATTAATTGTGGTGGACAAATTTTCATACACTGTAACTCGTTCGTATAATATTATGTCTTTGTAGTCGGGTAAAGTTTGGTTGTGGTTTACTCAACTGCTTTATTCGATAAAGATTGCGGAACGGAAGCCTAGCCGCTAAAGTTTGCCACTTGTATGTCTCGTGTAGCCTGTTACCAAAATGACTTAAGCGTTCGACACTATAGCCTGAAACACGTGTGTGTTGGAACTCACACAAACTTTATGTATGTGTATAACTAAACTTTAACGTCGCGCACTGGTAGTGTAGAGCAAAAGTTCGCCTTTCAGGGTCGGACTAAAAATTGCCATGATTAATTTGGTAAAGCTGGCAAGGTATAGTGACGACGTCAGTTAGATATCAGTTGAATCCATTCTTGAACTATTCGTCGAGTTCAGTAGACAAATAATAATAATATGTCTGTATTTATTTTCATGTTTACACACTGCACCCTAGCTATATCAATAGCTCAAGAGGCCTCCTCAATGGATGTTTAGTTAGAGAAAAGTTCTCAAACAAAAACAATTAGGCTAAGGATTCTCCTTAATAATGATGCCCGTGTTCTTCTAATTTCGACTTCTGATACTTTAGTCTCAGAAATTGTTTTTAGCTTTCTTGACTTTGTGGCAATTTTAAAGTCTATTGTTGTTTTTGATAACAATAAGTTATAAAATGGTTAATTAATAATAACAATAATAATAAATTCATTGATTATAATACTTGAGCAAAATATATTTAAGTATAATACATATAAGCAAACAGATTGATTAACGTCGCCACAGAAACGTAAATTTAATATAAAAATATAAAAAACGTAGTGAGATTGCGACACGTATAAGAGTCTTAAAATTATAAATAAAAAAAATTAACCAAACTATACTATTGTGGAGACAAAAAGGATAAGAGTGGGCGGGTTTAAGAGAAACCACGTAGATGAAGACGCATAGTGCGACTACCCAACGCCGAATAGACGGATGACAAATACGTTTGCTGGTTGAGTTGGATGGTAAAAGCTCTCGTGCAATGGCGAGACTTGGAATGATCTTGAGAAGAGCAGTGGAGAGACACAGACTTATGATGATAATGGAAAAGTTAAAATTTTCAGTAGGTACATTGTGTTCTAATTGATTGTGTGCCACGTATTGCTTGATTGTTAAGCGTGCGACTAACGCCAAAATAAGATATTACTTGTATTGAATGCCAGGTTGCCGGGAAACTTAATGTAAGGGCTCTTCCTTGCCGGACCTCTCTATATATTGCAAAAGGATGAAGTGAATAGTCAATTTTAATGGTATCTTCAAAAGCATGTCTTAACAAGCTATCTCGTTAGAAAACATCCCAAGTTTTTGTTAACCTTTTGGGATAAGACAAGATAACTAGTGAAGCAAAATGTATGTTATTTAAAACTATGAAGCAAAAACAATGCGAAAGCTTTTGATACGGTTAAGAACTACTTCCACCATTTTTATAAATTAAAAGAATATTTACATAATTATCATCCTTTAGTTACCTAAAATCTAAGTTTAAATGTAACGATTGTATCATATGCGGCCAGAGAATAGATATTGTTGGCTGCATGAGACATCCTTTGCCTATCACATTTATGAATGTATCGAACTCTTGCAACACATTTCCCTGACAGTACCCTATAATATTCCACGTCGTCCTATAACCAAGATCCTGTGCTGTCCTCCCTCAAGAACTAATGTAGGTTTACATTCGTCAACATCCCGAATGTGCAACACCTACAGTAGTCTCTGCAGTGCCAATACTGATATAGACATATTTCATGACCGTTACAATGTATTCAGAAAAAATGTTCTCGAACATTTCAAACCATCAATATTTGAGTAGCTTATAATTTATTTAACAAGTGTTTTGTTTTCGTTTTTTTTTTTTTTTTTTTTTTAAGGTACCAAATTTGTACAATTTTTATGTTTCCTAATAAATTCTATTAAAAAAGAGAAAAATGTATAATTTTATTTTAGAAGTCATATTTTTATTTTGTAAATTTGATAGTTTTTGTAATTTTTTTGTTTTTTGTTTTAACAGTAGTAAGTTTTTAATTGTTTTAACAGTAATAAGTTTTTAATTTCTTCTTCTTTTTATATTGGTGAATGCTGTGACACCTAATTGGTACATATATTAGATAAGCTATAATTATACTATGTTATGTGTGTGATAATATATGTACTGCTGTGTGTACTAAATAAATAAATAAATAAATAAATGAAACCACCTGTCATTGTTAAATTAGACATTTCAGACAGGAGTTCTTCGCGCCATTTTGCGTGGACATGTCAAGTGCAAGTTTTTGTTTTATAAATTAATTTATTGTAGATATTATTGTTAAAAAGTGGTGTTGTTTCGTTTAATAATGTGCTACAATGTGAATAATTATGAAAAACGATAAATTGGACTTTAAATATGGGGCACAAGTTTCAGTTTATTTTTTGCGGTTTCCCCGCGCTGTCAACTCCCATATTTTACCCGACGTGTTTGAGCTATGGTGCCGCGAGTGACTCCAAGAAAAGCATCAAATTCTGCAGCATCTGGAATTTGATGATGACCTCATTATCTCATGAAAAGAAAGATATATTACGTCAGACTTGGCTGTATGAGCTAGACCCTTTGCCTTCCCTATCACCTCATTCATCATCCATCGGGAGAATTGAACAACAAAAAAAAACTTAGACATTTCATCTCTTCCAATACCAGCTACGAGCGAAGCGATGCTTTTGACAGAAAGAAGACAAATTTCTAAGCATTCCATGGATTCACAATGCATGAGAGATGAGAAGAATGATATTATATATTAGTCAATAGTAAAATTCTAAGTACGTTATCTACAATAGTATTACGGTACACGTCATGTTTTTCTCGATAGCTTTCACGTGAATGAGAAGGGCCCGAGTAAGTAGTTGTAATTTTATATAGAGGTATTTTTGTAGAGTCCCCAATACGCTGCGGTATTGTATATCTAATGCCGGTATAACACGCTTGCGAGTTACAGAACGACAAACCTCTTTACTAGATAAATTTTAAATAAAATAACGCAAAAAAAATGGCAGGTCGCCAGTCGAATAGACTCCCTCTTCATATTTGTAAACCGCCATCACCATATGTTTTAAACAAAATCTCACTAACATTTTTATAAAAACCACATGAAACTTTATAGTTTAGACGAAATCCGCACATTATTGTATGTATTTATGTTATTGTAGATTTGATACCATTCATCTTTAGTTATAAGTTTTTGCTTAATAAATCTCTTATCCCAAAATTGTAAAATGTAATATTTTCTGTGTAATTAATTATTTATCTACCTATAAAAAAGCGGAAACATACAATTTAAGAGCCTTTCTGGAAAATAAATTCTCGTTTCCAGAAGGCGGTTACTTTATAACTAACTACCAACTCTAAACTAAACTTTTTTCGGGGAATTTATTATTTTGCCTTCGACTAGTTATTATTATAAGAATTATTTATTAATAAAAAATAGTACAAAATATTTATAAAAGAAATAAAAAATTTAAAAAAAATCACCAATGAAAATTTCTTGATTAAATACACCAAGAACACTGGGTGCACTTCCAAGTTGCACTGCCACAGATTTTTCTGTTTTAAATAAAAAGTTTACATTGTAAACCTCTGAACCTATTTATTATTAAGTTATTAACTTTTGGAACACGCTTCTAGTTCTCTAGTGCATATGGAATACTACGTGAAAATAGTCACAATTGTAAATTGCAAACCAAATATTTTCTTTGGTTTCCTTGCTGAAGATCGAATTAGTAAATAGGCTTGCATTAAAAGCGAGATAGTGCTAACTACTGTACTTATATGTGATGGTTTTTGGAAAGCGTGTATCGCTGGCATAAGTCCGTAATGCCTTAAGGCAGACAATTTTATTTTCCGGATTTTGGGTAATCAATAGGGGGAACTCGACGCCCCTTAACAACCAAATAATTCAAACAGAAACATCTATTGATACGCTTATAACAAAAATATAGGCTATATATTTGTTGTTGGGAAATTATATTTTAGAACGCGAGCTTTCGATTCTAATATTTAAAAAAAAAGTTATAATCATCACGACCCTATCACGCCACATAATGTGCATTAAAGTATATTATAAAATTCCTAGAGAGATACGAGAGTTACCCATAAAACGTTTTACTATTGAGTTAAAGAAAATTCTTATTGACAACTGTTTTAATCAATAAACAAATTTTTAGCATGCAAATGTTGACATTAACATATATTGTATTATATATAAATTGACAACAGAAATATTAACTATATATACATATATATTGTAAATAAATGTCTATTGACATAAGCATATTGTATGCCCATAATATGGGCAGATTGTATCATCATGACATGTACATACAACTGTAATTACAATAAGCAATCTATACAATAAAGAATTTTGAATTTTAAATATCCCTTCAAATCAAATCAAATCATTTATTCATCCTTAAGTATAGGTACATACATATTACAATAGGTATTCAGTGGTTTGCTCGTTCAGCTATACTTTACCCTTAAGGGCATACAGATATATTTTTTATTTAAATGCCAAAGTCAAAATTATTGTCATAAATGTCAAAAATAAAAATAAAAAGAAATTTTGGTATACAAACACAAAAGAAAAATATATAATTAGTATAAAATAGGACATTTTAAATATTATAATCTATGTCAAATGTGAGATCATCGTCAGTCAGAAAATCGTCTATTGTATAATAACATTTTTCCAGTAAAGCTTTCTTTAGTTTTGACTTAAATAATGGCAGAGGCAAGTCCTTGAAACCGTCCGGCAGAGTATTGTACAATTTAGGAGCCATACCAAAAATACTTTTACTCAAGAGAGCTGTTTTATGTTTAAAGGAGTATATTTGGTTTCGTGGACGGGGACGAATAGATTCATAAGTTGAGGATTTCAGGTTCCAGGTTCACTTTTAGCCCATCCTGACAAGTGGCAAGCTCGGATTCGGAAAAACCGCTTCAAGACCTTTACCTTAGCATCCCAAAAGCCCCCTGTTCTGCTCTTCTGCTCCTCTCTCAATTCAACCAAACACTGCAAGTATGACTCCGCTAATTCCTTTCTTGGAAGCGTGTTTCATAAATGTACTGATGGCAGACCTACTTTCAGTAAGTGTGCCCAATTCTTTTAGAAAGTGTTGCAAAGATTTAGCTGGCATTCCTCAACTACCTCCCACTGCGTAAAGCTTCGAGTTCATAGTCTTCGAGTCTTGAATCGTACGTAATATTGTACCATTATAACAATGAGAATTCGCCTCAAGTATTTCGGATAGTCATTTTGTAGAAGTCAATCGCTGTAAATTGCAATCATCCGAGACGGCTGCTGTGTTCCGTAAATGAGCGTCAAAATATCTGGACTACATCTCAACATACAAGTATTTTTAGTTACAAAAACAGCAGAAACGCGGGTTATGTAAGCCAACGGCAACGTCTTCTTTTAAGACTCGAAAAAAGATTTGTTATAATTAAAACATTATCATGAACCAGGAATTAGTTAGTTACTAAACTCAAGGTTGGCCTGACTGAATTGCAATAAATAATATTAATTAAATTTATTTGTTTAAATTTAATTAATGAAAATGCTGGTAGTGTATTGGGCACCATGCCACAAGACAGCGATTTGGAGGAGCTATTTTTTTTTTAAGTATTTAAATATTTTTTTCTATGTTTTTTTTTAGGTTAAATTTAGATTTTGTTGTAATATAGTTTATTTAATTTAAGATTTTGTATGAAATAAAAAATAGCTTTTTTGTTTAAATAAAAAATAAATATTAAATAAGAAAATTTACCTTAAATTTAAAGTATCATTACGACCGTATCCCTAGCGGGGTGTTCAGAAACCACGTTTTGCGAGATCTTGTATAGCTGACTTTAATATAGGCTCATGATGACAAGTGGCAAGCTTGTCGATATCTCTAGCGTACTTGAATCGAGAAATGTTTTTTTTTTGTGTTCTTGGCACCTTTGCGTTTAAATCTGCGGCCTCAACCGCCAAGACCACGGAGGTAGTTGTAAATGTTTTTTTTTTTTTTTTAATTTATTCTTTGTATTAATTAATATAATATTTACGGGATTTTCAATTTTTGCTATCAAAAGCAACAAATGAATGACAGCAAAAATGATGAAAGTAATCGCCCAATATTAACTTGGACTAGACGTTTCTACAGACGATCTCGTGACTACAGTCAATGTAACTTGACGGAAACGGTGCCGGGAGAAATAAATCTTCAAAGGAAATCACGTTTGGTACCCATTATTTATAAAAAAAAACATAAAATAACTGTTTTATTTTATTTTATATGATAATGGCTTCACTGCTGCAGCGCCTGAGAAGTAGTCACAGCAGTGTTCTGAAAACCATTGCTGCACGGTTTGACTGTCCCATCCAAGAACACTGGATGGAGACAGTCATCAGTTGTAATAAATAATTATAAGGTACTAACAATAGTAACATAGTTTTAGTAATACATTGTTACTAACTACTAATGAGCTTTATATTATTTTATGAATTTGTATCGATGATATTTGTATTTCAAAATAAATGTTTTTATTATTTATTATTATATATACTGAGCACATGTGACATCGCTCCCACCTGATGGTAGGCGGTACGCGCGGTTCAAGAATCGGAGCAACTTACGCCAGCCACAGGGGACTGACATCAGTCCCTACAACTATGCCATTAGTTAAAGAAAGAAAGAAAAAACACTGGTCCTGCTACAATGATGCCTACAGCCTTATTCCGTACAAGCGGTTGTGGACAAGGAACGGAAACGTCTCGAGTGGATGATTGAACTAGAAAATGGGTCCTCGTCGCAAACCTCTAACGGTTTCTGATCGCTTATTGGTATACGAGTTCGTGTACTTATCAATTCATAGCTATTTTTTTAAGTTGAAAATAATAATATAGATACAACATTAATAAAAAGTATAAAAAAAGTATTCCCTGGGGGTGGTCAAAACCACATTATAAAGAAGCGGATTCACATGTAGCCAACTTTAATCATAACAATTGGCAAGCTCGTCGATGTCTCTAGCGCATCAAACTCGAGAAATATCACAAATAAATTAAATATATTTAAATAATTAAATATAATTGTGGGACACAGGAATCGAACCTGGTACCTCCGAGTCTAAATGCATGGACTTAAAGCGTGAAGTAGGCCATTTTGCAATGGCAGCAGACCAAGTTTTTAAAGATAGAAGGAGCTTGTCTGATCATCAGTAATAATAATAATATTAGTTTATTGGCACAAAAGAAAATATACATATTGAACAAAAAAAAAAACAAAAAAAAAAAAATTACATTGTTGTAATTGCTTAATTTAGTAGACGACTTCTGTCCCCTATACTAAGGTTGCCCTGGTCTTATAGGGGACAGCTAGTTGACACTATGTAATGAAAGCGGTCTTGCAGCAGAGTCGTTCAACATCTGTTACAAGTCTTAATTTCACACGCCTTATGACATACTAATTTTTTTTTTAAAGTTGAGGGCAAGGCGGAATTGACAAATCGTGCGGTCTACACAACTAACTTATTACTAAACTATATATTATTCAAGAACTTTTTATTCACACACACAGGTTTTTTTAACGATAATAGTATAAGTCAAGGCTTACTTGAGATATTTAAAAAGTTAATGTTATTGGGCACTCACTCTGCCACTAGTAACAATCAAATCAATTTCGGTATTATGAATTATTAAAAAAAAACAATAACAGAATTATATTAAGGTTATTTAATTAATAATTTCAATTCATTCGGAGTAAAGTACAAAGATTAAAAAATAAAATAAATTAAGAACTAAATTATAAAAACTAAAAATTAATAAATAAAATTACGACTATTCGATGGGCGTAGTGTGCCGAGGACACTCGCTGCGTTCCCCCGTTGAACAGCGAGGCTGACCCTTTGAACAAGATATTCTCTACTCAAAGGGTCACCCGTCGCCAAGTGGAGTTTCTTACCAAGCTCGCGGGAGAACACAAGAGCCTCCCCGGACCACGGGCCCATCGTTTCAACTGCAAATGGAATGAAATGGTGATTGATGATGATCTCCGCGTACTTGTTGCGCTTAAGGCGTGCGGCTGATTCTACAGCGGCACCAGGTTTCTTATGGCTGGATGTCACATGTGACTGACAGAGTGTGTCAACACATGTGGCATCCCAAACCAGTGCGCGGCCTCTAGTATATGGAATTAATGACATCCCGTCCGGACGCCTACCATCATTTCTAACTATCCCCGATGGTTTGAGGATGCATGGGATGTTAGCAGTTGTAAGCGCCCTAAGGTTATTAAGGTATTGTATTTATTAATTTACTCAAATCAGTGGAAGCTTATTCCACTGGCGAGCAGCCGAAACAGTCAGAGAATCTAAATATCTGCTAGAAGAGTGTCAAGGGATAGAAAGTCGGTTGTTCTGAGACGTATATTTGTCATAGAGTTTTTTCTTTTTCCCAATCCTTTTGTTCTTTGGAGGCAATATCTCTATATTTTGCTATTTTATACAGCACCTAACTTAGAGATCCTGGCTATCTGCGTTGGAAGGTGCTACTGGAAGATTTAGGTAGCAGACGTTTGTCATAGATTTACAATACCACCGTTCCCGTGCCTTGCAGCACGTTAAGCCATCGGTCCCGGTTTGACTAACACCAACTTGTGTTAAAAAATAGTCATCAAAAATTGACATCAGACCCGTCTGGCGAGTATAGACCATATATATGTATGTATTTATTTATTCTTATATGTATTATTAGTATCTAGTTTATAATAATAAATTTGCACCCATACATAGTTTTCCACGCTCGCAAAGGTTGGTTGTTAGAAAATGCCTGACCATTAAGCCCGCCTATGTACAATTTTAGTGCAATAAAGTATTTAAAATAAATAAAATAGGCCAAATTCTTCAGAAAATTCTGGAAAGCCCATCTCCAACAGTGGGGGTCTAGCACTCTGTGTTCTGAGGGCTGTGATGATGATATGATGATGCTGGGTCAAATAGATAATTCAATTATAATTTTATCAGTGAGCACAAAAAAAAAAAAAAAAAAAATGTGAGCATAAAATAATCAATACAAAAAACACACAACTTATATCGCTCAAAATAAAAATATATATCCACCCATAACAGTGACATAAGCCGAAAAAGAACTGACAATTTAGAACAATTAATTTAACTAAGAGCAATCGACTAATGCTGCCCTGTGTGCTATTAAGGTTTTCTCGGCTTCTACAGCTTGTTGTGTGTCCATTAACACATTAATCATAAACTAGGAGACGGCGTATTATTTATAGCATGAAAAATACGTGGGTACTGATTTACGTGACCAGTTGGTTTTTCTCTCACCTTAAGAAAAACGGTCGAACATCATATTTTTAAACTTATGGCAAAATATTAAGCGGACTGTGTTATGTTATTATTTTTTTCATCCACTTTTACTATTCTGATTTGACGAGTTATTACACTTGCTTTCAAGAAGAAAAAGATAAAGTTGACTTCAGTTTGTTGATCCCAATCCTTGGCTAGATCAGCCAAAATTGCCTGAATATTTCAATAAAATTGGTCTATCACACTTTGGTAACATACACACATTTGTTACAGCTAAGTGTGGTTAGACCTAGTTCTATAGTATAGATAGCCAGCTATAAGTGCAGCCGGTATTAGTTGGTTAAACTTAGGTGTAAAAAAAAAAAAAAAATCTCATTAAAATATACAAAATAAAATAAAGTACATAAGCGAGCCTGTAGGTATTCTCTGACAGCTAACCTTTGGGAGAACGACATAAGTAATTGTGGATACATTTTACTGGGTTTATCGGCACGAACGGTGGATACATCCCCGCCAGACTGGGCAAATTACCACATCAGTCCGCCTACCACCTATATGTTGTTCTCGTTGAAAGTATGTGCCATTTGTTATAATGTCAAAAGCATGTTTTACTTTCAGGGAGAATTAATATTGTAAGCTTGCCATGGTGATATTTATATAAAAATGACACCACTTGAAGCTTTAGGTAAGAAACGTATATTTCCATTGGTACATGCCGGGGTTCGAACCCACCTCTTTAGAATGTTAAGGAAAGCGTTCTTACAACCGAGCTACCACCGCTCTTTGGCCAACTCTACCAATAGTGTAATCTTTATTAATTAGACTGAGAGCAACGACATAAATTATTTATTTGAAAGATACTTTACGTCGCCAACCCTCAGTCTATACCAGACCTGTTAATTTGGTCATATTTTACCACAAAGCTAGTTTACTGTCGAGCGTATAAGGTGTAAACTACGATAGCTCACTAAAGTCTAATGAATGAAATGCTATAACAATATGAAAAATGAGAGGGCTTGGCACAAGGGTCGAGGTAAGTGGATTAACCGACAAAACAGGACGAATGCGTTCGTTTGCTTTTCAAAAATTCACGATACAATTCGGTTATTAAAAACTTGGATTTTATTGTCGGCTATATTATTTAAAATTTATTCAGAAATTTTATTTTTCACTTTTTTGCAAGATATACGTTTTCTAACTACTTATTTATAATGAACACTGCATAGGACACCGCCCCTACTTAATGGTAAGGGGTGGTAGCTCAGTTGTAAGAACGCTTTCCTTAACATCCTCAAGAGGTGGGTTCGAACCGCTGCATGTACCAATAGGAATACACTTATCTTACGTAAATCTTCATGGGTGTTATTTTTGTATAAATATCACCATGGCAAGCTTACAGTATTAGTTTTATTTATTTATAAACTCTTTATTGCACAAAAAACTTAAAAGTAATGTACAAGGGCGAACTTAATGCGGCATTTTATAACAGCTAACCTTTGGGAGTGTGGTAGAGGATTGCGGGGTGCATTATTATAAATATACAACTACATACACTACATAATAATCGTTATATAATATTACTTAAATAACATATATATACAAATATAATTGGTAACTATAGAACTATTTACACACATTAAAAATAGTATAATAGATGTAGGTAGTAAGAAGAGTTAAGTTGTTTGTTGAGAAAGTGAGCGTTTAGGAGATTTTAAAATATATTAATAGACGGCGCCCGTCTAGTTAGTCTTAGTTCTTCATGAAAGTAAAAAAAAAAATTAAAAAAATTACATCAGACCCTAGCCAACCCGTCTGCCCATCATGGCGAGTGTAGGCCAAATTCCCCAGATATCTGTTCTGGAAGGCCCATCTCCAACAGTGGAGGTCCAGGACTATGTGTTCCAGGGGCTGTAATGACCGAAAAATTAAATATATCCTAGCGAAAAATGCCAATATTTAATTCGTCGCTAGGCGTATAAAACAATATTGAAAGAAATTAAAGTAACTGAAACCTGACGGGCTCCAATAGAAGAGAGAGGAGACAAATTTCTAAGCATGCCATGGATTCACCATGCGGGTGCCGGGTCCATCGTGTGTGGGTAAGAGATGAGAAGAATGGTGTCTCGGGCTTGCGACCGACAATTGGCTGGTTTAAGAAAAGGAGGCCTCCTTTTTTATTTTATTGCGCTATAAGACGCTCACCATCCACCATCCTGCTCCTCTCCCTACCCAACCAAATACTGTATGATTCCGTTAATGCCGTCTTGGAAGCTCGTTCCATAAATGTATTGACAGCAGACCTGCTAGAACTCCTCCCGCACCAACTTCCACTGCGTAAAGCTGAGTCTTGAACCCGTTCCTGATCATTTCTTCTGTGAGATCATAATATTTGATTCTCACGGAACGGTAAGTTCAATAAGGATAACTTTTTTCAAGTTCCGAGAAAACACTAATGTATGGTTACAAAAATACGTAAAATAAAATAACGACTTGTTAACGTGAAATTTCTTCTCGATAAAAATGAAACCGTTCCATCGAAAAACAACAAAGCGAGGGAGTAATTAAAAACAGCCGTAAAAGGTTTTCCCGTAAATTGTTTGTACAACACTTTTAACGTTGGAAGACAAATAGTTTTACCTTACTTTTGTGGCCCGGGTTTGACCGTGGAACAACCAAATATATATAATTTATTCATTTATGAAATCTCCAAATTTGAAAATGACAATGCCATTATTATTATTAGTACATTGTAAACTAACAGTGCGGTGGTGGCTCGGTTGTAAGAACGCGTTCCTTAAATCCTACAAAGGTCGCTTCAAACCCACCCGGAATGTACCAATGAGAAATACACTTTTCTTAAGTACTTTTGTCATAGATTTACAACACCACCGTTCCCGTGCCTCTGAGAGCACGTTAAGCCGTCGGTCCCGGTTCCACTAATACCAGCTTGTGGAATCATTAATAAATTGTCATAAAAATTGACATCATATCCTCGCCAAGCCGTCTGGGCAGCGTGGCGAGTGTAGGCCAAATTCTCCAGATATATGTTCTGGAAGGCCCATCTCCAGCAGTGGAGGTCTAGGACGCTGTGTTCTAGGGGCTGTAATGAAACTAACACTGTTGATGAATATCTCCAAGACAAGAACGCATGGGTGTACCCATTTATTATTTAAATTAATGTTTATATAGTATAGCTTATAGTAGCCTTTTTACAGCAGCTATAATTTTAAGTGTCATTTTATTTTTATTTTTTATATTTGTCTTGCATTAGCTTCTAGAATGACAATGCCTCTTTACAGCAGCTATAATCTTAAGTGACATTTATATTTTTTATAGTTGTATATTATTTGATAAGATGACAATGCCTATTTACAGCAGCTATAATTATAAGTGTAGTGTTGTGTGGAATTATTATTGTGTGTATAAATCACGTAGGTTTTCTTAAAATGCTATTTTATGTTTGTATTGTAAAGCACTGCTCTACAGGTTGTGTGGTTTCATGGCGTTCTATCTGGTAGAATGCTGTGACATTATGTAGCCTAATATTACAGTATACTTATTGTAAATTTGACATGTAAAAGTGCAAAATACTTACATCTTTTTTGTCCTATGCCTAATTGCAGAAAACAAACGAATTGAATTGAATTGACACGGCCTTTTTGCAGCCACGAATTTAATATTAAGAATCTATTTATTTATTTATTTAAAACTTTATTGTACGTTATACATGAGCGGACTTAATGCCGCTAGACATTATCTAACAGCCAACCTTAGGGACAATGTGGCTGTTCGTCTTCTGCTACTAGCTAACTCTTTGCACCACTTCGCTGCTTAGTCTTCCTTTATTATAATTTAAATAATAAAGTATCATCATTACCATTTCGGAGTGATGAGAAACAACGCTTACAAATAAGCGAATTCACATTTAGCTAACTTTACTATAGGCCAATCATGACAAGTGGCAAGCTCGTCGATGTCTCCAGCGTACCAAACTCGAGAAATATCACAAATAAAATAAATGTATTTATTTACATTAATAAATATTTTAGTGTCCCGACCAGGAATCGGTACCTCCGAGTCTAAATTCACGGACTTAACCGCTAGACTACAGAGGCAGTTTAAATAACGACGTGTCATAAATGTCTGTGAATAAATTTTAAGAATTTTGACTTTGACATTTTAAGTCAGTCAGGACTTTGTATTTTATAGATAAAGAGAACCGCACGCGTGGCCAGGGTAAATGTAAACCACATATTAAGTGCAAATTTAATTAATTGGCCCCATTAGCCCACATACCGCGGCCGTATGCAGGTTTATTTAACATGCCGCGATCGCCTGTGGTGAACCGTACAACGATAAAACAAGGTATATGAAAATAAATTTAATTGCACTATATATTTCACTTAATATGTACCTACATTGCCACGGTGTTGTAAACGCTTGCGTTAATTAATAAATAGCGACATAAATAGTCACGGAAAAATTAAAATGAATTTATTATGTAACATATTATTATAAAAAGGTAATTAAATTGTATTTACTCGTATATTGTACTAAAAGTATCATCACGACCATATCTCGTTCAACGTTTTTTTTATACTATGACGATATGTGACCTTTCACCCATTTGGTGGTAAGTGGCGCGAAAGGTCCATGAATGTTCTTAAATAGATCCTGACAGCGTTAGTAAGTAGTATATATGTATGTTTAGGTATAATAATGTGTATTATTAGTATGTAGTATATTGATATTATGATATATATGAAGATATATGATGTAAGTATATATCAATCCTATTAAATTAACCTTTATAATTATAGTATTATTATTATTATTTCTATTAATAGTTCAAATTTGTCCCTAAGGTTTGGCTGTCAGAGAATGTCTTCGGGCATTAAGTCCGCCTTTGTACTTTGTGCAATAAAGTTTTTTAAATAAATAAATGTTACTAACTGGAATCAGACATCAAAGACTATGCCGGCTTGACTAGGACGGTAATACGAGTCTGATCCCGAAACATGTGGACTTTATTGGGTTTATCGGCACGAACGGAGGATACCTTTCCGCCGGAGACTGGGCAAATTACCACCATCAGTCCGCCTACCACCTATTTGTTGTTCTCGTTGAAAATATGTGCAATTCATAATAAAATATTTGCAATGATGTCAAATGTCAATTTTTATTTTCAAGGAGAACTAAAATTATATAATAAATTATAAATATCATTAACAGGTACAACCTCGATACAGGTTACGAAATTGTGCCGTTTGGGGTCGAGACGATGGGCCCATCGAGCGTCTGGCCAAGAAGTTATCCAAATGGCTGACGGAAATGTCAGGGGATATAAAAAAAAAACGAAAAAAATATTTACAAAATATGAAATAAAACGTGTCTCCATGGTCTAGCGGTTAAGTCCGTGGATTTAGACTCGGAGGTACCGGGTTCGATTCCTGGTCGAGACACAAAAAATATTATTAATATAAATAAATACATTTAATTTATTTGTGATATTTCTCGAGTTTGGTACGCTGGAGACATCGACGAGCTTGCCACTTGTCATGATTGGGCTATAGTAAAGTTGGCTAAATGTGAATCCGCTTATTTATAAGCGTGGTTTCTGACCACCCCGAAAGGGAAACGGTCGTGATGATACTTTACTTTACTATAAAATAAAATTAATATTACAGGAAGAATTTTGAAGATTATTTCTGCCAACGTATTAGCTTCACTATACAGAGGGGAATTTTTTCCAGACTCCTTGGGACTATTTCTGATGAGACGTCTCTAGAGGACATTTTTTATTTATAGTTTATTTTTAATTTTATTATTTAGGTAGCTTGAAATTTATATTTAATGTAGGTATATTAATTTACTTCGAATAAATTACTGATATGAAAGTT
Source organism: Tinea semifulvella (assembly GCA_910589645.1). Taxonomy (NCBI): domain Eukaryota; kingdom Metazoa; phylum Arthropoda; class Insecta; order Lepidoptera; family Tineidae; genus Tinea; species Tinea semifulvella. Next base: position 8,032,564 of record OU342612.1, on the reverse strand, counting down.
TAAAAAAAACGGGTAAGCATTCAAATCCCGTCCGCGTGGGATGGTGGTAAAAACGCTGGCTGCATTTACCCGCTAATTTTTTATACCTACTGATTCTTATCACTGGAGGAGACGACAAGACAAATTGGCGCTTGGATTTTTGCTATATATCCTAAGGTATTCATTTAATCCACAAATCCACAAATTCAAGGTCGCTCAGCGGGCTATGGAGAGAGCTATGCTTGGTATTTCTCTGATGGATAAAGTTAGAAACGAGGAAATCCGTCGGAAAACCAAAGTTACCGATATAGCCTTCAAAATTTGTAAGCTGAAGTGGCAATGGGCTGGACATGTATGTCGTAGTACCGATGAACGATGGAGTAGACGAGTTCTGGAGTGGAGACCACGTACGGGAAGACGCAGAGTGGGTCGACCCACCGCTAGATGGACAGATGACCTGAGGAAGGTCGCTGGTGGGGGTTGGATGAGAGTGGCAGGAGATCGTGTGAAGTGGCGAGCCTTGGGGGAGGCCTATATCCAGCAGTGGAGAGACACAGGCTGATGATGATGATTCATTTAATTTACATGGTGTAAAGGGCTAAAATAATCTTCTTAAAATGCTCAAGCCAACTAACGTATTTAAAAAGATAAGAATTAATAATACCGTATTTGTGTAAATAGCTTTCCAATTACAGCTTTATAATGGCCCTTTTTTTTTAAGTAATAAAATGGATATAGTATGTTTTCGCAGATCTCAGCATATTCAAATTTTCATCTACGGCATACTCAATAACCCTAAAACACTCACTTACCTGGCGATCGTTTTAAATACTCCCGTTCTCTTCGTTCTTCGCACAACAACCAACTTTCTATACTTCTTCATTCTTCCAGCACATATTTCTCTTACCGTGTCTGCAGCTCAATGGAACAGACTACTTCTATTTATCAGACAGGCTCCGTCTTTAAATATATTTAAAAAACTATTATTTTCACACTTCCTTAAAAAACAAAATGGACCCTAATCTCGACATCTTGACATATTAGTATTTATTGTATATAGGTATATAAGTATTTGTGTAGGTCGAATTTATGTAATATGTATTAAATAAAGTATTTCTATTTTTACGTACTTAATTATTTAATTCTAATATATTTACTTTCTTACTTAAAAAATCTCATACACCCATCATATAAATCTATCACTCTCCCAAAGGTTAGCTGGTAGAGAATACCTTCATGGTATTATGCTCGCCTATGTACATATTTTTATTTTGTATATTTGTGTGGAATAAAGAATTTTATTATTATTATGTTATCCTTAAGAGATAGAAATATGACATCGTGGTATTTTCTGTACGCCTATATAAGTTACACAATTCCACCATACATTATTTTGTTATATCTCAAAGGGTTTAGGCAGCGTTTTCGTTGGAAGCAGACGGCTTATTTTTTTCCGACACCTCCAACAAATATCGTGAACGTATACAAAAATTAAACAAATCATAGACTAAAACCTTTCTTTAGAACCACACTTGGTGAAAACAGCATAAAATTCGGTTCAACAGACAGACAGACTCGGCGGAGGATTTAGTTCTAGTAGTGATGATAGTGAAAGTGATACTAATGTAGTGATAGTGATTATATACTATTATGATTGTGGGCGAAAGATTAAATAGTTTAATTTACCTACCAAAAGTTGATCATAGATAAACGTTTACAAAATACAGCTTGCAAACACAAAAATCTGGGATTGCTCCGTTCAATTGATTCGAATAATAGCAACAGTGGACTCGGAACTGAACGGAGATCGCGTACATTGGTGCTTTTTCGTGCAGACAAATCGGTAACAATAAAATGGATACCCTTTCACAATACTTGGCACGCATGGATTCGTTTTAATTTGGCGAACATATCGGCTGCCCCATGTTAGGAAGGACGCATACTAGAGCTTAGTCATAGAACGATTTGTACCAATAAAAATCATTATTAAAATAATATAATACATAAATATAGCATACTTTACATAGGCCAGTATAATCCTGGGTATTATCTACGAGCTGACCTTTGGGACAGTGACAAATTAGGTGCACAGCAAGAATAATAATAATAACATACCTAATTAAATAAATACTTACATAATAATTATCTATGTCAACATGTGGAAATTAAAAATCTTTTTTTTTTAAAGATTTAATTCCATTAAAGTAAACCTTAAATTAACTATATTACAACAAAAACTTAGAAAATTAAAATTAAAATCTTACAAAAAAAATACTCCTCCAAAAAGAAAAAAAAAAAGAAATTAATAAATGTTTGAATATATTTAAAGCAGCGTCTTTATTTATGACAGATAATTATCTAAAATATTTTTATAACTTCCTCCGTGGTGTAGCACAATAATATTTATTAATTTTATTAAATAACATATAATTAATATTTCTCGAGTTTGGTACGCTGGAGACATCGATGAGCATGACACTTGTCATGATTGGCCTGGTTATAAGAAACACAAAAAAAAAAGTTCTTATATACAACAATACATATAACTACAAACACTCATACATACGAATATGTACATAAGAATACATATATTTATTTATTTAAAAACTTAATTGCACTTTGTACAAAGGCGGACTTAATGCCGTTAGACATTCTCTGATTTGGCTGTCAGTTTAGAACATTTAGATAGTAACAATTGTAAGTAGGTGCAATATATTAAATGACTATTTATATGATATATGTAGGTATGTACGAGTATATATAGACGTAACAACAAATACATACTAATGATACTTACAAAATAATAATATATACTACACGCTATATACATACATAGATATATATACATACACTATAATGTCTATATAATATTCATAGTTTGCGTCGTTTGGAGTCCAGACGATAGTGTAGATAGTGTTCTTGATTCAATAACGGAGTTTAAGTGCTAGGTGAGTGCTAGGGCTACAGAGTAAACTTCTATGAGAATTGTGAAAGGCAATCAAAATCCTTCTTGCAAGAAGGAAATAGCATAAAAAGGTATTTTGTTTGCAGACTTTGATAAAATTAACTTCCGACAAACTTGTTACAAGGCGGCGGAATCACAAATCCTAGATATAAAGGCCTGGGCACACCAGGGGCGTTCATGTAGACGTGACTCCACCAGAAACGTAAGGTGACTCTGCAATGCTGATCGTCAGCGCGGGTAATAAGCGAGAGTGAGTTCTGACAATGTGGAATTTGTCTTCCTCCACGCATCCTCGCCTAACTCTTCTTTTAAAGAACCGGTCTGATATGGCAAACTGAAACTGATTTTTATTATACCTAGGTCTAATAACAGAAAAACTAACATTTATTTATTTACATACATACACTTTATATGGTATTACAGATACTCCAATACACCATGCAAGGAGGAGTCAGACGTTATTAATAATATAAAAATAACACATTTTTAAACTTATTAGATAATAGTTAATTAATACTAAGTCCAAGAAAAAAAAAAAAAAGTTAATACTCAAAATCTTATTCAATTTCATTTACTCACAAAATTTCCAACATGCTTTTTTTTTTTTTTTTTTGGACTGATCGTCGGCAAAGATGTCAAGATGTGGTGTGCAAATTTCTAAGTGCCTAAAGTGCACGAGGCAACAAAGAGTAGCGATAAGTCCTTATAAGGGTTTAACGCTTCTGCATACCCGCAGAACTCACCCTCTCGCTCGCATAAACCAAATTTTCTAAAATATTATTATTTATTTTATTAAAATCTTTATAAAAGTTTTTGCTATTTTACTCTGTCTAAAATTAGGTATACGAATATAAAAACATGTCCAAAATGTCCGTTATTTTATTTCCTAGGAAGTTAATAGAAAACGTTTCTTAAAAGTACTTTCAGACTTAAAAATCGTATTGTGCGAGCGAGACAGATTATTACACATTGCTTAAAGGACTTCGAATGGGACACAAGGGCTGGGAGAGCATTCAACATCTTCAGCGTGCGTCAGATGTTAAACAAAATTGAAGCTACCAGTGTGCCTTAGCCTTAACTACGGTCTGAAATAATTTCACTTTTTCCGCGATAAAATATTTAAACAGTGAAGTTTGTTGGTGGAGAAGGGAGTGGGGCTTCGGTTGAGAAATAGTTGGGAATATTTCGTGTCTCTTTCTAACATAGATATACTACTGGTAGATTATGACAATTGGCTGGTTTACAAAGGAGCTCACTATCCAGCATTCTACTCCTTTCTCTTCCCAAACTTTACAAAATATATTTCCAAAATATTTCCCAGTAAGTTGATAAGTACACTCAGTACTTTTTACAGCTGCTTAAATTACCAAACCATATCGTATTTTTATTTTCATTTTATATTTATACGATTATTTGAATATAATTAATTAATTTAGATTTTTGCAATGTCCTTTTACAGTTGCAACCAGTATTTAAGATTTACGTAAGTCAATGTTCGCGCGATCGTCTACCTACGATGTGTAAGTGAATATTACAGCAGAAACTGCCACATAAAATTCCTAGAGAGATACCTATAAAACGTTTTACTATTGAGTTAAAGAAAATTCTTATTGACAACTGTTTTTACTCAATAAAAGAATTTGTACCATGCAAATTTTGACATTAACATGGTATTCCAATAAATTGGCAAGAACAATATTACATATAAACTATATACAAATAAATATTGTAAATAAATATCTATTGACATAAGCATATTGTATGCCCATAATATGGGCAGATTGCATCATCATGACATGTACATACAACTGTAATTAGAATAAGCAATCTATACAATAAAGAATTTTGAATACGATACCTAATCAAGTAGGTTCGTGATTCGTGATTCTGTATGAGTGTCAATATATTTAGAAAAACCTCTCTGAACCGTAACTTAAGATTTTATTACTAAATAATTAAAAATTAAAAAAGTAGTTTTTTATTCTTATTGTAGATTATAAATATTAAAAAAAAAATGATTTTTTAATGAATTCCACGCAGTATTGTGCATAACTTGCATTGTAAATTATTGACTTAACTAAATTCCGGTGGGAATGTATAGTTGTATACGAGAATACAGACTGGAAAAGTCTTGGAATATATTCGATTGTGCGAGCGAGATGTATGTTGCCGATAATCAATGTATATTATTGCACTGGTCTTTACATATACGTCTATAAGGCATTTCTGCCCCTATTTCCACGGGATCTTGTCGAAATGACAACAGATTTAGGGAAAGCGTGAAGCGAGGTGTAAAATGTATCCGAGCGCGTTACTCCTATATGACATTCTTCGCGCGTCCTTTAATGTGAGCGACGAGGCGATTTCCTAATCTTACGTTTTATTAAAAAGTTATCCAGTTAAGAATGTGGGCTGCGCTGTTGACTTATGTTTAGGGAACGGGTATTTTAATAATAAATATTATTTATTCTCATCCATTGATAAAGGTAAGGGTCCTAACTGATATAACAAACGTCCCATGAAATAATGAATTTAGTCAAAAAAAAAACAAATATATATCAAATATAAAATCAAATACTTAATAAAAAAATGTTAATTATTATACTATATATAACATAATAATTACAAACTACTTAAAAGAAATTAAACACCTATAAACTAAACTTAAAGGCGCGGTGGTGGATCGGTTGTAAGAACGAGTTCCTTAAATGCTACAAAGGTCGGTTCAAACTCATCCGGCATGTACCAATGAGAAATACACTTTTCTTACGTACATTTGTCATAGATTTACAAAACCACCGTTCCCGTGTCTCGGAGAGCACGTTAAGCCGTCGATCCCGGTTCCACTAATAACTTTTGGAATCGTTAATAAATTGTCATTAAAAATTGACATCATATCCTCGCCAAGCCGTCTGGCCAGCGTGGCGAGTGTAGGCCAAATTCTCCAGATATATGTTCTGGAAGGCCTATCTCCAGCAGTGGAGGTCTAGGACGCTGTGTTCTAGGGGCTGTAATGAAACTAAACTTAATCAAGTACAAAATGTCATCAGACTGGCAACATTTCCGCTTTGTATAGCTAGGCTAATACGTTGGCAGAAATAATTGCCATCCTATCTCCAGATTTCTCCGTTAGCCGTTTAGACAACTCCTTGGCCAGACGCTTGTCTAAGGGTCTCCATAAATAAAATAAATTTAACTACATTTAAAACTTGAAATTTGAACTAAAATTACGGCCGTCCGATGGGCGTATTATACCGAGGACACTCGCTGCGTTGTGCACATTTTTTCCTCTACTCCAAGGGTCACCAAGCGACAAATAAATGAAAAAATGAAAAGGAAATGACCAGAGCTTAAATAAAAGTCATTTGCCACGATCATTTTGTTAAGTAGGCCGCGTAGGATTTCAGTGAAGACGAAACTATGTCACTACGACTGTCACATTGTTGATGATCTATTGTCGAATTTTGTCATATAATTTAACACGTGTACCGTCACTGAATGAGTATCGAATGAAAATTACCATCATCATCAGCCTGTGTCTTTCCACTGCTGGATATAGGCCTCCCCCAAGGCTCGCCATTTTACACGATCTTCTGCCTTCATCATCCCCCACCAGCGACATTTCTCAGATCATCCGTCCATCTGGCGGGAGGTCCCGTTTACTCCATCGTTCATCGCTTCTGCGACAGACGTGTCCAGCCCATTGATAATTTTGAAAGTCGGTTACTTTGGTTTTTTGACATATGTCAACGTTTCTGACTTTATCCTTCAGAGAAATGCCGAGCATATGTGGCTCTCTCCAAAATATGTTCTTAACAAAACTAAAGGATTGCCCAACGTAGTGTAGTAACGTAGTGTACGTAGGTACAAAGCTATACAGGATTAATTTATTAAAAGGGTCCGTATGGCTACGATTTTAGTGTTTGGCATAAATGCTGTGGGTAATACTACATATCAATATAAAGGTTTTTTTGCCTACCACTACATATATACACGAGCAAAGCCGGGTGAAATAGGTGTTTCAAATATGATTAACATAAACTCTAGTAAAGTCACAAATAAAGAACTTGATAACATATTAAGGACTAGAAATCGAACTCACTGCCTCTGCGCAGTTGTAAAACTAATTTAAACTTAACATGCTTATAAGTTTTATTGAGCAGCGATTTGTAAACTCAGACCGGAAAATGGGGGCGAGCATTGAATTACAACAAAGGTTGAGGCATTCGAGACAAATATTTATCCGCTGAGATTTACGATAAACCTGAGTGGACTGACTCCATCGCTTTGGGATCAAATTTAAATTCTATACTTCATAAGACACCTAAACTACAGGTTGTATGTAACAACGATAATAAATTTTAAAAAAATATATTTATTTATTGATTTTAGAAAACCAACAGTTGACAATTTCAAATAGATGAGTAATTTTAAATAAATATTCTAAAAACTATTAAAGGTTTTCACATATAGGTTTTAAAATTGAGTACAATAGCGAAAATTAAGATAACATCACTGCAACACAATAATAACATACTCGTACAAGACAATACACAAAGTCACTAAATTATAAGAACGTCATTAGTACATAAGATAAAATTTAAATAAACAAGTTACAAATTAATTTATACATATTACACTAATATAGTTTCAACTAAATGAGGTTCCTCGCCAACCCGTCTGGCCAGAGCGTGACGAGTGTAGCCCAAATTCTCCAGATATATGTCCTGGAAGGCCCATCTCCAGCAGTTGAGGTCTAGGACTCTGTATAGGGGCTGTAATGATGATGACACTAATGAGGGTTACTGACTGATTCGACATAACGAGCCGTTCTTTTACAGTCTATCTTGCCCGTTGTTTGAGATTGTCTGCACCTCTATTTGCAATGTGGCCAAAGTATTGAGTTGGTAAGTTTGCATTTCGAGGACAAAAATGTTAGCGCGTCGTGCGGTGTAAGGGATTCTTAGCAAACGATGCATACTGTAACGGGTACATGTAGGTTACAGAGTTTTATTTGCATGATAATAAAGAAGAGTATTGTCAATATACGACAACGACATAGTTGATGGGCTTTTGTTTTGAGAAAAAGAGAAGATCGGGAACTCGGACCGAGAGGTCGACAGAGCGAGGATTTTTTATAAATATTAGAATTAAAATAATAATTACGGTTAAAGTCTACCGCGTAATAGTGTCCCACGTATAAGTGTTTAGTTTTTCTACATTTGTAATTATTTCTAAAATATAAAGTAGTCAAAAAAAAGTTTTATGCATTTTTTATAAAAAAGGAGTTCCGTAGAATCCTCTCCGTAACAATTAAAAGCAACTACATCCAACTGCAGGCGTCGGATAATCTTGTGACTGCAAAGGCAGGTTACATTACATAGGGACATACCTACTAACTAAATAATAATAACCTAAATAACGAGCTTGCAACTTGTCATGATTGGCCTATAGTAAAGTTGGCTAAATGTGAATCCGCTTCTTTATAAGCGTGGATTCTGACCATCCCGAAAAGGAAACGGTCGTGATGATACTTTACTTATACTTTTTATATAACTCGAATAAGACATAATTTTGTAAGGAAGAATAAAAATAATAAAGAATCAGCTATATATACCTAGTTTTAGTATAATGCGATCAAACAGCTTTATTCATAGCCCGGACCTATCATTTGATCAATGATGAAAATTCGGGGAACCGTCGCGATTCTGTAACAGTACCGCGGCACTTGTAATTAGCTTTGTAAGTCGAACCTGAGACTCGCAATTTAAAACTTCAGCGCCCGATCCCAAATCTTTCCGGACCGTAATTAAAATTAGCGATGCTTCGCCGACCTACCTGATAAATTATAGTTAATCCCATCTTTATTCCCTTGTCGCATCGCGTTTAATTTGTCTAAACAACACTATCAGTGGCACCGGGCTCAATTTCGACTCCATAAACAACTTACATGAGAGACACATATTTTTAAATATAAAGGAAGATTTTGTATTCACTCATCTTTTTGAAAGCAAAACGGCTGATGTTTGTGTATTTAAAAACTATTTTATATTATCAAAGAAAAATTGTGTAGCAGAAAAGTTACATAAAATGAAAGCTCAATCTTAAAATAGCAAGGAACATAAATACAAGTTAAATTAGTATCTGAATATTTCTGGTACTAGACTATTTCGAACGCGAGTTTAGTTGCGTTAACCATATTTCTTATTTACGAACGCTGTACTGGTACAATTAGACTGGTCTATATATTTATAGTCTATAACGTCAAAGTTGTAACAGAATCCGAAAAATTAAATAAAAAAACTATGTCATGCAGGTAGGTTTAAATTGTTTGTAAATATTTTCTGAATACCTATAAGATTTTATAATTTGAAAGGTACACGACTAAGTTTTTTTATTGTATTTTTTATGATACTGGTGTATCTCCCATTCCCGGTTTGACGATGGCCTTTGGGATATTCTCTATATAATTAATTCATAAGCTATGTAAATTTGGTTTCTCATAATCGTTTATAATGTTAAAGTGTTTATTTGAAAATGATATTTTATTAGATGTTTATTCCAGTCTTACATTGCCGCTATATTGAAAACGAAACTCGCTAAATTAATTCACCCTCCCATAACAACAAATTTAAACTGTGAAACGGCACTTGCCCTAATTATTGTAACATTTATTCTTTATGGAGTAACAGAACCCAATTTATTAAGGTTGATTATTCGAATTAATTTGTTTGTGTTATGTTACCGGAGAGGTCTGGGTGAGACCGGGCGTAAAGAGCCTGTTTTGATATTTAAATTAGGGTAGCGGTTTGATTGTGGCCATTCATGACAGCCTCGGGTTATCAGCCATCTCTTGTGTATCAAAATACACTCGTGCCGGGGCAAAGCGGTCGCCTCTTAAACCCCACAGGTCTCGGTAAACTTTCGGAACAGATTCCATTCAATTATTACTTTAAATTGATATTGTTGTACTTATTACATCAGTACCTACTACCTTTTAGATATTATAGTCTACTAAACTGTATTGATTTTATTTAAAACAAATGAATAAACTTGCAATATATGCGTTTAACCAACTTTACTGGATTTATTGCAACACATAACAAGGTTATCGATGGGTAAATCATAACAGAGTAAGAAAAATATCTATTTAGTATTTTATTCTTTATTCTTAGTGTATCACCGTACATTCCCACCGGAATTTGGTTAAGTCAATATAATTTAAACAAAATTGTATACGATATATATTTAACGTTAAAACGTCCTGCCTGGACAGTGCAATGTGAAGACAAGGAGCAGAACTGGTAGTGTCATAGGAACAACACAAAAATTAACCAAAAATATAGATACCTATAGTAAATATATTCCAGATATCTTTTCATCTAACAGCTTGAGCACATCTGTAATGTACGAAAGTCTCACCACCGTTACACATACGCGCACGTGTACATTACGTAAAGGTCTGTCTTTCTTAAATTAATTTACAATATAGTGGGAACCGCGTCTCTAGTACTTTTGTACCCAAGTCTTGAATCTGCAACCGCTAAGCCAAAATTACCCAGCAAAATGGAACCTCATTTGATACAAATTAGCGGAAATTCGGTAGATCGTGTAGCAGGGACGAGCAAGTAATTAAGTTACAGTCATTGCGGATACATGAGGACAACCTAATCTACCCGGCCGGCGACAGCTGTCACCCTTGTCCGCTACAAGCAGATGAAATTCACTTCCGCTTCAATTATGTAAACTGCAGCACAGCTTTACGTCTTTATCATGTAGGCAGGTATATTTACTAACAAAATAATAATGAATATTACATAGATTTCTAATATACAAAAACTATTCATTAAAATAATAGTAGTGTATCTTGACTTTATAAAGGCTATTGATTTGGTTAACCTTACTGCTGCTTAAGCTAAAAACCCTGGGTATTAACAGATCGTTGATGCCACCGTGTAAATCAAACCGGTAAGTGAAGAACTCAGCTCGTTGTTATAATAGCTTTTAAATCTAGTGTCAAATTTAATCCTTCAGGCGTACTACAGGGATTGCATTTAGGACCTTATTTCTATTGTTTTAAAAACAATAATAATAGCTGATGTTAATATAAATAGCTGAGGTTAATAAAATAATGCTGTTCCTATAATAAAGTCTTTAGATATTCATTCCTTATTTAAAACAAAGGGCGTGGATGGACAGGCGAGGAGTCAAGATAGAGTTACAATGACGCGGCAGGATGAAACACGGGATAAAATTGTTCACGGACTATAAAACTGCACAAAGGCTTTTCAATTAAAACTTTCAATGGGTCCTCCTGGCGCTAATTATGCCGCGGCTCGGGGCATCTATTACTATAAAATAAAGCGCTAACCGCGCGACTCGGCGACAGCGCGACGCGCCACCCGCCCTCGCCTAAGTGAATTCCGTTAATTAAACCATAAAAACTTCGATAAATTAAGATCCCAGCCAATTCCCCTCTCTAATATAGTCCGGGTACCTCGAAAGATTTCATGCAAACGACATCGATACAACCGGTGGGGGAATGGCGCTATAAATTGGACTTTCTCCTCTACACTTGTTTTGTGGCTTCATTTAATTTCAGTTATTGTGCAGATGCTTTTTATAAATGTTTCTCTCGAATACGGTTTCATTTTTAAAGCCAATATATCTTTTATTACTAAATAATAATTTAAATGCGGCTATAAATTTAGACGTTTAGGTAGGGGGTAGGATTTCTTGTCCAAGTGTCACATAATTAATTATTTATACATTTGTTGAGTATCATTAGTTCTCAGATGTCTTAATATTTGCTTTAAAAGTTCTATATTCATTCATTTCATTCATTACAGCCCCTAGGACACAGCGTCTTATATAGACCTCCACTGCTGGAGATGGGCCTTCCAGAACTGGAGAATTTGGCCAACACTCGCACCGCTGGCCAGACGGCTTGGCGAAGATATGATGTCAATTTTTTATGATAATTTATTAACGATTCCACAAGTTGATATTAGTGGAACCGGGACCGACGGCTTAACGTGCTCTCCGAGGCACGGTAACGGTGGTGTTGTAAATCTATGACAAATGTACGTAAGAAAAGTGTATTTCTCATTGGTACACGTCGGGTGGGTTTGAACCGACCTTTGTAGGATTAAAGGCACGCTCGGTTGTAAGACAACCGAGCCACCACCGCGCTATATAGATTGACCGAAATAATTTCATAATTAATGCATACAGGACCTCGAGGTGGGTCAGTAATGGCATTAAGTTAGTATGCATTAAATCGGTAGACACATTTGACACGTCACGGAACCTCCATCGGTTAATTACTGGCGAACGAATAAGCCACAGATAGGCGATAAGGCGCGCCCTCCGCGAACTTGTATGGAAATTTTCATTAGTGAAATTTGAGTTTAACTGTTTGTGTGTTTTAGCTAATTGGTACGTGTGTAAACGACGATCGAGTCGACTTACGTGCAGACCTCTTGTGGTAATGTGTGAATCGATTTATCACACCTCTGGCTTGGTGGTGCTTGTGGTTTTTGAGAGTTATTTATTTAAAAAAAAAAAGCTATTAATTAAATTAATACTACAAATAAAAAAATAAAAAACTTAAACAAAAAATAAAAAAAATAGGTAATAAAACACATACGAAATTGTTATGCAATGGCAACAAAGATATTTAATAAGCTTCCAGTTACTATAAGGGAGCTGCCACTAAAACTGTTCAAATTAGGAGTCAAACAAATGCTGGTTAATAAATGTTTTTATTCGACAAAAGAATACCTAGACACTAAGCTCGACGAAGTCATGTGAATAAATAAATATTTGTATGCTAGAAATAGCGAAGCATGTGATATAATTACATATAATAATTTACATCCCTGTACCTACCATGTTTCTGACAAATATTATATTTCATTTCATTATACAGTACATAATTTATATATAAATCGTGTCCGCATCAAATAAGCTGGGACCGTATACATTTTATTTTATTTTTTATTTTATTCAAACAAATTTTATTTTTTAACAAACTACTTATCACCTTTTTTCTAAATATGTAGAATAGTGTCCTCCTAGTTTATTTATTTATTAATTTATTTATTCATTACTTATGCGCAAACGCTATATAATGGAATCTGTTAACTATATACATATACATCACGCTATTAAAGTTGATATTTGAGAATTGACTGGGTAAAAATAAACTTTAATAATAAAAATCTGAAAAGAAATAAATGTATAAATAAAAAAATAAAAATAATCCACAGAGGGCTCAAAACCGAAAAAGTTTAGCGAATGCGGGCGAAAACGATGATCGCGGCGATTTCTTCAGCCACTTCTATGGCGACTGTAGGACAACGACTGCGCGACGACGACGACGACTATACTTCGATTCGACGATTACGACCACTTCTAGCATGCTGCGCGGCCAATTATATAGGCAATGCCTCTCTTCAATGCGCAAGCACCGGCCTTTGGACTAGTGAGCGGGAAAGGAAACGGCGAGAAAGAGACAGGACAAGGGTATAAGGGTAACAAATTAGGACGTCTGTTTATGCACTGACGAATCACAATAACGCCTAACCATCCAAAATTGGTCAAATTTACGCGATCGACGCGAACAATTTAAATAATTTTATATATTTTATTACATCGTCTGGGTGTCGCCTTACTAAAATTTTATTAATGTCATATCTTCAGTGACACTATGATTAAAACGAATTGACGTGAGAAATCTGACTACACGTTTGGTCTCCAGTGTGCCACATAGGAACAAATATACATGCATACATAGGCTGATAAACATTCATAAATATATACATACATAAAAGTGCGGGCAGATTTTCCCGCCACGGCTCCTTTAACGATATTATTAAAAGGTATCTAGCCACCATCAAGGTTCCAGCTCTTCTAGAGCCTGTTGGAGTTATCCGACACGATGGCAAGAAACCCGATGGTATGATGTAGGTCCCTTGGGAATGGGGACGTGCTCTGGTGTGGGACGCCACGTGCGTCGACACCCTCGCCGCGTCGCATCTTAGGGGGACAGCGCATAATGTGGGAGCCGCGGCGGAAAATGCGGAGTCCAGCAAGCGGCGCAAGTATGTAGGTATATTAAAAGATTACATATTTATGCCGTTTGCTGTAGAAACTCTGGACCCATGGAGGCTATGTGCAAAAAAGTTTTTAAAAGATTATGTCTTTTACCGCGTCTTGTCGCCTCCTCCGGTGACATGAGGGCTGGCTCTTTCTTCGCCCAAAGAATCAGTTTTGCAATTCAGCGGGGAAATGCAGCCAGCGTTCTTGCCACTATTCCACGCGTACGGGACTTATATCCCTATCCTTAGCATTAATTACTTAGTATTAGGCGCGGTAGTGGCTCGGTTGTAAGAACGCGTTCCTTAAATCCTACAAAGGTCGGTTCAAACCCCTCGTCATGTACCAATGAGAAATACACTTTTCTTATGTACATTTGTCATAGATTTACAACACCACCGTTCCCGTGTCTCGGAGAGCACGTTAAGCCGTCGGCCCCGGTTCGACTAATACCAACTTGTGGAATCGTTAATAAATTGTCATTCAAAATTGACATTATATCCTCGCCAAGCCGTCTGGCCACCGTGGCGAGTAGGCCAAATTCTCCAGATATACGAGTATGTTCTGGAAGGCCCATCTTCAACAGTGGAGGTCTAGGACGCTGTGTTCTAGGGGCTGTAATGAAAATGAAAAAAATATATATCTTTTTCGAATAAATGTTTTCATACATATTGCTTTGAAATACACAGAGCAACTTAGACTAACATTATAAAACATACAACAGCCACAAACGCACAGAAGAACAAATATTAAATCTCATATCAAAACATCATTCATTCGGATCTCATTCCGTCAAAAATTAGTCAGACAAAGTTAAATAGTCTCAAAGAGATAAGGGAAGCTCGTAGTGTATTAAACAGTTTTCAACGTTTGAAAAGTGCTCGCAAACAGAAGTTTCCGTGAGTTTGTGAAAGCAAATCTCTGAGCATCTGTCGTCAAAAGCCTCGGTTCTCCAATAAAACGATTGCCGTGAACATTTTATTCGAGATCTCAACAGGTGGTTTGCTTTTAAGAATTTAAATGTAATTGTGGTTTAAGGGGTAAGTTTAGTGTCGTTTCGCTGTCAAAGTTTATGGCACAACTAGTACGTGTATTTTCAAATGTCTTTGTTGGCATCTCAACTGCTACGGTACTGCAGTATACGTTACATATATACAATTAAAGATTAAACACAATTAAGGTAATGACAAGTTTTCACTTATAGGTGGGTAAACACAATTACATATATAAAAAATATAGAAAGAGAGAAAAAAATATATGAACTATAAATGTTAAATTAATGAATAGTTATACTTATGTAATTTGTTTTATTCACTTATATAAATACACTTATTTATTTTATTTTTTTCTTTTTAATATTTTTAATTTATATTGTAATTATTTTATACTGTTTGTATATTACTTAAATAAATGTCGTATATGAGAAAAAAAAGAACCTTATATAAATATTATATATTATACTATATCGTTATTGTCAGATATATACACATATATATAATTTATTATTATTTATAGTTAGCGGTGACAATGGTCGGTTCATATTCCCCCGGCATGTACCAATGAGAAATACACTTTTCTTACGTAAATTTGTTATAGATTTACAACACCACCGCGGCACCGTTTCCGTGCTTCGGAGAGCACGTTAAGCCGTCGGTTCCAGTTCCACTAACACCAACTTGTAGAAAATTAATTGTCATGAAAAAAATGACATCAGATCGTCGCCAACCCGTCTGGACAGCGTGTAGGCCAAATTCTCCAGTTGACTTGTACGGTAGTGTTGTAAATCAATGATAAATGTACGTAAGAAAAGTGTATTTCTAATTGGTACATGCCGGGGGGGTTTGAACCGTCCTTTGTCGGATTTTAAGGAAAGCAGCTATCAACGCTAACTATAAATAATAATAAATATATATGCATATATGAATATTCATGTATGTATCACATTTAAAGTAAATTTGAATAACGATATAGTATAATATATCATATTCATATAAGTGTATAAAACAAATTACATAAGTATAACTATTCATTAATTTAACATTTATAGTTCATATATTTTTTTCTCTTTTTCTATATTTTTTATATATGTAATTGTGTTTACCTATAAGTGAAAACTTGTCATTACCTTAATTGTGTTTAATCTTTTATTTTTATACGAATACAGTAGCAGTTGAGATGCCAACAAAGACATTGAAGATACACGTACTAGTTGTGCCATAAACTTTGACGGCGAAACGACACTAAACCTAAAGGCATATGCCGGGAGAGTTTGAACCGACCTTTATTACAACCGAGCCACACCGCGCCTTGGTTCCCTGATTTAGTTTATTTTTATATTTAAATTTATTTATTAAAAAACGAGGATCGTCTATTTTTACCGTTAGACCAAGTAATTAATTATTTAACACCTTGAATAATTTAAACCCAAAGTTCATAAAGCACGGCAAAGTTCTTCCGACCGTTGACCTCGTAGTTTTGCTACGACAAGCGTAGCTTTGGCAGTCTCGTAGCATTACGATGTAGTAACCGCATGAGCCAGTGTCAATCAACACTGAAAGCCACTTCGACCTCGGAGCGCTCCCTAATCTGTTAGAAGTTCACCACTACGCTGAAGTGACCATGCATTTTGGAGCATCCGAGACGTAATGTTTATATATTTATTTGTTTATGTTAGGAAAACTCACAAATATGCTTAAATTTTATGTATTACTGTACATACATAAAATTAAAGATTAAACACAATTTAGCTACGCAAATTCGCAAGACGATGGGTCACTCTGCCAAGCGTCTGGCCAAGCAGTTGTCCAAACGACTAACGGAAATGTCTGGAGACAGGAAAGCTGGCAATTATTTCTGTCAACGTATTAGCTACACACAAGGCAAATGTTGCCAGTCTCCTTAGGACTCTTCCTTAAGGATCGAATCTAGAGGACATTTTTTACTTATAGTTTATTTTTTATTAGGTTTAGTTAACATTTAATTTATTTTTTTCTTTTTAAGTAGTTTTATTTATACGAACTAATTAAATTAAAAAAATGACTATATGTTTACTTTTTAAGTATCCTGTGGTTCGGTTGTGGAATAAAAAAGAAGGGATAATGTTATGATTTTTTTATATTTTTTTATTATTCTAGCACCACCTGATATTAAGTGGCGCGCGAGGTCCATGAATGTTATCAACTGGAATTAGACACTCATGACTGACATCAGTCCCTAACATTATGCCGGCTTGACTGGGCATGACGGCAATTCGAAGCTCCTCCACTCACCGTGATATAGCTTGTAGAACACGCTCAGAAAGTCAACGTCACGGCGAACCTGCAGTGATTCGAGAGTCATAGACACTGTGGTGTCGTCCACTATCCGAATCGCCTGCCTCTGCAGGACATTGAGAGCATCTGCAAGATACTTAGCGGAGCCATCCCAGAAGTGAGAACAGTATTCCACGCATGACCTTATCTGTGCTTTATACAGCATAAGTTTTAGTGTAGGCGGGAAAAACCGTTTCACTTTGTTCAGTATCCCGAGTTCTTTGGACGCTGTTTTGGTGATACTCTCAATGTTGTTTATGTGGTTAATGTCTGAGCGTATTGCAATCCCAAGTATGTTGAAGCTGACTTGAAATTCCAGCACGGTATTCTAAAGAGTAGGAAGAGGGGAAAAATGGAGACTCCTTGGCCGTCAACGCGCATGCCTGTGTCTTCATTACATCATCATTATTACAGCCCCTAGAACACAGCGTCTTAGACCTCCACAACTAGAACATATATCTGGAGAATTTGGTCTACACTCTTCGCGCTGACGGTATAAGCTGGGAATATAATGTACATTTTGTATAACAATTAATTATCGATTCCACAAGTTGGTATTAGTGGAACCGGGACCGACAGCTTAACGTCTCCGAGGCACGGGAACGGTATGAAATGTACGTAAGAAAAGTGTATTTCTCATTGGTACATGCCGGGTGGGTTTAAACCGACCTTTGTAGGATTTAAGGAACGCGTTCTTACAACCGAGCCACCACTACACGCAGCCTGCGTCTTAATGGCATTAAACTGGACCAGTAACTGGAAAAATAAAAGTATTCTATAACTAATCTAAATCCTTACATCAATACCTATTACGATATAACAATTATGTTGATATTTTAATAATATATTTTATATCGTTAAGTCTCTCTTTTAAATAAAACTATATGCAATCTAGTTGTATCTATTATTTTTATGGATTTTGTCGACCCTCTGGCTTTGTTAGTTTAGTTAGTTTTTATGCGAATATTACGACTGTTTTGATATAGGAGTATATAAGTATTTCTATATTTATACAAAGGTAAAAAATATATACCTAAAATCCTTCTAAAATTAGTGTAGTTATAATGTTTTTTTTGTTAAAATTAGGTCCTAATGCCGCTAGACATTCTTACTCGATCAACCTTAGGGACATTACGAACATTGTATGTGGAAGGTTCGCGCAAATTATAGAACATAATATAAGGGAGAAATTAAAATTCTACTAAAACTAGTATAGTAGTAGGTATAAAAAAAAAGTGTGTATTATATATTTTGTGGGCGCCTCCAAGACGCACCAGGGTTATGGAAAGCGTTCTTACAACCAAGCTACCATCGCTCAACTAGTACGAGTGCTATAACCTCACGTTGTTTCATTTTTATAAACTTCTAAAAACTTTACCCAAGTTTTTGGCTTACCCGGTAATATGTTCGAGGCTTTAGAACAGTCAACTTGTAAGTAGTTTATGTCCGGAAGTTGGCGGAGCTCCTTGTTTGTACCACCAACTTCTAACTCGATATTGCACGCCCACTTTGTGGTGTCCGTCGTGGTGGTAGGACCAAGATATAAACCAATTAAACATAATCCAATCGCCCAGAGAATCAGCATAGCGATTCAGTAAGGAAATGCGGCCAGCGTTTTTGCCACCATGCCGCGCGGATACGATTTATATTTCTTTTATCTGTAGGTATTTTTTGTTTTTAGTTTTTTTTTAATATTTAATTATGAAAATTAAACATATCATATTTTTTATCACAGTTTTGGCGCAGCAAATCAGCAGCTATGCAGCAAGAGAATTCTGCAAGTATTCTTGCCACACTGTCACGTGATCAAGTTGTGGGTGAATATTTTTATGTATAGTTTAGTTTTTTAATATAGTTAATTCTTAAATATATATTTCTTATTCATTGTAACTTCCTTCTAATTATTTTTTTATATTAGGTGTTATTCATAAAAAACTTGCCCAATTGCAATTTGTTGCAATGGCTTTTCGTCTATTCAATCAGACGTGGTCATTTTTTGTATGACTATACTACTACATTACTTGCTTCAATATTTAAACCAAGTCTAGTATGTTATAATTTTTTCATATATTTTGGGCTTACCGGGATTTTTTGGTATTTATTTATTTATTTATTTATTAAGAAACCAACAACGTTACAATATGCTTAATAATAGTATGGTACAATTTATGGAGTAAGGTCAATTACAGGTTTCGCTATATAAACATAGTACGTAGTGGAGTTTAACTACTTACTATACAAAATAGGTACATAAATGTTTTAATAGTTTATTACAACATAATTTTATAAAGCACGGAAAATTTCCAAAAAATAATTATAATATATATATATATATATATATATATATATATATATATATATATAGAGAAGAAGTATAATAATAATAAAACATACCTATAATTTGGTAACAACATTAAATGTGCATATGAGAAAGTCGAAAACAACATTAATCCATCCACTCAATCTGCGAAACAAATCCAACCAGGAACGCTGTCACCTGTCTATTCATATAAACAAACAAGAAAGGAAGACAACAAACCCAAGCCATCTTTAGTCCACAGATGTATTGTATCTTATTTCTTATTTTTAGTGGTATTATATCGTGTAACTTTGTATGGTTACGTTACACTAATATATTATTCTATTGATAGAAACAAACAACAAAAAAATTGGCTTCCTCATACAAACTGCTAATTTTGAAATAGCTAATTTGTATGGAAAAGCCAAAAAAATGTTTTCAACATTTGGATTCTTCAAAAAAGTTGTATATTTTTATCAATAGAATAATGTAACGTAAGGCCAAACAAAGTCACCCCGTATTTACATATATTTTCTTTTACTGGGCAATAGCGCGGTATACAATATGAATACGTAACCTGATACCATTTTTTTTTCTCTGATCACTATATGAAAGCCAAGATCAGAGATTTAAAAAGTAAAAGTATCGTCACAATCGTATCCTTTCTGGGGATTCACATTTAGCCAACTTTACTATAGGCTCAACATGGCAAGCTTCTCGATGTCTCTAGTCAAACTCGAGTACTATTACAAATAAATTACCTCCTGAATAAGAACCCGCTACCTCTGCGTGTCCATGGACTTAACCGCTAGACCACGTAGGGAATAACGTTGGGTTACCGAGCAGGCTTCGAATGACACGTGTTTTAAATCTGAGCTGGGGACGGGGTCCGTACAAAATCCGTCATAGAACTTTTCACCAAACTTTTAACTAGACCGCCCATCTTGACGATCGCCACTTGATGCCCAAGTTTAATGTCACGCTCTGTCTAGGAACTCGCTAGATTCTCTTGAAATCTTTATTGGTTCTCTTTTGACGCAACAAGTTTGCTCCTATTTTTCAGTCTTGTTCATTGTTAAGGGCGGACGTGCACAGTACTTAGTTTTATATTCTTCTTCGTTTTATTCTTGACGATTTGCTCGTGGGTATTTCATTGTATTGTCCCTTTCAGAATTGGCGTCCACAATTGAGGACACATACTTTGAAATATATATAGCTGCATTATGAATCCTGTGTACTTTTTTATTTTCTTATTCATCATTATGCTACGTTGGCAGACGGGTTGGCGAGGATCTCATGGCAATTTGTTATGACTATTTATTAACGATTCCACAAGTTGGTATTAGTGGACGGCTTAACGTGGTCTCCGAACTACGGAAACGGTGGTGTTGTAAATCTATGACAAATGTACGTAAGAAAAGTGTATTTCTCATTGTAACATGATTGCTATTTGTCAAAATGATCCTACAATAAAGTTGGCTAAATGCGAATCTGCTTCTTTAAAGAAAACGAGGTTTCTAACAACTCCGAAATGGATACAGTCGTTATGATACGTTTTATAATTAAATAAACTGTAGTTTGAAGTTAAAAAACAATTTAAAAAAATAAAAAAATAATAATGAATTATTTTTATGAAGTATGAACTTGAAACAAAACACATGGTGACGTAATACTGTACAATTGACAAAACGGCAGGTTTAATTTTCTATACACAAAAAGAGAGATACGGCACGCGCTATATCGTTTACAAAAAATGCGGAACCAATATCGATAGACAACTACTCGCAAAGTTAATACCCGCAGTTGCATCACCAATGTGATCAGATAGAACTCGTCAGTTTGGAACGCAATTGATATGGTTACCATTACCAGGGTATAAAAACAAAAATGATCACGACCGTATGTCTTTCGGAGTCGTCAGAATACAAACTTTTAAAGAAGCGGATTCACATTTATTCAACTTACCTATAGGCCCATCTTGGCATGTAGTAAGCTCATCGATGTCTAGCTATAAATTATTGTGTCCCGACCAGGAATCCTTACAGATTGATAGCTAGCTTACTACTGACCTTGCTAAACAAGTGTGTCAGTTAGTACCTAGTTTACTAGCTCCACGTGTAATGTTCTCGTACCGTATATTCCCATTTTGTTTTAATTGTATGCTAAAGTAAAAAGTTAAAACCAAGTACTTACCAAGATTATCGTATCGCTAAAAGACTGACGAAGCAAAAACCAAGACTTTATAAGTAGATAGTATATTATAAATGAAGCTAAAATGCAATCTGGGTGCGAAGCGTAAAGACATCATTAAAGTGCTTCTAAGTCTGCGGCGAATATGATCCCACCAGTTGCAGTTATCAGCCCAATTCACAAGCTTCAGCGATGAAAGGAGCGACTAGCGGTTGGAACATACCAAATATGACTACTGTTAATATTCATACATTTTAAGTTAGGATTTTTCTTTATAGTCGTTACAAAGTAACAACCGTCATTCGTGATAATCATTTGGATGTTACGCTTTACCATCGCTGAAGCTTATATAGACGATGATTACGATGACAAATAATCATGATACTAAGTAATTTGTGTTTTTTTTTATACTGGTTACAACATGTGAGCTGTCGCTCACATTTGATGGTAAGCGAGGTACAAGAACATCATCTATCACTATCGGAACATAAATATTTTTTGTACACTTCGCTTGAAGTACTTCAGGTTTTAGGAATAAGGAAACACACTGGCAAGATCATTCCACATCTTCAGCGTGCGACAGATGTAAGAGTCTCCAAATGTATGGGTAGGGAGATGTTAAGACAACGGATTCATTTATCATCATAACAGCATCTAGGATACGAGTTCTAGACCTCCTCACATCTCCAGGTGGGCCTTCTAGAACATATTTCTGAAGATTCTAGAACATTTTTCGCCATACAGTTTGGACGGATTATCAATAGTAATGACAAGTTATTAATGATTCCACAAGTTGGTATTAGTGACTAAGACAATTTGCGAACATCAACTTTTTTTGGATTTGGAACCGAGCCACCATTGCCCCTAGTTATATTAATGTAAACTAGGAAACTGTTAATTATATTTACGTAGTTACCTATATGTTTAACAATGATAGTATAATGCTAGTATTTTTCTGTAAGCTAAGTATCGTAAGTTGGTGTTGTGTACTGTGAACGTAGTTGCATCACGTTGTATTATGTTATAGTTTTAACATACTCAATTATTAATGTTATTATGTTATAGTTTTAACATACTCAATTATTAATGTTATTATTTTGAATGTTCAAGGGCTCAATTAATGTATACTGTAATGGTGCTTGCCTGTAATTTATTTATTTTATTTATTTAAAAACTTTATTGCACTATGTACAAGAGGCGGGCTTAATGCCGCTAGGCATTCTCTAGCAGCCAACCTTTGGGACAATGAAACGATTTGTGTTGTGAGATAGGTGCAACCATTAAATAGATTAAAAGGTAATTCAAGTTAAATCTAAGTTTTATATCTATATAGACAAATACATACTAATATGTACACAATACTACATACTATATATATATATATATATATATATATATTATACACTACATATAATACCTACTTACACTGTGAGGAACTGTTTAAATATGTATAATGTAATAGGTGCAGGATCTAGTTTCTGCCTTAGTTTTAAGTGAAAATTCACGTGTATTGATGCTAGGACTGTTATCGACCCTAATAAATAAGTTTCATTAGACTTAAACACGCATTTGTATAAATTAAAACATTTAGAAAGCCTATAGTGTGAAATGCAATTGAAAAGAGACTAAACTTTGCTTTAGATTCTGCGTCGATTGAATTTTTCTAAACTGTTTTTTTTTGTTAAGTAGCAAATCGCCAAAGCTTATATCCTATACCACTTTAAACGGGTTAAACTATGGTTATTATTATAAGTAAACGGTCGTGTTAGACCAGTTTACATAATGTCTTCATGGAGGCAAACTTTACCTGTTGGGTTCATTTAAGGTGTACCTGAACTTATAATGTTAGTTAAAATTTAGCTTAACGTTTAATAAGATAAGTTTTAGGATCTTGCGTTTTGCCAATAGCTGTGTATTTTTACATAACTAGAAGGCTTATGGATATGAAATTCATGTCATTCGCTTAGGACTTTTGACATGAATAACCTCTGTTTAGCGTTATTGGCTCAAATAACAAAGGCTGAAGTAATATTATGTATAATACTTATGTATGGAAGCGAGACGTGGATATGTCAGAATACGCATGAGAGTAGAGTTAATGCAGTAGAAATGAGATCGTTGCGTCGGATATGCGGCGTCACTTTGACGGACCGCATACGTAATGATGAAATACGAAAAAGGGTAGGTATGAAAGAAAGTATAGGGACAAAAATAAGGAAAGGCATGCTACGATGGTTCGGGCATGTTGAAAGGATGAATGCAGAGAGATTGACGAACCAGATATATAATGCGAAAGTCGTGGGTAAAAGAGGCCCTGGCAGACCTAGACTCACATATTACGACCAAATTAATAAAACAATAGCTGAAGGTGCGTTGAAAAGCCATCGAAACAAAAGGGCATGTATGAAGAGGTTGATGAATGTCGAAGAAGCGAAAGAGGTATGTCGTGACCGTGACAAGTGGCGCTCAATTGTCTCTGCCTACCCCGCAAGGGATTTGGCGTGAAGATATGTATGTATGTATGTATGAAGTAATACAAAAGTACCAATCACGTAGCGTGTAACAAGATTATTTTACTCATGCTTTCAGAAGTTGGGCTTAAGCGAGAGACCTGTGAAGGCGAATATATCTATCAGAAATAATATTATTAGTTTCGAAAGGTAATCAAGATCCATATACTTATAAGTTATAATGGCATATAAATAAAAATAAATTTAAGATGTAAGGGAAGGTCCAAAATTTTGAAAGACGAAGCGCGCGCCTCTACTAGATGTGGTGCCTAGAACACACACAAATGACACCTTCTCACAGACACGTATACACTATTACAACTAATACACGGATATAACTTATACACTATTATAACTTACACAAATTTAATTTGCATTTGTACACGAATGCAAACGTCACAGACATGCAGACTGACGCACAAGTTGTAAATCACAACTCTCCGGCCCTGTTTATGGTGCATGCGATTCAGATTAACTTCGTTTGGGTACCAGTGACAAATTCCTAACAAATGTACTAGTTTTTTTTTAAATAAATAAACGATTATAATTATTAACATCTTGTAATACGGTGTGACGCATCTAGTAGTTACAAAATCTTTGGGTGTTTTTGTTTGTAAATATTACTAGGAGTTTTCGATTAAAAAAGAAGGTTTTAGTAACAAGCTGACTTACCTTTCTGCCTTCATCTTGTCTTTTATTGTTTGTATCTGAAAATAAAAATAACATAAATTAGTTTATTACACAGCAATACAAATATTATCACACACAAAAACTTATATATATAGGTGTCACAGTATGTACCAATAAAAACTTTTTACTTTAAAGAGCAATTTTTTTTTTAATGCGTTTTAAATTTACTTTATTAATAAAATCTTTAGTTACGGTGCAGATAAGTTTTCCTAAAAATATAGCCACTCACACTGAGCCTAATCAAGTAGGTAACGAAAGATTGATGATCGCGCGAATGATAATTTAGGTAATTCTTTCTCTTTCTATTTCGTTGGCTGTGACCGAGATCAATTCCTTATTCATCATACAGTAGTGTTTTGTTTTAAAGTTACCCTGTTTATTTCATAAAGGAGTTCTGCCAATGACACGAAGCCTAAAAAAAATTTGCTCTTTTGAAAATTATGTGTTGTTTATAACAAAACTTACATATCATAACAAATGTATAAACTCTAACTCCTAAAATAAAATATATATTTTAATATTTTAAATCCAACAAAAAAAATATTTAAAAAAACATATAAGTTACTTGTATATTGATGGTTAGAAATGTTGATAAGTAGGTCATGTAAATTTGTCAATAACGTAAAACTAAAAAGTAATGTAGTGGAGGATCATTACGATTGGCATGATATTGATGCGCTATTTTTACGTTAAGCCGTATTCCATTACTATGAGCGAAAACGTTATTAGTGGGTTCCATTATTTATGTCAATCTTTGCGTAACATTACAAGATATTACATAATTTTCAACTACAATAGGTGGTGGTGACTCGGTCTCAAGAACACAGCGTCCTAGACCTTCACTGTTGGAATATACGAGTATATTTGGAAAATTTGGCCAACACTCGCCACGCTGCAAGACGGATTGGCAAGGAATTTATAATTTACATGAAGCCGTTCCCGGTTCCACTACTACCAACTTGTGGAATATATTGTTAATAAAATTGACATCAGTGCCAGCGTGGCGAGTGTAGCCCAAATTCTCCTGATATATTCTGGAAGGCCCATTTCCAATAGTCCAGGTTCAGGACTTTCTATTCTAGGGGCTGAAATAATGAAAATTATAAACTCCATTAACGTTATACTTGTGTAGCGACATCAGGGTGCATTTGCATAGTCATTAAATAAATAACAATATCTCGGCAAATGTACTCCAACTAGGTCACCAGAGTCTACGTCGCCAAATATGGTAATCACGATTTTGATTGGCCGAAATCACCGGCTGATGCAATGATGAACCAGGTCACCTAGTTGGAGGGACAGTCATGAGCCCGGTCAAGCATACCAGTCGTTTCTGAGATACCGTCGAGATCAGGTATTACTCGCGGTAGCAAATACGCTCGTAGGTTTGCCCTCAATAGTAACGTGTCTGTTTGTGTTGGTAACTTAAATAAACATTATTTAAAGTTTCGTTATCTTTTATTAGAGAACACCTTATAGATCCTTATAGGACGCAAGGACACAAATCTCTAAACTTGTATTCCATTATCATTTGCGCTTAAGTAATGGAATATCGTCGCAGACTAAATTGCAATAGATACTGATGTCAGTTCCTTTAGACCTTACGTCCTTTCTAACAATAGCCGAGGATGTCCTCGGCTATTTGTATGTACAAGTAATAGTAAATAGTAAACTATAGTAAATATATAGTAAATAATAAATAAAATAAAATAAAGTTATTGGATCATAATCAAATAATTTCAGTTAGTGAGCACTGCCTTCTGGAAAAGAAATTCTGGGCTCCAGAAGGCAGTTTTCCTTTTTTGACACAATAAAACTATACGAGTACTTACATAAATTAATAATACATTAATATAAAATGCATGTATTTCCTATTGAAGAAAATGTGTCAAAGAGTTTTTGCAATTCTAGCGCAAACTATACATTAAAAAATATTAATACGAGTATACACATCATAAAATTGTTTCACTTTTGGCGACCACGAGCAGAATATATCGATTAGTAAACAAATATGTCCCACAAGAAGTATCCAGGTGTCCCCTGTGTAAACTGTGCCCCCTTCCCCCTAGCCTCAAGGCCTAGATCAAAATGTCGGTCATGTACACACTAGGGATCAAATGTCGCGGAACGTACGCAACAAAAGTAGCCTAACTATTAATTTATTGTTGTATTTGTAGGTTTCATTCATTTTATTTAATAGTAATGTTATTTTTTTATATGGTACCGAGTTCGACTTTCGGGTTGCACATAGGCATGTAGTCTATTTATTTTTTATTTATTTAAAAACTTTATTGCACTATGTACAAAAGCGGACTTAATGCCGCTAGGCATTCTCTGACAGCCAAACCTTTAGGACATTTAGACAGTATAGATAGTCTATCTTAACTAGATAGTCTAAAGTTTCACGATCAGGCTCGAATTGCCGTCATGCGCAGTTAAGCCGGCATAGGGACCGATGACAGTCATGAATGTCTGATTCCATTTGCTAACATTCATGGATCTTGTGTGCCACTTGCCATCAGGTAAGGCAAGGTCACATGTCGTGTTAATATTAAAAAAATTACCTCTAGACCGTATAACGTACACGCGACGTTGAAGGCCAGTGAACAGTGTTGCGCGTCACGCTCGTCATCATTTCGTCCCCTAGTGTAACCGAGCCTTAACAATGAAAATCCCATATTGCCAACATCGGGGACGGAAGCACGATTTTATAAGTTTAGGGATTTGTGTCAATATTTTACTAGGATGGAGAATGTCGAATGGATGGCCGACCAAAGTGTATGGTTGCCATAGACGAACATTTGGATATAAATACTGTCCCAATAATATAATTAGGTAGCTATAGGTTTTAGTCTTAATTTTGAACGTAATAATAACAATTTTAAATATTTAAAAAAAAAGTAAAATTATTACTATACAAACTAAGATACAAATAAAACTAAATCTTTTTTTATTATTATATTTTATATTTGTTTTGGTAAAATAGGGGAAAGTTAATGTTACAAATGTTTATACTATTTTTCTCTGTCTAAAATTGGGTATATGAAAGTGAGAGTACGAGTATATCCAGGGTGTCCGTGGTTTTGTTTCGTGGAGGCATTTCTGGGGGTTACACTCGGGCTAGAGGAATCTTTTGAGATGTTGGATTGTGCGAATATATTTCTATATATATATATTTTGTAAATGATGTTAGAACTAACATAGTTTTATAAGTTTGTTTGTTACTAACACAATGAACCTGTTATTCAAAATAAATAAATATTATTATTATTATTATCGTCGATTCAATGTCCTAGTATTTAAGCAAGTCATAATGTAACTGACCACTGGTTGTCCTTAAATAAATAAAAAGAAAGTATGACCACGACCGTTTCCCTTTCGGGGTGGTCAGAAACCACGCTTATTAAGAAGCGGATTCACATTTAGCCAACTTTACTATAGGCCAATCATGACAAGTGGCAAGCTCGCCGATGTCTCCAGCGTACCAAACTCGAGAAATATCACAAATAAATTAAATATTAATTAAATGTATTTAAAATTATTTTTTATTTATTTAAAATTATTAAATGTTAAATAATTATTATTAATTATTTAATGTGTGTCCCAACCAGGAATCGATCCCGGTACCTCCGAGTCTAACTCCACGGACTTTACCGCTAGACCACGGAGGCAGTTAAATAAATAAATGAACATAAACAGAAAACGTTTTTTTTTATTATACAACTAAATTATAACAACAAGAAGATGTGAAAGAATAATTGCATCTTTAAAAAGTGGGAATATACTTGTCTTTTAAATACACTTCTGTTGGGTGCCTGACGGATAATCTATCTATATAGCGGAGAATGTATGTGTGTGTGTTCCCTATGCATTGCAAAACTACTTGACCGATAGGGATGAAACTTTGTGAATATGTTGTGTAAACATCGGGGAAGGTTTCTGACATATTAGATTGCATAATAAGTAAATCTTAATATATAAAACAAAGTCGGGTTTGTTAGAACACTTATAACCCGAGAACGGCTGGACAGATTTTCACGGTTTTTCATATGTTGGATTTGTCTCCGTCCCGAATATTATATTATATATTTTTTTTTTTTTTCAATTATAATAATAAATGAAAAAAAAAAAACCCATACATAAAGTTCGTGGGTTTCGTACCTGTCAAATAATGTTAGTTGTCAAATATATATGGGTGCGTTCGGAAATTTATATCAAGCTTGACCATTCGTTAGGCGGTACATAGTCAGCTAGTAAATTATATTATGATTTAGTCTGGTTTGTGTATATATTTCTATGACGTGAGCATTGCGGCTTGTATACGTCTATATTACAATAGAAAACTTTATTAATTTAAGCCGCCCGAGCATGTTGACTGAGTGAAGTGCGCATTGCTAATCGAGACGGCTTCTCAACAAATTCTTCACGTAAATATTCTTAAGCATGTATTTTTGTTAGTCTTGTACGGTTGTATTGAACGTTTGCTCCAATATTTCTTCATTCATGCATCTGTACTTGTCTCTCATTCGCTCACAACTTGAATATGCAGTGTCCGTATGGAACCCCTATTACAACAAATACAAAGACTCAATAGACATACATACATACATATCTTCACGCCAGATCCCTTACGGGGTAGGCAGAGACAATTGAGCGCCACTTGACACGATCACGACATACCTCTTTCGCTTCATCGACATTCATCAACCTCTTCATACATGCCCTTTTGTTACGAAGGCTTTTTAATTCTCCTTCAGCTAGTGTTTTATTTATTTGATCGTGATACGTGTGTCTTGGTCTGCCAGGGCCTCTTTTACCCACAACTTTCGCATTATATACCTGGTTCGTCAATCTTTCTTCGCTCATCCTTTCAACATGCCCGAACCATCGTAGCATGCTTTTTCTTATTTTAGACTCAATAGAGATGGTACAAAATAAATTTCTACGTGTTGTCCAATACAAATTCTACCACAACAGATTAAAATACTCTCAATTGCTGGTGAATTATAACATGCTGGACTTGTATTCACGACGACAGCAGTTGGAGGTGATGATGTTATACGATCTTTGTCATAATAAATACGATTCCATAGCCCTCAACAACAAATTATGCTATAGAGTACCGCCCAAACATCACCAACGAGAATGCAACCCATTTCAATTATTCGCATTGAGCTCATGCCGTACTAACTCTGGAAAGCGTTCTCCTATCTATAGACTGGTTGACACTTACAATAAAAAGTTTAATCTCATTGACATCATCGCCTCCACTGCTGGGGCCTTCAGAACAAGTGTCTTGAAGGTTATAAAGGAATAGTTTTTAAGTTCTTATTGTTTTTTTTTTTAATTTACTTGTTTAATTTAGTTTTTTGTTTTTTTTTTCCTTTCATTTATCAACATTTATTTATTATTATTAGCTGTAAAGTTTATGCAATTATAAATATGTGGTTAACGTGGTGGGTATTGCATGATCTAATGTATCTTATTATTGTGTTTGTTGACCCTAATAAAGAAAAATAAAAAATAAAAAAAATAGACAAATAACAACGTATGGGTACAAATTTTTCGAAACTCTAAACTTTGAATCGAGATACGTTTGTACGAATAACATAACTTAACTATTAAGTTAGAAGGAATTATTACAAATGTTCTATCTATTCCATCGCACCACTCTGGGTTCATGAACGATTCTTTTGCTGTTGTTGCCGCAAACCTGTGGAACAAGCTGCCGGTAAATATACGACAAGCATCCAACCGAAGCATTTAAAAAAAAATGGTATATTCATATTATTTAAATATCTCATAACAACTCATTTTGTTTATTTATTATATTATTATATGTAGTGTATGTATTAATGTTATGTAATGTATGTACAATAAAACGTTATGTGTATGTATTATTAGTATTTAGTTTATTACAGTATTTATTATTGTAGTTTAGATAATATTGCATATTTATTACGTAATCATATTTCTCTAATTGCACCTACCTTACGTCTTTAATGTTCTACAGTGTCCCTAAGGTTGGCTGTCAGAGAATGTCTAGCGACATTAAGTCCGCCCCTTGTATATATTGTGCAATAAAGTTTTAATAAATAAATAATAAATACGAACAAAATCTTAAATTAAATAAACTATATAATAATATAAACTAAATTTAACCTAAAAAACTTTAGTCAAAGTCAAAATATATTTATTCACGTAAACCTATTACAGGTATTTGTGAAACGTCAATAATTTAATTATTTTGAATGATTCTACTCCTGCTAGTGGAAGACTAGGCAGCAAAGTGGTCCAATAAGTAAGCTGTTAGAAGAAGCAGCTTAGCAGATTTCAGTGACCTGTTAATGTTTAATCTGACTGAGAAAGAAATCTGCAAGGAAAACTCAGCTATATCAGATTTACAAAATAAAACATATACAGAACTGCACCACAACGATCAATTAATAACCTTTTAAATTAAGTTATCAGTATCTATGAGATTACAATACCTGGTACAGCAGTAACCCACCAGGCAAGTCAGAATTTAGATAGACTACGTAACGTCGAAATACGGAAAAGGGTTGGTATGAAGGAAAGCATAGGGACAAAAATAAGGCAAAAGGCATGCTACGATGGTTCGGGCATGTTGAAAGGATGAGCGATGAAAGATTGACGAACCAGATATATAATGCGAAAGTTGTAGGTAAAAGAGGCCCTGGCAGACCGAGACTCACATATCACGATCAAATAAATAAAACACTGACTGAAGGTGCACTAAAAAGTCTTCGTAACCAAAGGGCATGTATGAAGAGGTTAATGAATGTCGACGAAGCGAAAGAAGTATGTCGTGATCGTGTCAAATGGCGCTCAATTGTCTCTGCCTACCCCGCAAGGGATCTGGCGTGAAGATATGTATGTATGTGTGTACATGTCTATGTGCAACCCGAAAGTCGACAAATGGCAAAAATCTTATAAAATCAAAATTAAACACCTACAAAAAATATAGCTCCTCCAAATCGCTGTCCTGTGGCATGGTGCCTAATACACTAGCAGCATTTCCCCTCTGAATTAAAATACCTAATCTTTGAGAAAAAAACTGCCAGGCCTATTTTCAGCAGACGTCAATGAGCCTTGGAACATCGAAAATAATTACCTATTGCAAATCGTTTCATAATTTTATTATTTTAAATATATGGTAATTTACCCAGTCTGCCGGGGCGGGGCAGAATCCACGGTTCGTGCTGATAAACCCAGTAGAGTTTATCCACACGTTTCGTCTCCGGTGACAAAAGGGCTGGCAGTTTTTTGCTCTTAAATAATATAGTGTGGCACCATGCTACAGGACAGCGATCTGTAGGAGCATTTTTTTTGTAAGCATTTAATTTATATTTGCCAAGTTTTTTTTTAGTAAAATTTAGTTTTTGTTTAGTAACTGCCTCCGTGGTCTAGCGGTTAGTCCGTTCGATTCCTGGTCGGGACACAAAAATATTTATTAATGTAAATAAATACATTTAATTTATTTGTGAGATTTCTCGAGTTTGGTACGCTGGAGATATCGACGAGCTTGCCACTAGTCATGATTGGCCTATAGTAAAGTTGGCTAAATGTGAATCCGCTTATTTATAAGCGTGGTTTCTGACCACCTCGAAAGGGAAACGGTCGTGATGATACTCGTAAATCCTATAAAAAAATATATGTTTACATTTTAAAGGTTTGTAGGAAGTAATTAAATGTTTTATACTATCATAATATAAAATAAAATAAAAAAAATATTTAAGCCGTAATTGCGAGTAGGTATTGCGAGTTAAGCATCCGTGATTTATGGAATATCTTTATACGCTTCACGTCATGGACAAGAAAATATAGGATAAAACTTTGTTTGCTTTAATAAATGTTTACAAAACATTATGAACTGTTGGAGACGAAGGCCGTGTGTTACTCAAAACTTTTGCATTTACACAACTTTTTATAATATTTATTTTTTATTGTGATTTTTCTCGAGTTTGACACGCTAGAGACATCGACGAGAATAAGATATCCATCTTAGTAGAATCTATGAATTTTATGTAAAAGTAATAATTTACATATGTATATATATATATATATAAATAATTTATTTATTTAGTTAAAATACTTTATTGCACTAAAAATGTACATAGGCGGGCTTAATAACTAAGCATTTCCTGACAACCAACCTTTGGAATTGTGGAAAGTTATGTATGGGTGCAATTTTATTTTATATTATACACTTACATATTAATATTACATAAAAGATTAGCATATATACACATATACCTATATATTCATTCATTCATTCATTACAGCGCCTAGAACACAGCGTCCTAGACCTCCACTGCTGGAGATGAACCTTCCAGAACTGGAGAATTTTGCCTACACTCGCCACATTGGCCAGACGGCTTGGCGAGGATATGATTTAATAATTTTTTTTTATGACAATTTAATAACGATTCGACAAGTTGGCATTAGTGGAACCGGGACCGACGGCTTAACGTGCTCTCCGAGGCACGGGGACAGTGGTGTTGTAAATCTATGACAAATGTACGTAAGAAAAGTGTATTTCTCATTGGAGGGTTTGAACCGACCTTTGTAGGATTTAAGGTACGCGTACTTACAACCGAGCCACCACCGCTCCTACCTTTATATATAAAATAAAATAATTACAAACAAATATAAATGTTACATAAAAAATTATAAAAATGAAGTATATATAGATTAAGTTGTTACTGTTCTGTTTCTGCAGGTGGTAAGTGTTTGAAGTTATGAACGGAAGATATATTCCTACCCGTACCTATAAATTTGGAGACTCTTACATCTGTCGCACGTTGAAGATGTGCAATGCTCTCCCAGACAGCGTAAATCCCCATTTCTATAACCTGCATATTGATAAACTGATGTTGGTTGTCAGTTGTTGGCGTCAATTGCTCCCCTTTTTGAACCTTTCATCAGATGAGTGCGATGTCACATGTCGTACTAAGTTTAAAAAAAAAATACAAATATTTTTATTTAATTAGCAATAACGGTAAAAGGGATAATTGAGCCAATCACGTACGTTATAATCAAAAAGTTAAAAGTTCTCAGCTAAAACAACATGAGTGAGTTGACCTAAATTCGAACCCTAGTGAAATTCCTTACAAGCATTATATACCTGCATATAGTATGAGTGGTTAATTAAATATATCTAGGGTTGTGTTAGACAAAGAATTTGTGGAGGTGCACAGCCCGCGGCTGGGTTAAAGGTGCGGTGCTGGCATGTTATACTTTTACCATAGACGTATACTTTTTGAATTGTAAAAATAATCGTATAAAAAAAAACAACAATATTCACTTTGGTGGTGGTTTTCCATAAAATCCAAACAAAAAAAACGCTGTAGAATGCCGGCGTGTACCAATGAGAAATACACTTTTCTTACATACATTTGTCATTGATTTACAACACCAACGTTCTATTGCCTCGGAGATCACGTTAAGCTAGCAGCGTGGCGAGTGTAGGCAAAGTTCTCCAGAAATCTGTTCTGGTAGACCCATCTACAGTAGCAGAGTTTTAGAACTCTGGTGATAATTCCCTTAAATACAATATATATAGGTACCAGTCGGCGGCGACATAGTTTTAGTTTGCTTGCGAAGCTGGCAAATTGATCTGAGTTTGCCGCTGACTCGAATTTATGTTCGCCACACTTTTGCTGGGAATGCAGCCTTACTTTATTAAACTCCGGCCCTTATATTATTGTCTATGACTCTTATCCTTTGCTCACAGAATATCATATTGTATTAAAGTGTTTAGTAATTAACTTATTCGTTTATAAAATACAATTTCATTTAGTAAAAATAAAAATAGTTAATTTATAAAATAAATAACCCGACTTCGTTAATAAATAACTTCCACATCGAATCTGAAACGACGCTTCCATGTACGAGTTTTTCACGTCTAATGATGACGTCATATCCTACGTCCATCTCAGTGTTAATAGATATGAACACAGCAGATGCTAAATCTATAAAGAAATGTATCTAAGGCGTCAGACAGACAAAGCTTATTTCATAATTAAATATTAGTACGGATAATGTATCCTTAATTTTTATACATTTACATAGTTTATTAAATTACCACACTGAGTAAAAATAGAGTATATATTCCCCTTACAAGAAAAGCTAAGATTACGTCCCTTCATAATGCGGCGTAATTATAACGAACGAACTTATTATAACCAAGGTCTTTGAAGATGCTCCCCTAACAGCTGATGTGCCGATAATTACATATTAGTTTAGTCAGGAAAATGTCAAAGATATCGTCATGATCGTAGAACAGTGTCGGATTTAAAAAAATACCCATAATTTTGCATATATATTTATATATAGTTTTATATTGTTTGTGGTCTGTAATTTATAGTGCAAATATTAGAAAGGGTTCCAAAATGAAATTTAGAAGGTTTGCACTTATTATGAGACTTAAAAAGTGACAAAAAAACAGTCGAAATGACAGTTGAATGGCCGCCATGAAAATTTTAAATATAGCAGATCCGTCACTGTTCTACGATCATGACGATATATAGTAATCTTATTATAATATATCATTCTCGCCAACTCGTCTGGCCAGCGTGGCGAGTGTAGGCCAAATTCTTCAGATATATGTTCTGGAAGGCCCATCTCTAACAGTGTAGGTCTAGGATACTGTGTTCTAGGGGCTGTAATGATGATGATAATGATGATATCATTGGGGAAACTAAATTTAATGTCAAAATGCAAACGGCTCTAGAAAATAATTATTGTTATTGCTTTTAAACGGACTGCACCAACGAGGCTAT
This sequence comes from Tinea semifulvella, assembly GCA_910589645.1. Taxonomy (NCBI): domain Eukaryota; kingdom Metazoa; phylum Arthropoda; class Insecta; order Lepidoptera; family Tineidae; genus Tinea; species Tinea semifulvella. The sequence continues at coordinate 7,996,715 of OU342612.1, read as the reverse complement.
TAGCTATTATTATTATTTCTAAAGTTTCTTATTTTTCAGCTATACTATCTGTTTAACCTTAAAGTGGAAGTTTTTGGATATTTTTGACAACGATGCGCATCGTTGCTAAAAATCGGATAGTTTTTCGTATGGAGAAAAGTATGCGATGCGCGATCGCAATCATGAGAGTCAGGCAGTTAATGCTTGAACCTAATTACCCACTAAACATAACCAATGTTGTTACCTTTGACAAAATCACGGCTCCTCTCTTACGTACCTATTACCTAATATAACTCGAAAGATGGACGCGTGCCGCATACAACTCCGTCAAAACATATGCTTAGAACTCACAATCTGTATCGTAATAATAGGCCATAGAGTAGACATTTGTCTGTAACATTGTAAATTAGGAAATCGGCGGGAAAAGGCTAAGGTACAAATGTGCTTCAAAAATATACTCTATGAAAAACACGGTTAGATTCATGATAACGTAACTAACGTAAGAGAAACCGCAGCTTCTACAAGATGTTTTGTCTTAGGGTTGCCAATTTTCTTAACATTAATTTGGATATGAATAATTGGAAAAAAAAAATGAAAATTTTAAATACTTTTATTTATTTGTTTTATTTTGGAAACTGACATTAAAAACCAAAAAATAAATATATCTATTTTGATTTAATATAAAGTCTATTTAAGTTTTAAAAAAAAACTTATTTAAATGTTTTCTAATTAAAACAGTTATTTATATTGATCTATAATAACCTAAACCCTTTCTATAATTATGGAAAGACTTGGTCCTGTAGATTTGACAAGCTGTTAAATTATTTTTTTATTACACAATCTTTGTGATCAAAAAATGTGAGAAATATATCGACTGTCACGGTCTTACGTGATGTCTCATATGACAGGGACGACATTATTATATAATGGATCTATAACTAGTTATCAGATTCCATTTTAGAAGTATACCTTTATATTATAAGTTGATATTTGGACGGACACAGACAAGTTCAATCACTATTAAGTTGAGAACTGTAAATTTTGTCAATAATTTGTAGTCCACTAATAAAGTTTGCGCTTATAGTAGATAAGCCATAATAATCACCCAAGTAACCATCAGATCGCTATGAAAAAAATGGTCTATTCGAATTTTCGTTCCCAACAAAAATTGTTACTATATTATTATGTATGTGTAATTATTTATTAAATAATATTCTTGTTTTTTTTCTATTTCATATAAAAGCATATAAATCAGTAAATTGTTAAAGTTGTCCCAATGGTTGGCTATAAGAAAATGTCTTGCGGCATCAAAGCCCGCCTTTGTCTTTATGCAATATATTTACTCGCAGATGTCAACCCTATTCCGTCGTAAAAGGAGTCTGAGACGGGGAACAAATTAGAAAATCTTTTGGGGAATAATTTAAGAAGTAACCCCTCGGTTAGCGAGTAACTTTATTTCGCCGCGCATATAGGAGGCTCATCGAATGAACATACCAATTTAAACTTCCATTTGTTTTCAACTTAACAACATTTAACTTTCATTTACGTTAATGAAATTAATATTGTTTGATCAATTATTAATATCTTCTGATAAAGCGTGCTTATCATCAGAAATTAAAGATTAAAGAGGTAGAGGATAACTCTAATCATAATAATATTAAATATATAGGAGATACTCGTATACTCGTATATGAAGGCTATTAAAGTTGATTTTTGCACGAATACTATTAACCCAAACGCTATTATAATAAAAAAAACATCTTCCGATAAGGCGTGCTTATCATCATACAAATATCATTAAAATACACGAAACATTCTATAATGTTTGCTTTCTTTAATGGCTTAATAACAAAATTTAATGGCTTGTTAGCCATTAGGAAAAAGTGTTGCTACTTGATCATAGATGGCGCTATTAAGTTCCACACAATTATAATCTTTAAAACACTAATCATAAGGTTGACATTGGCTCCAATAAACTTATTAAAAAAAACTGTTATCTATAAAAAATATAAATATTACTAATAGTAAAGTCTATTAAGACAGCGTAAAAATATATCACAAACGTTTTTGTATAAAAATGTCAATGGTAAAATATTGTCGTCTTCTTCGGTAGGTGCAACATTCCGTAGAATTTCTCTTGAATTCACTCATACCCGACATTGTTATTTGCCGTAATAAATAAGACGTAAAATTTTATTTTACAGCGATAAACGAAAGAAGCTAACGAAATTACATTCAATTACAGCAATGCGCCCGAGGCATTCTTGTCCCGCAATAAAGGATACCGCCCAACGTTCCTGGCGTAAATTTTTCGGACATAAAACTCTATAAAAGTGAACTTAGTGAGATGTAGAACGACAATAAACGTTTATAGGAGCAAACCAAAGCTCACACAACCAAGTATACGACATAACTTGGGCTATTTAGGAGAATTTAAAGATGTGACCCACAGGAATAAGGTTGCGAATTTATTTTTAATCAAAAATGTGTATTATGAATTGTTGCGAATACGTAACGTCCATGTCTTGTCTAATGCCGCGGGATTGTCCTCTCCCTACTCAATTACTTTTTTTGTAAAATAAAAATAAAATTGCCTTAGTAGTCTAGCAGTAAAGACCATAGTTATAGACACGGAGGTACTGAGCTCGATTCATTATTATTAAAGGCCCTAGAACATAGCATCTTAGAACTCCACTGTTGGAGATGGGCCTTCCAGAACATATATCTGGAGAATTCGGCCTAGCCATCTTGTTTGTGTTGGCCAGAATGACCTAATGTAAAGTAAAATATAAGTATGTAAGTTGTGGTGGCTCGGTTGTAAGAACGCGTTCCTTAAATCCTACACAGGTCGGTTCACCCGGCATGACCAATGAAAAATACACTTTTCTTACGTACATTTGTCATAGATTTACAACATCACCGTTCCCGTGCTTTAGAGAGCACGTTAAGCCGTTAAAACAGTTTTTTTAAACGCTTCGATAAACGTTTGTGCGTGCTAGAGCCTACAGGTCGTTACGGTCGTGATGATACTTTAATTTAAAAAACCCCAGAAGCGGTCTCGACTCACGGCAAACAAGAAGGAAGCAAATTAAGTGAACAAAATAAGGTTTCGTCAAATTGGGTCACAGCCAGAGTGAGACTTCTGAGGACCCTTGCAGCTCATTAATAAAATGAAATATGATGACTTTAATGTAATTAAATATGTTTTAAACCAATTTGCGGGTAAAATAAGCTTTACGAGTATAAATATTTTTACGGCAAAATTTTAATACGACGCGATTTTGATGTGGGTGAAATGTAATTATAGGATACTGTCATATTATGGCTTATATGTATGTAGGTAAAAAAAAAAAAAAAGTTTAAGAGCGGTGGTGGCTCAGTTGTATGAACGCTTTCCTTAAAATTCTAAAAAGGTAGGTTCGAACCTCGGCATGTACCAATGAGTAATACACTATTCTTACATACATAGATTTACAACGCTGAACTGTTGAGCCTCGGAGAGCACGTCAAGCCGTCGGTCCATTCCACTAATACCAACTTGTGGAATCGGTAATAAATTATCATTAAAAATTGACATCGGACCCTCGTCAATTCGTCTCCACCGTGGCGAGTGTAGGCCAAATTCTCTAGAAATTTCTCGAAGGCCCATCTCCAACAGTGGAGGTCTAGGACTTTGTGTTCCATGGGCTGTGATGATGATCATCACGAACTTATGCCTCCTGAGGTGATGAGAAACCACGCTTTTAAAAAAGCATAGTCACATTTGTCCAACTTTATTATAGGCACATTGTGGCAAGCTTGACGAAATTAAAATAATTATTGTGTCTCGACCAAGAATCGCGATCTCAAACTTCCTACAAGATGCCGACTCGCCCGATGCTATATATTTTCCATTCTCCTGTATGGTGTCGAATCATGGATCCTGACAAACACAATGTCGAAGAAGTTAGAAGCTTTTGAAATGTGGATATACAGGAGAATGTTAAAGATATCGTGGAAGGACAGAGTAAGAAAGGAAACTGTCTAGCAGAGGATGAACAAAGGCGTTGAACTACTGAAAATGGTAAAGCGAAGGAAGTTGCAGTACTTGGGATGGAAAGTTTGCTGCAGCTCGTCATGCAAGGCAAGATACAAGGCTCCAGAAGACCGGGGAGAAGACGCACTTTCTGGCTCAAGAACCTCAGAGTGGTTCGGGATGAGCACCAGATCCTTGTTCCGGATAGCGGCCAATAAAATCAAAATCGCCTTAATGATAGCCGACCTCCGATATTGTTAATCGTTATCATCATAGCGCCTGGAACAGTCCTAGGCATCCACTGCTAAATATATTTCTGGAGAATTAGTCCACACCTTCTAGGTCTAGGGTATAGTAATAACTTAACAATTCTGCAACTTAGTATTCTGCAACCGAGACCGACGCGGACGGCTCTATACGCTTTCCAAAGCACGGGGACAGCTGATGTAAAACTATGACAAATGTGCGTAAGAAAAGTATTTTTCTTATTGGTAAATGCCGGGGTTCAAACCATGACCTTTTTACTCTCCTACAACCGGGCCACCTCCGCTTCAATTAATTATTCTATATATATAAAGGTGAATGTCTGTGTGTGTTCCCTATGCATTGCAAAATTACTGATTGAAACTGGAAATATGTTGTGTGAACATCGGGGAAGGTTTCTGACATATTAGATTGCATAATAAGTAAATCCTTAAAGCCGGGTTTGTTAGAACACTTGTTGAGAACTTTTGGATTTCTACGTGCTAACTAAGGTTTACAAACATTCAATGACGCTTAGGCGGTACGAAGTTCGTCGGGTCAGCTAGTATTATATATAGCAGAGTAGAATCATTTAAAATAATTTAAATAATAATGTGTCACAAATTCCTGTAATAGGTTTACGTAATAAAGATTCTAATATAATTTGCTCCAAAAAGTTTGAGATTATTAGAATAAATTTAGAACACACAACGTTGTAATCTAAAAGTATAAACCAATAAATGTATTATTTACCTTTAAATAAATTAATATCATAAAAAGTTTGAACGACATAAATCCAAGTAAAATTCATATGTTTTGCGACAATTTCCTGAGGAATTTTCTCCACTTCCTTATTAAAATTAATACAATGTAATTAAGAAATACCTTTTAGAAAATTGACATCTCTGCATAGTTGGAAACATTCCGTGCCATATCATAGACATATACATATTTACTTAGAATAAGCTACATTATTCAAAATTATGATTGTAAATTATGACATTGCCAGAAAGATAGTAAAGTTCTTCGTTACAAGAGGTTGATCCTCGGTGTTGTGGTCCGACAATAAACATTCTAATCTCTTTAAAAAATATAATACTTGTGACAAATTTGTACCTAAAGATTATACACGACTAATCTACCCAATGTGTAAGTGAATATTACAGCAGAAACTGCTACATAATGTTCATTAGAGTATATGATAAAATTCCTAGAGAGATACGAGAGTTACCTATAAAACGTTTTACTATTGAGTTAAAGAAAATTGTTATTGACAACTGTTTTTACTCAATAAAATATTTTTAGATGCAAATTTTGACAATAACATTGTATTCCAATAAATTGACAAGAACAATATTAAATGTTAACTATATATAAATAAATATCTATTGACATAAGCATATTGTATGCCCATAATATGGGCAGATTGCATCATCATGACATGTACATACAATAGAGAATTTTTAATTTTGACTAAATCAGCTCCACTAACTACATTAGCTTTCATGATGCTGTTGATGCCATGCCGCCAAAGATAGAAACGGGCGGCGCAGCATCATCAAGACGCATACCAAATTCATCGTTTACGACCCTCAGTAATAAGGTAAAGCGACTTTTTTCTCATTCGAGGCCAAGTGTAGAAGAAATTTTCAAGGCGATGTCGTTATCACTTAGGGAGACCAGAGAGCTGTAACGTTATTCGGGCCGAAGGGTCAGCATTGTCAATCAAAGCAGCAATGCAATAAAACCTTGGAACGAAGCCCATTGGTAGCGATAAAGAACAAGTTATTTATAATAAACTGGTGCCATCTTATTCCGACTATTGTAAGTCTATGCGATATTAAGTTTATAGTTTACGTCATATATGGAAGGTGCCTTACCGCAAGTCTGCCAAAGTTGAACAACTTCCAAATTGTATGCAACAGCTTACCACCTTAGAATTATTGTTTACGTAAAAGTGAACGTGAAATACATTAAGACAAAAATAAGTCTAAATAAATCATCTCTTGTCTTGTCACATATTTTTATAGAAGGTAAAGTTCATCACGACTGTTTCCCTTTCGGGGTGGTCAGAAACCACGCTTATAAATAAGCGGATTCACATTTAGCCAACTTTACTATAGGCCAACATATTTTTATTTTGTAATTTTTCTTATCTAGGTGTTTTATTTTGACATTTATATTCTTCTTAGTCGCTACACTCTTGGCAGAGTGGTCGTGGTCGCCATTGGAGTGCTAGTGGCACGCTTAACAAGCCGTCGCCACTCCTCTCGGACCCCGGCTTTCCTAGTGCACTCCTGTAGGGGATGATCCATTGCAACCTTCACCTGATCGGTCCATCTCATCGGAGACCTACCACGCATCCTCTTGCCATCGACTTTCCCCTGGACTACCAAGCGCTCGATTGATGTTTCTCCACGCCGTGACACGTGTCCGAAGAAAGTGAGAATGCGTAATTGTACAGTCGAGGAAAGGCGCTGTATGTATGACATTTATATTAGTATAAGATTATGTAATGAACCTATATAAGTTCAATGTGTGTAAATAAATTGTTTGTTTTAGCCGTAGTTTTGAAATAATTGTTAATTTGTATTAGGATTTCAATTAATATTTGTACGCATCTTAAGGTAGATTATTAAATAAATATTTCATTTCGGTCTTATCACGATGATTTTTTAACGTATAGTCGGTCGCATGCCCGAGACACTGTCTACTCATACTGTTCCCAAACACGATGGACCCGATACACGTACAGTGAATGCATGGAAAGCTAAAAAAGGAGATTGTGTAAAAGCCTATGGAAGTTAGGCTGAACTTGCGTCTGAACCAAATTATCGACAAAAGAAAGGCAATGTACAAAGAAAGGATTATTATAAAGAAGGAATCGTTAATTTGTTCCATTGGAAATATGATGTATCGTAATGTTAAAAAGTTTGATTTTGATAGTAATTTGGAAACATATAAAGGTGATTTTTGAGTTAAAATTTATTTTTCTTTTGTTGTGAAATTATTTACGAGTATTTGTTTTATTTTCTTGCAAATTTTCTCAGTCAGAATAAACATTGCTGACCACTGCTGCTTAGTCTTCCACTAGCAGGAGTAGAATCAACCAAAATAATCTAAATGATAACGTGTCACAAATGGCTATGTATAAAGATATTTTGACTTAAAATTATAAGCGTTACATATAATGGAACTTTTCTGAATTCAAATATTGCATTTTAGAACCTAGAACGAGTAAAACTATTGCCATAAATATCGGGATTTTCCTTATTGTCTACGCAAATACCTCGAAGGTAACGTCTGTCGATAAATATTGTTCTATGGTATTTTTAATATTTTTATCTGAAGCACAATGCTTTTGCCTCAAAAGCTACTTTGCATAATACATTATACATAAATTTTATTCGAAGTTAATTATAGTACATTAAATATAAATTAAAAGCTACCTAAATAATAAAATTAAAAATAAACTAAACTATAAATAAAAAATGTCCTCTAGAGACGTCCGAGATAGTCCCAAGGAGACTGGCAACATTTCCCCTCTGTATAGCGAGGCTAATACGTTGGCAGAAATAATTGCCAGCCTTCCTGTCTTCAGACCTTTCTGTCAGCCGCTTTGACAACTCCTTGGCCAAGCGCCTCGCTGACGGTCCCCATGGGCCCATCGTCTCGACCCCAAACGGCGCAAATTCGGAACCGATACCAAGGTTAGCGCAATTTTAGGATCTCCGCAGAAAAAGCCGCACTTCCCGCGCCTGACGAGGTCGCCTGGATGTGAGATGAAGCTAATGTCTTCTTATTATCTTGCATAATTCAAATAACATTGAACAGCCAAACAGCCGTCGTCCATGGGTCGAGCATAGGTGTGGGACGCTACTTGTGTCGACACCTCTGCTCGGTCTCATGTCCAGGGCACATCTGTCAGGGCTGAGGCGGCTGTGGACTCGGCTGAAAAGGCCAAATGTCGCAAATACGAGTATGTTGCTAATTTGCTAATGACTATGTGTTTGTGCCTTTTGGTCTTAAGACAATAGGACCATGGGGGCCAAGCGCTAAGAAGTTCTTTAAAGAACTGTCTAAGCGGCTGGTTAACGCTGTATGTGACAAGAGTGCTGGCAGTTTTTTCGCGCAGCAAATCAGCATCGCTGTGCAGTGGGGGAATGCTGCAAGTGTTCTTGGCACACTGCCAAATGTTAAAGTCATGGGTGAATATTTTTATATATGGTTTAGATTTTAGTTTTATTTTTAATTTAGTTTATATATTTTTATTTAAATCATTGTACTGTTTTTTGTAACATAGCATTGTAACAGTCCAATATACGTCTAAGAGTGACCTTTACCGATAGAGTATCCAAGTAACGGCGATGGCGTGCTTAACGAAATATCGAACCTTTAAAAAAATATTTTCTAGTATCTGCCAAAAAAATTGATATTATAACTAGATAATTTTCACTATGACAAAAGTGTTGCCATTTTACAAAATAACTTTTGTTTGGCAATTATGTGCAACGTTTACACTTTCCCTAAATCTTCATTTACCCCAACTCACTTTATGTACTTTTCTAGTCTAAAATTTATTTTTTAACCAAGGATTAAGCTCGTGATTGTTCATTACAATGTTTCCTTTGTGTAAATTAATATGCCCTATCATAACTAGATAATTTCCACTATGACAGATGTATCTATCTTAATAGCACAATATTTCCTAATGAGGCGTTTAATTTCCGCAATTACAGTGTGCTCGTGCTGAATGCACAATGACCGCATTGCTATGCAACGGCTGTAGCTGAGTCCTACTCAATTCACGTGCATACCTTAATGCAATGACATAAGCTTTGTCGTTTGTATTGCCAACAAATAAATTATTAAGATTATCGTGTAAATAAATAGTACTAAGCAAAATGGTTTAGTACATAGGAATGCACTGGTTTTTTTATATCTATTAAAAATATTATGCACATAGTCTTATACACGAATAGTCTTTATATTTTTTTACCTTAGAAACATATTTCTCCCAACGACGAAAACCAACGCACACAGACCGATACCTACACGTCACTTCACATCATTATCTATGCCAGCTGAGATCTGTTGTGACGTCATTGATCAACAGGGCTTATGATCTCTGTGATCCAATAACATTTGGAATACGAATTGTCACATTTTAAAACAGTGCTAAAATTAATTTAACTATATTGTCGATGTTTTGTAAAAAAAAATTTTTTTTGATGATGTATGTAATTCTGAAAGTATAGTTTAAGCGCACCGCTTTTTTTATACTAGCACATGTGATCTTGGGCGCACCTGATTGTAAGTGGCGCGCAAGGTCCATGAATGCCGGTCCGCACCCTAAGGGCCTGGTTGAGCGGGGAGATGGCTGGCACATGCGTTATGTCCGTGATCGGGTGCTCTTGTGGGGGCCTGGGACCTCTGCCGAACACGATCAATTTATTGTTCTTAAATTAACAGAGGTTTTTTGCGTTTTGTCGACTTTCGGGTTGCACATAGGCATGTAGTCTATCTTAATTCTGACTTGCCTGGTGGGTTACTGCTGTACCAGGTATTGTAATCTCATAGGTACTGATAACTAAATTTAAAAGGTTATTAATTGATCGTTGTGGTGCAGTTCTGTATATGTTTTATTTTGTAAATCTGATATAGCTGAGTTTTCCTTGCAGATTCCTTCCTCAGTCAGATTAAATATCATTAACAGGTCACTGGAATCTACTAAGCTGCTGGTCTTCTGCTAACAGCTTACTGATTGGACCACTTTGCTGCTTAGTCTTCTACTACAAAATAATTAAATTAATGACGTTTCATAAATGCCTGTAATAGGTTTACGTGAATAAAGATATTTTGACTTTGACTTTGAATGTTAGCAACTGAAGTCAGACACTCATGACTGACATCAGTCCCTAACACTATGCCGGCTTGACTAAATGCTTTTTCACACTTCGCTTGAAGGACTCCAAGTTATAGAAAAGTGGAAACATAGAAGCTGGAAGAGCATTCCACATCTTTATCGTGCGGCAGATGTATGAGTCCCCAAATTTATACGTACGCGAAGGGATGGTAACTACGGTATGTGGGTGCATATTATAAACTGTGCGTGTGGTTACCACTATATTTCATGCCGCATTTTTTCCACAAAATTCTAAACAGGAAAGAAGAAAGGAAACTTTTTCATATAGTTTGTTGATACTCTAAAACAAATATTACGGTATTCATATTAAATTTCCAAATCGATCAAATCTTGTCAAGAGAGTATCCTATGATATGTATTGAACAATATTTCACATATTTTCTTACCGCCAACTAAAATGACAATATCGTCGTCGCACACCACTGCAGACAATATTTTAGCATTCTCCGCATCATTATTTTGACTTACGCTTTGATTCCTCAAGCTGGGGTTTTTGGTTAAAGACATAGACGTATGTTTAACAAGGACTTGCCTCTGCCATTATTTAAGTCAAAACTAAAGAAAGCTTTACTGGGAAAATGTTATTATACAATTGACGATTTTCTGACTGACGATGATCTCACATTTGACATACATTATAATATTTAAAATAGGACACTAACTAAATATTTTCTTTTGTGTTTGTATACCAAAATTATTTTTCGTTAATACGATAAACGATTCTTTTTTTTTAATAATAGCATTATATAAACAAAAATTCTGACTATGGCATTTAAATAAATATATCTGTATGCCCTTAAGGGTAAAGTATAGCTGAACGAATAAACTACTGAATACCAATTGTAATATGTATGTACCTATACTTAAGGATGAATAAATTATTTGATTTGAACGTTGGTAGGCAATATTTTGTAAATATAATTTTTTTTTGTTTGTTTGTGTTTTTTTCTCCTGATAGATTATGAATGAGATGATTGGTAAGGCATAGGGTCTAGTCCATACAGTCAAATCTGACGTAATATATCTTTCTTTCTTATGAGTTAATGTGGTTATTATCAAATTTTTTTTTTTTAGAATGGTTCGGTTGCAAGAAAGCTTTCTTTAAAATCCTACAAAGGTCGGATTAAGCTCCCGGCATGTACCAATGAGAAAAACACTTTTCTACGAATATTTGTCATAGATTTAAAACATCAACCAATATTAGCCCGGTTCCACTATTACTTGTTGAATCGTTCATGAATTGTTATTAAAAATTAAGATCAGACCCTCGCCAACCCGAATGGCCAGCGTGGCGAGTGTAGGCCAAATTCTCCAGAAAATTCTGGAAGGCTTATCTCCAATAGTGGAGTTCTAGGGGTTCTGATGATGTGATGTTGATGAAAAGATTTTAAATCGCATATTGTCAGTTAAACAATAAAATCAATTAAATAGTGCACATTGAACACTACAATAACCGGGAATGCACTTTCTGTATTATTTTAATAAATTGTCATGAAATTTGTCACCAGACCGCCAAAAATGGTCTTCGAAATACAAAGTATATTTGAAATATAAACTAATGTTACTGACATAGCTTTCAAAATTAGCAAGCTAAAAGCAATGGGCCAGACACATCTGCTGCGAGACCGATGACCAATAATGCAAACGGGTTCTTGAGTGGAGTATAGAACGACGCAGTGTGGGACGAGCCCCGCCAGATGGACGGATGCCTTAAGAAGGTCGCTGGTAGGGTATAGATGAGGGTTGCAAAAGATCGCGTGCAGTGGCGAGATTTGGGGGAAGCCTATATACGGTATAGGGCAGTGGAGATGATGATGATGAAATAGATTGTAGTATTAGAGAGACAGTCGAATGGTGATAAGTAGATTTTGTGATCAGTCTTTAAAACCATCTGTCTGTGGTGTTGGGGCTTTTCGTGACGTGTAGAGCGGTTGCCATGACGACGTGTTCACGCCATGGATTTAGTGAAACTGTGACGTACCGAGCTCAGATTATCGTGTATAGTTCAATAGTCAAAACCTCGTAACTCATATTTTTTATGAAATAAAATAAAAAAATGTTTTTAAAAATAAATGTAGTCCACTACTTGGTTTAAAGGCGTTATATATACAAACAAACAATATAAATACAAACAGTCCCCACCGATCCAACTTCTGCAAAAAATGTTATTCTAGTTATTAAAATGGAATTTCAATTTATCCGGTAAACGATAAGTTTTATCACAAAAATAGATCATAAAATTGTCTACAAAAAATATTCTATACTTTTATGCTAAGAATCATAATTTCTAAGATATTGCTATATTCTTAAAGTTGAAGAAGTAGCGTTTTGACCTTGAATATTATTTTGCTTGTAGATCAGAGTCTTGTACTATTTCATTTGTAATAATGTCCCAAGATCAGTACCAACTTTCAACTCTATGCGAATTATTGAAAATCACTATTTTTCTTATATTTTGACTGCACTATAATTCACATTCACTAAATTAACTGCAAATCAAAATGAAGTCTAGAAAAGATATTTAAAATATAAAAATATTTGATTTAAACACAAAAATACGGATATTTCCAAACAAAATTGAATCAGTACATTATTAGCTCCATTAAATTGTTTAATAGAACTTACGTGGTTTTGACTTTTGAGTCATATTATGTGCGAAACACGCCGGCGGCATCCGACAGGAATCCCAAACTTCACAAGCTCACTAGGTAAATAGTTGAGTTGGATTCACGTAGTTGTTACAGCTATTTGTGATTATTCCGCAGTAACTTTGGGTGTGCTGGTTAATATTATAATCAAGAAATTATGGGTGATGGGCCTTCTTGTACACCGAAATTGTTTGTTTTTATACGATTAACTGAATCGTTACACCTACTTTTAATAGGTGGTAATTTACCCAGTCTGCCGGGGCGGTGAAGTATCCACCGTCCGTGCCGATAAACCCAGTAAAGTGTTCACAAGTGTCGGGATCAGGCTCAAATTTCCGTCATGCCCAGTCCAGCCGGCATCGCATTAGGGTCTGATGTCAGTCATGAATATCAACTGCAATAGTTGCCAACATTCATGGACCTCGCGCGCTACTTTGGTGGGCTCTAGGGCACATGTATTAAAATATATATATATATATATTTGTGCTTATTCCGCAATAACTTTGGGTATACCGGTTAATATTATAATCAAGAAATTATGGGTGACGAACCTTCTTACACACCAAAATTGTTTGTTTATACTATTAACTGTGTGGCTACACACTGAAAATGATTGAGTTTAATTCACGTAGTTGTTACACCTATTGTGCTTATTCCGCAGTAACTTTGGGTGTACAAGTTAATTTGTATAATCGGGAAATTATAGGTAAAAGGCCCTCTTACACACCAAATGCGTTTATTTACATGTTAAACTGAATTGTTACACACTAAAAATAGTTGAGTTTTAATCACGTAGTTGTTACACCTATTGTGCTTATTCCGCAGTAACTTTGGGTGTACAAGTTAATTTGTATAATCGGGAAATTATAGGTAAAAGGCCCTCTTACACACCAAATGCGTTTATTTACATGTTAAACTGAATTGTTACACACTAAAAATAGTTGAGTTTTAATCACGTAGTTGTTACACCTATTGTGCTTATTCCGCAGTAACTTTGGGTGTAGAAGTTATTATTATAATAAATAAATATAGGTGAAAGCATTACTTGCACAACGAATGCGTTTATATACACAATTAACCGAGAAACAATGTATTAAAATCTATGTTAGATAATACATTATACTATTACGATTCCGTGTATGTCACGCAAGCAGTTTATCGACTTTTATAGAATTGTGCGGAAATTTAAAATATCAATAATAGAAAAAGTATGTAAGTAGAGATATCATTATAATTTAATTATTAAGTTTTGAATATGAGCTCGCGCCCGTTAGGTACCTGTTGTAGACTGATCTAATCGCGTAAAACTAGAAATTTGTTGATTAACCGAAGATTTTTAATTACATTTAATATCTATTTTTCCCAGTGTCTTGAGTTCAAGAATCAAAAGTACAGTGGTCCAACCATGATAACAATGAACTTGACAGCAGCGCGCAAGTTCCAGGAATGTTACCAACTGATATCAGTCCCTAACACTATGCCGACTTCACAGGATGGTTTTTCACACGTCGCTTGAAGGAGTCCAAGTTATAGGAAAGTAGAAATACAGAGGCTGAAAGAGCATTTTACATCTTTATCGGGCGACAGATGTATGAGTTCCCAAATTTATACGTATGCGTAGAAATGGTGACTGCGGTGTGCATATACTAACCAGTGCATGTGGTTAAATTGCGGATGGGATAAGGTTTAACTCTATACTCTATAGAACTCTTTTTTAGAATACTCACTTTAAATAAAGCTGGTTAAACACCTAATTGCTGGTTATCCGTTTATCCGATAAGCTACAAATACATAGAAGATAAAGACGAATCTCAGAAAGGTGACCGAGCGGAACGCAATGACTAAATAAACAGGCAATTTTCCGAGATCTAAAAGCGCCCACTTTCCGTAACCAAACAAATATAAAGCAGGCACTAATAAAACATTTAACCTGCGCGCCGAACAAAAGAAGAGCAAAAAAGCCGCAATTAATTCCGCAACAGTTGCAATATGTGAAGCCATTAATTTAATTCAGTGTACGTGCGGGCCTCGAGACACGGTTTTAACCTTAATTGAGATTTAAGAACAACGTCGTAAAGAGGGGGTTTTTGCTGAAGCCTCAGGCGACCTCCCTAGCAACGTCTAACGTTTTCCTCTGTCTTATTTTCCGCACTTTGATTGTACCGCAGGTTACTTATTCATGTTATTCTTTTTTTGTAAAAACATTGCTAATTATATTTAGTATAATATATATAATAAGAATAGGATAAGATTTTATTTTTCTTGGGTTAATTTATCATGGATTGTTTTCGTGCCATAGAGAGCACTGTTAAGGTATTAGGCAACCAATACAGGTAATCGAAAACAGAGCCAGGCTCATTACCTAGTGTGGGCTCACTATTAATTCACAATTTAATTTAAACTCCTTCAGTGTACTAGAGTTGGAATTGTTCATTAGGTTTATATATAAGTTTTGTAGAACACTGAAAATAAAATTATTATTATTATTAAGCATTGTTAAATCGCCCGCGTGGCTAGAAATAGTCAAATTTCCAAATTATTTTCTGAAAGGGCCACTTCCAACAGTAGCGGTCTAGAATCATGTGTTCTAAGCGGCTGTCATAAACATACAAAAAAAGGGAAATAACCAAACCGCACTAGATCAGTCTATCATTAGGAATTGACATGTTAGATCCGGCTCGAAGGACCAAAGAGGGTAAACGAATAAAATATGGCTTTTAAAACTTGTAAACTTATTTGTTCAAAGAAAATAATAAAAGTAATAATTATTATTACTTACATTATTTCACTTTTATTCTTAAATATTTAATTTTACGAAGTTCGCTTTTCGGTTGTAACAATAAGCAGGAGAATTTAAAATTACCAAATAAGTCGTATTAAGTTCATAATACTTCTTTATTGTAAGAGGTTTTTTGCAAAATCTAATATTTTATTCTCAAAGCAAAGATGCTTATATCTTTACAAGTTGATGCGAAATTCCTTGTTTCTAATTCGGGGCTTATCTTGGCATCTGTAATCTGCTCGCCCTCATTGCTTACATCGGAGCAGCGTACCTTAACAGGGCACCCCTCAAGCGACGAGCAGTATAGTACAGAATACAGCGATCACTTTATCAACGTTAAAGGTTCGTACCTGTTATTGATTGCCTTTAAAATTAGCACTTATAAAGGTGTTCAATTTTCAATTGATCTTTTTTTTAAGTTCAGAAGAGGTGAAAAAAATAATTTAAAGAGTTATTTTTTTGTATGCTTAAATATGGTACGGTACCTATATCCAAATATTGTAGAATCAAATCCCAATGCCAGTAATGCATTAGTACTTAAACAAAATAATGGTTTATTTTAATTATTTAAAAACTGTATTGTTGAATTAACAAAAGGCGGACATAATGCCTATAGGCATTCTTTTTCAATCAACCTTTAGGACATTAAAAACATAAGAGGTGAGTTTAGCAAAAATAGAACAAATATAAAGTAAAAGTTAAATAAATTAATTTAATAATATTAGAGTATTAAATTACATATATATACATATTTTCACGCCAATTCCCTTTCGGGGTAGGCAGAGGAAATTGACCACCATTTGTCACGATCACCACATAGTCTCGTTTCGTCAACTATATTCGGGATGTACCGCTAGCATTTTGCGTGGGCGTTCTGCCACTTTGGACAGGCGACTGCGGCTCAATTTACAATTCAATTTCCTTAGATAGGTAACTAATAAATCCTACAAAAAATACAGTTCGCTATTTTCAATTAAAGGTTCACAATATCGACATCGACTCAACCTTTTCATGCCCCTTTGCTGTTTGACTGATGACTATTAGAATAATTCGTTCACTCTTCTTTCAACGTCCCTATCGTACTTCCCATCCGCAGTGAAAACACTGCCCAGATATATAATTTCATTTACTTGTTCTAGAGTTTCATCATCAATCTTTATCGTCACGGTTGTCATCGTTCTTCTTTCAAACACTAGTACCTTGGTTTTTTTAAAAAGATTATGAAGGAAATATTTTAATGACATAATCATCATCATCACAGCCCTTAAAACACAGAGTCCTAGAAATACATTGTTGGAGATGGGTCTTCCAAAAATTTCTGCAGGAATTGGCTTATACTCCAAGGGATGGTGAAGGCATAATTTAAATGTAATGGTTTAATTATTTCCATTTCAAGACAATTTGGGATTAAAACGATAATTAAACAAAAACTAAATTAAAATTAACAAGTGCTCTAGCGTTAAGTCCATGGATTAAGACTCGCAGGTACCGGGTTTAATTCCTGGTCATGACACAAAAATATTTATCAATGTAAATAAATACATTTAAATAATATTTAATTTATTTGTGATATTTCTCGAGTTTGGGTTTCTAAAATTAATAACTTGACAAATATGCTGTCGTCCCCCTGACTATCCTCTCCCTTTGCTCGGGCGCCCAAGTTCATAATACCCTATTAGCGGCCTGACTTAGAACATGTTGACTTCAAATAGTTTGTACATGCTAATAATTACGTGTATATTCATTGAGTAATACAGAATTGTCGTGATAATTTAATTATACATAATAATTCTGTATAATACAATAGTAATTGCTGCGTCTATACCTAGTCTATTCATTCAAACGTAATGTTAGATTATCAAAATGATGGATTCCTTTATTTAAATTTATAGAGAACAAGAGGGCATGCAGGTTTTCGCGCAGGAAATCAGCATCGCTGCGCAGCGGGGGAATGCTGCAAGTGTTCATGACACACTGCTACGGTCATGGGGGTTTTTTTATAAAAAGTTTAGTTTCTTAATTTGTATTTTGTTTATATAATTTTTATTTTGTAATCGTACCTTACTTCGACTAATAAATATGTATGAACAATTGTTATGAATATTTATACCCAATGCTTTTCAAGTTCCAAACCCATGAGTTATTTTTGAAATAGTGAAAATTTTTATTTTGACGTGAGCTCGGCTATAATCGGCAAAATTCTGTACAGACAATCTTACGTTAGCACTTAAGTAATGGAATATGGCTGCTGGTAATGTATTCTCATAGATACTCATAGGTGAATTCGAAGGATTTTAATTTACTTATTGTTGTTGTGTAATTATGTATTTTTTTTATTTTGTAAATCGGCTGTAGCTGGTTTTTTTGTTTGCAAATTCTTTTCTCAGTTAGATTAAACATTAACAATTCAATTCAATTCCTTGTCCAATGCAAGTAGGACAAAAAGAGATGTATTCTGCACCTTTACAATATTTTTTTTACAATATTGATATAATACAATATTATTTTATAGTACTTATTGGTGTATCTGGAGCAGTACATGATACCCAATCGACTGTATCTGTTAGTTAAATTAATTTTAAATATTTGCGAATAAAGAACCAGAATAGAGCCAGTATTAATTCGTAAATTGGGAAGTAATTTCGTCTTTGACCGCCTACCCTCATTTTGTCGTGGCATGGTCTACAATTTGCACCGGACGCGTCGCCCGGCCGTCAGTGTTCAATGAGCCCTCATCACGGCAACACGTGTATTTTATGAGCGCTCTCTGCACTTTATACGGCGATAAGCGTGTTATTAGGATAGTTGAGGTTTCAACAGATGTTCCGTTTTGCAAGGCCACTAGTTGACATAATTTGCCATGTTGGGTTAGGCTTTCGGGGAATTTTGAAAGAAATGACTGTAGTTTTTTTTGTTAAGAATTACCAAATGATTTAACATAATATATGTATTTCTTAAATTTTATACTGTGCACGACACCGCGTCCACTTAATGGTAAGCAGTATGCGAGATCTAGGAATGGGAGCAACTGACGCCAGCCAATAACGACTGACACTAGTCTCTACCATTATGGCGTCCTAACAAGATGTTTTTTACACTTCACTTGAAGAACCCCAGGTTCAGGAATAAAGTTTTATTATTATTATAACGATTTTCCTATATTTTACTTAAAACAAATATATGAAATAAATACATAATTCATATATCTCTCTCTCGCTCGCACAATTCAATATTGACAAAGTTTTTTAAGTCTGAGTGCACGAGAAAAATATCCTTGAAAAAACTTTGAAAATATTGTAAAATAAAATATTGTGCGAGCGAGACAGATGCAAAACCGTTAAACCCTCTTAATCTACGTCTAATACGAAGCTTGTAATAAGCTGCAGTTATTAGGTAACCCGGCACCCGATGAGGGGGATCAAATTTTATCAAAGCAGAGAAGGTTGCCATTTTTCCAGAGAAAATTAAAGATTGTCAACAACTTCATTATCCGGTCCACTGAATCCGTAGTTTGGGCCTCGAGGGAAAAGATTTTTGCACCAAATACTTGTTAATTTTCTTTTTGAATTTTGGTCAAAATGTTGCGATGTAAAAAGAATAAATCTCCATATTTGTATAATTAAGATTCTTAAGGTGTAATTTTAAATTCCGAATTTTTAAGGCTTATTTTAAACAAATATTGCCTGTGTTTTTGTACGCGGTTCAAACTCCGGTTGTACCAATGAGAAATACATTTATTACGTAAATTCGTACTTCCTCTCCGTGGTCGGTTAACTGATGTTAGGACATAGGGTCTTAATAGACACTGTCATTGAAATCCGCTGTTAATCGTATAACATCACTGCCTCATTCACTGTTGGAGATAGGCTTACCAGAAAACATTTCTGGAGAATTTAGCCTACACTCGCCACGCTGGCCAGACGGGTTGCCAAGGATCTGATGTAAATTTACTTGAGAATTGTACCAACTTGGTGTTAGTGGGGCCGACTGCTTAACGTGCTCCTCGATCTATGTACCTGAGAGACGAAATAAAAATTCCTACAGTGCACAGTAACTTATTATTAGAACTAGTTGTATCAATGAGATGATTGGTGATGACAATATTGATATTTTTGCTATGAAGCCTTCATATTCAAATTCAAGCCAACAAGGCCAAGGTTCAGATGTTCTCTCACTGTTTTGGCTGCTCGCCAGTGGAATAAGCTTCCGCTGGCAATCCGACAAGCTCCTTTTATCTCCACCTTTAAAAACTTGATCTACAGTCATTTCCTTAAATTGCAAAATGCAAAAAAAAAAATAAAAAAATTCACGCCTTGACATAGTAAATATTGTATTTTATTACTATTTTATATAAGTATTTGTTTGCATTATTATTATAAGTAAATTTCACATATAATTTAATTATTACTATCATAACTATTTATTTATATATTTGTTCATATTGTATCTATACTATTATTATTTCCGATCTCAATCACCCTATTACCTCACTTTTTACCATCACAAATGTTAACTGGTAGAGAATGCCTTCGGCATTAAGTTCGCCAGTGTACACTACATTTGTAAATTATGTGCAATAAAGAATTTTATTATTATTATTATTATTCAACAGTATGGCATCTACTTATTTCTCAATTTTTTAACCCACCGGCTTCTGTATATTTTTAGGATTTTATATTTATGTCAGTGTATTATTGTATTTAGTTGTTTTAGGCGAATTTCTTTTATTGGCTTTTTTTATTTCTATTTATCTATATTGTTATCTAGCTGTACTTTTTCCTGTAATTAATAAATAATAAAAGTGTATTTCTTATTGGTACATGCCGGGGGTTTGAACCGAACGACAGCTCTCATCGAGATTCACATATGAGCACATAATGCTAAACTTGTTATCCTATATCCAATTATCAATAATAACTATATATCTGGGCCAAAGGATCAGCATTGCACTTTCAACGTAGCAATGCTGCCAGTATTCTTGGCACTTTTGCCCATTGGCAGCGATTTGGAGCAATTTTTTTATTTATAATAATTTTATTATGTTTTTTCTTTATTTGATTGTATAATTATTTTTATTTAAAAATTTTAGTTTTTAGTTTAATTATTAATTTAGTTTTTTATTTTTAATCATTATATCTTACTCCCTTCGAATAACTATATATCTAAAAAATAATTTTAGATGCTTACTGAGTCAAATAAATAAATTCTACGAGTTTTTTCATCAGCCTAACTACAAAAACGTGATAAATCCAACATCAAAAATAAGCATTTTAAATCTTGTACCAAACTGTACTTTTATCTTTGTTTAGTATTTTATTTTCACAATTGGAAACGTGCAGATGCTTCGAAGTGAAAATTTAATATAACGCTGACATGTGAATGTTCTGCGCTTTAAGTTCATTCAGCAATCCAATAATTTACAAACACGTTCCGTTGGGAATTGGGTAGAAAACATAGACATAGTATTTACCGACAAGACATAATATGCAATGACCAAGTTTAGTTTAATTCGCCGCTCCTCTCTTCGCTTGTCGAAAAAGAACGTGCTTTACACTAGAGATGAAACGGATAGTGGTTTGGCCGGATACCGGTTGCCGAATATTCGGCGAGCTACGAGGCCGTGCGGCGGATATCCGGCAAACGAATATTCGGCCCTTTATCGCGTTACATGACGCGACCAGTTTGATTTGAAATTATTATTACCAATAAATGCAGAAAATTTGGTATTCATTCACCATAATTTGCCACTTGTTAATTTTGAGTATTAAGCTAATTAATACAATATATTTTTTGTCGAGTGATTATTAAAATAAATTGTGTCCATAACGTAGTGTGGTATCATTATCCTCGTATAAAATAATAAGAATGTTTTGAATATAACTATCCGACATCCGACCGGATACTGAGTTACTATATGGTTTTTTACCGGATAGTAAAAATAAGGCCGGATAGGCCGGATATCGGATAGTTACCGGATATTCGTTTCATCTCTACTTTACACTTCCGTAGCATGCAGTTCAGTATATTGTCAGTGAAACAACGAAATCCAATTTAAAAGGGCACATCAAACACGACCATAAAAGTAAAAAAGTAAAGTATCACCACGACCGTTTCCCTTTCGAGGTGGTCAGAAACCACGCCTATAAATAAGCGGATTCACATTTAGCCAACTTTACTATAGGCCAATCATGACAACTGGCAAGATCGTCGATGTCTCCAGCGTACCAAACTCGAGAAATATCACAAATAAATTGAATAATAATTAAGTCTATTTATTTACATTAATAAATATGTTTGTGTCTCGACCAGGGAGGCATTTAATAAGTAATGAAAAAATCATTTTGAGGCATAACATTTATAAATAATAAAATGTAACCAAGAAGGACACTGATCCTCTACTCAGATATTTCTAGTCTCTGGATCAGAGTTTCTCCAAAATGAAAATGTAATTTTTGAACAAATAAACGTTTCTGTATTTGTATTAAAGTAATTCCTTTAGGAAGCTACGCAGCGTTGGAGACGGTTCTTCCACTCCTCATAGAAGTACCGGAACTCAGATACCGAGATAGCCTTTAGCTAGTTCGAGTGCCCCAAAATGACGTGTCTTCAGATTAATTTAGGGAAAAAAATAAAGTCAGCAAAATTTAAGTCACTTAATCGATTCCAAAAAGTCAAGACACCTTTACTCCTGCGGTGTGAGGCGGATTTTACAATCATCCAAGTACGAATTTTCTAAGAACCCGCATTACGCATTACCCCGCTGGTGTCTATTTGTTTCTGGAAAATGTTTTTGGAACCAATTTCGAGTGAATCTTTATCATCGCCAATTCATTGGTCAAAGTGACGAACAGTGATGTGTATCATATTTAACTGTTCGTCTAACATTATGATCCCACAAGTTCCCGGGTTCCGTCGACATTTTTATTTGTTTTTTCTCGTACATACACACATCAAAAGTGTCTAGGGATCAACATATATTTTTGCAATAACTTTTCTCCTGATTGATATTCATTAAAATTTTCTTTAAGGATTGATCAAATAAAATGTTTTCGTTTGTCTACAGTAACGATAAACCAAGTCACCTTTGCATTAGTAAAAAAAATTGCCATTTTCCTAATAAAGGGATTTTTGACATTTGAACCACTAACATTAAAGTTCGAAAAAAAGACTGAAATAACAGTTTTTTTTTTAATTTTATTGGGTAACTTAAACAATTAATAATCCGTGTTTCTACCGCGAACACTAACAACACAAGAACATCGGTTTGGCATACTCAAAATGAGTTCATCCAAATCACGCTGTGGAATGGCCGCCCATGTTCGTTGCAACAACAAAAAAAGGTCTTCTTGCGACTGGATACCCTCCATATTCGGCAGAGCTCTTCTCTGAAGAATATCCCATGCATGCTCAATCGGGTTCAAGTCTGGCGACTGAGCAGGCCAGGGCAGGACATTGATGTTAGCTGCGGCGAGAGTCTGTCTTACAACTCTTGCGGTGTGCGCTCGTGCATTATCATGCATTAACTGAAATAAGGGACCGATATGCACTTGTAGAGGAACGATGACGTCTGATACAACCGTCTCAGCATAAATTTGAGCGTTGAGGTTGCCTCTGATCCAAATCAACTCAGTTCTTCCGCCGATCGAAATACCCGCCCATACCATGATGGTTCCACCACTATAAGGATGGACTTCCTGGCAGGATTTTAATCGCTGTTGGCGTCCAGGGGTTCTCCAGTGTCGTATACGTCTTGTATCCGGCCTCATACCAAAACGAGACTCATCAGAAAAGCACACGAAACGCCATTGTTCTTCTGTCCAATTTCTGTGTTCAAGAGCCCATTGATATCGAGTCCTACGATTGTGCATTGCTATAGGTGGTACCCGTAGCGGTCTTCGGGAATGAAGGTTCACTTCATGCAAGCGGTTTCTGACTGTTTGGTCGCTAATTAAGTTCCCTGAAGAGCGATGAAGGCTCACGGCTAACATCATGGCGGTTATTGTTGGAGTTCTTCGAGCTGTGATTTGAATGTATCGGTCTTGTCTCCGTGTGGTGCAGCGATACCGTCCTCCATGGCGCTCAGCCACGGTACCAGTGGTTCGGTAACGTGTCCAAAGTCGACTGATAACACTCTGACTTGTATTCAGAGCTAAAGCCACAGTACGTTGCCGGGAACCAGCTTCTATCATTCCCACGGCTCTGATCATTTCTTCCCTGCTTAAATGACGTCGCCGCTCCATAATAACGTTGGTTTTAATCAGTAGTAGGGAAACAGTAGCACTAATAATGTCTTCAATGCGTCTTATGTTTTTATAGGGAAAATATTGACAGCTGATTTTCATCTTTTACTCGAATTTGATTGACAGTTCCTGTTTTAAATTATGAAATGCACCAAAAAGGATCCATATAAATTTATAAAATCATAAATTTATTACAAAGCCACATCTCAATCACAAGAAATCCGCATAAACATGCTTGATCCCTAGACTTTTTTGATGTGTGTATATGTCTATGGGTATAACTAAATAATGTCTTAAAATGTGAAAGTTTTTGTAAGGAAGCGGTGAGGTCCCTCCTGACGTTGGGCCAGACCTGGGTTGGGGGGGCCAGTTATCTTTATCGAAACTTTATTTAAGGTGTGCTATCCCAAGAGTGAAAACTATGCCACAGTGCAATCAAAGACAGAAAGCTAAATATTTATTTAAAACTACCTATTTTGCTGGTGATATTGATTGCCACGGACCAACAGTTGTAAAAAAATATTTTCTTAAAATCCAAAAAAGCTTGTGAACCCGGTATGTACAATAAAATATACACTTTTCTTACGTACTTTGTCAAACATTTACAATATTTGTAAATACATTTGAACATTATTATAGGATCCCAGATGAACTAGCAGTATTAGCCTATAGGCCAGACATCCAGACAGAGATCCATACAGTATTTGGCTGGGTAGGGAGAGGAGTAGAATGGTGGATGGTGAGCGTCTTAATGCGCAATACAATAAAAAAGGAGGCCTCCTTTTCACTCACTCACCATTCTTCTCGTCTGTTACCCACACACGATGGATCCGGCACCCGCACGATGATTCCATGGAATGCTTAGAAATAATACTTGTTGAAGTTAAAGTTGTTTTTTCATATATAAAAATATATTGTTAAAACCTTTACAGTTTTTTTTTAGAATCATTAAAAACTACTTAAATATATAAAAATATAATAAATATAAACTAAACCTAACCAAAAAACTATATAATAAAATATATTGTAAATCCTTTTATTGCAGTAGTAGCTGGTTCTACGCTTTATTATGTTATCGTGCTGTATTTATTTTTTGTCTATGGCCAAACAAATAAAGACTGAGTATGTAATTTTGATCATAGATATTTATTTTTATTTATTTAAAACTTTATTGCACGTTATACAAGGGGCGGACTTAATGCCGCTAGACATTATCTGACAGCCAACCTTAGGGACAATGGGGACCATTTCAAATGTAAGGTAGGTGCAAATATTTATATATAATAATAATAAATAAATCTATATACATAAAAATACAATGATATTACTAAATACATACTAATAACTATGATATATTAAATACTAATAATACATATACTACATATGATACCATTAAATGACTATTTATTTGGATATATATTTGGATAGGATATAAAACGTTCCCACAAAAGTAATCTAAATTGTAAAAGTCTATAGTTCGTAGTGGCACCTATTTCTGATTCGTCGATTCGTATCGTGCCTCTACCTGATTGGTCGATTCTTATATGGTATGTAGGAATAGGCTCAGATAATATAGATATAATAACTTTAACATCACCCCTCGTCTAATGTTCTGCTCTGGTGATAAGATGGCTGGTTCTTTCCTCGCCCAGAGAATCAGCATAGCGATTCAGCGAGGAAATGCGGCCAGCGTTCTTACCACCATGCCGCGCGGATACGATTTATATTTAAATTAGGTTTTGTTTGTAGGTTTTTTTTGTTTTTGTTTTAGTTTATTATATTCCATAAATAAATAAAGACAATTTTAATAACTTACTTATCTACGACGTTATCAATGACTAAAAGTAACCTTAAACTTTAAAATGACTAGTTACCATTTTATTTTAAGGTATAAATAACTTATTGTCTTTGTTTTTGCATTGCTCTATGCGACACACCAGAGCCTTATACATCCAGTTTGACGTACATATTTATTATTTATTTGGGAATTCTACGGACGAGTTTTATTGACGCGTCTCCTACCTACCTGCAAATTATAAAAATATAATTCATCTTGGAGTAGATATGGCAAAGACTTTCATATTAATAAGACTCCTCTAATAACCATATACTATATAGTTCTATACCATATACTCGTAGGTGCGTAATTTCAGTCTGGAATAAGCAACCGGATGACTTGGTATTTCAAATTGCATTTGGAAACTTTTTTGTATAGTACTTCATAACCCTAAATGGACGGAATATGGATAGTTTAATCAAAGTCAGAATGTAAAAAAATTATATAGAAACCACATGGAAAGGCTGTAGCATTAACGTAAGCGTACTCACTATTGTTAAAAAAAATGGGATACGAAAAGTTTCCAAATTGTCTCAGGAACTTAAATACCTTTGGTCATCCGGTTGCTTTTTTCAGGCTGAAATTACGCACCATTGCTATAACTAATATGGCATCGTCGATCCTTGGATTTCATAGAACAATCTTTGCCAAATTTCATTAATCTCTGTTCAGTAGTTAAGTCGTAAAAGCAGGACAAACAAAGTCACACAAATGCTCTCATCTTGAAGTCAAAGCCTATGTCCGTCCCAGGATTCCAAAGAACAATGTCTGCCAGATCTTATTACATTCTTCACACCAGCTGCCTTGTGGGGTAGGCAGAGACAATTGAGCGCCATTTGTCACGTATTTCGTAGACTCCTTACCACTTTCTATGAGTGGTTTATGGGAGAGCACGTTAAGTCGTGGGTCACGGTTCCACTAATACCAACTTGTGGAAGTGTCATAAAAAATTGACATCAGATCCTCGCCAACCAGTCTGGCCAATGCGTATATTTATGCCTATATATATCTATCGTGATAAATACCTATATGCTGGGGAGTTATACGTCCTGTTGCAGAAATGATAAAAAAGTAAAGTATCATCACGACCGTTTCCCTTTCGGGGTGGTCAGAAACCACGCTTATAAATAAGCGGATTCACATTTAGCCAACTTAACTATAGGCCAATCATGACAAGTGGCAAGCTCGTCGATGTCTCCAGCGCACCAAACTCGAGAAATATCACAAATAAATAAAATATTATATATATAAGGAATTGAACCCGGTACCTCCGAGTCTAAATCCACGGACTTCATTGCTAGACCACGGAGATGATTATCTTTTTAACGAATGCCAATGAAGCACGTCATTGCCTTAAATAACCAAAGTCACATAATAGAGAGAGAGAGAAAGAATTACGTTAGTCAACGTTCGCGCGATCTACGAACGTCGACTTGATTAGGCTCAGTATGAGTGGCGATATTTTTAGGAAAACTTCTCTGCACCGTAACTTTAGATTTTATTACTGAATAATTAAAATAAAAAATAAGTAGTTCTTTATTTTTATTCTAGAAAAAAATATAAAAATATTTGCTGTTTAAAAAAATCCACACAGTATATGTCTTATATTTATTGGCTTTTAGAGTCCGGAAAACAGTGATGGCCAGTCTGTTGGGAATATCCTATCATCCGCCCGATGTTTTCCTATTTGTATTGACAGATAACTTTGTTTTATTCGTTCATATTTCCATGTTTATTTATAGGTTTTTTGGTTCAGCGGTTAAGTCCGTGGATTTAGACTCGGAGGTACCGGGTTCGATTCCTGGTCGGGACACAAAAATATTTATTATTGTAAATAAATACATTTAATTAATATTTAATTTATTTGTGATATGTGATGTTATGATTGGCCTATAGTAAAGTTGGGTAAATGTGAATCCGCTTATTTATAAGCGCGGTTTCTGACCACCCCTAAAGGGAAACGGTCGTGATGATACTTTACTGATGATACTTTTAAGTTACGATGTTTAGTAAAAATGACGTGCTTTAAAGGTTTAAGATCAGCCCATCTCATCTGAGACCTACGCATTATTGGAGAGCTTAGAGAGAAGACATATTTATAATCATTCCATGGATTCACCGTGCGGGTGCCGGGTCTATCGTATCATTGTAAGTATTGGGTTCATGGTAATCCATACGAATACAGATTCGTCTCAACTGCGCCACCAAATTAAACCTGCTTGTAATCGGCGGACTGGCTTCCCTTGAGACCCGCGGACCCCAAATATGAGTATGTGGCTAAAGATGAGAAGAATAGTGTCTCGGGCTTGCGACCGACAATAGGCTGGTATACAAAGGAGGCATCCTTTTTGTGTTTTAGTGCGCAACAAGACGCTTCATATTTTTTCATTACAGCCCCTAGAACACAGCGTCCTAGACTTCCAATACTGGAGATGGGCCTTCCAGAACTGGAGAATTTGGCCTAAACTCGCCACGCTGGCCAGACGGCTTGGCGAGGATATGATGACAATTTTTTATGACAATTTATTAACGATTCCACAAGTTGGCATTAGTGGAACCGGGACCGACGGCTTAACGTGCTCTCCGAGGCACGGGAACGGTGGTGTTGTAAATCTATGACAAATGTACGTAAGAAAAGTGTATTTCTCATTGGTACATGCCGGGTGGGTTTGAACCGACCTTTGTAGGATTTAAGGTTCTTACAACCGTGCCACCACCGCGCTTACCATTTACCATTCTACTCCTCTCCCTACCCTACCAAATACTGTATAATTCCATTACAGCCGTCTTGAAAGCTCTTTTCATAAATGTATTGACGGCAGACCTGCTTAGGCCCAATTCTAACTAATTTTATTCTAAAAATAAATGATTTGGGGCACGAGCATTACAAAAAAAATATCTAAATTACTTTGTTGGCACATGACTGTCATTACTACGCAAAGCTTAAGCACATGAAAGGTAAAAAAAAAAGTATCCAATATCTAAATCCATGGACTTTACTGCTAGATCACGGAAGAAAGGATAAATCAACGGCAAAAATATGTCTTAATACGGCAGACTCGTTTAGGCCCAATTCTTTCAGACAGTTACTGTAAGAAAATAAATAACATAAAATCTATGTATAAATGCGGTCTGAATCGTCGCAGCTTATTATTACCCCAATACAAGAAAGCTATTTTGCCCCAAACACCGATTCAATAACAGAGATGCATTGAATAGAGTTAGGTCATAACATTTTTATTGTACCGGGTTTTTCCGGCGCAGACTATAAAGGGGGTAATATTGCTTCTTTATCGAACCTTTATTTCCAATTGTGCGGTTCAGATTCTGAGAGAGGTAAGAGACTTAGATTCAAGGACCGGAACTGTGAGCGACTAGAGCTGTACACCTGGTTATATTTTTTGTATTTTTTTTTATTTGTTTTATTCTCTCAAAGCTCTAGCCCATACAGACGTAATATATATTTTTATTTGAGAAGATGAGTTGATGAGGTTATCATCAAATTTCAGATGATTCAGAATTTGTTTTTCTTGAAGTCACTCGCAGCATTATATCCCATTAATATTTATTGTATCGTTTTCCCAATATTATTCACATTGTAGCACAATATTAAACAAAATAACACCACTTTTGACTAACAATATCCACAGTAAATTAATTACCAAAACTTGCACTTGCACTTGACTTGTTTTTTTTGTTCTATTCTCTCAAATGCATTATGAATGAGATGATAGGGAAGGCAAAGGGTCTAGCCCATACAGCAAAGTCTAACGTAATATATCTTACTTTTTTATGAGTTAATGAGGTTATCATCAAATTACAGATGTTGCAGAATTTGATGCGTTTCTTGGAGCCACGGTCTTGTTCATGTTTTCTTGCAAGACCACCAATATCTCCACCAAGACTCTTGCGCATGACCAAGGCGAAAATTAGAAGTGTAAGAACAAGACCAAGACCGAGGAATATATATATATATATATATATATATATATATATTAAATTGTAATTGTTAAAACCAACGGTTTGCAAAAGGTTGTCCTTTACCACTTTTACCTATTCTTCCAAAGGAATTTAGCCTACAGGTTAAAAAAATATATAACAATACAAACAGGCGACAATAGCCGAAGATTGGTTAATTGATTGCATTGCCGCCCCGACTCATACAGTGTGATGTTGCCTTTAGGGAACTAGAATGGCTCTGGCTATAACGTATAGGTGTTTGAACTAATCTAAAGGTAAGATGTCTGATGGCGAATTGTCGTTCAGTTTAAGTGGCTAGAAACTTGATACCACAATCATTTATGTCTACTGTCTATATGACGGTGAATTCCATTATTTGTACAAGTATCTTTAGGCTGGCAGTCTCGACAGATCGCTATCTTAGCGATTTCGGTCGGTAAGTCATAAAAAAAATCTTACAAAATCAAAAAGCCGATTTGTTCAATATCATCATCATCATCATCATCAGCTTGTGTCTCTCCACTGCTGGATATAGGCCTCCCCCAAGGCTCGCCACTTCACACGATCTCCTGCCACCCTCATCCAACCCCCACCAGCGACCTTCCTCGACCCACTCTGCGTCTTCCCGTACGTGGTCTCCTAGAGTGGAGAGTGGTGAACCCGTCTACTCCATCGTTTATCGGTTCTGCGACAGATATGTCCAGCCCATTGCCACTTCAGCTTACTAATTTTGAAGGCTATATCGGTAACTTTGGTTCTCCGACGGATATCCTTGTTTCGGACTTTAACCATCAGAGAAATACCGAGCATAGCTCTCTCCATAGCCCGCTGAGCGACCTTAAATTTGTGGACCAGACCCACTGTTGGTGTCTACGTTTCTGCTCTGTACGACAGCACTGGAAGAACGCACTGGTTGAAAACTCTCGTATTCAAACACTGGGGTATGTTTGATAGGAAGATGTGGCGCAGCTTCCCGAATGCCGCCCATCCTAGCTAAATGCTCAATATCACTAGTTCCAAAACTGTTATATTTTAATTTGAGAATGTATGCCATTAAAAATCTATATTAACTCATTGAACCAAAGATAAACTAAGTTTTGTATTATATCAATGGACAATAATATTTATTCCTTTGCAACACTAAAGGCATATGCCAAAATGTCAGCTGGCTGCTGTCACTCGGTAAAATTGTTTCGATAATATTCGATGACTTTGTGGGCTGTCAAATTTCGTCGCTAAATAGTTTGCGAAAATTTTCAGACATGATGCCATTTTCAACAAGATTATGAAGCGTCGTCGTTACGACGCAGCGTAGCGGCAAAACGCAAAAAAAAAACTAAATTGACGTAGACGGTATCCAAGGCTCTGACGTCGTTTACGTTTTCGACAATAACTGTGAATACAATTCAGTCCAAATTCAAAATGATGAAGAGTTGGACATGGGCCTTCTAGAAATTCCTGGAGAATTTGGTCTACAATCGCCACGCTAGCTAGACGGGTTGGCAAGGGTCCGATGTCAACTTTTAATGACAATTTATTAACGATTCCACAAGTTGGTATTAGTAGAACCGGAAACGACGGCTTTACGTGCTCTCCGAGGCACTGCAACGGTGGTGTTGTAAATCTATGACAAATGTACGTAAGAAAAGTGTATTACTCACTGGTACATGCCGGGTGGTTTGAACCGATTTTTCGAAAAGCGTTCTTAAAACCGAGCCACCACCGCTCCTTTTAAAATATAAAGAAAGAAAGAAGAAAGAAAATACTTTATTTATAGCAACAATTACAATGGTTACAAAAAAATAAAAATATGCAAGGAATAAATTTAAATGTAAGCCTATTCTATATACCGAAACATACAAACAGGTGTGGCGATAAATAGGTGGTCAGCTCAACATATGCTACAGCCGAGGCTGCAGCGCTGATTTTCAGCTGATGCCTTATGTTGGGTGAGTCACGGGTCGCAGAGATGTACAGTACCATTTACTAAATCGGAAGGAGCACTAAATGTACAGTTTACATATATGTTTAACAAATGAAAATAGAATAAATAAATAATATTATGATAAATAATATAAGTCATAGGCAAGAAAAAAAAATGTAATATGAGCTAACATTGTGGTTTGACAATTAAATACTTGGTCAGTGCTAAAACTGCAGTCTCGAGCGTCTTAAAAACTTTTTAATCTCGCTTGCACAAACAGCTCATTAAGCATTTAAAGTTTAATCCTCTACAAAGTGGTGACTATAAAAAGTATCCTAAAAATGGTGGATAAAGTTTTATTCGTCAGATTAAAGGAGACGCTCTGTTATCGGGTACTAAAGTGGAGATAAACACGCCAACTCTTTGGCATTCACAAATCTATAAAACGTGCTTACACTTAGATAAGAATTCGATAAAGCGTCCTATGCTCAAACTTCCCAATTACAGTCCATATATGTGTATAACGGTGTCCTAACAAAAGCGCCGGATTTAAATTTGCCGACATTTGGTCATACATTTACAACACCACCGTAACCGAGCCCGCTAAGCGGTTCCACTAATAACAACGTGTGGAATCGTAATAATTTCTCATTAAAAATTGACATCATCAGATGCTCGGCAACCCGTCTGGCAAGCGTGGCGAGTTTAGACCAAATTATCCAGTTATAATTTTATTATATTTTTTCATTAGGTCAACAAAGTTCTAAAAACAAATAGAGGTCATCAGTTTTGGTTAATAATTATTATTTTAGTTATTATTTGTTAAGGTATTTAATTATTAGTATTATTTTTTTTATTTTTTTATTATTTTAGTTTTAAGTATTGTTATCTTTAAATAGAATTATAACATTGTATTGCTTTATATAGATTTTTTTACTACTGAACTTAATCTTATTTATACTCGTATTAATATTGTTATTATTTCTCTTATTTGAATGCTATAATCTCCTATAATTAAAGTTTCATCTAGCCCCATATAATTATTATTATTTTGTAATGAATTGGTGTACATCTTGTTGGAGATATAATCAATAAATAAATATGTTCTGGAAGGCCCAGCTCCACCAGTGGAGGTCTAGGACGTTGTGTTCTAGGGGCTGTGATAATTGAGGAAAAAAATAGATTTACAAAATTATAATATTAATTGACTACACATTATTTTATTGGTCTACATTAGCTCGCAAAAAATCTATGAAAATTTTTAAGAATTATCGCTTACTGTAAACGGTACTCGAGCGTGTGAACTTATCGAACCTAACGTAAAACTATACATAGGCGAGATTAATGACTACGCATTTTCTAAGAATCAACCTTTACTTGCATGTTCTTTTTAATCTCGCTTCTCGATGATTTAATCTTCTAAATGACGAATAAGCATGAAGTTTGTGTGATCTAAACATCAGTCGAGCATGTGATAGAATTCTAGATCTCTTTTTGTATCCTTTTTTCTAAATGATGAAAAAAATACCATTGCTCTTGTTTTGGCTCTAGCTCTTTGTTAGTTTGGTCTAAACCCACATTTAAGTCTTCTTTCTTCGTCTTCCAAGTTCAAATTCTGAGTAATATTTTGTTCTCGGAATTGCTAAGCATTGACTATGCATATGGGCCACAGACGCCTGTAAACTATTTTCCATGTCAGCAAGTAGGGGTTTGTTAACTACAAGTGTACTCGTGGATGTTTATGACGCGTCGCAATAAACGGATTGTTGCAAGTGATAAAGTATACATTGGTTTATAAATTGTGTATCACGAAGGCGGTTAGGTTTAGATTATTTAGAATGAGCATAGAAGTCCCAGTATCGATTTTAAACAAACACTAAATCTTGTGGTTATGTCTGTGGATTTAGACATGGAGACACCGGGTTAGATTCCTGGTCACAATCATTTATTTATTTTATTTTAATTATGTTTTGTTTTTGGGTAAAGGGAGCGTAATTATCTACATTTCCAACAAACGTATGCATTAATTATACAGGCCTGGGCACACCGAATTTGTAAATGTAGACATTTATTTATTTAAAATTGTTTAAAAATATAGTTTTAACTGCATAAGAATTTTCGATGGTTGTAGTCTATGGTTTGACTTTGAATAGGTTATAATTTAATACAATACATATCCATATGTAATACAGTACATCAGATCCCTTGCGGGACAGGCAGAGACAATTGAGCGCCACTTGACACGATCACGACATACTTCTTTCGCTTCGTCGACATTCATCAACCTCTTCATACATGCCCTTTTGTTACGAAAGCTTTTTTAGTGTGTTAATTTAATAGTTAATTAAATATTTAATTAAGTTTTAATTTATATTTAATGTATGTTAATTTACATCTAAAAATAGGCAATCTAAATTAAAACTGAAAACTTAATTTAAAAAAATTATAATGAAAGGAGAATATACAGAAATTGTTAACTGCAAAATAACCTACTACACGAAAAGTTTCACCCACAGTTGCATCACTGATGTTTATTTATTTATTTCTATTAAACAATACATATTTCATAACAACATTAAAACACGAGTGACTAGATGTGCGAATTAATATGGCTCCAAGTACTTTAGGACAATGTTTTTACTTTCCACATCCGTTGATGCGAACACATCAAAATTCTCATCGGACTGCACGATTTTGTTCAATAAAACGATTGCACGGGGAACGGGGGCACTCTGGAGTAGATGTGTACGAGCACTCTCCTCAGCAAATAGCCGATAACCGCGCGCGGGCAGGTACTTGTTAGGTACAAACAATGAAATTAATTACCGATGTTACCGAAGAATTAAATTAATTAAACCTTGTTTTACTCGTACATTGCACAAGTATGCCCAAGCCAAGTCTTTAATTATTCTTCTTTTGATTTGGGTAAAGGTTGAATAAATATTTACATGATTTGATCAAAGTTTTCGCTACGCTGAAGAGATATTTAACTTAATAATAATATTAACTTGGTTGTAATTACAATTAAATGATGTTAAAGTTCTGGAAGGCCCATCTCCAACAGTGGAGGTCTAGGACTGTGTGTTCTAGGGTCTGTTATGCTAATGATGATGTAAAGATCTTCAATCCTAGGGTCGCAGTCCCTAACACTAGGCCGGACTTGACTTCAAGCCTGATCCCGAAACGTGTGGATACACTTTACTAGGTTAATCGACACGAACGATAGATACTTCCACGCCTCGGTAGACTGGGCAAATTGCCACCCTCATCCAACTCCCAACCAGCGGCGATCCTCATCCGTCCATCTGGCGGGTGGTCTCCACTCTAGAACCGGTTTGTCCCATAGTTCGTCGGTTCTGCGGCCGATGTATCCGACTCATTGCTACTTTAGCTTGCTAATTCTAATAGCTATGTCAGTAACTTTCTCTGTCCTCTGACGAATATCAACGTTTCAAATTCTATCCAATAGAGAAATACCAAGCATAGATTTTTCCATAACTTGCTTACAGACCTTGAATTTATGGAACAAACGCACTGGTTAAAGACCTTCGTTTTCAAACATTGTGGTATGGACGATGAGAGGATGTGCCGGAATTTCCCGAATGCCGCCCATCCTAGCTGAATTTGGCTGCGCCTAATTGGATAGTCTGTAAGAGGTAGACATAATTTAGCGCAACTTTGATAGTAGCGTTTCCCACGCAGATTGGCCTCGACTTAACATTGAACATGACTTTCGTCTTGTCCAAGTTCATTCCGAGACCAACCAGCTGGTATACAAGTATAATTTTAAAAATACCTATTTTAGTATTTGTTCTGGGAATAAGGCAACATAAAATCTAGGACACTGTTCTAGGGGCTGTGAAGATGACATCTTACGCCTTGTGCACGGAATATGCAATCAAGCAGCAAGATTGCCTGGGCAGAAGATGTGGGTTACAAGCCAATTGCACGCTTCACTGATCATCTTATCATAGTGCATAGAATAATACACCTAGGTTCCAATATTATACTTAGTATGTGCTAAAATTCATGGATGCATACTCCTTTAGTATTTATACCTGCCTTAATATATATATAGTAAAGTTTATAAGATTCTACCATATATATATTCAATATACATTACGTTTTTCGTTGAATTTTCAAAATAGTGAAATAAGATTATACGCGAGCTTATCTGATCGTAACTGAAAATTACAAAATAAAAACATTAAAATACATCACGGCTTACGGGAATGTCAGAAACCACGATTTTTTTTAAAAAACGATTCAATTTTAGCCAACTTTACTTTAGGCCCATCATAACAAGTGGCAAGCTTGTCGATGTTTCTAGTATACCAAAACTCGAGAAATATCACAAATAAATAATTGTGTCGTTACAAGGAATCGAACCCGGTACCTCTGGATTACGAAGTTGACTATGACAAAAATTCAACAATTACAAAATTTTATACGATTATGAACTTTTATATTTTTACAATTTTTTTTTTGTATATAGTTATAATAGAACATTTTATTTATACATTTTAAACTATGCTGTAGTATTCATTCATAGGTATTAAATATGTATGCTTTACCAATAAGTAAATGCACAAGAAATTGGTACCTTTGAGCGCTTTATTTTTCAATACGTCGACTGAAATCCACTCTCTCGCGTCAGCCGACCCATCCAATTTATTGAAGTCATCAAATGAAGTCGAGGGGATATCGCGTAACACACTCGATGTAAGTGAATAAATAAGGTAACTCTACACCGTCTCATTTCGATTTCTCTTTCAAGTATAACGCGGCTATTACGTGCCATCGGCAATCGGCAGTTTTATCCGATATATCGTCTGTAAACTAAATTCGTACTTAATATTAAATTCGTAGCTATAAACAGGCTGTGTTAGCTTACAATCTAGTAGTAATAATAGTTATGTCCACAAATATAAATTCGTGAATGTAAAAAGGCCGTGTCAGCTTGCAATCAGGTAGTAATAATAATTATGTAAATAAATATAAATTCGTGACTGTAAATGCCCGTGTCAGCTTGAGATCTAGTAGTAATAATAATTATGTCTATAAATATAAATTTGTGGCTGTAAAAAGACCGTGTCAGCTCACAATATAATAATAATTATATTTATGTTATAATTATTAATTCGTGGCTGTAAAAGCCGTGTCAGCTTACAATCCAAATATATATATATATATATATGTGTCCAAATTAAACACACGTAACTTATATAATATACATGTATCTACTAATTCGTCTTAACATATAATGCACCTTATTATTAAGACGTTTTTTTGCAGATGTCGCTAGCGGTAATGGTACCTTGTTTAAACATATGACGTTTCAAATTATTTATGTTTTTGTGGTTAAAAATATATATATATTATTATTTAGGAAAAGTAAAGTAGTCTAAGTTAACAAAAATATACAAGAGATGATAAAATTGCAGTTTGCACTTACTCGATGTATGCACTTAAAAGCTGAACACTGTGACATAATATCGAGAGAAAAATTAAATATCATAAAAAATACACGTGTCGATAATATTGCAGTTTGCACTCAGTTGATGTGTGCACTGAACACTGCGACATATTATCGAGAAAAAAAAAACAAGTGTCGATAATATTGCAGTTTGCACTCACTCGGTGTGTGCACTGAACACTGCGACATAATATCGAGAAAAAAATATCATTAAAAAAATACAAGTGTCGACAATATTGCAGTTTGCACTCACTCGATGTGTGCACTGAACAATGCGACATATTATCGAGAAAAAAAAAATCATTAAAAAAATATTGCAGTTTGCACTCACTTTAAAGTTTAACACTGCGACATAAAAATGCAAGTAATAATAAACTTTCAGTTTGCACTCATTATAGTACTTTTTATGAAGCATACATTTTTTTTTTTCATACATTACGCCACGAAAAACAGTTATGGACCTTGTATCAACAGGGAGGCAAGTCTAAAAAAGGTATTGACAAAAAAGGTTTTTATAATATAAATATACAAATTTTACGTTTATTTTTAATATGTAATAGCTATACAGAATTAAGAATTCTAAATTCAACCATAATTTTATTAACTCAACGTTGAAAATAGCATAAGTATTTTAATCCTACTTAAAATTTAATTATTTATAACTTCCATAACCATAATACTTCTAATGAAATTACATAATTGTCGAGTTAGCAAAGTTTACCGACACAGAGCTAAGGTAGATAGACCGACTCCTATGCAAATAAAATTTAGTTTCCCGAAGGTCATTAAAACGTTATTAGGGCCAACTTAAAATTTAAATCTTTTTTTTTAAATTATTAATATTTTAATTATTTATTTTGTACCTGAATTCTTAGAACACTAAGATTGTGTGGAGCGATGGCAAGAGACCCGACGAAATGACTTGGGCCGTGAAAACTGGGATGCGACGTGTGTATACATTAGCTCCATCTCACATCCAGGCGACCTCATCACGCGCGGGAAGTGCTTCGCCTTCTGCTGAGAACCTCAAGTTGCGCAAATACGCCAACCTTAGTACCGGTTACGCATTTGCGCCGTTTAGGGTCGAGACGATGGGACCTTCAGCAAGGCACCTGGCCAAGGAATTGTCAAAGCGGCTGATGGAAAAGTTTGGAGACAGGAAGGTTGAGAATTATTTCTGCCAACGTATTAGCCTCGCAGAGGGGAAATGTTGCCAGTCTCCTTGGATCTCGGATGGGACGTCTCTAGAGGACATTTTTTATTTATAGTTTAGTTTATTTTTAATTTCATTATTTAGGTAGCTTTTAATTTATATTTAATGTACATACATTTATTTCGAATATAGATTTCGAGGAGCCTTGAAAAAAAATAAAAATATTAAGTAGTATTCTTTATTAATAGTAATGTATATGTTTTAAAAGTTTAATTTTCAGTTTATTGAGATATAAACATTAATGTAAAAATTAACAAATACATATTTTTTTAATTTAACAAAAGATTAATGAATCCGTTTCAATCCGAGAAAAACCAAAGTTTGAAAGAAGATAGGATGACAACCGTAAAAATAAAGATTGATGATGAAACTCTAGAAAGAGTAAATGAAATTATATATCTGGGCAGTGCTTTCACTGCAGATGGGAAGTATGATAGGGATGTTGAAAGAAGAGTGAACGCGGGAAATTGTGTTAACGGTGCCCTGGGGTCACTAATCGGCAGTCGAAATGTCAGCGACAAAGCTCGGCTCGCCATACACAATGCCATGCTGGTACCAACACTGATGTATGGAAGCGAGACGTGGATATCTCAGAATAGGCATTGGAGTAGGGTTAATGCAGTAGAAATGAGGTCGTTGAGTCGGATATGCGGCGTCACTTTGGCGGACCGCATGGGTAACGTCAAAATACGGAAGAGGGTAGGTATAAAAGAAAGCATAGGGACAAAAATAAGGAAAGGCATGCTACGTTGGTTCAGGCATATTGAAAGGATGAGCGAAAAATATTGACGAACCAGGTATATAATGCGAAATTTGTCGGTAAAAGAGGCCCTAGTAGAACGAGACTCACATATTACGATCAAAAAAATACTGGCCAAAGTTCGTAACAAAAGGGCATGTATGAAAAATGTCAACAAAGCGAAAGAGGTATGTCGTGATCGTGTCAGGCTCAATTGTCTCTGCCTACCCCGCAAGCGATCTGGCGTGAATATTTGTATTTGTATGTTAACGAAAAAACAGAGAAACCTAAAATTAATTGCACATACTATACTACAATAAAAAATAATTAAACCAAAAGAATACACAGGTAGCACTATTATTAATCTGATGGTAGTTAAAAATATATATATATACGTCTATGGCAGTCCCTTCTTCCATTGGAGCGAGTTTGCTAAGCGATCAATCATGCTGCAGACGAACGTGATGACCGTCCTGTCAGAGGAGACCATCATAGCGGTGTGAACTCTCTCATTTCTCTAATGAGTTTGTCCAACATGCGGTGTTTGATGAAAAATCGATTTTGTTGTCGTATTATCATTATAGCCAAAACATATTTTAAAATATTTTTTGTCTCACTCTTTCTACGCTCTCCAGACGAATCACCGAAGCGTGGTCTTTCCCAGCGCGTTCTAAAGAGCTGCCATAACCTTATTCCTTCTTCTAACCAAAATACGCACATGCACAGTCCGCATACGCAGCCCCATACTGTATCTACTATACGCGTACGTAAAAATTTGGTGACTCATACATCTGTCGCACAATAAAGATGTGGAATGAGCATTCCAGCCTCTGTGTTTCTACTTTCCTATAACCTGGAGTCCTTCAAGCGAAGTGTGAAAATGCATCTAGTCAAGCCGGCATAGTGTTAGGGACTGATGTCGGACATAAGGGTCTGATGCTAACATTCATGGACCCTGCGCGCCACTTACCATCAGGTGGGCGCAGGGTCACATGTCGTGCTAGTATATATTTTAAAAAAAACGTGTTTTTAGTAATAGTATGTAATGATTATTATGTATTGTATGTAATTGTTTATTTATAATAATGCACCCCGCAATCCTCTATCACACTCCCAAAGGTTAGCTGCTATAGAATGCCGAAAGGCATAAAGTTCGCCCTTGTACATTACTTTTAAGTTTTTTTATACAATAAAGAGTTTATACTTAAATAAATACTTTAAGTATGGAACACAAGCCGCATTTTATAGATTTATTCAAAGTTAATTAGTACATTAAATGCTACCTAAATAATAAAATTAAAAATAAACTAAACTATAAATAAAAAATGTATCATGATTATCTTCTAAAAGGTCACAGCAAAAAGTCATACAAAACCCATAGATTACATAAATAATAGAGGTACATAAATAAAAAAATAAAACCATTATTTCCGTTCCACCTTTTCGTCGGTCGTAAAAGTTTAAAAGGCGGATGTGTGCTTTCTACAGCTCATCTCTTCAGGGACACCGGTTCAAACTTTCCCGACCAAAGAGTATTTGCACTCTCTCAAAACTAATTTTGCAGAGCACTTTTGTTATCACAAATTTGAGGTAAAGCGTCTGTGAGCATTCACTTCTGCGGATTTAAAACTTTCGTATTACTAAAACTTCTAATCGATTTTGGCAACTTTATCCCAACTTATACAAGTCTAAGTCGTTTCGTTTTAGATATAAATTACATTTTGCGAACCTTTTCGTATGCTAAACCACTTATTACGTTAATAAAATCTATTGTATGCAACTTTTAGTCAGCCTGCACTTGTGGGAGACTTAATGCTTCACGGAGTATGGGAACCAGCGAGGAAAGCGTTTTTTGATGTTCGCATTGTTAATACTGACGCAACCTCGTACGAAACCCGTACCTGGGGAAGCATCTCCCAAACCCATTCACACGAGAAACACCGTAAATACGACAGGGCAGCAGAAGATCTCAGAGCTTCATTTACGCCGTTGGTTATCTCGTGTGATGGTTCATTAGGTGCTGAGTACGCGGCTTTTGTAAAAAAGACCGCTTCACGGCTTTCTGAAAAATGGCAGAAGCCATTCTCACAAGTTGCAGGCTGGCTAAAAACAAAAATACAAATTTCTGTAATAAGGGCTATAAGCTCAAGGATCAGAGGAACAAGAAAGCGAGTGAGATGGATAGGATGTGAGGATGGAGCAGGTATGTTTGAAGGAACGAATGAATGATTAAATGTGAATGAATGTTAGATGATTTTATATATTTAGTTTTATGTTTTTTTTAGTTATTATTTATTATATGTAAATACTAAAAGTCTGGGCATAAAAGTATGTGAACCACATCGTTGTCCATGTGGCAAAGATGTCGATGAGCTTGGTCGCCACGGGCTGTCGTGTTCCAAAAGTGCGGGTCGCTTTTTCCGTCACAGCGCCATTAACGACCTCATTCGTAGGACGCTTGCAGTTGTCTTGATCCCATCTATTTTAGAACTAACCGGTCTGAGTCGAGACGATTGCAAGCGTCCAGACGGAATGACATTAGTTCCTTGGAGATTGGGTCAATCTCTGGTATGGGATTTTACCTGTTGGGATTCCCTAGCACCTTCCCACCTTCAAGGAACTTCTGTTAGAGCTGGTTTTGCAGCGGAACAAGCGCAGATCAGCAAGCGTCGAAAATATGAAACTATTTGCAATAGTTACTTTTTTTCGACGTTTGCTGTAGAAACGATGGGCCCGTGGGGATCGGAACTTAAAGCTTAAAGAAATTGTTTGAAGGCTCATTGACGTCTCTGGTGACAATAGGGCTGGCAGTTATTTCTCCCAAAAATTAGGTATCCTAATTCAAAGAAGAAATGCTGCTAGTGTATTGGGCACCATGCCACAAGACAGCGATATGGAGGAGCTATTTTTTTGTAAGTATGTATTTTTATTTTCTATGTATTATTATAATTTTTTAGGTTAAATTTAGATTTTGTTTTAATAGAGTTTATTTAATATTGTAATTCTTTTATATTGTTTGTATAATACTAAAATAAATATAGCATCATCACTACAGCATAGAACACAGTCCTAGACAAAGAGAATAGTAACTAATTGGGAAAAGAGTGGCAAAACACGCAAAAAAGTCTCGTTCACACAAACACTAGCGTAGCCAGGTAAATGGTAAGGTGCCATACATACCTATTATAGGTATAGGTTCTATATACCTAACTGCCTCCGTGGTCTAGCGGTTAAGTCCGTGGATTTAGACTCGGAGGTATCAGGTTCACTGGTCGGGACACAAAAATATTTATAAATGTAAATAATTACATTTAATTAATATTTAATTTATTTGTGATATTTCTCGAGTTTGGTACTCTGGAGACATCGACGAACTTGCCACTTGTCATGATTGGCCTATAGTAAAGTTGGCTAAATGTGAATCCGCTTATTTATAAGCATGGTTTCTGACCACCCCGAAACGGTCGTCATGATATTTTACTTTACTATTTAGTTTGTTGCACATTGCGTACGTTCGCGGAGTGTCTGTCGGATGGCGACGATGTCGGATGACGATTTTCTGACTGACGATGATCTCACATTTGACATAGATTATAGTATTCAAAATAGGACACCGATTATGTTTTCTTTTGTGTTTGTATACCAAAATTTATTTTTATTTTATTTATATGCATTTATGACAATAATTTTAATTTTGTATTTAAATAAATATATCTGTATGCCCTTATAGGTAAAGTATAGCTGAACGAACAAACTACTGAATACCAATTGTAATATTTATGTACCTATACTTAAGGATGAATAAATAATTTGATTTGATTTGATGGGCAAAAAAAGTATCTAATAAATTAAAAGTAGGTAATTTTTTTTTTATGTTTTAGGGTTCAACGCTTTTTTTTCATTTCAGATTGTACTTAAAAAAAGAAGGCCTCCTTTGTAAACCAGCCTATTGTCGGTCGCAAGTCCGATACACCATTCTTCTCATATCTTACCTACACACGATGGACCCGGCACCCCTACAGTGAATCCATGGTATGCTTAGAAATTTGTATTCAAGACTACATTTTATAAAAGTACCCAAACTTGAAAAATCTTATGCAAATATTATGTCTTGTTGAACAAATAAACGAGATAGGTTCCTGTAAGACACCCGATCAGACAGTGCTCACTTAAAATTCTATACGAATTTCCTATATTTCTCAAATGAACACTCGTACGGATAGAAATTCCATCGGTATAAATATTGTCTCCTACATAGACAACAATAATGAAGGACGCACTCAAGTTTCCGAAAAAAATGGCTGTAAATTCCGCATACAAATTACCAACCTTTGATAACAAAAAAAATCGATACAAATTTTAAACATAAAAAAAACTAAATTTATAAAATCATAATGATAGTATTATTTCTATAATTGTTCAAATTTGTCCCCAAGGTTTGGCTGTTAGTGAATGTCTTCGGAAATTAAGTCCGCCTTTGTACTTTGTACAAAATTATAGTGTATCATTATAGTGTAGTAGGCCAAATTCTCAAATATGTAAAAAAAAATAGTTTAACTACTTTAAGTAAGAACTAAAAGCTTTAGTACTATGTTTGTGTCAATTTGAGGGCCATTTTCTCCAACCAAAGTGTTAATTAATTTATATATTCATTGTTTAAAACCAACAGTTTACAATTAAATATTATACAGTAAATTCACTAAGAACCATCAAAGGTTTTCATATATAAAACATCACTGCAATAATATAATTGTGTGCAAGTTTTTATAAGTGCTTATAATTGATGACCCACAGATAAATAATACTACAATTACTATAATGCAGCTTAGAAGATATAACGGTCATCTGCAGGTCGTTTAGACATACAAAAAAAACACAATAATATGAAAAAAAAAAGGTTACTGCCGATAGTCGATTCAACATAACGAAGTGTCATTAGACGTCTAATATATGTTGCTTTCGAGTTAAATAAGTCTTCCATAAGAATATTATAGTCGTTACATGATCTTAATAAATAACTGTCCTGTCTATACCTGCTACTAGCATATGATACGAACAAGACAGAGGACATCGAAGATTAAGCTTTAGTCCGTAATCCTAAACAAGCCA
The DNA here is from genome assembly GCA_910589645.1 of Tinea semifulvella. NCBI lineage: Eukaryota > Metazoa > Arthropoda > Insecta > Lepidoptera > Tineidae > Tinea > Tinea semifulvella. The sequence goes on along the minus strand of OU342612.1, from coordinate 7,952,624 downwards.
GCAACTCAGACCTATCGACTGTACCATATTATTTATTTATTTTATTTTATTTTATTATGGCACAAACGGTCATTACAAATTAAGTTATATAATTTAAAAGAAAACATAAAAGAAGACCTTTAGGGCCAATACTTAAACTAATTGTAAGCGAAGACATAATTTTTAAAAGAAAGCAGCTTATACAAGGAATGATATAACTATAGTAATAACAGTAGGTAGTAAGTTAAACAGTCACAGTTTCCATTTTATTTTGGATAAGTCTCTTAATGGTGGCTGGTGGGGTATTAAATACCGCAAGAGCTCCTCACAACGTATATAAGTATGTATTGTATGTAGTATATAGTGTGTAGTATATGTATTATTGTGTACATATTTGTATGTATGTGTATTTATTTTAATATCTAGTGTATGTGATTAAATGAATTTGTTTGGCAACGTTTCTTAGAATCGTTTGCACCTAGCCTCATGACTGCAATGTTCTGTATTGTCCCAAAGGTTGGCTGCTAGAGAATGCCTAGCGGCATTAAGCCCGCGCTTCGTACATAGTGCAATAAAGTTTTAAATAAATAAATATATCAATTTCGGAAAAATGGTCATTATACAATGTAAGAGAGCGAATTATAAACCTATTTCTAGTGTAGTTATTTAGGGCTCGCGGTGGAACAAAAATTCTTATTTCGTGGTGGACGAACAAGTAAACGTTAACGGGCTATGAATGGAATTCTTTCTAGGATATCAGGGAAATTAATTTTGTTATTGAGTATTTTATGTAAGAAACACAAGTCGAATTGAATTCGTCGATGACGAAGAGATGTTTATTTATTTATTCAAGGTACAACAAACAGATTACAACCATTGCACGATATATACACACTATTTGACAGCAGTTCTGGATTGCAATCCACAGCAGTGTACACTACAAGACAATACAATAATAATATAATTCAAATGTTCTTACATAACATGATCAATTTCACTAACTTATATATAAACTTATTATAAAAGACAATTTAAATATACAAGTCATAAAAACAGTACAATCTAACTAATAATAACCTAACTAACTAAATTAAAATAAATTACAAAGACAAAAATTAAAATTATCCTAGATTTAATTATCTATGTACATATTTATTTAAAATAATTGTAAGATTAATAATAATAAATTAAATATTAATAAAAATCAACAAGGTGTCAACCCATAGGTCTTATAGTGGCTTGTCTTATAGCTGGTAGATAGATGTCGATGGCTTTCTAAATCCGGCTACACGAGACGGTAACAATTCTAAGGTTTGCGGAAGAAGGCGGCAGACATTAGCCCTGTTGTTATTCTAAATGGATTAAGGCCAGCGCATTTCAGATCTGGTTAAGCTTGAATCCAGCATTAAGTCTGACAGCAAGCTTACTAGAAGCGGTTGCACTTTGTTGTACCTCGAATCCCCGAACGGTTTTAAGTGCTTTATTGTTTTTCTTTTTTTCTTGTTACCCTCCGTGTATTAAAATTGAGTGGCGGAATGAATGTTGGCCCAAATTGAAATGTCTTTGCGTTAAAGTTCCTTTTTCTTTCCTTTAATTTACGATAACGTCTTCGGATAAATCCGGGATTACATTTTATTACATTAAATTTTGTTTGTTCTTCTGTTAATGACTTTTGCGTAGGAAAATACTTGATGCCGTCACAATTGAAGTAGAGATACATATTGTTTAATAGCCTTCTTTTAGTAGCTTTATTCATATTATTTTGTACACTCTGAACTTTATTTAAGCCAAGATTTAATTAGATGTCATATTAATTCTGTGGTGTCAAGGAAAAAGGGGATAAGTACCGAACTTGAACTTTTCACTAGAGGCAAATTAAGAAAACAACTTATTTTTATAATTAGAAAATTGTAATTTACGTAATGTTCAATTTCATTAGTCGCATACTTTAGGTACGAGTCGACTCATCTCACTATGCATAACTGAATTATTGGCGGTTAAAGTGCGATACTGAAATAACTTGATTGTACTCTTTTTAAATATTTATACATTTTAATGTTACGAATAGACCCTTTATGTACGTAGGGGTGTAAAATAAACTGTACAGTTTATAAACTCATCTCCTTATTGCATTGACGCATATGAATGTTTTGAACCAATAGGTGCAAAAATCTAATTTTACTCATCTCCTTTTTCCTTGACACCACAGAATTTATTTCAATAAAATATTTTTTTTTACCACCTGATGGTAAGTGGCGCGCGAGGTCCATTAATTTCAGCAACTGGAATCAGACAACCATGATTGACATCAGATCCTAAGACTGTGCCGGCTTGACTTGGCATGATGGCTATTCGAGCCGGATCCCGAACCGTGTGTATACATTTTAGTGGATTTATCGGCACGAACGGTGGATACTTTCCCGCCCTAGCAGACTATGTCCATAATTTTATGTATTTCTCAAAGGTACAGTCATACTTTGAAAAAAATGGTTTGTACGAGCTAGAGGGTTGCAAAGGCGTTAAATTAATGTAAAAAAAAATATAAGTTTTGTTATTTTTTGTTAATTTTAGTTTTATAAGTTTGTTTTTGCTGAATGCTGTGATACCTAAATGGTACATATATTATAAGATAATTTATAATTATATTGGATTAAGTGTGTGTGAATATATGTATTTCTGCGTGTACATACTCGTATATACGAGTAGGTAAATAATATACACAAATAAATTAAATGTACATAGGCGAGTATAATGTCTAGTAACATTTTTTAACAGTTAACCTTTGGATAGTGGGCAGGGATTGTGGGATCATTAAATCATTCTTTATCTAATCTTTTACTATTTAAGTAGTTTTTATTTATTTAATCTTAGGTATTCTGGCCAGCGTGGCGAGTGTAGGCCAAATTCTCCAGATATATGTTCTGGAAGGCCCATCTTCAGCAGTGAAGGTCTAGGACGCTGTGTTCTAGGGGCTGTAATGATTCTATGCATATGTCTAGTCGATGTAATTATGTATTTTTATTGCATTTTAATAAATATATAAATGGTAAAGGTTGAATTGATTTTTTTAAATTTTAAAATTTAACCTATTACTAACAATTCCAGGGCTTCAAGGCAACTTTTGTATTTATATATTTTATTTATTTTAAAACTTTATTGTACTATGTACAATGGCAGACTTAATGCCGCTGGCATTCTCTGACAGCCAAACCTTTGTGACATTTGGACAAGATAGGTGCAAATAGCAATATTGTATCATCTTTATGTCCTGGTGTTTATTTATCTTTTTTATTGAGATCGTTTTTTATCGTTAAATTACGAGTACGTATTTTTTAATAAGTGTGTTAAAACATCGCCTACACGTGTTCATTATCTCAATCTACTATTAGAATAATAGTCACTTTGTGTAGTTTTTTTTTTTAAAGTCGCGGTGGCAGCTCAGTTGTAAAAATACGTACCCTAAATCCTACAAAGGTCGGTTCAAACCAACCCGGCATGTATCAATGAGAAATACACTTTTCTTACGTACATTTGTCATAGATTTACAACATCACCGTTCCCGTGCTTCGGAGAGCACGTTAAGCCGTCGGTCCCGGTTCCACCTATACCAACTTGTGGAATCGTTAATAAATTGTCATTTAAAATTGACATTATATCCTCGCCAAGCCGTCTGGCCAGTGTGGCGAGTGTAGGCCAAATTCTCCAGATATATGTTCTGGAAGGCCCATCTCCAGCAGTGGAGGTCTAGGACGCTGTGTTCTAGGGACGTAATGATGATAAATGTATAGTTTTAACTGTACTATTCTCATTATAACATTTCAAAGACTTAACAAAAAGGCGCTCAAACTGAGCGATTTAGTTCCGTCGCTAACTTTACCGCCCGGTGTTCATTAGAACTTGTATGAAATTTTAACCAACTTTCATATACGTAATGAAGACTAAAAGGAGGCGAGTTTGAGCGCTTCAAAATTTTAATACCCTTTGCGTGTCCGCGAGTGTAACTTTTAAGTTAGGCCACATATCGTCTGGGAAAATATTCAGGCCTATTCTGTTACGCAAACGTTATATAATGGAACCGGTTAACTATAAATATATCACGCTATTAAAGTTGATATTTGCACGGAAGATGTCAAGGTCGAGCGCTTATAGAGATTGAGAATTGAATAATATTTTGTAATTATAGCGCAGTGGTGGCTCGGTTTTAAGAACGCGTTCCTTAAATCCTACAAAAGTCGGTTCAAACCCACCCGGCATGTATCAATGATAAATACACTTTTCTTACGTACATTTGTCATAGATTAAAATAAAAAAGGGAGGCCTCCTTTTCTTAAACCAGCCTATTGTCGGTCGCAAGCTCGAGACACGATTCTTCTCATCTCTTACCTACACACGATGGACCCGGCACCCGCACGGTGAGTCCATGAAATGCTTAGAAATGTGTCTTCCTCTTCACCACCGTTCCCGTGCCTCGGAGAGGACGTCAAGCCGTCGGTCCCGGTTCCACTAATACCAACTTGTGGAATCGTTAATGAATTGTCATTAAAAAATTACATAATATCCTCGCCAAGCCGTCTGGCCAGCGTGGCAAGTGTAGCCCAAATTCTCCAGATATATATTCTGGAAGGCTAATCTCCAGCAGTGGAGGTCTAGGACGCTGTGTTTAAGGGGCTTTAACAATGATAATGAATTATGGCTAAATAAAAAATATTACGAAACCCACTTATAACGTTTGCGACTGAATAATAAAATAGGACTGATGGTTACACAGGTCGTCCTAGCATGCTAGTCTAGTCAACCGCCTCGGTGGTCTAGTGGTAACAAACGTTGCCGTAAACTCGGGAGGTCGTGGGTTCGATTCCCACCGGGGGCAAGTTGTACATTGTATAATTTGTCTCGGTCTGGGTGTTTATATGTATAATATGTATATATTTACAAAAAAAAAAGTATAATATGTAGTTTATCAACCATCTAGTTTCCGTAACACAAGCCTAGTAGCTTACCACTGAAACTAGATGGCGCTGTGTGAGCTGTCTGGAAATATTTATTTATTTAATTATTGTAGTGTGAATCTCGCAAATGTAAAATTGTACAATTTAGAAATACAAGCTATTTCCCAGAAAATAAGCTTTTCGTTATATTGATTAATTTTTTTGACATGTAAAAGCGCAAAATACATTATATTTATTGTCCTATGCCTACTTACAAAATTCTTAAAATAAATAAAAGAAAGAAAATAACTTTCACAAAAAAAAAAAAAAAAGATTTATAACGGACTAATAGTATTAAATAATTTCTATAATCCTTATGAAGTATAAAACTACATATAGATTTATTACTTTTCTAAATTATCCTGAAAATTCTTACCTGGTAACTTTTGAACAAGAAGTAGAAGTATCATCACGACCGTTTCCCTTTCGGGGTGGACAGAAACCACGCTTATAAATAAGCGGATTCACATTTAGCCAACTTTACTATAGGCCATTCATGACAAGTGGCAAGCTCGTCGATGTCTCCAGCGTACCAGACTCGAGAAATATCACAAATATTTTAAATATTAATTAACATAAAAATATTAAATAACACGAGGCTTGTGTTACGGAAACTAGATGGTTGATAAACTACATATTATACATATAAACACCCAGACCGAGACAAATTATACAATGTACAACTTGCCCCCGGTGGGAATCGAACCCACGACCTCCCGAGTTTACGGCAACGTTTGTTAACACTAGACCACGGAGGCGGTCTATTTTTTTATTATTTCAGTTTTAAATATAAGTACCTATTTTTTTTTCGGAATCGTAATTTTTATTTTTTTAATTAACTTGTGAGTACTGAAAAGTTATAAATAAAAAAATCTTTAAACTAAACTGAGTAAAACATGAACTTTAAATCAAAACTGAAAACAACACAAACAAGCCAAGGTTTTCGGCAACGGCACTTGGGCTTGTTTTATTTTAAAGTTATTTTTTTACTCAGTTTATTTCATAGTTTTTTTTTTATTAAATGAAAAGTTATTTTTTATTACTTTTTTCTAATTATCATTAGCTATTTATTTTGATTAGTATGGACAGTATTCCAAGAGTACTCTTTCATAGTAAATTGTTCGTATGAAATTTATAAGGTTGCAACTCATCGCCTCAACCGAGTTAGAAATCCAATATCCGGCGTTGTAACTTCCCTAAAACGATCTCTTGTTTGTAGTCTGGCTTTTCAACTCGATTGTTCACGAAATAATTCTACAAATTTCAAGTTTTGTGAACAACAAAAGTTGCTTGCGGATTTGTAATATTAAATCTAACATCGAGAGGATATTAATTACTGCCAGTTTTCATTCTATTGATTGCCAGATGATTTAGGTATTTTATTAAGTAACAATCTATTTAAATATAAATTTATTTAATGTAACTATTTAAATTGAACTCAATGGTATACTGTTGAGAGATAAATATATTTATATTAAAAAAAATATATTTACCAAGTATAAAATAATAATTACAAACTACTAAAATAAAATTAAATAACTATATATATATAACTAAAAACAAAAAAAATATTAATGTAAATAAATACATTTAATTTATTTGTGTTATTTCTCGAGTTTGGTACGCTGGAGACATCGACGAGCTTGCCACTTGTCATGATTGGCCTATAGTAAAGTTGGCTAAATGTGAATCCGCTTATTTATAAGCGTGGTTTCTGACCACCCCGAATGGGAAACGGTCGTGATGATACTTTCCTTTTTTTTTTTTAGTATTTTACCCACTGCTTTGGAGAAAAGAACTGTATAAATAATATAAAATCGTTTTGGCTTGAGATCTAATAATCTATTTTTAGTTTAGTTTTATTTATTAATCTTCCTCGCTGAAAAGATTAGTATCGAAATTCAACGAGGAAATGCTGCCAGTGTTTTGGGCACCATGCCACTGGACAATGGCCTGGAGGAAAATTTTATATTGTAAGGTTTGAGACATTAGGTTGCTAAAATTTTTATTATATTTAATTTGTTATTTAGATTTACTTATTTTTTTAGGTTAATTAATAATATTGTAATTCTTTTATATTGTTTGTATATTACGTCGAATAAAATAATTTTAGAGTTTTATTTATAATTTGTTTTTTAATCTACCTATTTTATTTTAATATTTTTGTATCTACTTCGAATAAATTTGAGAAATAGTAAAAAAAAAAAAACTATAATACTGTAATTTTATGTCCTAGTTATAAAAGCTGTGATTTGTGTGAAAATAAATAAACTAAATTATACGTTACTAGCTACGTACGAAATGACGCAGAGTGGGACGACCCCCCGCCAGATGGACGGATGACCTGAAGATGAAGAAGATGAGCTGGTGGCGAAAGATAGCGTTAAGTGGCGGGCTTACATCCAGCAGTGGAGAAATACAGAATGATTTGAAAAACGAGTTGAAGTTAACACTAAAAAAAACGACCAACGTTCTTCTTCTGGCTCTAGCTCTCCGTTCGTTTGGTCTAAACCCGCCTTAATATAACTATTTGTACTTATAGAAACAATATATTGTATCGCAACAAGCATACATACATACGTACACTTTAAGTACCCGCATAGTGTTATCAGTGATACGCGCGAGCCGACTGCCTAATGAGTAGGCCCGATCGATACCTGGCCTTATCTCGACCACTTCAAACTTATGCCAGGACTCCACTATTTAGGCTTACATTGACCTAATAACAACGGGGCATATTATAAAGCGATGGTGATTCAACTGAACTTTAGCGGTCGAACTCTCTGAGCGTGTTCTACCGGCTATACGCGTGTTCTACCGGCTATACGCGTGTTCTACCGGCGATATGGTGAGTGCTTTCAAGAGCTCTATAACCTTATTCTTTTCTCTCTATCTCGCAACCGAACCACACGCCAAAAAATATAAAAATTCCGCTTACCAGAAGCAATATTATTACCTAATAAAATGTTTGTAGGTTGGTTCAATAAAAATAAAAAAATGAAATGCGTTATTTTTAACTGTTTTTTCCTCCATATAGGAAGCACTAAGTAATACTTTATGACATACTAATTGAAAGATAATTTTAATACCTACAACTTTTGCATTAAAGTTTTTGATTTATTAGCAAAAAACTTTTTTCACTTTTGCAAATTTTTTTCGCCAATGAAATTCCTAAAATTAATTCTTCTATGCATTTTTTTTGTTTTTCGCCTATAATTGTCCGGAGAATTTTCTTCGATTAATTGGACTAATGCCGTAATCACTATCCCTACGCGTACATATAAATTGTGTTGTTGTTGTTGATTGACATACTCGCAACTCGCTAGATAAAGACGTGGAATGTCCTTCAAGCGAAGTGCAAAAAAAAAAACGATCCCACCGTCTAAATGTAGATTTATTAGAATTATAAATTTCCCGGTCGTTGTCAACATGTCAAAAGTCAATAGTAGGGAGTCTCAATGACTATTGCCGTGGGCGCGATAGTGCTTGTACTAATGACCCCCAGACACCTGTGCAGTCAAAGTTTTTGATATTACCATTATAAGTAAGGTTTAAACAGGAAATTAACCAATATAACATTAAAATAAAAAAACCCTTATGATATCTTTAAGTTATTGACATAAAGTGACTAGGTAATATTTTTAATTATTTTTGTAAAATATAAAACGAAACCTCAGCAGGGTGGGTGGGTTAAATTTATTTATTTATTTAAGGACAACCAGTGGTCGGTTACATTATTGCTTACTTAAAAACTAGGACATAAATTCAACGATAAATATAATTTAAAAAATATAAAATATTTTTAATAATTGACAGCGTGGCTGCTTTAGGCCAAATTCTCCAGATAATGTTCTTCAGCAGTGGAGATCTAAGCTCTGTGTTCTGGGGATGATGACAGTTATTTATTTCACCAATAAAAAAAAATTACTAACCCCAAATTTACAAAATCATATGTCTTATGAAATAAGAAGAGCGGTGGCAGCTCAGTTGTAAGAACGCTTTCCTTAACATCCTAAAAAGGTGGATTTGAATCCCAGCCCCGGCATGTACCAATGAGAAATACACTATTCTTATTTATATTTGTCATAGATTTACAACACCACCGTTCCTATGCCTCGGAGAGCACGTTAAGCCGTCGGCCCCAGTGTTACTACTACCAACTTGTAAAATCGTTAATAAATTGTCATAAAAAAAAATACATCAGACCCTTGCTAACCTGTCTGGCCAGCGTGGCGAGTTTAGGGATTAGGGATATTCAACTCCAAAAAAATCTGGAAGGCCTCCAACAGTAGCGGTCTAGGAAACATCTAGGGGCTGTGATAATGGATATTTCTTATTGTAACTCCGAATTGAAAGAAAACATTCTATACAATTTTCCGGGAATCGAACCCGGGAGGATAGCATCCAAAATAGGAAAAAATCCTAATAAAATTAAGGGAGAAAATGTCTGTTAGGGTCGTAACATTATTTACGACTATCTCACACAACACTGGTCAGTACATTAAAAAATAACGATTTTCCTTCCGAGATTTAAGATACGGTATTTCATTGTTGCAAAAATCTTTTACACGTTAAATATTCTAGAGTGACTTAGTAATAAAGTAGCAGCAGCCCAATTTTACTAATTTTGTGTCGATTAAAATTAAGTTACTTTCTTTTCCGATCCCACATTATTTATTGTCCCCGAACGGTATGGTACTTACTAACAAAGTGGAACTAAATTGCATTGCGAAACAAATTTAATAGAATAATTGTGAAAAAAATATTTAATAGATGTTCCCAAATCATTTTAAAAACAGTATATATACTTACAACTAATTTTAAAATATATAATAATACACATCCTCCCTAGTTTAGCGGTTAAATCCGTGGATTTAGACTCGGAGGTATCGGGTTCGATTCCTGGTCGGGAAACAAAAATATTTACTAATGTAAAGAAATACATTTAATTAATATTTAATTAATTGGTGATATTTCTCGAGTTTGGTACGCTGGAGAATTCGAGAGCTACTTTGGCGGTGTAAACGCGACACTAAATAAATTTCGTTGCGCATTATTTTCATTTTGCTATGTCTCCTAAGGTATTCATATAATTTACATGGTGTAAAGGGAAAAAGTAATCTTTATAAAATGCTCAAGCCAACTAACGTATTTAAAATAATAAGGATTAATACCGCATTTATGTTAATAGCTTTCCAATTACCGCTTTATAATTGCCCATTTTTAAAGTATTAAAATGGGTATAGTATGTTATCCTTAAGAGATAGACATATGACATCGCGGACTTTAAGGCAGCGTTTTTGTTGAAAGCTCCCAGATGGGCTATTTTTTTCCGACACCTCTTCTATCCCTTAGTGAAAATATCATGAAAATCAGTGCAGTAGTTTTTGAGTTTATCGCGAACAGACAGTCAGACGCGGCGGACCTTGTTTTATATATAATAAATAATAAATAAATATTTCCAGACAGGTCACACAGCGCCATCTAATTTTAGTGGTAAGCTACGAGACTTGTGTTACGGAAACTAGATGGTTGATAAACTACATATTATACTTTTTTTTGTTGTAAATATATACATATTATACACATAAACACACAGACCGAGACAAATTATACAATGTACAACTTGCCCCCGGTGGGAATCGAACCCACGACCTCCCGAGTTCACGGCAACGTTTGTTACCACTAGACCACGGAGGCGGTCAAATATGTAGTGATAGTGATGATTTTACAATCTACACAAACTCATCTAACGTAGCAAGAGTCGCCATACTTTCCCCTTCCTACTCTTAAGGTCACCGTGTTGGAACTACAACCCAGCTTACACATACAAGCTCAATCTCAACCGTTAGTACCTGAATCTTGTTCAGTAATGCTATATATAAACGGTTCTTTCCGCCCTTACTCAGACTTATGCTTTATAAAGCACCTAAATGCCACTCATGACAGAACTTTACGTTCTTCTTCTAACTCCACGCTCTCCTTCCCCACACATCACACCGCATTCGTTTCCAAGTCGTTTGCGGTTGTAGTTGTACATCTTTGGAACCAGTTACCGGTGGACATCCGTCAAGCTCCAAATAGAACACTATTTAAGAAACTGGTCTATGCGCACTATTTAAATTCACCATAAGCTTAATACACTCTCTGCTATATTTATTTCTCTCATTATAGTCATCATATAGTAGGTATATTATATTTATGTATATTCATAGAACGTATGTATGTAGTTTTATTTGTATGTATTTGTGTATGTATTAGTATGTAAATAAGTATTTATTCACTAGTATATATTGAAGTCTAATATTTTTCTATTAGTTTTGATAGCACCTGCCTTATCTTGTCGTAACTGCTTTAGTTGTCCCAAAGGTTTGACCAGTATAGAATGTCTAGCGGCATTATTATCCGCCTTTGTAATTTGTGCAATAAAGTTTATAATAAATAAATAAATTCTTCAGAAATATGTTATAAAAAGTAAAGTAAAAAAGTATCATTACCGTTTCCCTTTCAGGGTGGTCAGAAACCACGCTTATAAATAAGCGAATTCACATTTAGACAACTTTACTACAGGCCAATCATGACAAGTGGCATGCTCGTTGATGTCTCCAGCGTACCAAACTCGAGAAATATCACAAATTAATTAAGTAAATTATTGTGTACGAGCAGGAATCGAACCCGGTACCTCAGCGTCTAAATCTAAGGACTTAACCGCTACGGTAAATATTAATATCAATTAAATGTGCATATTTATTTACATTAATAAATATTTTTGTGTCCCGACTAGGCACATAATGGTACATCTTCAGCAGTGAAGGTCTAGGACTTTAGAGGTGACGAGAGGATGATTACGTACAATTATACAGATGTGTTATTTTATACAAAATTTTAGAATTGGGCCTGAGCAGGTCTGCCGTTCGTACATTAATCGCTTTCAAGACGGCTATAGTGGAATTTATTTTTTATATTAGTACAGAGAGAAGCAGGAATGGTGAGTGTCTTTATTATTATTGGGCAATGTTTTAACAAGCCCATAGTCGGTCACAAATCCTAGACATTATTATTCTCCTTTCTTCACACACGTAGACCCGGTACTTGCACGGTTAATCCATTCATTGTTATAAAAACTTATATAAAAAAAATATTACCCCCTTTTGGGGTGGTCAGAAACCACGCTTTCAAAGAAGCGGATTCACATTTAGCCAACTTTACTACAGGCCAATCATGAGAAGTGGCAATCTCGCCTATGTCTCTAGCGTACCAAACTCGAGTAATACCACAAATTAATTAAATAAATTATTGTGTACGGCCAGGAATCGAACCCGGTACCTTAGCGTCTAAATCTAAAGACTTAACCGCTACGGTAAATATTAATAGAGTAGTAATTAGCGTTTAACTAAATATTAATTAAATGTACACATTTATTTACATTAATAAATATTTTTGTGTCCCGACCAGGCACATAATGGTACAACATCAGCAGTGATGGTCTAGGATTTCAGAGGTGATGATGATAACGTACAATTATACAGAAGTATTATTTTACAACATTTTAGAATTGGGCCTGAGTAGGTCTGTCGTCCATACATTAATCGCTTTCAAGACGGCTATAGTGGAATTTAGTACGGAGAGAAGCAGGAATGGTGAGTGTCTTTTATTTATTTATTATTTTATTTACATTATTATTCTCCTTTCTTCACACACGTAGACCCGGCACTCGTACGGTAGCCAACTTTACTATAGGCCAATCATGAGAAGTGGCAAGTATACCACAAATTAATTAAATAAATTATTGTGTACGGCCAGGAATCGAACCCGGTACCTCAGCGTCTAAATCCATGGACTTAATCGCTACATCACGTCAAAAATAAAATGGAAATTTAATAAGTAATAAGAAGTTCTTTAAACAGAGGCTGGTTAAGTTAATGTGACAAGAGTGCTGGCAATTTTTTCCCGCAGCAAATCAGCATCACTGTGCAGCGGAGGAATGCTGCAAATGTTCTTTGCACACTGCCACATGATCCGGTCATGGGTGAATATTTTTAGATATAGTTTAGTTTTTTTTTTTTTTTTAGAATAAAAATATGAAAAATTTTATTCGAAGTTAATTATAGTACATTAAATATAAATTAAAAGCTACCTAAATAATAAAATTAGAAATAAACTAAACTATAAATAAAAAATGTCTGAGATAGTCCCAAGGAGACTGGAAACATTTCCCCTCTGTATAGCGAGGCTAATACGTTGGCAGAAATAATTGCCAGCCTTCCTGTCTCCAGACCTTTCTGTCAGCCGCTTTGACAACTCCTTGGCCAAGCGCCTCGCTGACGGTCCCCATGGTTTTTAGTTTTAATTTATTTTATATATTTTTAAGCGCTAATTTTTTATTTAAATCTTTGTACTATTGTTTGTTCTTGATAAATCGAAAAGTAACAAAATTTATAAATTATTAATGCCACTTGTTGAGAATTTCCCTAAATAATCAGTTGTATAAAATGTTTTATTAAGTGTTAATGGAATCCCGCGATGGGCGGCCGGGCGGGAAATCTCGCCTTTTCCGCCAACACAACCTGTTGCTAACTTCGACGCGGGACCGCCTTCCGCCCATTCTCAACTTAAAACTTCACCAAAAATCCTATAAAAAAAAACTTAAATTTATAAAACAAATTATACTTACGTCTCGAACACGCGAAGTTCGAAGCTCAGCTGGGCAACGCGCCATCCATTATTTTTTAAACACAAAAGCAATTAAATACGAAATAAATTTAAACTTTATTTTATTCAAATTTACAGATTTTTTGAAAAAAAAAAAAAACAACTCAAAAACTCAAATTCACTACAACTAAACCAAATATAAAGTGTCCGTTCAATAATAAAATAATAAACAAAGTTGTAAAATTATAATGTTTAACTTGAATTGTTTCGCGTGCCGTGCCAGTTGTCGGGGATGTAAAGGCATTTTAGGGATGAGAGAGGTTTTCTGGAGACCGGTTTCTGGCACCGCGGCTGACTGCGGAGTGCTGGCTCTGTCGACGGGCCGAGCGGTCTGCGGGCCCCACCCCCCAGCGCCTGCGTGCCGCGCACAACACACAGCGCATGACCGACATCCTACCAAAACCCAAAAGCGACTCCTCCGATCTAGATATACCATTATATACTAAATAAATACAATAAAATCTTTAGGTATATACATCTTTACGAACATTTGTCATAGATTTACAGGTGTACAACACCAAAGAGCTTCAGTCAGCTCCACTAACACCAACTTGTGGGATTGATAAGAATTTGACAATAAAAATATCATCAGAACTTCGCCAAACTGTTGCCCAGTGCAATATGATTTCGAAGTCCGAGCAACACAAAATCATAGACTTCATTGCTGCAGATGGACCTTGCAAAAGTAGCTGTGATAATATAAATGCCCGAGGATTTAGACTTGGGGACAAAAATTTATTTGTGATATTTCTCGAATTTGGTACGCTAGACACATCGACGAGCTTACCACTTGTTATGATGGGCCTCTAGTAAAGTTGGCTAAATATGAATCCGCTTGGTTTTTGATGACCCTGGAAGGGATACGGTCGTCATGATACTTTACTTTTATATTATAAAGAATATAAAAGTAACCAAATTTAACATCCTTGAAGTATACATTATTTAAGCAAGCTGAGCGAACATTACATTTATACGAGTATCTCTTCGAGGGTTACACGATCAGTATTCCATCAGTTCCGTCCATTAGTTTTGTCAATATGACCGGGTAAATGATCGTCTAACCCACATATTGACAGCGTAAAGGTAATTAAATATTTTAAATCGTCACAGAGTCCTAGATATTCACTGTTGGAGATGAACCTTCGAGAATTTTCTGGAGAATTTGGCCTTGACACACACGCTGGCTGAACAGAAGGGTTGGCGATGGTCTGATATAATTTTTAATGACAATTTATTAACGATTTTACAAGTTGGTATATTATATAACCGGGACTGACGGTCTAACGTGCTCTCCGAGGCACGGGAACGATGGTGTTGTAAATCTATGAAGATGTACGTAAGAAAAAAATATTTATCATTCATCATCTTTGTAGTTTGAATCCACCTTTTTTTGGGATGTTAAAAAAGCGTTCTTACAACCGCGCTACCACTGCTATTTTTAATGTTTTAAATGATATATATTAATCTAGTGAATGATAAGATACAGGTATAAAACTGATCGTGTATCCCATTCGTATGAGGAAGGAGTTCATTGTAAATCATAATATACTGATGGGAAACGGCGACTACTTTAATACTCTGTACCGTCGACTAGCGTACGTTTTAGCAGTCTGATATCAATCTTCCGTTCTTAAACGTTCCAATCATCATTTTGGAATCAGTCAAAGTTGGCTCAGACTGAACTGGTGAAATACTGAGCGTGTAACCTTTTAAGCTTTAGTTTATATGTATTTGGCTCAATGACAATATAAATCAAATCATTATATAGCATTAAAGTATCCACTCTGTAAGAAATTAAGCATACATTTTTGTCAGTAGTAAAAAATTGTACAACATTTCTAATTCGTTTTCTGAGAACATTTTTAGTTTTTTAGAGCTTTAGCTTATATGTTTTTGGTTCAGTAACGATATGAAACAAGTCTTTTATCGCACTAATGTATCCAGTTTGTAAGTTATTCTGAAACCCTTTCGGTAGTGGTTGAAAGTTGGACAATATTTCTAATTCATTTCCTGGAAACATTTGGATCTCGTACGTTAGAGGAATGCCCATATCGAAGGCGTAGTCAACACTATTTCCGCAATAAGGTTTGCCGTTTATATTGAAAATGCTATCGTTCTGAAACATTTGTATACCTCCGCTTTTTTGGTTAATCTTTGTGCTAATAATGCTAGCGACTTTGGTTAAAGTGCTGTTTTTTGAAGAACTATCTCTGGTGTGTCCATATGGGTATAATAAAGCATGTCCATCCCTTTTTAAAGATAAATAAAGCTTGACTTTAAGTTTGTACTTTTGCAGCATATCTTTAACAAATATAGTTTCTAATTCTGAATTAGGCTTTGCTCCAGAATATTGTGGTGACATTCCATGCCCGTTATCACAAAGCTCCCATTTATGGTCGAAATTTCTCGAAATATCAACACCGTTGCTAACATGTTTTTCGTCAGGCTGCTTGTTTTTGGTCCACTTTTGTTTTTGCTGAAATATTAAAAGTAGATGTGCTTATTAAAATGCTAAATTTTCAACTGAACGATGATATCAAAACTATAACTACCTTTCGACGTACATACAAGTGCTTTTTTTCTAATCAGGAAGATTAACCTAAAAGTTGTGGTTTTTCTTTAGTTTAGTTATGCGAGACATCAACGAGCTTGCTATTATCATTTAATTCCTTTATTAGTGCTCGTTTAAAATCATGGTCAACTCGCTTGAGAGAATCAGCCTTCGAATATCTAAACAAAAATTTAACACACAACAATCTATCTCATGAAAATCTAACATACTCGTATTGGTTGGAACTGACATCGGTCGTCAGAGTTGATTTCAGTAGCTCTACAAACCAAAATGTAAAGTTATTTTGTTAATCCATTACGTCGCATATCCTATACTTCATGTTCTCCATTCGATAATGGTGAGTTACGGTTCTTCGCATTCTTGAAACTCGTATTCCACTTACCTTCTGGCGGAATATGTAGTATTAAAAAATACTCACAAATCTGGAAAATTCCAGTCCATCTGGGTTTACCGATGGTAGTATAACCCACTTGACTTTCCTAATCATTTCTTCATGTTCCTCGCAAGCTACCAGTTGTTCAATGATGTACAGTGCAAACATTACAGGTTCGATTCCAGCACGCTGTCCAGCGTCTATTAGTATCACTGGTTTGTTAGCTTCGTCATCTTTGTTTGGCAAAGGAATGTTCAGTACAACCTGGATTGTAAAATAAAGCTTATCTAGTCAATAACATGTGGTTAACAGCGCAGTTGAAATGATTTGGGCATATATTGGACTAATAAATCAAAAAATGTAATTGGCTTAAACACTCCTTTTTAAGGTTGTAATTTTATTTTTGAATAAGTACTTATTTCGAGTTGGGGTTGATTTTTCAATCAATTGAAAATATGTAAGTAATGTTAAGTTGTTCAAACTTAACTACACACATCAAAAAAGTCTAGGGATCAAGCATGTTTATGCGGATTTCTTGTGATTGAGATGTGGCTTTGTAATAAATTTATGATTTTATAAATTTATATGGATCCTTTTTGGTGCATTTCATAATTTAAAACAGGAACTGTCAATCAAATTCGAGTAAAAGATGAAAATCAGCTGTCAATATTTTCCCTATAAAAACATAAGACGCATTGAAGACATTATTAGTGCTACTGTTTCCCTACTACTGATTAAAACCAACGTTATTATGGAGCGGCGACGTCATTTAAGCAGGGAAGAAATGATCAGAGCCGTGGGAATGATAGAAGCTGGTTCCCGGCAACGTACTGTGGCTTTAGCTCTGAATACAAGTCAGAGTGTTATCAGTCGACTTTGGACACGTTACCGAACCACTGGTACCGTGGCTGAGCGCCATGGAGGACGGTATCGCTGCACCACACGGAGACAAGACCGATACATTCAAATCACAGCTCGAAGAACTCCAACAATAACCGCCATGATGTTAGCCGTGAGCCTTCATCGCTCTTCAGGGAACTTAATTAGCGACCAAACAGTCAGAAACCGCTTGCATGAAGTGAACCTTCATTCCCGAAGACCGCTACGGGTACCACCTATAGCAATGCACAATCGTATGACTCGATATCAATGGGCTCTTGAACACAGAAATTGGACAGAAGAACAATGGCGTTTCGTGTGCTTTTCTGATGAGTCTCGTTTTGGTATGAGGCCGGATACAAGACGTATACGACACTGGAGAACCCCTGGACGCCAACAGCGATTAAAATCCTGCCAGGAAGTCCATCCTTATAGTGGTGGAACCATCATGGTATGGGCGGGTATTTCGATCGGCGGAAGAACTGAGTTGATTTGGATCAGAGGCAACCTCAACGCTCAAATTTATGCTGAGACGGTTGTATCAGACGTCATCGTTCCTCTACAAGTGCATATCGGTCCCTTATTTCAGTTAATGCATGATAATGCACGACCGCACACCGCAAGAGTTGTAAGACAGACTCTCGCCGCAGCTAACATCAATGTCCTGCCCTGGCCTGCTCAGTCGCCAGACTTGAACCCGATTGAGCATGCATGGGATATTCTTCAGAGAAGAGCTCTGCCGAATATGGAGGGTATCCAGTCGCAAGAAGACCTTTTTTTGTTGTTGCAACGAACATGGGCGGCCATTCCACAGCGTGATTTGGATGAACTCATTTTGAGTATGCCAAACCGATGTTCTTGTGTTGTTAGTGTTCGCGGTAGAAACACGGATTATTAATTGTTTAAGTTACCCAATAAAATTAAAAAAAAAACTGTTATTTCAGTCTTTTTTTCGAACTTTAATGTTAGTGGTTCAAATGTCAAAAATCCCTTTATTAGGAAAATGGCAATTTTTTTTACTAATGCAAAGGTGACTTGGTTTATCGTTACTGTAGACAAACGAAAACATTTTATTTGATCAATCCTTAAAGAAAATTTTAATGAATATCAATCAGGAGAAAAGTTATTGCAAAAATATATGTTGATCCCTAGACACTTTTGATGTGTGTAGTTAGGCTGAGTTGAACCAAAATGAAGTCTGTGCGATTAAAAATAAAGATTAAAGTTAAAAATTGCGTCGAATTTATCAGTTTTATTTTGAAGGTCAGCCGTCAGCTGGTACAATCGACGCCATTTTTAACTTTAATAGTGTCTATTAAATTAAATTGCAGACTCTTTATATTTGGTATAAGTCAAATAAGTAAATTATAATACAATTAGCGTATTAATAAAAATACCTTTTTTAAGCCGCCCAAAGTCGGTCGTAAGCCCGAGACACAATTCACACACACGATGGACCGGACTCGGTGAATGCATAGATTGAATGATTACCTCGGTAAGTATAAAATGTAATGTAAAATACTGTAAAGTGTATGTTTATGTATGTATGTATTATATAGTATGTATGTGTATTGTTTTTTTATATTGTGTATGTATGTAAGTGCTATAAATGCGTAATTATGTTTATTTACTAATTTAAGCTATTTTAATATTTTTCTTTATCCTGCCCATCACCTTACATGATCCCCAAGGTTAGCTGGTGAAGAATGCCTTATGGCGTTATAGCTCGCCTATGTACTAGGTTTTTACGGGCAATAAAGCATTTAAATAAATAAAATACTTACTTCGTACAATACTCGCTGTTCGTGTGTTTCATATATGTCTGAGACTTCAACAAATTCTGGACAGTATTTCAATAATGCCTTCAAAAATACCATATGCTGAAAATGTGTGAATATTTTTCTAAATAATTTTTGATTACTAAGGTTATTATATATATTACCCATGTACAAAGCACTTTCTTTACATACAGGTAAATTGAATTATTTTGTATGCATTACCTCAGTTACTAATGTAATAATATTTATTAACCAAATAAATTTTGTTTAGCAGGAATTATTGATTTGAATATATTAATTCGGATTTTAAATTTATATGATATGCCAAACGCTTTATCAATTCTACTTAGTTTAATTATGGTCTTTGATCCTCAATGATCACAAAAATATATATTTTTTATAAGTATCATCATCACGACCGTTTTCCTTTCTGGGTGGTCAGAAACCACGCTTATAAATTTAGGCAACTTTACTATAGGCCAATCATGACAAGTGGCAAGCTCGTCGATGTCTCCAGCGTACCAAACTCGAGAAATATCACAAATAAATTAAATAATGATTAAATGTATTTATTTGTCGATTATAATTCAACGAGGAAATGCAGCGAGCGTTTTAGGTACCCTCCCTGGTGGTAAGCCCTTAGTTTATTTTGTAGAATAGTTTTAATTTCATAGGTATTTTTAGTTTTAGTTTTATTTATAATTAGTTTTTTTAATCAATTTTATTTTAATATCTAAGTAGGTACTTCGAATAAATATATTTTTATTTTTATTTATTTACATTAATATATTATTTAGTGTCCCGACCAGGAATCGAACCCGGTACCTCCAAGTCTACATCCACGGATTTAACCGCTAGACCACGGAGGCAGTTTTCAATGTCAAATATATACCGCCGCAAATAACACTAAGAACGCCGTGACATTTCTGACAGAAGTAATCGATCTTAAACGATACGTTTTGATACGATTGTGCACTCAGCCTAACTCCGCAGAATCATGATTTTAAGATTATTATTTACTTACACTGAGAAAAATGTATATTTAATGTAACTGTCAAGTAACCCATCCTGCCACACCACCATCACTTTATTCAGGACAGTAATGACGTGAGTTAGTTTAACAGCAGGAATCCGTAAAGACTGATCTTATTAACTTTAATCGTAAAATTAATCAATTAAGCGTCGATTTTCCATTACATCAAATATCCTTTTTCTCAGTGGATGAATGTTGTTCCCAAATACTCACTGTACTAGTACCTGCAGACGCATCTTCTATGCATTTAGATTCATCTCTGTAAACTAACTCTTCCCACATAGTACTATAGCAATTACGTACTGCCTTACATCTACAAAAACATTCAATAACTTATTCGAATAAAACTATTACAAATTATAAAATAATATTAATATACTGCCTCCGTGGTCTAGCGGTTAAGTCCGTGGATTTAGACTCGGAGGTACCGGGTTCGATTCCTGGTCGGGACAAAAAATATTTATTATTGTAAATGAATACATTTAATTAATATTTAATTTATTTGTGATACTTCCCGTACGCTGGAGATATCGACGAGCTTGCCACTTGTCATGATTGGTCTATAGTAAAGTTGGCCCGCTTATTTATAAGCGTGGTTTCTGACCACCCCGAAAGATAAACGGTCGTGATGTTACTATACTATAATATTAATACTACGAATACGGATAATAAGTCCCGTCCATGTGAAATCTGGCAAGAACACTGGCTAAATTTCCCCGCTGAATTGTAATACTGATTCTTTGGGCGAAGAAAGAGCCAGCCCTCTTGTCACTGGAGGAGACGACAAGACGTGGTGTAATCTGTATTTAAAACTTTGTTTAGCTTGGACTCCATTGGCTTAAGAGTTCTACAAAAATCATTAGGTATTATACCACTCTAGATATTTTTACTAAATAAATAAATTTAATACTATATTCCTCGCCAAGCCTTCTGGCCAAATTCTCCAGATATATGTTTTGGAAGGTCCATCTCCAGCAGTGGAGATCTAAGACACTGTGTGGGGCTGTACTGATGAAATATACTTTTATTATGTGGTAAATGAACTGCTGATAATTTGGGCGGCTTTTTGACTTAAGACTAGACTTCTTGTCTATTAATTTTATTCAGCATATCAGCAGTCAGATGACGCTTACCACCATACTGCGTAGCATGAAATTATTTATCTTTTCTTTATCTAAGTTTTTCATTATCTTAATCTTATGTCAAAATTCATCTATTCGTAATGCGATTTTTAAAGTAATCTGCTGTATCTGTGTGCTGTATTCCAATGTGAGCCCAAAATCAAAGTCGTCTAAATATGTTTTTAATATCCAATATTATTAGAATAATTTATCATACTTAATGAACTTACCCGCAATTTGCAATCACATTTGTCTGATGAAAAACTGTAAGTAATGAACAATAAGGGTCACCTATCCAGATATCGTATTTATAATAAAAACAAACATATTTGGTCATTGATTATAAAAGGCAAGGACATCCTTGCAAAATCAATAGATATCCAAAGATAATTTATCATATTAACAGTCTGACCTATAATTGAAATGATTAATACAAAAATGAAGGTTATAATAACATGTATGTAGATATAACAAAAACACGAAGTAATGAAAATAATTCAACCCGAATCTATGTTACGCATTTACAATGAGATAAATGGAAATTCATGTAATGGAAAATCGATGGTTAACTAAAAAAGTATAGGTTTTTTTAAACTAACTCATGCCATTACTATCACGTTACTACGAGGTGCTGGCAGTGAGAAAATATCCCAATTCTTAATGCTTCATGTTTCTCCATTACATTAAAAATCGTAAATTATTTCTAAACTAAAAACAACAAATACCTAAAATCAATAAAAGCAATATTGGAAAATTGAGACAGCCTCCGTAGTCTAGCGGTTAAGGTCGTACATTTTTAGATTAAGCTGTTGGTCTTCTGCTAACAGCTTACTCTTTTGACCACTTTGCTGCTTAGTCTATTATTAGTAAGTAAAATAATTTAAATAATGACGTTTCACAAATGCCTGTAATAGCTTTACATAAGAATATTTTGACTTTGATTTAGAAGCAAGAGTTTGATTCCTGTTCGAGAATTCGAAAATTATTTTGTGATATGCCACTTAATAATTGGCCTATTGTTAAGCTTGCTTACTATGAATGACTACCCTGCTAGGGATATCGGTTTGGATGATACTTTTAAGGTTAAATATTATACATACATACAACAAATAGAACGTGAAATGTCAATATTTTCAACATTGATGTTATGATGTTATAGCAACCACAAATTACTTTGAAACAATAAAAAAAACAATAAAAATAGTTGCAAAAGTCATAGGTTTATAACTATTGGATATAATGCGGTTTTAGATATAAAAAAAAACATAAATAAAATTTAATAAATATTCTTTTATTTTGCCATGTTTTATGTGATCGTACTCGTATATCTAACTAAATATTATCTGAAACATAGATTTAAGATTGGTCCGCGACACTTCACTAGATTGAGGCTAGCCATCAAATGTAGCTTTCAAAACTTAAACTTAAATGTTATTAGTAGCTCAAGCTCAAACAAACTCCGCTATTGAATCGAGATTGAATCGAGAACATGAAGCATGATACTTTAGACCGCGCCACAATGCGACCTAGCGATACTACAAATTGGCAAATCGATTCTGGCTGCTATTCGAGGTGATCCGATCTCGATTCCAAAACTGAGTTTGTCCATGCTAGAATTTAAAAAAACTTTCGCCAAATCCCACGATATCTCATCAAGAGATAATAATAATTTAGGTGCTAGGAAACATCATTTGTGTTACGTCAGACTTAGATCTTTGCTCATTACCAAATTCGCTTCTGATTTGTTCGGCAAAGACTTTAAAACCTTCGTAGAACTGCGGCAAAACCATTCGTAGATTTGCTTCAGGAAACTGGAATTCGTAGCCTTCAGTCAGCTCCATTGTGTACGAGTATGGGATTCCCATAGCTCCAAAAGCGAAGTCATCACTTCCACCAGCAGCTGGGTACCATTGTCCTGCACTCATGACTCTAAATGGTTTGCCTCCTGCCCTTTGAACAGCACTTGAAACTTTTCTTGCTAGACTATCCAATCGCTTCCAAGACCCTGGCAGGGTTCCTCCTGTATAGCCCCAAGGATAGACTAGGTACTGTCCATAAGCATGTAAGGACACGTATAGTTTGATTCTGTTAGAGTTTTCCATCATTATATTCTTCACTGCTCTTGTTTCTGCTTCTGAGAAAGGCTTGGGTCCAGCATAGGTTTCCTGATCGCAAGGATTGTTAGAGATCCCGCTGACACCCCACTTGAATCCGTAATTTCTGTTGCCATCAACGCCGTAACAGTTGAAGAATTTTGTTTTCGATCTCGTCTTTCTCCATAGGCGGTTCTGTGAAAAGCGATTTTGTCGTCAACATGTTTACTGGCATCGTTATGCAAATAAAGCTTTTGAATACAAAAAAAATATTAAAATGAATAGCTTGACAGATTTAGGAAGACATGTGCTCAAATTTAAGAAATAATCAAAAGAAATCTACTTACATTTCGACTAGCTCGTGTATATTCGTAGCCATCAGGGTTGACTACTGGAAGTATGTACCAGTCCACACCATTTAGCTCATTGTCCTTCGACTCCGGATCCATTACCAGGCGGTCTATCAGATACATCGCCATCGCCGGAGCTACCCACTCGCGCGCATGGATTCCTGGTAACGAGAAGTAGGTAGATATACAAAACATGTTTCTAAACATTTATTTGAAGGAATTAAAGTAAATTATTAACTACTTAATTATGTACAATACAATTAAAGACAAAAGTAGAAAAGGGGAATTAATAATATAAAAAAAAACTAAATTGCTACCAATGGACATAGCACCAAGGATACTGGCAGAATCGCCCAGTTAAATGTCAATTCTGATCCTCTGGCCCAAATATTGCCCAGCCCTTTTGTCTTCTGAGTTGTTGATGAGTTGTTACAAAGACTTGAAAATTGAATCGCAACAAGCTTTTATATCATATGTTTTATGTAATGTAATTAATTGATTGATTTACTTTAATTTCTTTCTTTCTTTCGTATTTAAAGTATATATTTTTTTACTTTTTAGAGCATTTAAATAATAGCTTGTTGTTTGATGATTACATCATATTATTTTTTGTTATAAACGTAGGAATGTGACTAAAAAGTTTGTTCTTTGGTTCAATTATGATTATTAAGACACAGTTTAAGACCTTAATGATTGAAAGATTCTTAATGGGTCGCCGTTGATGACAAGTCAGCATTAATCGAGCCAGCATCGACGGCTTAACTTGCTTTTAGGCACGGGAATGGTGGTGTTGTAAATCTATTACAAATTTACGTCAGAAAAGTTCTCCTTGAGCTTCCAAGACGGCATTAACGGAATCATACAGTATTTGGTTGGGTAGGGAGAGAAGTAGAATGGTGGATGGTGAGCGTATTATCGCGCAATAGAAAAAAAAGGAGGCCTCCTTTTCTTAAACCAGCCAATTGTCGGTCGCAAGCCCGAGACACCATTCTTCTCATCTCTTACCCACACACGATGGACCCGGCACCCGCACGGTGAATCCATGGAATGCTTAGAAATTTGTCTTCTTCATGTTGGGTTTCGAAATGCGACCGATTATTTGGAGTGAAAGTTCACAACCGGACCACTACCGCTTATTATTATTATTTAAACCTAATAATAAAAGCGGTTGTAAGAATGCTTTCCTTAAAATCCAAAAAGTTCAGATTCTCAAGAAATCTTCTGGAATCTATCTTCCATCCTATCAGTTCCATCTTATCAGTGGAGGTCTAGGACTCTGATGGAGCTGCGATGATTACGAATAAATTAACACCTACTTACCAGCATCAACAAAAACTATGGGATTGTTAGCAGCAGGATTTGTCGATATTTTGACTAATTTAAGTCTTCTATCTTGAAAACTACTGCCTACATTAACCACTGTCACCAGATCAGGTCTTCTTCTAGCTATCATTTCTAGATGGTCTTGTATCTGTAAAATGTAAGATATTCCCTACTAAGAATCGTGGTTCTATCATCATCACAGCCCTAGACCTCCACTGTTGGAGATAGGCTTTTTGGCTTTTGATCTTTGGGAATTTGAACTACACTCGCTACGCAGGTCAGGCGGGTTAGCAAAGGGTCTCAATTTTGAATGACAATTTATTAACATTTCCACAAGTTAGTATAAGTGGAACTGGGACTGACAGCTTAACGTGCTCTCCGAGGCACTGAAACGTAAGAATGTATTTCTCATTAATACTTACAACCGAGCCACCATCGCAATTCGTGATTCTATAAATACTAAGTTTTCAAGCATTTTTTAAGATGTCGGTCCCGGTTCTACTAATACCAACTTATGGATTCATAACTAAATTGTCATTAAAAGTTGCCATTAGTAGTTACCATTGGTGAGTGTAGGCCAAATTCTCCAGGAATTTCTGGAAGGCCAATCTCCAACAATAGAGGTCTAGGACTCTGTGTACTAGGGGCTGTGATAATGATAAAGTCGAAGATAATACATCTTGCATTGGTTATAAAGACTATAGCTATGTCCACACACCGGTGCTATTTCATCATTATTTTGAGTCACCGATAAGTTCACTGACAAAATTTCAAGTAACAAACAAAATGAAGGAACATTTGTCTAAAACATTAGAATTTATAGAATATTGACGACTTGGTGTAGACGATATGTCATACATGCTTATGGCACAACGCTTAATGTAAGACGAATTGAAAGTTGAAACTCAAGATGAACATAAACGACAATTAAAAGCGCACTGGTGTAGAACTAGCTGTAATAATAAGGATTCGTTTAACCAAACGGAATCCAATCAAGCACAACAATTTCACGTTTATTGATGTGTAGGCAAAACTATCTTAGATAAACCACAGATAAATTATTAAATGTTATTATATATATGTTTAACTCCAAAGCATCATATATTAGACGTCCAATGACTCTTTGTTACGTTGAATCGATCATCGGCAGCAATTCATTATGAGTAATTTGTTTTTCAATACCAACTTACTCATGGTATTGCTTTTTATTATCTTTTTATGTATGTCTAAAAGACCTGCAGATGACAACTGTTACAACTTCTAACCTGTATAATATTTATTGTGGCATTGTTAATCTGTGGATCATCAATGTAAGCACTTGTTATGTCTTTATATTTTCTATACTTTTTTCACAATAATGGTAATGCAGTGACGTTTTCTTCTTCTGCTCTTTATTGCTTAACTTTAAATTTATATGTGAAACCCTTTAATAGTTCTTAGTGAATTTACTGTATAATATTTATTATAATATTGTCAACTGTTGGTTTTCCAAAATGTTTAAAAAAAAAATGGCGAGTAATCATACTCAAATGAAATGATGATTCCTAATATATTACTTACAGCTCCATAAGAATTGTATGAGTACACTTCGAAACCGCGATAGAACCGTCGACCAAGTTGAACATCCAATGTTTGGAAGGACCTTAAAAAATTAGATAAATCAAATACAGATTTTTAAAAATATTTACAAAATATACAATAAAATTTATATTACGGATAGGGATATAAGTCCCGTCCGCGTGGAATGGTGGCAAGAACGCTGCGAAAGAGAGAAGACAAGAACGAAAAGCATTTGCCCGCTGAATCGCAATACTCATTATTTGGGCGAAGAAAGAGCAAACCAAGAGCACACGTGGTGTTGTGTCAAATAATTTTAATTAAATTGTATTTATATCTGGTAAATTCAATTGTTTTCTTATCAATTAAAAACGTACCTATCTAAAAGGATTTTGACCGTTTTGTATTAAAATCCTTCGCAGAAGCACGAGCTTTCTTGTCAGTTTTTTAACAGCCTACGTGGTCTAGCGGTTAAGTACGGGGATACGGGGTCGATTCCTGGTCGGGACACAATAATTTATTTGTGACATTTCTCGAGGCTGTACTAGACTAGAATTTTCTTGTATGGCGGCTGTCACTTTATTGTGTTAAATATATTTATTTAACACAATTTATTTATAAAAAATTAATAACACAGCTGCCTCCATGGTCTAGCGGTTAAGTCCGTGGATTAAACTGGGAGGTACCGGGTTCCGAGGAATATGTCTCGAGTCTTGTCATGATTGGCCTATAGTAAAGTTGGCTAAATGTGAATCTGCTTATTTATAAGCGTAGTTTCTGACCACCCCGAAAGGGAAACGGTCGTGATGATACTTTACTTATTTTATATTTAAAGAAAAAAATACGTAGACAGTGTTTTCAATGATTGTGGTCTTTATTTTCACAACCTTTTATCCTTTGAGGTAATTCAAAATTTTTGCACGACTTGTTTATTATATAAAAAGGTGTATTACATTCGGAAAATAGATCGGTGAATTTCGGTCTTCTATGTATCTTAGACTAAAATATGAGAATAAAATATTTATCAAGAAAGAATGCATTTTGTGATTTCGTCATAATACTTACTTGCCATATCTTTCATGCTTAACATTTAGTTCTAAATCGTTATGTGTTGCGAAGTCCTTCACATAATCTCGATGACTTAACGGCACTAGTATATCCAGGCTGTCGTTGAGGCCAAAACTTCTCTTCAAGATCTCCACTTCATTTCCTGGATCCCGAAATTCTTTGACTACATCAAATTGTCTTCTATTGTGCGGCACAATTTGTACAAGAGCGTAACTGGAAACAATAAACTATTAGTAATTTATAAGAATATTTATAGAAGAAGAAGTATCAACACGACCGTATCCCTTCCAGGGTGGTCAAAAACCTCGCTGTTTTTTTCACATCTAGTCAACTTTACTATAGGCCCATCATGATAGATGGCAAGCTCGTCTATGTCTCTAAGAATACCAAACTCGAGAAATTTCACAAATAAATGAAATTAATTATTGTGTCCCGACCAGGAATCGATACCTCTGCTAAATCCAGGGACTTCACTGCTAGACCACGGAAGCAGTTGTAATACTGTAGCCGCATTTAATTTATTGTAAAATTACTCAAGTTGGAAATTCTAGAAACATCGATGAGCTTGCCCATAGTAAAGTTGGCTAAATGTGAACCGACTGCGCGTTTAAAAAACGCCTTTTTTGATAACTTCGCAATGGATTACGGTCGTGAAGGTACTTTATTTATTACTATATTAATTTATTCGAAATAGATACAAAAACATTAAAATAAAATAGATTAAAAAACTAATTATAAATAAAACTAAACTAAAAATATCTATGAAATTAAAACTATTACTTACTTGTCATATTTACTATCTTCTTCACATTCTACTTGACAGAAGGTTACGGTTACTGCAATAAAAAAAAATATGATTAGTGACACCGGATATAATCCAAAATGTTTAAACACTTTAATAACATGCATTTGTAACTATTTAGGACAAAACTTGCAAATGAAAATATTGTCAGTCTCTATTTTTTTTATAATTAAACTTTATTTATTTGGTTTAGATTTTTATTTATGTTATTTATGTAGTTTTTAACTACGAGTATGTTTAATTAATGTAGGCATATTAAAATATACACACACACACACAAACACAATACAATTAGGTACACACTCATACCAACATTACACACAACAATTTTGGTAGGGATTTCTTTATGCTGATTTTCAACGGTAAAATTATATGTCTCTGAAATATTTATGTTATATGGAATTTTATTAAGAATTAAGGACAGTACAATGATTTAAATAAAATATAAAACTAAGGTATTAAAAATATATAAACTAAATTAAAAATAAAACTAAACTCTTCACTATATATAAAAATATTCACCCATGACTCGATCATGTGGCAGTGTGTCAAGAACACTCGCAGCATTCCCCCGCTACACAGCGATTCCGATTTGGTTGCGAAAAAACTGCCACATACAGCATTAACCAGCCGCTTAGACAGTTCTTTAAAGAACTTCTTAGCGCTTGGCTCCCACGGACCCATTGTCTCAAGACCAAAGGCACAAACACGCGGTCATTAGCAACAGACTCGTATTTGCATTTGGCCTTTTCAGCCGAGTCCGCAGCCGCCCCAGTCCTGACAGATGTGCCCTGGACATGAGAGCAAGCGTCCCACACCACTGAATTAGTATTTACTGTCGACCGGACAAACAAATGGCATGCTTGGTCGTGATGAGAACACGTTTTGTAATTGCTTTAAGTTAATTGTGTCAGTTATTTTTATTTATTATTTTATATATCAAGTCTTTTAAAATGATTAAAACCAAGTTCCGTACAAGCGTCTAAAAAGACCCCATCCAATTAAAGAAGCAGAAATCTTGTACGTCTTCGAACATCAAGAGAGGTCGTCTACTCTGAAATTGATTTAAATAGTTTTATGTTAGGCGCAGCCAACTTCAGCAAAGAAGTTAATAGGCGCATTGAGCTATGATTGGCGGCATTCGAGAAAATGAAATGTAGTGTTATTGTATGTATGTTGTATATGTAGTTTATATAATAATTTATATATGTAGGTATCATATTATGTACTTCATTTATGTAATGTGTATACCCATTTATATATGTAATTTTGTATTGTACCTAGTTGTAAGTAAATATTGTATTTTTATTTTTCTTTTCATATTTGTTGTTTATTTGCTAACCTTACCTCTTAAGTTTTCATTGTCCCGAAGGTTGATTGGAAGAGAGTGCCTATAGGCATTATGTCCGTCTTTTGTCTGTATAACAATAAAGTCTTAAAATAAAAAAATAAAAATCTGGCAACATCCTCTCATCGTCAGTTCCACAATGTTGAAGACAAGAGTCCTAATGTCGTACGGAACCATTGACCGGACTGGTCTAGTCCACAAAATCAAGATCGCTCAGCGAGCTATGGTTGGTATTTTAAAGATGGATATAATTCGAAACGGTGATATTCGTCAGAGAACCAAATTCAATGACATAGCTTTCACAATTAGCAAGCTGAAGTGGCCTCAGAACCAACGGCCGATGGGACAAACGGGTTCTAGAGTGGAGACCGCGTACGAGACTATGCATAGTAGGACGAACCCCCGGCATACGGCCGGGCGTGACCTTTAGGTCGCTGATAGCGGTTTGCATTTAGAGGGATGGCTCTGCAAAAGACCGCGTTCAGTGGCAAGCCTTAGGGAAGGCCTATATCCAGCGGCGGGGAGACACAGTATACGCTAACAAAAGGAACGGCGATTGGTTGGTTTGTGTAACGATATACGAGTGTGTTAAAGGCAATCATTTTTTTTTTATTTAAATAAAAAAACAAAACATGCTGTATGTACACAATACTATTATACAGTACCATTGCTGATAGTGCGCTTATAAAGATTAAATTTTGGAAAGTAATCTCAAACGTCAAACTAATCTTTTGTCAAAACTTTCAGATTAAAACTAGGGAACAGAAACGAACAAACTTGTTGGTCTACTTTAAAAATATATATCTGTAGGCACGATTAATAGATTGGCTTGGCAAACTAAATAATCAAATCTAATATAATATACATAATATTACTTGTGAGATACATTGTGTTTTCATGCGATAGCCAAGTTAATCTATTCATATAAAATATAAAAGAATTTTAATATTGATGTGGTCACTATAAGATATAAGATAAACTACTAAAAAAATTTTTTATACAACAAAAGAAGCATTTAAAAAAATACAGAATAAACGAGCGATCAAAACAAAATTACCTTATTTTTGGCTAAAACTTGCAGTTAGGTTATTTATAGCTCGGACCCTCAATTTTACCTTTGTTCAGGGAAGTCTAAAAGTATCATCACAATCGTATCCCTTTCAGGGTGGTGAGAAACCACGCTTTTTAGAGAAGCGGATTCACATTTAGCCAACTTCACGACAGGCTCATCATGGCAAGTAGCAAGCTCGTCGATGTCTCTAGCGTCTAAAATCGAGTAGAGAAAAAAAAAATTTTGTGTCCCGCCTAGGAATTGATGTCGGAGTCTTATAATAACGATTTTTCAATCTCAGATTCAGTGTATGTAATTTCAGAGTAGACCCCTAGACGTCTTGATTGTTTGGACCGAAGGAGTTTTTAATTTGTGGTAACATTCCATATTTTGCCGTGGCTTCATATAATTGGGTCTCTCAATCAGTGGTTCTAAACATTTTCTTACAATATACCACTATGTTATTTTATTGCAATTGTATGACTGACATGAGTCCCTAACACTATGCTAGCTTTGTTTGGGCATGACGACTATTCGAGTCTGATCCCGAAACATGTGGATACACTTTACACGGGCTTACGGCCCGAACGGTGGATACTTCCCCGCCTCGGCAGACTGGGCAAATCACCACCATCAGTTCCCCTACCACCTATTTGTTTTTCTCGTTAAAATTATTATGATGGTGCGACAAAGTAATTACGAGAATTTACAAGAGTAACCAAAAAGAATATGTTAAATTTTGAGAGGCAGTGGTCTAAATAAGGCTTCCGTCTCCTCTCAAGAACCAATCCGATAGCAATTGATGTCATTAGGCCAGCCCTTTGTACAACGCGTGATCTCTAGTAATTTGAATTTAATAACTTTATAATAGACGCGAACCTCCGCGTTCGACCGGGTTCGATTACTGGACTTGACCAATGTTTTAAAGAACAAGAAAATTACAATTGTTGTTAATAATTTAAGTAGAAAACTTTAAGGGGTTTATTTCTATTACTCGTATTAATTGAGGCCTCCGCCAAGTCCTATGGCCGCCAACCTAAGGACCCCCCGACCCTCCCACCGTTCCAGTCGCCGATCCAGCCGCCGCTGTTTTCATCCCCCATTTCGCCCTCGATTGCTCCAACGCATTGATCGATTGCTACCCCTCAGGTTGGGTCTGCTGCCATTGAGTAGACTTCGCTTCGCATGCTTGCATGAACGCGGCGAACGAGTGCCTTCACTCCGTAGCCACGACTCAGACTTAGCTGTTAAGGCACGCAGGGCCAACAGACAAAGAGAGACGGTTTTTAGGGTTTTAGTACGGACTAAAACCCTAAAACCCTACAGAGGCTTCTTAGGGTCTCCTTATGAGGCCTCACGGTGATTCGGGCATGTGACCTCCCGCGGTGGCCCTTCAGGCTGGGGTCGTATCGTCAGGTGATTTTTCGATCTCCGTCTTTAAAAAAATAACATTTATTTAAGTAACTTTATTATCACAATCGCTTTCGCACATTCGCGCAAATTGATTTATTTAAATTTATAAATATGATTGTGATCAGGAATCGAACCTGGTACCTTCGAGTCAAATCCACGAAATTAACCGCTAGATGACGAAGGACATTTAATAGATATATTAATCATAGATCTGTTTTACTAAAATAGAGAAAAACGTTATAAAGGTAATTTTATTTCCTATAAAATTAATAGATATTTCTAAAAGTACCTACACTCAGAAATGAATATAATGTTTGTTTGCTAAGCGACGAAATTCTAGTCCAAACATGATGACCATTACGGTCGTGGTGATACGGTTATTTTAATGTAATCAAAGTTTAACCAAATAAACATCAAACGGAGAGAAAATTTATATGAAAAGAAGATTCGCTTTGATCGGAAAATTTCATTTTAATACATTCGACTTTCAACGGCTTTTGAATAAAAAGTTTGTATATGACAAAAAAATCGTTTCAGTAACTAGCTGCCAGTGGACAGGTACTGACGTAAATTAATTGTAAATGTGTCAATAACTGATGTCGAATGTAAGAACGCTTTAATAATAATAATAAAATTCTTTATTGCACACAAAATATAAAATATAAAAACATGTACATAGACGAGCATAATACCATAAAGGTATTCTCTACCAGCTAACCTTTGGGAGAGTGAGAGAAGAATATTATGGGTGCAGAGTAAGAAAAATTAACACAAAAGGATCAAAATATTACAATAAGTAAAATTAATAAATATATGTGTACGTAGGTAAGTATATGGTTTAAACATCTAAGATGATAATAAATATATACTGTGCATAAATAATAAATAAAATACATGCATATTTAAAATAAATAAATAATAATAACTATATGTCAAAGCTGCCTCCGTGGTCTAGCGGTTAAGTCCGTGGATTTAGACTCGGAGGTACCGGGTTCGATTCCTGGTCGAGACACAAAATTATTTATTAATGTAAATAAATACATTGAATAAATATTTAATTTATTTGTGATATTTCTCGAGTTTGGTACGCTGGAGACATCGACGAGCTTGCCACTTGTCATGATTGGCCTGTAGTAAAGTTGGCTAAATGTGAATCCGCTTATTTATAAGCGTGGTTTCTGACCAGCCCGAAAGGGAAACGGTCGTGATGATACTTTTTTTTATTTTTTTTCTTATATGTCAAAGAAAGGAGATTAAGATGCATTTTATTTTTTAAGAAGGTGAGAACTTAAGAGTTTTTTAAATATATTTAGAGACGGTGCCTGTAGGATAAATAAAGGCAGCCTGTTCCATTGACGAGCTGCAGAAACAGTTAGAATCTGAATGTCCGCTGGAGGAGTGAAGAGGAATTGAGAGTTGCTTGTTGTGCGAAGAACGAAGAGAACGAGAGTGAGAGTCGCACAGATATTCGAAACGATCGCTCAAGTATTAGGTGTATTAGGATTATTTTGAATGCCGAACAAGAAAAAAATAATGTGTAAAGACCTGCGAAAACGGATTTTTAGCCACTTTAATTGAATACGCTTTCCTTAAAATCTTTAAAAAGTCGGTCCAAACCTCGATATGTACCAATGAGAAATACACTTTTCTTACATACATTTGTCATAGATCTACACACATCACCGTTTCCATGCTTCAAAAACATGTTAAGCCTGGTCTGATTCCATTAATACCTCCCTAGATTATAGTTCGTTCGCTAGCCCTACGGCTTCAAGGAACCTTAGTATGGACTTAGGAGCGAGGAGTCGCACCTCCTCAGGGCTTAAACTGAGAGCACCCAAGATGGTGCTACGCTTGTGATGCAGGGCATAACAGTCGCACAGGAGGTGGATAGACACCTCGCGACAGAATCTACACTTATCTGTTTCTACCAAGCCCATGGTAAACATGGCAACAAGGCATGCACCATCCACTATTCTACTCCTCTCCTTTGAGTAAGTCGTGCAAAGATTTTACTGGAACTCCTCTCGCACCAACTTCCACTGCGTAAAGCTGAGTCTTGAACCCGTAGACAGGACAAGAATTAGAACGTAATCATTTCTTCACAATTTGTAATTACAATTTATTAACGATTCCAAGTTGGTATTAGTGGAACCGGCTTAACGTGCTCTCATAACGCACGGGCAACGGTGATGTTGTAAATCTATGACAAATGTACGTAAGAAAAGTGCATTTCTCATTGGTACATGCCGTTGACATTGGTTTGAACAGACCTTTGTATGATTTTAATGAAAGCGTTCCTACAACGGAGCCACCACCACCGCGCCAATCATAGGCATATAATAATAAAAATCAAACTTACCTAAAACAAACAATAAATAATAAATGAGATCCATATTCACAAAACAATAACACAGTAAAAATCAATCCACTTTCATTGTATTTTAAATTCAATTTCTGTAAATTACGCGCGAAACCAATATCTGTGCGCGTGAGTTTCTTTAATACGCTGCCGTTACCTGCGACGATGGAAAACACACTAGCAAGACACACTCAACTAAGAACGAACAAATACACTTAAGACCCAGTATCATTGGTATTTCAAATTATTATTTTATTAAATAATAAATAAAATAAATAAAAAAAACTTAAATGACATAAAATTTGGAGTTGTAACTGGGAACGTGTAAATCTGTACGGGCGGCGTTTGCGTTACCCAATATTATGGGGGTCGTATGGGAGGCACGGCTGTGACTTAATGTCACACACAATGTAAATGACCAATATTTCTTATTTTTACATTGTTTTAATTTTTGATTAATGTGTATTTTTTATATTCACCGTGGCAATTACTTGAAATTATGACGAATATCTATGTAATTTATCACAAAATGAAGGCCTTCTTTTTGAACCAGCCTATAGTTGCAAGTCTGAGACACGATTTTCTTCCTTGCACACGATGGACCTGGCACCCGTACGGTATTTCTAAAATAAAACTCTTGACCAAGTCTCACACCGAAGACACATATTTCGCTTACATTCGGTGTGCTGCAACGCTTATTCAACATCAGCCTGTGCTCTCCACTGCTGGATACGCCTCCCCCATGGCTCACCATTTCACACGATCTTCTGCCACACTCATCCAGTCCCTACCAGCGACTTTTTACGTCATCCATCCATCTGGCTGCGAGTTGTCCTACACTGCGTTATGTCAGTAAAATATTGACTAATGATAATGCGTCGCATCTCAGGGGGACAGCGCATAAAGCGGGAGCCGCGGCGGAAAATGCGGAGTCCAGCAAGCGGCGCAAGTATGTAAGTATATTAAAAGATTACATATTTATGCCGTTTGCTGTAGAAACCCTGGGCCCGTGGAGGCCCATTTTTGCTCTTGGCGCAAAAAAGATTTTAAAAGACATAACACCGCGTGTTGTCGTCTCCTCCGGTGACAAGAGGGCTGGCTCTTTCTTTGCCCAAAGAATCAGTATTGCAGAAATGCACCATTCCATGCGGACGGGACTTATATCCCTATCCTTAGTATTAATATTAATTTTATTTTATATTTAGTAAATATTTTTTTCGAATAAATGTTACTAATGATACTGGGTCTTAAGAAAATCTATCCCGATAACGGTTAGCGTTACTTATTAATTATAGTTTGGTAATTAAAAATAAGATTGATTTATTTACGCCTTTACTCTAACTACGAGTAACTTGGTAGACTATTATGTGGTTCCTGACCACGCGGCAAATGAAATGGTCATGATGATACTTTACATCTACTTTTTATTATTAAGAGGGTATAACGCCTTTGTTTCTTTCTTGCTCGTACAATTTCATAATTTCAAAGGTTTTGTGTAGTTTTCAGAAATTAGTCCATTAACTTTATAGGAAATAAAATTATTATGATCTCACAGAAGAAATGATCAGGAACGGGTTCAAGACTCAGCTTTACGCAGTGGAAGTTGGTGCGAGAGGAGTTCCAGAAAAATCTTTGCATTACTTACTGAAATAATTGGGCCTAAGTAGGTCTGCCGTCAATACATTTATGGAACGAGCTTCCAAGACGGCATTAACGGAATCATACAGTATTTTGTTGGGTAGGGAGAGAAGTAGAAGAAAAAAAAAAGAGAGGCCTTCTTTTCTTAAATCAGCCTATTGACGGTTGCAAACCCGAGACACCATTCTTCTCATCTCTTACCCACACACGATGGACCCGGCACCCGCACGGTAATTCCATGGAATGCTTAGAAATTTGTCTTCTTTCTTCAATATACCTTTTAGACAAACTAAAATATAAAACACATTGATAACGTTTTTCCTTTATTTTACAAAAAAATATATATGAAGAGAGGAAGACAAATTTCTAAGCATTCCATGAATTCACCGTGCCGGGTGAAAGAGAGATGAGAAGAATGGTGTAGGCTGGTTTACAAAGGAGTTTATAATATAAATGTTCCTAATTGTATTGTCTAGAAAGTCCATGAACTTCATTTCTCAAAAGTACATTCAGACTAGAATAAATCTTTAAAAATATTGGATCGTTAGTCACCTTTTACAAGTGTAGTAGAGATGTAGTAGAAGTGTAGTATATTTATGTATGTTGTATATGTAGTTTATATAATAATTTATATATGTATGTATATGTACTTCGTTTATGTAATGTGTATACCCATTTATATATGTAATTTAATTTTGTAGTTGCAAGTAAATATTGTATTTTTATTTTTCTTTTCATATTTGTTGTTTATTTGCTAACTAAAGAGGTAACTCTTACGTTTTCATTGTCCCGAAGGTTGATTGGAAGAGAGTGCCTATAGGCATTATGTCCGCCTTTTGTTTGTATAAAAAAGGTTTTTAAATAAAAATAAATAAAATAAAACAACAATTTATTTTCGCAAATGTTACACTTAAATTCTTTAAGTTTATGACTCATTTTAAGTGTAAAAAAGGATCACAATGCAGGTGAAAAAAGGTGAAAAAAAAAGGTAATTAGTTCAAGAACCTGATCGGGTTTGTTGAACCGGATGAGTGGTTCGTGGGAGTTGCGCCCACGCATGTATGTATAACGGGCCGCGCATTGTCATAACATGCGCCGGCGCAGCTGATCTCCTTTCCACTTCATTGTTATTGTACAGAATACTTCATCGCTCACTTGACAAACAGCGAGGGTATTTTGGCAAAACTGGATAAGTGCACAATATGTTATAATAATAAATTTATTCCAAGGAAAAGAACATAACATGCATTTTATGGTGTTCTGAATCCTGAGTAAGATAGAAGAATCCCGCGCTTTTATAAAAATGCTTAATAAAATTTATTAAGCAAATAATGTAAAAAGAATTTAAGCATGCAAATTAACATAATTGAGAATTTATAATTTATTTTCAATTTTTAGGGCAATCAAAATATTGATGGAAAGGATAAGCAATAAAGGACAATAGGTCAAATAGATATAACATAATAATATGGTACAATGCATAATAATGAAAAAAGAAAGATTATATCATACCCCAATGCTATAGCTACTATCCCTACGCGTAGATATACATTTGGAGACTCTTACATATGTAGCACGCTGAAGATGTGGAATGCTCTCCCAGCCAGAGTTTTCGCCATTCAGTCCCAGTGTGAAAAAGTATTTTGATAGGCATAATGGTAGGGACTGATGTCGGTCGTTGGTGGCTGGCGTCAGTTGCTCCCATTCTTGGACATCGCGTACTTCAGTAGCGAAGTAAAGAATCTGGGAGTACAGCTAGATTCCAATCTGAACTGGACTGCCCAGGTCAACAATACGAGTCGAAAAATATTTTCTTCTTTGCACTCTCTCAATAAATTCAAAAATTTCCTGCAATTAAAAGCTAAAATAACCCTTGCTCAAAGTAGACTTCCTTCCTATACTCGACTATGGTGACGTGTGTGGTGTCGATCTCTCAAAGATGTTGCTCAACAAGATGGAGCGGTTACTAAATACATGTATCCGGTTCATCTTTTGCTTACGCAAATATGATCACATCTCTGAGTTTCGGACGAAGTTGAGGTGGCTACCAATTCGTTGTCGCAGGAACCTTAGAATCCTCTGCTTACTCTTTTCTATACTGAACGAGCCTGCGACACCGAAATACCTTAAGGACAAATTTGCCTATCTCTCGTCACTTCATGAAAGATCCCTCCGTTCGTCCCACAATTCTGTTCTATCTATTCCTTCTCATCACTCTAGTTTTCAGGCTAACTCATTCGCAGTAGTGGCAGCAAATTTGTGGAACGACTTGCCAGTTGAAATTCGCCAAGCTCCCAACAAAACACTATTTAAAAAGATGGTTTACTCTCATTTCTTAAAGAGCTCCTTATAGCGTATGTAAGTAAATGTTGTATGTAGTGCATATGTATGTATGTATATAGTGTGTAGTATATGTATTTTTATTTAATATTTGAATGTATGTGTATTTGTAGTTATATATATATTGTATATATAAGAACGATTTAATTTATTATGTAAATGTTTCATATAGCCAGTTGCACCTACCTTTCAACGTTAATGCTCTGTATTGTCCCAAAGGTTGGCTGCTAGAGAATGCCTAGCGGCATTAAGCCCGCCTCTTGTACATAGTGCAATAAAGTTTTAAATAAATAATACCGCTTACTATTAGTTGGGCGCGGTGTGACATGTTTTCATAACTGCTGTACACAGATAAAAAACTGTATTAAAAACTTTTACAGTTACCTATATGGTTTTGCTAGATAAAAAACTAAACAAAACAAACATCGTATGTTTTTTTTTTTTTCAAAAATAACATATTAGGTTTTGCCAGCACACCTTCTCCAGGCTTCGCTGATTTATTATTAAACTTTAAGTCAAAAATTCCTCGCCAACCCGTCTGCCCAGCGTGACCTGTGTACGCCAAATTCTTCAGGTATATATTCTGGAACCTCCAGCAGTGAAGTTCTAGGGGATGTAATGAACTCAAAAATACAGCACAAGTAGTACAAAAATAGCCTAAAATGGAAGATGTCATTTGATCTATCAACTCACCACCACCTAGTGTAATAGTAGAGAATTTTGTTGTTTTTTTTTAATAAAAAAGATGTCTCGTACAAATTTTGTTAGGCAACCCTTCACGGTTACTTTATTTTTTTTTTACATTTTTTTTTATTTGAAAGCAGACGGTCACAACAACAATACATAAACATTTAAGCATAGATCCAGTATTTCAACAATTGATATTATGTACATACATTAAAAAGTAAAATACATTTCATTCGAATACTCAACCGGTTAAGGTCGCTCTTAGGCTCAGCTAATATAAGCTAAGTCAGGAGCATAGCTGTAAAGATGAGGTACCGTTTGAGGGGTATAGAATTTTAACTATTGTGAGTGCACTGAATCTAGTGACAATTTAAATAAAAAAAGTATATACCGTTTCCCTTTCGGGGCTTATAAATAAGCGGATTCACATTTAGCCAACTTTACTATAGCCCAATCATGACAAGTGGCAAGCTCGTTGATGTCTCCAGCGCGCCAAACTCGAGAAATATCACAAATTTGTTTACATTAATACATATTTTTATGCCCCAACCGGGAAACGAACCCGGTACCTCCGAGTCTAAATCCACGGACTTAACCGCTAGACCACGGAGGCCGTTAAATAATTAAATATTTATGTTATTATTATGCTTTTTAGATAAAAAAGTAAAGTATCATCACGACCGTATCCCCGACTCGCCAACCCAGCGTGGCGAGTCTTCATTGTTAGTGTTGCGTCTTCTATTTTAAAGTCTCTCATTGTTATATTCCGTCGTGCGAACCGAAGGATTAGAATTTGTTTAGGAAAGCGTTCTTACAACCGGGATTCCTTTGTTCAACGGTTCTGTTATGTTTATCCTGTCTTCACGTCAATACTAATTAATATGATTGCATTATAATTTGGTAGACTTGTGGTGAGAGAAGGCCAAATTCTCTAGACATCTAGAATAATCTTAAAAGAAGCAGTAATAGAGATTACGGACTCTGCGTTCTAGGTGCTGTCAATATAATGATTAAACTTTATCATCTGTTAGAAGTAATATACAAACAATATAAAAGAATAGCCCAAGCCGTCTGGCCAGCGTGGCGAGTGTAGGCCAAATTCTCCAGTTCTGGAAGGCCCATCTCCAGCAGTGGAGGTCTAGGACGCTTTGTTCTAGGGCTGTAATGAATGAATGAATGAATGAATACTTACAAAAAAAATAGCTGCTCCAAATCGCTGTCTTGTGGCATGGTGCCCAATACACTGGCAGCATTTCCCCTTTGAATTATGATACTTAATTTTGGGAGAAAAACTGCCAGCCCTATTGTCACCAGAGACGTCAATGAGTCTTGGAACAATTTCTTTATAAAAGGCTTATGGTTCCGATCCCCACGGGCACGATTCTACAGAAAACGTCAAAAAAAGTAACTATTGCAAATAGTTTCATATTTTCGACGCTTGCTGATCTGCGCTTGTTCTGCTGCAACACCAGCTCTAACAGAAGTTTCTTGAAGGTGGGAAGGGGCGAGGGATCTGTTATCTGTTAGTGGTTTAGCCAAACCTATAAACACGTAGGATGGAATTCAAATTTACCTGCATTAAACGGAATTTTGAATTCGAAGTGACACTTGCATACACGCTTACCAATTTAAAAATAATAATAATCTAGAATGTTCCATTTCCCTATTCCCTTCTCGCTCTTTCTCCTATCCGCTCCGCTATACCCTTTTCAAACTCACGAAGACGACCGAGAGCCGCCGAATAGTGAAGCCCGCACCGCCTTTTTGGATAATTTAATAAAAACGCTAATAAGCTAAACTATTATAATTGTGGTGACTCGTGCCCTGGGTCTGTGTTTGTGTTTCTAGCAGTTTAAACTATCGGTTTCCCGGCTGATCGTGTATGTAAGAGTTGGCTCTAGAAGACATTATTTATTCAATTCTGGTGGCCAGCCAGCCAACCACTTATTCGCCAGACCAGTTAGACAATATTTTTTTTTTTTTTCATTTCATTTTATTTATTTATCACCGTAGGGACCGTCTGGAACACTTGGTTAAGTCAATTTATAATAAAACTGATCACAAATCAGCAGGAGGTATTTAATCCAATTAGCTGTCAAACAGAGTGATAATTGTCCTTATCAAGATCAATTTCGTCACGTCCCCTTTGTCGAAAGCGTTAATAAATATCTTAACACCCTGTTGTTTTAATAATTGAGTACTGTTTTTTTTTTTGTTTGTGTTTTCGTCTCACGATGGATGATGTATAAGGTGATAGGTCTAGCCCATTCAGCCAAGTCTGACGTAATATATCTAATGAGGTCATCATCAAATTTCAGATGCTGCTAAATTTGATGCTTTTCTTGGAGTCAGTCGCGGCACTATAGCTCAAACACGTCGGGTAAAATATGGGAGTATACAGCGCGGGAAAACCGCGAAAAACAAACTGCAACTTGTCACTTTAGAGTCAATTTACTGTTTTCCATAACTATTTACATTGTAGCACATTATAGAAAAATATTTAAGAAAATATACAAAACAAAAAACTTAGACTTGACATGTCCTTGCAAAAGGCGGGAATTAGTTACTGCCTCCGTGGTCTAGCGGTTAATTGCGTGGATTAGAACTCGGGGGCACCGGGTTTCTATTTCTGGTCGGGACACAAAAATATTTATTAATTTAAAAGCATACGGAATCGACTATAAATTTTCAGTCCAAGAAACGATCTTTTTTTTCTCTTTTCTACACAACAGTATAAAAACCGTGTATAAACATAACTACCTGTTATTCTATTACATAATAAACGAACAAACGGTAGAAAATTGTGTATAATTAC
Source organism: Tinea semifulvella (assembly GCA_910589645.1). Classification (NCBI taxonomy): domain Eukaryota; kingdom Metazoa; phylum Arthropoda; class Insecta; order Lepidoptera; family Tineidae; genus Tinea; species Tinea semifulvella. Next base: position 7,910,342 of record OU342612.1, on the reverse strand, counting down.
AAACTAATTAGTTGGGAGGAAATGAAATGGATTCCGATCTGTTTTCTTGTATTCCCATGTATTCATTAGTCAGGTAACGGTAATTGCTCTTGACTCCTTCAAATGGGCACCTATTATTGAGGTAATAAAATATTATTCATCACCCTATAATCGCTCAGCGAGCTATGGAGAGAGCTATGCTTAGTATTTCTGTGATAGATAGAATTCGAAACGTTGATATTCGTCAGAGAACCATAGGTACTGACATAGCATTCAAAATTATGAAGCTGAAATGGCAATGGGCCGAACAAATCTGCCGCAGAACCGACGACCTATGGGGCAAACGGGTTCTAGAGTAGAGACCACGTACTGGACGACGCAGAGTGAAAATGGACTAATGACCTAAGAAAGGTCGCTGGTAGGGGTTGGATGAGGATTGCAAAAGACCGCGTGCAGTGGCGAGCCTTGGCCTACATCCAGCAGTGGAGCGACACAGGCCGATGATGATGATGACCCTATAATTAAATGCTATTAGAAACTTTTGTACCGACTTCACTCCGTACAAAGTCACGTCGTTGTCACGTGGCGTCTCGTCGGTACCGTCAGCGTTACTTTTGAAAGTACACGTTTGATGATTTTTTATTATTTTGGGAATTAATAATAGGTATTTGTTATTATTTAATAAAAAAATATTTACTTCGACTCCAATATAAATAGAAACACGAAAATTAAATAAACTTCTGAAATGGTAGTGAAAAGTAAAATTAATGTAAAAATAAAAAAAGTAAAGTATCAATCACGATCGTTTTCCTTTCGAGGTGGTAAAAAACCACGCTTATAAATAAGCGGATTTACATTAAGCCAACTTTACTATAGGCCAATCATGACAAGTGGCAAGCTCGTCGATGTCTCCAGCGTACCAAACTCGAGAATAATCACATATAAATTAAATAATAATTAAATGTATTTATTTACAATAATAAATATTTTTGTGTCCCGACCAGGATTCGAGCCCGGTACTTCCGAGTCTAAATCCACGGACTTACCGCTAGGCCACGGAGGCAGTAAAATTAAACTATAAATAATAAATGTCCTCTAGAGACATTTTTTTTTTTATATCTACTAATAAATAATATATTTAATAAATAATAACAACTTTATTTCTTGTTTTATTTGTAGTATATTATTTATAATTATTGTTTTATTTTATATTATGTAAATATATTTCGAATTTCGAATCGATTAATAATACAAAAAAGAAGCTAGAAGGGCAACATTCAACATTTATAGCATGCGACATACGAGTATAATAACAATAATAGAGTGGTGATGGCTCGAAAGAAGAAAGATTTGTTAAAAAGGTATGTTCGAAATACATTTTTCTTAAGTACATTTGATTTACAACACCACTGTTCGCGTGCCTCGGAGTGCACGTTAAGCCATCAGTCCCGGTTCCACTAACATCATGTTATCGTTAAAAAATTATATCAGACCGTCGCGCGTCGTCGCGTCGCCAACTCCTAAAAAATCTGGGAGAACCATCTCCAACAGTGGAGTTCTAGAACTCCATGTTCTAGCTAGAGACTGTAATAAATAAATGAATATAGAAGTATAGAAATGAATCTGTTAATTAAAAAATAATACTCACTTCATATAAATCGAATACAAACAATTTCACACTTTCACCTGCATTTGAATTCGCGACATTGGCCTTTATGCAAATTGCAATAACATACAACTGTACAACTGTCATATTGACAAATTACAAATCCATTACCGCTTATGTTAGCTGTTTAATAATAGCACTCTTTAACAAGCTGTTATTGTACAGTGTGTTTTTGATTATAGTTGTTTGTTTTAAGGTTAATATTCGATAGTTTAAAGTGCAAGTATGTCACGTGCGAGGACTGGTTATGCATACAAATAACTTCAACATACATTATTTGGTATTTTTACTTCATACCGGACATTCGTTTTTCGGTTCGTCCTACTTATTTATTTAAAGAGCTTACATAGTACAAATAGAAATAAATCCAAACTATTGATAGTTGACTGGTTATACCTCGGCTCCACTGTTAGTAATAAGGGAGGCTCGAAGGTGAAATTCGTCGACGAATTGGAATGTCCAAAACTGCGATGACCCAACTTAACAGAACATGGGGTGACAGCAACATATCCAGAAATTCACATCGTGAGAACACTTGTCTTCTCCATTTTTCTGTACGGTTCGGAGACATGGACCATAAAAGCCGCGGATAGAGCGAGGATTGATGCGCTTAAGATGTGGTGCTGGCGTCGTTTGCTCAGAATCCCTTGGACCGCACGACGTACTAATGTGCTCGAAGAGCTTAAGCTGACCAGGGAGCAAAGACTCTCTACCGTCTGCTTTGCTCGAATTCTGCACTACTTTGGCCACATTGCAAGAAGAGAAGACGATAATCTAGAAAAACTTCTAATCACGGGCAAAGTAGATGGTAAAAGAACAAGAGGAAGAAGCCCCAAGCGATGGTCCAGTCAGGTGACTGACCACCTGAACATCCCTGTACACCAGGCCATCCGCTACGCCGAGGAACGAAACCGTTGGAGACGGCTGGTGGATGAGCTGCGTCTGCGACGGAGTCACGATCCCCATCAGTGGGGTACCGACTAAGGAGGAGATTCAATACGCTAGAACTCACGGAAACAATCTTAGCGATTTCGGTCGGTAAGTCATAAAAAAAATGTTGCCACTTACCAAATTAAAAAGCTGATTTGGTTAACATCATTAGTTCCACAGGACGGTAATATTTTAATATGAGAACTTATGTTAATTTATTCTATGACCTAATACACACATCAAAAAAGTCTAGGGATCATGCATGTTTATGCGGATTTCTTGTGATTGAGATGTGGCTTTGTAATAAATTTATGATTTTATAAATTTATATGGATCCTTTTTGGTGCATTTCATAATTTAAAACAGGAACTGTCAATCAAATTCGAGTAAAAGATGAAAATCAGCTGTCAATATTTTCCCTATAAAAACATAAGACGCATTGAAGACATTATTAGTGCTACTGTTTCCCTACTACTGATTAAAACCAACGTTATTATGGAGCGGCGACGTCATTTAAGCAGGGAAGAAATGATCAGAGCCGTGGGAATGATAGAAGCTGGTTCCCGGCAACGTACTGTGGCTTTAGCTCTGAATACAAGTCAGAGTGTTATCAGTCGACTTTGGACACGTTACCGAACCACTGGTACCGTGGCTGAGCGCCATGGAGGACGGTATCGCTGCACCACACGGAGACAAGACCGATACATTCAAATCACAGCTCGAAGAACTCCAACAATAACCGCCATGATGTTAGCCGTGAGCCTTCATCGCTCTTCAGGGAACTTAATTAGCGACCAAACAGTCAGAAACCGCTTGCATGAAGTGAACCTTCATTCCCGAAGACCGCTACGGGTACCACCTATAGCAATGCACAATCGTAGGACTCGATATCAATGGGCTCTTGAACACAGAAATTGGACAGAAGAACAATGGCGTTTCGTGTGCTTTTCTGATGAGTCTCGTTTTGGTATGAGGCCGGATACAAGACGTATACGACACTGGAGAACCCCTGGACGCCAACAGCGATTAAAATCCTGCCAGGAAGTCCATCCTTATAGTGGTGGAACCATCATGGTATGGGGGGGGATTTCGATCGGCGGAAGAACTGAGTTGATTTGGATCAGAGGCAACCTCAACGCTCAAATTTATGCTGAGACGGTTGTATCAGACGTCATCGTTCCTCTACAAGTGCATATCGGTCCCTTATTTCAGTTAATGCATGATAATGCACGACCGCACACCGCAAGAGTTGTAAGACAGACTCTCGCCGCAGCTAACATCAATGTCCTGCCCTGGCCTGCTCAGTCGCCAGACTTGAACCCGATTGAGCATGCATGGGATATTCTTCAGAGAAGAGCTCTGCCGAATATGGAGGGTATCCAGTCGCAAGAAGACCTTTTTTTGTTGTTGCAACGAACATGGGCGGCCATTCCACAGCGTGATTTGGATGAACTCATTTTGAGTATGCCAAACCGATGTTCTTGTGTTGTTAGTGTTCGCGGTAGAAACACGGATTATTAATTGTTTAAGTTACCCAATAAAATTAAAAAAAAAACTCTTATTTCAGTCTTTTTTCGAACTTTAATGTTAGTGGTTCAAATGTCAAAAATCCCTTTATTAGGAAAATGGCAATTTTTTTTACTAATGCAAAGGTGACTTGGTTTATCGTTACTGTAGACAAACGAAAACATTTTATTTGATCAATCCTTAAAGAAAATTTTAATGAATATCAATCAGGAGAAAAGTTATTGCAAAAATATATGTTGATCCCTAGACACTTTTGATGTGTGTATTTGTATTATATCAATGGACAATAATATTTATTACTTTGCAACACTAAAAGCAAACGCCAAAATGTCAGCTGGCTGCGGCAAATTGTATCGATAATATTCGATAACTTTGCGAACTGTAAAATTTAGAGAAGTCTAAATAGTTTTCGAAAATCGCTAACTTGACAGATAAATTCGATACGATTCCGACATTTTTATGACTAAAGCATGTCATTATCAACAAGATTATGAAGTTGTCGTCGTCACTGGCGGCGGTGCAACGCAAAATAAACTTAAATCGACAAAGACGTAATCCAAGGCTGTGACGTCGTTTAAAAAACAATATACGTTTTCGACAATAGTAAACAAATTTTGGATAGTGACCACGCGATTTGGTGACACGACCCTCAGTAATACGACGCAAGGAGGAGGACACAGTGTATACCTTATACAGTAAAGACGGATTGCAAGTAAGATACTTGATATATTTTGACTGCCTCCGTGGTCTAGTGGTAACAAACGTTGCCGTGAACTCGGGAGGTCGTGGGTTCGATTCCCACCGGGGGCAAGTTGTACATTGTATAATTTGTCTCGGTCTGGGTGTTTATATGTATATATTTACAAAAAAAAAAGTATAATATGTAGTTTATCAACCATCTAGTTTCCGTAAGACAAGCCTCGTAGCTTACCACGGAAACTAGATGGCGCTGTGTGACCTGTCTGGAAATATTTATTATTTATTATTATTATTATTGTTCACAACAAAATGCGGACCGTCAATCAGGCAAAGGCAGCCCAAGCCATGTTACGTCCTGTTATGAATTCCTGCTTGCCGCTTAGGTTGAAGGTCCGGATCTACAATATGTTCTCCGTTCTCGTCTCACCTATGCTGCGCCTGTCTGGCACCACCTTCAGGCCAAGGCCAACAGGGACAAGATCCAAAATCAGCAGAACATATCCCGAGCGCCGTGGTTCGTGCGTAATTCCGTCATAGCTCG